>OX352773.1:231923476-234438476 GCA_947095535.1 Poecilobothrus nobilitatus
CTTTTTTCATTAATTTTTCTCACAACGGTAGCTTTTTTCATTGCATTTTTTATTGTAGATGTCAGCTTGTCTGCTAAATTGCTTAATTTAATTTCATTGATAACAGCGCCATTTAATTCATTTTTGATAAGATTGTAATTTATGTTTTTAATCAGCTGATTTTCTATATTTTTTTTATATACATTTATTACATTATTTAATTCAATTATCATACTCATATGATCTGATATGTCATTATGAAACAGTGAAATATATAGATTTAAATTAGGATTATTAACAAGAACATGATCTAAACAAGTATTGGAATCTGGTCTTGTAATTTCCTTATTACAAAAATAAAATGAATTAGTTTCAACTATGGTTTTGTAAGTTTTAATATTATTATCTGTTTTGTTTTTAATATTGAAATTAAAATCACCAATTATTAATGAATTTTTATTTTTTAGATTTTCCAGAAGTGACTCGAATTTATCAAAAAACTTATTGATATTATTTATTGTATTTTCTGGAGCCCTGTAAACCGCTGATATTGTACAAATTGTGTTATTTACATTTACTTTTACACTAACAATACTGTTGTACTCATCGCAGTAAATATCATGTATTGAATATTTCAAAGAATTGTGTATGAAAGTAGTAATAGTAGCGCTTTGGCATGGGAAAATAATTATGCAAATTAGGTCAAAGTAATAGTAGCGCTTTGGCATGGGAAAATAATTATGCAAATTAGGTCAATGACCTTGGGCGTTTACTTTGTTGTTGAGAGCTTTTTTAAGGAATGTTGTAGTGTAAAAAAACAGGTAGCAAATTAGATGTCGTGATTGGCGTTTGCATAATTAGTTTCCGGAAAAGTGTTTCTAAATAATATAGAAAGTCAACTAGATAATGTGGAACAAGTAGATAGTGCAATGACCTAAACAGGTGTGTAGTATTTCTACCGGTTGCATGATTAGTTTCCGGAAAAAGCTTTTGTAAATAATACAAGTAAGTGCAATGATCTTGTTGTGATAGTATATAGTAACATAGATTATTGTAAATAATAAGAATTTATTTTATTTTTTAATAAAAAGCTTTCACGGTCAATCAGTTATTTTAACACAAGAATGCAGTTGTTATTTATGAGATAAATAAAATGCAGATATTGACCTTGATATTGTATCTTATTTTTAAAGTAATTTAAAAAAAATGTATTTATTGATTAATTGTTGTGTTTATTGCAGAAAAAATTTTTAAAGAAAAAATCCAGGTGTTTGAGAAAAATGTATGTTAATGTTAATTGATTTATTATATTAACTACTTTGTATTTTGCAAATAAAAAAGTCAGTTATTCTTAAATTTTTTGCTACTTTGTATAAGTAAATTAAATTTTCTGTTATTGTAGATACAAATTAAAGCATTATAAAATCAAATAGATTTATTGTGTTGCAGACAAAATTTTTAAAGAAAAAATGCAGGTGTTTGATATGAATTTATGTTAATGTTAATTGAATTATTATATTAACTACTTTGTATTTTGCGAATAAATAAACGTCAACTATTAGTATTTTTACATTGCAAATTTGAAGTGAGTTATGGCTAGCTATAAATGTGCAAAAAAAAAAAAAAATTAAAAATAAAAAAGCAAATTAGTTTCATATAATATCGTTTTTATTTACCCAAGAATTGTGATCTTTATCAAAACCTAACCATTTAACAAAAACCTGATTTCCTTTTCTTTTCAATATTTTTTCAACAAGAAAAGTGTCAGGATTTTTGACGCGAGTAAGTTCATACTCGTAAAAAGAACCTGAAATCGGTGTTTTTGTATAATCAAGTAAGTTGTAAGTAATTGGATCTGTGCGTTTTACTTCTTTAATTGTAAATATTTCTGTTGACCAGTTTGGTTGATAACCTTTTGCAAAGTTTCTTTTGTATTTACTTATGCGTACATAATCTCCAACTTTATATTTTGCTTTCTGATAAAATTTCGGTTGCATGTAAATGTTCTTCAAAATATATTTCTCGTTTGCTTTTGTAACTTTTTTAGGTTGAAGTTTAATTGTCCGATGATATGTTGAGTTGTATTTCTCAATAAGTGAGGGTAAAATAGATATCCATTTATAATTACCCTGAAAACTAAACTGCTTCCACATTGAATTTTTTAAAGTACGGTTAAAACGTTCTACTATGGATGCTTTCATTTCAGAATATGTATGATAATGATTAATTTTTTTTCTTTCCATAAGTTTTCTAAATTCTTTGTTAAAAAATTCTTTACCTTGATCAGATTGAATATTTTTTGGGAGTGTTCCAGCACGTTTGAAAATGTTTTGCATACCAAGTAAAACGTTATTAGCATTTTTAGTTTTAATTGGTTCAGCATAAGCATATTTCGAAAAGATGTCTATTACAATTAATAAATATTTATTTCCTTTGTTATACTTTGCATATGGAATCATTTCTACTAAATCAATTTGCCATGTATCGTTTAAACCTTTCTGATTAAATTTTCTTCGACGAAAGTTTCGTCTGGCTGGTTTATGTATTTCCGATACTATTTGTGCTCGTGACATTATACTTGTACCATTTAATCAGATTTTCCAATTCTATTTTATAATTTTCTATAGAGCAACAGTTACATGTATCCGGTCCAGATGACGAGTTGTCGTAAGCCCAAGGACAAAGAGCAAAATGAGTTCCGTATATTGACGTAAATTTTTCTGTTATTGAAAATTCTTTAATGTATTTATACATGTGAAAAATACGTTGCTTATGCTCATTTAATAACACAGAGGAATATGATTTTAAAAACTCTTCCACTTCTTTTACCTCCATCTTTTAAATTGAGAATAAGTTATACACGTTTTTGCTTTTATATATTTGAAGAGCAAATCTAATTACCTTTCAATGACTTTTAAAACGCGAACCAATAATGATATATTTTAATCATCCATTTACAATGATGGTGGCGGGACCATCTGGATGTGGGAAAACAACATTTGTTTGCAACTTGATCAAAAATATTACTAGATTGATACATCCCAAAATTGAAAAAATAAAATGGTGTAACCCAGAAATTTCTGCGGTTCCAAGAAATATAGATTTCCCTGATATAGATTTTTATGCCGGCATTCCGGAAAAGCTTAGTGAAAATGAAAATAAACCTACTTTAATTGTTTTAGATGATTTAATGTTAGATTCAGCAAACAAACAAGTATGTGAACTTTTTACTAAAGGTTCGCACCACCGTAATTTGTCTATTATATTATTAACGCAAAACATTTTTCATCAGGGGAAATTCTCACGAGATATTTCATTAAATTGTAAATATTTGGTACTTTTTAAAAACCCTCGAGATAAATCACAGATTTTTCCTCTAGCTAGACAACTATATCCGGAAAATATAAAAGGCTTCCTGGGGGTATATAATGAATCAACATCAAACCCACATGGTTATATTGTATTAGATTTAACACAAGACATTAGCGATTTGTTTCGAATTAGAACCAACATATTCTCAGAGGAATATTGCGTTTGTTTTTGTGCTACCAAAGATTTAAACAATTGCTTAAAATATGAAACGGTTGAAGAAAAACCGACATATGTTACATGTACTAGAAAAATGCAACAACAAGAATTTTCGTAAAAATATTCTAAAATATTGTGATGATGATATAATAAAAACTATTGCTGAAATTGCAATTAATGTGTTAAACGGGAACAATAAAATATCACCATCACAAAAAACAAAACTAAAAAAATATAAAAAACAATTAAGACTCTTAGCGTGTCCACAAAAAGGTATAAAAGCTAAACGAAAAATGTTAATTCAACATGGAGGATTTTTACCTACATTAATTGGTACTATATTATCTGGTATAATAGGAAAACTTCTCAGTAAGACATAATGCAGCGAATGATTGTTATGTCACCAGAAATATTTTCAAAATTTAGCAAATTATTTCAAGATGATAAAAACTTAGATTTATTGGATCAAAAAATGAAAAAAGTTTTATATGATAAAAAATTAAAACCATTGCAAAAATGGTATTTATATCGTCAAAATCTCATTAAATACGGAATTAACAAAAGGCATACAAAAAAATTACCAGAAAAGTTAAATAATGTTACATTTAATACAGGTACTCAAACAAAATTATTTTCTAAGCGAAATGCATATACAGAAACTGAATTACCTAAATACAAATCAACGTCAACACAAACTAAATTTTTACCATTAGTTACTGATGATGTGTTTGAATATGACCCTAAAAAAGAACATTCAAATATGGATGTTGATTTAACAAATTACGATTTAGATGATGAAAATTCATTTAAAAAATTAGCTCAAACTGAAATGTTGAAAGATGAAAAATTAGTCGAAAGACCATCTCTAAGCTCTGATTATCGAATGTTTGAAACACCAAGTGGTGATGTAATTACCGTTGCTGTACCATCTCCTGAAAAAAAGAAGACACTAAGATCGGCTGGTAGTTCAATTTCCTCAACTATACTTTCACAGTTTCCTGAAACAAAAAAACGAAAACTAAAACCTTTACTAAGAAGTCCAAAACTAAGAACTTCATCAACACCGGAGTGGACAACATATAAATAGTACAACATTTTATGTTTTAGAAGAAGTTAACAAAGATGGATAGTCAAGATGACTTCTATGTAACATTGTTTAGTAATGATAATCTAAAACTGTTTCCAGACAACACTTTAGCTTCATTCGAAAATAAATTACCTATTCACTTTGATTTAAGAAATGGTAATTGGAAAGTTGGTCTTTCAGAAATTTATCTGAACGATTTCCTACAAACAGAACAATTTAACAAAGAGAATTGTGCTTTTATTAATATTGGACAGTATAATGTTTATGTAAGAAACATTGAAAAACCTCTTGAAAAAATCAAAGTAACCAAATCTATAGGCTACACATATTATTCATATAACGATTCGGAATTACATTTAGATGATTGGAAGTTTAATTTTTTGCCAACGCTTATTAAAAATATAACTCCTAATCCCGGATTTACTCGAAACCAAGTTTTTACTGAATTTTTTAATGAAGTTTTGACATATATTTCTAATCCTAAAAATTATGATGATGTAACATTTAAAAAAGTGTCAGAATCTAACCGAGGGGACTTAATTCGAATATCGCAGACTTTTGATGAAGATAGTTTTTATATAAAAGTTAATCAGAGTTATAATGTAAAAACATTATTAACTGAATTATTTCAACAGAAAAAAAATATAAAAAATTTCAAAACAAAATTACCTGAACTATTCAAATTAGCTGTTGCTAAAAATAAAGATGAATTGAATGGAATGGTGTTGATTTATTCAGATATAGTTCAATCTTCTGTTTTTGGAAGTAGCAAAGTTCGGGCGTTGAGAGCTATCAACATAGAAAATTGTAGAATACCTACAAATACTGAATTTAAAAACGTCCATTACATACCTATAGAAAAAAATATTTTTGAAACAATAGCAATTAAAATTTGCAATCAATACGGTGATGGAATAAATTTTGTTTCCAGTTACTATCCAACAAAAATTGTATTACACTTTAAAAAGCATTGATTCCCCAAAAACAATATAAATACTACTACTCAAATATGATATCCTATCAAACATGGAAAGAGCTTACGTGAGATATTATTCCTCTCAGGTAGGAGGGGGAATCAACGATATTGGGCCTTTATTACAATTTTATCCAGCTATACAAAAAGGTCGTGGTTTTGGAAATATATTCGGAAGTTTAATTCGTTACTTAAAGCCAGTTTTTACATCAGGTTGGGACTTAATTAAAAAAGAGGCTGTAAACACAAGTAAAAATATTTTTAATGATATAGCATCTGGTGCAAACATAAAAGAAGCTGTAATTGATCAAAGTAAAGGCGGTATAAAAAATTTACGGAAATCAGTAGTTAACCAACTGCATTCGATGTATGGTGGAAGACAAAGAACTATAAAAAGACAAAGAGCTATTAAAAGACAAACAGTTTCTAAAAAGACACATTTGAAGTCGAAACGACGAAAAAAGCAAAGTAAAACATCCGACATATTCAACTAAAAATGGAATGTATGAAATCTGAACTTGATCTTTTTGCGTCATTACCCGTACAAACAAGTATTTTGCGTTCAGAAGAGGTAGCATACAATCCTTTAGCTTCTTTAGAGGCATCACCGTCAACTATTGAATTTGTTTCCCTTGGAAATGGAGATACATATCGAGATTTATCCTCCACCTATATAAAATTTAAAGTTCAAATATTAAAAAAAGATGGATCAGTTTGGAGTGCAAATGATAAAGTAGGAACCGGAACTGAAGCAAGACCAGCTCCGCAGCCCAGTGTTGTAAATAATTTATTACACTCTTTAATTAAACAATGTAATGTAACTCTAAACGGAAAAAACATCACTCCTTCAGACTCCTTATACCATTATAAAGCATACTTAACTACTTTACTAAATTATGGTACAGATTCCAGTCAAACACATTTGGAAGCATCTGGTTGGGAATTGGATAAACCAAATGTAAATGATTTTAGTAATTCTGGTTCTAAATCAAGACAAAAATCATACAACAATTCTACTGTAGTAGAATTAATGGGAAAATTACATGTAGATTTCTTCAATACTCCTAAATTACTTTTAAATAATGTTGACATTCGAATTGCTTTAGCCCTAGAAAAACAGGATTTTTTTATTTTCTTTAACGATGCCGATGAAAGCTATTTAAAAATTCTCGAAGCTACGTTATACATGAAACATTTAACAATTAATCCTAGTATATTGATAGCACATAATACTGTATTGGAAAAGGCTAACGCGAAATATTTTTATACCAGAAGTGAAATCAAAACATTTACAATTCCAGCTAACACATCTAACATATCATTGGATAATATATTTATAGGGCAAATACCAAAAGCTCTAGTATTTTGTATGGTTAATAATGAAAACTTCAATGGTAAGAGATCAAAAAATCCATACCATTTCGACCATCAAAATCTCACACAATTTCAATTATATGTGAATGGAGTGCCTACACCAAACTCTGCAATTGAAACAAGTTTTACACCGAATAATTCTTGTAATTCTCGAGCATATTTAACATTATTTAGCGGAACAGGTATACATCATTCTGATAGAGGACATCAAATTTCAAAAGAATTATTTTCAAAAGGTTATACAATACTGGCTTTTGATTTATCACCAGACGGCTCGGGAACAGATACATGTCAGAGTTTATTAAACCAGGGAGTAGTAAAGATTGAAGCAAGACTCAGCTCTCCATTAACTTCAACATTAACTTGTATTGTATTTGCAGAATTCGATGCTAATATCGAAATTGATAAAAATCGTAACGTCTACGTGAACATATAAAAGGAAGTTTAGCGAACCATCTCTATTCATTTCACAATGACATGTGCTCTAGTAGATTTATCGTTCTGTACGGACGATAACAATACAATATTTGTAAAAAATATTGCTGTGGCTGGTATTAAAGAAAAATGTAAAACTATTGTAAAAGAATTAAAGTATAAATTTCCTGTCAGAGATTTGAAAAAAACAGATATTGAGAATTACTCTTTTGGACATATCGATAACGAAAAAGTAACTAATAACTTAATAAATTTGCTTGAAAAATTCGATATAGTCTTAACAAATGGAAAACTTAAAGCAGAATTTTTAACAACATTTGTACGAGGAAATGCTCGACTAATTGATATTTCCCGTTTGCAAGAAAATGAATACACTTCAGATTTCAAAGGTTCTGAAATGTAATAAGTTAACACATAAAATATTTAGAGGCGTTTATGCTCTTGATAAATTACCAAAACAAGTTTCAAAACCTAGTATTTTGGTGGTAAATACCGATAATTCTAATGAAAAGGGAACACATTGGTTAGCAATATTTGTTCCAGTTCAAGGGTGTGCAGAATATTTTGATTCATTTGGAAATCCCCCGTTTCACAATGAGATTATAAAATTTCTACAAAATCAATCAACATGTTTTGTTTTCAACAATAAGCGTTTACAAAGTAATTTAACATCTGTTTGCGGACATTATTGTTGTGTATATCTATGGATGCGAAGTTCCTGTAAAAGCATAAAATATTTTCTTAATTTATTCGACACATCATCCCCACTTAAAAACGATAAAAAAATACAAAGAATATTTCGAAAAATTTTTAAAAAATGAGGGAGAAAAAATATAAATACAAAATTCTAAAATAGAATTCATCAGTTAAAACAAGAAAAATGGAGCAATCAACAAATTCGGAAGTCATTGAAAAACAAAAAAGTGAACCTCCGCAAAATCTTTTGTTAAGCTATATCTATTATTTGGATAAAAAACAAACAACAAAAATACAAATTGGATTTAATGTTGAAAATTTTGCTGCAACAATAATTTTCCAACGTCATCAAAAAGTCATTTGTGAGATGAATTATTTGGCGTGGTATGCCTTTTATCAAGATTTTACTAACAACCAACATAAATTAAATTCAAAAGGATTTGCGCTAACATTTAATCATACCGGGAAAACTAAAAAAATTACATTGCAGTTAGATGAGTACACCCGCTTTTGTCTTATGTTAGACTTTATACAAGCAGTGATGTCATATAACAACGGAGCTGAACTTAATATAAGAGAATATGTATTCAAATATTTTGAGAGATGTATTGAAAAGAATAAACTAAGATTGGAACAAGAAGATTTCTACATTCCAATGAATTTACACATAGCTCAGTGTAATTATTCCAGACTATTTTATGAAATACCTATGTTTTTGTCAGAAAAATTATCTTGGTCAACAATAAATAAAACAAATATTTTTTAAAACCAATTATTTTCTTTTATTAAATACATATATAAATTCATACAATTTTTTACAGCACATCTTTTTAAATTTTCAGTAATGTTATGGTGAGGGCAAATGGTTGTGAAATTCTTTAGTTTCTGAAGAGATGGAATGTCATTATCTAAGTTGATAACTTCTACTGAACTCGAAACAAATTTATCTAAAAATTCCTTTTTCTGGTACCCCTTTACGTAAACGACGTCGAATGAATTTAAATGTTCCTTTAAGGTATTTTTAATTGCTGAATATTCTATAAAGCCATCATCCCAGTCAAGACCATTTATTTGTGTTTTATTGAATTCATTTTGCTGTTTAACATCAGTATTTAACTCTTCGAACGAATAAGGTGCTTTAAACATAAATAGCATTGGTATCAGTGACCCATCAGCTATCAAAGCAAATTCCTTCAAGAAATATTGCTTTTTATTTCCAACAGTAAATTGTAAATCTGCTACTGCCTTCCTGCTGCTCATTTTGTACCTGACTATTTTAAAATAGCTTGAAATCCTATAATTTATAACTAATACGATTTAAAAAGAGTGGAAAAAAAAGGGGAAGGGAGCCTTTAGCAGTAGCATAAAAAAGTTGAAAAATTTAAATAAAAAAAAGAAAATAAAGAAAATATTTCATTTGTAAATTTTTTATTTAACTTAAAATCTGAAAAGTTGAAAAATTTAAAAAAAAGAAAATATTTCATTTGTAAATTTTTTATTTAACTTTTTTTTATTTATACTATTTTTCTTGCGAGTCTATACTCGTTTTTGGAATTAACTCAAACAGAGCCATATTCCACCTATTAGGATCCCGTCCAAAAAATTTGAAATTAAAGCCCTTGCTGTTCAGTTGATTTAGTTCTTTCTCCGACACAACTTTTTTGGAGAACCGCTCCGGCATAAAAAAAGTAATGCTGTTAGTTGAATCTTCCATTGGGCATGTTACCTTACATAGAACCACCCGCTGACCTCTTTTGGTCTTTAGGAATTTCCATTCTTCTACCTCGTACATCACATCCTTCACCAGAGCATCTATCGTTTTGTAGCTCTCTTGTTCCCCTTTTCCGATTTTTATGAGATTGTCTACAAATTCCTAAATGAAAATAAAATATAAAAAATATATAGGATAATTTTGAAAAATTTTGAAAAAAAAGATTAAATTTTTTTAAAATTTAAAAATTACTTACCATTATTTCTTTTGGTACTGCTACTAGTACTGTTATTTAAACTAAGTTTTGTGTAGAACTCAATTGATAGAAATAAAAGTTTTGTCTTTTCTTTTATACTTTTTTACTACGATAGTTTAAATTACTTTAATAAATACCATCAAATTATTTAACAAGGAACTAAACATATGAGGAAATTTAAACGCTCCTAAATTGTTTTGTTAGAACATGACTTTTTGGCACGACGGAATTTATTTCCATTCAAATTCCTTTGTTAGAATAATAAATCTTTTTTTAAACAACTCAAAAGCTCTTTTCAATAATAAATTCCATTAACTATTTAACCAGGAACTAAACATATAAGGAAATTTAAAACACTCCTAAATTCCTTTGTTAGAAGAATAAATCTCTTTCTTCTACCAGGAAATTTTAAAATAAATTTAACATAAAATCATTTCCTAGAACACTCCTTAAATTAACTAATTCTTCTAAATTAATTCCTTTGTCTAATAAACATTTAGTGATATAAAAATACATGCTCAAAATGTTTTAATTTAGAAGCAAAACAACATGAACCCACCAACGTTAAAATCAGTGGCATTAGCAAAATGGATAAACTCTGGACAATTTCAATACAGTCATTATAAATATTTATGTGCTCGAATGGACATAGAAAATATAATTTTCTATTGTCCATACCTAAAGAGTGATGTCACCATAGAAGAATTGAGAAAAAAGTGCAGATGGCTGGGAAAAGACAAAGACGCTGATGGAAAGTTCAAGTTTACGGTTACATACATTTACTATAAAATTCGGGCAAAATAAAAACTTGTGTTCCTTTATAAAATTAAAAATAATAAAAAATTGATTAAACTTCTTTTTAAAAAAAACTTTATTTTTTTCTTTTAAATCCAAATGGTACAGAACTATAATTTTCATAAAACCTTCGTTTTTCTGCTTTTAACCTGTATATCTTTGTTTCTGGAACTGTAATTACCCTATGATCATTTGTTCTTCGAAAATTTTTGTACAGAATATTTACACCGGCTTTATCGTTCAATAAAACCATTTCCTTAATTTTTTCAAAATTGACTAGTTTTGAATTATTATAATCTAGTTTAATTCCTTTTACTTTACAAACTACTGCATCGCTTTGTTTGTCAGAAGAAAATGCTTTATATGCATAATTTTTTGGTCCACCGCTAACGAATTCTTTTATGTAGCTGTCAGATCCAAATGATTCTAGTTCATTAGTCATATCTCCGATAAAATTGCCTATGACAGGTTCATATTCACCTTCTTTTGACACATATATGACGGAATCAGTGTCATAATATAAAACTCGTTCTTGTAAATTTTCCAAATATTCATACAATTTTAAACGAGCCTGTGCAGTTGTATAACTTGCAATACATACGTTCACTGTACGCAATGAATCTAAATCTTCATTTTTATATTTCCAGTTAACTAAAACCGTGTCAGAATTGATAATCATTATGTGCAATACATCTTTGCTTGGATTTGTCAATATAGAATAAAAAGTAGCTGGACTTTTTATTATTTGCGTTTTTGTCTGATTTTCTCGTTGACCAAATTTTCCCCAGAAAGAGTTCAATATAAGCTTACTGTATGATCTTTTTCCAGGGTTTTTGTAAATATTTTCTGTATCAAGTTTAATATTTTCTTGTTGGAAAAATTGTTCCAAATAATTTTGTTTTAATTCTTCTGTGTTGCAATCTTTAGGCCATCCAGAAGCTTCCTGTTTAGTTTTAAGAAATTTGTCCATCATCTCTGTAAATAATCCAGGTTCACAGTTGTCTTTGTTATATTGTTGTACCTTATAACGCCAAATTTCATGAAATTCAAATATTTTATACCCCTTTTTTACAGCTTTTACTACTTCGTCTATAACCCAAGTTCCTGTCAGAGTTCTTTCTTTATCAGAATGAAGGCATTCATCTTGATATGTTTCAAGGCTGCAAGTGAAACAAAGCGTAAACATTAATTTATTATTTTGTTTTATTGGAAGAACAGGGTGAATCAAATCAGTTGGTGGAAGAATATCACATTTTATTAAACCATTAGTATTTTCTAAGTCAACTTTAGAACATATTTCATGGCCCACTAAAACTTCAGGATGTCCTACTGGAAATTTCCCATATTTGCACACATAGGGATATAATGAGCAAATATCTATGTATTTTATTTTTTCATTTTCTTTTGCTTTGTAATACATAAAAGTGTTTCCAGTTCTACCTCCATAAAAAGCATCTCGTGGTTCTAAAGGAACGTTTTTTAAAAGGGGGTGATTTATAAGATATGACATCTCATCTTCTTTTTCTATCAATTGTTCTCTAAAATCACATTCCCACATTTCGATCACTTGATATCCAAATGATTTTAATCGTTCTGTTCTTGTTATGGTATTTTCAAATCTGATATCAAGAGTATCATGTTTGTTCCCTTGTATTGATTCATTCCTCTTATATGGAAAACATTTTGGATGGCCATGAAAATAGCACCCATGGAATTGAAAAATTTGTTTTGTTTCTGAACAAAAACCATCTACTTTTATATTTTTTATAATTGCTTCTTTTTTCTTTGCTGCATGTTGAATATTAATCTTTCTTTGATCCTCTTCCCAAATTAGCCATTGAAGAGCAATTTTTGATTGATTGTCTGCAAATCTGTAACCTTTTTTGGGTATCAATCCTATAGTTTCCGGTTTCAAAAAATTTCTTCGAAAAACTAAATTGCATGCTGAAGCAATGGTTGTAGCCTCAGTGAAAGGACATACATTATTTTCTTCCAATAGGAGTTTTCTAAATTTAATGCAGGCTTCAGTTAAAATATGTACATCATTTTTGCAATATTCTATCAAATCACGTTTCATATTGAACTCGGTATTTTTGCTTTGTTCATACCAATCAATAAACATTTTTCGATTTTCTTCTGTCATTGTATCAGGACTATAGTAGTGCATAAGTGGTATTGGCCCAACATAATTTATATTTTCTGATGTATTGAACAAATGAGGAAAATAACCTTTTTTTAAATCAGTTGATAAATCGAAAGCTTTAGGAAGTTGTGATAGTGGCATTGCAAAATAATTCATAGAATCTAAAAACCTTATATTTTTAATCTGCATCTGAATAATTTTTGTACCCCTCATGATTAATTTTGGCTCTATCTCACTTTTATGCAGCAATTCATTTAAAATAAACTGGTGATCAAAACTTTGTCCATTATGAGCTATTACAACAACTTGTTTAAATTTTTTAGCCATTTTAAAAATGTAATCAACTAAATTTGGAATTACATTTGTGTCAAAAACTGTTGTTCTAAAACCACATTTAGAACAAAAATGTAACTTCTCTTCTTTTATGCAATGATGACATCTTATACTAAGAACACATAAATTAGGTTCATGTAGTTTAATATCTTCATTATTGTTTTTAACTAGCGTTTTTTCTTGCATTGTTTCTAGATCGTAAAAGATAAACACAAAATCATTAATTTTTGGTTTGCTCTTATCTACAATAATATAACAAAAATGATTTTTTTCTACACTTTTGTTACAATTTTTACAAAAAACAGTATCACATTTATGTGGTGAATCAATCTTTCTAAAATATGTTTTAAAACAAATTAAGCATTTGTGAAATTTTTGACATGTAGTAACTGTTTTATGATTTTCAAAACATTTTCCACCTCGGAATGATCGTTTGCAATAGTTGCATGTAATAGTTGTAGGTATATTATTACATGCAGGAGACTGTCGACAACAAATACAGATACCTTCACAATTATGATAATTTGCGTAACCTACATTACATTTTTTACAGTAATGGTTAATGCAAAAAACCGCTGTCAGCGAAATAATAACGTTAAAGTGATTTTCGTAATATAATAAATTAATTCTTTTGCCATCGTTTTTACCTTCAAAAATTATATTTTTGTTATTAGCATAATCGTAAACCACGATGTTATATTCATCCCCATAATAATCCTGTATTTTTTTAAGTTCAGATATTCCTGCACTTTGCGTTATATTTAATTTTGTTTTTACCATCAGCTCTAATGCTAGATTTTTCTGCATCTTCTGTGTATCTTGGCGAATTTTTTTATAATTCATGTCACCATCTATAAAAGCTTTTCCTACTACAATAGCTCGGAGTAAGCAAAGATTATCATTATTTTTAATGACAACAATGCCTTTTCGTTTTAAACTTTCTTCATTGAAAGTAAAATAATTTCTCCCTCGTCCACTTCCAGAAGGCAACCGTACAGTTGTAGTTGTTAGTTGAAAAGAATCAGTATTCAGGCCCTCCGAATTACTTTGGAATATTTTACTTATTAGTTCCCAAATATCTTCAAACTTCACTGAACTTGCAAGCTTAAAATTCATCCAACCTGGAGTTCTCTGTTGAAAGTTATCAGCAAAAAATACTATACCAATGAGATCATTCGGTTCAACGTTTTCCACCGAATATATAACTATTTGATTAATGGCTTCTTTAGTATATGCCAATATATCTTCTTCATTTGGAGCTTTTCTTATTTTGAATGTAATTTTTCTCGACATAACTCCAAACTTTTTCAAAAACTGACTTTTTTCTTCTATAATTATGAATTTGGAAGACTCCTCTAAATATTTCTCTAATATTTGTTTCTTGGCCATTTTTCTCAGTATTGATTTGGTATGTTTATACGACTTTTTTTTGTTAATGATAATATATAACTAATTAACCATGTTTTTATACCAATATTAAAAGGGATAGGAAATTTTCCATACATATTTTTAAAAACTAGGAAATGAATCAAATAGACAATAAAATTAACATTGCCACTCCACATTACAGCTTGTTTACATTTTACAACTCAAATTTGCATAATACTAGTAATTTCCTAGAACATAATAACTCTTGTTATATATTATAAAAATTTTTCAAATTATATTTCAATTATATTAATTCATATTATATAAAAATTAATTTACGTGTTTTTCGTTTTACAATTCATTATTAAATTATTTGCATAATACATAGTTGTTATTAATAACATATCTCAAATTTGCATAATAGAAAGTAATTTACAAGAATCTATAATAAATCTTGTTCTATATTAAATTTTTTCTTATTTTTTTTTATAAAACATAACAATTAATCACTAAATACAATTTTTTTCTCTCGATTTTATACATACAACCTATACTATAAATTATTTTTTGTTTTTTTTTTTTTTTTTTTTTTTTTTTTTTTTATATCGTTCAGATTAAAATAAAAACTAAGATACAATAACAAGTTCAATATCTGCATTTTATTTATCTCATAAATAACAACTGTATTTTTTGCGCTAATATTATGTTACAATACCTGGTTGACCGTGAAAGCTTTTTATTGAAAAAATAAGATACATTTTTATTATTTAAAATAACCTATATGTTACTATACTATCATAACAAGATCATTGCACTTACTTATCCTACATTATCTCGTTTACCTTCTATATTATTTACAAAAGCTTTTTCCGGAAACTAATTATGCAACCGGTAACAAATACTAGATATTATAACACCTGTTTAGATCATTGCACTTACTTGTTCTACATTATTTAGTTTACCTTTCAATATTATTTCCAAACACACTTAGTAAAAGCTTTTTATTAAAAAATAAAATAAATTCTTGCATATTATTTATATAGTCTATGTTATTATAGTACAACACCTGTTTAGGTCATTGCACTATCTACTTGTTCCACATTATCTAGTTGACCTTCTATATTATTTACAAACACTTTTCCGGAAACTAATTATGCAAACGCCAATCACGACATCTAATTTGCTACCTGTTTTTTTACACTACAACATTCCTTAAAAAAGCTCTCAACAACAAAGTAAACGCCCAAGGTCATTGACCTAATTTGCATAATTATTTTCCCATGCCAAAGCGCTACTATTACTTTGACCTAATTTGCATAATTATTTTCCCATGCCAAAGCGCTACTATTACTACTGAAGTAGTTTCTTTCAAAAATGTAATAAAAATGATTATTTAATAAATCTCATCTCTTGTAAATTTCTTTGTCAAGCTTTGGATTAAAAAACCAAAGGTTGGATTAAAAACCAATGGTAAATAAATTTTTGCCAATAGTAACAAAAATTTTCGCTTCGAAAAAAATACAGTATTAAACTTTATAATTTTGAAACTAAACTACACTGATCTGATGCATTTACCTAATTATAATATATAGTACACTTGTTATATTTTTCTATGGTTGCCATAGCAAGTGCTTCAAAACTTTCTTTGTTATATTTTTCAAACAAATTTTTACTCTATCCGTAATAATATTCTGTCTCTTTATCTATCGCTTTCTCTACAAAATCTTCACACCGTAAGTTTTACGCACCTTTTATGCAAAACAATAAAAATTGGCTGCGCATATAATGTTGAAGTTTTAGAAAATAAAAATCATAAAAGAAGCATAAAATTAAGAAAATGTTACACATTCAAAATTTAATTGAAAATTGTGATTTTATAATTTAAATTGCGCTCCTTTAAAAGCTTTGGTTTTACGCACCGCTTTATTTTTTTATAATTTCTACTTAAAAAAGCAACTCTTTAAAAACTTTGATTTATGCACTGCCTTGTTTTTTCATTCTTTTTATAGCGTAACATTTTAATTCTTTTTTTCTATCTGTTATGTACCTAAATATCAGATGTACGTTTCTTTCTTTTCATAGCATAACATTTAATATTTCTTTTTTCTATCTGTTATGTACGTAAATATCAGAGGTATGTTTTTTTCATTTAAAATCATAACATTTTAATAGTTCTTTTTTTCTTTAAAAATATTTAAAAACAGTCAAAGTAACATTTTTTGTTCTCTTTTTTTTCTATTCGTTTTTATTTTTCTTCGCAGTATTACATTTTACTTTTTTTTTTTTGTTTTCTGTTATTTTTTTTTAATATTAAATTTATACATCAGTCTATTTAACAAATATAAATTATAACCTATAGAACATTTTGAATTTTTTTTTGTTCGTTTATGTTTACCGTCCATTCATTCATATTAATAACTGTTGCCTATATAAAAAATAATAAATCTAATATATGTATACCCATATTTTTATTCATATATCTATATTATGGGCTAAACTTCTGATTCTAAAATTGTACTATATTATGGCAAAATTTTTAAAAAATTAAGAAAATGTTATTTAGCAAAATTTAAATAAAAATATTATTGCAATATTATAATGTTCTACTTAAAAATCCTAACCTTTAAAAACTTTGATTTATACACTGCCTTGTTTTTTCTTTCTTTTCATAGCATAACATTATAATATTTATTGTTTTCTATCTGTTATATGGGTAAATATCAGATGTACGTTTCTTTCTTTTCATAGTATAACATTTGTTAAATTAACATTTAACATAACAGTAGGGCACGCTACTCAGCAGCAGCAACTTGTCTTTTATTATATTTAGATATGTTTATACATTTTTCAAAAGCAGATTTTAACCTTCCACATAACGATTATCAATCCAAAACTTTTTCAAATATTCTATAGTACCATTTAACACTAAGCGGTATATGTATATTAAATTTACTAAGTACAAAATAGTAAATATAATTTTAAATATTAATATATATATTTGACCAGAAAAATGATTTGTAACAAACGCATTCATTTTAAAGTGTTGTGTTGGATGTGTTCTATTATAGAAAAAAAAATAAAATATACATACATATCTATAATGTATACAATATAGATATAATTTTAATTGAAAATATTTTTATTTTTTTAAACTAGGATACATTACAAAAGGGTAAAGGGGAAGAAAAAAATTATTAAAAAAAAAAAAAATTTTTTCATTCATTAATTTTCTTTGAATTGTTCTTTTTTTTAATTAATTTTATTTGACTTACATACATACCCATATATGCATGTATGCAAACAAAATGTTTTTAAATAATTTTAAAATGTCATTTTATAGATTTTAAAAAAAAAAGCCAAACAAATATTTTATTATAATTGTTTATGAATTGTAAATTTTAATGGGTAATATATGTACATATTTGTTTCGATTTTTTTCAAAATTTTTTTTCTAAATTTTGTTATAATCTTCTATATATCCCATGGACTTCTATATATATCCCATGGAACTTCTGTCTTTTTGAAGTGAGTTAAAAATCCAAATTTTCGTTTTGTAATGATAATAATTTTTTTTTTCTCTCCTTGCCACTCCTATAAGGAGCATAGGGCATTCACTAAGTCATTTATTTATTCATATTTGACTAAGTTTCAGTTTCTTCAATCATTAAATTCACTAAGCCGTTGATTACTCGGCTGTAGCTATTGTACAAGATTATGAGACGTTTCTTTTATTTCTACGCCATCTATTATCTTATACAAGGATTATAGTTTATTATTATTTTATTATGTTGCTATTAACAATATGATATTGAATTATAATTTATGACATACATATATACTTATTTTTAACTTTATTATATTCTATTAATTATACGTTATAAGGAAAATGTCTATTATTTTTATTAATCTATATCACCCAGCCGGAGTTTGAATCCGAGACCTTACGTATGAAAGGCCGGTTTCTTAACAACTACACCATTGGCTGGATAATGATAATAATTAATAATGTAATAATATCGTTTAGAGTAAACTTTCTAGACTAAACTTCAATTTATGCCCCGGACAACTATAAAATCAGATACAGTTATTTTCCAAATTCCGGCCAGCCAGGATGTATACATATACATTTATGTATATAGAAATATATAGATTAAAGGTAGATCTTGAAATTTATTTGCTTTTTTAGATAGTTAGATTTGTTTTGATAAAATAATATTTTTTTAAAAAACAATTTTTAAATTGTTTTTTGAATTTAATATTGATTATGATATTTTAATATTTTAAAAACAAGAGTATTGTCTACATCCAGTATTGTCTGGCAGAAATTCAATTCATTATTATATAAATTAGTAAAACATAAATAATTATAGATTTTCAAAGTACCATTATAACAGGACGTATTGTCCTTATATTATTGGTAGGAACTAAAAGAAAACTGTTCACAGCAACTTCTTGAGGTCGTTAAAATGCACTATAAAATTGCTTTAATGGAAATGGACCTTAGGAAATAGACCTTAACCAAATAATTCATCTAGCAAACTACTTTGGTAAGAAATAAAATCATAAGCAGTTTGAACTAAATTGGTTTAAAAAAACAGAACGACTTGCCCGATCGAAAGGAAAATGCATTTCACAGCTCTCATAGTTTAAAGGAGCATAATTGCCAAGTCTACGTAATATAAAGCGGACAAACATACAAACAAAAAAATTGGTAGCCTTTCTTCTTTATATTTTATTTGGTATAATATAGATATATTTTAAAATGTTAGGAACATGTTTCTCATTTTATTTTAACAATATTTTTACTTAAAGAAATAAATTTCAAACGACTTTTAACCACAGTCACAAATAATGATCCAAAATACTAAGGATGTTTTTTAACCTACATTGTACTGTCTCGGTCAAATTGTATTAAAACAAAAATATAGGTAAATGTTGCAAATAAAATCTAAAAATGATAAAAATTCTTACAAACATTGATTATTACAATTAAATCTGATAAAATTATTCTTACTGCACCCAATGATCCATAATTACAGGTCCAAAAACCATAAACTGAATATTTTAGTTCTTGACTCATTAATTGCATTGAATATTCTCGAACTCTTCTTCGAAATGATATACTTCCTTTCGCCATTTTTGTATCATGAAGTAATCGCTTCGCTTCAATTGTCTATAAAAGAAAAAAGTACAAATTCAAAAAATACAATATAAAAAATTAGTTTAAATTTTTTGCAGAGATGCCTTAGTTTACCTCCAAAAAAAAATTTCTGAACTAAAATGTAGGTATAGATACTAATTCTAAAAGATTTTTTTTCTCTTAACGACTTCCACGACTTTATTTAAAAGCGTTGCGAAGGTATGAAGGAAGTAAAATCTTGTAAAAATTTGTTTTCACATAACATAAAAAACGGTTAAATACACGATACACTTAACGGTTAAATACTAAATCGTAAATAATTGCATTATTTTTGCTTTATGTTAATTCATAAAGCTAAAAAATTTCCTGCCGTTATTAGATTCAGAAAATATTAAGCAGAACCTGATATATTAATATATGAATATTTTTCAAACTTTGAGAGACTGTAGTTACGTAAGAGATGGGACTACACAAATTAAAAAGTTGTTCTACGTTAAGTTTTTAATTAGGTTATTAAGGAAACTTACCTAACAGTATTCTCTATCTTAGAAGGTGTAGAAGTTTTGAACACTTAAGAATAGACAAAGTGAAACTAACAAGAAATTTTTTTTTTTTAAATTTTAGGAATAATGTGCTATGAATTGGCTTACTTTTTAGCTTTACCAAATTCTTTTATTTAAAATATTTCTACACCCTTTGAGAAAAAACAAGTATTTTTTGTATTATTTCAATCGTTACAGAGTTATAAAATACCAAAAAAAACTCGCTCAAAACTTTTCAAACTATAAAAATTTTTATTTTTAAAATTTGAAATTTTTTTAACTTTTTTAAACGGTCTTTTAATTTTTCATGATTTGCTGTACGGAAATATATTTATTTTTCATACTGTATTTATTATAGATTAAGAAGTGATATATAAGGTGAATAATATTAAATTCTTAAACAATCTCCAAACTGAATGTTTAATTTTATTTAATTAAGAAAAAAATAACTTAATTTATAAAAAAAATATAACTTACTAATTTTTCATATGCATGTCCCAGATAGGATGGAATAAAAATTACTGTTAGAAACTTTATAATTCTAAGTACAGCATCTAAACGAGCAATAAAATATTTTTTAAACTGTAGATATAATAATTAAAGCTTATAAGCATATAAAATTTATTTAGAAATATTTTTATACCTATCATTAAAAACACAAACTCAATTAATAATTTTGTTTCCGTTTAAATAATTCAAATCCGCATTTATAAGTTTTTTAACATTTAAATTTCTCAAAAAAGTTTACCGCACATATTATTTATACTTATGTATTAAGCCTGAGAAAAGCTCGACGTCGTACAAAATTGTACTGCGCAGAACGAAAATTAATTTTAAATTGCAGGCAAACTGAACGGCGTTTAATGACATTTACAAACATCATAATGCATATTTTTTATTATGTCAAATGTCAATATTATAATTTTTTTAGTTTATTGTAAACATTTTCTGCACGTTACTTAAAATTTTTATTTGTATTTTAAAATTAAATATTTTGGATTTTTTAAATAAATTGTTTTTAAAATTTTTATAAAAATTTTTTGCTTTAAATTATTCGCAATGTTTCTGGCAATTTTTTGCCACACCTCAGCTTTTACTTTAATGTTTTTGTATGTTTTTGAACCTTTTTCATACCAAATATTATGGGCTCTGACTGCCTCTATTAGTTGCTCATTAGAATTTATTATTTTACTTGCAAGTTTTTTTTTTTTAAATAAATAATATTATTTATAACACTTTTTTTTAATTACTAAACGACTTGACTAATGAATTTTATTAAACAAAAAACAAATTACTTTATTGTAATTGTTTCGCTTGTTTTTGACATTTCACATATCATACGCCGTACAGACGCCGTCGCGTTTACCTCAAGCTGGAAATTTAAAACTCAGCTGTTTAAAAATATTAACTGAATTTGACAGCCGTTTAGTTGACTATAATTAATAGATACCTACCTATTTTTGTATGATCTTACAAAACAATTACAATTTTGTACAAAACAGTTTTATGATATTAATAAATAAAAATAAAAAACAATAAACAAATAGTGGCAAAAATATTAAGTCTCTCTTAAATTGTTTGTAATGTCAATATTTTCATACAAATTATAATCTGCGGTTAAAATTGAAATGCGTTTTGAATTATACCATTCTTTTGAATTATACCAAAAAATTTACCATTCCTCAATTATTCGCAACGTTTTCAATGATAACTTTTAAACAAAAACTTACAAATTTTCCCGCCGCAATCGCGTTTGCATTTTCAATGATAGACTTATTTGTTAATTTCAAAATAAGTAATTTCATATCTGTATACTTATTATGACACTTTAAACAACTATAAATTAAAATTAATACTTACTAATTTTAAGTAGAATATTATTAATATTAAAAGTTTCATATTTATAACCATAAATGAAAATATCATTAATTATATAATACATTACATAAAAGTATATAAACCATAAAGATTTTCTTGAATATATTTCAATTAATTTTAAAATTTTATAGATTTTCTCATAAAATATTTGAGAATTTTGTAAATTTTCTTCTAAAATTTCGAATCCATTCAAATCATTAATATTAAAATTATTTTTATAATTTTTTTCTGATAAATTTCCACATTTTTTAACAATTTTACGTAAATTTTCATTATGTTTGTTCATAAATTGTTGTATAAATTGCATACACATATATATTTGTATTGTTTTACTATATATTAATAATTGAATATATAATAAAGTTATCATATGAGTTTCGATTACGTGAAAAATCACAATATATTCAAATAAAATATGAAGGAAAAATAAAATTAAAATTATTACATATTTTGTGAAAACACGTAAAAATTTTCTGTCATCAATTCTGGTTCCATTACAAAAATATTTAGAATAAATGTAAAGTAATTCTTTTCGAATTTTTATGAATTTATTGTATTCTAAAAATGATTCGGATTGTATGACAAATTGTCCAAGTGCTTCAGCCAAAGAAACAATATTAAGCATTATTATTAAAATTGCACCAACTTTATCATATAATGCACTAAGGTTTAAATTATTTTGTACAATACAATATTTAATACTTAATGAAATTAAAATTATAGATTGAATTAAAAAAATAATTTTCACTTTAAAATTACTAAAATTTTTATTAGCTTCAATTAACGGTTGTATACCAATTAATCGAAAATAATAACCTGGTAATTTTTGCAAAAATTTTTCCATTTTCTTGAAAAAAAAAAAAATTAAAAGTTCTTTAAATTCAAATGATTTTTAATAAATTTTTTTTCATAAATATTAATTTAATGAAAATAAAAATGGAATATTAAAAAATTTTCAATTTTAATAACCTTACGTGTAGGTACATTCAATTTTTAATAGGCAGGTAACTCAAAAATATTTATATTTCAATATGTAGTAGATTCGATTCAATTATTGTGCGGTGTATATGGCACGTATCGTATCGTTATTCTTTAAACACTATAACCTAATGTTTAAAATTCTATTATTTTTCTTAATAAGCAAAACTCTTAATTATATTATATTTACTTTTATTATATTAATCATTTGATGTTTTTTTTTTTTTAAATATTAAAAATATATATCTAATATTATAAAAATTGCAATTTCAATTACTTAACTATAATGTAAATAGTATTTTTTAAATATGGTTATTGTTATTAAATATTATAATATTGTGGTGGCCTCGGTGGCCTAGTGGGTAAGAGCGTATAAAATACGCTGTAAACACCGAAGGAGTGTGGGTTCGAATTCTATACACTTCGTAAGAGTTATTCCCTCTTACGACATTTATAGGCACGCTTGAACTGGCTATAAATGTGTAAAGCTGTGTAATTTCATATCCACATTAATGTTTGTTATGAGAAATGCATTAAAAAAAAATATATTATCTACCTATATTGTTTAAATAATAATATTATTTTATTGAAAAAATATTCAATTCAATTAAACTACTATTAATGTTTACATTGGATAATTGTATAATATGAAACTGATACTTAAAAAAAGGTAATTAGTATAACATTGTACTGGGTAGCATTAATAGTCTGTCAATTTTATAACAGAAAAATTTTTTTTTTTATTTACGTCAGACTTTTCACTGACTGTATAATAAAACAGAGTGAAAGAAAGATTGATTCAAAATTGTAAAATTTTAATGTATTCAGTTTTTAAAAAGTAACTGTAAAATAAAAAAAGCTATAAGTTCTGGTTCTGGACTTATAGTAAGTATATTATATAAGTACCTGCATTCAATTGATTTTATTTTTTAAATTTTAATAATTTAATTCCCATATTTTACAAAATATAGGTTCAAGAAAAAAATTTCACTATTCTAACAGTTGCTTACACTATTTAATAGATCTGTCTAATGGATTTCTTACAATTGTGACAAAACGTAAATCAAAATTAAAACAATTTTTCAATTTAGACTGGGTAAGTATATTAGTTTTTATTTTTTTTTGTTGATAAAAGCTGAGCTGACTCTCGTTACTCATCACTAGACTTTAGGTCGGTAGTGCACCTTCCAAATGTAAGAGAATTCTTGTCGAATAGGGTTGGTGTTGTTAATTTTCTTACATGATATACCACAATGATATAGATTAATTCTTCTAGCATGTCTATTGATAAAGTATATAGCTACGTACATACATACATACATACATAGCAACATAATCCTATTTTTATTTTAAAATAATCCTATTTCTATTTTATCCTATTTTTATTTTAAAATAATTTCGTACATCCTAAAATTTAGTTTTTCCTCATTTTAAATTGTAATATAATAAAAAAGTAGTAACCACTACACAATAAACAACAACTCAATAAAAGATACCGTTACCCGAAAAGTTTAATTTTCTTGTTCTTTTTATGGTATTTGATTTTTATATCAAACGGTATTCATTCAATTTAAATTGAGACAAATATAAAGTTATTATACCATATACCTAACTGTATAAAAACATAAGGCAGAATGTAAACCAAACGTTTTTAAATTCGCTATT
This sequence comes from Poecilobothrus nobilitatus, assembly GCA_947095535.1. Classification (NCBI taxonomy): domain Eukaryota; kingdom Metazoa; phylum Arthropoda; class Insecta; order Diptera; family Dolichopodidae; genus Poecilobothrus; species Poecilobothrus nobilitatus. The sequence continues at coordinate 231,948,358 of OX352773.1, forward strand.
TTTCCAAAAGACAATACAAACTGTTTAGAATAATTGTGACTTGCACCAAAATTTAAAAATTTTTCTAGAATTTCATATAATACGAAAAATATGAAAAATAAAAAGACACTTTCTTAAATTTTTAAAGAAACTCTACATAATTAACAAAAACAATTAAAAAATTATAAAGTTGAAGCTTTCATTTTTGCCTTTTATATACAGCTGCCTTAGTAATAGCGCTTTAAAAATAGCAACATTTTATTTTTGAAGCCTTAATAGCAATTAAGCGGATCTGGTATAAAAAACTTTTCTGAGACCCTATTTCTAAAAGATAAAAAAAAATTCTCTTAAAATTTTGAAGAGCTAGCTGAAAATGTGCCGGAGTTATGAAGGAACAAAAATTTTGCAAAATTTTATCTTCACTTAACTTGAGATATACACGTTTAAAAATAGGGCTTTTTCAAAGTTTCAGGGGCTGCAGCTCCGTAACAGATGGGGTTACATAAACAAGTATTGTTCTAACACATTCATTTTTTTATGAGACTTAGCCAGTTAAAATTTTATTGTTCTATCTTTAATGGTGTAGAATTTTGTAAACAGACTGACGGGCGGACGAATTGACGAGCAGAGTCAAATTAATAGCCAGATATTTAAGAAAAAAAAATTTTTTTTTTGATATATGCTAAAACTAACAAAAAAACTTTTTTTTTATATTTAGCTTTGAAGTTTGATTATTTTGTTGCGTTTTATTTTAAAAAGCGTAAAAAAAAATTTCGTCATTTCAATGAAAATAGGTTTAAGCGAAATAGCTAGTAAATCAAAATTCAATTAATAAAAGGAGAAACAAAAACAAATTATAAATCATTTTTAAAAAACAATGGAAATAAAAACTATCAATTTTATTTTTTTTTATTTATTTTTACAGTAAACTTTCTTTTTTATTTCTACGAGAAATAAACGGAACTAAAACAGAAGAAACTCTTTTAAAAGCGAGGGTTTTTAAATGTGCACATTTTCAAAGTGCTTATTAATAAAATATTGAAATTTTGAATATTTTTGAATGAAATATTTAATTTTTCATTGAAGTTTTTGTTTTGTCCACGTATTTTGCATTTGGTAATCACCAAGTTAATCAGTTTTTCTTACAACAATTATCTAATTTTGAAATCCGATATTCTGTGGATATTCTTTATTCCTTTTACGTTTTAAGATGACAATTTTTAAAATTCTGAGAAAATTTTTGATATCTTTATTCAAAACATAGGAGATACTCCATTTTTTTCATTATATAGTTTTTAGAATTAATTAATGGTTCTATACTTTATTATTTCAATTATACCTTATGTACTTACATATATTATGTATAAATATAAGCATGTTAATGATTGAATCAAATATTATTTCTTAAACTTTTAAACGGCTCCCGGAAATAACCCTGCAAAAAATGATCTCCCAAAAATTGAGGCGTTATTTGATTTTTTGCGATCTAATTTTATTTTTATACCCTTATGAACTATGTTCAAGGGTATAATAAATTTACCATTACGTTTCTGACACCTTAAAGGAGTCGAGCTAGATATAGTGTCAAAGGTATGGAGCGGCGCAGAATCGAATTCTGAATCGATTAAGCCATGTATATCTGTCCGTCCGTCCGTCCGCACGATAACTCAAAAAATAAAGGAGCTAGGAAGCTGAAATTTTTTTACGTCTCTTTTGCAAAATTGTTAGTTTTGCTATTTAAATCTTACATTTTCGGTCGGCGGGTTCGAGTAGGTGCCATACAACTTCTTTCTTCAAATGGAAATAACTCAGCGTCTATTCAAGTTAGGTACCTGAAATTTTGCAAATGATGATCCAGTTTTATGGCAACAACTTCTGTAAAATTCGAGTAGCTGCTATAAGCCTTTTTTCTTGAAATGGAAATAATTACCGAGTGTCTATTCAAGCTATGTATCTGAAATTTTGTTTATGGTAACAGCTTCTGTAAAATTTGGTTTTGATAGTACGACAGGTTCGGGTAGCTGCCATACAACTTCTCTTTTTAAATGAAAATAACTCAGTGTCTACTGAAGCTAGGAATCTAAAATTTAGTAAAGAGGTGTCGAGTTATATGGCAACAACTTTTTAAATTTTGTTCGTCTAAAGCAGCCGGTTCAGGCTTCTTGTACCTCTTGGAACTTAAAACTTTTGTAAAATTTGATTGGTCTAAAGCAGCCGCTTCAGTCTTCTTGCATTTCTTGGAACTTAATCAAGCTAGGCGCAACAGATTCGGATAACTATCATACAACTCCACAATTTACATAAATATATCTCTGTAGTGAACGTCGCTACTAAAACATCTGAATGTTTTTAAAAGATGATCAAGTTTTATAGAAACAGGATATATTACGTTCATACGGGTATCCCAGAGTTAACACAGTCTTCTCTACTGCACTCTTCCTCGTTTTTTTGGGGTTTATTTCATATGAAATAATCTTGCAAAACAAAATAATTTTGCAAATGAAATAATTTCCGTTATTTTGATGAATGATTTATTTTGGTTTATTTATTTTAATAAATCATCAAATTAATTAAATTTTTATATTTGTTTTAAATATTTTCAGTTTCAAGTTTGTCCTTCTATCTAGACTATTGTTTGATCAACTTTATGACAGTTTTTTCTGTTTTCAAAATTTCTATAAAAATCATATAACCCTGATTTTGCAACCAACTCTAAAATTTCTTCTAATTTGAGAATTTTGCATATCTAATATCTATCCTAAGTTATATATCAATTATGTAATCATCTTATATCATAATTATGAAATAAAATGTCATCTTAACAGATATCTAACATATAAAATAAATTTATGGGATTATTTAATTTTAATTTGAAGGGTTATTTCACTTTATTGCGGTATCTCAAATTTGAATCCCAAAATTTCATAATCCCAATTATTTCATAATGAAATAATCGCCAATTTTTTCAGGATTATTTTTTGCGGGGCTATTTCCGGCAGCCTTTTAACAAAATATTCAAATTATTTGTTCATAAAACCACAAAACTAAATTATTACAATATTATTTTAATATACTGAAGGTTAATTAAACGATAATATAACTAATTTTATAATAAATTATAAACTAATTTGTGTTTGTATAATGGCACATAGGAATAATATAAAATTAATTACATTATAATATTATATGGATGTATGTATATTATAATGATATATATATGTATGTAGGATAATATCAAATTGCTGTTCATTAAAATTGATTGTCATCGTTTGGTTTTGTTGAAAAGTTAGAAACAAAGCAAAAAAAAATTTTTTTCTAACAAAAGTTTAATAATTTATTTTTAGGCTATTATAATTTACATAATTTATTCTTATCAATTATTTATTTAAAATTGTATATAATAATTAATAAAAATGCCATTCATTATAAATAATATTATATGATAATTTAAAATTAATATTATGACATGATTGCAACTATGTAAATAAATCGGTTATTTACCATTTTAAAATTAACGGTACATACCTATTTAATTTTCATCGCAAAAATGTCTAGTATTTGAAAAGATTATTCTTTTGTATCTTTCTATATCTGCTTATCTAGCGACAAAAAGAACATTTATTTAAGTAAATAAAATAGATTTCAATTATTAGATATAGGTCAATTTTTATTATAGCAGTTTATGTTTTCGACCCTATACTGTTAAACCTATTTTAGTCACAAATATATTTGAGACCAACAACAAAAAAGTTTGATTGTTATAGGGAAAAAGTGGAAGAGAAGCCGGGTCGTAAATAAACAAATATTGTTTGCGTTCTTTTTACAGAGTAAACTACTATTTTCTACTCCTAGTAGTACACCAGCATTTGAGAAAGAGTAGATAGGAGTAAATACAGTTATGTTAAATTACCTTTCGATTTATCCACTACTCCTAACTACTCTTTTTGTGTAAAAGGAAGGTAAACATTAAAACAAACATTTGTTTAATTATTTCCTATAAGAACAAAATTTTGTACTTGTATATTTGCTATTTGCTATATTTCCTCACGGTTGTGGCCCAACCGAGATCGTTTTATTATTAAACTTTTTTATTAGAATTTTTTTTTTTTTAATTTTTCTTTGGTTAATATTTTGGTTAAAATTTCCAACAAAGTTCTTCAAGAATAAAATTATTTTTTAATAATTCAATAAAAGTGTTGAAATCTTTGACTGTTTCGGTGAACTTATATTATTTTTTAATAATAAAATGATGCAACATTTATAGAATTTCTATTCGATAGAATAACTATCTAACAAAAATTATGTACTTACATAACATAAAATATTAGTTTTTTCCCCCAAAAGTATGCAATTAAATGCAGCACAGAAAACGTGTGTTTTTAATTGTAAGGAGGGGCTTCGGTAGCCTAGTGGATAGGCTTGTGGCGTATTAACCGAAGAAGTGTGGGTTTGATCCCTGCACAGGTCGTAAGGGTTTTATTAAATAAATAATATTAGTATATAACTTAATAATAGTATAAAAACCTATAATGGCCTTGGTAGCCGATGATTCAATAATACTGCATTACATTTATGCATGTAATATTAATATAAAAAAATAAATAAAATAATTGTAAGAAAATTAATTTTATGTTGGACACAAAAACCAGTAGAACACAAACCAAATTTTTTTTTTTTTATAAAACTTTATTTGTTTCATTTTATTTTAATTTTATTTAAATTATATTTTTCATTATATTTCTAAGAAAAGAATAATATTTCTCATTTTAAAAGAAAATGAAAAAAAAAAAAACGTAAGTATATGAAAAATAAAATTTTGTTTTGTGTAGATACTAAACTTTTCCAATATAGAGCTAAACTTTTCCAAATTTTCGCGAAAAATTTTTTTTGGTTTATTCTTATAAAATTTCTTGTGCTATTTTGTTTGATTTCTTTTCATCTTAAATTAGATAAAGGCGATAAGAAAAATTTGTTATTAAAAAAACTGAAGGGCTTTGCAAAATTTGATACTATTTTCTTTAAAAGAAAATTTTAGCGGATCGAAATCAAAATATTATACATTTCTTTTCATCTACCTTGAAAAGAAATGTATAATATTTTGATTTCGATCTCTAAAAATATGAAATTAATATTTTTGCAAAATTTAAAATCAATTTAGGACAACAACGAACAAGTTAAAAATATTTTAAGCAATAAGATAATTACTAAAAATGGCTAATGGATCGGAAAGTCTCAATAAATTCCCGAACTTAGAATATAATTCTGAAAAATAATAGGAAAATTGACAAAAATAAATAGTAATTTTTTTTTCAATGGAAAACATAAATTTATTTCTTTTCATAATTAAAATTTATAATAATAAGTAGGTATAATGGTAAAATAAAAATTCTTCCGCCAATTTCTTAGTTCCATTCATTTGTAACTTTTATTTATTTAGAATTACACTTACGATGTTTTTGCTATTTACTTTTAAAAGTTTTTTTATAACGATTCTCTTAAATGTTTACATTTCCTCAGGTTTTTTTCTAGTTCTAAATATTTTAATACCTACATCTACTTTAAAGTTTTTATTACTTTAAGATTTTTTTTAAACAAAATACAAACCTTATTTTTATCTTGAAACCTTAATAAAATTGTTAAAATTTGTTTGTATTTGCTACACGTTTCAGCTACAAAATTTTAAATGCTATTTTGGGATTATTTTGTGGTCAATTATTGTTTAAAAAAAAAAAAGGGAAATGACAAAATATCTTGGGAAGACCTTTTACGTGATAAAACGTAAAATAGAAAAAAAAAAAATCTTCAACTTTTAGTTTAAGTTTTTTTTTTAACTGAGAATTAAAAAAAAATTTTGTTATGAAAATTGTTTATGTAAATAATATCCAGGGATTTTACAGTAAATATGAAGGATTTTAAAGAAGTTCTAAATTAAATAAAAGTTTAAATGTTGTTGTAAAATAGATACAATAATATGTAGAAGTAAGTATTGGGAAAAAGTTAAAAAAAAATTTAATATTATTAATAACGCTTTTTATTCTTGCAGTTTCCATTTTAATCTCTTTTTAACATTTTGTTTCGTTTTTATGAATACAATATTAAGGTGAAATAAATAAAAGAGTATAAACAAAACGTTTTCTATAAACTCATTCCTTTTATTAAGACTTTGTTTTGCTATTCTAAATTTCAGTTTTGATTTTTAATGATAAGATAAGTTTTTTTGATTTTAGATAAATTTATTTTAATTGTAAGTAGATTTGTACAACCGCTTCCCCATTCGGCGAAAATATGTTTAATTTATATACCTATACTTATATAAATACCGTAAATGTTTTACCTTGTTGCAAAATTAGTTCCCAAATATCAAAGGAACTATGTTTTAATACTTCTCTATTATTACAACACAATAAAATAAGCTGCGTGAATATTATAGTGGTAATGCCCCACAAAATGATGCCGAATATATAAATATTTTGGTAAAAGCGTATAACTCTGATTTCGTATCTAAAATCTCTGTTAATTATTTTTTAAATATACACTTAGACCGAAATCCCTCATATACCAGTGATGTCAATATCAATTGAAAAACCGAAATATTTCGAAAACGGAAATAAGGCCGATTCGACATTATAAGGTCGAATTCTTAATATTCGCGATTTCGGCTCTAATTCCGCATCAAAAGGGAAATAAAACCGATTCGGCATTATTTCTTGGGGCATTATTTCTGGTTACCTATTAAAGTTTGTGTCTGTTAATTTTTAATCAAATAGCTGTTATAAAGTTGAGCAGTCCTATAATTTTTTATACTTAAAAATGTTTTTGCTCTTGATTGAGATTATCTGTTGTTTTAAACTCAGCAGTCAGCACAATCTCATTTAGTGAAGCCACACGAATATTTATAAAGAATGCGTTTTATATTCTCATAGTTATTCATTATTTTAAATTCAGTAGGTGTCTTTGAAAATTCAGATAATGAAAACATAAAAATGTGGATGTAAATAAAAAACATTAACAATTTGAATCGAAAAGACAGATTTAATTTACACCAATTTCAACTTTTATTTATTGTTATATCGACTTTTATTTTATGTTTTAACGCCATTTACCTTTCTATTTTTTTTTTTTTTTTTGAAGTAATTTTGTAGGTACCTTTCTTTAGTGATAACAAAACGGTAGAAAATTTTCTTTTATTTTGTATTTTCCTACAATTGTCACACTAATCAGAAGAATATATTCCCTAATATTTTATTAAATAAATAGGGAAATAGTGTGAGAGGATGGTGCTGAAGGAAAAACATTGAGGCAAATGAATGTTAAAATGAAAAACATGAACGATAAAGAAAATCTTAACTATAAAAATAATGGATAATGGAATTTACAGAGAAATAGTAATAATAAAAGAAGGATATATTATTTTTTTACAGTTGCTTTATTCAATTGAAAGTTTTCACAACTCTCTGTTATCCTTCCCTATCCGTACAACCCACCAAGAAACTGCTCCAACACTTAAGGATTTCATTCCATTATATTGGCTAATGAGCTATTGGTTATTCCTTCTACCACTTCTATTAGAAGGAAAAAGAACCAAACAAAAACGAGATAAAAAAAATAATAGGAATTATGTACACAATTGGCTTGTAATAATATGTTGATGCATGATATATTCAAATATTTTTTTAAATACTTCCACTAAGTCATAAAAGTGATTTAAACCTTAATGAAGATTTATATTTCTTTTATGGCATTCTTAAATCTTAACAATTTATTCATAATCCGATTTTTTAAATAATTATGAACTGATATTATTTATTTACAAAAGTAATTTTAACGCAGTCATTTAGCTAGAAAATTTATAGTGGACTTACCTACTTAAATAAATTTAGCAACCTAAGTAACGGAATGGTGTCGTTATTATTGTAATTGAAAATAAATATATCTATAGATACCTAGTTAATACGTATCTAAAATATTTTTTAGTAAATTAAAATAAATAATGAAAAAACCAAATGTTTTCAAAAATGCACATTTTCAAAATCAAAAATTATTCCATAATAAGTTTTGTGTAAAAAGTAAGTACATAGGTATATTGAAAAATAAATTTATAATAATATAAAAATTGTCAAAAAAAAAATCTTTACAAAAATTTTTTAGAAAAATTGGTAAAAATCAAGCCATACTCTCGTCAATTATTAAGGTAACTGTGTATTATTTAGAAAAGTTGTTAACAGAAATAAAACTATAATATTGGAGCTTTAATTTTTGTATATTATCTACTTGGAAAAAATATTGGACAGGTGTTCAAGTTACAGATGTTTTAAAATAGGGAATTTTGAGTTTTTGACCGCTTACAGCTCGTAAACGGCGAATGACACAAAAATATTTTTTGAAATGACTCATAGGTATTTATTTCCAAACATCTAACTCATCTCATTGACTTCTGAATGAAATTCCATAAATTTAAAATTTGTCACTTAAACCGTTTGGAATCGAGTAAAACTGGTTTCAATTTTTCCAAAAATTGAGTTATGCATAACTTTAAATTAAAATATTGTATAGCAAAAGTATATACTTATCTTATTATATGTAGAAAGCTTATAAAAGCTGTTATCGTTTGGCGTTTCCAGTTTGAAGATATATCTTATAGAACTTATGTTATAACAATTTAAATATTGCGATTTTTCGAACTTTGGAGGCTCTAGCTTCGCAACGGGTGTAACAGAAAAAAAGTTGTATACATAAAATTTACTATATCTATCCGTAGTTAAAATTTCATTACTCTATTTTAAACGGTGTAGCAGTTTTGTAAACACCCAGACGGGCAGAGTAAAACTAATAGGTACATTTTTTTAAAATTTTTTAAAAAAATTTGCTAAAAATGATAATTTTATATTGTTTATATTATTTCACTTTAATAGTTATGTCATATTGTATAAAACATGATGATTGGTAAACTGATGGATGGTTAAATATAAAATTTGAATGAATGACTTCTGTATAATAAAATAATAATAAAATATTTTTAATTTTACATTTCAAATAAATTGAATAATATTTGAAAAAGTGGTTTTATAAAAAGTTATAATGAAATAAATTAAAAATTATTATTTAACATTTATTATAGAAAATAAACATTAATAAATTGTTTTATTTTATTTAATTAATTATAAATTTTAGAGAAATATTTTTTAATAATATTATAAAAGAAATGTTAAAAAAGTGGTTATTAAAATTTAAATGCAATTTTATTTTTTGGTAGCTACAGCGTAAGTATTGGAATCAGAAAAAAATTTTCTAAAGTATGAGACTAAATCATTGCTATCGTAAGTAAATAAATTTTTTTTTTAATATGATAATTGGAATTTTGTAATGTTTTGTCCAGAATTTAACTCTTTATTTAAGATCGGTATAAATTCGGAAACTAGAAGTAAAATAATTACATAAAAGTATTTATTTTTTTACCAATAATACCAAAAATAAAAATCTTTATTTTTTGTTTTGTTGTTTATTCACTTACCACATAACTGTGACAACGAAATTACACAGTCTTTCCTTTTCAGGCGTGGTTGTAAATGTCGTTATTTTGTCGGTGTTTACAACGTATTTAATAAAGGTTTTGTCCAGAAAAATATTTTATGTTACGTAAAAAATATAAATATTAAAAATGGAAACTTTGTGCACCGTTAACTCGAAATCTTTAGAAATATAAATCCTCTTCCTATAGAATGTTTTATTTCTTTCGACATTTCCCATTACTTCTGCTCTGTGTAAAATTTTTCGTGCGGCAGCCTATAAAAATTATGTTTAAAAATAATTGAGTTAAGTAGTTCTGCAATTTTTTTCTTATTTAAGTTTTTTAAAACCATTTAAAAATTTCCTAATAACTATTGTCAGTGTATTATTCAGTGTTACTGTCAGTGTAATGTATTGAAAATTAAACATAACATAAAGCTGCAGTTATTGAAATGTTTTAACGGTGGTATTGTTATTATACCAGATTTCATTCTCATCTCTTCAGATCTCTGATCGTTATATTTTTATAATTCTATCTTCCTTTACTTCTACTTCTTTAACCTCTTAGAGGAGCATGGGATAGCAATATGATCTTTCCATCTGCGACAATCATTTGTCATTATTTTAAGTTGAAGCCATGGGTTTTTTTGGCTTAAAATAGTTGTTTTTCTTGTTCCTTCCGTCTTCGTATGCGTTTTCCATTATAACATGGACTTCATTCGTAAAACTTTTATGATAAAATACATTATCGTTCGGTTTTCTTACGGTATGCCATATTGACTTAGATAGTTGGCTATTATCAACCATCTTCTGTATTATTTTTTGTCTTAATTCTTTTTACCAAAATTTCTTCTCATAATAATTTTTTAGCTGATTAAATGAATATCATTCCATAAACTTTTAAATGAATTCTCATGTACCTATATTATATTAAATAGCATTATAAGTATTATTAACAAACATAAATACAAACAAACAAAAATTTAAATCTTATAATAAATTTTGAAATTTATTCTGTTAATTTTTTGTTTTTTGGAAATTATAATAAACTAAGGGCGCTGTAGGCTGCAGCTGGTGTGAAAGCATCCGTGACACTAAATTACAAAAAATTCAAATGGGATACAAAATTTCTTTCAAAAAGAAAACAAAAAAAATTATGGTTCTAAACATGTATGTTATATTATGTTAATGTAGATTTTGTAATAGCAAAATCACATCCAAATATGTACTTGTATTCAAAACTTAGCGAATGTCATAATACATAGTTTGTGGCTGAAAACTACTAAATTATAATTATAGATTATTTATAGATATCTATACTTATTGACGTTTTCGAATATTTAAAATTTCATTATTTATTTATATTAATATCACAACCAAATTAAGTCACAACAGTATCAAGTCTGAAATTTGAGTTTAAATCTTTGTGAGGTACAAATTTAACTTTTAAATATATTTTATTTCTCATAGCATAGCTCTCATAGCTCTCATTTAATAAATGAGTAATAATTTTAAAATAGAGTAATCAAATGTTTTAGAGAACAACTATACCATAAAAAAAAATTCAGTTTACTTTAATTTGTAAGTGACAGTTACAAAATACTGGGTGTTTTTTTTAAACTTCGTATTTGACCAATGGCGTAGTTGTAGTGTATATTAAGTCGCCGGTTTCTCAGTTGAAAGTTTTCGTGGTCAAATTCCAGTCAAATCAATCACATAAAATATCTTAACTGAATAAAAGATAATCACCTACTGCTGATGCTGCTATTCGTCTGCCCTTTTTTTTGTTTTAAAGCACACACAATCATAATATTTCTTACTAAATACTAATACTAACACGAAAAGAGGTAAAACAATATGAAAAGAAATGGTTTGACTCCTAAAAGACACTCTTTACTCTAGACACTCTACTAGATTTTAATTCTACTACTACCGACATACATATTATTATGTAGGTACCATACAATACTAACTACAATAATATTATAATGTACAAATTACAATATTGCAATGTACATTTACATACGATATTATATTATTAGCAAATATCAGCACAACATTAATTACTAAACAGTAAACATTAACAAAAAAAAAACAAAATGATTGGGTCCGGTTTATTAACAATACCATACAGTATTTAAAAAATTGAATTTGTCGTGCACCCATTATTTGATGGACCTTTTCACTAGTAATAATATAATATATAAACAAAATAAATACATAATACAATTTATAATTTAAAATCTACTTCTTCGCATTCATCTGGTGTAGGTACTTTGTGGGGAAAACAAAAATATAATAATATACTATAATATATACCTATTTTTATTTTATAGTTTAAAATATTATTAAGCCAAATTTTAAGACAATTAATGACGATAGATAAATTTTAACAAAACATAATCTTTTGTCCTTAAAGCTAGATAAGTATAAAAGATAAATCTAAACTTGGTTTAAAAATCTTACAGTTGAAAATAAGATCATTATTGGGGCTACTGTCACTACTCACTTGTTTTGGTAATAATCAGTAGTCAATAAATTTTAAATGCAGGTGTTTCTAAGATCCTACTTATAACAAAATTATTCAAAATCTTCCCAGTTGGTTAGTTGGTTGGTATACGTGGCTGGTCCTGTCAACCGTGATAAGACCACAATTAGCGCCTTAGTACCGTTTTTCTACCACTACCGTGACCACAAGGTTTATGTTTAGGCTATAACGGATTTAATTTCAGATTCATTTCGCGTCATTCAGGAACCTTATCATTTCTGCAGGTTACTTAGCCGCTAGATTGCTCAGATCGTTAAATTCATGGCTTTTCTGGCCCTGGCCAGCGTTGGCATTTACACGTGAAGTGTATAATGGTTTCTTTCTCATTCTGTTCACCACAACTTCAGCATGATGTATTGAATGGAATACCTAATCTGGCCGCATGTTCGCCAATTGGTCAGTGTCCCGTGAACATATTTATTGCTCTGGCTATGTCCCACCAAGATGGCTTCAATAGGTTGTCCGATAGGTTGTTCAATAGGTTGTCGATCTTGTTGTCGTACGACATTTTCTTGGTCGTACGGCATGAGGTTAATCCTTTCCACCTTCTTTTCGCTAGGGATAAAATGTGTAGAAAGATATCCCTTTTAACGCGGTGGATCCACCTGTTCTTCCAGTGAAGAATTGAGATTGGAACCCCTCCTTGGTGATTCATCAGCATGTTTATTTCCTGTCAAGTTCCTATGTCCCGGAATCCACAGTAATATAACAAAGTGTTGATAGCTTATATTTTTAAGCTCGTCAGAGCATTTTCTGACAAGCTTGAATTCCATAATCGTAGAGTTAAGAGCCGCTGCTTGACGATCAGTGACAATTGCAATACTTCCCCCCACTAATGTATGTCACGATCAGAAGAAAATTATAAATTAGGTATTAAAGATTTTGATAGAATTCGGAATAAAATAAATTTGGTCAAATTAACTTAAATTTTGATTAAATATGCGCTTAAATAAGAAAAACCTATTTTACAGTATACACAAAAATATCAATTTTTGAAAAATTAAAATTTTTTTTTTAAAGAATTTGAAGTTTTTCTATATAAAAACAAAATTATAATTTAAAAAGTTAAAGATTTCAATAACAAAAGATTCAAAAATAAAAGAATTTATAGATGAATTTTATTCTCAATATAGTATACCTTTGAAGTACACATAAGGAATCAAAAGAATTTAATTTTCTCAATTTTCTTTTCTATAAAATATTTATTTAAAATATTACTTTTTTTTTTTTATTTATTTTTCTTTGTTTTTGTTTTTTTTTTGTTTCTCAGAACATTTTCATTTTAATATTTGAAACTTTTATATAGGTATATCATAGATATTTCTAAAAAAGTTCCGTATCTCATCTGCAAGTACAAAATTGTATTGTTGGTAAATAGTAGAAAATAAAAACAAGAAAAAAAAAATTTAGTTTCGAAGTGGGAAAAAGTTATATTATAGAAAATGATTTTAAAAGTCAGAGCATATTTTTTTTTATAAATGAAAATATGTAAAAAAAAAAAAATAAATAAAAAAGAATAAAATAAAAAATTAAATTACCTGAAAGACCGGAAAATTTGGACGAATTTTTTATGTATTTCAATTTTCTTGTTTTTCCGTTTTATAAAAGTAATAGCTAGTTTTCACCAATATTCTTTTTTTTCTGGTTTTAACCCTAAAATTGAAATTGAAATTGATATATTTATATATATATATATTATAAATAAATATCTACATATAAAAAGGTTCAATAAAATTAATAGAAATGATATAAAAAAAAAAAAAAACACGTGGAAAATTCAAATTGAACTGATAAAATAAAGAAAGTGTTAAAAGAAAAATGAAAAAAATTTTTCTATTAAGAAAATAAGAAAACAAAAAAAAAAAAAAACAATTTAAATTATTATGATTTGATGTTATTATATATATACGAGTACATTATGTACTTATATAAAAAATATCAATTTAAAAATATTAAAAATTAAATAGTTAAAATTTTTAAATAGAAAATCTAAATATCGTATTAAAAATAAATGAACCATGTCCATTTTTGAAACAGAAGTAAAATCGTTTATAATTTCCATACAAACAATAACATCTAATAAATTATATTATGTTATTATTTTCTTCCGGACAAGAATAATTGATCCAAAGCTTGAAAATGTCTTGTAAATGTTATGATTTGTGAATAGAAGTTTCCCAATTCAGTTTCAATAGTTTAAGCACATTAAAATGTGTGACATAGTGATCGAGCATTATGACGTGGTGATTGTTACTTTATGAAAGTTTACAATGTCACAAAATATTTTGAAAAAACTGGGGAAAAATATTTAGCTTTGATAGTATTTTTTAACCATACGCACATATATTATATACAAGGGTATTATAAGAAATTTACCATTAGGTTTGTGACACCATAAAGGAGAAGAAATAAATAATCTGCAAAAATACTAAATATATTTTTGCTCATCATTGAATTCTAAGTTAATGCAGCTGAGTGTGTTCCTACATAAGAGATAATAGAACATTAGATTTAACATTAGATTTACATTAGAATTAATGTAAACGGCAGTTTCACTATTGAAATAGAACAAATACGAACAACGGGTACGATTGGCTGTCATAACAACTTTTTTTTTTTGTGTTGAACATAATTCAGTGTCTATTTAAGCTGGGGTGTTTAAAATTTTTGCAAAAAAATTAAGTTTTATTCCAAAAAATTACTTTTTGATTCATTTGCCGCAACAAGATTTGGTAGCTGCGAAATTAATATAATATCTTGGTATCTTAATAAAAGTATATAGATATCTAATATTTTGTAAAAGATTATGAACTTTTATGGCAACAACTTCTACAAATTTTGGTTGATTTGACGAAAGGTGTTGAGTAGTCATACAGCTTCGAAATTTACATAAATATATCTCAAATTAATACTTAATCAAGCCAGAAATATCTTACATTTTCTAAAAGGTGATTAAATTATATGGAAGCAACATATATTAAGTTCATGAAACGGTGCGGATATCGTAGAGTTGATAATATAGTCTTACAACAGTAGTCATAATTTTCAGTCTTCAGTCACAGTATTTAGTTACAGTAGTCCGGAAATTAAAAATGGCTTTTCTAATTTTGTTACCAACCAAATTATCTTCTATCTATCTATATGGATTTTAATATATGAGAAGAACACCATTGTAAATAAAAATGAACTTGTACCGGGTGTTGTAAATTAATAATTAATTTTTTTGAGATTAATACCTTTCGTTTGACCAAAAATATTTTTCCTCACATAAATTAATTATTTTTTTAATTAAGTACCTTCAGTGGTTTAGTGACTTTTTAGTTTGACAAAATTTTAAAGAATTTCCCAACTCATAAAATCCTTGCAGTTTTATTTCTACGTACCTTGACCGAATAAATTTGCCAAAGCATTTCCAATTGTTCTTTTTTACTCTATTATTTTACAAACTCGTATTGTGATTCCAATAATATAATATTGAGTGTATGAATGTATAAAATTTAAGTCCTGTGCAACATTGCTCTGCTACTTAATACATTCTATGTTGTTAAAAAAAAATATAACCTTACCGTTTATTATAAGAACGCTTATGATATCCGGTTTTTATTACTATATAGTTTTATTATTAAGTTTAAGAAAATTTTTTTCACTTCTTTAAAGAAAAGAAAAACGTAATAAAATAATAATCTTCTAGGAATTGAGTTTCTACAACCAGAATTGAACAAGAATAAGGAATTGAATGCCTTTGTCAAAATGAAAGGAATACCTTTATCAAAATTATTATAACTTTTTCTTTTCTTTTTTTTTTGAAAACTTTTGGCAATTTTTTTTTATTTTTAATTTAGTAAATTTTTTTCATACTCTTAAATATAGAGTCAATGTTATGAAAATGTTATAGAAAAATATAACCTCTCGGATTGAGAAGAAATTTTTATTTAAAATAAACCCAAGTAATTTTTTTTTTTTGGTTTTCTGCATATTTTTAAGGATACGTCAATGCTTAGAAGAAGTTAAAAAAAAATTGATAAAAATAATTTTTTTTTTCTACGAAATTGATAAACTGAAAGGGTTAAAAATAAATAAATTGTTTTGAAATTAAATTTATTTTCATCTATTCTATAGATACATTCTTATACACAAGAGAACATGAAATAAATTATTGAATTATTTTGTTTTTTTATATTAAAATATAAAAAAAATTAAAATTACTTTAAAATTTAATGAGAACTGTCATAAAATTTCGACAGCATGGAATAAATTTGATGTATTAAAAGAAAAATTGTTAAGAAAATTTTAGAAAAGAAAATTATAAGTAATTTAAAAAATATTTAGATCATGAAATAATTACTTTTGTCATCATTTTAGGAGATAAATTATAATATTGATGTTAATTGATTATTTTTTTGCGAGGGTAGGTGGGAATTATCGAAAAATACTAAAAGGAGTGAAACAAGCACGAGTTCTCTATGAGAAGTTAGGGAATGAAAATTGGTTTTAAATTGACAGGCAGCGGTTTATTGCGAACAAAGTTGATAATATTCACCTTGAATCTTTGAACGTTGTAAATGTAATCATCGCCAATTTCTGGGGAACACATGAGGCTCACACATACCTATAACAAATTTCCATAAGCTGAATTACGCCATTTGGGAATTTGAACTGCATAATAATTAAACTTTTAATGTCGCTAGAACAAGAACTCACTCCTATAATTAAGATATCTATAAAACAAGGTAGATTAGGTTTGTAGGAATCGCACAGATTAGAATAGACCTTTTATAAGAGGGCTTTTAATCCAAATAAATTTCTACATTTTACCAAAAAAAAAAAATAAACTGCAAATAAATACTAAGTAGTTACACTTTACAAAATGAACATTTAACAAAAATGCTATTTAAAAATGATACGAGAAAAGTAAAAAAAAAAAAAATAGTTGGATTCTTACTTTTCGGATTAACATAATTATGATTTTCCGGATTTTTCCACATTTGCAAATATTTTTTAAAAGAATAATTTTCTCTTTGATAAAAGGAAAAATTTTTCATTCGTAGTGGGTAAATGAATGGCCTATTAATAATTGTTAAACATATTTTTGACAAATAATTAGAAATGGTTTTTGTTATATAACTTTATGTTTGGAAAATAATGTTCATTTTTGATAAATAAGAAGTTTTAGAAGTTACACTTTTTTATAGAACGACTTTTGATGAAAGATATTTTTGCAATATGCCTTTTTATACGTCATATTTTTTCATGTTGAAATGATTTTTAAGCGTAACATACATAGATTTCCAAATCACAATTTATTTGACTGTTGATCTAACATGCAAAAATATTCTTCATCTTATGATTTATATTACAAAGGATAATTGAGTTAAGGTAAACATTTATTTTTAATAGAAATTTTAAGGAATTTTCAATTAATTCCGAAACGTTTTCGGTATTTTATGGTATCTGTCAATTTTTAGTACTTTAGTTATAGTTTCAAAAATTTTTTTATGACAGTACAATCAAATTTTAACTATGTATGTTTTTAAACAAAAAATATACGGAGGTAATAGTATATATTTAAGCTAGCTACATAAATATATTTCCAATTTTAAAGGGCTGTAAATCGAATATACATCGGGTTCTGCTTAAAATTTTTTAAATCTAAAAAGGTCAAACGACAGCTATATATATATATATATATATATATATATATATAGCTTTATAAATCAATATTAAAATTATATAATTATTTGCAGCTTAGTATTTAAATTTACCGTTATGTAAAAACTAACTTAATGTTTGATTCTTTCATACTCCGGCAATTATCGTAAGTTACCTCAATTTTTTTAACTCTCCATGGTCTTAAACTATTACGGTCATAAATTGTAAATTTTACTATTTTTAGACACCTGTAATATTAACTTAGACTATGTTTTTACACCTGTAAAAAGTTTATCAAAGAAAAATGCAAAATTTAAAGATTCCATATTATAATTTTACATGTGCTAAGGATTTTTCTTAACTATGGTTATGGCTTCCTTAAAATTTTAGAAATTGTCTTTTAATTTTTCACAATTTTTTCTTATAATTAAAATTTTAAACTGTTTTTGTTTTCCTTTGGTAAATATACATTTTAATAAACCTTTGGTTTTACATTCTACCTTAATTTTCTTTAAATTCTTTATGATTTTTTATACCCGTATGAACTATGTTCAAGGGTATAATAAATTTGCCATTACGTTTGTGACACCTTAAAGGAGTCAAGCTAGATATAGTGTCAAAGGTATGGATCGGCTCAGAATCGAATTTTTCGGCCGCCGGGTTCTCGTTGCTGCCATACAACTTTTTTCTTTATATGGAAATAACTCACTATCTGTTGCAGCTAGGTATCTCAAATTTTGTGAATAGGTGTCGAGATACTTGCTAAAAGCTTTTGTAAAATTTGGTTGGTCTAGACCAGCCGGTTCAGGCTTCTTGCACCTCTTGGAACATAGTGAAGCTAGGCGTCTAAAATCTTGTAAATGATATTCAAGTTTTATGGCAACAACTTCTGTAAAATTTGGTTGTGGTGGTGCAATAGATTTTGGTAGCTTTCATACAACTCCACAATTTACAAAAATATATCACGGTAGTTATAACGTCGGTACTAAAACATCTGAAATTGTTTAAAAGATGATCAAGTTACATAGAAACGAGATATATTAGGTTCATATGAGTCCACCAGAGTTGATATAGTCTACTCTACTGCACTCTTCCTCGTTTTTTTTAAAATTTAGTCCGAAAAATCTTAAAATAATAGGTGAGTTTTTATTTTAATTGATATTGATATTTTATATGATTTTTGATATTTTATTGATATTTTAATTGATATTTTAATTGATAATTGATATAAATATTCTCAAATTATATAAAAAGTATCGGAACCTAGACAATTCCATAAAATAAATAATGCCACTTAATGATATTTGATGAAGTTTTTTTTCTCAAAATAATATTATATTGTTTCTAAGAATTAAATACGTGTAGGTTGTATATTTCTAGACTAGCTTACGTTAATGATCATTTACTGTTATTATAATATTATATAGCTATAATAACCGTTAAACTTTATTGAACAACGATTAAGTTCAATACAAGTATAGAATGAAATTAAAAATATTATTTTGTAACAGAATATAAAAGACATACGAAGCATAATACATACAATGATATGTAGATATACATATATTCTGAAAAAAAAATCATATTGATAATTTTTAATGTTTTTTATTAAGTAGGTATGTATTAGAGTTGATGTCTATATTATACGATTAAGTATAATTTTTTTCACCCGAATATTGTTTTTATATAAGTAGTTGATTTATCGGGTGAGTTCCAAAATCTACAAAAACCATAATCCATATTGATTTTTGTCACAAAAAAAACAATCCACAATAAATTATTTTAAATACTTAGTTGTTGAAATATGTAAATATGTATGTAAAAATAATAAGAAAGAACTTTAGAGTTGGTTACAAAATCAGGGTTCAATAATTTACATAGCGGGTCTACTGTTTTATAAGAAATATGTATGTATGCAATAAAAATAATTAGGA
Source organism: Poecilobothrus nobilitatus (assembly GCA_947095535.1). NCBI lineage: Eukaryota > Metazoa > Arthropoda > Insecta > Diptera > Dolichopodidae > Poecilobothrus > Poecilobothrus nobilitatus. The sequence goes on from OX352773.1 coordinate 231,967,975, forward strand.
GGAACTTTAAAAGTTGTCAGTAAAAAGTCAAAGTTTTTTTCTTTTTCCAGGTTATTTTATGCACATTTTTGAATTTGTTGATTATTTTTATGGATTTTGACTTTTAAATTTTTAGCAAATTTTCAAAAAAAAATTGAAAAAATGTTCCAAATAATTTCTCTCTGTCCGTGCGTCCGTCTGTCCATCCGTCCGTCTGTTTACAAAACTTCTACACCGTTAAAGATAGAGAAAAACAATTTTACCCATGGGTAGGTCACAAAAAAAAAAAAAATTGTGGAACAACTTTTTCATGTAGACCCTCCCTTCCTCATTTAGGAGCTACAGCCCATCAAACTTTAAAAAAGCCCAAGTTTTAAATACGTATATCTCATGTTCTGCTTAACATTTTTTCCAAATCAATAACAAAACTATTTAAGTTTTTTAAATTTAGTATTTAAATTTACTATTATTGGAAAACCAAATTTCGATATTTCTTTTTTCATAGCTGCGGCAAGCTTTGAGATAGGACTTGAAATTTTGAAACATGAAAGAACTTTTAGAATTAGTATAAGTTTCCTCAGAAAATATTTTTGTACCACCTTCTGTTTAAGACCTATTTGGACTCAAAAATTGAAAATCTGTTATTTTTAAAATTTTTCTTGGGCAAAGATATAAAAATAAAGCTTCAGTAATATATTTTTAGGTGCATTAACGGTTGTTTTTAGTTATATAGGCTTACGGATTTGTAGTCCCTCAAAATTACATATAAGTCTTATTTTCAAATATTTTCTTATATATGAAATTGTCAAATTTTGGTGCAAGTCGCAATTCTAAACAGGTTGTATTTTTTTTGGAAATGTGCTCTTTTAAAAACCGTTGGCTTAAATTCTACCATGTTTATTTATTTATGTATAAAAATCAAGTAAATTATTGAAATGAAATGTGCTAATAAAAAGTAAGTAGGTACATACTATTATATTCCGTATGTGGTTTTTTTTCACGGGCATATTTATAGTATTTAATCTTTTGTTATAGTTTTGTTTTTTAAATTTCACTTTCCTTTATACAATATTCTAAGAAATACAATATACCTATTATTAATTTTATATAGCATTTTATATTTAAAAAAAGAAACTTGATCTTTTTGCTAATTTATTTAAAAACGAGGAAGAATACAGTTGCCTTTGTCAACTCTTAGATACCCGTAAGAACGGTTAGTGTGTTCACAGCCTGTCACTCTGCTTACAATATTATTTTTTTAATATTTTAGTATTTTAAAATAATTTGGGTGAATTTCACAATTTCTAGTACTATGGGTTGTAGGTACATATATTCAAACTATATGTTTATATGTACATTCTTCAAAATCAGATTCTAACCTTCCACACAACGATTATCAATCCAAAACTTTTTGAAATATTCTATAGTACCATTTAATACTAAGCGGTAAATGTATATTAAATTTACTTAGTACAAAATAGTAAATATAATTTGAAATATTATATTATATTATATTTAAATATTCCATTGACAGAATAATTTCTTATAAGTACAATAAAATACATATATATATGTAAATACGGCGCTATATAATATACATATATGCTCTTATCATTCATTCACTAGTGACATATACGATATGTAAATAAACATGATATTATATAAGTATGTATATATATTAATATCATATAAATAAAAATTCTTCAAGCAACCGTTATGTTGTTTATTTATTTGCATTTTTATGTACTACGCATTATATCCTCAACAATTTCAAATTATCGAGTAAAACAAAATGGAAAAAATTCGTTAAAGAAATTTGTTAGAAAATTTGAAAAAATCAAGTAACACTTTCGTCAATTATAAAGTAACCCTATATTATTAAAAAAAGTTGTTAACAGAAATAAGAGTATAATGTTGAAGCTTTAAGTTTTGTGTATTACTTCAAAAAAATTTTAACAGGTGTTCAAGTTACAGGTGTTTAAAAATAGGAAATTTTCAGTTTTTGACCCCTTACAGCTCCTAAACGGGGAGTGATACAAAAAAATTTTTTGAAATGACTCATACTTATTTTCAAAGATCTAACTTCCGTCAAAATTTCAAGTTTCCAACTTAAACCGTTTAGAAGATAGAAGGGTTGAAGGATTTTGCAAAATTTGAGTTTCACATAACGGTAAATTAAGACACCGTATGCCACAAATATATATTTATTGTATATATACTTTTAAAGCTAATAAAAGTAGTAATCGTTTGGCGTTTTCAAAATGAAGATATACCTTATACAACTTGTGCTATAACAATTTAAATATAGAGCTTTTTTGAACCTTTGGGAAGCTGTAGCTCCGTAACGGGTGGGGCTACAAAAAAAAGTTATTAAAAATAAAATTAATATTTTTGTGAGGTCTATCAGTAGTTAAAATTTCATAACTCTATTGCAAAAAAAAGGTGGGGATCTAAAAGTTAGGTGTTCGAGAGCTACCCTAAGGCTTGGTCCAAACTCAACCAAAAAAAATAGGGAACCTACAAATTACTCCCAGAATATTTTGTGTAAATTTCAAGATTCTAGATTTCTTAGTTTTTTATTTAGCGTGCTGACGGACGGACGGACGGACGGACATGGCTCAAAAGTCTTAGAATTTTTTTCTGATCCGATCCATACCTTTGAAGGTATATCTAGCTCGCTTATTTCGAGGTGTTACAAACGGAGGAGTAATTTTATTATACCCGATCCTATCGTACGGGTATAATAAAGCTTCAGTAATATATTTTTAGGTGCATTAACGGTTGTTTTTAGTTATATAGGCTTCCGGATTTGTAGTCCCTCAAAATTGCATATAAGTCTTATTTTCAAATATTTTCTTATATATGAAATTGTCAAATTTTGGTGCAAGTCGCAATTCTAAACAGGTTGTATTTTTTTTTGGAAATGTGCGCTTTTAAAAACCGTTGGCTTAAATTCTACCATGATTATTTATTTATGTATAAAAATCAAGTAAATTATTGAAATGAAATGTGCAAATAAAAAGTAAGTAGGTACATACTATTATATTTCGTAGGTGATTTTTTTTCACGGGCATATTTATAGTATCTAATCTTTTATTATAGTTTTGTTTTTTAAATTTCACTTTCCTTTATACAATATTCTAAGAAATACAATATACCTAGTATTAATTTTATAAAGCATTTTATATTTAAAAAAAAAAAACTTGATCTTTTTGCTGATTCATTTAAAAATAATTCAAGTAATAGTATTTAGCTATAACAATATAAAATATATTTTCTTAGATAACTTTGAAATGAAAATAAATAATAAGTTCATCAATCTTTTACAATAATTTTAATAAATTTCACATTAAATTTTTTTTTCTATGGGATTATTTCTATTATATTATTTTTATACCCGTACGATAGGATCGGGTATAATAAAATTACTCCTCCGTTTGTAACACCTCGAAATAAGCGAGCTAGATATACCTTCAAAGGTATGGATCGGATCAGAAAAAAATTCTAAGACTTTTGAGCCATGTCCGTCCGTCCGTCCGTCCGTCCGTCCGTCAGCACGCTAACTCAAAAACTAAGAAAGCTAGAATCTTGAAATTTACACAAAATATTTTGGGAGTAATTTGTAGGTTCCCTATTTTTTTTGGTTGAGTTTGGACCAAGCCTTAGGGTAGCTCTCGAACACCTAACTTTTAGATCCCGACATTTTTTTTGAAATAGAGCTATGAAATTTTAACTGCTGATAGATGTCACAAAAATATTAATTTTATTTTTAATAATTTTTTTTTGTAGCCCCACCCGTTACGGAGCTACAGCTCCCCAAAGGTTCAAAAAAGCTCTATATTTAAATTGTTATAGCACAAGTTATATAAGGTATATCTTCATTTTGAAAACGCCAAACGATTACTACTTTCATTAGCTTTAAAAGTATATATACAATAAATATATATTTGTGGCATACGGTGTCTTAATTTACCGTTATGCGAAACTCAAATTTTGAAAAATCCCTTAACCCTTCTATCTTCTAAACGGTTAAAGTTGGAAACTTGAAATTTCGACAGAAGTTAGATCTTTGAAAATAAGTATGAGTCATTTCAGAAATTTTTTTTGTATCACCCCCCGTTTAGGAGCTGTAAGGCGTCAAAAACTGAAAATTTCCTATTTTTAAACACCTGTAACTTGAACACCTGTTGAAATTTTTTTGAAGTAATACACAAAAATTAAAGCTTCAACATTATACTCTTATTTCTGTTAACAACTTTTTTTAATAATATAGGGTTACTTTATAATTGACGAAAGTGTTACTTGATTTTTTCAAATTTTCTAACAAATTTCTTTAACGAATTTTTTCCATTTTGTTTTACTCGATAATTTGAAATTGTTGAGGATATAATGCGTAGTACAAAAAAATGTAATTAAATAAACAACATAACGGTTGCTTGAAGAATTTTTATTTATATGATATTGATATATATACATACTTATATAATATCATGTTTATTTACATATGGTATATGTCACTAGTGAATGAATGATAAGAATATAGATGTATATTATATAGCGCCGTATTTACATACATATATGTATTTTATTGTACTTATAAGAAATTATTCTGCCAATGGAATATTTAAATATAATATAATATAATATTTAAAATTATATTTACTATTTTGTACTAAGTAAATTTAATATACATTTACCGCTTAGTATTAAATGGTACTATAGAATATTTGAAAAAGTTTTGGATTGATAATCGTTATGTTAAAATCTGCTTTTGAAGAATGTATAAACATATAGTTTGAATATATGTACAACCCATAATTCTAGAAATTATAAAATGCACCCAAATTATTTTAAAATACTAAAATATTAAAAAAATAATATTGTAAGCAAAGTGACAGGCTGTGAACATACTAACGGTTCGTACGGGTATCTAAGAGTTGACAAAGTCAACTGTATTCTTCCTCGTTATATCTGAAACATATTTTATTTGTTTAACCTAAAAAAAAAAGAAATTAATGTAATGGGAAACGATGGTATCCCAAAAATTCAATGTAAAATACCTACCTATGCTATTTAATATATCTGTGTCAACAAGCGATAACCGCTTATGTCTGAAATTGAGAAATTGAGTAAAATCAATTTTAAAGTTCAAATCAATTTTTGAAAAAAGTTTAAAAGATAAATGTGAAAAAGTTTATATACATCGAAAGAGTAGTTAGAAGTTGATTTATTTTTAGTTTTAAAAGTTATTAATAAGTTATTTTTTCATCAAAAAAATAAAAATTAAAAAGTTAAGCGATTATAGTATACTTATTTATATATCATTTACAAAATTATGTAGATTTAAGGCTTTATTGCAAACAGACGTTTGTTCCTCTTGCCAACTTATCTTTATTTAATCCACTGTTGTAAATTTTAAATTATAATATAAAGCTATATAAGTTAATATGTAAACAGTTTTTTTAATTTTTTTTACTTCTTTATTTTTTTTATAATAAGTATTTCATATATTCAAACAAAAAATTGATAACTAAAAATAGCATTAATCTTATTCTACAATTCATTTCTTTAATTTAAAATGGACTAAATATAAATCAGAAAATAAAAATCATTAATAAGTATTTCAGTTCAATCAAATTTAAATTTTACAACTTAATTAGATAGTTATAAATATGACATTTAAATCTTAATATTAATAGAGTATAACAAAATGTGAAAAATATAAAGTTTATTTTACTCTTCATCAGACTCTTCATCAATAAGGTCTGGATGGATATCAGGAGCATCTTCAGTTCGTAGATTGTTATAAAATTGATGAAAACATGGATCAATAAATTGCAGTAGTTGTTGAAGATCAGCTTTTTTATTTGCAGATATTTTAACTGTTTCCTCAAATTTGGGAATAGAGTCCACTTTTATTGGAAAGCAACCCCGTTTTAAAATATTTAGTATTTTAAAGGATTCTTCCTCTCTCAAAGAATGTTTATAAAATATTTTCCCAAAATCATTTTTGCAATATCGCAACCATTTAACACTTTTCCAATAAAATTTTTCATTATCAATATTCCGGTTCCGCCAAACAAATTTATCTTTTAAAAAATAAGAAAAATTAAAAAAATCTTCTTTTTGCATTTCCTTTACAATATATTTTTTTTTCAAGCCAACAGAGTGTACAAAATTGTACCAATCGTGAGGATGAAATATTTTTGCGTCAGTTCTTTTCATTTTTCTTTCTATCGCAGCATGAGCTGTATCACATTCCATGTGTGTATGTCCGACTTCCAAAAATTTATGATCTATAATTTCGAGGTTTGGCAGTAGTTGAAATGCCATTGAAAACATTGTTGAGATAAACGAATTTTTGTTTTGACCCACACAAGAGTCACTATAAAATATCATTCGTTTTACGTTAGAATTATTTTCTAAACTTTTTATATGACTAAATAAGCATGAAGAGATTTCATTGCCGCCTCGACCAGCTAAGGCCTCGTGCCACATATAACAGTACGGTTGATTACTTTCACAATCGTAAACTGTTAAATTATATGTCCAAAGTTTTCTTTTGTAAAATGATATTGTGTTTTGCAAGTACGGTGTTGCTAAGCATTGCTGAAGGTCGAAGGTATATGTTTTAATTGTCGAATCTTCAGAAGCTAAAAGTTTGTCATTTCTTTTTGATTCGTAAGCTACTTCAGTTTTATTATGGTGTAAAGTGAGTTCAGTTTCAAATTCATTTAAAAGATTGGTATTATTTTCTTTTTTAGATATGTCGATTTTTGCCTTAAGCGAATCGCATGTTGAACAGGTATCAATCTGAGGTTTCTTGAATTTTATGTTCATTGCTAAAATGAAAATAAAACTTAAAAGGATTTTACTAAAATAATATAAAAGTATTCTTACTTTTGAATATTTTGGTGTACGATGTAAGAGAAATTGGACGAGACCTATATCTTTCACAATACAATTTATGCATTTCAAGTAATGTTAAACTAGAGTGGAAATATTTGCAAGTTGAATCTCTTCTTGAGTAGTGACTTTCATAACTTGGAAAGCTATTTATATGTTCTTTTATATTGCTAATAATATTCTCACTTAATTTATTCGCTCCTCCACGTGAACCACGATGATCGACGAATTCAACATGAGGATGCTCTAATTTCTTGTGAACAACAGTTTTTAAATAACTTTCCGTTTCATTTAAACACTGTCTGAAACATTTTTGGCATACTCTAGTTTTTACGCTTTCGTATTCTAAAAAGTATTCAATGTGATATTGACGATTGCGCGGTTTATTTAAATTTTTATTTCGAGAAATGGTTTTTGTATCACTTATAATAATTAAATTGTTAACAAATAAAATTCGTTGATTATACGATCCAAGAGACCAGTATTTATCAAATATTTTTTTTTGAGCTGCTTCGCTAATTCTATGTTGACATTTTCTACGACAATTTGAATTTATTGACTTAAATTTTCTTGCTGGTACAAAATTCCCTTTAACATTAATATAAGAGTAACCCATGTTTCGAGCTATTTTTGATTTTTTTTTTGAATAACTAGCTTGAGCATTATTTATGATTGGACCTTTTTCATTGGTAGAAATTTGAGCTGGCAATTCCAAAAGATTCAATTCAATTTGCTGACCCATCCTCATTAACTCTTCATCTTGAACTTCTTCATCAATTTGAGAAGAACTACTTCCAGTAATATCAAAATTTGGATCTCTAACATAATCATCGTTATCAAAATCATCAATAATAGCTGTTGCATCTGTATTTAAATCGTGGTTTTCTAAAAATTGATTTAAAATAAATTTATGAATTTAAATTTTTAAATTTTAAAAATTTTAAACTATTTCAAGAAAATTATGAAACATTCTTACCTTTGTCTTTAACTAAAACTTTATTTTCATTATGCTTTTTAGCTAGTTCCAGTATTTTTAAAGTACGTTTTGACATTATTCTTCGAAAAAAAATATAAAAATTTTCAAGATTATGCGCACAAAAAGATCGCTTTTATAATAAAATATAATTCCCAATATAATAAAATTATAAATTTTTAATTTGTATTCCAAAAAAATAACCGACTGTAACACACCACATTAAAACTTAAACTAAAATTTAGTATAAGAAAACACTCATCATAACAACTTTGTTTCAGTTAAGAACCCGTTAGAAAAATATCGCATGTTCAATATAGTCTTATTTCGAAATAACATTTTTATTGTGACAAAAAAAATGTTCAATAACAACTTATTTCAAAATAAAATTTTATTTATTTTAATTCAAAATATACCATAAAAGCTTATTTGAGATAAGAGATTATGATTTTTCTTAGATTTTGTGAAAATTAAACTCTTTTTTTCGTTAGCAATAATAAACTAAAACTAAATAAGTTTTTATTGCATAAAGAGAAGTATTATCAGCGAAAGTTTATATCTATTTAAGTTACTATTGCAAATGTGATTAAGAGTTTTAGCGAGATAAGTGATAATGGTTTTGTAAATAAACTTAATTATAATTACCGTAGATGAACCAAAATAAGTAGGTATAGACAATTTGGTATAAGGAATTACGTGGTACATTTAATTCGATTTTTTCTTATGTCGACTTAAGCGGTTATCGCTTGTTGACACAGATATTTTTCATATAGTTCAATGCAATCGTATTCAGTATGGTAAAAGTAAATAAATACAAAATGACTTGAATATTAAGTGGAAAAAAATTGAAAAATCGAAAGCAAGTTCTTTAAAAACATTTAAGGGAAAAATAAAGAAGAAGGATATATATATATTTTTTTCAAGGATATATTTAAAAATGCATAATTAACTTTTTCGTTCTAGTCTACTTTTATAATAACATGAGATATGACCTACAAATTTTATCAATTTATATAAACAAAAATTGCTGAATTAAAATAAATTATTTAATTAATATTTTATTGACCAAAAATTGTACAACGTTATCAACAGAAAGATCAAATTAATTATAAATATTATTAATATGGTATTTTAATAATTCTAAAACTTTTTTTTATACCTGTACGAAGGACAAAAAACGGTAGGTATTTTTAAAATGCTGCTATCAGTTTATAAATGGATGATATATATAGCTATAGATATATAGATCAATTTATTGTAATGATCGTATCGGAATTGAAAAATTAGTACATTAACCTTTTTCCGCCCATTCATCCGTTCTTCAGTACGACACGATAACACACGATAACGTACGTTGAAATGAATACTAAATATTTTTCGGTATCTTTCGAACAAGTACTTATACCCCTTTCACGCTAAAATCTGAATTACTTCGTAAACTTATTTCTGAACTTGAGTTCAAAGTTAATGTTGTTTGTGTGTATATCAATCAATTCATAAAATATGAGTATGATAAGTAATATAAAGTACTTGAAAAAAAGTTTTAGAAGGATCTACAGTATTTTGGAAAGTGTTTATAAATTCAATATTTGAAGTCTAAGTTGTGACTCTAACTTTTGAGAATGTTAATAATTATTATTTAAAATCGAAAATTTTCAAATTTTGATCCATTAAAGCTTTCTAACAGGATATGATGGAAATATGTTGCAAATATTTGATGTACCTATACTTATATTTTTTTCTATTTCTTTATGTACTCTAACTCTCTAATTACGGTTTGTATAATATACCGAATTTAATCAACTTACATCTGCTAAAATTCTGTGCCTAAAATTTTAATACCACTCTCACAATTTACATTCGAAATTCTCCTCCTTATTAAATTTTCATTCTTCTTCCAATTCCTCAGTCATAATACTGCTTTGCAGTTGACTAAAAATTCCACACTACCAAGCTAGTTTATGTTTTTATTATATCTAATGAAGATTTGACGGTCCTCTCGCAGGAAAATGAATCTCTTCTTAAAATTACATGTTTTTGAATTAAAGTTTTAATTTGATATTTTTGTAGAGATTAAGATATAATAATTTAACAGTTTATAGTTTTTGGCGGACCATTTAGATCTGTAAATAATATGGGTTATAAAAAAAGTTCTTCCGCAAAATTAATTATTTGTAATAATTGAGGTATATCTATGGTGCATCTTTTTTTTTTTGTTTCAAACGGTCTAGACTCCAGACGATTTGTAAATAGACAAACAGATTAAATTAAACAAATAAACGCAGATATCAGTTTTTATTCGATAATATGTTCAAAAACTCAGTTTTAATTGTATAAAATAGCATTTAATCTCAAAATCTCAAACTATCAAAAAAAAATTGCTGTCCAGAAATAAGTAGGCTTCAACTATAAAGATTCAACTTTGATGTCTTACGTTTTGATTTACTTGACAAACTAGATGATACATTTTTAAGGCTTTTAAAAATAAGGTAGAGGTATAAGACTTCATCATCATCTGAACTTCAAGCCAATTTTATGTCACATAAAATGGTTTTCTCAAAACAATATTTTCTAACAAGGTATTTAATTCAATAAAAATGAACAAAAGTTAAAGAACAAAAAAAGTAGGTATTCAAAAATAATAATAATAAAAATATAAGGATACAAAATTTTTTAAACCGTATAGAAAAAAAGGTTATATAAAAAAAATAAGTTGTTTTCACCAACAAGATAAAGGGCTTGAGATTTTTGAACAAAAAGAAAATTAGCATATTTTAATGTTGTACACCGTACTAAATCTGATAAACAAAGAACCCTAAATAACATAAACAATCTAATAATAATCTGAAACTCAAACCACACATTAAAGAAAAACAATTCAGTATGTAAAACGAAGGTTTTCAAATGGAGCACATTTTCAAAACAATAATTTTAAAAATCGTTTTTTTTTGTGTTAAAAAGAAAAATTTTTTGTTTTAACTTTTCTGATCAGACTTTGCTAAGAAAATCCTGCACAATGTTTAAACTTTTATTTTTGTTAATTTTGAAATACTGAAGCCTAAATTATCATCTTTTGGCTGACTAGACTGAACAATTTATTCTGTGTCAAAATGTTTATTGCAAAGTTACATTTTTTATAGTTGGAGGAGTTTAAAAATTTTTGGGGAGTTAAAAATTTAAAAAATAGGTTAATTTAATGGTAAATTTAAGTAGGCCAGTCTAAAAATATCTTTTGTGTGTGTTTTGAAGTTAAACATTTTTTTCTGTTCCGTGAGATTTTTGGTATGTTACTTTTTTTTGATACATTACTCTGCCACATAAATGTGAACAGGAAATTACACAGTCTTTGCTTTTCAGGTGTGGCTGTAAATGTCGTAATGAGGAATAATTCTTAAGACGTGTGTTCCTTCGGTGTTTACAGAGTATTTTATATGTTTTTACCCACTAGGCCACCGAGGCTCTTTGATATGTTACTGATTGAAAAAATTATTCAGTAAAATCTAAATAATATCCCATTTGAGAATCCTTTTGGATGGGGTTATAAAAACACGTTCTTACGTGATTAGAAAATTAATTTTTCAATTAAATCTTGCTAGGGTTAAAATTTAATGATTTTATTTCGAAAAAATTTCGTAAACAGACTGGCAAATTAAGAAACAGAGAAAATTTAAATTACAATCGTATTTTTTTCAACATTTTTATTTGAAATTAACTAAAAAATATACATAAAACACATGTGTTTAAAGCTTAACACACATGACACATAATCATATTTCATATTCTGAAGGGAATTAAAAAACAAAAAAAATTAATAAAAAATACAGTAAATAAAATAAAAATAAAATATTTAAAGAATAGAACAGAAAACACTTTTCTATTCGCATCAATTTAGTTTACAAAAAAAGTGTATATTTGATTTATTTTTTTTAATATTTATGTTGGATTTTTTTTTAATTCTTTATTCTCGAAAAACATTGTTTTTAGCACATTTCCAAAAAATTTTTGAAAAAATGTGCTTATTAGTTTCACTTTGTCCGTCCGTCCGTTCGTCCGTCCGTTCGTACGTCTGTTCACAAAACTTCTACACCGTTAAAGATAGAGAAAACAAATTTTAAACATGGGTAGGTCTCATAAAAAAAATATTTTTGTGGAACAACTTTTTCATATAGCCCTATCCATTACGGAGCTACAGCCCCTCAAACTTTGAAAAAGCCCTATTTTTAAATGCATATATCTTATGTTCAGCTTAAGATTTTTTCAATCTGAAAACGTCATTCGACAGGTATTTTTTTAAATTTGTAAATTAATATCAAAATTATACAATTTTTTTAAATTTAATATTTAAATTTACCGTTATGTGAAAACCTAATTTTGCATGATTTTTCTACTTTCATAACTCCGGCACGCTTTTAGATAGAGGCTTGACATTTAGAGGCAAGAAAGAATTTTTAGAATTAGTATAAGTTTCCTCAGAAAATTTTTTAGTAGCACCTCTTATTTAAGAGTTATTACGCCTCAAAAATTGAAAATTTGCTATTTTTAGACACCTGTAACTTTTAGGCACCTGTAAAAATTTTTCTTCGGCAAGACATGAAAATTAAAGGTTCAATAATATAGTTTTACGTGTGTTAACGGCTTTTCTTAGTTATTTAGGATTCCGGACTTACGGCCCCTCAAAATTTCAAAAATGTCCTATTTTCACGTTTTTTCTTATTACATGAAATTTTCAAATTTTTGTGCAAGTCAAAATTCTAAACAGTTTGTATTGAGTTTGGAAATGTGCGCTTTTAAAAACCGGTGTTTTACATTCTACCTTGTTTTTTTAAAAATTATATGATACAAGCAAATATTCAAAAATATTGAGAAAAATTTAAATTCATTATCCTTAAAAATTGTATTATTATGATTTTGGCAAAAAAAAAAGAAAAATATTTCGTAATCAATCATAATATCGCACCTACTGTTACTTAAGATTTATATTTTCTTCTAAATTATGTAAAACAGCTAAAACTTACAAATTTTATTAAATTTTTAATTGGTTATTACAAAATGAATAAAACAACAAAAAGGTAAAACACATTTTTATAGATAGTAAAACGAACGAACTCCTGTTCGTGTGTAAGTAGTTCTAGAGCAATTACAGTGATAGATATAATTAGTTAATATGATGATTAGGAACTAATCGATAAGAATTAGAGGTAAGAGGTACTAACGCAGTTGGTTATTCGTATAACACATACTGTAGAAGCTATAAAGAACAAAGGATGGAAAAACACTCTAATCCTTTCTCTGTAAATGTCCTGCCTTAGCAGGAGTCAGACTGAAAATTTCGTGATCCTCTATTTTCACAGGCGTAAGGTTTCATTTATTTTGAAAAAGGTTTCATTCAATTGAAAAATAGTTTCATTTTATTGAAAAAAGGTCTCATTTAATCGGAAAATGTACTATATACGTTCATTATTTTGTTTTAATAAACTCTTTTTTTATTCCTTTATTTCTTTAACCTTAACTTAAATTTTATTTTATTCTACGACACACCAAAACTAAATACTATCCAGACCCAATACTTTTTTATTTCTTTTTTTTACTTTTATTCACTTTACTTATGTACAAAATTTTTAGTTTATTTTTTAAAGCTCATATTTCTCTTTTCTCTATCATCATGTTTTTGTACTATAGATATATTTTGTACTGTTTTAAATTTTTGTTAGAAAATTGTATACTGGTACAGCTGAGTTTAAAAATCAATATTATTTTGTAGAAAGAAATTCAACAAAGGAATAAAATGTGGTATACATACATACATACATACATTATAGTATAAATATTATTATCAGAATGTTTGTAAACTTTATCTTTAATCTTTTTGTCTCCTTTAATATCATCAGAAAATATCTATTAGATTACAGAAGAATATAATAATGTGACAGCTTTTGCTTTGTTTTATTTAACTTTTAATTACTGACAGAACAACTTTTTATTTTTGTTATATTCTTTGTGTTTATAAAAAAAGAAAAAAAAATTATAACTAAAGGAATGTACAAACATAGTTTTCATAGTTTCAAAAATTCTTTAATTATATCCCAAGATAGACAAAATATTTTTGTTTTTGTTTTTCCAAACACATTTTTTTCTTTGTCCAAGTAAAGTAAAAAAAAAAAAAATGACACTATAATTGATGAAAAGATTGTTAGCGGTTTCTTTCTTTTGTGATACACAATAATATAATTTTCTTCCTATTAGGATCAGTTATATGTTATGTATTTACATAATTACATATTATGTTACGGTTAAAATAAATTGTTTATTATTAGGCATATTTACCATATCAGTATATCGTATCAGTTTGCTATTAGGCATACTAAATTTACCATATCGCTTATTATAATAATAACATAACGGAAGGTTAGGTTTTAACAGAATGATTGGACAGAACTTCAAATGTACAAAAATAAAACTCTTTTATTTTGATTTCATACCTGTATTCAAATAATTAATTAAAACGTTGGTTCTGACTCTCAATACATATACAGTCAAGTTTCTATATTATTCTTGTATTTTAAACATGTATTTTATACATATACAATAATATGTGTACAATTTAGAAAAGTTTAAGGAGAATATTAACATTTTTTTTTTTTTAATTTTCCTTGAAATTTTCTTATCCATTTCCATAATCGTAAATTTTACTAAATTTCCCATTTTTCCAAGAATCCTTATCCCATAAATCAAACTAAACATTATTGTATTAAAGGCCAAATTTTAAAGTTTGGTTTAAAAGGAGATAGTTTTGATTCTTTAAAGCCAAACATTTACCGGAAATAATCATGTAAAATTCCTATGTCGGACTTTTCAAGTTTTTTTATCGAGCCTCGAAAAAAAAAAGAAGGAAAATTTAATTTTTAATCTTAATTTTTAATTTAATTTAAATAACATTTTCTTTTTTTAAAATTAAAGTTAATGAATATTGCTAAAATAAATTATTTTTTGCATGTTATGTGCGATGTTAACCGAAAGTTTCATTTAACAAATACTATAATTATGTATAATAACCGCATTATTTATTCTAACCGTAAAATTATATTACAAAACTACTATTAAGAAAGCTATAAAGATTTTTGGATGAATTAAGATATCATAAATATTTCCTTTTTTTACAAATTTATGTAGAAATATAAATATATATATAAAGTTTATATATATATTTATATATGTACATAATATCAACATTTTTTTTGAGTTGATAAAATAATTCAGACAACAAAAATTATACAAAAAAAAAAATTCTTTATATTTTAAGATTAAAGACAAAAAATTTAAATAAAATTTTGCAAAAAATTACAGTTAACACAATTGTAGTTTCTGGATAGTTTCCACAAAATGAATTACATTTTTATCTACATAATTCTTTATACTCTCTACACTATTGTCAAAGTGTAAGTTTATTATTTTTTAATATATGATAAGACACTAACAATATTTACTTCCTTTACGTTATAAGAGTTAAAAAAAATGCAATAAGTGAAATAATCGTGATTAATCAAATGGAACAATAAAAAATTTTCCAATCTTGAAATATTTAATAATTATTTAAAAGAAAAAAAAAAAAAAAATTCAGTCTAAAAGTTAATCTGATGTTTTTCTCTATCTTATTTCTCTAGTAATATATGAAATTTACAGCTTCTCCTATGTTTTCACATCGCGATATCACACAAAATTTCATGGGGAAAAATTTTAGGATTGAATTATATTTTATAAACCCAGAAGTATTTACTTCTCTTACGGCTTCATATACCAGCCTTCTACAAAGTAATCTATAGCAACATTATTATTATCTGCAGTAGGTAGTAACTTATAGTTATATTACCAATTTAATTTTAACTCTACAAAAGCAATGACAAGGGTCTTACATTTCTGTGGGACTTTATTCTATTGTAAATTTATGAGAATTAGTTGTTATGCCAGACAGATAAACAATATTAGAACATTTATAAAAAATTATAAAATTGTCTTAAATTAAACTTAATGGCAAAAAAACAATCGTTAAGGGAAAATTTTATTTATTATAATAAAAATAAAACTTTGTGATAAATATTAAATAGCAAAAAAAAAAAAAAAATTACAAATAAAAGTTCATGCACTCAACAAACTTGAACTTCTATTATGATTACTAATATATAGTATAATAAACACATACATACACATTTATTTGGTGCCTTATCATAGTCGCACAAGTTATAAGCCCATAATACAGTTATGCCTGACAATGTTGAGTTATAACCCACTATATGAGGGCATATACCCTTCAATTATTGAAACATAATTCCAAATTATTGGCCCTATAACAATAAAATATATCGCGTTAGGTATAAACACACTTAAATAAATTAAAATCGGTTTTTGTGCTCTTATTTTATTGCCAGCATCGGCTTAATCGTACAAGTTATCGCATCTTAATTCTAAAAGAATTTTGGAAGAGGTTTCATCATTCTTATTTTTTAAAACTTTCGTAAGTGTGGTCGATTAATTCATTACACATCATATTTTAATTATGACGTGTTGTAGAAAATTAATGATAATGAAATATTAAGGACCGTGGGTTTTAATTCTTTTTCCTCGTAAACTTTGAATCGAAATTTAAAAGGAATAAAACTTTGTATCAAAGAAATTATAATTAACATCTACGGGTAAGTTATTATCTGGGGTATAATATATTAAGGGTTTAGAAAAGTGGTTTGTAAACTTTCTGGAAAAACTGTGTAATGTAGGGGTAGGCTAATTATGGCTTAATTAAAGAATATTAGGTTTCCCGAATTTCTGCAACACGGTATAGCGATCTCTTTAAACCTTCAACCATCTTAAGAGTAGATATTCTCTTTCAAATTCGTGGATCCAAAGCCAACCAAAACTCTTTGTAGGCATATGTGAGACATATGGTGGGGTAAAAATTATGAGGGATTATCCTATTTTTGGCTTAAGACCTGTGTGATTATTACACGACACCAAATTCTCTTATATTTTGGAAAATAAAATTAATTTATATAAAGGGAAAATTATCCTTGTGAGAGTAAAATTAAGAAATCATCCTAGCAAATTATAAAATTTACTAAATTTTAGTTGATTTTGATTGTTGGAAATGCACAGAGGAAAAATTAAAGTTTAACTAGTCTAATAAAAACTGTTATATTTAATTAATATTCATATATATATTATATTATATTAATCTATGTTTTAATGAATATGTTATTATTTTGTTATATTCTAGAGTAAAAACTAAAATAGACTTATTAAAAAAAAAAAAACATATTAACTAGTTTTTAATTTAATACTCGTAAATGAACATTTAAGTGCGGTATTTAAAAATTTTGTTGATTTTTTCATTTGCTTATTTATGACAACCAAATAAATATTATAAAAACTTGTTTATGAAGAATAGATATGGATAATAATTTTAGAATACCTATAATATAGTAATGGCTTTAAGATATAAAAAAAATATTTTGTGGCAATATTTCAGAGCAATAGAAGTTTGCCGCCTACGATAGTCGTTGTATTTGACGTTGTCAGAGTGTTACTATAAAATTTGATTTCCAATCAATCAATTACAGAAGTTATCGAACTGAAATTTTATGGTTTCGTAAATCTGGGCAATTAGGAATTATTCATAAAAAAAAATCGTAATTTCATTGCAGTCCATGTACACATGCTTTTTTGCTTTCTTTCGCTTATTTTTCATATTAGACTAAGCTACAGACTTTGATTAGTGGGTTATAGTAGGTTAGTTAGTAGTAGGTTACAAGATTTTAATTATATTACTCTATAAACTATATTACAATATAAATTATTACTTATATTGAATATACTTCAGCTGACTGAGGTTTGAAACTAAAACTTTATTTTATATACTGAGAGTTTCATCAAAATCTCTGGTTTCAATAAATATAATAGCAAGCTATGGTCTGTTGTGGCAGTCCTCACCACATATTATATCGTTAATATTTATAAGAAAATATAGCCGTAGAATTAACAGTTTCTTGTTTATATTAGATATCATTTAAAAGGATCGTAACTTTGTGTAAGGTTCGTAACTGTGTACTTACTTAATATAATTCTAAAACTGGTAAATATATGCATGATGACCTCATTATATAAATTAACCGTTATATGAAAAGTTCAAAGCTAAAAAATCAAGAATGGTCAATTCATAACATCTTGCTTTGCTCATTAATTTACTCATCAAATATCACATTAACCCTTAAACCTTTTTATTTAATTTAAATACAATATAAAAGGTATAAATTCAATAAAAATTTTGGGTAAAAGTATCCTTAAACCATAATTAATTTAATTATATTAAATTTAGAACCTTTTTGGCTTTCATCTTTGATCAAACCAATAATTTCACATCTATATTAATAATTTCACGGATCTATTCATTTTTTTACGGCCTCAAATTGATTCATTGAATTTAAAAATTTCTCTTTTTCTTTTTGGAAGAAAAATAATATGTACTCGTTCAAGAATCCAATTGTTTTTAATTAAATTGTTTTATTTTTTGTTATTTTTCAATATAACGTAGAAAATTAAATTAAAAATTAAAAAAAAAAATGTTAAAAGGTATTTTTTTCTCGCTTTACATGAAATAATTAAATATCGCTATAGCATGTATGGAATAAAAATGGGATAAGAATTGTTTCAATTTTTAAAAAGAAAATTTCTTTACATTTTAAAATTTTAATTTCATTTGGTTGACTAAATATCGATTAGGTGCCTAAAGTGTTAAATTTATTGTAATGGTAAATAGATAGAACTTCTATAGTGTTTGGGTATTTAGAGTGGAATTCATGATATCTTTAAAGCTCACTAGAGATATTTCAAAGCGGCACAAAGTAATAAGTTCTCCGACACAAGTAAATATCTTAACGAACTGTATATGGCCATCGGAAAGCGTTGGCAATGTAACGAAGCAGAATTTACCTAAATTGGATCTGAAACGATAATGTATGGTATACTATATAACGATACCATACATTATATCCCATAATTGTTAAAAAATCAATAACATAATTAAATTTTTAACGTGACATTGTTTTATCGGCGGGTATGTCAACATTTTAGGATTTCTCCAAAACGATTTTTGTAAAAGTTACAAAGAAAAAGATAATTATTCCGTTAATCTTTTATATAAATGTTCGATCTTTGCACTTAAAAAGAAAAGGTTTCTTCGATCTAAAACGACCCCCCATCCCTTTAGACAGTATAATGGGATGAAACTCCTATTTGCCAATGCAGTATATTGACTAAGGAGCAGGGACAGAAATGAATAGGGTAAGGATGCGGAAATATTTAATTGGGCGTGGAACTGTAAGGAAACGATGAATTAATTGAATTAAAGGCAACCTCAATGTTAAATAAATAGTTAAATAAAATAATTTTATATTATAATTGTAATTGGTTTAAATTTTATTTTATTTTATGAACCATGTCATCAATATTTACACAAAAAAATTTAAATAAGAAAACATGTTGGCAGAAAATTTTAAATAAAACTTATTTTATTAAAAAATTAAAAATAAAATATTTATCTGTATTTTATAATACGCCTGTCAATAGCATAATAACTTCTGTATAATAAGCGTTAAATATTATTTCAAGTTAACCCAATTTACAAATAAGCAGAATAAACTTTTTATTAAAATAAGAGTCTATAATTACTTAATTGTTTTATTAACACATACAAATTTAAGGATTTTTTTTTTTTATTTAATTGACACTTTTTGAGTACAGGTTAAATATTTAAATATTAAATTTGTTATTTTATGTTAATAAGATAAAGTATCTGTGGTAAATAAATCCCATTTAATTTAATCTTGTTTCATTAATGTAAAATTACTTATACTCCTATATTATATTATTTTTATATTATTTGGCTATTCAGATTTATTTTTGTACATATTATTTATAGATTCAAAAAAAAAATTCTTAAAGTTTATGAAACTTTTCTTTTATATTATTTAATTTGAATTATGATTCCAGGTATAAATTGGTGATCAAGGATTAAGTTTTAAAAACAGATTTGCAACCAATTTCAAAATTTATAATAAAACTTTTCAAGTTAAATGCAATACTATAAACGATTTAGTTCGAAAACAGTTCATTTAAAGAAACATTATAATATAAAAAATTTTAAAATGTTTTGTTTTAAAAGCAATAAATTATGGTAATTTGATCTGTCCATTGATTCTATTAAAAGAAAATCCTTACAATGATGTATGTTGATTTAACTTAATGTATATTCTGAGATTACACTTTTTATAAAAATTTTCCAGAACAAAAACAAATAATGGATAATATTACAAAAAATAAAAAAACACATTTTTAATCTAACATTTATGTATAGGTACATACCTACATTCTTACTTTTTACTTTTTAGCATTTCTTACTACATTCTTACTTTTTAGCACATTTTTATAAAAAAATCTTTAAACTTTATACTTTAAACTTTATTGCTTATTCGTTATGGAGTTGGGAAACTTAAAGTTGGGAAAAAATTTATTTTCCGAAATGTATATCTCAGATTTTGCTTTAAAAATTTTTCAAGCTAAAAAAACCAATCGATATGAAATTTTTTAATTTTTAAAATAAGTCTCAGTTTAAAATTATGCTATTTTTTGCAATTTAGTATTTAAATTTACCATTATCTTCAGTAATTTTCCATGTAATTAAAAGAACCTAGATTCCTGTAAATGATTTGAATCCGCACTTCCTCAGTTAATACAAATACCTCTTAAATTAAAACGAATAATACGGATATCTCTCATCTCCAGAGGTCCTTAGCTATATTATTATATAATCTACCTTAATAAGTTATATTGATCACAAGCAGTTTTTTTTTTTTTTTTTAATATTTAAATTTTATTTTTCCCTTTATGTGTCTTAAAAATATCTTAACCTACAAAAAATTTAACAAAAACGGTTTTTCTTATCTTACAATTAACATTTAAACTAGTATTTTAATTTTTATGTTAATTTGAATTAATATATTTTTTTTTTTTATTTTAAGCATTGGCTTAAATTATAAACTTAATACTATTCTTATCAATATTGGAAAAGTTAGGGATCATTAAAACCAATAATAATTCTTTTTTTTTTTTATAAAACTTAGTCTAACTTATCCTAACTTAAATAACCTAACCTAATTAAAAACAAGTTGTATACAATACTTAAGGTTTTATTTATTTTTGTTTTATTTAAGCTAGTCTTAAGAGTTTTCCAACCACCAATAATCTCTTTTTAATTATTTATCTTTGTCTGGGATAGACATATCGTATTTCAGATTCTCTCCGTTAATTTCGCCCGGGTTATATTCTATGACTTTGCATGTAGCCCGTCTATTATAGTGATATAATAGAGGGACATGATTATGGTCTTGAATATAGCCATTTTTGTCCAAAAAGATGAAATGCTCGGGGGCTATAAAGCCTGTGAGCAAGGTCTTTCTGATGTACTCCGTATTGTGGTAAAATATATGAGATATTAAACCATTTTCCGGAGTATTTTGTGCTCTATCATAATGATTTCTAATCAATTTTATTATAAAATTGTCTATTCTTATGATTTTTGCTTCCTTGTACAAGTATTTATTAGAGTAAAAATACTTGTAGTCGGACTCGGGCTTTCTGTTTATATTAGTACACACTCTTATACACTTTCTTTCAAATTTTCGTAATGTTTCCATTAAGCTTGCGCTAATGTTGTACCATATTGGTGCACCATATACAAGCGTTGGTCTAATTAATGTTTGGTAACATATTATTTTAACTCTTTTGCAAATATTTTTATTGTAAAATAGTTTTTTAGCCGCCATAAATGCTTTGTTACCTTTTGATATGCTGTATTTAACTTGATCGATATAATTTAGGTTTCTATGTAAATGGACTCCTAGGTATTTAACTACTTTTTTATTGCTCAAAGCAATGTTATCTGGAGATTTTATCTCGAATTCTTTCCATTTTTTCCTTATGTTTGCATTTGTTTTATCGACTGTATTTCGAAACAAAATAGTTTCACACTTGTTATAATTTATTTTCATAAGCCACACTTGACAATAATCTCTGACGATGTTAAATAAATATTGTACTGACTCTTTAATGGAATCTACATTGTTATCGGCGTAGTATATGATAATGTCATCAGCAAATGCTAGTGCGTAATTACTACCTTTAACTCGACCTAACAAATGTAATAAATCAGCTAAATAAATTGAAAAAAGTATAGGAGCATTGACCGTACCTTGTAGTAAACCGTTGTTAATTGAAAAAATTTTTTCATGTTTTTTATTTTTATTTTGAATATAAAACTTATTATTATATATCATATTCATTATTAAAGATATTAAGTTGTTAGGAACTTTTAATTTTAAAAGTTTAAAGATTAGACCATCTAACCAAACCGTGTTAAAGGCTTTTTCCATATCTATCAGACAAGCTCCGACCCCAAAGTTTTTGTTTATGAACCAACAGATATCTGATGATAATTTTGTGATAGCGTGCATTGTTCCATGTTTATGCCTAAATCCAAATTGGTTTTCTGGTATAATTTGTTTGGTAATTGAAAACTCTGTTAATTTATCATTAATGAGTGTTTCAAACACCTTACTTATGTTTGGCATTAAACTAATCGGTCTATAATTACTCGGATTAGTTGGGTCTTTACCAGGTTTTTTTAGCAAAATAATTTTCGATATTTTCCATGATTCGGGGAAATACGAGTGATTAATTGCATTATTAAATATAATAACGTATTTAGAAATCACAAGCAGAATTTAGACGAAATATTTGCTGTTGCATACTTTTAGGCGCATTTTTTTTTTTTTTTTTTTCTTATTCCCTTGCTACATAAATGTTACAAGGAAGTTACACAGCCTTTCATTTTCAGGCGTGGCTGTAAATGTCGTGAGGGGAAATTATTGTTCGAGTCAACACTTCCTTGGCTCTTACCCACTAATAGGTCATGTTTTAGTTCAAATTTTACAAATTCTATGCATTTACAAATTTTAGAATTTTTGTACTTAAGTTAATTAAATAGAATAGAAAGTTTAAAATCTTTACTATTCACACAAATTTTGTGAAATTTTCATCAACATTTTTTCTACGAACAAATTTATTATAAATCCACAATTCATTGAACTTTACTATAATCTTCATTAAAAAAGTTTCTTTTAAAATATCAATTGTATACACACGATTCTCTAAATGTTGTTTTGCTAGAAAACCTAAATAAAAAATTTTCCTTTACCTAACAGTAACACAACATCTCACACAATATTGTACACATGCATTATGTTTAAGTTTAAGGTAGATTCTCACACTTAAAATTAAAAGTGTCGTTAGCAGTACACTTATTATTTTAGGTATAGAAACCACCTTCATTACAAACAATAAAGTATCTTAAAACTTTTTGTTGAAAGTATAAAATAAAAAATAAACAAAACAAAATTTAATGTTTAATTTAACAGAATTTAAAAGTTTTTTTTGTAGGTGTTTCAAATCAGGACTAGTTAAATAAGTGCAACAACATATAGAAAATGTATACTTGTATTATAGTAGAATAGAAAAAAGTGCATAAGTCTATATAGGAAAAAGAATAGGATAAAAAAAAATGGTCACTTTACTTTCACGAGACCTTTTGTTTATGAAGTTTTCCAGTAAAAAGTTTTCTATAGAAAATAAAAAGTTTTAATTAGGTAAACAAAAAAGTTTTCTTGCTAAATTGTAACATTAAAGATTTTTATTTTATTATCTGGGGGTAAGGTATAAAGTTTGTTGTTAAAAAAAAATCCTTAAAATAAGAATGTTCAATTAACACGACAACAACTTACTATTTAATGTATAAGATTTTTTATTATTTTGTTCAATAAATGGTTTTGAAATAATTTTTATTGATGTTACAACTTCCGAAATTAAAAACTTTAATAAAGGAAGCATCACAATGTTACACATTTAAAGTAAACAATTATAATTGAGGAGGTTACAGCTTCTAAAGGTAATGAAACTTTCACATTCTTAAGATTATATTTAATTTATAAATTGTAAATATTATATTTTTAAATGTGTGTAGACTGGATGTACTCTTATAAGTTGCTGTGAATTTTTTTTAATAAACTACCTATTTTTTATAAGTATAGATATATTCCAGAATATATGAAATCAACTTATTGTAAGACATAGTTGTATAGGCATATAATTTAAATTTCCAAATACTTTATTCTTTTAATCTTCTTTCAAACATTTCTTCTTTAGTTATCTTTTAATACAGTTTTCATTATTTTATTATTAATTTTTCAAAAATTTTCTTTTTTTATTAAGGAAGGATTCAAAAACCAAAAATTTTTTTTTTTTTTTTAGTGCATAAATGTAACAAGGAATTTACACAGCCTTTCATTTCCGGGCGTGGCTGTACATGTCGTAAGGGGTAATTACTCTTACGACATGTGTAGGATTCGAACACACACTTCTCGATGTTTACAGAGTATTTTTATACGCTCTTACCCCCTAGGTCACCGAGGCCCCAGAGGCCTATTTACTTAACGTTTTAAAATTTACTTCGTAGTTATCTACATCAAAAAAAAAAAACTAATATTTCAAATGCAAAACTATATATAAAAATAGAACAGCGCTATAATGGTCAACCCAACTGAGAGATTTTATTCATTTAATTCGTACAAAAACTTCATTTCTATTGTAAGAATTATAAAAATCTAAATAAAGATGATTAATAAAAAAAATTAGCCATTTTAAATAATACAGAGGAACCAATTAAATTATCCTAGAATTATTAGAACATTATTCATTATTAAGTTCTTTAGAAAAAAATGATATATAATGAATTAAAACTCCAAATGAAAATCTTAAGTGATCACTACCTACACAACTCCAAAAACATAAAATAAACAAGACTTATTTATTTATATGTAAATTAGAAAATTAAAATAAACGTATTGAGTCGAATGTGTATCACTTGTGAAGAGAAAAAATTGTCCATCATTTCAATGTAGTTATCAATATCACATATTTCTTTCTCTATAGTCCGGACAGTAACAAAACGCATTGTAATAGACTGAATTTATTGAACTGTGAGGAAAGTTTTAATTTATTTCAACCAATATTACACGAAATATCGAATGTGTTAATACCAACCCAAAAGATTATTTATTAATATTAAGTTTTAACCATAAATTTATTATGATAAATCAATTGGAAAAATATATTTTTTGTTTATGTAATCGTAAAATAATATTAGATCATTTTGGTTTGTCTATACACTATTGTCGCACATTTTAAAATTTAAAACACTATGATATGTACATAAATATATAAACATATAGCTACATATTATTATTTATATTTCAATGTATAAAACCACTATAGCATCAATTGACTGGAAGAAGAGAGTTCAAAGTGTCTTTACGTAAGAGCTAAAAAAAAAAACATCCTTTACCATAATATTCACATATACTTGTATCCTGTAAATCTAAAAAAACAATTTTATAACTGCACAACTCATATAAAATTTATTACAACCAAAAAAAAGAAAAAAAAAACTATATACTTGGTTAAGTGCATTGTAGAGCTGAAGTATCATGTCTTCTGTAGAGCAAAAAACAAAAGCAAAAAACAAAAAAACAAAAAATTTAACAAAATCTTAAACATTGTTAACATCATATACATATTCGCCCCAAAATATGATATGAATGCATGATAAGCAGCATATGAACATTTTCTATAATACAATCCCGAGACAACAGTTCAAAAAAAAAAAAAAAGAAGAAAAAAAATAAATAAACACAAAAAATTATTATATTTTTAGAATTAGATTAGATGTCATGAGAATATTATTGTGGGGTATTTGACATTAGAATGGAACATTTCGTATCAATTTTAATCAATTCTTCATTTTATCAAAGTGGAAAATGAAAATTTTTACAATAAAAATACAAAAATAAAATTCTTTAATTTATGTAGATTTTATGTCATGTCATGAGCATGTTTTCATTAAAAATGAAAAATTTAAGCAAAAAATTCAAAGAAATTTCAAAATTAAAATAAATATAATTTAAGCAATAACAGAAGTAGATACAATAAATAAATTTTTACATAGCTGACAAGCGAGATTAACCTAAGAAATACATTATATTATGGTAGCTGTATAATAGAAAATTTGTGAAAACACATAACAAGTGTGATAATAAACGAGGAAGAATACAGTTGACTTTGTCAACTCTTAGATACCCGTACGAATCGTTAGTATGTTCACAGCCTGTCACTCTGCTTACAATATTATTTTTTTAATATTTTAGTATTTTAAAATAATTTGGGTGAATTTTATTATTTCTAAAACTATGGGTTGTACATATATTCAAACTATATGTTTATATGTACATTCTTCAAAAGCAGATTCTAACCTTCCATATAACGATTATCAATCCAAAACTTTTTCAAATATTCTATAGTACCATTTAATACTAAGCGGTAAATGTATATTAAATTTACTTAGTACAAAATAGTAAATATAATTTTAAATATTATATTATATTATATTATATTTAAATATTCCATTGACAGAATAATTTCTTATAAGTACAATAAAATACATATATGTATTTAAATACGGCGCTATATAATATACATCTATACTCTTATCATTCATTCATCAGTGACATATACGATATGTAAATAAACATGAGTATGTATGTATATGTATATCAATATCATATAAATAAAAATTCTTCAAGCAACCGTTATGTTGTTTATTTATTTACACTTTTTTGTACTACGCATTATATCCTCAACAATTTCAAATTATCGAGTAAAACAAAATGGAAAAAATTCGTTAAAGCAATTTGTTAGAAAATTTGAAAAAATCAAGTAACACTTTCGTCAATTATAAAGTAACCCTATATTATTAAAAAAAGTTGTTAACAGAAATAAGTGTATAATGTTGAAGCTTTAATTTTTGTGTATTACTTCAAAAAAATTTTAACAGGTGTTCAAGTTACAGGTGTTTAAAAATAGAAAATTTTCAGTTTTTGACCCCTTACAGCTCCTAAACGGGGGGTGATACAAAAAAAATTTCTGAAATGGCTCATACTTATTTTCAAAGATCTAACTTCTGTCAAAATTTCAAGTTTTCAACTTAAACCGTTTAGAAGATAGAAGGATTAAAGGATTTTGCAAAATTTGAGTTTCGCATAACGGTAAATTAAGACACCGTATGCCACAAATATATATTTATTGTATATATACTTTTAAAGCTAATAAAAGTAGTAATCGTTTGGCGTTTTCAAAATGAAGATATACCTTATATAACTTGTGCTATAACAATTTAAATATAGAGCTTTTTTGAACCTTTGGGGAGCTGTAGCTCCGTAACGGGTGGGGCTACAAAAAAAAGTTATTAAAAATAAAATTAATATTTTTGTGAGATCTATCAGTATTTAAAATTTCATAGCTCTATTTCAAAAAAAATGTGGGGATCTAAAAGTTAGGTGTTCGAGAGCTACCCTAAGTTTTGGTCCAAACTCAACCAAAAAAAATAGGGAACCTACAAATTTTTCGCAGAATATTTTGTGTAAATTTCAAGATTCTAGCTTTCTTAGTTTTTGAGTTAGCGTGCAGACGGACGGACGGACGGACGGACGGACATGGCTCAAAAGTCTTAGAATTTTTTTCTGATCCGATCCATACCTTTGAAGGTATATCTAGCTCGCTTATTTCGAGGTGTTACAAACGGAGGAGTAATTTTATTATACCCGATCCTATCGTACGGGTATAAAAACTATGATAATATGCCGATTTCAAATTCAAAAATCATTTTCGAAAAACGGTAAGTTTTTGGGTAACAAAAAATGGACCTATTTGTAATATTAATTAACTTAATTTTAATGATGATCTGATTGATTTAATTACTAATAATTATTAACTTTTTTTTCCTACTAATTAAGAAACAAGATTTAAGTTCACAAATTTGCTTCAGATATTAAATTGATAAGCTATAGAGCTCATTTTTTATAGTTACAACTTAGAGCTCCGTTGATTCAAGGATAATTTCATTATATATATCATTATATTGACCCTTACATAAATACAAAACATTATGTATACTTGCTTACTATTTATAATACCAAATTCGGTTTTTTAAGTTAAAGGAAAAACTAGAAAAAATGGTTTTAGATGTAAGGTATGGAGTTTTAAAGAAGGAGGAATGGAAAATAATACAAATTTTTTAAAATTTTTACAAAAATTTTTGTTTGAAGCGTTGCTAAATGGCACGTGTTTCTCTTTTATTAAAGTATCATGATTATGTATCTAGTTTGTGCAAGTCAATTCGTGGAAATGGTATATTGGGATATTATTGTTTATGAAAATATATTAGATGGCCCACAAATTTCTTAAAAGTATATTGTGTCTCAGGAAAATTGTCTTTTTTAAATATGTTTTTTTTTTTTTTAATTTAGAAAAAGCAAAAAACTAAATAAGATTTAATCAACCTAAACTTAGAGTTTTTTATGGAAAATTCATATTCTTGAAATTATATAAATTTTTAAATTTGAATTTTTCAATGTTGCATAGTGTTGCATATTTATGCATAGTGAATTGAAATTTAGACTCCAATTTACTTTCAATAAAATTTTGTGTTTGTCCATCACCTGCCTTTAAAAATTGAAAGAAAAAGCTCTACATCCGATTGAATTTAAATTCACCCTTAATATGTGTAACTTACATTTAGAATAAAATTTGCATCGCTCGTGAATCCGAAAGATACTAACTTATAGTTTATTATAAAGATTTATTACCGAACCTTTAACTATAAAAACTTGTAATAACTATAGAAACTTCTAAATTGAGATAACCTGCAACTTGAGTTACGTAAGAATATAATTTTTGAATTCGTATTATAGGAGGATATATACCTATGTAATATTTTTAAAAGGCGAAATGAAGATGAAAACGAATTTTCTTAAGAAAGTGTCTCTTAATTATTTACGAAAATTGCGAAATTCATCAAGAAAAGAAGTTAAGATTTATGCCAACAACTTCTGCAAAATTCTTTCATCAAATAATTGGTGGTCTACACTCTAGAGCATAGTTTTAGCTACCACACAACTTCTTTTTTATATGAGAATAGACAGTGTCCATTAAAGCTGGGTATTTAAAATTTTGTTAAAAGAAGTTAAATTTTATGCCAACGCATTCTGCAAAACTTCAGCGACTTGGTTATATTAACGCAACAGATCCGGCAGATTTATATCTTGGTATTTAATAAAGCTAGACTTCTGAAATTTTGTTAGAGATGATTAAATTTTATAATAACAACTTCTATACGTACGGTTATCCTCGAATTAACCCAGTCAACCATTTATTTACTTTCAATTTTAAATGATTGTAGTATGATTCGATATTTTTCTATTATAGGTAGGTAATTATTTTAAAATAAAAATGTGATCAGATTAGTAAAAGCCTATGATGAATAATATTATGACCTTTTATTTTAGGTTTTTGGAATTTAATATTACTAATGTACTTTATGAAGTAAATACATTTCTACAGTACACATTTTACAGTAAGAAATTTCTTTGTCGTAAAAAGGATATTTTCTAAGAACTTTTAAATAAAGAGATTTTTCTTTTTGTGTATTTGATATACATACTCCTAATACACTATTACTTTTATAAAGAAAATTTGAAAGGAAAAATATTTTAACTTTCAAGGATACGTATTATATTTTAAACAAAAAAAATATATATATATTTCTGGTCGTTTTGAAGGACTCTTCAAATAAATAAGAGACATTATAGTATTCTACATATTCCTTTTTTTCATTTGGTTCCTTTTGAATAAGATTTTTTTTACGATAAATGATAAGTAAATTTTTCTTTCTGTTCGATTCGGTTCAATACTTTTAAAACCAAAGAACATTTTGAATATGTTTAGCTTTTAATTTTGATGTGTAATTTCAATAAAATTTCTATTATTAATTAAAAATTTCTTGAATATTGAAGAATCTTTAGTTATTTTTTTTTTTTGTTTCTTGCTGACAGGTCTTCAATATTTTACAATAATTTCTCTTTTGTTATCTTACATTTATTTTCATTTTCCATTAATTTTGTTGATAATTTTTCTCTTGTCAAGAAATAAAAAAAAAAAATTAACAATTTTTTGAATTTGATTCATTTTATGGGATGGATAATCAAAAGAAATATGAAAACTGAAAACTTTTATAATTGAAATCCTTTTTATACCCATTTTTAGTATTTTTTTCCTAATGAATTCGGATTTTAAAAGAAAATAAAGAAAGGGAAATTTTTTTGTCGTATCAACACGACTTTTGTCAGTTTAATTAAAAATGAAATTTTCAAAATTTATTTTTTATCAATAAACTAAAAGAACAAAAATGTCAAGGTATACGACATTGTAATAGAAAAAAGAATGCTTCTAATATGAACCAACCAATATTAATCCGTATAAATATCTAATAGGTATTTAATTATTTAAATAATTCTTTTTTCCATTAATTAAAACATTTGAAATAGGTATGGTTATAATTTTTTTAAATCTTAAAAAAAATTCTACAAGATGACATTTAATAATTCATTGGGATATTCTCTAGGTTTAAGCTAATAAAAGCCAAATTCTATAAAGTTTTAAGATGATAGAAAATCAAATATATTATATTATTATGAATATAAACAAAAAGTTTTAAATTTGATTTTTATACCCGTATGAACTATGTTCAAGGGTATAATAAATTTGCCATTACGTTTGTGACACCTTAAAGGAGTCGAGTTCGAGGATTCGAATTCTGAATCGATTAAGCCATGTATCGTCCGTCCGCGCGATAACTCAAAAAATAAAGGAGCTACGAGGCTAAACATTATTTTATTTACGTTACTTTTGCAAAATTGTTAGTTTTGCTATTTAAATCCAGTTTTTTTAGTTAGCATGTCGAGTTATAAGCAAGGTGTCGGTGCTTTTTTAGGTGTCTATAAGCAAAAAACTTTTGTAAATTTTGGTGGGTCTAGAGCAGCCGGTTCAGGCTTCTTGCACTTCTTGGAATTTAATGAAGCTAGGCGTCTAAAATGTTGCAAATGATGAACAAGTTTTATGGCAACACCTTCTGTAAAATTGGTTATGGTGGAATAAATTTTGGTAGCTGTACGTCATACAACTCCACAATTTACAAAAATATATCTCGGTAGTTATAATGTCGGTACTAGAACATCTGAAATTGTTTAAAAGATGATCACATGAAATAGAAACAGGATATATTACGTTCATACGGATATCGCAGAGTTGACATAGTCTACTCTACTGCACTCTTCCTCGTTGTTTTTAAATTTCTCAAAGATTCGATCGAATGAATAAAACTTAGTTTTATCTCAATTGCTACTTTTTCAAATAAAATAAAATCTTAAATTCGTAGGTTTCTTTGAAAAAGTAAAATTTGAATTTTAGCTCAGTTTTACGCATTCAACCGATTGTTCTAAATTTAAATCGAATGAATTACTTGATTTTTCAGAAGGGCTAAAAATTTTTATAAATTATATGTTAATATTTTATATATATATTTTTTTAATGCATTTCTCTGGCACATAAATGTGAACAGGAATATTACACAGCCTTTCCTGTTCAGGGGTCAGGAGTTATTCCTCCGACATTTCCTGAACAGTGTCCAGGAATAACTCTTACGACGTGTGGGATTCGAATACACACTCCCTCGGTGTTTACAGCGTATTTTATACGCTCTTACCCACTAGGCAATCGACGCCCCTACATTTTATATAATACTTAATAATAACTTCTTTTAGTAAGTAATATATCTACTTAATATCTTAAGTTGGTTCTTTGTGTAAAGCTTTTGATAGAGGTGCCAAATCATTTCTTCAATAATCAATCAATTTTTTGCCAATTTTTATGTATATTTTTCACCAAAATACTTATTTATAAAATTGAATTGAAATCAATTGGAGACACAAATATCATATCGATTTTGACATTTGCAGATAACAGTACACTTAAATATGTTAAAATTAAATGCTTATAATAAATATATTTGATTTGTATATATTAGACATAGATAAATTTGATTAGACATCAGTTATGTTTTTCATTTAGTGAACTATCAAAATTAACTGGAAAAGTCATTATACCCGTACGATAGAATCGGGATCAATAGAGCTATGAAATTTTAACTGCTTATAGATCTCACAAAAATATTAATTTTATTTCTAATAACTTTTTTTTTGTAGCCCCACCCGTTACGGAGCTACAGCTCCCCAAAGGTTCAAAAAAGCTCTATATTTAAATTGTTATAGCACAAGTTGTATAAGGTATATCTTCATTTTGAAAACGCCAAACGATTACTACTTTCATTAGCTTTAAAAGTATATATACAATAAATATATAATTTTGGAATACGGTGTCTTAATTTACCGTTATGCGAAAATTATTTTAAAATACTAAAATATTAAAAAAATAATATTGTAGGCAGAGTGACTGTGAACATACTAACGGTTCGTACGGGTATCTAAGAGTTGACAAAGTCAACTGTATTCTTCCTCGTTTTTTTTTAAATTATGCATCATAATTTTTAAAAAAATATTCATCATTTTTTAAGAATATTGTTAATAGCACTGCAAACTAATATTCAATATTTTAAGTATCGCTTCCTGCTTGACTTTTAGTAGTTTTAGACGAAACTGGAATGTACACATCTTTGAAAGAAAACAATGCATGTTATATTAAAAAGAAAACCTTTTTTTCATTATCATAAAATAACCTTTTTATGTTGGACGTTAGAAAAACATATCCATCAAGAGTAATTTTCCAACCCTTCAAACTTGTAATATTTCTATACTTGCAACAAAAAAAGGAAATGAATAAAAAACTGGGAGCGAAATCTGCCAAATTTATTAATATATTTTTTTTTCTGCAATAATGAATACTTTGTTTGACAAATGGAAAAAAAAAAGAATAAAAACTAAACAAAATTCTTTCTTTATTATCTACTTCTACTATATATTTATCAACTACTACTACAGAACATGTCAAGGACAATACGTAAAAATTTAGTTTTAAGAATTTTCAAAATTTCAAAAAACAATACAGTTTCTTGTTCTTTACAGTGTTCTTGTTGTATTGTTTTACTTATTTATTGTTAAAAATTTCTGCAGTAGGTATACCTATCAGATAATATTGTATAATTTTGTTAAAAAAAATTTACAATATTATAATTCAACCCCTATCTTTTTGCTTTGGTAAATTATAAAGAAAACTGCATTTATTTCCAAAAATAAAAATTTTTTGTTTTTTTTTAATTTTAACGGATGGAAAATTTTTCTAAAATATGATGCATTTTCTTATACCTGTTTTGAATGTTGTTGTGTTTTTTTAAATTCTTATCGTGAAAATTTTTTCTTAATTGAATATTTTAATTTATTTACAGAGAGCGTTTTAGGAGAGGAGGTTAGTTATCCAGTCAAATGATGCCATTTGAATTACGCATTATATAGTTGATAATCGCATTATAAACGAATTTCACTCTATATTATATTATGACATTTAGATAAGACGTTTTGCTTTTTCTAATCAGATCAACGCTCAAAATATTTGTCGAGCGCAATCCAAACTTTTATACGAGCAAACTTTTATCCGAACTCTAACGCTCTGAATTGAAAAGAAAACAGAAACTTATGAAACTTTATCCAAATTCTCGCTCTCACACTCCAAGATAAAAAAGAAACAGAAAATGGATACGTACTCTAGGTAATCTGAGCACAAAAGGAAACATAATTATTTTTTGACAGCTCTGACTGTGCTTTGATTATAATAAGAAAAATGCCCTTAGTAAGATTAACTTTATTTAAAACTGATAGTATCGTTCAATTTAAATTTTTATTTGTTATTGTGGTAAATTGGTATTCAAATGACAGCGCGACGGTTTATTTTAAAAGTTATGTTGATAATTTCAATTATTGTAAGTTTTGAAATGTAATTTAAAAATAAGAAAATATTGTTATAAAATATAATTATTTCAAAAAGGGAATATTAAAAAGGTTTTACATATAAAAAATATATAAGGCGTTGATTCCAATTAGAATCATTGGGTTCAAATATAATAAATTCAAAAACAATTTTTATTTAAAAATGAAGCAGTAAAACGAGAGAAAATTTCTTAGGCTTTATTATAAATCATAAACAATACACTGTTTAGCTGTATTTTAGTGTTCATGTTAAAATAATATTTTCCACGGTTCTAAAAAGCTTAAAATTATAAATTTTTAAAAAGAAACGAATTTAGTTCATGAAAAACTTTGAATGATCCCAATTTAATCTTTCCATTTAAGAATTATGACATAAGGCTAAATGGAAGCTTGGATAAAAAGGCTTTTCAAAACATTCTCTTAAATTTTGATATTATTTCTTCTAGAAAAAGTTATAAACAAGGTAGAATGTAAACCAACAGTTTTTAAAAGAGCACATTTCTAAAACACAATACAAACAGTTTAGAATTGCAACTTGCACAAAAATTTGAAAATTTAAAAAATAAATTTTAAGAAATTTTTTGTAATAAGAAAATATGTGAAAATAACACTTTTCTGGAATTTCAAGGGGCTGTAAGTCGTGAACCCTTTATAATTAAGAAAAACCGTTAACACATGTAAAAATATATTACTGGAGCTTTAATTTTTATGTTTTGCCGAAGAAAAATTCGTACAGGTGCCTAAAAATAACAAATTTTCAATATTTCTGCCCTAATACCTCTTAAACAGGGGGTGGTGCAAAAAAATTTTCTAAGGAAACTTATACTAATTCTAAAATTTCTTTCTTGTCTTAAAATTTCAGGTTCCTATCTAAAAGCGTCCCAGAGTTATGAAAAAAGAAATTTCATGCAAAAAGTGGTTTTCACATATCAGTAAATTTGAATAGTAAATTACAAAATATTGCATAATTTTAATAATGCTTTATGTAAATAATAAAATTTACGATTTTCTAGCGGTTTTGGATTGCAAAACTATTACGCAGAGCCTGAGATATATACATCTGAAATGGAGCTTTTTCGCAATTTTGAAGACCTGTAACTCTGAAACCCTATCTAACTAAAATATATTACTATAGCTTGAATTTTTATATCTTTCCGAAGTAAAATGTTTACAGATTCCTAAGTTACAGGTGCTGAAAAATGGCAAATTTTCAATTTTTGAGCCCTAATAGCTCATAAACAGGGGGTGGCCTAAAAAAATTTTCTGTGCAAACTTATACTAATTCTAAAAGTTCTTTCTTGTCTCAAAATTTCAAACTTCTATCTAAAAGCGTGTCGGAGTTATGAAAGTAGAAAAATCATGCATAATTTGGTTTTTACATAACGGTAAATTTAAATACTAAATTAAAAAAAATTGTATAATTTTGATATGAATTTACAAACTTAAAAAAAAAACCTGTTGCATGCCACTTTCAGATTGAAAAAATCTTAAGCTGAACATTAGATATATGCATTTAAAAATAGGGCTTTTTCAAAGCTTGAGGGGCTGTAGCTCCGTAATGGATGGGACTAAATGAAAAAGTTGTTCCACAAAATTATTTTTTTATGAGACCTACCCATGGTTAAAATGTTTTTTCTCTATCTTTAACACGGACGGGCGAACCGTCAGAGTGAAACTAATAAGCACATTTTTCAAATTTTTTTTGGAAATGTACTAAAAACTAACTAAATTAAGGACACCACGTTATTAATAACTCTTTTTTTAAAGGTCTCGGGGGTCTAGTAGGTAAGAGCAAACACCGAGAGAGTGTGCGTCACAAAAGTCGTAAGAATAATTCCACGTAACGTAAAGTATCCTATTACTTTATCAATAATATTAGGTCTTTCATTTTATTTGAATGTTGTTCAATTATTAGTTTGTTATTTCCATTAATACTGCAAATTTTCTCATTTCTGTAGGAATTCCCTCATAAAATCTTTTTTATGTTTTTCTTTTTGCTCTTTTATGTAAAAAGGTATCATAATATATTATGTAAACAAATGAATTTGAAGTGGATGTTGAGCTTCGTTTGATTTGTTTTTATTATTATATTAATAAAGTCGCTACTGATATACATGAAATATAGCTGATATACAGCTAATTTAATTAAACTATAATTATATTCTTTAGAAGAGAAGTAGGTTTAATTATCTTAATAAAGTTGCTATACTTTTTTTCTCATCCTTACCCTTTATCCGATTTTCTATTAAAGCAATTAAGGTACAAAATTATGTTCGTTAAAAGAGAAATGGCTTTAATGAATGAAAATATCACACTACAAAGAAGCTGTTGGTTTTATTAGTATCTTTTGACAACAAGTTTTAAATAACTTGTCTTTTCGGTCTTCAGCTCTATAGAGAAACACTAGAGGCAAAAAAATATAATTATTTTTCTTCGAATGTATATTTTGAACATATCTACGTATTTATACCACGTTGTTGTACTGGCACTTACCATCTCGATCTTGTTTGTAGTATTTTAACTACAATTACATAGATACATGACACAATTCTTACAAACAACATTTATATTAACAATCTGTAAATAAATCAACTAATATCTTAAGTTTTTTTCAAAATGTTAAGAAATTAATTCTTATTCTTAATATCTCATAAATTATTTCTTTTCTTCTTTATGATACTCCTACATTAACTTTTAAACTTTTCAAATTTTCATCTTTTATTTTCATAATAATAAAGCTATTTAATTTTCTAGTTTTAACTTAACAATTTTTCATGATTATCAAGGAATCGTATGTTAAAAGGTTAAAATAATGGCGTGCTTAAAAATATTATACTTTTAGTAAAGTATAGGAAAACTTTTATATAGAACTTTTTGTTTATAAGTTTATTTTGAAATTTTGCGAAAATTTAATTCACAAGGTAACAAAAAATTAAAAGTTTATTTATATAAATAGGTATGTATAATTTGTATATTATGTACGATATTTAATTTTTTTTTTGTTTTACTAGAGTTAAGTTTTTATTTAAGAAGGTAATCAACTTTTTTGAGGTTTCTTACTACAATAAATAAATAATTGGTTTAGCATGTTATTCTATACTAAGTATTAAACATATCCTTCAATATAATAATATTATGTAGTGGATTTAAAATTTTTTGATTGTTTTTATTTTTTTATTAAAAAATAATTCACATAAAATTTAATTTAGTTTTTAGAAATTTTAAAACTTTTAAAGATTTAGGGGATGATTTTTATACCCGTATGAACTATGTTCAAGGGTATAATAAATTTGCCATTACGTTTGTGACACCTTAAGGGAGTCGAGATAGATATAGTGTGAAAGGTATGGATCGGTTCAGAATCGAATTCGGAGTCGATTAAGCCATGTACGTCCGCCCGTCCGCACGATAACTCAAAAAATAAAGGAGCTAGGAGGCTGCAATTTTTTTTACGTCACTTTTGCAAAATTGTTAGTTTTGCTATTTAAATCCAACATTTTCGGTCGGCGGGTTCGAGTAGCTGCCACACAACTTCTATCTTTATATAGAAATAACTCAGTATCTATTCAAGCTAGGTTTCTGAAATTTTGCAAATATTGACCAAGTTCTATGGCAACAACTTTTGGAAAATTTGGTTGTGGGGGTGCGGCGGGTTCGGGTAGCTGCCATACAACTTCTCCGTTTAAATGAGAATAATTCAGTGTTTATTGAAGCTAGGAATCTGAAATTTAGTAAAGTGGTGTCGATTTACAGGCCAACAACTTTTGTTAAATTTGGTTGGTCTAGAGCAGCCGGTTCAGGCTTCTTGCACCTCTTGGAACTTAATGAAGCTAGGCGTCTGAAATCTTGCAAATGATGATCAAGTTTTATGGCAACAACTTTTGCAAAATTTGGTTGTGCTGGTGCAACAGGTTCGGGTAGCTGCCATACAACTTCTCTTTTTAAATAAAAATAACTCAGTGTCCGTCCGCACGATAACTCAAAAAATAAAGGAGCTAGGAGGCTAAAATTTTTTTTACGTCACTTTTGCAAAATTGTTAGTTTTGCTATTTACCTACAGCATTTTCGGCCGCCGGGTTCGAGTAGCTGCCATACAACTTCTTTCTTTAAATGGAAATAACCCAGGGTCTATCCAATCTAGGTATTTGAAATTTTGCGAATGATGATCAAGTTTTATGGCAACAAATTCTTTAAAATTTGGTTGTGGTGGTGCGATGGGTTCGGATAGTTGCCATACAACTTCTCTTTTTAAATGAAAATAACTCAGTGTCTATTGAAGCTAGCTGTCTGAAATTTAGTGAAAAAGTGTCGAGTTGCATGCCAAAAACTTTTGTAAAATTTGATTGGTCTAAAGCAGCCGGTTCAAGCTTCTTGCATTTCTTGGAACTTAATGAAGCTAGGCGCAATAGATTCGTGTAGCTGTCATACAACTCCACAATTTATATAAATATATCTCTGTAGTTCGGTACTAAAACATCTGAATGTTTTTAAAAGATGATCAAGTTTTATAGAAACAGGATATATTACGTTCATACGGGTATCCCAGAGTTGACACAGTCTACTCTACTGCACTCTTCCTCGTTTGAATGGAAAATTCTTTCATATAAAATCTTCTTTCATATTAATTCTTTCTTTTGTGTAAATTGATTCATATTTAGAATCGTCGAAAACGAGTTAAAAACTTAAGTTGACTAAAACAAATTTATTAAAAAAAAAAGAGGTGTACTCGACTCCTGATGGTTTAAAAGATTAAATTAACAAAAAAAAAAACAAAGAAAAAGTTGAAATGACTGCCAATTACCTATATCTACAAATTATTTTAGTTGGTTGGAAGATAGATATTTTACTGTAAATCTTGAAGGGATATAATTTTAATTTATCACGAAAATGTAAATTTTATATGAAAGTTTCAAGATACTATATAGAAAAACTTTTTACATTTTTAAATAGTAGAAAGAAGTGAAAATAAAATCTTTCTAATTATTTTAACTTAATTTTACGTTAAATATACATAATCTTAAAATTTCTGATAATTTACTTAAGATAATAACATTTTTTGTAAATTTTATATTTATTTTATGCAAATAAATTATCTAACCTATGGTGCAATGGTTAAGTCGCCGTCCTTTCTATCAAAAGGTCTCGGGTTAAAGCCCCGATCAGATCATTCATGGTCAATAGTAGCGATTTTTATTTATTTCGTAATAATTTATATCGTAATATTCTATTTCATAATATAAAAAAGCTACTGTCGCTTAATGATTCAAGAAATTGAAGCTAAGTTTAATAGGCATAATAAATGATTTAGTGGATACCGTATACTCCTTACAGGAGTGAAACGAACAAACCAAAAAAAAATCAAATAAATTAGTTCTATTCTGCTTTTTTTTATTTATTCTTAATTACCCGTAAGAGACAATTAGTCTTCATATTGTGTTAAATTGTTCTGTTTCATGAGTATGTTAAATTGTAGTGTAACAAACTTATTGGAGTGTGTTACATTGTTGTTGGAGTGTAGTGTTCTTATTTGGAATTTTTTTTAATTTTTTTATATATTGATTTAATTCTTCCTGAAATTGTTTTACAAATTATTACTCAAAATATTTTATTTAATTTTATGACAGCTAATCATTCCAGTCAGTCCATGTTTGACTGGTTTCGGATTGGCGTTTGTTTATAAACTTGATATTGTATCCTAGATACGCATTTGTTTGTTTAGCTATGTTTTGTCCTGTAAAAATACGCTGTGTTCTTATTGGTGAATGCTAATGAAAGAGTTTCCGCTGATGTTGTGCCTCTATATTTGCAGTAGAGTTAAACTGGTTAAACTATTTTGAATGTAGTTTTTAGCTTTAGCCGTGAATGTTTTTATATTGCTAGCATTTTGAACGTCCTGTGGCAATCTGTTGTAAATCCTTATAGCTGATGGTAATAGAATATTTAGTTGTTTCTGAGTTCTACTGAATGGGATATTTAGCATTTGGCTTGTTCTCGTATTTATACCAGTAACACCAGCTCTTATTGTGAGGTGTTGATTACTTTTTATTAGTTCATCTTTTATTTTATAAACATATCCATCACCAGTGAACCCAAAAAGAATTGCAGAGTTTATATGCTCAACTTCAATTTGAATAATAA
This sequence comes from Poecilobothrus nobilitatus, assembly GCA_947095535.1. NCBI lineage: Eukaryota > Metazoa > Arthropoda > Insecta > Diptera > Dolichopodidae > Poecilobothrus > Poecilobothrus nobilitatus. The sequence continues at coordinate 232,008,013 of OX352773.1, forward strand.
TTTCACCGTATAAGAGTCTTTAATAACGAATAAATCATTATTTCATTTTAGAGAACGAAGTTCTTTCTTTTACACAGTTTTTTGTACAGTTAGTAGGTATATACCATTAAAATTAAAAGAAATAGGATTGGAAAGGATTTTGTTCGATGGATAAGGATTTGCATTTTTGTCGTTAATATAAACTGGTAAAAGTAAGAATTCAAGCGAAAATGATAAAGAAAAACGTGACGTATTCAATTTAGTGAAACATTCAAGCATTCAGGAATATCTGCCTACCTCAAAATCTTTTTTTACTATCTATAGATTTATTAATACAAAATTGTCCTTAATGCGAATTAAGAAAGTCTAAATTTTGATTTTAATGTGGAAATTAACAAAATGCAAAATATGATTCAAAAATTATAGTAATATTATTTTTTTAATTTATTTACTATTTTTAACATATGCTAATTAATAAGAATAAGCAAAGAAACATGTGATGCTCCTTTGAAATCTATCTAATAACATTCTGTAGATAAATAAATATTAAGAAAATAAAAAATATAAGTTTTGGAGTTACCAAACTTTTTATAACAAAGGATAGGCTTAAAACAAAAAGCTTTTAAGTGAATATTTTCCAAAAAATTTTAAACTAAAATTTTTTGAACAGTAATACAATAGTGAAATTTTTTACCAAAAAAATTCTTGGATCAAATTATATCGAACAATAATTATTTAGGGTTACAATCACTTTAACCATGAATTCAAGTATTTTTCTTAGTTATTCTGTAAGAAACGAATATTTGTATAGGCACTTATTGTAGAATCACTTAAAACAAGTGGCTTTCTCAAATAATTTTTTATCTCTTCAACACTCTGTTTTTACTTTAATTCGTGTATTTTCCCGTTTATTTAATTAAGTTTTTTTTTATTAATTTCAGATTCTATCAACAATCAGAAAATTTTATGATACGTTCAAAATTGAAATGAAAAATTAAAAAAAAAAATTTTTATTCTAATTAAAAAGTTCTCCCAAATGATTAATTTATTACAACATCTGGTGTTCCAAATGAATGGGAGAAACAGAAATATTATTTTATTCTGGATTTTCGTTTTTATATGAAATAAATTCACTTTTGTTTTCTAATATAATTTATTTACGATTTAATGATTCAATTTTAATTTCCTGTTTATATATTTTTTTTTTTTATTTTATATTCAAAATTTAATTTAAGGCTTTCAATAACCATAGGAAAATACAAAAAAAAAAAATTTTTATGTTATCAAAACAATATAATCCAAATAATCTTCCAGAGATTATATTAAAATATTGTGTTAAGTTCTTATCAGCTCTTATCTCAAATGTATTTAATAAGTTTTTCACTTTTAAGACTTTTTGTTTGCCTTAGAACCTCTCGTATTCATTTAGTAAATCTTTCGTTTCTGATATTTTCTCTTTGTCATATACATTAGACTACTTAGATATTATTATTGGTTTTGTATTTTGTTCTTTAAAACACATGTTACAATAAGGTTTACATGTTACAATAAGATGTTTTTGATAAGATAATCTTAGCAATTTTGAAATTTTAGAAGCTTTATAGTTGCCTGCAATTAATATGCAAAACAACAGAAGAACAAAAATTTTTTTGTAAAACGTATTTTTTGTAAAATAAAACAAAATATTACCTAAAATTTGAATCATTCTACGATTCGGTTTCATGAATCATTTAAAAGAAGAAAACAGAACATCGGATACCAAATACTAATAAGAATACTAATAACAATAATAATAGCCACTACAGTGACAGTGGGGGTTGCCTTCAATAATTACCTCATGTAGTACTATATACTACTACTACATGTTGTAACTGTTGTGACGGTTTTAGTCACTGTAGCAAAATAGTAATAATAATAGGCGGATTCATTGTTTCCTTTCCCAATTCAATGTTTCCGTATCCATTTCCTATCCTTTCCTATCCCTACTCCCTAGCCAATATACTGGGTTCGCAGGTAAGGGTTTCATCCCATTATATTGGCTAAAGGGGGAAGGTGGGTTTAGTCAGTAAGAATCTGACACTACCAAGGGGAAAATTCTTGGTGTCTTTGGAAGATTCTCACCTCCTTTAGGCAAAAAAAAATAAATAAATAAAAATGATCGATGATTACTTTTTGACGTTTCAATATTATTTGAAACTGAGCTTGTAATTTAGCCTTTTATCGGTTAAAATTAAACACAAAAATTTTTTTTTTGGGCTGCCTATTCATAACGGTACTTAACAATAATGGCTGCTGCCTAACAATAACACGACTTAAGTGTTCACATTGATTCTATAATATTATAATTTTTTTTATTTTTATGATTTTAATGGTTTATTCGTAAATATCGAAACTATCGTTGCTCGACCGAAAACCCTGATTGTTCTAAAACCAGTTTCATATTCTAATGTTAACCGCCTTAAAAACATGAAATATCAATTATTTCTTAAATCGGTTATAATGTTTCTAGCCTAGATTGCTATTGATCATAATTTTTACCACTTAATCCCATGTTTTTACCAGATACCTTTTTTCTATTTATTTTATTCTTCCGAAATTTATATAATTTTATTTTTCTAATGTCTTTTTGAAAGGATACAACTGTAAATAAAAATTAATTACCTACTGGAAAGCACAAATTAATATGCAGAAAATAGTATTGACATTTGTGGGTCGTGTGTAAAATAATATTGATGGATTTATCTATTTAATAAAAATATAGAATATTTATGTTGATTTTTGTAAAAAAAATATTTTATATTATTTTATCTTAGTTTTAGAACTGTAGTAAAAATAACGATACGATAATAATATTTTATAATAAATAGGCAATAGAAATTTACGGTTTACCAAGATATTTGTTTCTTTTCGACACTATAGTTTCTTTCAATGAATTGTCTTTGGTAATCAAAATGTAAAATATCATATTTAACGCTCCATTTCCGTTATATACCCGAAATTATATGTCACTTCTCATATATTTACTTATTTATTAATAACTTCTTGTTGCAATGTCGTTCTGTGCTTGAGATGCGATCTGTTCAAGGTATCTTTAACATAGATCTATAAGCCCACATCGCAACCTGTTGAATATGGGTATACTTTGTTGGTCGTCAGCTTTCACACTTCGTATATTTTCCAAAATATTAATTCAAATTTTGACTAGATTTCAAGTTCTTCATTTTATGTTTTTAACTGTAACGTATCAAATGTAACGTATATAGCGCCAGTGTATATGCAGCAGACACAGTCACAATTGTCTAAAACTGATGTTTCCTAAAATATGTTTTTTTTTGGATTAATTTGAATTCAATAGAAAATTTTTTCTATCACATAGCTGGATACTCGCAAATAATTCAAAAATGTTTTCCTTAAATTTCTTTCATTAAATTTAAAGTAATTTTCTATTACAAATCGTTGTATTTTAGCTTTAAAACTTATTAACTATAGAAAAATAATAATTTGTAAAAACATTTTGCAAAATAAAATTTATAAAATAAAATTTGAACGTGACAGTTTTTTTTTTAAAATATTTTCTTCATTTCAAAAGAGGGGGGGTAAACAATTAAAGAATACAAAGTAAATCCTTTTCAAATAATGTTGAATTCATTAAGAGGTTTTGTCCTCTTGAAAATTAAAGTATATCCTTATAAATTATATTATCCCTTTAAATTTATGCAAAAAAAAATAAAAAATCAGGATATTTTTATATTTAATTACTATTATGTTTTTAAATTCGTTCTTTTCTTTTGGAAATCTAATTAACCTGAGATTAGATCTTTTGATTTCGTTGTGTAAATAGAAAATGTTATAATCAAGATGGTGGTTATAAGTGAGAAATAAAATGAAAAGAAAATTAAGTGGGAAAATTAATTTTTCTGGTTTAAAAACAAGGGGAAAATAATAATTGAACATGCTATTTTCAATATCTTATCGCAGAAAAGCAAATTAAATTCTTTATAAAATTAATTTTTTTTAGAAATCTTTTGAAAAGATGATACAAGACGAAGACTGAAGTGAAACATTTTAATTATTAAATCTATATATTTGTATTTTGCGTATGTAGTAGTATAAATAATAATATACTTTTACAGATACATTTAAGGATAAAGAGTTTACTTTTAAGTACAATAAACATTTTGTTTATAATATAAAATTATCAAACTACAACAATTTTTTATTTGCCCATGCCAAAAGAAAAAATTAATTTTTTTCACGAATTTTTTAACTCGGTGTGTATGGCAGCCAATTAACCATTTTTTCATTTTTTTTTATTATCCTGCCTAAGTTGTTTGACGGACTGACTTCAATCCAAATAGAAATATTTTCACATTCCAAAAAAAAAATACCTCCATTAATTTTACTACGTTTATTACACCTTACGCTGTAGCCTCACTTTAAAAATATGTTTGGAAACGAACTATGACCAATTTTAAAGGAAGCTTTTATTGATGTAAAATCTAAAAGTAAATATTTGTTGAGTTCCCTTAACCCGTTATGCTTCAAAATTTTGTTAAAGTTTTTTTATTGTTCTGCCTAAACAGTTTTATCTACCGGTTGAGTTTAAAATAAAATAAAATGAGAGGCTATTAAACATAGCATTAAAAATTTTGTTCATCTACGGCAAAATTATTGCATCGTTCTATCAATCCGATTTATGACCATTTTATCAATTTTTTCTTAATACCAAACAATTTGTACAATCTGATTTTTCTCAGTTTTCATTCACTTTACATAATATATAAGTACCTACCGATTTCTATAAGCAAATACAAAAGATCAGCTTAATAAATATTTTATTGCACAGTTTCAAAAACATTCATAAGAAACTTCGGTATAATAATAGTTTTTAAATATGGAGGTGATGATGGTAGTGACAGTGGGGGTTACCTTCAATAATTACTTCATGCAGTAAGGTGTTAGATTCTACTGCATGTATATAACTATTGTAACGGCTATAATAACTGTTACCAAATTATTAATAATAATTGGCGGATTCATTGTTTCCTTACACTCCCACTCCCAATTTAATGTTTCCGCATGCTATTTTCCTATCCTTTCCTATCCCTATACTCCCCAGCCCATACATTGCGTTAGCAGGTAAGGGTTTCATCTCATTATATCAGCTAAAGGAAGAGGTGAGTTTAGTCATAAAGAATCTGACACTACCAGGGAGAAATTCCTGGTAACTTTGGAAGATTCTCACCTCTAACTTAGGAAAAAAAAATGCGGGTCTTATGTTTTAGAGTATATTTATTTATTTCTTCGCTTACAGTAGGTATTTATCCTTCATAGATCCTTATATAAATAACAATTTCGTACGTACAAAGGCGCACAAACCATGTTACGTAAAATTTTAGTTTGGAAAATTTGAATACTCTGAATGTTTGTTTCTTTGTCACAAGTCACAACACCATAGATATATGGGGTATTACCAAATAGGCTTAATTATTTGGTTATACAACAAAATTTTATATTCTATTAGCAATCTAGAATTTCGACCTAGGAGCCAATACATTCGTTTATATTTCTAATTCGACTTTTTTCTTTTTGACTGACTCTGACGTCTGGAAAGTTAATAACGGAAGTGAATATTATTAAAGTGTAGATATATTGAAGAACTTGAATTAAAGAACTTGAACAAAATAATATTTGGTATTATAGTTTTAAAGTATCTGATCAATTTAATAGCGCAGTTAGCAAGTTTCCGAACTCTAAAAGATCTATTAATAAAGGTTTCGGCTTTAAACTCCATTCATTTCTTCAATAAAATAATAAAATTTATTAAAAATTAATAATGGTATCATAATCAAATCGAACACATCCCAAAATTTTTTACAGTTATTTTTAAATACGGAAAATAAAAGTAGTAATCAATTTTAAAGTTCGTTATACTAAAACAAAAAAAAAAAAAATAAAAAAAAAATTTACTACTACTTTGGATTAAAATTCAAAATTTTTTTTATCAAATTTTTTTTAACACTTTCATACACAGAATACAGATAAAAGAATTTTCAGTATCGTTAGTCGTTTACAAAAGTCATTAATCACAACCTTTTAGTATTCTTTTGGGATGATATAAACTTGATTATACAAAATTTATTTTTATTATTTTGTTTTATTTTATTTTTAAATACAAACAAAAATTCGTTTAACAAAATATTAACTTAATTTTCACATCAGTGAAGAAGAAATACACCCATATAAATGACCCAAAGAACAAAAAAAAAAAAAAATAAACAAAATTAAAATTGATGATGTGTGGTAAAAAAAAGAATATTAAAAATATTTTGGAAAACAAAGAAAAATGCTTAAGGGAAAATACGAGAAAATTTTTCATTTTAAAATTTTGCTGAAAATACGAATTATTCTAATTTAAAATGAAAAACAATCTACAAAAATTTTCTTTAAAAGTTTAATATTGCATTGACTATAAACACGGTTGACAATTTTATTTGTTATTATACTCGTATTATCCTTTTTCGAATATTTTATTAGAGGCATGAGGAAACGAATCATTATGATCGTCACTTATTGAACTTCTTGTTTTTCCTCTTTTCTCTTGAAAAAGTACATATTAACAGAAATAAATATAGAACTTGATTTAGGTACTTATAAAGAATATAAAAGTACAAAAAAGCAAGGCAGAATTTAAAAACAAAGATGTTTAGACGCGCATATTTCCCAAAAACGACAAAAAAAAAAAATTTATATTATTGAGACATGAGTTGTTAAAATATAATTTTACAGTTATAATTTTTGCGTTTTACTTTAGAAGAATTTGTACAAGTTCCTAAGTTAAAGGTAGCTAAACATAGAAAATTTCTAATTTTCGGTGCTTTCCAGCTCTGAAACAGGTAGAGATTTTGCTTCTTCCAAAATCTAAAGGTTACGACAACAAAAATATAATCTACAAAAAATTTATGCAAAATGTCCCATTTGCTAACAAGATTTTATGCGAAGATGAAATGGAATTTTGCCACACTAACTGGCGTTATGCTAAAAGTCTTTTTATGTCAACTGAGTTTATGCCAAATATCTTTTAGAGAAATGGGTTCAGCCCAATTGAGGTTCTGCTCAGCTCTAGATATATATACTATGTAAAAGTATTTTTCTTCAGCTTTAAATTTTTCTTTTAAAAAATTTGTACAGGTTTAAAGATTCCATTTTTCTCTTGACTAATTTTAAAAGTTTTTTTAGATCTCTGTAGCTGTGTATAAAGGATGGTAATGCATAAAAAAAAAGTAATTGTAGAAAAATATAATTTTAATTTGGCCTATTTATGGTTATAAATTACATTATTTTATCTTAAACGGTAATGTTTTCTGCTGCTTATGTCTACTGCTGATGTTTGTAAACAGATAGAGGGACGGGCGTTGATTAATTAAAAAATATAATAAGCAAAATTTTTTGAATGTTCGTTTTTTTTTTTAAATATGCTAAGAAATATGTTGACAACAAAATTTTCTGTTCAAAATTTTTTATTTATTTATAGATTTTTTGTCTATAAATTTTTTTAATTTTTCTTTTATTTTGTTTTTCCTTCCGGTTCTTTAAATGATTCCTTTTCTTTTATTCGTTTTGTATCTAGAGAAAATAGATAAATATCAAAAATGTTTTTATTTAAATATGAAATATTAGCGGAAATTGTTATTAAATTAGATTTATACAAGTATTATAATTTCTTTATTTTGTGTTATTGTAGAATTTTAAATTGTTTCAAAACAATTAATAAATTATGTTATAAATCATCGATTTTTATTAAATAATAAAAATTTATTCAGAGTTTTACTAGTAATGGTTTTCCAATAAATATATTTTTTTTTAGTTTATTAAAAATAAAAATAAATAAAATCCTTTGTTCAATAAAATATGTTTTTTCCTTTGTCTATACTTTCAATTTGAAAAAAAAAAGCAATATTTAGTATCAATAGTATATATATCACCGTCATATATCACCATCTTTAGTATCAATAGGCACTATATTTTATGCATCCTTTGCCTCCTTAATTATGTAAACTAATGTAAACATTATTAAAAAATTTGATATACCTAGTAGCATTATTTAGTAGGATATGACCTTCTCGGGATTTGAACCTCAGTAAATTTTTTTCCTAAAAGAGGTTGAAATCTTTGAAAGAGATCAATAACCCACATTGATAGTATCAGATTCTTACTGACTAAACTCACTTCCTTCTTTAGCCAATATAATCTGATGAAACCTCTAACTGCTAACACATTATATTTGTTAAGGAATAGGGATAAAAGAAAATTGGATAAGGATGCGGAAACATTGAATTAGGAAAGGAACTGAAAAAAACTATTAATCCGCCTATTATTTTGCTATAAGTGATTATAGCCATTAACAGTTGCAACATGCATGCAGTAAGTCACAACATACAGTAGTATATAACGCCTAGGTAATAATATGAAGGCAACGCTCCTAATGTCACAGTAGCAGCTATTTTTACTATTATTGGAATTAATTATACCATATACCATATTACAATATAAAATTATACTATGTATTTATTTTTTAGATCACCTGACTGAAATTTGAACTAAAGACCCTCCGATTGAAAGGCTAGCGACTTAATCATTACGCCATGAGTCACATAAAATAAATTTAGCTGAAAAAACGGCAACTTAAACACTACTGGTCAATTAAAAAGCTTTATATTTTTAGCTGTTGATTATTTATTATTATTTTAGACTAGAATATGAACAAATATTTTACTTTAGTTATTTCACATTTTCAGCAGAAATTCTAAACATTAGTTATATTAATATAACTATTATAATATTATAATAGTTTCAGTCATTAAAAAAATATTGAATAACATTATATCTATAATAAGAAAAACAAGGTACAATGTAAACCAACGGTTTTTAAAATTGCACATTTGTAAAGCACAATACAAACTGTTTAGAATTGTAACTTACACAAAAATTTGAAAATTTAAAAAATAAAATTTAAGTAATTTTTTGTAATAAGAAAATATGTGAAAATAGAACTTTTCTGGAACTTTGAGGGGCTGTAAGTCCTGAACCCTCTATAACTAAGAAAAACCGTTGCCACACATAAAAATATATTACTGGTGCTTTAATTTTTATATCTTGCCGAAGAAAAATTTGTACAGGTGCTTAAGTTACAGATGCCTAAAAATAGCAAATTTTAAATTTTTCAGCCCTAATACCTCTTAAACAGAAGGTGATGCAAAAAAATTTTGTAAGGAAACTTATACTAATTCTAAATTCCTATCTAAAGGCGTGTCGGAGTTATGAAAAAAGAAATTTCATGCAAAATGTGGTTTTCACATAACGGTAAATTTAAATAGTAAATTACAAAATATTGCAAAATTTTAATATTGCTTTATGTAGATAATAAAATTTTCGGTCTTCTGGCGATTTTAGATTGCAAAATTATTACGCAGAGTCTGATATATATTCATCTGAAAATGGGGCTTTTTCGCAATTTCTCTGGAACCCTATATAACTAAAATAAACCTTTAACCCACGTTGAAATATATTACAGGTGCTTTAATTTGTTTATCTTTCCGAAGTAAAATGTGTACAGGTTCCTAAGTTAAAGGTGTTTAAAAATAGCAAATTTTCAATTTTTGAGCCCTAATAGTTCATAAACAGGTGGTGGCCCAAAAAATTTCTGAGCAAACTTATACTAATTCTAAAATTTCTTTCTTGCCTCAAAATTTCAAGCCTTTATTTAAAAGCGCGCCGGAGTTATGAAAGTAGAAAAATCATGCAAAATTTGGTTTTCACATAACGGTAAATTTAAATGCTAAATTTAAAAAAATTGTATAATATTAATTTACAAAGTTAAAAAAAATACCTATCGCATGACGTTTTCAGATTGAAAAAATCTTAAGCAGAACATAAGATATATGCATTTAAAAATAGGGGTTTTCCAAAGTTTGAGGAGCTATTGTTCCGTAATAGATGGGGCTACATGAAAAAGGTGTTCCACAAAATTATTATTGTTATGAGACCTACTCATGTTTAAAATTTTGTTTCTCTATCTTTAACGGTGTAGAAGTTTTGTAAACAGACGGACGGACGGACAGAGTGAAACTAACAAGCACATTTTATCAAAATTTTTTTGGAAATGTGCTAAAAAATGTAAAAATAGTTGAAATATTAAAATTTATATATTTTTCTTTCTTTGTTGTTGTTGTAACAAAGAAAGGCAATAAAAACACAAAACAGGCAAAAGAAACAGAACAAAGAGGTGGATACACAGTAAGAAAATATCATTAAAATATAATCCATGGAGTGGAACGCCTAGGAAGTAGAAGACGCGAGAATTTAAACAAATACTCCAATTGAGTCAATGCAACCTCACATGGGAGAATACAAAGACGCAGCACTATGCTCCCTTATAGAAATAATATTATATTATACAAACATTATTTCAATATCATAATGTAAAGCAAACTAATATTCAAATAAAAACAAATATAACAAAATATAATAAAAAATTTCCACTCAATCATAACCCAAACATAAAACTAAAACAAAATTATACTTTTTTAAAATATTATTTTAAAATATTTCGCCTGTTTATATGGTTTTTATGATTTTGGAATATTGTCCTTTAAATACTCAATTTTATAAACCAAATTTTTTAAATATTTTTTTGTTATTAAATAACTATTGTAATTTTTCTAAATTTTTCACAATATTAATTATAGAAAAAAACTCTACCTACTTGTAAAATAATAATTCAAAGTATACAATACTTTAGTCTTTTATTACAAAATCCAATGTAAGGGGTAACAATTGAAGAAAAATGGAAGAAAAAGAAGGGAAGAGAAACAAAAGAAAATAAGAAAAAAACAAAAAAATTTCGCATCTATTTATCTGAAGTTAGCTGGGATTCAGGTGTTTTTAATAGTAAAAGATAAAAAATTTATATTATTTTACTCAAAATGTGAATAAAGGTACCTACCTACTACTTGAAGGAAAAATAAAATTAAAATATCCCCTTATGAAAAGATAAAAGACAAAAGCTTAAATGTTAAAAAAAAAATTTATAAAATTTTTTGCACATAAATTCCTTTTAGATTTTTACCTCTTTTACCTCTCATTTTTAGCACATTTCCAAAAAAAAATTTAAAAAAATGTGCCTATTAGTTTCACTTTGTCCATCCGTCCGCCCGCCTGTTTACAAAACTTCTACATCGTTAAAGATAGAGAAAAAAAATTTTAATCATGGGTAGGTTTCATAAAAAAATTAATTTTGTGAGAAAACTTTTTCATGTAGCCCCATCCATCATGGAACTACAGCCCCTCAAAATTTGAAAAAGCCCTATTTATTAATGCGTATATTTCATATTCCGCTTAACATTTTATCAATCTGAAAACACCATTCGACATGAATTTTTTTTTACCCTTGTGAATCAATATCAAAATTATATATTTTTTAAATTTAGTATTTAAATTAACCGTTATGTGAAAACCTAATTTTTCATGATATTTCTCTTTTCATACCTCCGCAACACTTTTAGATAGGAGTTTGAAATTTTATATCTTGCCGAAATTAAAGCTTCAGTAATATATTTTTATGTGTGTTAACGGTTTTTCTTAGTTATATAGGGTTCCGAACTTACAGTCCGTCAAAATTGTAAAAAAATTCTATTTTCACATTTTTTCTTATATTAAATTTTCAAATTTTGCTGCAAGTCACAATTCTAAGCAGTTTATATTATCTTTTGGAAATGTGCGCTTTTAAAAACGGTTGGCTTACATTTTGCCTTATTTTTTTTTTTTTGTATTTCTATGGTTTCACTATTATTTATTTTTCTTTTGTATTAAAAGCAATTTCAAAAATTTTCTCACATTAAAATAAAAAAAAAAAATAAAAAAGCCGAACAGGAAAATGGGGCTATTTTCCTGTTCAGTGATGTGCATTAAAATATGATGTAGGGTTGTTATGTGCGAAAAATATGTTGGTTAATCAAAAGAAAATTTTTTTACACCTTTAAAATTGTTTCATATATTTTATAAATATGTTTTTTACTATACTTATATATAATGAGATTATAATTTTAAAAGAATATGTATGATTATGATATATATTTTTTTAATATAAATTAAAAAGCATTCTAAATATTACCTATCTATACATTTTTTGTGAAAATATTAAAACCATTACAGATTTTTTTTTGCATTAATTTTGAGGTATAAGCTTTGATTTTCTGATGTAAAAAAATTATTTACCCATTTAAATAAATTAAACTAAATTTGATTACAGGTTTAGAACACCTATCTAATTACACAAAATACTAAGATAATGTAACATTTTGTGAATTTTATTATATAGTAGGTACTGTTGTATTGATGAACTATTCAGCAAACTGCACGTTTGACAATTATTACAAAAATTGTTAAAAGTAAAAAATAAATAAACAGAATTTTCTTGAATTTTTAAATAGATATTAACACAAATCATTATATATAAATAGGTACGGTACGGTAACACTGACTAACAAAACGACAATAGTGGAAAAATCTAGCGCTTTTTGAAAGGTTCCAGTCCAAATATGTGCAATTTATTTGAATTTTGGCTTAACGTATTGTTAACGTGTAAAGAGAAGGTCTGATGCAGAAAAGTAATTACGATGTTATAGTGGTAGGGATTCTTAATCATAGCGTCACTTATATTATTATGCTTTAGTAATTTCTTTTCATTTTGTATTAAGTTTAACCGCTCATAGGAAGGTTAGTTTTAAAAATTTTGTCATTGGATTATTTTTTCTTATTTGATATCGTTCTTTTAGCAGTAAATAATTTTCTTCAATAAACATTTTTAACATTACATAACAAATAATTAATATTTATATTAATATGATACTGAAGTGTTACCATAATATATAAAATAAAATTGGGTGTACAACGTAGGAGGTTGAAGCGTCTATAGGTGTAAGGATAGTTGCCTATATGCCTCTTTCAAACAACAAGTCGAGCCTGAACATATTAATAAATTAAAACCATTTAATTATTAAAATTGGTTTTCTTTTCAATATACAGTGGAACTTCCCTAACTCGTACCTTCCTAAACTTGAACTATTCTGATGCACTTAAAATGTTATTTCAATTGTTTATATAAATTAGTTTCTCTTACTCGAAAATCTCTTTAACTCAAACTTTTCTCTTAGGCGCCAGTTAGCTATCATTGAAATGCTCCCGGGAAATGTTTATTTTCAATTTTTTTGCAGCAAAGACATATAAAATTAAACAAAAGTGTTGATTTTTCTAAAGAATAAATTCTGCTACGAATTTTTAAATTTTAAGTTAAATATTTAAAAATAAAATAAATTTTATAATTTTCCGGATTGGTAGTCATTTTCCTGAACAGCTGATCAGTAATTTTGCTAATGAAACAAAATTGTTCCAATGACATATTATGTTTCATTTCTTCCCATTTCAGTTTGTCATTGCAAAATATTCTGATGCAATTTTTGATATATTTCATTATGGTTTTGTATTTTAATGAGTTTAGACTTAACATTTTTTTTTTATTATCTATTTTGTTTAAGTTTAGTTTTAAAATGTTTTGTTTTAAAATGGAAATTTCAAAAAAAGTAAAAAAAAAAAAATTAATTCTAGAAAATTTATACTTTTTTATTCTTCTCAATTCAGCCAATGTCATTATTAAATAAAAAACTCTTTTTTTATTCTTTACTAGTACTATTTTCTACCAATAATAATTAAATAAATTAAAATAATAAAATATAAATTATGTAATATAATTTTGCAAACATCGAAATAACGCTAACAATCATTTAAATTTAAATTACATTTACTTTTATTTTGCCTTCATTATTGTCATTTGCGATTTAACAAATAATTTAACTGACAGTTTTCTCTGACTGCTATAATCGCCTATACGGAAAAAAGTATAAGTTTCCAATGTAACGTTTTCTAGAGAACCATTTCAATTTTTTTTTTTTTTTAATAACTTTTTTTATATATTTCATTCATTTAAATTACAATTAAAAAGTTTTATAAAATAATTGTTCTTATTCACTAACTTTTTTTGAATATACCTTAAAAAATAATATTTTAATTTGTTAATTTAACAATATATATATATATATAGCTTATAAAGTTTTTTAAATTACCTAATTATAATATTTCAATTATATAACATCTTTGTTTATTTTATTTGGAAAATATAATAAAAACCAAATAACTATTATAATTGTAATTTTATTAAAACTTAGCCTACCCTATTCTAATTAGCCTAATTTAAACTAACCTAAACTTATAACTAAACTTAATCTAAGTTATGTAATACTATGAATCTATAATTACATTTCATCTAAAAGTATTACCGAACCACCAAAAGTTTTTATCTATTTGCCTGTCTTTTGATGGAACTGACATATCATATTTAAATTGCTCCCTAATAAAAATATTCGGGTTATAGTCTATTATTTTACATGTGGCCCGTCTATTACAATGGTATAATATAGGGACAGGTACCTCCTATCGAGGTATATAAAGTACTCTGGAGGTATGAATCCAGTTTCAAGTGTTTTTTTTTATGTACTCCTCATTATGGTAGAATATATTAGATATTAAACAGTTTTCTGGAGTTCTTAGTGCTCTATCGAAATGATTTCGAATTAATTTAATTATAAAATTATCTATTCTGTTTATATTTGACGTTTTGTAAATATATTTATTAGAATAGTAATGCTTAAAATCCGTATCTGCTTTTCTTATCTTATTAACACTAACTCTAATGCATTTTCTTTCAAACATCCGTATCTTCTCCATTAGACTTGCACTAATGTTGTACCATATGGGTGCTCCATATGTTGGAATTGGTCTTATTAAAGTTAAATATGAGATAACTTTAACTCGATCATGTACATTTTTATTATAAAACAAACTTTTCGCCGCCATAAATGCTTTATTGGCTTTGGAGATTGAATTTTTTATATGATCAATGTAGTTAAGATTTTAGTGTAGATGTATTCCAAGATACTTAATTACTTTTTTTCTTCTTAAAAGTGTATTATTACTTTTTATTATAAAATTTTTCCAATTTTTTTTTATGTTCGAATTCACCTTATCTACCGTATTGCGAAATAATATAGTTTCGCATTTATCTGTATTAATCTTTAGTATCCATTTTTTGCAATAGTCAGATGTAGTATCAAACATTTTCTGAACATTTATCTGTGTACTTTTAACACTTCCACTAGCTGAGTATATTAAAAGATCATCAGCATATGCTAACGCGAAGTTAAAATCTGATTTCAATAATAGCTATAACTGGCGCCTTACTCGAACTATTTAATAGTAAATAGTTTAATAGTAAAAACTTTTCCTCAACTCGTACTTTTTGTTGAATTAAATTGAAAACAAAATAAAACTTTTGTTATTCTCTTTCTTTTTTAGTTATTATCCTCTCATTTCTGTTTTAGTTTTCATCATTATTTGTTAACATGATGTGCATGTAGGTACATACTTGTACATGTTTACATATTTGACAGTTATAAATATTCAGTTCATGCAAATAACATATTTTTTGTGTTCGTTGTAAATTTGAAAATTAAAATTCTCAGTAGAAAATTAAAATATTTATCTTTAAAAGACAAAATTAATTTAATTATGCTTTGTACAATTTCTGAACATTTAGAAAGTTCGAGTTATAGAAGTTTCACTGTAGTTAATATTTTTTTTCATATTGTAAAATTTTTTACATAAGGTGATGTTTTTTAATTGAAAAGTACTGTAAAAAAACCAACTTTGAAAAAAAAATAAGTAGGTACCTACACTTATTATAATCGGCAATTGTTTTCATTTTTGACATAATATTATCTTTTTAACATAATTATAAAAAATTGAAACAAGGCATGTAAAATTAAAGGTTTTTAAATGCGTTCATTTTCTAAATTGAAAATTGCAAAAACTTTTAATATTTATTTCTAAAACTGTCCAAAAATATGTCTTATCGTTTTACCTTTTTACATTGGAAAAATGTTGAGTAGAAACTGAGATAAGCACATAAGATTTTTTCGAACTTTGAGAGACTGTAACTCTGTATTGGGTAGCGTTAGATAGAAAAGTTATGTTCTACAATATACATTTTTTAAAGGGACATATCGATGGTCAAAATTTCATTGTTCTATATTGAATCTTATAACAGTTTTGTAAACAAACAGACAAATGGACGGACAACGTAGAGCTAATAAACAAATGTTTGAAATATATACCATAAACGGAATTTAAAATAGAAAAGTTTAATTATTATAAGGTGTCTAATGCTGCAGTTGTTATAATTTTCCAAAATGCAAAATCTATTTTAAATAGTGTCTGAAATAGGTAGAATAATTTATAAGCGAAAGAAGAAGTATTGCTTATATTATATTATAGAAGGTATGTTATAATGTTTTCATAAAAGGGTTTTCATTCTTCTTTCTAATTATTATATGAATCGTTAGGTGATTATGTGTTAAAAAGGCATTGTTAATTTAATCTTTAATATGAGAAATAATTGAGATCTAAATCTGTTGTAAAATTAAAGGATAATAGATGTATTCTAACATCATATTAAACAAAGACCATTTTTAATTATATTAGGCATAATATACATACATATACATATTATATATGTATCGTTTCATTAAAAATAATAGGCAATTGTAATTGTGTAATTTAGCTTATTTAATTAAAATAATTTTTTTTTATTTAATTTTCATAATCTTACTTTAAACTAGTTCACTTGATTAAACAATAAAATAAGAGGATTAAAATTGAAAATCTTAATAAATATAATTATTTTTTTCATATACGCATATACCATTTTTTTTTATACATGTACCTATAGTATTACGAAAATAGTGGAAAAAATTACTCTAAACGCGTCACTTTTAGATGAAAATTTGTATGTCACTTACATATAAAACAATAATAATTTCATACGTATAAAATTTCGAGAATTGTTTGATATTCAAAAGTAAATACTGTGCAATAAATTGATTAAAAAACAAGTAAAAGTAACAGTAAGTCGATGCAACCGACTTATTTATACCCTACACCTAAAAAATTCAAATTAAATTAAAAATCCATAAGTTATTTTAGTTAGATATTTAATATAACTAAGCTAAAAAAATAAATGCTTTTACAACCTTTGTACAAAATTTCAGATTTCTATCTTTATTAAATTCGAAAATATGCTTGTTAGGTCTTGGGAGTTGTATGGGAGGTACCCGAACGACCACTCCAATTCATCTTAAATTTTAGGTAAATCAGGGATTTAGGAAACAGCACCCTCGTATCAAATTTGAAGTTCCTATCTTTATTAATTTCGAAGATATGCATGTTCGGTTTTGGGAGTTGTATGGGAGCTACCCGAACAGCTCCTCCAATTCATCTCAAATTTTGGGCAAATCAGGGATTCAGGAAACAGCACCCTCGTATCAAATTTGAAGTTCCTATCTTTATTAATTTCGAAGATATGCATGTTCGGTTTTGGGAGTTGTATTGGAGGTACCCGAACAACCACTCCAATTCATCTCAAATTTTGGGGATATCAGGGATTCAGAAAAACACACCCTCGTACAAAATTTTAAGTTTCTATCTTTATTAATTTCGAAAATATGCGTATTAGGTTTTGGGAGTTGTATGGGAGGTACTCGACCGCATGGTGCGATTTCGCCCATTTACAATCCCCGCCTTACCTTAGTCATTGTTAACCTACAGTATAAATTTCATCAAGATATCATTATTATTTTTTGAGTTATCGTGCGTACGGACGGGCGGACGGACGGACATCGCTAAATCGACTCCGGCGGTGATTCTGATTTAGAATATATATACATGTCTATACCTAATTTGCTTCCTTTTGGTGGTTACAAACACCATACCAAAGTTAATATACCCTATACTTAATGTGTAGGGTATAATAAAAACTTAAAAAACGTTAAACTCTTAAAATATTCATTCTGATCAATCGACCGGAAATTGGCACTTTCTTCTAAAAATACTGTTTTTTATTATTAATTAAACTTTATTAATAATAGTTAAAAAAAAAAAAAACTTAAAATATAAAATTTTTAATCTATCACGAAACTAAAAATGGTGGTTGGCTCAAAAATATGATTCGAATGTTTCTTTAAATTTAGAAAATTTTAAATAAAACCAACGAACCTTTTGAAAATCAAAAATAGTCGCTATTTCAAATTCTTCAAAATTTTTCTTGACTATTAAAATGAGTTTATAAAAATTTTACTCAGTATATAACTTGTATTATTTGTTTTTAAAGCTTAGAATATAAAATATTCAATAGTAGGAAAAATCGGGTTTATTTTCTTTAGAAATATATTGTAAATATCAAAAACCTACTTTTTAATAAACATTTTTCTCCTGTGATAAATAACTACTTATAATATAAGATTTAAATGTTACATTTTTAATCCTTTTTCTAACTATTCACAATGAGTGCTTAAGAACAACTTTATTTCTTTTAATCCAAATATTATTTCTATTTATTTTATATATCATATTGTAAAATTTGGGTTAAAAGAATTGGGTTAAAATTGGAAGTGTACTCCTTTTGATTTACTTAATATCTCAGATTTAGAAAGTATTAGTATTCATATTTATAAACATTTACTGTAATCGTTTTAAAACGCTATGGTAATAAAGCTTCATTAAGCTACAGTTCGTTAATTTTACAGTTTCATAGTTGTTATACACAGTTTGAAATGAATGGAAAAAGTATTTATGATCAGATTGTCAAATTTTTTTTTTAAGATTGATATTTAAAATGTATTCTTGTCCAGATTGTTTTTTTTTTTCTATTGGAAAACTTCTATATCGTACATGAAAGGATCCACAAATTATCTAAACTGAACTGAAAACATATTTCACTTATATGCTTTTACATCGTTTAAATGGTTAATTTGGTATATGCTCCATTTCAGGCACGATCAATACGATAAAAGTTTTCCACAAAAAAAAAAAGGAAAAATGCCGATTTTCATTAGGTTTACGGATACGTATAGCTTTGATTTTTTTTCATTATTTTTCCAAAACAATTCCATTTAATTTATTAAATTTTTTAAACTATTTCGAAAATTACTTAAAATTAAAAATGATCGTTTAAGAGTAGATATAATATAGTAAGATCTAGTTCATAAACACATTTAATATAGCCTAGAGAAAAAATCAAGACATGATGTACAAAATAAAATGGCAATAAAACTAAGAAATAAATAAAAATTAGAATGATTTTAGTTATCATTAACATAAAAAGTTCCCAATATATACAAAGAAACTATTTTTAGCTCATGAAGCCCTGATTTTTAATTATTTTTACATTTTTAGATTCATTCATTTCGTAATAAAAATGACAATTTTATTGGACTAAGTATTACTTTATTATTATCGTTTTTTAAATATCTTAAAATTATAACGCATATACAAAGAACGCATAATATTTTAGTTGATTTTATTCGATTTCTTTTTTAAGTTTTGAACCAAATTGAAAAGTATTGAAAATGGTAAGTTACGTGATGCGAATTAATTTATACTTGAAAAAGAAATAAATAAATTTAAAAATAGCAATAAATAAGATTGTAGTGAAGGTTTTGTATTCGATGAATGAAAATGTTTTTTTCCTAAAATTTTTTAAACCATTAACATGTGGGATAAGAAGATTTTCGAATAAACAAAATAATGATAACAAAAGTTCAACAGTAAATGTTTTATAAATAAACATTTTTATTAAACTAAGGAAGTACAAACCGCGTTTTTTTAGTAGTTATGTTTTATGAAACGATAATGTGTAAAGTATTTTTAAAATAACGTCTTTTTTTGTGAACTTTAAAACAGACATTTTTATTCAAATAAAAAAAACATTAAATATTATAATGTTTAAACTTCTACTTTTGTATCTAATCTTTGAAAAATATACACTAGTGCGTCAAGGTGCGTCAGTCTTGTAAAAATAGCAAATTAAGAATTTTCAATTCTTCAGTTCTGAGGTATAATTTTATGCTTAAATATTTATATTAAATATCTTACTCCTAATAAAATTTAAAGTTTTTAAGTTTTTAAGAAACATTTTTCAGACATATAAATTTTTTTTAAACTTTTTCTTTGACAGTATTACACTACAATATCAAACAGAAAGCGTGATGAAATCTATAGATTTGACGGTGCACTACTGACTTAGAACTATGTAACTGCACATGCGTTTGTTCATCCTTTATTAACATACAATACCATTATACATGATTAAAGTTTTAAAAAAAACCAAAATGACAGAAAGCTACTCATCTTTGACCAAAAGATTTAAATAAAACTGAGCTTGTTTATTACGTGTTTTGCAAATATTCAGTTTTAATTTATAGACAAAAAAAAAAGATTAGTTATTCTTAAGGTTATATATTATAAGGTTATGTTGAAAAATCATATTTGAATCATATTTTAAACACCAGCTGCTATTAAAAATGTGCCTATTAGTTTCACTCTGTTCGGTCGTCCGTCTGTTTACAAAACTTCTACACCGTTAAAGATAAAGAAAAATAAAATGTAATAAAAAAATTAATTTTGTAGAGCTACTTTTTCATGTAGTCCCACCCATTACAGAGATGCAGCCCCTTCAACTTTGAAAAAATCCTATTTTTAAATGCGTATTATTGTCCTACTTAACATTTTTTTAATCTGAAAACGCGGCAAAAGTTTTCGACAGAAATTTTTCTAACCTTTGAAGATCAATATCAAAATTATATAATTTTTAAATTTAGTATTTAAATATACTGTTATGTAGAAACTAAATTATGCACGATTTATCTACCTTCATAACTCCTGCACGCTTTTAGACAGGGGCTTGGAATTTTGAGGTAAGGAAGAACTTTTAGATAAGTTCATAAAATATGAAGTTTCCTTAGAAAATTGTTTGGACCATCCCCTGTTTATATGCTACTATTCATATAAGTTTCCTCAGAAATTTGTTTTGTACCACCTGCTGCTTAAGATATATATATATTAGGGCTTGAAAACTTAAAATTAGCTTTTTTTAGACACACGTAACTTAGGCACGTGTACAAATATTTCTTCGGCAAGAAATAAAAATTAAAGCTTGAGTAATATATTTTTATGTGTGTTAACGATTTTTCTTAGTTTTATAGGGTTCCGCATTTACAGTCCCGCAAAATTGCAAAAAAGTCCTATTTTCACATTTTTCCTTACATGAAATTTTCAACATATATGCAACAGGTGCATATCACAGCAGTTTGTATTATCTTTTGGAAATGTCCGCTTTTAAAAATCGTTGGTTTATATTTTACCTTGTTTTTTTTTTTAAATTTTTATACGGTTTTCAAAGAAAAAGTTTAAAAAAATTAACATTTTACTTTCACATGCATATCCATCATTCAGAATATGAAACTTTAAAGCTGTTTACAATAAAACAATCTAAATCTTGAAATCAAAAGAGTTAACTTAAACTTGAAGAGAGTGTCTCTTAATTTGTCATTATCAATTTTCTTTTGGAAAGAGGAAATTTCATACTTTTATGAAAAAATAATCTCAATTTTAAAATATGCTTTTAACTTTTTGTTTTATAAATGTGAACCTTTAAAATCTTTAACGTTAAATAAGTAGGTACTTATTTTCTTACATTTGTTAAATCATTGTTAAACGTAAATAGTATTTTAAGTTAAATCCATTCGATAGAAAAAGCAGCTGCGTCCAACACAGAACCGATCGCTGTTATACGAAAAGCATAATGCAAAATATCATTTAAAATTTTTTTAATAATTTATATGAAAGCAAAATAATTTCTAATTATTTATGGAATTTTTTTATTAATTAATTTGACAGCGTGCTTTGAAATTTATTGTGGTAGAAATTCTAATTCTACAAATTTTTGGTAAGAAAACAATACCGAACTTACACATTAATGTATGTTGTCGGTAAAAAACAAAGAAAATTTCTATAACAATTAATTTACTACCTAATAATAAATAGATTTAATAATCCAACTATGACCTATTAAAGTTTTTCTCTTCTCTTTATAAAAATAATTATATACAATTATAATTCAGATTTATTACGAACTTTTATATTAAGTCTAGAAAGTTCTGACAGTTCAAATAAAATTTACACTAGAGTATAATTAACATATAATTAAATACTTTTGACATTAATATGCATTAATTCATATTATGTATTTTAATATAATATTATTATTAAAGGAAGGAGATATTGTTCAAAAAACAAAAAAATATAATAATAATTACATCCCCAAAAAAAGTTAAACAATGATTTCTAATTCCATTCATATCACCAATTCTTTTGTTTTTCATGTTGTTGAAAGTATTGTAGAAAAAAAAATAACAAATATTTAACACAAAAAGGAATAAATTACTGTAAATGTTGTTTATTATTTTAGTAAATATAAAAAAAGGATATATCTACTCGGTTTCTGAAATTATTAATATCATAATATGACAAAAAAAAATTACTTTTACTTTGTGTAATTTTATTGTCAAATCTAATTATTTCCTTTTTTTGAACTTTTGTCAGGTGTTCTGACAAAATATCTGATATAATTAGCATTACAATAAACTTTTTTTTTTTTTTTTGGATGGCTATTCCAATTTTTTTTGATTAAAAATTTAATAATTATAATAATATATTCCCGATGTTATAAACAAATTATTTAATAGTGATGTCAAATATTTTGGTAAAATTAGGTAATCTTATGTATTCAGTTTATTTGTAAAAGCTTCCTAAAAGTAGGCTTTATTTTTGGAGTTATACAAATTATTTAAAGTTTTAAATAAGTGGAATAAATTAACAAAGTGGAATTCATGCAATGGTTTTCTAAAGAGTTATTAGCCCGATACGAATGGTTTTCCTGTCTATACTATAGTTAACAGAAACTTAGATAGGAAAGTAGCTAGAATTAGATTTGGCCATTTCATTTTTTTTTTTTATTTATTATTTTTATATAATGCTGAAGATTATTAAAGTATTTTGGTACCAAATTTAAGTAAAATTTTTTAAAATGAGTTTTGCGGCAACCAGAAGTTGTGCATAGCAGAAGATTATTTATTCGTAAATTATATGAATTAGAGCTTCTATAGCTGAAAAGACTGTTATCTTTAAAAAACTGAAGCAAAAACCTGTGGCCATATTGATGTCTTAGAGGTAGTACACTTGATTCTTGAAATAGGAGAAAACTGCTACATAACCTACTTTTGCCGTTAATTATTCTAAGAATACATCTTTCAGCTTTCAGAATAGGAGTTATAGTACTTAAGTAGGTTCCACCCCAATTAGTTATACCATATTTTATTTTTGAATATACTAATGCATAATAAATTTTTAACAAAAGTTTTTTGGAACAATATTGCCATAGTGAATATAATTTTCTGATGCATAAAAGTAAATATTTGTATAACTTGTCAATATGAAATATCCAATTTAAATTCTTATCTATAATTACACCTAAATATCTATAATTGAAAACCGGCGCAATATGAAAGCAATTTTTTGAACAGGAGTTATTAACAGTTGGGACGTTCATGCAAGAGTTTGGATACATTATCACCCATAGACAAAGCACAATCACCACTATGAAATTTTATATTTATGTCGTATAGGTTAGAATTTCTTAAACTGAATACAATTAATTTGGTTTTGTCACTTATAAGAAATTTATGACATGAAAACCAGTTTTTAAAGTAGATTTACGTCATATTCCAAAGATTGCTTGAGTAAATCAACATTTTTATCACTGTAGACTAGAGCATATAGTCATCAACGAAACCAGTAATTTTACCTTTCAACTGTTGTAAAAATAGAGAGTTAATATATATTAAAAATAATAAAGGACCCATTAGAAAGTCTTGTGGTATAGCAATGTTAATATTGTTGATTTCGCTAAATTTGTTATTTAACTTAACACCCTGTTTTCTAATTAATAAATGAAGAGCAATATGATATTTAAGCAAAAAACTCATTCGTTATGAAAATGTTGAAATTCATTAAACTTCTTTAAATTAATATATAACATTTTCAACACATAAACAACTTTGTATAAGACAAAATGCATAATCTAATTTCACTAAATAAATTACCTATATAAGTTCAACAAATTTTTTTAAGCACTGTCATATTATCAAAAAATTTATATCTTTTTTATATCCACTAAAATAAACCCCTTAAGTGGTTAAAAAAACTGCAACTATCAATTTCTAGGAGAAAATCCTTTGTTAATGAATCTAAATGCACAAATAAAATATACGGTTATTGTCTAATAAATCACTGTTTTGATACAAATATGTTAAGCCCGATAGACACAAACAATTTTATGAATATTTAAACAAAGATGTAGCAAATCGCATGAACAATTAAAAAAAATTCAAAAAAAAAAAATATAATGTTCCTAAGGTTTTTTTAGTTCTTTTGACAGTTTTGCAACCTTTAAGCAAGAAAACTTTTGTATAGCAAATAACTAACAAACATTTACCAAATAGATAAAAAAACTGATGTAGACAAAAATACAAAACAGAGTCTACAAAACAAAAATGAAGAAAAAAAAAATAAATTTATTGCAAAGATTCAGGTCCTTTATGTGAATAAACTGAAACATAAAATAAAGTAAAAACTGAATAAGTATCAGTATCATGAATTCTGTTGTTCAGTATATGCACGTTGAACATTTTTTAGAAAAACATAAATCTAAAACAAAATGTGATAGTAAATTATATTATCACCTAACTATTGCCAGATTTATACCATTTTTAAAAGGATTAAATAATTTCTTACTATTACTGAGTCTAAGTGCTTTAAATACAGTATTAAAGTGTTTTAAATAGATTCATAATTAAATAAGTCACTGAAGTCATTTAATGATAATATACAACTGTTAGAGACACAACTACTAGTTTATTTATTTATATATTAATATTACATAATCCACAATCTGCCTATTAAACTAGTATTTAGGTTAAAATATCTTGGGTGCTGGCTGAATAAACATTGAATTTGCGAACAAGAAAATAATATTCTCGAATTGATATGGTCAGAAGCGCATTTGGTAAATATAATAATATGTTTTGCGATAGATTTAAATTTAGATTTTCGTTCGCGTTTTATAAAATGTCATTTGTGGTCTGTACTAGTATTTGGAGTAGATGAAAATCTCTTCTCTTAAATTAAATTCCTACGGGTAAATTCCTTATGTTCATTTACTAAAAAATAAGGTATCACTATATTATAATATTTACTATTGCTTTGGGACAGTTTTGGGCTATCTAAGGACATAACCAACAATAAAGTTTTTAACTGGACAAATGAGGAAACATATCTTTTTTAGTTTTTTTTCTTTTAATTTTTTCAATGCAATTTTTTTTTTTTAAAACAGTCCTTCTTGAAGTAATTCGAATTTTTGATAGTAAATCTTATAATATAGTGGTTAGGTGGCGTAGCATTTCATTGGATGGTTTGGGGTTCAAACACCGTTCAAATTATATAAAAAAATATCTAGTGATTTTACATTGTAATAATGTAAATCGTAAACTAATAATAATAATAATATTATTATCACCTCATCCCTATCCGTTTTGCTATTCCTATCCGTTACCCAATATAATTCATCGGTAGTTAAGAGATACAAATAATCCCAATATATTGACTAATCCTAATATATTAACATTTGGATTTTCGTAAAAGTTTGGCACTACCAAGAGGATACTTTTTAGGTCTTTGAAAGATTCCCATCTGGCTTAGGAAAAAAGAAAAGATTTTGCAGGTTATAAATTGTCTCAGAAAGATGCAAATCATAATATAAAGTTATCAATATCCCAACTTTGAATTTTTCCATAAATCATTAAATACTTTTAAATATCTTTTTACATTGTAAAATAATTTTAATGTGTAATCAATGATATAAAAAAATAGGTATTCTAAATTCAATCACATAATTTATTTCAGTTTTTAACATTAACCCTAAGGTTAAATTGCAATTACCTGATATGAAAAGAATTATTATAAAAAAATACAATACATAATCCTTACATTTGTAAAGGATTTCCTTCTTATAAATTCAACAAAATGTAAGATTATTGTATTCTATAGAAATTTATACAAAATAACGATTAATATTTTCCATTACAAAAAAAAAAAATTCTTTTGTACAATTATTGAAAAACTGTATCATAAGATTTTTCTTTTATTCACCGTTATTTTGTTGATAGGTATCTTACAAAATTTTCATTTTGTTTTCTCGTTTTTTTTTTCAATTTTGATTTGACGAAAATAAGAAAATTTCCTTTTCCAAAATTTTTTATCACACATTTGATTGTTATCAAACTGTGTACAAAAAAAAAAAAAAAAAACTTTTTATTAAAAAAAAAATTCCATAAAAAAATTTATATCAAAAAAATATTTTTAGAAGTTAATGGAAATTTTAAAATTCATTAAATTATTTGCATTTTACTTAAGTTAAGTAAAATAAATTGTCCTTTCACATGTGATTAATTCTACAGTTTTCCTATATAATACCTATCACTATTATTTCAGAAAAATGCCGTTATAGTATTCGTTTTAGCACATTTTTACCCTTATAAATACCTTTTTTTACCCTTATAAATAAATATCAAAATTATATATTTTTTTAAAATTTTAGTATTTAAATCTGAAAATAAAATTTTACAAGATTTTGCTACCTTCGTATCTCCGCAACCCTTCCAGAACCTGAAATATCTTGTGGAATTAGCACATGTTGAGTCAGAATTTGTTTTTTATCTCCCCTTCTTTAAGAAAGGAATAAAAAATTGAAACTTTACTATTTTTAAACAACTGTAACTTAGGCACCTGTACAAATTTTATGAAAGTAAAACGTAAACATTTAAATTTAACTCTAACATTAGATTTTTGCACGTGTTAACGGCTTTTTTTAACTAGCTATATAAAAGGTTTTCTTACAACTAAAGATATCATTTTTTTAATTTTTGACAATTTCTTTTAGGTACATAATTTATAAGATTCTAAAAAAAATTAAGAAATTTTGGTTCAAGTTATTGTCACAAAAAATGTGCATCTGCAAATCCTTTGATTTACATTTTACCTTGTTTTATTTACTTTAAATACTGATTAAGTAAATATAAAACATACTGTTCATCCAATACAATTATTTTAAATTGCAATTAAGTTTAACATTAAATTTTAAAATAATTTTAATAAAGTTGAAAGCTTCATAAGAAGTATTACGATTTAATGAACAAAATCTAGATAAAACCATATTTAAAGAATAAAATCCATCAAGTAAAAAAATAAATTTTCAAATATTAAAAAAAAAAAAAATCTAATGTTGAAAAACAAAATCTCAAGATAACGAAAAAATGGAGATGCTGCTGCATATTTTAAATTCCTTTCAAATAAGGAAACGAAAACATATTGTTACTATGTTACATTTTTTTATTGTGTGTATAATGCTATAAAATTGTATGTGGCATTTTTCCAAGCTCCCAATGATAATATAGAAAAATATTTGGAATGTGATACTCTTGCTAAGTGTCTTATGTGGTATTACTATGTATTTTGTCTAAAATAAACTACACGATATAAGAAACATTATTTTTTAAAATATTAAAGAAGAAAAATAAAATTGGCTTGTTTTAAAGCAATGCAATCAGGAAAATGTCACCCTAGTCAATTGCTGCAGTACAAAATATTTTCTTTCTTCTTTTTTAAAATGTAAGTCTTGTGTTCGGTCATTTGAACAAAATAAAAATGTTGCATTTGTTAAATTTGGAAAAAAAAAAAAAAAAATTAGTTGGAAATTAGTTTTAAAATAAACATATAAGATTTTTTTTTTTCTTGTTGAAAAAATCTATGCAATATCTTATTGTTTTTTTTATTTCATTAGTTGTTAAGTTTAAAGTAATTCTTTATACTAAAATATAGAAAGTACTTATCAAAATTATTAACTCTGAACATTATTTTGTTATTATTTGTGAAATAAATAATTTTTATGAAAGGATCTAACAATAATAATTAGTGGAAACGGGTGGCCTTTTTTAAATTACAACTATATTTTTTACGAGGGTTGGTGGTGGAAAACTCGAAAATTCCCAAGAGGAATTGCGGGTAGGGCTTCTCAGCGTAGTAATGAATTTTAAGCAACCAAAACTTTTTAACAACAAAACACCCCCTTTTAAAACCAAACTTTAGGATGGAATCTTTAATACAAATGAACAGTTTGGTTTTGGGGATAGTGATGTGGGAAGAATAATTTGGAAAATTGGACTTAGGAAATTTGGATTATGGGGGATAGCTAGGAAAATTTGGATATTTTGAAAAAAGATGTTAATGTTCTTCTTAAACTTAAGTAAATCGTACACATATGAATCACTAACTTTAGGGAACAAATGCGATATGATATATGGTTCCACAAACGGGATGTGCGCATGACAAACAAATTTGCATAAGCTGTATTTCGCCATCTTGATAACTCTACATGGTAGGAATGAGCTTCTATTACCCTCCTTGTTTCTCGTTCGAAAACTTTGAGGCATTATACATATATAACATATAAAGATAAATTTTAAGAGAAGAGTGGGAACTTTATTTCTCATTAAAATTTGGAAACAAAATATTTTCGGAAACCAAAAAGTCAAATGAAAAAAATTTTGCGGTGTTAATTCATTTTTCTTTTAGTGCTGTTAGTTGATCATTTAGTTCATTATGAACTAACAGCACACAAAGAAAAATGAATTAATTGCGCAAAATTTTTTGGGTTTTGCTCTGTTAGTTCATAATGAACTAAGTGCGCAAAACAAAAATTAAATTTTGAACAAAAAAAAAATTTTAATTTTACGCAGTTAGTTCATTTTTGCTTTGCGCAGTTCATTTTTGCATAGCGCCTTACTTTTAACAAGGCACGACAAGAGCAATTAACCCCACCCACCATTTTAATCAGGTTTTTATTTACTAAATGCACCTCTAGCTGTCGACTATAGCTAATATAATGAAATGATTCACTAACTGCTTTTGTAGTATAATATGGCTAGCAATTTAAACTTCAACTGCAATTTTTTGTTAAACATTCATATAATTAAGTAATTACTAAATTGAATTTTTTACAATCAATTTTATTTGAAAAAATGTACCAGTATTTTTCTGAAGTAAATAAAAATGTCCTTAATCCAAAAATCATCACAATTTTCATATACCACCTATATTATGGTGTTTATTTGTCATTCTTTTTATCTTTAATAATATTTAATCTTTAATCTTTAATCTTTTTTCTTAGAAGTTGTGCATGTTTGTACTTTATTTGATAATAAATTTATTTTAAAGAAAAACAAAGTTAATGTTACTTTAAAAAAAATATCTTTGAAATAACTTTTGCAATTTTAAGTTAAAGAAAACAGATCCAAAATTGTTTTTTTTTTTTTTGTTTGTTATTTTTTTATTACACAAAGTGTCTCAGAATAAAAGCAACTTAATGTATTAATGATGTGCAAATGAAAAAAAGTCTAAAAACTGATAGGGGTATCTCTCTAACAAAATATGTCAAAATGAAGGGTTCTTGAGATCCTATTATAAGTATATTAGAAACAATCAAATCTAAACATTTCTTTTCCATTCGCTACTAACTATTAGCTATTATTGAACTATTCTCAATGAATTTCAACAATTATTTTAGGAAACTAGTATTATTTTACCTCAAGGACATCATTAAATTTCTAATCGTTTTATTGCATTTTTCAAAATCTTCTAGTAGCTTTAGCTTCAAATTATGTTATTTTAATTTTTATATTTTGTACTATTTTCAAAAATTCAATATTAATAATTTGTTTGAACGTGATTTTAACTACCATATATAAATTTTAATTTTTTGTTTCTCATTTGAATGGAATATTAATTGGAATTTTAATTTTTTCAAGAACTTTTATAACAGATCTTTTTTTGAAAATATTGGCTTCCTCTACTGTCTGTTATCATATTATGATTTTGTTCCAAACACTCTGTATAATATTAATTGTCTTATTTTGAATTTCTTTTGTTCAACATAGTTGAAGAATATAATAAATTTGCCATTACTTTTGTGACATCTTAAAGGAGAATAGATAGTTATGGGAAAGTATTTATATTTTAGCTTAAGATTGAATTCAAATTCCATTGAGCTAAGTGCGTCTATCTGTCCGCATGATAACTCTAAAAATAATGGATGATAAGATTATTAAATTTCTGTAATTGTTACCATTTCACTTCAATATAAATGCCAGTTACACTATGAAAATTTAATAAGTTCTATCGAAAGGTGTAAGTAGCAACTTCGTTTCATTATATGAGAATAATGTTTATCTGGAATTTTGACAAAAGAGTAAAATCTTATATCAACAATCTCTGAGAAATTGGTTGGTTTAGGATAACACTTTCGTTTAGCTGTCATGCAACATCGTTTTTTATATGAGCATTATAGGTACTCAGTTTATGTATCAACGGAAAATTTACATTTAGCTAAAAGAAGTTATGTTTTATGTCAACGATTTCTAATTTATTATAACCTTATAGGAGCATATAGTATACTCTTTAACTCGTTCTTTCGTACGGGTATAAAAAGATCAAAGTTGTAAACTGACTGAACTGTTTTATTATTAATAATATTGAACAATATGATGTTATCGTGGGGTGTCCTAGACTTTATACAGTTAACTCTACACTCTTCCTTTTTTATTTTAAATGTCTTATATTGCACTTCTTAAATTTGAACATTTAATATTTTGTTCAATTGTAATAATTATGCAATTAATATTGCAATTCTCATATTAACTGCGCACTTTAAAGGTATCTTTAGTATTATAGTATACCATTTTTTAAAAATCAAAAGAAAGTTCATATATAAAAATTAATAAAGTTAATGACTTATAAATAGTACCTAACAAATATGTTTTGCTTATAACTTAAAAAGAACCTATACTTTAACAATTAAAAAATCTCCAGATACCTTAACGTTAGTTGGAATTACTTTTCCAAGGAACAGGACGTAATACAAATATTATGTATGTTTTTTTATTTTGCAAACGTTTTATGCATTTATTAAATGTTATACAAGGGTTCAATGTCCTTTAAATAAAAAACAAAGAATTACGACTTAGATATTTAAATGAAAACACGTAGTATCAAGAGATTTCAAATTTGTGGTATGATAAAAATTTTCTCACAAAAAAAATAAACCAAAATTTATTAAAATTAAAGTGCGAATCATAAAAATATGAAAATTTTAAATTAGAGGAAATTGAAGACTTTTATATTTAAAGTTAGTATTTTTTTTTTTAATATAAAAATATTCGCTTTTTTTTTTTTTAAACGCTTTAAATTAAATTTTCTTTTTTTTTTTTACCAAAATTTCCTTACAATTTTCTTTTGCTTATTAACACAATTTTCTCATATATTCAAATTAAAATTAGATATTTAGCGTTTATTTTTTTCTGTTTACTATTTTTTATGGCTCAATTTTGTGGTTGTAAAGAATTTTTTTTTTTTTTTATGAAATGTTATGGTTTAACATCATCACAACACAAAAGAAAACCAAAAAAAAAAAAAACTTAAATTTGCCAATTTATATTCAAAAGTGTATAAAATAAAATATAAAAAGTCTTTGATATGTTTTACGTCTTAATGTATTTCTCCAGCCAGACAGTATATTAGAACAGCTGGGTTTTGATTTCATGTAAATAAATATTTGCCTAGAATTTTATAATGTCATTTATGTCCTATTTAAGAATATAGTATGTCCTGGTGAGCTTTTGTGTATTCTAGTATTATATTTGTAAAAAGAAAACAATATTTACTTTTATTTTTCTACCACAAAAATTTTTCTTTTGTTAAAAATTAAATTAAGGATCTTTTTTCTTAAAAAAAATATTAAAAACGTAAAATTTAATAAATACGCAAGTAGGTATTAGAGGTGTTGTGTTTACTCGACCGAATATAAATAACCTTTAAAGTGTGTTGTAATGTAAATTATACCAAGAAGAAAAATTATTTTAAAATCTCTGAAATTTTTATTTTATTTTAGATGTTTTCAACAAATTTTATTCTAAAAATATATTTTTTTTTAAATAATTTGAGTTATGGTGTAAAGATTACTATGCGTTAAAATAGTAAATTACTTTATGGGCTAAGGTGTTCCATTGGGGTATTATAAAGCACTTGCCATTAATTCACTTTGGAAAAATTCACTTTACCTAATACGAGCATTATTTGATAAAAAAAACATTTCGCAAAAAGTCCAGATATTAAAATATCACTTTACAAACCTTAGTTTTTTCAAATTTTCAATTAACATCAATCTTCGATATACCTACATAAGGTCTATTATTAGTATAATCCGCACAAAGTGTGTAACCCTGATTTTGTTACCAACAACAAAATCCGTCTTAATTATATAGCTACTTTTTGCAACAATATAATATATAATACCTTTTATATGCTCATTGCAACCTGTTAACTTATACATATAATGTATTAAATACATATATTACATACATATATGTTAAAACAAAATACACTTTTTAAATTAAAAAGTTTTTCTTAGGTTTTCAAAAGGTTTTTATTTTGAAAAATAATAAAAATTGAAAAAATATATTATGTTTTACTAACATGTTATATACAAGGTTTTCCAATTTGAGTGATATGATATTTTCTTTTAAAAAAAAAATACACTAATTGTTAAAGAAATTCAAATGTTTTTTATTTAATGTGAAGTACAATCGATATAATTTAGTTCTGAATAAAACATCATTCAAATGCCCTCCACGACTTCTTTTGCCTGAACGAATTCGATGAACTCAATTTTCGAGCACTTTTTCTACTAAATCAAGTCTTATGTCATGAATAGCACGTTCAATATTGACTTGTAAAGCTTGAAGAGAGTCTGGTTTATTGCTAAAGCCCAATAACTTCAAATAACCCGACAAGAAATAGTCTTATGGTGTTAAAACACAACTTCCATTCAATGTCACAATTTCTTGAAATAATGGAATCTCCAAACTTTTCTCACAATAATTCGGTTGTTGCACGTGATGTGTGGCACGTAGCCCCGTCTTGTTGGAACCAGATGTTGTCAAGATCAACTTCTTCCAATTTCGGCCATAAAAAGTTGGTTTTCATAGATTATACAGCTCTGCATTGACAGTAACGGTGTTACCAGCTTCATTTCGAAAGAAGTACGGACCGATGATTCCACCAGACCAAAAACCACACCAAACAGTTAATTTTGGTGAATGTAATGGTTGTTCATGAATAATTTCTGGATTTTCTTCGCACCAGAATCGACCGCATGATATACGACTTGATTTAGTCGAAAAAGTGCTTGCAAATTCAGTTCATCGAATTCGTTCCTGCAAAAGAAGTCGTGGAGGCCATTTGAATGACGTTTTATTCAGAACTTAATTGTATCAATTGTACTTCACATTAAATAAAAAACATTTGCATTCCCTTAGCAATTAGTGTGTTTTTTTTTTTAAAAGAAATCATATCACTCAAATTGGAAAACCCTTTACTAATTTTGTACATAGTTAATATATAAAATTTTCTTAAAGTGCCATTATTGTTTTTATATTTTCTAACAAACTGATATATTTGC
The DNA here is from genome assembly GCA_947095535.1 of Poecilobothrus nobilitatus. Taxonomy (NCBI): domain Eukaryota; kingdom Metazoa; phylum Arthropoda; class Insecta; order Diptera; family Dolichopodidae; genus Poecilobothrus; species Poecilobothrus nobilitatus. The sequence continues at coordinate 232,041,683 of OX352773.1, forward strand.
AATTTGTTGAGTGAGAAATCTTCTAAAAAATAATTCATTACAGTGGAGTTAAGCGAAATAGGTATTTCTCATCTCAAGGGTTGCACACCCATTTCATTGATTAAATTATGAAAATTCATGAACCGTAGAGTATAAATTTAAAATGTAATTTGTATACTATGTATGTATTTATATTTGTGCAATGATTTAATTAATAACTATTTTTTCCTAAGGGAGTTGAGAATTTTCCAAGAACACGAAAAATTTCTCCAGGATGAATATAATGAACGTAATGGACGACGAATATAATGGGATGAAACTCCAACCTGCTATCCAGTATATTGGCTAGTGAATAGGGGTAGGGAAGGATATGGCAGAGATGCAGAAACATTAAATTAGGGTTGGGACTGTAAGGGAATGATGAATTCGCCCATTATTATTATTATTATTATTATTTTTCTAACAATGACTATTATAGCCATCAACAATTACAACGTGCAGTAGTATATAACACTTTCCTGCGTGATATAACCAAAAATAGCTCCACTGTAGCAGCCTATTATTATTATTATCATTGTTATTATTATCATTATTATTATGATTATTATTATTATTTTTATTATATGTTATTAATTATTCGATATAAAATTACTACATATTACTATATATGTAGGACCTGATCGGGGTTGTAATCTAAGACTCTCAGGCTAAATCACTTACTTGGAAACGTGAATTAAATGATAATTAATGATGATAATTTTGATAATTATTGATGATTTGGAAATGTTAATTAAATTTTAAACTACTAAATCTGTTTTACTTTAAATTTTTAAACATTAAAAAAAAACGAGGAAGAATACAGTTGACTTTGTCAACTCTTAGATACCCGTACGAACCGTTAGTATGTTCACAGCCTGTCACTTTGCTTACAATATTATTTTTTAAATATTTTAGTATTTTAAAATAATTTGGGTGAATTTTATAATTTCTAGAACTATGGGTTGTAGATATATTCAAACTATATGTTTATACATTCTTCTAAAGCAGATTTTAACATAACGATTATCAATCCAAAACTTTTTCAAATATTCTATAGTACCATTTAATACTAAGCGGTAAATGTATATTAAATTTACTTAGTACAAAATAGTAAATATAATTTTAAATATTAAAATTATATTATATTTAAATATTCCATTGGCAGAATAATTTCTTATAAGTACAATAAAATACATATATGTATGTAAATACGGCGCTATATAATATACATCTATACTCTTATCATTCATTCACTAGTGACATATACGATATGTAAATAAACATGATATTATATAAGTATGTATATATATCAATATCATATAAATAAAAATTCTTCAAGCAACCGTTATGTTGTTTATTTAATTACATTTTTTTGTACTACGCATTATATCCTCAACAATTTCAAATTATCGCGTAAAACAAAATGGAAAAAATTCGTTAAAGAAATTTGTTAGAAAATTTGAAAAAAATCAAGTAACACTTTCGTCAATTATAAAGTAACCCTATATTATTAAAAAAAGTTGTTAACAGAAATAAAAATATAATGTTGGAGCTTTAATTTTTGTGTATTATTTCAAAAAAATTTTAACAGGTGTTCAAGTTACAGGTGTTTAAAAATAGGAAATTTTCAGTTTTTGACCCCTTACAGCACCTAAACGGGGGGCGATACAAAAAAAATTTCTGAAATGACTCATACTAATTTTCAAAGATCTAACTTCTGTCAAAATTTCAAGTTTCCAACTTTAACCGTTTAGAAGATAGAAGGGTTAAAGAATTTTGCAAAATTTGAGTTCCGCATAACGGTAAATTAAGACACCGTATGCCACAAATATATATTTATTGTACACATACTTTTAAAGCTAATGAAAGTAGTAATCGTTTGGCGTTTTCAAAATGAAGATATACCTTATACAACTTGTGCTATAACAATTTAAATATAGAGCTTTTTTGAACCTTTGGGGAGCTGTAGCTCCGTAACAGGTGGGGTTACAAAAAAAAGTTATTAAAAATAAAATTAATATTTTTGTGAGATCTATCAGTAGTTAAAATTTCATAGCTCTATTGCAAAAAAAATGTGGGGATCTAAAAGTTAGGTGTTCGAGAGCTACCTTAAGTTTTGGTCCAAACTCAACCAAAGAAAATAGGGAACCTACAAATTACTCCAAGAATATTTTGTGTAAATTTCAAGATTCTAGCTTTCTTAATTTTTGAGTTAGCGTGCTGACGGACGGACGGACGGACGGCCATGGCTCAAAAGTCTTAGAATTTTTTTCTGATCCGATCCATACCTTTGAAGGTATATCTAGCTCGCTTATTTCGAGGTGTTACAAACGGAGAAGTAATTTTATTATACCCGATCCTATCGTACGGGTGTAAAGACTTTAAACAAAATTTGTTTCATATAAAAATAGCTTTATAGTACAAGAAAGATAAAATTAATCATAATATGAAAATTATACAGGATTAATTAATTTGAACCTGTTTGTATATCTTTTATTGTGTCAATCATAGAACTAAAAATCAAAAACCACTTAAACCTGATTTCATTCTGTTTTAACTTTTTCTTTTGATATTTTTTTATAAGGAATTCTTGTACGACCTGTCTTATAGTGGAAATCTAATTATACGTATTTTAAGAAATTTTACTTACTGTATTTAGTTACAATATAATGTTTATCCTACATATACTAATAAAAATATATTGACTAAATTATAATAAATATTTTATAAAGAAATTAGGTATCTATAGCTTCTAAGAAAGAAAATTATTTTCATCAGGGTTATAAATTAAATAAATTTTCAAAATTACTTTTAATTTTTTAAACCGAAAAATAAATTTTTTTTGGGTTTTTAACTATATTATATAGGTAATAACATAAGAGTAAAGAAAAATTTGATATTTTGTTTATGGTGGTTAAGTTTTCTAATTAAAAAACCAATAAAAACATAAAATAAAGATCACAATTTCTTAAAAGAATAAAACCATTAAATTACATTTTAATTTTAATTTATGTGAAGATTAATGATTTGTAAAAAAAAATGTGGTTGATTATGGGATTAATTTGAATTTATTTAAGGCAGAATATTTTGAATTTTGATTGAAATGCTTAAAAAGTTTTACAGGATTCATCATGATCCTATTTCTATATGTTTACTTTAATCCCGATTAATAAAGTAAATAAAATTATTCTATATAATTACCTAATACCTACGTATTATGTCTAAAAATTTTGGGATACAAAATACATTAATAAAAATTAAATTAAGTAAAATTTAAAAAAAAACATACATTTTAAATTACACAATTTTTAATTAAATAAAACTTAAATCGATAATTTTTTATTGAATCAAACATCACAAATGAAAAATTTATAAAAGTCTACACTTTATTCTGTGACAAAAAACCGATTTTAAAATATTTATTGAAAGATTTATTTTTTGGTTTAATTAAAAGTTTTTAGTTTGACCTGTTAGCTTCTAATCTTGCCAAAATATTTTCTCATATCAAATGCATTGCCTCATGAGTTGCTTCTAATAACTTGATTTTTATTTATTAACTCCTTGCATCACACTTTACTTGAAAAAATTTTATGCAAACGATATGTCTCGAATTTCTGTTGGATGTGTTAATCCATTTTGGCACTAAAGGCGATTAAAAGTACTCTTCTGTTAAGTTGAAGTTTTTCAGAAAGATTTTTCATCATAAGTTTTCATATATGATCCATCAAACCATAAATTTTAATTTCATACAAATAAAATTGCAAAAATATTTCTCTCTGAAATCTCATCCTTACAGTTTTTTGAGTAACCCAAGATCCTAAAAGTTTTTGAGTAATCCCCTGTTATGATTAACAGACAGTGTTCAATTTTATGATACTACAGGAATGAAAGAATTATAGATCTATACGGAAACTAAATATGGAGGGTTAATTGATTATAATTGAATTATAGTTCAATTATCTGCAGTTGAGCAAATCCTATATTAGATTATGTCATAAATCGCATAATTTTAGTTAAATAAGAACTGATTTTGATAAATAGCAAATAGCTCATTATAAATCAACTGCAAAATAATAGTAAACGATTACAAGAAAATGTATTACATACATTATAATATAATAGTCATGTCATTCTTAAATAATAATTCTGATTTTTTATTTTGAAGTTTAACAAGTTACGCTTTCCGCATCCCTTTTACGATCTGAACTTTCTCCAAAGCTTAGAGAAATACATCACTAAATAAAAAATAAATACTAGGAATAATTATCATCTAATTCCCTTTTTAGTACAATGTACAAAAATTCAAAGAAGGGAGTCAAATTGTATCTGTTAGAAATTTTTTCCTCAATATAAAATCAAAATTACACCTTAAGGAGAAAAAACAAAAAGATTTTACGAATTTAAAAATCCTTTATGTATACATTACAGTACAGTAGAAATATTTTTCATAATTTTTAGTCATAGTTGAAGTTTATCCGATTTTAAACAGTAGGTATTTAAATATCAAATTTAATTTTATGTCATCTTATCTATTATTTTTTTATTTCTCTTTTATTCATAGATTGTTGTTACATTAGAATAAAAATGTTAGATTTAAAAAAAAAAAAAAATAAAAACAAAAACACCCTTAACTATAAAATGAAAGCTTGAATGGGTGACAAATAATTTCTTTAAAGACACAAAAAAAAAATCTGAAAATAAAAAAAAAAAGAAAATTTTTGACAGAAAATTTAAATAAAATTGTAATATAAGTGTTATGGGAGTTTGCAATCATGTAACTTTGACATATTATAAATTAGAGATTTTTTTTCTTTTCTCTTTTTAAGGATTTAACTTAAAAAATGAATGACAGTTACGTTTAATAACAGCAAATATGTTTCTACACAAATAGAAAAAAAAAAATAGAAAAAAATCATATAAAAAATTCAATATTTGCGAAAAGTGATTTATGAAGGTAAATGAAATATTTATATTTATACAAATATACTTTTAAACACACTTTGACAAAATGTTGTATTCTGAGTCTAGAAAAAACAAAAAAAAAAAATTTTTTGTATTGCTAGTCAGAATCCTCTTTTTAACTGAGCTGACAGGATAAAATTTGATTGGAAATTATTACTTTAAAAAGAAAAATATGTATTTCAGCGGGTTTTAAGTGAATTTTATAGGTTATTATGAATAAAAATGTTTTATTAAAAATTTCTTTAAACATTTTATTTCTTCCTTCTTATAATTGAGAACTAGGATAAGTGTGAAAAATGATAACGATTCAAAAAGGTCGATTTTAATAATATAAATCGACCCATCCCAAGGAATATGTTGATAACTCGAAAACCATAGTTTTGCAGAAAATGAAATTTAAGTATAAATTGCTATAAAATTTTTATTTTTCAAACAATTTCAGTAAAATTTAAGCATAATATATATATACGTATTTATGTTAGGTTTAGATAAGCATTACAATAAAAAAGTTACCATAGTAAAATCAAGAAGATTTAAGGAAAAACATTTTTTTACATGGAAATAAATTTAAATTGTTGGTTAATAACTTGATTTATTAAGATAATGTTTAAATGTTACTATGTTCATATGATTGATAAATTTCATGATTGCACTTTTATGATACTGTTTGGGTTTTATGTTCTGTTATACACCTATTACATGGAAAATACATTCATTATAAAAATTTAAAATTTTTAATTTCATATAATTCGCTGCTTTAACTTTAGCATTTCTAATATGTTATTTTTCACTAATAACAAGGAAGATTTGCTAAGAAAAGCTGTTAGAAATTTTTGTTCTATATAATGATAATAAATAATAAATAATTAGTATGTAGTCTAGATATAATTGTTTTATTTTTACAATTAGTAAATTAGTAAATTAGTAATTTATTCTACTGCCACATAAAAATATGTTACACAGAGTTTCCTTTCCAGGTGTGTCTATAAATGTTTTACGGGAAAATTATTCTTACGAAATGTGTGTATTCGGACCCATTCGGATCCATTTTCCCTCGGTGATTATAGTGTTTTATGCGTTTTAGTGCACTAGGCCACCGAGGCCGCAAAAATATTTTAAAATATTTTTTTTTTATGACGATAATTTTTCCAATAACCAAAACAAAAATTATAAAAAATTTTAATAACTGTAAATTATTTAAATTTTCTATACAAAATTACAACAAGGGTGAATGGAATAGCTAACAACAACATTAGCCATTTACATTTTAGTAAGATTGTATAAGCATTGTATGCAAAATATTCTTTTGTTTTATTTTAAATTTTAAATATATCAAAAATTTGAATAAAATAAAATTAAATCAAAAAAAGATCTTAAATCAGAATTCATTGATTAAGTTTGTATTCTACATCACCGTTTACTTATTTATCCTTTATACTAAGAATTTACACAATTTATCACAAACATAAACTGCTAAATTTAAAAAATATTATTTGTAGCAATTTAAGAAAAAAAAAACCATAAAAAGACTTTAACATTTGAAAAGGAAAAAGAAAAACAAATTTGTATTCATATGCTTACTTAGTAGGGAACTTCTTGCGTTATTTTTTTGGTAAACCAAAAGAAGATACGAGGACTTCAAAACTTTTCTTTTCAAGGACCTTGCTTTTATTATTTCTTATTTATTTCTATTTTAAAAATTGTTTTTTTTTTATTTTCTGTTTATATTTTGAAATATAATATTATATGTATTCTTTAGTTTTTTATTATGTTCGTTTTTTTAAATATTAAACATTTTTATTTCTGACCTAAAATTGAAAAATGTAAAAAAAAGGTTATTTGTTAAACACTTTTAAATAAACTTTTAAATCCAGTGGTATTTACAAATTCAAAATACACTTAAATGCTAGTTGTGTCGAATGTCGAAAGTTGCATAACTTTCTAATAAGTAAATATTAAAAATAACAGTGATATAAAATTCTAAATTATGGAAAATATACCTCAACTGGATATCAAATCTGGCTTAAAATTATACTATTAAACTAAGATTATGATAACGGATGTTTATTTGCAATAAAATTCGATACTTTTACTATATCTATTGTAAAGTTTTACATAGTACCTCTGTGTGAAGTACCCCTGAACAAACAAACATATAATAAAAAGGCCGAAATTAAATAAAATCTCGGTGGGATTTTTTTTTTAACGAATACAATACTTTCTTTCTATTATAAGCGCTAGAAAGTTAAAAAAAAGATTTATACATATTATGTATAAAATATAAAAAAAAAACTTTCAAACTTTTCAATATATTATTTGCAAACGAAAAAATATTCAAAAAAAAAGTTTTCGTTTTGTTTCTTTTTGTATAAAGCAGGATTCAAAATTTAAAACTACACAATTCTAGTATCTTACATAATATTATTATATAAAAAAGATGTGTGCACTTTTTCGAATAGATGTTGAACGTTTTATTTATCTACATAGTATTTATATGTATGAATAAATGTTAAGAGAGACCATATTATTAGATATTATAATAATTAGTAATTAGTACCGCCACTCTCCATTTCGAGGTAGAAAAATTTCGTCACCAGTTGGTAACGTTACGTAACAATATTTTGACACCGCACACAATAGTTAACATAATTACATCGCTATAACGTGTCAGTGTCGACAATGGCAATATAGAGAATGACGGCCCAAAAATCGTCACAATGCCGTGCTAATGTTCCTTTTTTGCTATTATATGAAATGTTATGTTTGAGAAATTTCAGAAAAATTATAATTAATCTTTTTTTATTATTATCTAATAATCATAAACTTTTTTGAAATATTCTTAATAAAAATTTTATGATTTTAAACTTTTTACCACTAAATTTTTATGCTAAAACGATTGAATCGAATAACTTTTAAAGATATATCGAAAAAAATAAACATCATCTTCTATTTAAAAAAATTACAAAAAAAAAAAAAACGCAACATAATTATTTTTAGTAATTAATTTTTAATACTTTACATTTTAAATATAAAATAATAAAATGGCGGATGTCACAAAGTGCTGAAAATTTTTTCTTTTCATAATTTTTGTTTCTTAACCGAAATATAATTACATTCTTTCGTTCTTTTATGTTCTTTTAAAACATTTTTAAGCGCTTTTACGAAACTATATTACGACTTTGTCACATTTTTTCCAAATAAGTAAAAATGTTTCAGTTACTTAACATAATCATAAAATAATGAAGAAACATTTTTTTTAACTGTTTTAACACGAAACGTATACAGAACTTTTTTACTTTACGCGCATAATGTCATAACGATTTCGACACATCATCAGAAATGATTAAAAAAGTTACGTATTTGGGTCTATGTTACGTATTTTACGTTCAATAAAAAGATTAATAAGTTTTTTTTTGAAAAAGTTATTTGTATATCTAAAAAAAAATGATATTAAATTAAATTGAAGCTAATTAAATTGACTAGAAGTTTTCTTTTTTATAACTTCTTATTGCTTCAAAGACAAAATTTTTTATGAGACAAACTCTAATATAAGACCATATCTCCAATTCATCTGTCACAAAAACTCAATTCTAATAAAAAAAAGTTATAAATACATTCAATAATGACCCCAATTTAAAATTTAAAGATAACAAAAATATTGAATTCATCATAATACATAAGTAAGTTGGGAATAATAAGGTATGTTAGTAAGCAGGAATAATATATATTTTTTTTAATTTTTTCAATATACGTTGAAAAATTTTTATTTAAAAAATATTGGTAACCTTGTTTTAATATAAAAAGGGTTTCGTTTTTCTTTTTTTAAATTAATCTATTATTGTTTGGCATATTTACTTTCTTGAATGTTGGGGATTACACCCTTAAATTTCATTACTTGGAGCAATAATTCTACTTAAAACTAGCGATAAAGAAAAAAAATTTAATTCAGAGAAATGCTATCAAAATAATATAACATTTTTTGCTTTTTAGTAAAAGGTTTCCCGGAAAAAGGATAAAAGAATTATACATATATATATATTTATTTGTATATATATTAAATGTAAATGTATAGGTATGTATTATATAGTTGATACAATAAAAGAATAATGTTTAATAACAAAGGAAGGAATATGGATTTTATTATTATTGCAAAATTTTATTCATAACGAACTCAAGGTGATGAGAAATAAAACAGGTGGTTTTTTGTAACTCTTTATTTTTTTTTTATTTTTTTCAATTTCAATTGTATTTAAGCTTATACTAAAGATTTATAAAATTTATTTGAAAGATGAGATACTAAAAGACCTTTTAAATTCTAAAGAATAATTTAAGATTTTAAATTTTTTTTTTATTTTACTTGTATTTCTTTAATAAAATGTTATTAAAATTACTGTCTAAATAATTTGGACTTATTTTTGACGTTGGCAGTCAATAATAATCAAATTTACTTAAGCTTTAGATTAATGAGCCGAAGACTATAAGATAACAATTATACTTTATTGCACTCTATATTTTAAATTTAAAATTTAAATTTTGAAGCTATTATATAATATTATGTATAGAGCATTTCCTGTTCTAATTTAGGAATTTATTGAGGGCATTTTTCTTTTTTTCATCAGATCAATGTTCAGAGCAGATGTCGAGCGGTCAGAGCGAATAATGCTCAGAGCAAACTTTTATCTGAACTCTGACCGCTCTGAGTTAAAAAAGAAACGCTCAGAGCACAAATTGTCAATTTTTATCCAAATTATTTCCTAACGTTATTATTTTTTATTTTATTTCATTATTTTAAATGTAATAATACAGATATAAAAGGAATTTCTTTAAGAAATAAAATAAAACAAAGTTAATTTTTAAAAAATTTCATTTAATAAAATTTAAAAAAATAACTTAAAATAAATGTTTATCTATGCACGAGATTTTTTTTTTAATGACTGCATTGTTATTAATTTCACGTTTTATTTTTTGACAACTCTATGAAATCTGAGAAATTTTTGCAAGCTTACAGATCGCGCTCTGGGCACACTCCAAGTTAAAAAAGAAACACAAAATGGACTTTGCTCTGATAAAAAGATAAAAGAAAAACATCCTAAGTATTCTCAGGTATTTATTGAATAAATTCATATTTTTTGTTTTGAAATTCAGAATTTTGCTAAATAGTTTCAGATTTTTTTTTAAATGCATTTCTCTGCACACATAAATGTGGACAGCAATATACACAGTCTTTCCTGTTTAGGCGTAGCTGAAAATGTCGTAAGGCAGAATAACTCTTACGACGTGCGTGGGATTCGAACCAACACTCCCTCGGTGTCTGCAGCGTATTTTATACGCCTTACCCACTAGGCCACCGAGGCCCCTCAGATTTTTTTTTGTTTAAAATTCAGTATTATATGTAGGTATGTAGGTAAATTTAAATATAGTGCAACAGTATAATATTTATAATAAAACTTAACTTAAGTTCAAATCAAACTAAAAAAACATATCTTCGATAATAACAAATTGTTTTTCTAGTGCATGAATATGCATGCATGTATGCATATTTATTTTAATAACAAGCATATTTATTTTAATAACAAGGTATTAATAAATTATGCTTTAGCCACTTAAGCCTCTATTAAATAATTTTAAATCTAAAACTTAATTTAAAAATAAAAAACAATTTAAAATTTTAATATTTTTAAACAATCCTGAAAACAGTAATATTAATAAGTTTTTAATTTCCTTTAAAATGTCATGTCAAGGATATCACATTTAATGCTTTTACTTAATTATATTATATACTTTTATATATAAATAAAACGAATTCATTAATAAATTTTAATAATGTTCCAGACATACATTTACAAAATTAATTTTCTGTCATTATTTTTTTAACAATAGCCTTATACAAAGATCATTAAATCCATTTCTCAAGGAAATGTATAGATAAAAATGATTTTAAGAAAATGTAGATTTCCATTCATCAAAACATTCTTATATATTTCTTTTAAAATCTCCAATCTTTTATGAATATTGAATGATAGGTTTATAATTTAAAAGTTGAATCTACAACTTATGCTCTAATTTATTTTTTATTTATTTTTAATTTTTCATAAAACAAAGAGTAAAATAATATTTGACTGGACTGAACATCTATGGAATAGTAGAACCATTTTTCCGTACTTTTTAAACCAAAAACCTTAAATTTTATTAATGAATAGATATTAAATGTGATTTTTATACGACCATAGTTCAAAGGGTATATAAATTTATCATTATGTATATAAATTTATCACAAAAACTATTATTATATTCTTCATTTAGATGTGTGCGCATATGTCTATTTATCCGTCCGTCCGCCCAGACCCAAAATAAATTACAATTTAATGGAACTATAAATTTTAATGCATTTTTTTTTATATTTGAGCATAACTCTGTGTCTAATTAAGCTATATATATTTGAAATTATGTCAAAACAATATCTTTTGGTTTTATGTCAGTTTAAGTTAACCGATTCGGGTAACTACCAAATTCATATGCTCACATTTTGGTACCAAACTAAACATCATAGTAATTTTCTAAAAAATTATCCTTCTATATACAGCATTAACTCAAATATGATTAAATTTTATGAAAACAGCATGCATTATATTTGTGCGGATATCCTACAGATTTTTAAGGAAAATTAAATATTGATCTTTTATTAAGTTGATTAGACGAAATGTATGTTATATAAAAGCCGTAAACGTTTGCAACAATATTTTTCATAGCAAAAACTAATACTGCACATAACAGAAAAAAATAATAAAACAAATTGAAAATTTATAGGGTTGGGTACATAATTCCGAAAAAAAAATCCTGAAAATCAAAATCCCCAAAACAAAATCCTGAAATTACGAAACACCGAAAAATTAAAGTCCCGAAAATTAAAATCTCGAAATTACGAAATCCTGAATATGGAAATCCCCAAATTTCAAAATCTCGCATAAACAGACATCATATATGGATATAAGTACATATTTCGGAAAAGAGAATTACTCTGATTCTGAATACAACTATTAATACTTACAGTGTGCCTAAACATATATTACCAATTTTATTAAAAAAAAATAAAATTTTCACATTTCCACATGACAAATAATTAATTTTGAAAAACCCGCTACAAAATTATTGAATCTACAATCTAATCTACAAATTAAAATATGTCCATGGATAGATACAGGGTTTCCATGCAAAAGTATTAAATTTTGACATTTCACTTAAAAAATAGTGAATCTTATACGACGTCTGCCGCCCCGAAACCGCCACTACAAATTTTTTCTTTCATTTTCTTAGTGTTGTTATCTGCGTTTTTAACATATACAGAAAGATATTGCTTTTTATTTTTTTTTAAAGTTCAGTGAGAAAAAAACCACTATTATTTCTAGATTACTAGACTAGTGCATGCTTCGCCGGCTTTATCTATAGTTAATTTATATTATACCTAATCAAACCACAGATTAGTTTTTCATACAATTTTAAATAGTGATAATATGACTAATATCATTTTAACTTTTTAGAATTGTTAAACGTTCCGTGCTCACATCCAAAAAGGTTAATATTTCGAAATTCACTTCTTCAATGTTATTTCAAAGATAATTTCACTTTCACTCTTCTTTCACTATTATTTTCACGCTACAGGTAATTGTTCAACTATTTACTAAATAATTATAATTTACTAATAATAATACGAATTTACTCAGAATTGGATCATTGTCATTCAACCAAGAATTTTCTCATCATCGAGTTTAAGATATTTTCAATTTTTTTTTGCTTATGCTGGGCTTTCACATTTTCTCTAAATAACAACATTCAAAAACGTTGTTTATTTTGAATAACCAACAATAGGTACCTATTTTTATTTTTCGTTTCTGTTAATAATTATGCATCATTTGACGAGAAATAGTTAGGCGAATTGAATTTCGCCGGCGGTCGAAATTATGTTTTTTACTTAAAATATAATAAATAAAATAAAAATAGTTTTTTTTGAAATAGATACCATTCATATATCAAATTTAATAAACTTTGAATTTCTGTAAATAACCTAGGACTAAAAGGACTAAAAAATTAATTTAATAACTATATCTACTAAAATTTAAATACATTTAACTGACCTTAACATAAGAAAGTTTAATAGTTTAAATATAGTTCATTGCATATATATATATCTATTAACTTTGCATATATATATATCTATAGATATGTAAAACAAATAAAAATAAATCCTATCAATCTTTAATTTGATTTTTAAAATCTTTTCTATCAATCCCTTATCAATTTTATATGTTTAAATTTATTATTCTTTAATATTATATAAATAGTATCTTTAAACGTTTTATTAAGGTGTTTATAACTGTTCATAGTTAATCCAGTTACCTTTTTTAAAAATAGAAAACTAAATTGTCTGATTAAAAATGCGACAGAGATAAAGAAAATATTATTATGCCTATACATATTACCCAATTTACCCTTTTTTTTTTGATTTCTTTTAGGTTAAGGTCCTATAAATTTCTTGCATAAAATATAAATGTTAAATGAATTATAAAAAGGTGACCCTTTTTTTATCGGGATTATTCATAAACCTATTAAATGTGATCAAGTGGGCAACTATTTCTCAATGTCATTTATAGTTTTATGATTGGAAAGGTTTTTTTTTTCTTAGAATTTTTTGTCCTTTTTCAAAGGATATTTATTTATCGATTATTTATTGTGAACTAAAAATATTTACTATGAAACATATGTGTCCTTCTGATTTTTTTGATGTAGATTTTCCTTTTAAAAATTTTGTATTATTTTAATTTAATTGTAATTTTTAATAAAAAAGTTAACCTTAAGATAAGATTTTTAAACATGTTAACCTTAGGATAGTGTATATTATTAAAATTAAAATCTAGCTTATAAAATAAATTAATAGGGAACTAATAATATTATACAAATTTTGTACTAAAAAATGGTTTGTTGCACAATATACTATCTACTGAAAGGTTGGACTTCATTTATTAACTCTTGTAATGTACTAAATTTAAATTTTATTATCTGACGTTTCACTTAGCCTTATTTTTTCATTTACGATTGCTTGGAATACTCACTTGAGAGCTGAAGGAATATTTTTCCAAAGCTGAGAAGATACAATCACCATTTCTTCTTCTGATCCGACCTTTTTTTTCACGCATGAAAGCAAAATTAAAGGTTGTCGTCTTTAAAAGTTGGACGGATAAGGTTTAGACTTTGTAACAGTTTATTCCTTACCAGATACTAAAAGGAGTTTTTTTCCAATTACCAACTGTTTCAGTTTTTGGTTAAGATCCTTTAGCCGCTCTTTCTGGAGCATCAGTACGTTGAAATTTTTGTATGATCGTATGACATTTTGAAATTTTTGTATGACAAATTTTTAATTGATTCTATTTATACGTCCTTTCACAACAATCTATAAATATTTTTTTATAAATAACCTGTTGTAAGTGTTTTAATGACTCAATATATAGCTTGATGTTACATATTGCAGAACAATAAAATGTTGTTTACCAAAGGAAAAAAAAAAATCCTAGGGACGATACTGTTAATGATAATATTTAAAAAAAATATTGAGCATTTTATATAGTGTGTGATAACCTTGAAAATGTCTCTTAGTTTTAAAAAAAAAAATCGTAAAAAACTTGAAGTTTTTGAAATAATCTATTTATTTCTTTTTTATTTTGCTAATTTACTGACTTCCTCCGTTTTAACTGGTTAAGATAAGAATAAAATAAAAATAATTTAAAAAAAAAAAAAAATGACTAAACTTAAGAGCAGGAAATAAATATCCGGTACTTTGAAGGAAAACAAACAAAAAAAAATGTAGAGAATAGAAAACCTAAAAGTAAATTATTATAATAAATTAAATCCTAAGATGAAAATTCAAAATTTGGTCTTTAATAATAATGGTAGGCAGTATATGTTAAACATTTTTTCTGTATTATTGTTTTATTTAATGAAACTCTGTGTAGAGTGATTATAAGATAAATACTATATTTTAAATAATTAAAGACTCATAACTAAACTATATTTCAAATAACTAAAAACTCAAATTGTTATATTATATTTAATGGAAATTTATTTTTAAGATTATTTTTATAGCCGTATGAACATATGTTTAAGGGTAAAATAAATTTGCCATTATGTTTGTGATATTTTAAAGAAGTTCTGCTAAATATAGACTCAAGTGTTTGGATGGGCTCAGAATTAAATTCTGAGTCGATTAAGAAATTAACGCCTATCCGCCAGTCCGCACGATAAAAAATGCAGATGCAGACATTTTGTAAAATTCTTAGTTTCGCTATTTAAATTCAGAAAATACGGCCATCGCATGAAATTAACTTTATGTCTATTGAAGTTAAGTATCTGAAGTTTTGTTAAAAGTTGCCAAGTTGCAATGCAAGAAGTTTTTAAAATTTGGTTGGTCTAGACTCTAGAGCAACAGATTCAGGGAGTTTCCATTCAATTTCTGTTTTCAAAATAAGCATAATTTATATTCCCTTAACTTGGTATTCAATAAGCTAAACATCTGAAATTTTCTGAAAAATGATAAACTTTAATAGCAATAACATCTATGAAGTTTTATTACTCTAGCCCAACAAGTTCAGGCGCTTCTTGCACATCTTGGAACTTAATAAATCTAAACATCTGAAATCTTATCAAATGAGATCAAGTTTTATGGCCATAACTTCCGTAAAATTAGGTTGAGCTGTTATTTAACTTCAATCGATCCGGTTAGCTGTTATTTAACTTCAAAATTTACATAAATATAACTCGGCATTTAAATAAGTAAATGATATCTGAAATTTTGCAAAAGATGATCAAGTTTTATGGAAACAGCATATACTACGTTCATACGGGAATTGAAGAGTTATTTAACACTCAGTTTACTGTACTGCACTCTTCTTCCACAATTCCACTACAAAATTCTACTGCACTCTTCCTCCACTACTACACTCTCTTCAACCTTTACTGCATAATTCAAACACAAAATATGATCTAAAGTATACTTAAAAAAACTAAGGGACTAAATAATATAGACTTTCAAAAATATAATTTAGGATAAGGATAAAAGTACATAAATTTTTGTTTTTTTTTTTTTTAATATGAAAACAAAAAAATATAATTTTGCCTATTTAAAAAAATATTTATTTGTATTTAAATCAATAAAATAACAATAATCTTTTGAAATATTATTGTTATGTAAGGATTATAATAATAAGAAATATTAAAATTTATTTTATTTACTATTATATTTTAGTATTATCCTGAAAAATTGTTTTTTTTTTTTCTTTCATTTTCCTTCAATAAAATGTATTTATTTAATTTGTTTTTTATTTTATTTTTATTTTTTGTATTTTTAATTCAGTTTCCAATTTAAAAACAAATTATGTATTTTTTCTTATAAGAAAATTAAAGATAATTTATTTTTAAAAACAATATTAGATTATAATTTATTAAAATTATTTATGGTGCTTACAGATTCAAATTTGAAATAAATTGAATCTTAAAATAAAATAAAATAATATATAGGATTTCTTTGTAAAGGACAATAGTATTTGTTTTTACATTAAAGATTTTTATCGTGTGGGTTTTCCCTAATTAAATTTAAATATATAGTAGTATTCGTTTATTCATATGTAAATGTATTGTAAGAAAGTTAAGTTAATGATTTAATACGATTGTAATAAAATTATAAAAGAGTAATCAATAAAAATGTTTAAAAAAAAATTATATTTTGGTACTTGGTAGTCTATTCTTATTGTTCTAGACTGTTAAAAAGACGCTCTCAATAAGTTCGATTGCAAAATTTAACAGATTTATTCTGTAAGTTGAAAAAATAAAATTATAAAGGTTGGAAAGACACAATGCTTTATAAAACATTTTTACATTCATATATTATAAGCATAAAATTTATCTATCTAATTTTTAATTATTATATTATGTTAATTTTACATAAACGAATTAATAAAAACAATTTAATAAAATTTTGCAAAAAGAAAGTTTCCAAATTGCAGGGAATTGCAAAAGAAGGAGTTTTTACAACCATGTTGCAGGGAGTAGAGGAGAAGGAGAAAAGTTTTGATATACAATCTGAGGTTAATTTACAATAAAGTTTTGATATAAAAAAAAACTTTCTAAAATAAGATATTGCTAAACATAATTAATGCTCCTTATAATATTAATGTTATAATTGCAATACCGATATTCATAGGGTACTTAAAGTCCTTACTATATTGGACGAAATTAGGAATTGTGGAATCAAACATAAAATTCATCAATCAAACCATTATTAATAAACAAATGGTCGTATGCATAAAACTGAGCTTAAATTCAAACCTGTTTTCCAAACAAAAATTCCGTTTCAAGCAAGTAATTTTTGTATGAAAAAGTGGGATTAGAGTTCAAGCTCAGTTTTATGCATTCGACCCAAAATCTTACGATCTCATGTAAACCCATAATGCATCACATATCAGAGGATATTGTTGCATTATGGATTTACTCTGATAGTAAATAATGTGAACGAAAAATGTAATTATGTGTAATAAAAATAATAATTGTTGGTAAGTCAACGTTGACTGGTTTCAGTCTTTGAAACACGAGGTGTGGTTTAGTGTAATGAAAGTTCTCTCAGTACCCTTTTAATCGTCGCAACCAAACCGATTATACCCTTTCCCCTTTCAAGGTTTCTAATCCTTAATCACAAAGCAAAAAAAGGATCATATAAAAAAAAATGTTCTTTATAAATACTTAAACTTTTTAGTTAGTTATCCAATACAGTACTTGCGAAGATGTCGCATATATTTCCTTGTCTTTAATTTCATGTCTTTAATGAGAATATGACTTCAGTTAAACATTTCATGTCTTTAATGAGAGATTTGGTTACACATTTTATTGAATAAAGTACCATTATATGTACTGACTAAAGTACTGAATAAAGTGTTATACTTTACTTGTAAGTTAACTTGTAATAATATTTAAAATTAAATATAAGTACCTTCAGATATTAAAAATTAATTCGTGACAGTTTTAATACTTATTAATCATTTTTATAGCTTGTATTTTAGATAAAACTCATTTTGATTCCCTAATTTTAATGTAATATTTATTTTTACTAAAAAACAGAAAATATTTTTATTACACCATTAAGATTAATTTTTAACATTCAAAAAGATGTTTAAAAAAACAAAAATTTGAACACCACATAAATGTGAACAGGAAATTACACAGCCTTACCTTTTCAAGCGTGGCAGTAAATATCGTAAGGGGGAATAACTCTTACGACGTGTGTGGGATTCGAACCCACATTCTTTAATAATGGTATGAAAATATAAAAAATTTAAAAAACAATAAAGACAAAATAAAATAAATATTTTTAATTTTAAAATTTATTTATTTATTCAAAATGAAGAATACACTTACCGAAATATTTTAATTGTCTTTTTTAATTTCGACTACATTTAATTTAGTTCTTGAATTTTTGTTTTTGGTTTACCTTTACAAATTTTGTATCCAATATGTAAATTTTCAATTATGGTTAATGGTTAAATAGCCTTTTCATCCGCCTTTTAACCATTAAAAATAAATTCAAATATCCTGAAACCTTCCTTCAGTAGAAAAAAATTTCAAAAGATATAATAATACAAGATTTTTATATTCGCCGTTTAGCTTTATTACCATTTTAACCAAATCCTTAAATATATTAAAAAAATAAATCTGATAATTTAAATGTTGAAATTTAATGTATATTTTTTTAAAATTAAAGTATTTTTCTTTATGATTTTTAAGGAAAATTTTAAAGGAAGTTTTCAGATCTTGAATGCATAATAACATTAAAAATACTTATTGATTTTAAAAACTAAATTTATTTACAAAAACATGCCTTTAATATGTACATATCGAAAGATATTTTAAGTACCTAACACTAAAAGGACTAAAATAGAAAAAAAAGTCAAAGCTGTTAGATAAGCAGATTGTATAGTTATTGGATTGTTAAGTTTTTATTTTGGGCCCCAGATTTCAATTTCAGCTAAAGAAAAAATTTTTTTAATCTAGTAGCTTTCGTCATTGGGTTCAAATTTTTGATATTATATTAAAAATAGTAACAAAACTACAACTAAAGAAGCATTTAATACATTTGATTACAAACAAATTTAATTTATATCATAACAGTTCGTAATTAATACCCAAATATCCACATGGCTTGGTATCATATTATAAAAATACACATTCTGGCATGTGACCACTCTCTATCATAATGTAAACATACATTCATCCATATTATAAAAACATATTCATATACTATTAATGTCTTTTTAGCGTATTTTTCAAAAAAAAATTTAAAAAATTTGCTTATTTGTTTCTCTCTGTTCACCCGCTAGTCCATTCGATCGTCTGACTGTCCATTCGATCGTCTGACTGTCCATTCGATCGTCTGACTGTCCATTCGATCGTCTGACAAAACTTTTAAACCGTTTAAGATAGAACAATGAAACTTTAATCATTGGTAGGTATCGTCATAAAAAATGAATGTTGTGGAATAAATTTTTTACTGTAGCCTCAGTCACTGTGGAGCTGCAGCCCCTCGAACTTTGAAAAGCAATTTTTAAATGTGTGTATTATCTCAAATTCTGCTTAAAATTTTTGAGCAATTAAATCTCAAAATGCTAAACGACAGGACTTCATTTTACTTTTATAAATCAATATCAAAATCATATAATTTTTTAAATTAATAAACAAATTTTAGCGTTAAAGCCTTATAATAAGTTAACGCAAACATTTTTTTTTCTACCACCTCCTGCTTAAAAGGTATTAGAAATCAAAAATTGAAAATTTGTTATATTCAGACATCTGAAACTTAGCCGCCTTATCACCAGGGTAAGTGGGAATCATCGAAAGACATTATAGAGGAGTGGAACGAGGACGAGTTCTACATGAGCGTGGGAAACTTTAAGCTCCTAAACACAACATCAACTTCTTTTTTTCACCAAATATAGGTTATACAACTTTGAGTAAGAATGTACTATGTACTATGTCTGGTAAAAGTAAGTTGAGTTAAGGAATGAAAATTGAGTTCAATTTGACAGGCATATTTCGAACAAAGTTGTTAATGTTCACTTTGAATCTTTGTACGTTGTATAATATGTAATTATCGCTAATTCTGGGGAACATATTTTAAGATAAGAGATTTTCATTTTTCAGAATTATGCCATCTGAGAATTTAAACTACATAAGGGTGGTGTGGTACCGCAATAATTAAATCTTCCCTATTATGTTTTTACATGCCTATATAGTTTTTCTGGATTATTTCCTAAAAATTGAAGATAATGTCCATTCATTTATCACAACTTTTTCGTACATAATTCTAAGAAAAATTCAAAATATTGTGTAACTCCAGCAGGTTTTATTTATAGTTAGAACTTTGAAGTATTGAAGAAAGAAGGAAAATGTTCTGGAACTAGCATAAGTTAGTATCTAAGTAACTTTAAATGGATAATATATAAAGCAGATATACGCTAAGATAAGAGTTATTAGCGCTAAAAAATTTAAAATGTTATTTTTAGATACCATCAAACACCTTTACAAATTCCTTCACAGTAAAATTAAAATTTTAAAACTCCAAAATTATATTTTTATATGTATTAACAGCTCCAATCGCTTCATTATAACTGAAATAAAGTGTTTCTTCATTTTTACAATTTTTTCATATAGTGAAAGTTTTAAAAAAATTACAAATCTTGGTACAAGTCATAATTTTAAAATTTTTCTATAGTTTTTTGGAAAATGAGGGTTTTTAGAAACCTATAGTTTACATTCGGCCCTGGTTTTTTTTTAATTCTAACTGTTTTGATTTATTATTTAAAAATTTAACATTATTATCCTTAAAATTTACAAAATAGATAGATTTTTATTTATATAACATTAACATATAAAAATATTTACTATTTTTTATTTTTTTCCATATTTCGATTTTATATTACTCTTAGTTTTTATTATGATTATGTTAGCATATTTTTAATCTTAGTTTACAATTATTGAAAAAAATTTTAAAAAACCATTAGATATAATTTTTTACTTATTTTAAACTTAATATAATTTACCCTAAGCAAAATAAATAAAAAAAATTTAACCTAGTTTTTATGCCACTTAAAACTTTTCCACTTCTTCTTCACTTTCAAACTTTTTCACTTCTTAACCATTAAAAACTTTTTTTTATCTAATGTGTCCTGGAATGTCTGGATGTTGGATGGATGTTGGATGTTGGAGACTTGAGATTTGGTCTTGGGAAAGTTTTTAGCATAATATATAATAGCGTAAGTATTCAAGTTTTTTGCAAGTAGCTTTTCTTTTTTAAATTGTTTCCTTCAAATTTTTTCTTATTATTTTAATTAGTTAATTGATTATAGTTGGCACAAAATGTATAAACTAATAATTTTAAATATACCTTATAATAACTTAAATAAATATAAAGTTATAACAAAATATAGACAAATAGTATTGTGTCGATTTCAATTTAAAGCATTACACATATTATTATGATAAGGTAAGGAAGAATTCCCACTTTTCTTGTATATTATTCATAACATTACTACTTCTCAGCTGATATTTTCCTTTGTTTCGACATGTATCTGGATTATCGATGTTCTCTTTTGAACAACTATAGCAAGCAAAAATTATACATAAATAGAAAATGGTCTTTCATTTTAGACCATTACTCATTTTTATGTAAATAAGTATAATTCTTTTCTATGCTTTTCATTTGGAATAATTATTTTTTTTTAGGTTTTTTATAAAATTATGAATTGGAAAAATTTTTTGCCCTAACAGAACGTTTAATGCACTTACGATGAACTTCTCCTTACATTCTTCTGCAAAAACTTTTTCCTTGCTAAATTAATTTTTATTTTTCTTTTTGCTCTATATACTTGCTATTTAAATGTTTACCTTTAATCGCTATGATATAATCAAAATTTAATCTTTAGTGTATCAAATAAACAGGGGACAAAAATATAATAAATTGTAGAAGAAAAATATCAATGTATCTTAAGTCATTAAAATATGTCTTATATATGTCTTACACGTAATTTAAGATCGTATTGTTTAGAAAACAGGAGATAAAATTATGTAACCTCTGAAAGGTATTTAATTTTTGTTAGGTAATACTCAAAATTTAATGTGAAATACATATTAAAAATGTGACCTTCTATCCTTGTGTAATATCCATTTTATAGTTATAAAATTATAGATATAAATACTTAAAGAAAAAAGAAAAATTTAATTTTTTTATTTCAATACAATTTATAATCTTTATGATCCTTTAAATGTTCTTGAGATAATAAATTATACTGAAGACTTTACTGTTATTATGTTGAGTACTTCTTCTTCAAACGTAAATCAAAATATAAATTCAAAATAAAATAAATTAATTTTAAAATAAAATAAATTAAAAAAAACCACAAATTAATTACATAACTAAAATCGTTTATCATATTGTTGTCTTCTTCAATCAATTAGCTTTGAAATATATAAGTACTAAGTATTAAATATAGTTTTTAAAATTAGCTATGTTGGAGCTTGAACACGTTTTTGTTATAAAATATAATGAAATTTATTAATTTAAGAAATAAAAGCCATCTTCCAATATAATTTAAAAATAATAAATTTAAAAATCACAATAAATATTGATAATAAAATATTTTACATACATACATACTTTTTTTTAAAACAATCACTATTATCCAATTAGTCAATTTTTAACAATTGCCTATCAATTTTGAAGGGATGTGAACATAAGGCAATTTTTAATCATTCAAAGGATACACTGTCGTAAAATTTTCTACAAAAATAATTAATTGTTAAAAAATATTATTTTCAAGCTCCTCTATTTGTAAAATAATATGCAGCGATAAAGTATCGAACAGGATTAAAATTTGGAGTTGTTCGTTATAATCTAACTTTAAAAATTTTATATACACTGCTAAATTGTATTTCCTGTTATTTAATTAATTAATAAGGTCAACATAATAATATGACGTATGAACGTAATATATGCTGTGCCTGTTTCCATTCAATTTGATCATCTTTTTCTTCCATGATAAATTTTCCAGCACGGCCTACTGCTAGCACAAAATAAACTATTATATACATACTTTATTCGTACAGATAAATTAAATAGAAGATTATTAAATAGAAAAACAAAATATTTTATTTCTTTCAAAAATTTATATTATCACTCCATTTCGTTAAAAAATGTATACTTTTTCTTAGAATGGCCAAATTTGCCAAAAAGTATGCAATTCACTTTTATCGAAATTCTCTTCGTACTCTTTGTTCTTTCTACTCCAATCGCTCCAATCAAATTGTTGTTGTTTATTTACTCTGACCTATATACACAACTGCTGTATAAACACATATATATTTTCATATACATGATGTGTCTATATTTAGAAAAATATAAAGAATACGTTAAAAATTATTTTAATTTGGTGGCTTCGGTAGCCTAGTGGGTAGGCGTGTGGCGTATTAACCGTAGGAGTGCAGGTTCGATCCCTGCACAGGTCGTAAGTGTTTTTTTCTTTACCCCCTTACGACCAAATATAATGTAAATATATAGTATATAATATAAACAAAATAAATAATATTAGTATATAATTTAATAATAGTATAAAAATCTATAATGGCCTTAGTAGCCGATGGTTCAATAATATTGCATTACATTTATGTATGTAATATTAATATAAATAAATAAATAAATATTTTAATTTGTAGCTTCTATAGTTAATTTGTGTTGCTAGCAATACGTCATGTTTACACAGGATAAGGATAAAGCAATAAAAAGAAATGATTAGCTAACACATATGAATGCAATAATATCTAGTACCTATCTTGATTATATATTAGGTTTTAAATAATTGGCTAAATTATTTAAGTAGGCTAGGTCAACTTGATTTGATTTTAATAAGAAGAAAAATATTGATTTTTTTAGCATGAACATTTTTTCAATAATTAACAATTAATTTAAATGTTAGTATAGAAAACAAAAAATGCTGTTTTTTGTAAACTGATTCTAGGCTAAACTAAATTTAAGAGGTTTATATTATAAATTGATGATCCTATCTAATTCATATAAATATAACAGTAGTCTAAAAGATAATACAGGTCTTTCAAATTGAGTTTTCAAAAGTAGGCGCCTGCGTAACACACTTCAAACATTGAACGCACCCATATAATATGTCATTTTGAGAGTTGAAGGTTTGCCATTTATAAAAATGGAGTCGTATAAATTACAACATTACAGCAACGTGTTAAAATTATTGAATTATTTTATGAAAATGGTCGTTCTGTAAGAAATGTATTTCGCAAATTACGCGATGTTTATGGTAGAAATAATCGCCCAACTGAACAAGAAATTGGTAATATTGTGCGGAAATTTCAAGAAACTGGTGCATTACAAGATCGAGAAAGGCATCAGTGTGCTCGTACCGGTCGTTCACAAGAAAATATTGGTGCTGTGACTTGTGAGTGATAGTGTTACAGCTGACCCCACCATGTCAATTTACCGACGTTCACAACAATTGGGACTTTCTTAGTCAACTGTATGGTGTATTATGCACAAAGCCTATGGTATATTTAGCGTTGAAGGCCTACAAAGTTCAATTGACATAAGAATTGCTACCACAAGATCATTCCATGCATCGAGACTTTGCCAATTGGATACTGGAACAAAACGACGATTTAAAAAATCATCTTTTCGGAAGAAGCACATTTCGAGATCGGTGGCTACTTCAATAAATAAAACTGCCGTATTTGGGGAAAGGAAAACCCTCGCGTGATCCAAGAGAGTCATTGTTTGCTGTGCTTTGTGGTCTGGTTATGTGATTTTTCCGCACTTTTTCGAAAATGATGCTGGAAGAGCCATAACCGTTAACGGTATCAGATATCGCGACATGATTACAAGTTTTTTATGACCAAAACCGGAGAATATTGTTACTGAGGAGATGTAGTTTCAACAAGATGGGACTACGTGTCATACAGCCAGAGAAACACTGCAATTCCTGCATACAAAATTTCCAGACTGTGTTATTTCCAGATTCGGTGACGTAAATTGGAATTCAAGATCCTTCGATTTGACACCGTGAGACTTCTTTCTCTGGGGCTATGTGAAAGGACAGATCTACAAGGATAATTCTCGAAAAGTTGAAATATTGAAAGCAGAAATTATTAGTTATTGGTGAGATAGAGCCGCAACTATGCCAGAATGTGACCGAACATTCTGATAAAAGAATCAGGTACTGTAGACGCAAGTGATGGTCACATGGGATATATCATTTTCAGAGTATAAATGGCAAACATTGTACTTTAAAAATAAATAAAAAATTTTCCAGTTTCAATTCAAATTCTATGTCTTTTAATTATTTACTTTTGAAAACTCAATTTGAAAGACCCTTTAGATACATATTATTATAATATGTCTAGATATCTAATATTCTTTTAATTTTGTGATAGTATAGTTTTCAATTTAATAAAAAAAAGAAAAATAATACATTGTAAAACTCGATTTCCACAAAACTGCAAATTTTGCGTTATGTCACTGTTGCAGCAAATGAGCGATATATTAATATAAAAACATTTTTCTTAAATTATAATTTATATTAAATTAATTTTAAACTTTGAATTAAAAAAAAAAATTATTCCTTAAAATTAAAGTTTCCTTTTAAAAAGAATAATTTAAAAAAAAAAATTTTTTTTGCAGAATATTGAAAACGACAACATTGTTTAGTTTTAATTTAGTTTTTTTTTGTTTATTAATTTCTTTTGTTCTATTTTACTTTTATTTGCACAAACTGAAATCTGTTTTGTTCTTGATTGAATGAAAATTGCATTAATTTGGGTTTAATGAAAAATCCTATTAAAAGAAAAAACTAAAGTTTTTCCTTTTAATTTTTTTTTTTTGTTTTTTACATAAACAATAAATTTGTACAGTTATGCTAAATGCAAATTATAAAACAATTAAAATATTTTTTTTATTCCAAAATTTCATTTTAATTTCAAAAATAGAAAACATTTTTAAAAATTTCTTCAAGTTTTTTTGTTGGAAACATTTGTTTTTTTTTTTAATTTTAAACCATTTGAACATTTTTGACAGGTGTAGGTGCAGGACAGGTACGTACATTATTAAATGTGTCAAAATAAGTTTTGTTTTTTTTTTTAGCAATTTATTAGAATTATTTTGTATGAAGTATTATTAAAATTACGTATTTGCAAAAGTTTCAAATTAAAACGCACAGCATAATGACAACATTTTTTTTAATCAAAAAGAACTTTTAATCGTTTTTTTTTTGCTTTTATACTTAAATGATGGAAGGCTGATATTATGTGCATTAATAAAATGCCAAACAAATTTTCAATACAATTTAAAAAATTTCAAAGTAGTTTTGATATTATACTTCGCTTTGAATTTAAAGTTGGATTTAAAGTATGTATATATGTATATGTCAGATTCTGAATCAGGAGGGATTTTAGAGTTGTATTCAAAATCAGGATTGCCGCTTTTTGCAGAATATGTATGTATATATGTATATGCCAAATTCTGAATTAGGAGGGATTTTAGAGTTGATTACAAAATGAGGGATTCAATAATTTTTTCAGTGGGGGGTTTGGGGCGGCAGGCCCCACTATTATAAGAGTTTTATTGTTAAAATATACATGTAAAAAAAAATAATTCGGCGAGATTTTATAAAAACAAATCTAACAAGGATCACAAATTTGTTTTATTTACATATAGGTACATACATAATATTATGTACAATACTTTTTTAAAGGTGCAATGGAAAAATATTTTACATATGGATTTGTGTATCTGTTCTATCTAAATAAACGGAAAAAAGTGAAGAGTTGTAAGTATATCTTCTTGTAATGTTCGATTATCTATTACAAATTCAATTAATATTCAAGATACATGCGTTCGTCAAAATGTTTAATTTTGGAAATGTGCGTTTTTGAAAACCCGTGATTATTTCATTACTTGTTTTTATTCATTTTTTAATCTTGAATGCTTTAATTTTCAGGGGATATTTGTCATTTGAAAAAGGAAAGTAAATTATTAAAAAACTGAAATATTGTGACCAAAATGTATCCTTACTTGTAAAAATTAAAAGGTGTAAGTATATAAAGTGGGTACAATAATATTGTATTTTTTATTCATTATTTTCCAGGCATTTTATTTTTTAAACTAAGTATATATTTCCATATACTTGGGTGGTCTAATTTAATTTTTGCAACAGTGACTTAACATTTTAACAATTATTTTAAAATTTAGATACTTTTACAAGAAAATGGTACTTCGCCCATAATATACTTTATACAAAATATTTAATACAAATTAAAGTATAGTAATTAAAAAAGATAACGTAGGTCTATTATAAAC
The DNA here is from genome assembly GCA_947095535.1 of Poecilobothrus nobilitatus. Classification (NCBI taxonomy): domain Eukaryota; kingdom Metazoa; phylum Arthropoda; class Insecta; order Diptera; family Dolichopodidae; genus Poecilobothrus; species Poecilobothrus nobilitatus. Next base: position 232,069,122 of record OX352773.1, read on the forward strand.
GAATTCTTTAAAGCTAATATAATTTATGTTTACTTTAAAAATTAAAAATTTTTTTTTTTAATTTTTAGGATATTAAAAGAAAGTTTTTGTTTTATTGTGGAAAAGATATTCTGTGTTGATTAGATTTTTACATAATAAATTTCAAATCAAAATCTTGCTGATTCAAATGTTGAGTGGAGAAGTCACAATTTCACAGACTTGAGTAAAAAGTATAAATCTAAAGTTAAATAGATCTAAATCTAAAGTTGAATCCTTTATAAAAAAAATGTGTTCCTGTCTGAAAAGCCGAAACTGCTATACTTTGACAATTAAAAGAATAAGTCAATAAAAAAAATTAAAAACCAAAATAAAAAATAATGGCCTAAAAACGACAGGAGCAGAATTGTAGTTCAGTAAGATTAGATCAATTTATTTTTAGTATTGATAGAGGGTTTTTTTACACTTTATTCCAACATTTTTTCAAATTGTTTATCAAATATTATTCAATTTCAATTAACATTCGATTCACGATTCAAGAAAATTTAGAGTCATTAAATAACAACATTATATGTTTTCCAAAGCGTTTTAACTATTGTAGAATATCAACATTTTTCTAGTTGCATTGTCTTTATGTTAATATTAATTTGGGAATAATTATGTTTTTTACATTAGGATGGAATTATTTGACACAAAAATCTACATTTCGATTTTTCGTATTAAATATAAGCAAGCACGAGGAATGGGGTTTAGGAAATTTAAGATTATTGAAGAATGGCTGGAAAAAGGGATAATTGAAGGGATATTTGAAAGAAAAATGTTAATGTTTCTTCTTAAACTTTACCAATTTTTTCGCATACATGGAATTATTTGACACAAAAATCTACATTTCGATTTTTCGTATTAAATATAAGCAAGCACGAGGAATGGGATTTAGGAAATTTAAGATTATTGAAGAATGGCTGGAAAAAGGGATAATTGAAGGGATATTTGAAAGAAAAATGTTAATGTTTCTTCTTAAACTTTACTAATTTGTTCGCATACATATTATATTTTATTACTTAATTTAAAGAATACTTGTGATGACAGGGTAGTGAATACATATGGTTCCATAAATCTAACGTTCGCATTTCAAAAGAATTTTCATAAGTCGTGTAATAATAAACAATATTAAGAGCTCACCATGTATGAATGAGCATGTGTCACACTTTTTTTCCTCTTTCGAAAACTTCGAGTTCGAAAGAGGAAATTCGAAATTCGAAAGCATTAATTGTGTTATTTTTTTAGAATAGTTATTTGGATCAACAGTTATTCGATTTATTGTTAATATTTTTGCATCTTTAATCACTGGAACTAAATACATAGTTCATACAATATTATGTAGTATATACCAATATACGAAAATGATATAATTTATGTAACTATTGTAAATATTTTTTTTTTTGTACTGTTCTTTTATTTTTAAGTGACGAATAAAACCTTAACTTGAAGTCCTTTTAAATAATATACTGTAATAAAGTATCATTTATTTTTTATCACAACTAATAAATCATTTCAACCAGCTAAAGTAATTACATTAAATGAAAAATGCTATCCGACACAAGAACGATTTTATTTCATCGTTTCTGTTTTTTTTTTGTCTCCTTTTCTTTATAATGGGAATAATATGAAGTGTCATTTCCTTAAACATAATGTGGAAAATCTCATTTCCTTTTGTGTTAAATTTTTCTCTTTTTATTATTGTTTTTCTTTTTTTATAATGTATAGAAAATTAAATGTAAATTTAAGAAAATGTAAGGATAAAAAATAAAGAATAATGATATTCAGCTTTTTTAAAAAATTGTCAGTATAAATTATTTGCCGCAAACCACATTAATATGCACACTTATTCATAAATACACAAGTAACAAATAAATTTCATTTAAAATTTTAATAATGTTAAGTGTTTATAAATGCAATATATTTCATATACAATATATTTTATTTATTTACTTTGAGGGGTTAAAAAAAACATTTAAAATACCTAAATTGTTTTAAAAAGAAAAGAATTTAGTCAATTTTCTTTGAATTTTATTTAAAAAAAAAAAAAAAAATCAACTTTCTCCACCACAGGACCGACCGCCACTACACGAAAAGTACAATACCAAAATTTATAGATTTTTTACATAATAATTTATACCAAAGCAAAATAACTGCTAATAATTTAACAACATTTTGTTTTATTCAATAACAATAATAAGTAATGAAATCGAAAAATATATGTGCATTCATTCATACATCCATTTACATTATTATGTAATGTACATAATTTTTTTTTCATTCAAAAATATTAGAAGTAAAAAATAATAAAAACTGTAAACAAATACAAAGCAAACATAAGATTAATATTGAATCTGCTAACTAAAATTTTACCGTTTTAATTTTATGTCATCAACAAAAGAATAATATACATAGATAATAAGTACATATGTATACAATTTTTTAGAGATATAAAAAAAACACAAAAAAAATTGTTCATATAAATTCATATGGAAGTGTTATGTATGAAATTTGGACTTAGAAAAAAAATTAAATAAAAGTTAAAGTTAGTCGGATCAAAAAATGTTCTATGGTATAGTTATTGCTCTTTACTTGTGTAACAACTTTTTCTTAATAATTTTTCTCATAAAATTTTTCTGTTACGAAATATTTGTAAAAAACTTAAAAAGTACACTAATAAACTACCACTTGCGGTTGTCCGGTTTGCTCTGAAAGCTTATCAATCCGAGATATTTAGGTTAAAACCTTAAATATGAAATTGCAGAAAATTCCGCTCAGTCGTTTAAGCTGTACACGTGCTCACAGACATACCCACACCCACACAGACAGACATCATGCTAAAAAAAATTTTACAGCCTTCTCCACACCGGAGTAGTGCATATTTGCCAAAATCTCGGGTACAAATTTTTAGTATGAAAACAATACCTACCTTATACATAATTGTATGCGGTCGGTAATAATTGGTTGTGATATAATGCGAGGTTAGAAAAATTAACTGAAAGTAATGATAAGACAAAAGTTCAAATACTAAATTTCAATTAGAAAAACGTCAACTAATTATTCGAACTTTAAGATGAAGATCGTTTAAACCGTTAAAAAAATAAAACAAACTTTTTAGCGGCATTGTCGGCATGAAATCAAACAAATTATTACAAAATATTGTTTTATATTTCATCGGAGGTCCAGAAGCAGCTAATTAATCCTTTTATAGTAATATTCTAAACTCAAAAGAATACACGTATATTTTTGTTCAATTTTCTTCTTTTTCTATTCTTTTGTGAAAGGTTTCCGTCGTACTAAAATGTCATATGATTTTGCAATTATTGATGTTCTCGATTAAGTTATACACGCTCCAAACAAGGCAATGATATATCTGTCATTTTGTAAATCTAATGTTTTTTATATATTGTGTTCTTCTCTAGGCGATTTACTTTAATTCAAACCAGAAGAAACAGAAAGAGAAATATTAAAATAAAAATATTAAAATATTAAATAGTAAAAATTTAAAGCGAGCTAAAAATCTAAAAATAATAAAAATATGGCTTTAACTTATGTTTGCTTTCAACGGATTTTTTCAACTTGTCTTTTTTACCTCACAGAAGTTTTTCTGAGATTTTCTTATAAGTACTTGCTGAAAATAAAAATTAGGAATTATTGTCTAAATATACCAATACTACTTACTTACTGAAGCGTTTCGGTATAGTATTGAAGAACTAAACATTTTCTAAATTTTATATTTTTAAAGTACAAACTAGATAAAAAGTATCCCCAGATAAAGAGTATTTTATTTTTACAAATCATAAACAAAATTCTTTAAAAAATATTTTTTTTATTAATAAAATTCTTTACGCAGAAATTGTCGAAATTTTTCAATTTTTACATAAATTTTATGACTGTGAACTTTTTGGTTTATTTTGTTTTTTTGCTTCGAATTATTTTTAGATACCTACCCAAAAGTGTTTTAAAGATAAACGAATTCAGTCACAAAACTATAAATATATTAAAAATTTAGTAACGTACCCACCTTACCCACAGTATACTTTAAATAATAAAAATATAAGCAAACTTTTTATACTTTCTGCAAAATTTAAAGATATAAAACCCTACAAAAAAAAAAAATAAGGAAAATTAAAAATAAATAAAAATTCTTAAGAAATTTTCTTTAGCAACCACAAAAGTATTTATCAAACCCGGATGTCAAAAAAAAAAAAAAAAAACAGAAAAGTTTCTTTAATTCAAATAAGTACCATAAACATATGGCACAATGGATTTCTTTATTTCATTATATTTTTGCTAAATGGTGAATTTTCAAAGGATTATTTTAAAATTCAATAATTGTGAATCTGTCTTTTTTTTTTTTTTTTAACTTTTAAATTCTGTTAATCTTATATTTTTTCTTTCCTTTAAGCAACAAAAAGGATAATATCTTAAATGTATTTTGAATAAGGCTACGGATATTAGAAAGATGTTAGCCAAAGGATAAAATTAAATGTTATATATTTCATATATGTACAAAAATATAATGGTATATTATGTAATGTATAAAGAATACCAAATCGAAATAAGAAAAATTTTTTTAATGGAATTTACTTATTTACACAGGATATTTTCAATATTCTTTTAATATCATTATATAAAATACGATTCTCATACAGAATTCAAACCCTCAACAAAATTCGATAATTTGAAAATTTCTTGAAGCAAATTGATGACTGTTAAACACTCTGTAAAAAAAATATTATATTCAAAAGAAATTTAAGAATATAAGGGTACATTAATATTGAAATATTTAAATAAACGATACAAAAGTGGATATTAAAATATAAAGGATACAAAATGCGACTGAAAATTTTAGCTCAGATATTTAAATTAGCAAAAAAAAAATTACATACTGTTAGAATATTATCATGAGTTTTAAGTTTTTGGCGCGAAAAATTCTATTGTAAAATCTTATACTAAGCTTAAAGTAAACTTTTATTTTAATATTATAATCTGACATTTTTTATTGAAATATCTCAAAATAAATTTGGAATTCATCAGAAAATTAAAATATTTCCAGACGTTGGGAGGTAGTCGTTGACCTTTTTTTATAATATAATATCATAAAATAAATTAGTACATAATTGTATAAGATATTAGATAGCATAATTTTTAGCAGCTAGAATTAAAATCAGCGGTTATGTAACTGTAGTTGAACTATGCTCTTAATAAGGGGGAAAAAAGAAACAAAAAAAAAAAATATATAAAATTTTGTCGAGTAAGAGTACAGAGTTGATTATTAGAACTCTAGAAACGCGCAAAAAACATAATTATCCATTATATTATCCTGTTTAAGAAAAGCGACTTTCAATATTATTTTAAAATTTTTAACAACAAACTTTGTTGGCAACTCTTCTGACATTAGAAATAATATTGGTAAAATATAACGAAAACAAAATTTAATCATAAATTATCAAGATATAAAACCCTACAAATATATCCTACATATATCTCGTATAAATCTTTAAGAACCAAAAGTTTGGTTATCTTTTTATAGTTTTGTGAAAATTTAGCTACTCGAACCCGTTGCACCAAACCAACTAAATTTTACAGAAATTCTTGCCATATAAATGGTATAGGCAGATGTGAATAATTCAGATATTCGGTTTAATTAAATATCAAGATATAAACATATAAATTTCGCAGTGATTTGACAACTATCGGCTACTGTTGTGTTAGACTTTCGTGGCATTAGAACCAAATAAAACTTAACTTTTTCTAATAAAAATTCAGATACTCAACTTAATTAAACACTAAGTTATGCGAATATAAAAATCGAAATTGTATGGTAGCTATTCGGAGTTACCAATCGGTCGAACTTGTTCAATTTCAGAAACAACATTTAATTTATTTTAATAAAAATGGTAAAATTCAGAATTGCAGGTCCTAGCGGATGAACTACCAGAAATAACAAAGCTCAATCGATGCATACTTTGATCTTGACCAAAAATATAATACCTTTTCCTATCAATTTCTTTGTAAATGTAATGACAAAGTTATTATACCTTTTGAATTATGATCGTGTCAGTTTGTAAATTTCAGAGTAACGCACAAAATCTTTAAGATGAAATATTTCTTGAAAGATTTAATAAGATTCAAAAAATTACGAATACAATTTTGAAGTTAAAAATTTGTTGCTTAAAAAAATGTTTATATTCGCCGCAGCATTTTCAATTAATACTTCACTTACTTCAACTTAACTCTTACATATCGTACTGTTTTCATTATACAAATGCTTTAATTAAAATTAATTATCTATCAAAACAATTAATTTTCATCATAATTTTATTTTACCAAAAAGGCATCTCTTTTGATACTACTGATGATGTTTAAGTTATTTTGTAATAGTATTTAAGAAAATAGAAACAACTAATACAAGTAATAGAAATAATAAAAATGAAGTTTAAAGATATAGGTTATCTGGATAATTTTTGAAATGCAAAATATAAAAAAACAAGGCAAAATGTAAAACAACGGTTTTTAAAAGCGCCCATTTCCAAAATATAATACATACTGTTTAGAATTGTGACTTGCACCAAAATTTGAAAATTTCAGCCTCTTAACTCCTTTATTTTTTGAGTTATCGTGCGGACAGACCGTCAGACGGACGTACATGGTACTCACAATTCGATTCTGAGCCGATCCATACCTTTGACACTACTATATCCAGCTCGACTCCTTTAAGATGTCACAAACGTAATGTCAAATTTATTTTACCCTTGTACATAGTTCATACGGGTATAAAAATGTTAAGCAGAACCTGAGATATAGGTACACATTTGAAACTAAGGATTTTTCAAAATTTAAAGGGTTGCAGCTTCGCAATGGATGGGACTACAGAGTGAAACTAATAAACACATTTTTCAAATTTGAAAAAAATGTGCTAAAAATTAGAGATTAAGGTCTAAAATTTCTATCTAATAATCGAAAATAAATCTCAAATTTAATTGGAAAATTTGTTTTAAAATTAAAAAAAAATTATCAATATTTCAAATTCTAATATTTTACCAAATTGATACAGAAATAAAATACGAATAATCCTCTTAAAATCATAAAGGAATAAAAATCTTTTATTGAAAGAAAAATTTTAATATTTTTAATTTTTACATTACAAGAAAAAGAAATTCATTTTCTGTATATAAATGTAGGGCTTTATTTTATAATCAACTTAAGAACTCCCATAATATTTTAACAATACTATTAAATAATACAATAATTATTTGATTTTCTTAAATGAAAATTCAAAATAGGAAAATAATTGAAAATATGTAAATTAAATATGTAAAAATAAATTTAACTGATATGATTGTAAATAAAAAACAAAATCAGAATAAACTAAGATATTATAAAATACCAACAATATATTTTGAAAAAAATTAGAGTTTCTACATTTTTAGGTTAAGTAGGTTAAGTTTACGTTTATCTTATTTAAGTTAAATTCCTAATTAGGTACATATATATACCTATTTTTATATTTGATAAGCTTTAATTTTTGGATTTCATTTACAATATTATACGGTGTCTAATAATAACTAATTTTCAATTTTTCCTCCTGAATATCTACTAAACAATTAGAGAAGGTACAGAAAAAATTTTTGAGAAAACTTCATGCTAATTCAGCATGAAAAATATCTCTCCTAAACTATTAAGGTTCTAACTTAAACTGTGTCGGAACTTTAAAAGAAGCAAACACTTGCAAAATTTGTATCTTTAGATAACAGTAGGAAATACTAAATTAGATATTGATATAGAATTATAAAGATAATTATATTTTGTCATTTGGCGTTTTTAAATTGCAAAAATGTTAAACAGTCAAACATTTGAAAATAGGCTTATTTCAAAATTTCCCTGGGTGCAAATTCTGTGGGAAGGGAAATGAGAGATTTTGAGGCGAGAAATTTTGATACGTGACAGCAAGTTTTTTAAAAACAAGATTCATAAAACGGCGCTCCTCTGTTAAAATGATATGCTCAAATCTTAAAACATACTTGAACTAGACATCGAAAATTATGTAAATCATTATTCAGTTTTATGATTTAGTTGGTTTGCAGAATAGAATAGAGGAGCTGCCATGTCAAACTAAGAAATTTATAAAACCGTTTATATGAATACTTAATAAAATCAAATAACTTAAATTTTGTTATACCATTATCAGCATATTATATTATTATGTTTGTACGGTTATCCTAAGGTTGTCATAATCAACTCTACATTCTTCTTCGTTTTTTTTTATCGAATTGTTATCATTTAGGATAAAAATTTTTATTATTAAATCATTCGAAGCAAGTCAAAATACAATATATGATTTTCTTTTTTTGTTTCTCAATAATATTATGAATATAATTTTGTAAATATCAGATATTTCATTAGTAATTTTGGAGAAATTAATTTATTAGTCATTCATAGTCAAAAATTAGATTCGGAATCTATATTAATTATTTATTAAGTATAACTTGTAGAGGCCTCGGTGGCCTAGTGGATAAAATCGTATAAAATATGCTGTAAACACCGAGGCAGTGTGGATTCGAGTCCCACACACGTCTTAAGAGTTATTCCCCTTTACGACATTTAAAGCCACGCCTGAACAGGAATGGTTCTGTAATTTCCTGTCCACATTTATGTGTCAAACAAATGCATTAAAAAAAAAGTACCTAAGAATAAAATATCTTTGAAAATTAAAACTTACATACCTATCTACGTTTGTTTTTTAAAAATTTATACGAGTAGTACCTACCTATTTGAAAAAATAAAATATCTTTAAAACAAAAAAAAACAAGGTAGAATGTAAACCAACGGTTTTTAAAAGCGCACATTTCCAAAACTCAATACAAACTGTTTAGAAGTGTGACTTACACAAAAATTTGAAAATTTCATGTAATAAGAAAAAACTTGGAAATAGGACATTTTTGAGATTTTGAGGGGCCGTAAGTCCGGAATCCTATATAACTAAGAAAAGCTGTTAACACACGTAAAAATATATTATTGAAGCTTTAATTTTTATGTCTTGTCGAAGAAAAATTTTTACAGGTGCCTAAGTTACAGGTGTCTAAAAATAGCAAATTTTCAATTTTTGAGGCGTAATAACTCTTAAAGAGGGGGCGCTACCAAAAAATTTTCTGAGGAAACTTATACTAATTCTAAAAGTTCTTTCTTGTCTCAAAATTTCAGGTTCCTATCTAAAGGGGTGCCGGAGTTATGAAAAAAGAAATTTCATGCAAAATGTTGTTTTTACATAACGGTAAATTTAAATCATAAATTACAAAATATTACATAATTTTGATATTGTTTTATATAGATAATAAAATGTTCGATCTTCTACCGGTTTTAGATTGCAAAACTATTACGCAAAGCCCGAGATATATACATCTGAAAATGGGGCTTTTTTACAATTTTGAAGAGCTGCAGCTTTGGAACTCTTTACAACTAAAATAAACCTTTCACACACGTAAAAATATGTTATTGTAGCTTTAATTTTCATATCTTGCCGAAGCAAAATTTTTACAGGTGCCTAAGTTACAGGTGTCTAAAAATAGCAAATTTTAAATTTTTGAGGCGTAATAACTCTTAAAGAGGGGGTGTTACCAAAAAATTTTCTGAGGAAACTTATACTAATTCTAAAAGTTCTTTCTTGTCTCAAAATTTCAGGTTCCTATCTAAAGGGGTGCCGGAGTTATGAAAAAAGAAATTTCATGCAAAATGTGGTTTTCACATAACGGTAAATTTAAATCGTAAATTACAAAATATTACATAATTTTGATATTGTTTTATATAGATAATAAAATTTTCGATCTTCTGTCGGTTTTAGATTGCAAAACTATTACGCAGAGCCCGAGATATATACATCTGAAAATGGGGCTTTTTTACAATTTTGAAGAGCTGCAACTTTGGAACCCGTTACAACTAAAATAAACCTTTCACACACGTAAAAATATATTATTGTAGCTTTAATTTTTACATCTTGCAGAAGTAAAATGTGTACAGGTTCCTAAGTTACAGGTGTTTAAAAATAGCAAATTTTCAATTTTTAAGCCCTAATAGCTCATAAACAGGGGGTGGTCCGAAAAAATTTTCTGAACAAACTTATACTGATTCTAAAAGTTCTTTCTTGCCTCAAAATTTCAAGCTTCTATCTAGAAGCGTGCCGGAGTTATGAAAGTAGAAAAATCATGCAAAATTTAATTTTCACATAACGGTAAATTTAAATACTAAATTTAAAAAAATTGTATAATTTTGATATAAATTTACAAAGTTAAAAGAAATACCTGTCGAATGACGTTTTCAGATTGAAAAAATCTTAAGCAGAACATAAGATATATGCATTTAAAAATAGGGCTTTTTCAAAGTTTGAGGGGGTGTAGCTCCGTAATGGGGGGGGCTACATGAAAAAGTTGTTCCACAAAATTATTTTTTTTATGAGACCTACCTATGGTTAAAATTTTTTTTCTCTATCTTTAACGGTGTAGAAGTTTTGTAAACAGACGGACGGACGGACGGACGGACGGACGGACAGAGTGAAACTAATAAGCACATTTTTTCAAAATTTTTTTGGAAATGTGCTAAAAATGGTTTTTGTTTTGGTATCCATTAAAATTAATTCATTAGATACTAAAATTATTTCCGTTTGACGAAATATTTAATTTAAAATGTTGGTTAAATTTTTTTATCGGAATTATTTCTTGGTAGATTATTTTATGGCGCCGTTTCTTTATTAAAGTACCTACTAAATATAATGGAAAGATTTTACTAATATGTAACATGTTACAAGTAAAATGTCCTAAGCAAATCTTTTTTATAACTTATTTGGACCTATATTGTTTGCAATAAATAATAATTATTATGTACATAGACAATTTATATGATAGTTAAAATTTTGATTTAAAACAGTTTTGTAATTTCATGATAGTCATAATACATATTATATGAAAGATCAATACTGTCTTCAATATGTACTTGCAATTATCATCCAAATTAAATGAGTTTCTTTTGAGTTTTTTTGTTGTAATGGCGTTTTTTTTTTCTTATTTAAAATTAAAAACACAATTGATATTTTATTTTAGTGATTCTATAATGTGGAAAGTAAATTACAATCGATTTAAAAAAAAGTATAATATAAGGACTTTCTAAAAACAATATTTTGCAATCTATAAAAATAAAATTTAATAAATAATCTTTGATTCTAAAATCAGTTGTTGGCAGTCATTTTAGGTAACGGTTTACCTAAAATTACTGCTTTAATATTTACCTTATTAACTTTAGTTTAACTTTTAATTGTTTTAATAGTTATTTTTAACTTTCATTATATACCTACTCTTATTATAACCGTCATTTATATGTATTTATCTTTAAATATCATAATTGTCAATTACCATAAAGATTAAATATGAAAAATGATTTTTTCTTTTTTAAATAGCAATAATCCTTTTTATAATAAATTAATCGTCAAGTATTAATAAGCACATACAAATATATGCTGTATACAAGTATGTACATATTATTATTATATTATAATATAGCTATGAAGTTATTAAAATTTATGAGATTATCCTTTTAAATCTTTTCATTCCTTCTTTTTTAAATAAATTCAGAATATTGTATAAAAATAACTTTAACGCCTATATATTAAATTTAACAAGATTGTTTTGAAGGAAGGCAGGCGTTTAAAGATATTTAAGATAATATGTGGCATAAAATTAACATAATATTATATACTCATGAATAATCTCTAAGAAAGTCTTTTGTTAAATTATAAATCTCACCAAATCTTTATATATTTTATGCACTTTCGTATATTATTCTGTATATTATATAACAATATTATATAATATGCTGCCATAGCATGATATCAAAAAAAAAAAATCTACTTATCATTAACATACAAAATGAAAACCTATATTATATTATACAGTATGAGGTAGAAAAAAAGTCTCAGTTTTTCAACATACTCCAAAGTAGATACTACATTTTAACAGATTCTTTTATTAGCACATGTTTAGTGAATTTTTAATTTCATCTTAAATACCAATATTTCAAATAAAAGTTCGGATATCACAAGGATAATTCCTTTTACAAATCCACTCTTTAACATTTATAACAGTTTAATTTATAATGTTTTGGAAGTGATAGTAGTTCCGTCACATTTTGTTAGAAAATCAGATAAATTATCCAAAATTTTCAAAAGTGGCAAAAGTAATAGAATCCTTTCCAATACTTAAAAAATCCAGTATCAACAAATAATTACGAATAATAACCACTTTATAGTTTTAAAAGGAGGTTGTAAAACGTTCACCTAAGTATTTTAAACATTTTGGGTTGGTCTTTAATATTTTTGTATGAATATAAGGGAGTATCAAAATTTACTTTTTCTAAAGTAAACTTTAATTTTCTGATCCTTTAAGTTTCTATTTTATAAAACATTTTTTCTGATATGAAGTTTCTGATATCCTATAACTTACCTTAACATTTTCACTCTTTACCTACGTTACCTACATCTAAATCACTGCACTCACAAGGTATTAGTTATAGTTTATAAAAGATATATCTTTTCAACAAAACAAAAAATAGAATAGAATATATTGGTAATTTTTTAAAGAGTACTATGCTGAAGTATATCAGTACCGGTAAAACAGGTAAACAAATAGTTTAGCGATATTTAAACATCGAAAATTTAACACTTACATAATATACAAAGTATACATTTTTAACAATGTATATAAAAAGGAGAGTAAACTACTTTTTGTATAATATAGCTGTTATTTACTGTTGATCTGTTACTGTTCACTAAATAAATTTTCTGAATGTAAAAAGCAATATTTTCAGATAAAACATATTACCTTGATATATTTGAAAGGAAATGGGTAAATGTAATTTATAGGAAAAAAAATGAGGGCGTATCTTCACGTGAGTCTTTATGTTATAATAAATTTATAACAAAACAAAATTAAAAAAAAATCGTGTTTATTTTAACATACCAGTTAAAATGTGGTTGAAACGTGTTGATGATAATATTATAATCATTGTTATTATCCTTCATTACTCTTTACCTATTCACCTTGATCTTATACTATCATCATTATGCCTTTAATATAAATATTTTTCAGGAACAATCCTCAATATAATCATCAATTGACTTGATAAAAAAACATTATTAATAGTGGTTAAAGCTGTTTTTGTTTTAAAAAAAAATATATATAGAACCTTAAAGTGACTATAAAAACTATATGAAAAAAAAATAGGTAAAAAAAATGATTTTATATCAAAAATTAAAATATTTTTAAATAAATGTAATGTAAGGTAAGTTGGAGAATTTTTCAATTTTTTTAGTAACTTTTAGTATAGGAGTGCGTTTTTTTAATCAACTAAAAAAATATTTTATGTAATATACTTTATTTGAGAAGATGTGATCTGATATATTCTAATAGATATAATGAATGTTACATACGAATTGTTCCCTTAATTTTATTTGCAAAAATATACAAATGAGACGACAATTGAAATTTCCGAGAAGAATTTAAAAAAAAAAAGCGGATAGCCCTGGCAGCTAATTGCTTAAACTGTTAACTATAATTTAAATTGTAGTTAATAAAAAATAATAATAATAATAATAAACACGGTAGAACGTAAACCAACAGTTTTTAAAAGCGCACATTTCCAAAACTCAATATAAACTGTTTGGAATTGTAACTTGCACAAAAATTTGAAAATTTCATGTAAAAAGAAAAAACGTGAAAATAGGACATTTTCGAAATTTTGAGGGGCCGTAAGTCCGGAATCCTTTATAACTAAGAAAAACCGTTAACACACGTAAAAACTTATTATTGAACCTTTAATTTTCATGTTTTGCCGAAGAAAACTTTTTACAGGTGCCTAAGTTACAGGTGTCTGTCTAAAAATAGCAAATTTTCAATTTTTCAGGCGTAATAACCCTTAAATAGGTGGTGCTACCAAAAATTTTCTGAGGAAAGTTATACTAATTCTAAAAGTTCTTTCTTGTTATGTGCCGAAGTTAGTGCCGGAGTTATGAAAAAAAAAATTTCATGCAAAATGTGGTTTTCACATAACGGTAAATTTAAATAGTAAATAACAAAATATTACATAATTTTGATATTGTTTTATATAGATAATAAAATGTTCGATCTTTTGGCTGTTTTAGATTGCAAAACTATTACGCAGAGCCTGAGATATATGAATCTGAAAATGGGGCTTTTTCGCAATTTTGAAGAGCTGCAACTTTGGAACCCTTTACAACTAAAATAAACCTTTAACACACGTTAAAATATATTACTGTAGCTTTAATTTTTATATCTTGCAGAAGTAAAATGTGTACAGGTTTCTAAGTTACAGGTGTTTAAAAATAGCAAATTTTCAATTTTTAAGACCTAATAGCTCATAAACAGGGGGCAAACAAAATTTTCTGAGCAAACTTATACTAATTCTAAAAGTTCTTTCTTGCTTCAAAATTACAAGCCTCTATCTAAAAGCGTGTCGGAGTTATGAAAGTAGAAAAATCATGCAAAATTTGGTTTTCACATAACGGTAAATTTAAATACTAAATTTAAAAAATATTGTATAATATTGATATTAATTTACAAAGTTAAAAAAAATACCTGTCGAATAACGTTTTCAGATTGAAAAAGTCTTAAGTAGAACATAAGATATATGCATTTAAAAATAGGGCTTTTTCAAAGTTTGAGGGGCTGTAGCTCCATAATGGATTGGGCTACATGAAAAAGTTGTTCCACAAAATTATTTTTTTTATGAGACCTACCCATGGTTAAAAGTTTTTATACCCGTATGAACTATGTTCAAGGGTATAATAAATTTGCCATTACGTTTGTGACACCTTAAAGGAGTCGAGCTAGATATAGTGTCAAAGGTATGGATCGGCTCAGAATCGAATTCTGAGTCGATTAAGCCATGTACGTCCGTCCGCACGATAACTCAAAAAATAAAGGAGCTAGGGGGCTGACATTTTTTTTACGTCACTTTTGCAAAATTGTTAGTTTTGCTATTTAAATCCAACATTTTCGGTCGGCGGGTTCGAGTAGCTGCCATACAACTTCTATCTTTATATAGAAATAACTCAGTATCTATTCAAGCTAGGTTTCTGAAATTTTGCAAATGATGATCAAGTTTTATGGCAACAACTTCTGTAAAATTTGGTTGTGCTGGTGCAGCGGGTTCGGGTAGCTGCCATACAACTTCTCCGTTTAAATGATAATAACTCAGTGTTTATTGAAGCTAGGAATCTGAAATTTAGTAAAGAGGTGTCGAGTTACATGCCAACAACTTTTGTAAAATTTGGTTGGTCTAGAGCAGCCGGTTCAGACTTCTTGCACCTCTTGGAACCTAATGAAGCTAGGCGTCTGAAATTTTGCAAATGATGATCAAGTTTTATGGCAACAACTTTTGTAAAATTTGGTTGTGGTGGTGCGGCGGGTTCGGGTAGCTGCCATACAACTTCTCCGGTTAAATGAGAATAACTCAGTGTTTATTGAAGCTAGGAATCTGAAATTTAGTAAGGAAGTGTCGAGTTATATGCCAACAACCTTTGTAAAATTTGTTTGGCCTAGAACAGCCGGTTCAGGCTTCTTGCACCTCTTGGAAGTTAATAAAGCTAGGCGTCTGAAATCTTGCAAATGATGATCAAGTTTTATGGCAACAACTTCTACAAAATTTGGTTGTGGTGGTGTGACGGGTTCGGGTAGCTGCCATACAAAATCTCTTTTTAAATGAAAGAACTCAGTGTCCGTCCGCACTATAACTCAAAAAATAGAGGAGCTAGGAGGCTGAAAATTTTTTTACGTTACTTTTGTGAAATTGTTAGTTTTGCTATTTAACTCCAGCATTTTCTGTCCCCGGGTTCGGGTAGCTGCCATACAACGTCTTTCTTTAAATGGAAATAACCCAGTGTCTGTTCAATCTAGGTATCTGCAATTTTGCGAATGATGATCAAGTTTTATGGCAACAACTTCTGCAAAATTTGGTTGTGGTGGTGCGACGGGTTCGGGTAGCTGCCATACAACTTCTCTTTTTAAATGAAAATAACTCAGTGTCCGTCCGCACGATAACTCAAAAAATAAAGGAGTTAGGAGGCTGAATTTTTTTTTACGTCACTTTTACAAAATTGTTAGTTTTGCTATTTAACTCCAGCATTTGCGGCCGCCGGGTTCGAGTAGGTGCCATACAACTTCTTTCTTTAAATGGAAATAACCCAGTGTCTATTCAATCTAGGTATCTGAAATTTTGCAAATGATGATCGAGTTTTATGGCAACAACTTCTGTAAAATTTGGTTGTGATGATATGACAGGTTCGGATAGTTGCCATACAACTTCTCTTTTTAAATGAAAATAACTCAGTGTCTATTGAAGCTAGCTATCTGAAATTTAGTGAAAAAGTGTCGAGTTGCATGCCAAAAACTTTTGTAAAATTTGATTGGTCTAAAGCAGCCGGTTCAGGCTTTTTGCATTTCTTGGAACTTAATGAAGCTACGCGCAATAGATTCGGGTAGCTATCATACAACTCCACAATTTACATAAATATATCTCTGTAGTTCGGTACTAAAACTCTGAATGTTTTTAAAAGATGATCAAGTTTTATAGAAACAGGATATATTACGTTCATACGGGTATCCCAGAGTTGACACAGTCTACTCTACTGCACTCTTCCTCGTTTTCTCTATCTTTAACGGTGTAGAAGTTTTGTAAACAGACGGACAGAGTGAAACTAATAAACACATTTTTTCAAATTTTTTTCGGAAATGTGCTAAAAACGAGGAACAGTGCAGTAGAGTAAACTGTGTCAATTTTGGGATAACCGTATGAACGTAATATATCCTGTTTTTATAAATCTTAGTACGGAAGTTAATTACAGAGATATATTTAAGTAACTTGTGGAGTTGTATGACAGCTACCCGAATCTATTGCACCAGCACAACCAAATTTTACAGAAGTTGTAGCCATAAAACTTGATCTTCCTTTATAAGATTTCAGACCTAGTCCTAGTCCTAATTGATCATCATTAGCAAAATTTCAGATACCTAGCTTGAATAGACACTGAGTTATTTCTATTTAAAGAGAGAAATTGTATGGCAACTATTAAAACCAGGCGGCCGAGAATACCGGATTTAAATAGCAGAACTAACAATTTTACAAAAGTAATGTAAAAAAAATTCCAGCCTCATATCTCCTTTGTTTTTTGAATTATTGTGCGGACGGACGTACATGGCTTATTCGACTCAGAATTCGCTGCTGAGCCGAACCATAGCTTTTACACTATATCTAGCTCGACTCGTAATGGCAAATTTATTATACCCTTGAACATAATTCATACGGGTATAAAAAACTACGCGAACTGTATAAGTGTCATAAATCGTCATTGTGTTGCGTTTACCTACTTTAAAAGCGGTTTAAACAAAAGAAATTACAGCAACTTTTCAATTCAAAAATGTAAAATTTTAAAATGGATTTTTATGGCTTTGGCTTTTATAAAATTGTTCATGCATTTTATCAATTCATTGTGACATTTATTCATCAAATTAAAGTTTCTTTTCTTTTCTTCAAATTTGACTGACATAATTTTGTGATTTTAATTTTTTATGTATTTGTCCGTATTATGAAAATATATTAAATATAGGTAATTATGCATTCAAAATTAAAAAAATAATTTTTATTACTAATATTGGTGAAAATACACTATGTTTGAAAAAAAAAATGTAATTTTCAGTTTAATTATTTCATTATTTAGAATTAAAACATATTAAATAAAAACAATAACAGCAAAACATAAACAGATCAATATTTTTGGTTACTACACAGCACTAATAAGAAGAAATATTTTATATTGTATTGAACAATAATTTTTATTTTGAAATGTGTATAATTATTTAACATTACTACAAATACGTCTTACCTCTTTTTATAAGGAATCATCAACGAACAGAGTTGAAATTAAAATAAATTTTTATCATAAATATTCGATTTGGCTGCTAACAGGCCAAAGAGAAAAAGATAACGGGTCTAATGCCATAAAATTGACTTTGAACACAAATCTCTCTTTTTCTAACAAAAAAATACCAGTTCAAGTGAAATTTTTGTTTGAAAAAATAAGGATCTATTGAGTTCAAGCTCTGTTTTGCAAAATAATGCATTAAGATTGATTACCAGTACACCGGTTGAATGCACATGATGACACCGTGACAACGACATCGACGTACCGTGATTTTTATTCATACTATGCATTTCTTATGAATATCCTTGAATTTTTTCAACCGTAAGTTTGTGGAACATCTTAATTAGATTTATTGAGTAAAAAAATTGTTTTTTATTTATACTTTTTATCCACAAAATAATTTTATTAATATTTTATTTTTTTATAAGTCTTAAAATATTATATTTATTTATTATAAAGCCTATATATATTTCGGCATCACTGCCATCATCAGGGCGAATACAATTTAATACTTAATTTAATAAATTAAGGTGAGGTACAATTTTTTACTCAATAAATCTTATGAATATATTAATATTGGACGACTAAGAGATCAGCGACATCCTACCAGCACCTTAACATACATAATTTAAAATATCGTCCTCCTTTCGGAAAGAAAAATCCCGTCCGGCGTTATGCCTGAATAATAGTTATATTTTAGTTTAAAAAGTCCGTTAATCCACAAAAAATTTAGCTAATTAAAAGTATTAAATAAATAAAGAATTAATATGTTTTTAAATATAATCATAGTAAAATCTTAAAAATAAAATCATATATAGATCAAGGAGTCAATTCAATTAAATTTTTTTTTTATTCGAAAATTATTTTGTAATATTTTAATTTATAAGTTGCTATTATTATTTTTATGAGGCAAAGTTTATTTTTCTTTTTTGGCATCAATTTATAAAAATTCATTTAAATTTTTTTAAAAAAATTTCTAAGAAAAAGAAGAAGAATGATAAGACAAGCAAAAAATTGGTTAATAATGAAATTTATGTTGGTTTTGTATGAACCCATCATGAGTATTAAGAAAATATAGGAAAACTAATTGTTCTTATTTTAATACCTACTATCTTTCTTTTAAGTATTAATTTTTAGCATCATTTAAAAAAATGTTCTTTTTAGTTTTACTCTGTCTGTCCTTCTCTCTTTGTTATCAACATTTCTTAACTTTTTACAGCAATATATCTAATATTTAGGATGGATTGATCTTATTAAATAATATTTTTATGTCGAATAAATTTTTTTTGTAGTCTCCCAAATATGGGAGAAAAGAAACCCAATGATCCTATTCATCTGGTTCTAATAATATAAGCTTATATAAGTTTTATTGAGAATTTTTTTCAACATAAGAACTTTAAACAAAAGAAATTTTCCTAAATTTTATAGATTGATAATTTTATTGTTGTTGAAGTTTTGGGTACCCCTCATATGTATATTCCCAAAAATTTAAATTAGAAACTTATAGTTTGAGATCATTAAAAAAATTTTTTTTTTTTATACCCGTATGAACTATGTTCAAGGGTATAATAAATTTGCCATTACGTTTGTGACACCTTAAAGGAGTCGAGCTAGATATAGTGTCAAAGGTATGGATCGGCTCAGAATCGAATTCTGAGTCGATTAAGCCATGTACGTCCGTCCGCACGATAACTCAAAAAATAAAAGAGCTAGGGGCTGAATTTTTTTTACGTCGCTTTTGCAAAATTGTTAGTTTTGCTATTTAAATCCAACATTTTCGGTCGGCGGGTTCGAGTAGCTGCCACACAACTTCTATCTTTATATAGAAATAACTCAGTATCTATTCAAGCTAGGTTTCTGAAATTTTGCAAATGATGATCAAGTTTTATGGCAACAACTTTTGTAAAATTTGGTTGTGGTGGTGCGACGGGTTCGGGTAGTTGCCATACAACTTCTCCGTTTAAATGAGAATAACTCAGTGTTTATTGAAGCTAGGAATCTGAAATTTAGTAAAGAGGTGTCGAGTTACATGCCAACAACTTTTGTAAAATTTGGTTGGTCTAGAGCAGCCGGTTCAGGCTTCTTGCAGCTCTTGGAACCTAATGAAGCTAGGCGTCTGAAATCTTGCAAATGATGATCAAGTTTTATGGCAACAACTTCTGCAAAATTTGGTTGTGTTGGTGCGACGGGTTCGGATAGCTGCCATACAACTTCTCTTTTTAAATGAAAATAACTCAGTGTTCGTCCGCACGATAACGCAAAAAATAAAGGAGCTAGGAGGCTGAAATTTTTTTTACGTCTCTTTTGCAAAATTGTTAGTTTTGCTTTTTAACTCCAGCATTTTCGGCCGCCGGGTTCGAGTAGCTGCCATACAACTTCTTTCTTTAAATGGAAATAACCCAGTGTCTATTCAATCTAGGTATCTGAAATTTTGCAAATGATGATCGAGTTTTACGGCAACAACTTCTGCAAAATTTGGTTGTGGTGGTGCGACGGGTTCGGGTAGCTGCCATACAACTTCTCTTTTTAAATGAAAATAACTCAGTGTCTATTGAAGCTAGCTATCTGAAATTTAGTGAAAAAGTGTCGAGTTGCATGCCAAAAACTTTTGTAAAATTTGATTGGTCTAAAGCAGCCGGTTCAGGCTTTTTGCATTTCTTGGAACTTAATGAAGCTAGGCGCAATAGATTCGGGTAGCTATCATACAACTCCACAATTTACATAAATATATCTCTGTAGTTCGGTACTAAAACATCTGAATGTTTTTAAAAGATGATCAAGTTTTATAGAAACAGGATATATTACGTTCATACGGGTATCCCAGAGTTGGCGCAGTCTGCTCTACTGCACTCTTCCTCGTTTTAATCTATTTTTTAATGCACTTCCTTTGTATTTACAGCGTATTGTATAAGCTCTTAAAATTGTGATGATAAGAGAGAAAAATTGTGAGGAAAAAAGATAATAAGAGGTTCGAAATTAAAACTTTCGAAACGAAAAGTTTTTGGTGATCTGAGAGACTCAAAAATTAAAACTCTAATAATAAATATTTCAACATGAGAAATATTTCGAAATTTTCGTGTTAATAAAAACTCTTTATTTTATCTTTATCTACAACTCTTTGCCTTCATAGTTCTATATCTTTTATGATTACGCAATTAGTTCTTTATCTACCTCTCTATCTCAATTTTCAATCTCTTTTAATTCTATATTCCTTCGTTAAGAATCTTAAAAGAACCACTAACATTTTTTAACTATTTTCTTTTTAATTTTCTTTATTTTAACGTTTTTAACCGTCCTAATTTTTAAAAAATTTATAATGAATAAAAAGATTTATGATATTAATTAGAAGAAAATTTAGAAAAAAACCCACAAAATAAATTAAAAATTAAAACTCTTCCAAGTTTGCGTTATTTAAAATGTATATAATATGTATGTAGTAGAACCAAATGTTTTTTTATCCACACTAAAATAATTATTTTTGTTTTTTGTTGTTTTCTTTTACTGAATTTCGTCCTTAATCTTCATTAATATTATTAGGAAATTAGGCTATAATCGTAACAATTTTAGCTAATTTTTTATACTTAATTTTTGTGTGAATGTAATGTATTTTTTGTGTGAGTGTGAGTGTATGTAAATTTGTTTGTATACAATTTTATTTTGAATATCTTATTTTAATCTTAGATGCGGTTGTTCATTTCAAGAGATAACAGCATTTTATATTGCTTTAATCCTTTTTCTAACAAATTTTCTGGTTAGAGATTACATTTTAATTGCTGTCGCTATCATTATTATGGTTTGAGGTTTTGATTAAAAGTATTAAATGATAATAACGGAAAATGTGTTTTTGTTTTTCTTTTAAGATTTAAACTACTTTAAGTGGTTTTGGTATTACTTTTGTATAATTTGAATTAAATTGGTGGAATACAATTAATTATATATTATAGGCAGTAAATAGAAGTGTTCTTTTGAAAAAGAGTTTTTTTTTTTTTATATAATTAATATGTATGTAATATTATCAGAAATTATTGTAAGAAATGAAAATTATTTTTTAAGTTTTTTAAATTCAAATTTATAGAATATAAATTGTGAATTAAAAGTTTTGTAATTTTTGTCCCTTCTTTAAAAATTACACGATCAATTTAAAGAATTTGAAGAACTGAAAAATTTCATACCTATGTACATAAATTTTATTTGTCGCATTACTTTAAAGATACTTTTTCATAGCCTTGAAAAAAATTAAAAGCAACAGCTGTTTGTTGTTATTTCAAATTTATACCTATAGTTAATTTAATTATGATAATTTGAAGTCTTTCGCCAAAACTTTTTATCCTTGAAAATAAAATTTTTTTTTTTTTTTTTTTGAAATCCTGTATATTTAATCAATTTTTAATAATGATGAATGATAAATGATTCACTATCAATTTAAAGAAAATTGACTTTTCAAATTAAATTTCCAGTTTTAAAATTAAGTCAGGGTTTACATTGAATATAGTAACTAGAATCAGCATGCTAATTTATTACATTATATTTAAACTTTTTTGTATTTTGTAAGAGGTTAGTTGGAGTTGGTGACTTTTTTACTTCCTTACTTATTATCTTGCCTGCATTCTCGACATATTTGTTAAAAATCAAATAATAGTGTGTTTTTTTTTAAATTTTAAATGTACCTACTTTGAAAAGGAAAAAATCGAAAAAGTAAATAATTAAACAATTTTTAATAAAATATACTGCACAACAGTGAAGGAAAAAAAAATTGTAACAGTATCTTCTATTATAATAAAAGCCGTAAACGTTTGCAACAATAACATTTTTCATATCAAAAACTAATACTGCATATAACAGAAAAAAAAGAATAAAAAAAATTAAAAATGTATAGGGTTGGGTACGTAATTCCGAAAACCATAATCACTAATTCCAAATCCCGAAAAATCAAAATACCATAAATAAAATCCCGAAAATTTAAAACCGGAATTTCAAAATTCCGAAAAACAAAATCCTGAAATTTGAACTTCTCGCATAGACATACGTAATATATGGATATAAATATGCCGGAAAAGGGGAAATACTCTGATTTTAAATTCAACTATTAATACTTACAGTATGCCCGCACACATATAAATATACCAATTTCATTCAACAAAAATATTCAATTTTGACATTTCACTTAAAAAATAGTGAGTTTTATACGAATTTAGACATTTTTAGGAAACAAAGATTATTTTTGAAGGAAGGGGGGGCTTTTGCTCCCAAACCCCCACTACCAATGTTTCTTTAGTTTTCTTAGTGTTGTTATCTACATTATTACGTTTATTTAAATTTATTCTTATTCTTATTGTAAGAAGGTATTCTTACTGATGAAAGGAACATAATATTATATAGTTCTCAAAAAACGTTTTTAAGATAAATAAAAACTATATTAGAACAGAAAGATATTTCTTTTTATTTCATGAAAAAGCTAAGTGACAAAATGAGCCAAATTGACAAAAAACCAATATTATTTCTAGATTACTAAAATACCAAAATATTATTGACCAATATTATTATTTCTAGATTACCAGACCGGGGAATGCCAAGCCGGGTTTATCTAGTTTAAAATACAGTAATAAATATTTGAATTAATTTATGTGAAACTATATTTAATTAATGTACACTATAAAAAATTATCTTATTTTAAATACCATTTAATAAAATAGGAAAAAAAAAAAATAGACGAAACCTTAAGGATCGAAGTTTTTTTTGTCCTTCATAAATTACTATATCATTTGTAAGCATAAATTACTATATCTTGCTTATTTTGGAGTTTGACGTAATTAATGGCTCACTCAGTAAGTTACCTACTATTTAATGTCTATTTAATGCAATACTCCGAATTATTTCAAAAATATGAACAATATTTTATAGTTTATAATAATTTTGAAAATATATAAAACTTTCTACAACAGAAAAAACCAAAAACTGTCATCTTAAATTTTTCCAATAATAATCTTAATAAAAGTGCCTCATCTATTTGGAAAATTTATAGTGAAGGATATAGGGTAGAATGTATAAAACTGAGCCAGAACTCAAATCTCATATTTTCAAACAAAACCTATATGAATTCAAGTGTAGATTTTGTTTGAAGAACTGATATTTGAGGTCAGTTTTATGTATTCAGTCCATTGATTTGTAATATGAACATTGAAAATTAGAAACAATTTTTCCCTTATGAACATACGATTAACATCTTGAATCATATTATATTAATAAAATGTTGTATTCAAAGAGACACAGGATCAAGTTTAAAAAATTCTAGAATACAAAAAATTGAGGTAAAATGGAAAATAAAGCGCATAATAATGATTTTAACTAATAAACTGCTAATATTTAAATTTATTTCCTAAATATTTAAATAATGATTAAATTCAGAAGTCAAAAATATAAAAATTGAATTTTTACATCTATTGTCCTTTTCTAAGAATCCTTATTTAAAATTTGAAGAAAATACAAAACAAATATTATTTTAAATTATTTGTTGAATTTTGTATTTACTTTTTGTTTTAAAAACCAAAAAAAAAATCATAATAAATGTCAATATTATAAAATTATTGTTATTCGTTTTATATTTTTTTATTATAATGATTGATAATGGATAACCAACTTCAGATCTTTAAATTGTTCCTTTTATATATCTTTAAATAAAAAAATCTATTTTAATTTTCTTTTGTATTAAATATGTCAAAAAAAAATTTTATTTACATAATAATTTCTAGAGAGTTTTTTTCTTAATAAATCTTAAGAAGTGTTTTATATTTATATTGTAATTGATTTTCGTGATAATTGTGGCCTTATCGAAAGGAAAAAGAAATTGAAACTTATTTACATAAAAAATCCTGTGAAAGATCTAAAAAATTATATAACCAGCTTAAAAATAAAATTGAAATAGGTATATATAAAATTATTTAAATAACACACAGTAAAATAAATATTTACAGAAGATATTTATAGAATTTTAAAGAAAATTCATTAAAGGATAAACGAAAATAAAAATGAAAACAAAAATATAAAATGAATAAATATTTTTCCACAGTAAGAAAAATAAAATTTTCCATTAAAGCAAAGCGTTCATATTCTTATTAGAATTATTCCATTCTAGTGATTTTGTTTACTTTTTTCTTCAAAAAAAAAAAAAAACCATTAATTTATACCTATACCTCAGTATTTTTTTTTTTTCGGATGTTCCTTTTTAACATTTTAACGTTATGGGTACTAAATAATATTACGGTATAGTTTCGTTTTTAGCAAATTTCCAAAAAAAAAATTGAAAAAATGTCTGTTAGTTTCACTCTGTCCGTTCGTTCATAATATATACGTTTGTTTACAAAACTTCTACACCGTTAAAGATAGAGAAAAAACAATTCTAACCATGGGCAGGTCTCATAAAGAAATTAGTTTTGTGGAATAAATTTTCATGCAGCCCCATCCATCAAAACCAAATTTTGCATGACTTTTCTACTTTCATAATTCTGGCACGCTTTTAGATAGGGACTTGAAATTTTGAGACCAGAAAGAACTTTTAGAATTAATATAAGTTTGCTCAAAAAACTTTTTATACCACCCCCTGTTTAAAACCTATTAGCGCTCAAAAATTGAAAATATGTTATTTTTAGACACCTATTATAACTTAGGCACCTGTACAAATTTTTTTTCGGCAATATATAAAAATTAAAGCTCCAGGAATATATTTTTACGTGTATTAACGGTTTTTCGTAGTTATAAAGTTCCGAATTTACAACCCCTCAAAATTGAAAAAAAGTACTATTTTCACATTTTTTCTTATATGAAATTTTCAAATTTTGTTGCAAGTCACAATTTTAAACAGTTTTATTTTTTGGAAATATGTGCTTTTAAAAACCGTTGGTTTGCATTGTGCTTTGTTTTTTTAAATATTTAAAAAAATAGAGTTTTTTTTTGTTGGAAACAATACTCCATTAAATTAAAGATCAGATCTACCTTTATGATATTTTTGCTGGTTAATTAAAATATTAAAGAAAAACTAAAAGAATAGCACAATATTAGATATGGGGCTTCGGCGGTTTAGTGGGTAAGAGCGTATGAAATACACTGTAAACACTAAAGGAGTGTGTCTTAGAATTCCATACACATCGTAAGAAAAATTTTCTCTTACACGACATTAAATTAAAGGCTGTGTAATAATTCCCTATCACATTTTTGTGTGGCAGGGATAATAATATAATAGTAATTAAAAGTTTATTCTTTGTCTTGCTTTGTCCTTTTATTTGTACTTATTGAGTTATTGCCAGAAAACTTGTTTATATGAAGATATAAATTTGACAGTTGCATAACAGGTATCGGATCCAGCTGTTGCATAAGACCAACTAGATTTTGAAGAGGTCATTAGCATAAAACTTATCTCATTTTGACAAAATTAAACATATCTAACCTAAATACCTATACACTGAATGGTGATCATATTATTTCCGGCAGGGCTGGGGAGTCGGAGTCGGAGTCGTATACAAAATAAACCGACTCAGACTTCAAAAAAATTTAATAATATTTTGTGTTTAATTAAATCGCTTTTATTAGTTCAAAAACTTTATATAAAAATAAATTTAAGGATCTGACGAAATATCAATTATTTAATATTTAATTTACCCATTTCTAAAAATAATATTTTGTTACAACTTACTTAGTTATTTTTTTTTTAAACTTATCTACTTAGTCAAAAATCAGAATTTTAATTTAATATTTAATTGAATAAAATCACACATAATCATAATATTATGTAGTTTCCTACATATTATAATATTGTACATAATTTTGATTGCATTAATAAATTTTCAATAATACTATATGCTATCGGCACAAAGAAGCTTTATATATATATATACATATATATAAAGAGATTCAGTTATTCAATAACAATATCTTATTAGCTGCAATTCATGTTCTTCCAATGAGCGGCGTTTTATTAAATACCGCTCAAATTGCTAAAGCTAAAGAAAGACTTTTTGCGATCGCAATTCGAATCAAAAATTTAAAGGGACATGTAGATCATGAAGTTGAACCATCTTGATCTACTTCCAGTAATGATGATATAAATTTTGAAAACCATGTGGAAGGAAAAGAAGGAGAGTTACAATTAAAGCGTAGGCGTTTAAATTTAGAGAAACTACAAAAACCAGATATAGAAAAAATACAATTTAAACAAGACTTTTTAAAAGAACTGAATGAAATAGAAAAATAAGTTAAGTATTACAGGTTCTTTAAGGTTTTAAGGTTTACTGTGTGGTATGTTAAGTATATACTTTTATAAGGCTAACATTATATAAAACTAGTTATATTGAAAAATCTGAGTCGGCTGTAGAGGTGAAAAAAAGTAGGAGTCGTAGTCAGAGTCAGGAGTTTTCCTTCAAGATTCTCCAGCACTGATTTCAGGTATACAAAGTTAATGAAATCCATAAATTTTGAAAAAATTAATATAAATATGTGTAGGTAAAAAAATTAGAAAATTTCAGAAATTTAAATTTTTTTTACAAATTTTTGGAACACATCGAAAGTTCTTCGAAGGAACTACATTAGCTTTTTCTGAGTATTGTTTAAATTTAACCAAATAAAACAACCTAGATATAAAACCAAACTTCAGAATGAAACTTTTAATTAAAATTTAATTTTGAGAATAAGTATCCTTATTGAAGATAAAAATTCTAGGGGAATATGGTTTGCACATATAAGAATTTCCAACTTTAAAGTACACAATATTCGATATAGCATATGATTTCATAAATACCATGTGCCTATCAAATTCTTTCTGAAGTCTTTTCTGATTTGAAAAAAAAATGTATACCTATATAATAAAATTTTGAATTTATTGGTTTGTTAAAAATTTTACTTATCTTTTGTTCTTTTGTTAGATTGTTTACAAAATACTTTAACACATTATTTTTTATACGTTTATCCTCTTCACTATTAAATAGTTTTAACATACAAAATTTTTTACAACACCGTCCCTCGATAAAATATATTTTTAGCACATTTCCAAAAAAATTTTGAAAAAATGTGCTTATTAGTTTCACTCTGTCCGTCCGTCCGTCTGTTTACAAAACTTCTACACCGTTAAAGATAGAGAAAAAAAATTTTAAACATGGGTAGGTCTCATAACAAAAATAATTTTGTGGAACAACTTTTTCATGTAGCCCCATTCATTACGGAGCTACAGCCCCTCAAACTTTGAAAAAGCCCTATTTTTAAATGCATATCTATATTTTATGTTCTGCTTAAGATTTTTTCAATCTGAAAACGTTATTCGACAGGTATTTTTTTTAACTTTGTAAATTAATATCAAAATTATACAATTTTTTTAAATTTAGTATTTAAATTTACCGTTATGTAAAAACCAAATTTTGCATGATTTTTCTACTTTCATAACTCCGGAACGCTTTTAGGTAGAGGCTTGAGGCAAGAAAGAACTTTTAGAATTAGTATAAGTTTGCTCAGAAAATTTTTTTGCAACACCCCCTGTTTATGAGCTATTAGGGCTCAAAAATTGAAAATTTGCTATTTTTAAATACCTGTAACTTAGGAACCTGTACACATTTTACTTCTGCAAGATAAAAAAATTAAAGCTACAGTAATATATTTTTACGTGTGTTAAAGGTTTATTTTAGTTGTAAAGGGTTCAAAGTTGCAGCTCTTCAAAATTGCGAAAAAGCCCCATTTTAAGATGCCCCATATATCGCAGGCTCTGAGAAATAGTTTTGCAATCTAAAACAGCGAGAAAACCGGAAATTTTATTATCTATATAAAACAATATCAAAATTATGTAATATTTTGTTATTTACTATTTAAATTTTCCGTTATGTAAAAACCACATTTTGCATGAAATTTCTTGTTTCATAACTCCGACACACCTTTAGATAGGAACCTGAAATTTTGAGACAAGAAAGAACTTTTAGAATTAGTATAAGTTTTCTCAAAAAATTTTTTGGTAGCATCCCTTTTTTAAGAGTTATTACGCCTCAAAAATTGAAAATTTGCTATTTTTAGACACCTGTAAAAATTTTTCTTCGGTAAGACATGAAGATTAAAGGTTTAATAATATATTTTTATGTGTGTTAACGGCTTTTATTAGTTATATAGGATTCCGGACTTACGGCACCTCAAAATTTCAAAAATGTCCTATTTTCACATTTTTTCTTTTTACATGAAATTTTCAAATTTTGTGTAAGTCACAATTCTAAACAGTTTGTATTGAGTTTTGGAAATGTGCGCTTTTAAAAACCGTTGGTTTACATTCTACCTTGTTTATTTTTTTTATCAGTTTTTAAAAGAAACTGTATAGTAAATAGCGAAATTTTGTACAAAAATACCCAAAACAAAATACCTAATAATTTTTTTACTTCACCAGAAAATATCCCATGTTTAAATAACTTACGTACCCGATACATGCCACAGGCAATATTGAAGCAAAATGGAATGGTAGATAAATAAATTTATCGTTTTGTTAGTTTTGTTATCGTTCTATAGTAAAAAAGGAATCTAAAAATTTTTGTTTTTTAAGGTATATGTTACTAATTGTTATTATTTTTAGAAAAATTTCATTTATGGAAATTTCAATGTCATAGATGAATTTGTTTTAGTTTTTAAACGAGTAACGGTGCAGTAGAGTAGACTGTGTCAAGTTTTGGACACCCGTATGAATGTAATATATGCTATTTTCATAAAACTTGATCACTTTTTGCAAAATTTCAGATGTTTCAGAACCGACGTTAAGTACCGAGATATATTTATGTAAATTTTGGAATTGTATGACTACCTGTACCTGTTGCACTAGCACAACCAAATTTTACTTAAGATATTAATACACAACTCGACATTTTTCCACTAACTTTCAGAAATCTAACCTTAATAGACACTGAGTTCTATTAATTTAAAAAGGGAAGTTATATGACAGTACCTTAAGGGTTATTTAAGGTATCACAAGACACAAACGTAATGGCAAATTTATTATATCCTTGAACATACGTTCAAACGGGTATAAAAATTAAAGCAAATAATTAATAGCGGGGAAACAAAAATAAAGTAATCAAAAACAACGAAAGTTTGCTTATGCAGGTAAAAAAATAATGTACAATAAGGAAAAAATATATATATGCAATTTTTCAGAAAAAGAAAAACGCATCTTTTGTATGGGCTGTAAGAATAAAATATTAAAATTTATGTGAACAATTTTTTTTATTCTTCGTCAATCGTCTGGTATTCACCTTTAAAAAAATAGCGTTATTGTTGTTTATACCCGTACGATAGGATCGGGTATAATAAAATTACTCCTCCGTTTGTAACACCTCGAAATAAGCGAGCTAGATATACCTTCAAAGGTATGGATCGGATCAGAAAAAAATTCTAAGACTTTTGAGCCATGTCCGTCCGTCCGTCCGTCCGTCCGTCCGTCAGCACGCTAACTCAAAAACTAAGAAAGCTAGAATCTTGAAATTTACACAAACTATTTTAGGAGTAATTTGTAGGTTCCCTATTTTTTTTGGTTGAGTTTGGACCAAACCTTAGGGTAGCTCTCGAACACCTAACTTTTAGATCCCCACATTTTTTTTGAAATAGAGCTATGAAATTTTAACTGCTGATAGATCTCACAAAAATATTAATATTATTTTTAATAACTTTTTTTTGTAGCCCCACCCGTTACGGAGCTACAGCTCCCCAAAGGTTCAAAAAAGCTCTATATTTAAATTGTTATAGCACAAGTTGTATAAGGTATATCTTCATTTTGAAAACGCCAAACGATTACTACTTTTATTAGCTTTAAAAGTACATATACAATAAATATATATTTGTGGCATACGGTGTCTTAATTTACCGTTATGTAAAACTCAAATTTTGCAAAATCCTTTAACCCTTCTATCTTCTAAACCGTTTAAGTTGGAAACTTGAAATTTTGACAGAAGTTAGATCTTTAAAAATCAGTATGAGTCATTTCAAAAATTTTTTTTGTATCACCCCCTGTTTAGGAGCTGTAAGGGGTCAAAAACTGAAAATTTCCTATTTTTAAACACCTGTAACTTGAACACCTGTTAAAATTTTTTTGAAATAATACACAAAAATTAAAGCTTTAATATTATACTCTTATTTCTGTTAATAACTTTTTTTAATAATGTAGGGTTACTTTATAATTGACGAAAGTGTTACTTGATTTTTTCAAATTTTTAACAAATTTCTTTAACGAATTTTTTCCATTTTGTTTTACTCGATAATTTGAAATTATTGAGGATATAATGCGTAGTACAAAAAAAAATGTAAATAAATAAACAACATAACGGTTGCTTGAAGAATTTTTATTTATATGATATTGATATATATACATACTTATATAATATCATGTTCGCTAGTGAATGAATGATAAGAGTATATATGTATATTATATAGCGCTGTATTTTATTACATATATGTATTTTATTGTACTTATAAGAAATTATTCTGTCATTGGAATATTTAAATATAATATAATATAATATTTAAAATTATATTTACTATTTTGTACTAAGTAAATTTAATATACATTTACCGCTTAGCGTTGAATGGTACTATAGAATATTTGAAAAAGTTTTGGATTGATAATCGTTATGTGGAAGGTTAGAATCTGCTTTTGAAGAATGTACATATAAACATATAGTTTGAATATATGTACAACCCATAGTACTAGAAATTATAAAATTCACCCAAATTATTTTAATATACTAAAATATTAAAAAAATAATATTGTAAGCAGAGTGACAGACTGTGAACATACTAACGGTTCGTACGGGTATCTAAGAGTTGACAAAGTCAACTGTATTCTTCCTCGTTTAATTTAAAAATGAAAATATTTTAGATAATTTTAGAAACTTTTAGATAAGAATTATTAAATTTTATGATTTTTCTTATTTTGGTTTCGATTCCTTTCCCTTTGTTTTAACTTTCATCTTCGTTCTTTTTTGATTCAGTCATTTTACTTTCGCACTTTTTTCCCCTCTAATTTATTCACTTTTATTGATTATAGTTACTTTTTTTTTGAAGATAAGGATATTTTTTTTGAAAATTTCTACATTTAACATTTACATATGCAATTTTTTCAATGATTTTTCCAAAATGTTATTAAATTAAGAAATAAAAAAATAGCAATTAAGATCCTACCGAAAATAACGATAACTAAAAATAGTTAAGATTAGAAAAACACAACTTTTCTAGAATTAAATTAAATTTTATTGGACGGAATTAAGACGGAAATTAAATTTTAAAAATAGAAAAATAAAAATTAAACAAATCATGTTATAAATATAGTACCAATATTTCCACACTTGAAATAAACAAGACAGAATGTAAACCAACGGGTCTTAAAAGCTCACATTTCCAAAAGATAATACAAACTGTTTAGAATTGTGACTTGCTTCAAAATTTGAAAATTTTATATAGGAAAACACGTCTTTTTGGAATTTTGAGGGGCTGTAAATGCGGAACCCCTACATAACTAAGAAAACCCGTTAATACACGTAAACATATATTACTGGAGCTAGAATCTTGAAATTTACACAAACTATTTTAGGAGTAATTTGTAGGTTCCCTATTTTTTTTGGTTGAGTTTGGACCAAACCTTAGGGTAGCTCTCGAACACCTAACTTTTAGATCCCCACATTTTTTTTGAAATAGAGCTATGAAATTTTAACTGCTGATAGATCTCACAAAAATATTAATATTATTTTTAATAACTTTTTTTTGTAGCCCCACCCGTTACGGAGCTACAGCTCCCCAAAGGTTCAAAAAAGCTCTATATTTAAATTGTTATAGCACAAGTTGTATAAGGTATATCTTCATTTTGAAAACGCCAAACGATTACTACTTTTATTAGCTTTAAAAGTACATATACAATAAATATATATTTGTGGCATACGGTGTCTTAATTTACCGTTATGTAAAACTCAAATTTTGAAAAATCCTTTAACCCTTCTATCTTCTAAACCGTTTAAGTTGGAAACTTGAAATTTTGACAGAAGTTAGATCTTTAAAAATCAGTATGAGTCATTTCAAAAATTTTTTTTGTATCACCCCCTGTTTAGGAGCTGTAAGGGGTCAAAAACTGAAAATTTCCTATTTTTAAACACCTGTAACTTGAACACCTGTTAAAATTTTTTTGAAATAATACACAAAAATTAAAGCTTTAATATTATACTCTTATTTCTGTTAATAACTTTTTTTAATAATGTAGGGTTACTTTATAATTGACGAAAGTGTTACTTGATTTTTTCAAATTTTTAACAAATTTCTTTAACGAATTTTTTCCATTTTGTTTTACTCGATAATTTGAAATTATTGAGGATATAATGCGTAGTACAAAAAAAAATGTAAATAAATAAACAACATAACGGTTGCTTGAAGAATTTTTATTTATATGATATTGATATATATACATACTTATATAATATCATGTTCGCTAGTGAATGAATGATAAGAGTATATATGTATATTATATAGCGCTGTATTTTATTACATATATGTATTTTATTGTACTTATAAGAAATTATTCTGTCATTGGAATATTTAAATATAATATAATATAATATTTAAAATTATATTTACTATTTTGTACTAAGTAAATTTAATATACATTTACCGCTTAGCGTTGAATGGTACTATAGAATATTTGAAAAAGTTTTGGATTGATAATCGTTATGTGGAAGGTTAGAATCTGCTTTTGAAGAATGTACATATAAACATATAGTTTGAATATATGTACAACCCATAGTACTAGAAATTATAAAATTCACCCAAATTATTTTAATATACTAAAATATTAAAAAAATAATATTGTAAGCAGAGTGACAGACTGTGAACATACTAACGGTTCGTACGGGTATCTAAGAGTTGACAAAGTCAACTGTATTCTTCCTCGTTTAATTTAAAAATGAAAATATTTTAGATAATTTTAGAAACTTTTAGATAAGAATTATTAAATTTTATGATTTTTCTTATTTTGGTTTCGATTCCTTTCCCTTTGTTTTAACTTTCATCTTCGTTCTTTTTTGATTCAGTCATTTTACTTTCGCACTTTTTTCCCCTCTAATTTATTCACTTTTATTGATTATAGTTACTTTTTTTTTGAAGATAAGGATATTTTTTTTGAAAATTTCTACATTTAACATTTACATATGCAATTTTTTCAATGATTTTTCCAAAATGTTATTAAATTAAGAAATAAAAAAATAGCAATTAAGATCCTACCGAAAATAACGATAACTAAAAATAGTTAAGATTAGAAAAACACAACTTTTCTAGAATTAAATTAAATTTTATTGGACGGAATTAAGACGGAAATTAAATTTTAAAAATAGAAAAATAAAAATTAAACAAATCATGTTATAAATATAGTACCAATATTTCCACACTTGAAATAAACAAGACAGAATGTAAACCAACGGGTCTTAAAAGCTCACATTTCCAAAAGATAATACAAACTGTTTAGAATTGTGACTTGCTTCAAAATTTGAAAATTTTATATAGGAAAACACGTCTTTTTGGAATTTTGAGGGGCTGTAAATGCGGAACCCCTACATAACTAAGAAAACCCGTTAATACACGTAAACATATATTACTGGAGCTTTAATTTTTTTGTCTTGCCGAAGAAAAATATTTATAGGTGGCTAAGTTACAGGTGTTTAAAAATAACACATTTGCTATTTCTGAGCTCTAATAGCTAACAAACAGGGAGTAATCCAAAAAAACTTTCTGAGGAAACTGATACTAATTCTAAAAGATCTTTCTAGTTCCAAAATGTCAAACCCCTATCTAAAATCGTGCCGGAGTTATGAAAGTAGAAAATCATACAAAATTTGGTTTTCACATAACAGTAAATTTAAATACTAAATTTAAAAAAATATATATAATTTTGATATTGATACAAACATAAAAAAAAACCCTGTCGAATAACGTTTTCATATTAAAAAAATGTTGAGCGAAACATGAAATATACGCATTTGAAAATAGGGCTTTTTCAAAGTTTGAGGGGCTGTAGTTCCCTGATGGATGGGGCTACATGAAAAATTGTTCCTCAAAATTAATTTTTTTATGAGACATACCCATTATATGTTTATCCATCTTTAACGGATGTTTTCTCCATCTTTAACGGTGTAGAAGTTTTGTAAACAGACGGACAGGCGGGCGAACAGAGTGAAACTAATAGTCACATTTTTTCAAAATTTATTTAGAAATGTGATAAAAAGAAAACGGATTTCAAGCTAATTTCTGTTGGTTACTCATCACACATAATATCTTTTAATTATTTATTTGATAGAAAATTGTATTACCTTCTAAAATGGCATTCATTTTAATTTCTTCACATTTCCAACTTATTTGATCGTTGTACCTATAGTTTTATTATTTTTAATTGTTAATTAAAATAATAATAGATAAATGTAGTAGACATATTTACATTTTCAATTGAAGCAAAAACATTCAGATTTTATGTATGTACGTAGGATAAACAAGTATATTTTTAAACATGAAAACATTCTACAAAATTAGTATGGTGGAATTCAAAATATGGATAAACAAAATCAAGGACAAGATTTGGTTTTAATAACTTAAAAGTTTGGTTCATCATTTACATTCACATAATTATTAATGTATAATGATAACCTTTTGTAAGATTAAGAGTAGAAAATTTATGATGTTTTGGCCAAGTTCACCGAAAAAATTTATTCGCCAATTGGGTTTTAAAATGTTGAAAGTCAAAAATAACCTAGAAATTTAAATTGTATACTTTTCCTTCGCAAATTGGATTGGTTTAATTACTTAATTTCTGAATTTTTAGCACATTTTAAAAAAAAATTTTAGTAATTTGATTGTAATTATCACTTTGTCCTTCCGTCTGCTTACAAAATTTCTACACACCGGTGTAAAATATAGCAATGGAATTTTAACCATTAATTTAGGTGTCAATGTTGTAAAAAAACTGTTTTTGTCGCCTTCTGTTCCCTTTATGTGCCCTTTAAAATCTCGACATGCCCTTGAGTCTTGATAATTACAAAGTTAAAAAATATTTCTTGATTCTTTATTTTTCACAATTTTTTCTTACATATAAGAAAACTCAGAAAATTTTGGTGTAAGTCACAATATTCGAAATAATTTTTTACGCTTTGTAAATTATTTTAAAATAATTAGATACAATTTAATTTTGTTAAATTTCAGGTTAGAAACAATAAAACAACAGAAAGCATATTTGATAGGCAAAAGCTCTCATATGTAATTGATGCAGTTTATTTTTTTAAGTATCCATATAATGTTATATTTTATAAAAATTAATTCATTGTAAAATGTTTGAATATAATTTAAATATCTTCTATTTTGAATATAGCCACGTACTTATAATGCTCAACAACTTATGAAAATTTATTGTTAACATTAGATTTTTGTATTAGTTATAGTTATTTTAATAATCATAGCTATTTTTAATATAGCTATAAGCACTCAAATTATCACATAATCGAATTGTATCTATTGGACAATGGTTTTATTGATAATTTTCTTTTAATCAAAAATTAGGTATACATAATATCAAAGATAAGGAAATAGTTTTTTTTTTTTGTTTTGCCTATCTACTCCTTGTTTTAAACATATTATTAAAAAAAACAAGGAAGAATGTAAACGAAGGGTTTTTAAAAGGTCACATTTCCAAAATACAATACAAAACTGTTTAGAATATTGTGACTTGCTGCAAAATTTTAAAATTTCATGTAATAACAAAATATGTGAAAATAGCACTTTTTTGCAATTTGTAGGGACTGTAAGTCCGGAACCCTATATAACTAAAAAAATTCGTTAGCACACGTAAAAATATATTATTGAAGCTTTAATTTTCATGTCTTTCCGAAGAGAAATATTTGTACAGGTCCCTAAGTTACAGGTGTTTAAAAATAGAAAATTTTCAATTTTTTAGCACTAGTAGCTCTTAAATAGGAGGCGGTTCAAAAACTTACACTAATTCAAAAAGTTCTTTCTTCCCTCAAAATTTTAAGTCCCTATCTAAGAGCGTCCCGGAGTTATGAAGATCAAAAAATCTTGTAAAATTTGGGTTTTACATAACGGTAAATTTAAATACTAAATTTAAAAGAATTCTTCAATTTTGATATTGATTTAGAAAGATAAAAAAAATGCCTGTCGAATGCGCATTTTTCAGATTAAAAAAATAAATAGAACATGAGAAATACGTATTTAAAAATAGGATTTTTTTAAAGTTTGAGGGGTTCCGTAATGGAGGGGGCTACATGAAAAAGTTGTTCTACAACATTAATTTTTTTATGAAACCTACTCATGGTTACAGACTGACGAACGAACAGACAGAGTGAAACTAATGGGTAAATTTTTTCAAAAATTTTTTTGAAAATGTACTAAAAACTTATTTACCATACTCGTTTTATTAAAATTCTTATGAAAGGTTATAAATGAATAATAAGTATGTTGATAAAAGATAAAATAATTTTTTAACAAAAGGTCTTATAATTTTCTTTCAAAATTCAATTGATCTAAAATCGTTAGTAAATTTTTTTTAAACAAAAACTTCTCATATTCATTGGTTTGTCTGTTGTTTTTCAGGGCATAATTTTAAATCTTTAACCACTGAAAAAATATTGTATGGTATTGATTTTTTTTGTAATATTAGAACAGAATGTGAAAATATTTAAAAATCATTTAAAATCTTATTAATTCAACCGAAAAATATCTAGATCTGAGGATATTTTACAACACATAACGGTCATGAAAGATTCAAATCAAGTTTTCAATTTTTTATTAATGTTTAATACAAATATATTTTCTTTCTATATCATTAAACCTATATAGGTTCTTTTTCCTGGCCAAATAGTTGAAGAAAAATTTTAATATTTATTTTCGTTATTTTCATTTTAGCTTTACCTACTCCTATATGACATATGGCTCTCTGTATAAGTATAATCATTTCAATAAATATATTTCGAATCAGGATTAATTTTTTTAAACAAGAACAAAATAATATCTTCTTAACAAAGTTCCTTCAAATTTGGTCATTTTCCTTTTTTCAATACCTACGTTATATAAAAACCATATGTACATACCCTTAAGTCAAATACATGTTCATACAAGTAAAAATATCTATAAATAAGGTATGAAAGTGACTAAAGGGTTTTTCAACAGCTCAACATTTTTAAAATGGATGAATGGAATGAAAACATCATTTTCAAACCATATTAATTTTTAAGCAAACCTCAACCTTAAGAATATTTACGCAATGTAAAATTCTAATCATTGAAGTTTAATCTTTAAGGAAACATCAACATTTGATGATAAAAAAAATTAGCATAACATAAAAATATAATGGTTGAGCTCTAATTTTAGCTTCGTTTTGGTAATGATTATCTTAAATACGAAACTTCAAAAAATTTATAATATAGAAATCTTTGGATAATATTAAATAGACACCGTATTATATAATGTCCGTGTTCAACCCAATTTTGCGTTATTTAGGTTATTGAGAGTTAATCTTATACATATACCTATTATAATAATTTTGTGTTACAATTTTTTGTAGCTCCACCCGTTATGTGTTTACATCATAATATTGTAGAGCCGAAAATTTTGAAGCAGTCAAATATTTAAATGGGTGGGATGGATAGGAAAGACGAAAAAACAGAAGATAAAATGTTCATGTCGCCAAAACTTCATTAACTTAATACGCAAATAGTTTAAAGAGTTTTTTAAACAAACGGACAAACTGAGATATAGACCTTTTGTGCTAAAATGTATGGAATAAATTTTAGTTGGGTTCAGTTTATTATTAATATCTAGATAATTATTATGTAGATATATTATTTATTTTTTATTCTGGTAAATTTGATAATTTTTTGAAAATCCGGGTTTATTGAAAATATTATGTAAAAATCATATTATATTCTTATTATTATTATTTTTTTCACAATATTAAAAAAAAAAAAAGTTAAGAGTAATACACCTAATGTTGAATTCTTAAAATAATATATTTTTTTTATATAAAATTCTATGCCTTTAATAAAATATGTGATTTTTTATAAAATTTTGTTAAAAAAATATCATAACATTTTTATTCATTGTTAGTACATATTATTATGTATATAAGAATATAAGATAATAAATAAGAAAAAGTTTTTTATTGTATATAAAATAGATATAAATTTTAATTTTGAAATATTTTAATTAACTAGAAAATCCCATGTGCAATTGCACAATTTCTATAGATGCAAAAACATTTACGTTCTCATACTGACTCCCTTAATAATAACTAAAAATTTCATTTTTACATCAGCACCATTAAAAAAATGTTGGAATCACTTACTTGATGTAATATAAAAAAACATAAAGCAAATTTAAACTCATAAAATTAAAAAAGCTAGGTACAGTTTAATAATTTTCTCTTGCCGTAAGTTTTTACAGTTTTTTAATCATTGAGAAAAAATGGTCCAAGCTAAAAACCCTGAATGTGTAAAAGTTCGTGGCGATATGTCAAAAATTGTTTAAAACACAATATGTATAAAGTGCACAATAAAAACCGCTGAAAAAATGCCGGCGATTTTTTTGTCCG
This sequence comes from Poecilobothrus nobilitatus, assembly GCA_947095535.1. Taxonomy (NCBI): domain Eukaryota; kingdom Metazoa; phylum Arthropoda; class Insecta; order Diptera; family Dolichopodidae; genus Poecilobothrus; species Poecilobothrus nobilitatus. The sequence goes on from OX352773.1 coordinate 232,108,751, forward strand.
GCTGAAAAATTTATTCTTTACTGTAGCGGCGAAATCAATATAGTTATATTCTGACATTAAAAATAATTCAAAAACAATTTTTAATGTCATTTTGTTAACATTCGTAAGATAATAATATATAATAATAAAATAATAAGATAATAATTTGTTATTTGAAGAAAAATTACTCGAGGAAGTAATAAGGAAAATAGTAAATTAATTGAAGATTATCTTTTATTTCAATATAATGTTTTACGAAGAAATCATCTTGTTCCGATCTTCATTTGCTATGAAATTCGAATTCACCCACCAACCGCTACGACATTTTTTTTTTGTTACATTTAAAACACTCCCAATAATCGAAATAATTTTAATATTTTTTTAAATTTTACTCTCTATTTTTCTTTAGTTTTAAAAAAAAAATTTTATGTTAATAAAAAAACCGCTGTTTTCGCCGCGAAATTACTTTATTTATTAAAACTACTTTCGTCGTTTTAAACGTCTTTTGCGTTTATTTTTTTTTTGCTTGAAAAAAATTTGCTGAATTTAATTTATTTAAATGTATCTACTCTGGAAAAGGTGTTTGGTATATTTAATAAAAGATTTATGTCTCTAATAATGAAACTTCATAAATTTTCGGGCGCTTTGTTTTTTGTTACGGTCGTTTTCGACAGCTTTTTAATTTAATGGTCTAATAATAAATTAGAACAAAATTATGAATCTATTGTGAGAGAAGTCTTTTTAAATGATATTTTCTATCTTATTTTTTAGTTTTTTTTTTTTTAAATATCCATTTGTATAATATTAGTAAGTTTCGACTTCTGTTATGAAATATAATTATCTAAGTCTGCCGAATTTTATATTAATAAAAAAAATTTGAATATTTTATTCAAAAATTTAGCTTAAAAATCAAAATTTCAACCTAAAGAAAAAAAACTACTTTAAAGTGTGTTACGAAGCTTTTACCAGCTTTTATACTAGATATAATGAAAGCAAAATCAAGAATAAAATCGGCCTATTATTTTTTTCTTATAAATATGAGGCTTACTATAAACTTTGCTCTTTTCACTTTCAGGTCTTTTAATTTTATTAAGAGTATTTTTATTTTTTTTTCAAAACAAAGAATCATTTGAAAACTGCCAACAGAAGATTAATAATTTATTTTTAATTTACCGCTGCGATCAGTTCATAATGGATTTGGCGAAAGTAGTTTTTAAAAAGTAATAAATCTTAAAATTCTTACTTTTGACGAAAATTTAGTGTCTTTGATAATACTTTTAGTCGAAGATTTGTGTCTCAGATAATAAAATTTTAAATTATTAAATAAATATACAGCAATATCATCATTGCCAGTTTAGTTTACATTCAGTGTGAGTGGTTTATTATAGAAATAAAACATTTTTTTTTACATGTTGGCAAGGTCTCGCCAACATCTTGTGTATTATATTATAGATTTTCAGAAAGAGAGCGCAAACGATAAATTTAATTCATAATATTAATCAAGAAAGTGAATAAAAAAAAACAGATATGAAAATCTATAGCTAAAGGATTCGGAACATATTATTATTATCTGTAGATATATTATTATTTAAGTATATTTTATATTTTTCTCCTTGTTATACACAGAACTTTAATTCTTTGAAAATGTTGACTTGAATTATTTTTCTGTTTCTAAAAATATCATGTATAAAAATAAATGTCTTGTAAGATATTTTCACGAAAAACATAATATATAATATTTCTTTTAGAATACAAAAAGTCTCAACAAATTTAAAACGAAAAATTAAACAAGGCACAAGTATGTAAAACCAAATGTTTTTAAAAAAATTTGAAACTTTAAGTTTTGCATTTTCCTTAACAGGTTTCAGAAAGCGTGTCGAGCATATGAAGGAAGAAAATTCTTGCAAAATTATTTTTTCATAACGGAAAATTGTAATACTAAATTTGGGAAAACTTCTATAATTTTGATATTGATTTATAAAGTTAAAAATATATCCTGATGGTTAACGTTTTCAGCTTGAAAAAAAATTGAGTGGAAACTGATATAATATGTACCTATAATAACACATTAATAATATGCCTTTTTAAACATTGAACTCCGTATTTTGGGGGAGGGGGGCTATCTTAAATGATGTAGAAATTTTATAAGTGACGGGATGGATGAATATTAAAATGGTAATAAGGTTAAATAAATTAAAATTATTCCTATTTATTATTATACCCGTACGAACATATTTCATGAGTATAATAAATTTGCCATTATGTTTGTGACACCTTAAAGCGATGTGGTAGATAGATGTAGGAAAATGTATAATTATATTTTTACTTAAGATTGAATTTTAAGTCAAATTTAGGTATGTGCGTTTGTCCATCCGCCTTTTTATCTCTTTTATTTTTATGCATTTCGGATTGTTCTTGCAACGATCTCACGGTTTTCAATTATATTGCTATTATCATTATAGTCAATCGGTACCATCATAACAATGTTATCAGCTTCTTTACTATTATCACCATATTTATTATTTTATTATGACTACTAGCTATTATCACTAATATTCATTAATTTATTTTCTTCACTTGTACTATTCATTATAATTTCTTCTTCAATATCATTATATCACCCCTTAACATCTTCCTCTTCTAAATATTTTAAAGTTTGAATATCCTATATACAAAGCAAAAAATAATTTGAAAAACTAATTTATTGCAAAATTATTTAAATTAAAAAAAATTGAATTATTTTTTACAAGACTCAGATATTTGACTTAATTAAGTAGGCACCAAGATATATTTATGTAAATTTTGAAGTTGAATAATAGCTACTCAAATTATCCTGTCCCAACAAAATTTCATAGTAAGTTATTGCCACAAAAATTGAATTATCTTTAACAAAATTTCAGATGATATTATTAGCTTAGCTCAGTGTCATCAATTGGATAATTCAAAGTTGGTCAAAAGAAGTTAAGTTTTATGTCAATGACTCTTGCAAAATTTAGTTAGTTTAACGAAACAGGTTCGAGTAACTTCAAAATGTTATGTTCATATTTTTATATTTAAATCATACTTAAAAATGTGACCACTACTAAACATCTGAAATATTGTAAAAGATGATCAAGATTTATGATACACAGTCAACTCTAAAATCTTTCTTGATTGTTACATGAATTCGGCGAAATAAATTAGTTAGAAATTTATATTCAAAAATTTCGAAATCCTTATTGATTTGTTTTATCCATTTAAAAATAATTTTATTGTTTTATGTTATTAAATTTTTTTAGAAATTTTAAGTGAAAGAAATGGTTAATGAAAGAAAAAGGAATTTTTACCTTAAAAAAAATTTTACTTTCCATATTTCAATTTACCTACATATTATCTACCTATAATTTTTTCGTTTTATAAATAATTATGATGTTTTTAAGCTTAATTTAGTTTGATTATATAAAGTGGAAAATAAAATATCTTAAAATCCTAAAAAACTCAATAAATTAAATAAATAAAAACTTAAAAAGGATCTTTTCATTTTCTACTCATATTTAATTACTTTCATTAGATATTAATTTGTTTTAGCTAAGGATAAGAAAAAAAAGAAACAAGACAAAACGGTTTTTAAAAGCGCACATTTCCAAAAAACAATACAAACTGTTTAGAATTGTGGCTTGCATCAAAATTTTAAAATCTTCTTAGAATTTCATATAATAAGAAAAAATATGAAATAAGACTTTTTTGCAATTTTGAAGGGCCGTAAGTCCGGAACATTATATAGCAAAGAAAAACCGTTAACACACGTAAAAATATATTACGGAAGCTTTAATTTTAATGTCTTGCCGAAGAAAAATTTGTTTGGGTGTCTAAGTTACAGGTTCTAAAAATTGCTAATTTTAAATTTTTGAGGCCTAATAGGTCTTATGGGGGTGGCACTGAAAAAATTTCTGAGAAAACTTATACTAATTTTAAAAGTTCTTTCCTGTTTCAAAATATCAAATTATTATCTAAAAGCTTGCCGAAGTTATAAAAAAAGAAATATCATGCAAAATTTAGTTTTCACATAACGGTAAATTTATATATAAACGGTAAACGGTATATATTTTGTTCTCTCATTACTTAGCATATATTATAGGTAATCATTCTAATCAAGGCTTTTCAAAAGGAAGTCAAGCAATGTACTTATTTAAAAACTAAATCCGATTATTTTTGTTTTATTCGACTGCGACATAAATGGGATATTAAACAATCTTTACCTTTTTAGATATGAATATAAATGTCGTAAAGAAGAGTTATTCTTATACTACATATTGTGTAAGATTCAAAGTCACAATACCTCAGTGTTTAGGGCATATTTTTTATACGATTTTATCCACTGCTCTACCAAGACCCCGTAAAACCATTTAATAAAAATAAGTAATGCAATAGAAAAGTTTTCCTATATTGACTTCTTTATGTAGATTCGCTCATTTTAAAATTTTTATAAGCTTTTAATAAATATGAATGTTTTATCTACATTTTAAATTATATAAAACAAATTGAGTCATTAAAATTAAAATATTGTTAATTTTGATATTAATTTGTCTAATTTTACTAACTACTTCTCATGCGAAATGATGACAGAATTTATATCGAAATTATGTTAATATATGAGTATAGATTTCGGGGTAAACCAACAATATATAGGCAGGGTATTAAACAATAAATAGCTTAGCTAACTTAGCTTCGAAATCATATTACTCTTAAATAAATTTATTTAAAAAAAAATATATAATATAGTTTATAAATAAAAAAGAGAAAATATTATATAAAATAAAGAGCGACAATGATGCCAGTAAGAAGGTAATATATGATATTTCTATATAATGTTTGTGAATATTGGAAATGTATGACAGTAGGTCGAATCTTTTACAAAATTTCAGATGTCCAATTTTAGTATCAAGATATAACAGTTACCTGAATTTATTGTGTTAGAGCTTTCAAACTTCACAGAAATTGTTGCCATAAAACATCATAATTTTTTAGATGTTTTGCTTTATTAAGTATTAGGAAATGAGGATGATTATGGTTGTATGGTAGTCATACCCAAATCTGCTGCAGATCAAACCAATATTTACTGAAGTTGGTGTCGTAAAACTTTACATTATTTTTTAACTATTACAGTTTCCCCGAACCTGTTTCATAAACAAAATTTTACAAAAATGTTTGGCCTGTAACTAGACTTATTGTAGCAAAATTTCATATCCCTAGCTTAAATAAACATTGAACTATTTTCATATATTAATAAAGAAGTTGTATGGCAGCTGCTCGAACGCGACATGGTAAAAATTTCAGAATCTTTGTTATTTTATTACCGTGTGGAGAAAAGGATGAATGTACATGGCTAAATCGATTCAGAATTCGTGACGAATTACGTTTGTATGTGTATTAGAATTTATTTTTCCTGTTCATGCTTTACTCTTTAAATTTCTAAAGAATAATTTTCTAAAAAATGAATTAATATCTTAACTTTATGTTATGTTAAAATAATATGTGAAACTGGGAAATAATTTTAATTGCAATCACAGAACCACCAGTTTAATATCTACTGGTAAATATACTTATAGATATTGTATCTATAGAACTATCGATTCAAATTAAGCCGAATGAAAAGTTGATAATAAAATTAATACCTATTGTAGAAAATATCACAAAACAATATACTCAAAACGTTTTTGAAGACATAATGATGTTCGTGCCCTGAATATTGTTTTTTTAAGGGGGGTTCTAAACCACTTTTGTTTTGTAGGCTTCTAAATTTATGATTTTGATCAAAGGTGGATACTGCTAGGAATTAAAACTTCAATTTTTGAAATCAAACCATAAACTGAAATGAAATTCCTATTTCCAGTTTATTCTTTTGGAATATGCATTATTTTTTAAATAATTTTTACGGATTTATTTATTTGTTTATTTTTTTTTTATATCATCATTTATATTTGCATAATATTTTACATATTTTTCTTACTTCTGCTAAATTTCCTAAGAATATTTAATTATAGATACATTCAATTTAAATGTAGACAAATTATTCATTATATAAATTTAACTTTCAAGTAATTTGTACAATATTATTATCTTTTATGCTCCATTATTTCCTTTAAAAGAATTAAATTAAAAATGTTTATCATATTTTTACACTCCATTACATTTGATAAATAAAATTTGTGAATTAAGAATAAATTATAATATAAAATGAATACATAATTTAAAAATTTAAATAAAAATATAATATTAGGTTGAAGGAGCCTTCGCTGAAATATTTGAAAGCCAGACAAAGCCTGGTTAATAAAACTTACTTTTCTTTGCTGCAAAGTTTGCTGCAAAATCAGGGTTATATCTATGCTTTTTCCAGAATCCAACTATAAAATTCCTTCTAATTCAAAATCTTTTAATTGAGAAATAAATTCTTAAGCTCTTGTTGCCTATTACCAGGAGAAATAGGTCCTTTTCGCCAATAAAGCTTTATTTTGTATCTGAGTATAGGATAAAGCCTTAAAGCCTTTATAGCACCTAACTATCAAGTATCTTCTAATCTTAGATCTTATAATATCTTATAATTTCAGAATCTTATATATTTTTTTGGATTCATTAAACCATATTCATATTTTTTCAATTCATTACCTTATTTACATTTGGGGCCTCGGTGTCCTATAAGGTAAGAGCGTATAAAATACGCTGTAAACACCGAAGAAGTGTGGGTTCGAGTCCCACACAAGTCGTAAGAGTTATTCCCCCTTATGATACTTTTGACTCACTTTAATTATTTGACCTATTAAAAAAAGCCTGACTCCCATCGGGTTGACACTAAAACAAAACTTCCATGGAAATTCTGACTCATTGTGTCAAATTCTGACAAATGTGTGAAAAGTCCCAAAAGGACTTTTGGCGCTGAAAATTTTGCTTCTGCACCAATTATATCATAATATAAATTTCTTAAATAATGCTTAAGAGTTGTTAGGTTTTTAATGTTTTTTCTAGTACTCAGATTTAATTTATTTTGTTATGATATTTCTTGTATCTTAAGATATTGTAGTCGCATAGTTTAAAATACTTATTTTTGCTTCTAGAATAAATTTTAACTTTTGTTTTTAGTCTGTGATAACCTGGACCTTCGCTTTTTTCTTTACCTTCCACCATCGGAAACCGTACATTATTGCGTTTAAAAAAACTAATACACAGTGAGGACAATGAACTATTTATGCCATTTTAACGTTTCTTTCGCATATATTATCGGGTTGTTATCATTTTTCAATGATATCACAATTCAATTCATCACATTGAACAATTTTAAGAGAAAATTAAAAAAATAAATGAAAACAATTTTTAAAAACTCATATTTTTCTTTAAAACTGAATTTTAATAATTTAAAAAAAAAAAAAAATTACATTATCGTGATCAGAAAATTTAAATTTGATGAAAAAAAAAACAAAAATAAAACGAAACAATTGACATCCATGATAGTTTCAAGGACAAAGTAAAATATTTTATTTTTATAAAGTCACAAAATTCATTGTTTTATACATTATTCAAATTTCGTTGTTTACACGAGTTAATACTTTTATTATTTTTATTCAAGTTTTTACATTTAAACTACTTTGTCGAACCATTTTGAAAATTACTCAATTTATAATCTTTTACAAGTGTCAGATCTCTATAATATAATCTCTATAATGACTTGGAATAAATTTTAATAAACAAGGTCAGGAAAGATTGTCACAGAAAACGAAGTATCTTTCGCATTTAGTAAATACATTAGTTAAATTTGTTTTTGTTTTGAACTTTTTGGTGGCATCATAAGTATTACATTATGTTAAAGGGATTGAAGAAAAATTAGGGATCATTTTACTCCATTTAGATAACAGTGTATATTGTAGAAAAGTAAATTTATTCACATTTTGTTCATTTGTCACCAATCATCTGAACAATCATAAAAATAAATTTTAGAAAATAAAATAAAATTTTAGAATTAAAATAAACAAAAGCCAAAAGTAAAACGCAAGGTTTTAAAAAGCGCACATTTCTAAAAAAACAACAAACAAATTTTACATGCAACAAAAAGTGGTGAAAACCAAAAGACACTTCTTCAATTTTAAGTAAATCGTATGTAATTAAAAAAAAACTGTTACGCATGGAAAAATATAATTAATTTTGGTTTTTATTTTCAATAAATTTGTATAAGTGTAATTTTACCAAATTTTCAATTTTTATTAAATTAATGGAATTATTAAAGAAGAAGGCTAAAAATAAGTGAAGATAAAAAAATTTTTTTTAATTTGGAGTATGATGGATCTTATAATGAAAAATTGGATTTTTTTATGTTCAGTTAAAATTTTAAATTCAATTAATAAAATTAATATAGCAATATTTTTTTTTTTTTAACCTATATAACATTATAATAATATCTTAATATGTTTTTAGCCCTAAGACAGATTTTTTAAGAAAAGTTACACTTTCGATCATTTTCCTTCCACTGAAGGTTAACACGTCATGTGTTTCACCACTCGCCCATTGATGCTACTAACTAAAAGTTTATCGATGTTAGAATATATTTATTTATTTATTTATTTATTTAATCTAATATAAATACAATAAATTGTAAAACAATCAGTAAGACTCTCGGCTACAAAGGCAATTTTGGGCCTGGCTATTAAATTTTTAATATATTACATTATGTTACTTACATTATATATATTATTTACAATAGTGTTGACATTATTTTTATATTCAACTTATCCTATATATTAATTTTAAGTTAGTTAGTTAAACATTTTAAACATTTTAATTTTATTTTTGTAAGTTTTATTTTAATTTTTCATTTTAATAATTGATTTCATGGTTCTTTCATCTTAGCTTTTTCTCTTATTATAATAAACTAAATAGTTTTATAACTAAATGGTTTCCCATATTTCGAATAATTTTGTAATTTCTTCTATTATAGCTAAATTTTCTTTTTTAGGTTTACTGCTTCGTTGGCTGTGGTCGAGTGTTTTTCAAGCACCCTTTTAGCTGTTATGTATGTACCTATAGCAAAACCTTTGACAAATTGCATACTTTTAGGATATATAATATTTTGTATTATAAAATTTTATTTTAATTTTTGATTCCTTTACTAAAAATCTACAAATTAAAAGAAGCACAGAAATGTTAAGAGTACCGAAATCTTAAAGAAGCATTATAAATATAAAAGAAAGAAAATAACACATAAAACATAAAACTTAAAATAAACATTATGCTCTTCTTTGTCAAATTAAAAATTGTTGTTAAAAATCAAAAGTTAAATTGCATAGAAAACTTTTAACAGAATATATTTTCTTTATTTTAAAACTTTTAAATTCAGAATTAAAAAAAAAAATTAATAAAAAGAAAATATTCTTTATAAAAATATGTACATACCTATGTCTACATTTTAAATGGATATTAAAAAACTGATGTGAAATTTAAAAGATAATTTGAAAATTAGGAATAGATACTTTCCAAAGTTTTATGTTTTCATTATTCTTTATAAGATTTTTTTTTTAATTAAAAACATTTTTCCAAAACAAGTTTTTTTAGTTTTCTGAAAATATTTATATTAAAAATTATTATGTATATTCATAACCATAATGATATTAGACAATTCTAAAATAATATGTAAAATTACAGTAGCTTTAATTAAAGTTTAATAATGACGAACTTCTTAAGATAGAATTATTGAGTATTAAAAAATAATGGTATATACAAGTTAAGAAATTATAACAGAATTTCTTATAAAAAAATATTTTTTAGGACAAATGTCCACTTTATTAAAGTTATTACTAATTTAAAGTACAAACTTAGAATGTGACTTAATTGCTAAATTTAACCTAATTTATAGTCAATAAATGCTTATTGAGCATTTATTGCTTTATGGGAATAATAAAATAAAATTTTCCCAGGTGAATATTTCATATAAAAAATATGCTGAATTAGCGTCTGGTTGAAGGCATGTGTTATATGGTGATTTAACTTACATTTCAAGCAAAGTTTGTAGCAAAATGACCCAAAATTATGACAAAAATAAAAAAAATTCCAATAAAAGGAATGCAGAGATCAGTATGAGCAAACCCAATTTTTGCCAATTTATTATATCCCATTGTACTGAAAAATGTAAAACAATTTTAAACCTCTTCTAGTATGGTATATTAAAATTTTTTATTTCCACACAATAAAGACATCCCTTCCCAATTAGGTTGGGGAGGTTTAAGAGCCGGTATATTTATTTTTAAAATATAAGTATAATTTTTTTAATTCTATAATTTTATATTAATGTATCTATAAAAAATTTAATTAAATAAAAAGTAAAAATCAAAACCTATTCAATAATCCTTAAAATTACAGTCTTTAAGTATTTTTAACCTGTATATCTTAAAAAAAAAAAAATTTAAAATGCTACTACAATTAATGTTTGCAATATGTTCAAATGTGTATACGTTTCTTTTTTACCACAAATATTACAAAAAATATAAAGTTAGATATATAAATATATGTATATAATATATAGAAATGTTAAGTGAGAAACAAAAATACCACAAGTTGATAGCCTTAAATCATCTACACTTAAAACAAAGTTTAAGTTGGAATCATAAATCTTATAACTTATACATATTCATAAGGATATTTAGAGAAAAAAAAATCCTTTAATATAATCTTTGTTTTTTTGTTTAAATATATAAATAAGTTATATATAAAAAACTTAAAAATTACAAATATAACGAAATATATACAAATATGTATATATATAGATATATATCTTATTAAGCAGAAGTATATAGATCTATATACAATTTTAGCACATTTAAAAAAAAAATAATGATCGCAAGTTCGTCTGTTTACAAAACTTTTACACTGTTTTGTAGAAGAATTAAATTGTAACTATTGATAGGTTTCTTAAAAAATAAGTGCTGTAGGACTACTAAAACGCAGCTGCACCTATAATTACACAGGTAGTCAAAGTTCACATTCTTTTTAAAACATTTTCAATCTTAAAACTCTAAATGACAGGATAGCTTGTAGTTTTCAAAATCAATATCAAAATTACGCAATTTTTTACAAATTACTATTTACCGTTACATGAAAAAAAAACTTGCAAGATTCTGCTTCCTTCATATTTCGTCTATCTAAACGCTTTTAGATAGAACTCTTAAGTTTTCTGAGTTGAAGGATTTTTTACAAAAAAAATTTTTGTGTCACCCTATTTTTAAGGGGATCGAATTGAAAATATCTGTAATTTAGGTATCTCTATAAATTTCAACGTTATAATTTCATATTATGATAACACCTTTTTTTTAATTTATACAGCGTTTCCTTAAAGACTTCGCCTATTAATTTTTTACCATTTTTTTTCTATATATATTTTTTTCGAAAATGTGCGCTTTTAAAACCCTTCGGCGATACATTCAACCTTGTTATTTAGTTAAATTGGTGTATTTTTTTTTTTAAACATTTTATAACATACAATTGCGGAAAAATAGTTGGCAACTCTTTTAATGGACTTAATTCTAACAATAAATTTTTATTTCTTATAAATACCAAAATCAAATTTATTGCAATTGCTTAATATGATTTCATGGATAGTAAAATATAATTAGAAATTAAAAAATATAGGTAAGTACATAATACATTTTAAATAAATATACAAGGAAACAGTTGTGTACTAAAAAAATCAAAAAAGAAAAAAATAAAAATGCACAATTCACAGTTCAAAAATAGATTTTTTTATTAACTGTTTGGTGAATCATAAAAAATAAAATAATTCTTGTACCAGATAAAAGATGTCATATAGGTACCTGTAAATAGGAAAAAAAAATTATCTTTTATAATTTTGTGTTATACCTAAAGTCGATTCATGTATGGATAAGTAAAATTACTTATTCAAAAAACTGAAACGACATCTTATGAAGGTTCTATGTTGTTTTCCTTTATACAAAATTATCGTAGGATTGAATACTGAGCGGAGGAATTTGAGGAAATTACCATAATAAGGAAGAATTGGAAAGCAAATTAGAAGTGAACCTGTAGGTTCTTTTTGAAAAATTTGCAAGCTATATACTGTATCAAATCTATCAGCCGCGAATAAATTGAATTGAAGCATGTTCTACATTTTAGCTGTTCTCATAATTAATGAATTCCCATATTCAGTTATAAACCAACTAGCATTTCTTTCGAAAATGGTGAAATTTAGACATTTGATACAGATACATTTGATAAAGTAACGGTTTAAAGAGAAAAAATATAACTGTTTAAATAAAATACTACAATAAGTTAAGAAAATTTTATAATGCATTTTTTGACCACTAGTTGGTGTTATCGTTTCTAATGCCACATATATTCGGAAATTTGGAGATATAAAGTACAGTTATGTGATGACGCCACAACTGTATCTAAAAAGATTAACGTATATTTTTTTATATTATTAAAAAAAAAAGAAAAATTTTGAAATACGTGAGTACATAATATAAAAAAAAATGTTTTTAGTTTGTCATGTATACATATATGGTATTTCAAGGAATATTGTACCATATATAAGTACAATATATTATGTAGATAATAGGTATATAATAATATTGAGTGAGCATAAATCAGAGACAAGGATCAGGGTGAGGACGGCTGATGTTTTAACATTATCAGTATCTGAAGTAAATTCATTCTCATCGTCATAAAATTATGATTATCCTTTATTAATGGAATTTATAGGTTTTCTTGCAAAACCTCTAATTTTGTATATTTTCATTTAAGAAATGCTTTTCTAAATTGTGAAGAAAAAAAAAGTGTTTATGTGAATTATGATGAAAATACATTTTTCATCAAGCTTTTATTTTTTTTTTATTTTTATTATTGCAATATTCTGATCACTAAGAAATGCCAGTTAATTCAACTTTAATCAACAGTTTAATATCCTGAATTAAAGAATTTAATGTATTAAAAATGGTATCAGTATTTAGTTTACAGCTCAAAATTAAAAAAAAAAATGATGAAGATGGAATGGAATTTAAAAATATTTTGTAGTGATGCGAAAAAAAAAAAATAAATAAATATTGTTAAATATTTGTAAATTTAATAGATATTTTATTAAAAGAATTTTCAAAATATGCATAGTCAAAAATTTTGAATATAGCTAGATAACATTCGAAAAAAAACTTTTTGTACTTCTACTGATTTACTAAATAGTTTTTATTTGTAAGTCTTTGTGTACCGTTAGATGAATCCTAAATTATAAAACGGTATTTTTTCTAATATCTTTTCGCAAAAAAGACATTTAGCAACTTTCCATTTGACATAATTGGTAATTTTGAAATGTTTGTTTCGCATTTTGCAAAAAGGTATATGAACAACGTGTGCTTTGAAAACAGTACTTGGAACTTACAGGCCTAGTGGGTAAAAGCGTATAAATACGCTGTAAACACCGAGGGAGTGTGGGTTCGAATCCCACACACGTCGTAAGAGTAATTCTTCTTTAGAACATGTGCAGCCACGCCTGTACATTTATGGAGCAGGGAAATGTAATAAAAAAAAAGATATTCCTTCTAATGTAATTATTAATATTGTTACGTGGATTGTTGTGAAAAGTATTTAGTCACGAAAAGTCTTAGTCAATAAATAAACTATCATTATGCTAAAGTGAAACTTGTGAAAGAAAAAATTTGACCAAATTGAATAAAGTGGAAGAAATAGAAGTTTGCCAATTTTATGAAGAGAGGCGAAACATTAATAGTAGGTACTCTAAAAAACAATATTTTCACAGTTTATCCATAGTTTTTTTTTCTTTGATTTTCCAAAATTTTTATTTTAATTACAATTTAGAAAAGAATTAATAAAATAATGTAAATGGATACAGATTATAGTTTGTTTAATTTTAATAAATTTCGAAGAGTATTTAAATTTATTTTAATTGTATTTACATTTTTATGAAAATTTCAAAGAGTACCTTAATAAATCAAGTTGTTGTTTCGATAAAAACTGGACTGTAAATAAAATTTTAAGCCAATATGGTTTTTAATTAAAATATACATTTTTGTTGTCCCATTGTTTAGTGCAAAAAACAAAAAAAAAAAAAACAAAATATAAAATGTCATATTAAGAGTTATGTTTTTTTTTTTTATTATTTTATTTCAGCGAATACAATACATGCTATCTTAAACTTTCATTAATCAAATTTTTTTCCCAGAAACTTCTGAGTGAACATATGGTTTTTCTTTGTGCTGTATATAATAAAATTTAGTCTTTTGTTGTTTTATACATGGATAGCTATATGAGATTGTGTAGATGCTGCTTTTTTAGCACATTTAAAAACAAAAAACCTTAATTTACTATTGTTAGAAATTAAATTTTCAACATGCTGTGTATTCTAGTCTAAAATGTTTAAAATTAGAAAGTTGAAATTTAAGAGATGTAAAATTTTTGAGAAGTGTAAGTTAAAAATAATAATTTGTTCCGGCTCGATTTTAAAAGCTACGTGAGATTTAAAAGTGAATGAAAAAAATATTTACTTTGAAAGCTGAACAAATATAATGTTTTTGAAATGTGCACCTTTTAAAACCTTATTGGTCTTACAAACTGACTTGTTTTTTTTTTTTTAAATCACGTAACCTTCGTGATTTAGAAAAAAAAAATAACAATTTCGCATAATCATTATGTTCTTCAAAATGTGAATTACCCTTAATGATGTGAATTTTTTATGGATATTGTGCTTAAGTTTTCTTCTGTTTTTTTTTGTTATTGTTTTTATTTTTGGTTTTTAGTCCTTCATTCAATTGCTTTAAAAATCATGAGGGAAAAATGAAATATGGTTACGTGCATGAAACCAGAGTTTTTATCCATATATGTAAGATCCTTTAAGTTTTAATCGTATATATTGTATACCCTTTTGATTTTTTGTTTCATAATATGCTTATCGAGTTTGGTACATTGTGGTTTTTGGATTTTCTTTTTTTTTGTAAGACGGGGTAAATGTTTTTTTTTTTTTATTTTATTTTCTACTGTTATATTAAAGTGTATTGTTTGTATGTACACATGTGTGAAAATATTATTATGTTGATTGTTTTTAGCTTTTTGTTTACACCTTTTAAAAAATTTATAAAAATGATATCCTTGTTACTTTTATACAGTATTTTTGTTATTTGTTGTTTAAATAATTTTTTGTTTCCTTTCTTTTCGTATTTCAAGTTTTTGTTCTTTTTTGTTTGATATTTTGTTCTTAAAGTGAGTGACTTTGGAAACAAAAACCAAAAATATTTTTCATGGGAATTATTTAATGATATAAAAATTATATATCAGTGTTATTAGGAAGGATAGTAAAAAAAATGAGATGATTGTGATTGTTTTTTTTTTATTTTATATAGAATTTTTATTGCTCTTTTGTTTTATATATCCGTACGAACGTAGTTCTCATGATATAATAAATTTGGCATTACATTTCTGACAGCTTAAAGGAGACGAACTAGTTATGAAAAAGTGTATATATTCTTGCTCAGGATCGAATTTTAAGTTGATTATAATATACGCTTGCCTGTTCGTTCGTCCGCAACATAACTCAAAAAGTAATGGAGCTGGAACTCTGAAATACCTATGCTCGTATAACAGGTTCGGGTAGCTGTCATACAAATTTCCTTTTTGTATTGAAATAACTCAGAGTTTTTGAAACTAGGTATCTGTAATTTTGTGAAAAGATGTCAAATTACATGTACCAAAAATTTGGTTGGTTCAAAGGAGCAAATTCAGATAGCTGTCATACAACTTCTTTATACCCGTACGATAAGGATAAGACGATTGAGCTTTATCCGTCCGTCCGTCCGTCTGTCCGTCAGCAAGTAAACTAAGAAAGCTAGAGTCTTGAAATTAACACAAAATATTCTTACAACAATTTGTCGGTTCCCTATTTTTTTTGGTTGAGATTCAACCACAACTTCGGGTAGCTCTCGAACACCTAACTTTTAGATCCCCACATTTTTTTTGAAATAGAGACATGAAATTTTAACTGCTGATAGATAACATAAAAATATTAATTTTATAATTTACAACTTTTTTTTGTAGCCCCATCCGTTACGGAGCTACAGTTCCTCAAACTTTTAAAAAGCCCTATTTTTAAATGCATATTTCTCATGTTCTACTTAAGATTTTTTCAATCAGAAAACGTCATTCGACAGGTATTTTTTTTAAATTTATAAACTAGTATCAAAATTGTACAATTTTTTTAAATTTAGTATTTAAATTTACCGTTATATGAAAACCAAATTTTGCATGATTTTCTACACTCATAACTCCGGAACGCTATCAAATAAGGACTTGCAATTTTGAGAGCAGAAACAACTCTTAGAATTAGTATAAGTTTGCTCAGAAATTTTTTTTGGACCACCCCCTGTTTATGAGGTATTAGGGCTCAAAAATTGAAAATTTGCTACTTTTAAACACTTTTAACTTAGGCACCTGTACACATTTTTCTTCGGTAAGACAAAAAAATTAAAGGTCTAGTAATATATTTGTGCGTGTGTTAATGGTTTCTTTTAATTGTACAGGGTTCCTAAGTTACAGCCCCCCAAAATTTCAAAAAACCCCTATTTTCAGATGTATATATCTCAGGTTCTGTGTAGTAGTTTTACAATCTAAAAACACTAGAAGACCGGAATTTTTGTTATCTCCATAAGACAATATCAAAATTATGCAATAGTTTGTAATTTACTATTTAAATTTACCGTTATGTTAAAACCAAATTTTGCATGATATTTCTTTTTTCATAACTCCGGCACGTTTTTGAGATAGGAACCTGAAATTTTGAGACAAGAAAGAACTTTTAGAATTAGTATAAGTTTTTTGGTAGCGCCCCCTCTTTAAGAGTTATTACTCCTCAAAAATTGAAATTTTGCTATTTTCAGGCACCAGTATTTTTTCCTCGGCAAGACATGAAAATTAAAGGTTCAATAATATATTCGTACGTATGTTAACGGGTTTTTTTAATTATATAGTGTGTAGTGTAGTGTAGTCCGGACTTACAGCTCCTCAAAATTCCAGAAAAGTCAATTCTTCACATTTTTTATACCGTACGATAAATAATTTATACATATTATGTATAGTATAAATTATTAAACTTAGGCATTATACATTTGCCGCTTAGTAATAAATGGTACTATAGCATATTTGGAAAAGTTAGATAGATAATCGTTATTCGGAAGGTTAGAATCTGCTTTTGAATAATGTATAAACATATAGTTTGAATATATGTACAACCCACAGTTCTAGAAATGATAAAATTTCACCCAAATTATTTTGAAATACTAAAAAATTAAAAAAATAATATTATAAGCATAGTGATAGGCATACTAACGGGTCGTACGGGTATCTAAGAGTTGACAAAGGCAACTGTATTCTTCCTCGTTTTAATAATAGTATAATTTATATCCCCATAAATTCACACTTAATAATGCTAGACTTCTGAAATTTTCGTTCTGAATGTTTAATCGCAATAATTTCTATGAAGTTTGGTTGTTCTAGCTCAATTGGTTCAAGCATTTTGCACATCTTTGAACATAATCTGGTATCTTAGAAAAGATGATTAAGTTTTAAGTCAAAAATGACTTCTGTAAAATTTGGTTGTTCTGGTGCAACATGTTCGGATAACTGCTATACAACTTCTCTTTTTAAATGAAAATAACTTGAAGTCTATATTGAGTTTTGTCAACAACACGAAAAACATGCCTATAAATTTTGTAAAATTTGGTTGTACTACAGCAGTACGGTTCAGGTAGCTTGTATATCTTGAAATTTAATTGAGCTAGGAATCCGAAATCTTGTAAAAAATTATCAAGTTTTATGGCAATATCTTCTGTAAAATGTGGTTTGTTCGGGGCAACAGATTCGAGTAGCTGTTATACAACTCCAAAATTTATATAAGTATATTTCGGTACTTAATTTATTGAGTAAAACATCTGAAATTTTGTAAAAATGATCAAGTTTTATGCAAACAGCATATATTAAATATGTTCAGCAGGATATGCCAGGGTTGACACAATCTACTCTACTGCACTCTTCTCAGTAATAGATTAATATTAATTTCCAATTTAATTCTAAAACATTCACAAATAATTATTATAAATCTGATTTGTTCTGATCTAAAATATTATAAAGCTGATTTATTTTATAAATCAATGCAAACCTCAAGGACCAATCCAAAATTACTTTTCTTATAAAAGCAGTTCACAAAGTAAAACTTGCACAAACCTTAAATTTTTTATTTCCGACAAGACACCAATGACATCAATGCGCAATTCTCTTTGGTAGTGCTGGACTTTAACCAATTAAACGCTACCTCTTTTTTTAAGCTAAATATTAGGTTATAACCTATGATAGAATGTACAATTTGGTTTGGTAGTTGGGAAATTGGAAAATATAGGAAGTTATTGGATGTTAGGAGGATTATTTTAGAATAAAGATGTTCATGTTCTTCTTGAATTTCACGATATCATACATGTTATGGTTGCCGATTTAGGGAATATTCCGGCAGCAAGATATTCTATATTAGCGCTGTACAAATTATAAACGAATTTCCATGTGCAAGGATGTAGTTCAAAAAAATAATTTTACGATTAATATAATTAGTACGTCTTTTCTCTTAATTAGTTCTTATATTTTATTTAATATAAGAAAAGTGAAATTAAATGAAAACCTTAAGAAAAATACTATAATAAATAATAAATCTATTGATTATTTTGTCTACAAAAAATCTGATAAATTAAATTAATAGACATAAATAATACCATACGTATATAATTATGTCTACTTAAAACAAAATTGAAAATATCAGCAAATAATTAATCATCTTTATTTTGATTTTGATAATATTGGAATAAGCATATTTTCATATTTTCTTTTGTAGTCTCATAAATGACGCAATATGGATTTATAAATAAAGAAAAATTTCATTATAGGTAAGTAGTAATACTTATATAAATTTTATTTGTACAACTAATTACGTTCATTAGTGTGGAGTGTGAATCACCGACAATAAAGAAAAGAAACTAAACATTTTATTTTTTACAGTTCTGTACAAATATTTATAGTTACTCAAGTTAAGTAAAAAACACAATTCTGACCATGGGCGAAAAAATTCGAAAAATTAAAACATAGTTATTGGTTACAAAACCATCGATACCCAACAAAAAATTCGTCGCCACCGAGATCAACATATTTTAAATTTTTTTGCGCTGATGCTCGGTGTTGATATACATTAATTTTTTCAAAAATTTAATTAATTTTTATTGTTATTAATTAAATATTTTATTTTTTATTTAAATTAGACCAGTGGCTTATTTTTTGGTGGATTATTTTAATCATATTTTCTTTTATGCAATTGTTTTCTAAGGCACCTTATCTTTTAAAATGCTAAAAACTTCCTGAGTGAAATAAGATTTATTATAATAGGCAAACTATGTCATAGAACAGTTTTTATATCCCATAGTTTAAGAATTCCTTAGTTTAAATATAAAACAATTTAGTTATGCAAAGTTCGCATATATTTTTAGAACTCTTGGTTTCACATATCAGCTTATTAAACTGTGTTATTACAATCTACTCAAATTCTTATCAGAATAATTTTAATTTTTGATTATCTTTCAATTAATGTCCCTTTTATTAGCGTCTTCCAATTCCTTTTGTTAAAAAGCTATAAATTTGATTATTCTTTGCAAAATATTAGATTTTTTTTTTTTTAATTTGAGTCTTTTTACAATTTTTAGATGTGTCATGACATTAGATTATGATTTGATTAAATTACATCAAAAATAACATTAAATAAATTAAAATATCAGATTTAGCCACTTTTTAAATCCCTAAAGAAATTTATTAGATTTAGAAAAACCACTGTTTTATTTGCAGACGCCTTTATCTTACATTAAAACGGAATAAAATTGAATTAAAGTTTGAAATAAAGTTTTCTTATTTTTTTTTATACAGATAACGATGTAAATGTCAATATACAGTATCTCAGTTAGTTTTTCCTAATTTCGTTTATTATCAATACACTCTGAACATAGTAGTGGAAGGAGAAGAATTGTTTGTTTAAAAGAAAATATTACAATCATTGAAATAAAAATTAATTGGCATTTTAATGATAAAGAAATATTGCAGGATTAAAATCAGTAGGGATGAAAAAAATTAAAGAAATGACATAATAGTAGATATATAGGCATAAACGCTGTTTACAATTGAATATTGTTTCAAAGAATTAAAATTTAATTTAATTTCATTTTTAATTTCGTTTTAAAATTATTATTGAAAGCTTTTTATACCCGTATGAACTATGTTCAAGGGTATAATAAATTTGCCATTACGTTTATGACACCTTAAAGGAGTCGAGCTAGATATAGTGTCAAAGGTATGGATCGGCTCAGAATCGAATTCTGAGTCGATTAAGCCATGTACGTCCGTCCGTCCGTCCGTCCGTCCGCACGATAATTCAAAAAATAAAGAAGCTAGGGGGCTGAAATTTTTTTTACGTCACTTTTGCAAAATTGTTAGTTTTGCTATTTAAATCCAACATTTTCGATCGGCGGGTTCGAGTAGCTGCCATACAACTTCTATCTTTATATAGAAATAACTCAGTATCTATTCAAGCTAGGTTTCTGAAATTTTGCAAATGATGATCAAGTTTTATGGCAACAACTTCTGTAAAATTTGGTTGTGCTGGTGCAGCGGGTTCGGGTAGCTGCCATACAACTTCTCCGTTTAAATGAGAATAACTCAGTGTTTATTGAAGCTAGGAATCTGAAATTTAGTAAAGAGGTGTCGAGTTACATGCCAACAACTTTTGTAAAATTTGGTTGGTCTAGAGCAGCCGGTTCAGGCTTCTTGCACCTCTTGGAACCTAATGAAGCTAGGCGTCTGAAATTTTGCAAATAATGATCAAGTTTTATGGCAACAACTTTTGTAAAATTTGGTTATGGTGGTGCAGCGGGTTCGGGTAGCTGCCATACAACTTCTCCGTTTAAATGAGAATAACTCGGTGTTTATTGAAGCTAGCAATCTGAAATTTAGTAAAGAGGTGTCGAGTTACATGCCAACAACTTTTGTAAAATTTGGTTGGTCTAGAGCAGCCGGTTCAGGCTTCTTGCACCTCTTGGAACCTAATGAAGCTAAGCGTCTGAAATCTTGCAAATGATGATCAAGTTTTATGGCAACAACTTCTGCAAAATTTTGTTGTGGTGGTGCGACGGGTTCGGATAGCTGCCATACAACTTCTCTTTTTAAATGAAAAGAACTCAGTGTCCGTCCGCACGATAACTCAAAAAATAAAGGAGTTAGGAGGGTGAAATTTTTTTTACGTCACTTTTACAAAATTGTTAGTTTTGCTATTTAACTCCAGCATTTTCGGCCGCCGGGTTCGAGTACCTGCCATACAACTTCTTTCTTTAAATGGAAATAACCCAGTGTCTATTCAATCTAGGTATCTGAAATTTTGCAAATGATGATCGAGTTTTATGGCAACAACTTTTGTAAAATTTGGTTGTGATGATATGACAGGTTCGGATAGTTGCCATACAACTTCTCTTTTTAAATGAAAATAACTCAGTGTCTATTGAAGCTAGCTATCTGAAATTTAGTGAAAAAGTGTCGAGTTGCATGCCAAAAACTTTTGTAAAATTTGAATGGTCTAAAGCAGCCGGTTCAGGCTTTTTGCATTTCTTGGAACTTAATGAAGCTAGGCGCAATAGATTCGGGTAGCTATCATACAACTCCACAATTTACATAAATATATCTCTGTAGTTTGGTACTAAAACATCTGAATGTTTTTAAAAGATGATCAAGTTTTATAGAAACAGGATATATTACGTTCATACGGGTATCCCAGAGTTGACACAGTCTACTCTACTGCACTCTTACTCATTTTTTTATATTTTTTGATTTACTAGAATTTTTTTTTTACGAATTTAATCGTATTTTAATAATCTTTACAAATACAAATTATTCTCTTCATAATTAATAACGTTGCCGTCAGTAAAGGTACTTTTTTTTGAACAATTGGAATAGAATTTTAATTCAAAATAAACGAGAAAGAATTCAGTTACCTTTGTCAACTCTTAGATACCCATACGAACCGTTAGTAGTTAGTATAGGCCTGTGCAAATAAAACAGAGGTTTTTCTAAATCTAATAAATTTATTTTACCTTTTTTTTTTATTTTCTTTCATTTTAATTTACAATCAGTGAAAAAGCCTTACAACTTAAAACTAATTTTTTATTTATGTTTCTTACTAACTAAATTTTAAAACTAGAATTAAATTTTTTTAGTTAACAAATCTTTTTTTTTTTACTATTTTGACTAATCTGGGTAATAGCTATCTTTTATTTGTCAATGGCAAATAGCCACAGTTAATACACCACTGAAATTTCCTCGTTAATTTACATACATATAATTGCATATTTTTAGGGATAGAAATTTTTAGCAAATTATCTTGAAATAATTTGAAAAGTTTTCTTTACTTTTTTATTACAATAAATGTAAAACAAAAAGTTATATAACACCGAAGATATATGTTAATTTAAAAATAAAATTAAAAAAAAAATAAGCATAAAAAATTAACGAAATCGCTTCAAATATCCTATAGGATAGGATAGATATGTACCTATAGGATAGTTCAAAAAAGGTAGCACAGAAATTATTTAAATACATAATTTAACAAACAAATTAGTATTCTTGGCTTTTGAATGTACCATTTTTTCATTGAAATAAAAGTATTTTCTATTTTTTTCCTTTTTAGCCATCCAAGCAAATAATTGCTTGTATAGGGAATGCGAAATATATTTTGTTTGGAGTAATGCAGCAGAACACAATGTTATTAATTGTATACTGACTATATAACTACTTAACACGTTTTTGATGTACCTACTAAAAAATTTAAATAACTTCAAATTTAAAAAAAAAAATACTAAAATAAATTATTTTACTTTATAAATACATTTAATTTTATCTGTTGTTCTTGTGTAAATTTTTAAAAAGTATTTATCTGTTTAATGGTTATTTGGAAATAGAATTATGGCAAAAGAATAACAATATAAAATTATTCATTCGAAACAAGCTATTTGATTTTTTATAATAAGTCTAATGAGTTTATGATTAGCAAATTTAAATCTAGATCATAACAAATTGCTAATTAATGATAAAGCCTCAACGATTCACTGTGTTACTTAACAGAGTAACTTGACTTCAACACGGGAAAAAACTCAATGTTTTTTGATATCGAAGAAAATATCAATTACCATACACAACCTGAAATATCAAGAAAAAACTCTGTAGTACTTAACAGATTTAAACATCTAGTGGGAATCTAGTTAAATACAAAATCGACTGATACTATATGGGGGCAAACGCCTGTTCTAAAGAAATAAAACAATGCCTCTACTCAAAGTTTTCCAATGTGAATGAAAAAGTACGACAGATGCCTATCCTTACAGTCTAAAACTCTCAAGATGGTGTAACATAATATACAATATTGCAAAAAGTTGGTAATTCATATGAGTATCTACAATATAACGAAATTTAAGAAGAATATTACCATCTTTCTTCAAAATAACTCTCCAAAATCTCCAAAAATAACTCTCCCTTTATAATCCTTATTATCCAAAATCCAATTTTCCAAGCCAAACGGTATCCCCAAAACAAAACTGCTTCTTGTATAACTATGTTTTACATAGTAGTACTCATCTTAAAGTTTGGTTTTAAAGGGGGTGGTTTTGGCTGTTTAAAATGCAACACAACTCACTGGAACCTCGTGCAGTTTCTTTGAGTGGCTTGCGATATTTTCCACTGTCTCTTATAAGTTATCTGTAATAAATAAGTTATGTAATAAATACAATATTTATAGTTCACATCATTATGTAGAATTTAAATTTTAAATATTTTAATATTTTTATAATTAAAAAGAAAGATAATTTATAATTGAACTAAGAACCTTCCATTTACAACAATATCTGAGCAAGGTAAAATTTTTAAATTTAATGCATAAAATATTTGAACTTTTAAATAGAATAAAATACCATATTGTGATATGCCTAAATGGAGGTTGAATTTATTCTTCCTCCCTATCATCTTGAAGTTAAAATATTTTTTTGTTTCAGAGAAGAATGCATCTAGAAAGGATATAAGCACTGGAAGTGAGAAAGATAAATATACATAAATATTATTATTATAATAAAACAACCGGAAAACGGAAACAAATAATTCATAAGACAAGTGATAAACTATTGTATAATTCAATGCTATTTCACGGTGTTTATTTTATATATAGAAAAAATGTTTACTTTTGTTTTATGTCACATAAGATCCGGTTCTTGTAAATTTACAATTTTATTTTTATTCCGTTGATACTACTGAAAATATATATTGTAATTACATATACATAACAATAAATAATATGTTATTTAAAGTAAGGAACATTAATAGTTATTCGTATAAAAATAACTTTTGTTAAGAAAAAACTTTAATTTTAAAGGTTTAATGTGAAAATATATAATAAGTTGTCAGAATTTTGAAAAGAAAAATGAGTTAACAAACAAATAAAAATTCTTTTTCAGTTTACACTACAAATATATGTTTAAAGAAAAGAATTTTACCTTTAAATATAATGTTTTATTATTAATATGTAACTGGCTATTTAAGGAAACAATAAGTAATACTTTGTGTTCAGCACCCGTACCCTTTTCTATAGTAATTTATATTTCTTTTTTTCCACTCCATTCAATTGAAAAAGTGTCACAAAAGTTAAATTTAAGTTTTTTTTTTTGGTTTCAATTTAAATCCAGCCAAAATTCAATGGAAGAGATGAAACAATTTTTTTTTGGATCAAAATAAATATAAACGAGGAAGAATACAGTTGACTTTGTCAACTCTTAGATACCCGTACGAACCGTTAGTATGTTAACAGCCTGTCACTCTGCTTACAATATTATTTTTTTAATATTTTAGTATTTTAAAATAATTTGGGTGAATTTTATAATTTCTAGAACTATGGGTTGTACATATATTCAAACTATATGTTTATATGTACATTCTTCGAAAGCAGATTCTAACCTTTCACATAACGATTATCAATCCAAAACTTTTTCAAATATTCTATAGTACCATTTAATACTAAGCGGTAAATGTATATTAAATTTACTTAGTACAAAATAGTAAATATAATTTTAAATATTATATTATATTATATTTAAATATTCCATTGACAGAATAATTTCTTATAAGTACAATAAAATACATATATGTATGTTAATACGGCGCTATATAATATACATATATACTCTTATCATTCATTCGCTAGTGACATATATAATACGGCGCTATATAATATACATATATACTCTTATCATTCATTCACTAGTGACATATACGGTATGTAAATAAACATGATATTATATAAGTATGTATGTATATCAATATCATATAAATAAAAATTCTTCAAGCAACCGTTATGTTGTATATTTATTTACATTTTTATGTACTACGCATTATATCCTCAACAATTTCAAATTATCGAATAAAACAAATGCAAAAAATTTGTTGAAGAAATTTGTTAGAAAATTTGAAAAAAACAAGTAACACTTTCGTCAATTATAAAGTAACCCTATATTATTAAAAAAAGTTGTTAACAGAAATAAGAGTATGATGTTGAAGCTTTAATTTTTGTGTATTACTTCAAAAAAATTTTAACAGGTGTTCAAGTTACAGGTGTTTAAAAATAGGAAATTTTCAGTTTTTGACTCCTTACAGCTCCTAAACGGGGGGTGATACAAAAAAAATTCCTGAAATGACTCATACTTATTTTCAAAGATCTAACTTCTGTCAAAATTTCAAGTTTCCAACTTAAACCGTTTAGAAGATAGAAGGGTTAAAGGATTTTGCAAAATTTTAGTTTTGCATAACGGTAAATTAAGACACCGTATGCCACAAAAATATATTTATGGGATATATACTTTTAAAGCTAATAAAAGTAGTAATCGTTTGACGTTTTCAAAATGAAGATATACCGTATACAACTTGTGCTATAACAATTTAAATATAGAGCTTTTTTGAACCTTTGGGGAGCTGTAGCTCCGTAACGGGTGGGGCTACAAAAAAAAGTTATTAAAAATAAAATTAATATTTTTGTGAGATCTATCAGTAGTTAAAATTTCATAGCTCTATTGCAAAAAAAATGTGGGGATCTAAAAGTTAGGTGTTCGAGAGCTACCCTAAGGCTTGGTCCAAACTCAACCAAAAAAAATAGGGAACCTACAAATTACTCCCAAAATATTTTGTGTAAATTTCAAGATTCTAGCTTTCTTAGTTTTTGAGTTAGCGTGCTGACGGACGGACGGACGGACGGACATGGCTCAAAAGTCTTAGAATTTTTTTCTGATCCGATCCATACCTTTGAAGGTATATCTAGCTCGCTTATTTCGAGGTGTTACAAACGGAGGAGTAATTTTATTATACCCGATCCTATCGTACGGGTATAAAAAATAATATAGGCTTGTTTTTCTTATTACATAAAAAATATTTTTCTTCATTTTATGTCAGATCTTTACAGACAAATTTATTCTTCTATATTCTTCTAAATATCTATATTATATTTTAGTTTTTCAGAAACCAAAAGAAGGAAATCATTAAACCGACGACAAAGGTATAATAATTTAAAAATATTTAGAATGTACGGTAATCTTAAATATAATATTATTAAAAAGGATTAAATAATTGTACCGTCAAAAAAAAAACAAAAACATTTTAAAAAAAAAGACAAAATTAAATTTCTTTTGACGGTTTTTCTTGAAATTGAAAACATTTAAAAAATTTTAAATGAAAAAAGTATAGTGATCGGGTAAATTCACATTTTTGAGAAAATTCTGTTTCCGTTTACGTCAGTTTCGGTAACGAAAGAGAATATTTTTTTATGTTGTATATAATATACATACCTATTTCACCAAATATTGGACTTCATAATAATATTATGTATTTTAATTAATATTATAGATAATTTCAGTGACAGTTACAGTGGGAGTTCCCTTCAATAATTACATCATGCAGTAAGGTGTTATATACTACTGTATATTGGAAGTGTTGTAACGGCTATAATCACTGTTAGCAAAATAGTAATAATAATAGGCGGATTTATTGTTTCCTTACAGTCCTACTCCCAATTCAATGTTTCCGTATCATATTTCCTATCCTTTCTTATCTCTACTTCCAATATATTGCGTTAGCAGACTAAGGGTTTCATCACGTTATATTGGCTAAAGGGGAATGTGGATTTAGTCAGTAAGAATCTGATTAGACCAAGGGAAAATTCTTGGTGTCTTTGGAAGATTCACACCTCCCTTAGCAAAAAAAAAATTAAAAAGCCCTCCCCCCAATACCCGTGTACGCTTTCGACCCAAATCTATTTTAGAAGCCAGTATCTTTTTTTACGCATAATGCTCTTTATTTTTGCAGTAGCTGAGTTTTAATATTTCCTGAAACAATAACTGTCATTTTTCGTTGAATTTTGAAAACTTTATTCTTTATTATTTATTATTTGTTGATTTTGAATGTTTTGTTGTAACAACTATTAAACTTTGTATTGGAGAAATGTTTATTATCAAATATTACATAATTGACTGTAAAGTTTCATGAATTTTGGTACACGTTTACAGCAGTTGCAACAAAAAATGTCAAAAATTCAAAATATAAGTGTAAAATATTTTATAAGCGTTTTTATTTTGACACTTTTTTTGAATTTTTTTTTTTGTTAAATAAATTTAATTAAGTATCATAAGTAAATATTTTATTATTTGTAAAAAAACTTATGTTATCTGAAAAAGAAAATTTCAAATGATATCCTATATTAAACGCATATTTATGTATTTCAAAGCTTGCCTCAATATGACGAAGCGCGAGTTTGTTATGAAAACAAAAATTGTGTACTGAAGAGTTCATTTTATTATACTAATGTACACAATATCATACCCAAATCTATACAGGGTGTCCGGAACTAAAAGGTGACGAAGAACGGAGGTGATAGAGAAGTTCATTTTTTTTTTTGTACAACATAAAAGACTAGTTTAAGTGTTGGTAGCTAGCTGAAGTTTTGGGCTACCCTGTATAGTTTGAAATTTAAAAAAAAATGTTTTAATGAAAATAAAATTCTAATAATGAAATTTTTAAATTAAAATTGAATAACACAAATAATAATATAATTTTACAAAATACTTTTCTGTGTAATAATAGAGAATAGAACAGGACTATTAATGTAACACTAATCACACTGGTGTTTTACGAATTATGCACGAATTTTATAAAATAATAATTTTCTTCGTAACCTTAATATATGCCAGACTAACAAAAAATTTATGTAAAGTTGCATTTAGTTTCAAAAACAGAATGGTTAAAGAAGTTACGAGAAAAGCTTAGAGGTTAGTTTGTTAAAAATATATTTTTAAACTGAGTGTACTTAGTAGGTATACTTCCAAAATAATAAAAATAGTGATAGTGTTATTTTTAATGAAATTATATTAAAATGATAAAATAATGTATGTAACTTAACGTACGATTTTAGATTAGCTTCTTGAGAAAGCCTCCCTCTAACCACCTGAACCATCCATATAAATAAAACTTTCAATAAAATTTTCATTTCAGTATCAGTTAGTTAGAAAATTTTAAAATACATATTATTGATAATATTTAGCCAAAATCTATATATTTTTAACCCCCATGATGTTATCCTCAAAAATTTCCAAAAAAAATTCCTTGAATGAACTTTTACCAAATCTGTAAAAAAGGTATAAAAATAAAAACATTATTGTAGATTTGACAATTAGACATAAATACCTTATCTGTGAAATGTCAGAAGGTAACTTATCTGTCAAATATACAAAAAAAAAATTCCGTAAAAAGAAAAAGAATTGACGTTCCCAAAAATTAAAATTGGATAAATTGGTAAATGCTGCAGCTGTCATATATATGCTTCAAAATTTTATAAAAACAAAATATAACATTTTCAACAGAGAATAGCATTTCAGACAATAAATATAAAACGATACAGAAAAAATTCTGTAAACCAAAAAAAGAAATATGTAAAATTAGGTAAAAATTCACCCAAAAAGAATTTGAGGGTTAAAATTATGAAGTAACAAATTTCAAATGAGTTTTTAATACTAATCTCAAGGTGACTAGGATTAATAATATATCTATTATTTTAGAATAAGATTTAATTTTTTAAATTGACTTATATATTTTTTCTCAAATACCTATTAACGAGAAAGTCATGTGACAAATACACTTATTTAAAGTGAACATAATTAAAGAAAAAAAGAAAACCAAAAAAAAAAATATAAATTTAGAAAAGTTTGTATAAACTTTTTGTAACATTATTTTTTTTTATAAAAATGTACCAAAAACCACTATCTCAAAGGTTTATTATTTTGAATAATTTTCATCCAATAAAATATTGTTTGAAATATGATATAAATAAATAGTTATAGTATATATTATTATTATGTATTATGTACATGAATATATTATTATTATGTATTATATTATATTATGTACATAATATTCATAATTCATATAATATTTAAAACTTTTATTGTTCAAAGATTTTCCGAATAATTGTTTTTTTGTTTTTTTTTTAAATTAATGTGAGAAAAAAAAATTCCTTATTTTTTTATTTTAAAATAAAATATTGTACCACAAGCTTAAGATTATTTTCTCTATATACTATTCTTTCTCAGGTCACACAAAAATTTAACAACAAAAATCACTTTAATAAAGTTTTGTGTGGAAAAACTGAAAACTTTTTCATTCTTTTAATATTATGTCTTTTTGGTGTTTATGTTTTTGTTTTGTTTTTTGTTTCATAATATTTTTCTGTACATTTTGAAGGGATAATGCCGTAGGATTTAATATGAAAGGACATTTTGAAAAATACAAAGAGAAGAAAAAATATGATGATATATAAACATATTTACAAATTGTATATAATATAATATATATAAATTTTTTAATTATGAAAAATTCTTTTTCGACAAAAATTCCGGCACTCTGAGGAAAATTGAAAAATATAATTAAATCTGTCGTTTTTTTTATTTCGTTTTATGTTTCTTTTTTTTTTTTATCACTGAGTCAATTTTGAATTATTTATCATGTTATGGTTTATAAATTTTATCAAATTAATTTCTTTTAATCTGATGTTGCATTGTTGAAATTATGTATTTATAGATAGAATTTAGGTATATTTATAGGTAACATTTTTTTAAATGATGACGTTAAAACGTTTTATTATAACATATCAATAATACGTGTACCTCTTATGTAACATATCTATAGAAGGTACCTCCTATTTCAGATCAGCAAAAGTTGTGTATTTATATGCATAGATACATATTAATGTTTATACCCGTACGATAGGATCGGGTATAATAAAATTACTCCTCCGTTTGTAACACCTGGAAATAAGCGAGCTAGATATACCTTCAAAGGTATGGATCGGATCAGAAAAAAATTCTAAGACTTTTGAGCCATGTCCGTCCGTCCGTCCGTCAGCACGCTAACTCAAAAACTAAGAAAGCTAGAATCTTGAAATTTACACAAAATATTTTGGGAATAATTTGTAGGTTCCCTATTTTTTTTGGTTGAGTTTGGACCAAGCCTTAGGGTAGCTCTCGAACACCTAACTTTTAGATCCCCACATTTTTTTGCAATAGAGCTATGAAATTTTAACTACTGATAGATCTCACAAAAATATTAATTTTATTTTTCATAACTTTTTTTTGTAGCCCCACCCGTTACGGAGCTACAGCTCCCCAAAGGTTCAAAAAAGCTCTATATTTAAATTGTTATAGCACAAGTTGTATAAGGTATATCTTCATTTTGAAAACGCCAAACGATTACTACTTTTATTAGCTTTAAAAGTATATATACAATAAATTTATATTTGTGGCATACGGTGTCTTAATTTACCGTTATGCGAAACTAAAATTTTGCAAAATTCTTTAACCCTTCTATCTTCTAAACGGTTTAAGTTGGAAACTTGAAATTTTGATAGAAGTTAGATCTTTGAAAATAAGTATGAGTCATTTCAGAAATTTTTTTTGTATCACCCTCCGTTTAGGAGCTGTAAGCAGTGAAAAACTGAAAATTTCCTATTTTTAAACACCTGTAACTTGAACACCTCTTAGAATTTTTTTGAAGTAATAGACAAAAATTAAAGCTTCAACATCATACTCTTATTTCTGTTAACAACTTTTTTTAATAATATAAGGTTACTTTATAATTGACGAAAGTGTTACTTGATTTTTTCAAATTTTCTAGCAAATTTCTTCAACAAATTTTTTGCATTTGTTTTATTCGATAATTTGAAATTGTTGAGGATATAATGCGTAGTACATAAAAATGTAAATAAATATACAACATAACGGTTACTTGAAGAATTTTTATTTATATGATATTGATATATATACATACTTATATAATATCATGTTTATTTACATATCGTATATGTCACTAGTGAATGAATGATAAGAGTATAGATGTATATTATATAGCGCCGTATTTACATACATATATGTATTTTATTGTACTTATAAGAAATTATTCTGTCAATGGAATATTTAAATATAATATAATATAATATTTAAAATTATATTTACTATTTTGTACTAAGTAAATTTAATATACATTTACCGCTTAGTATTAAATGGTACTATAGAATATTTGAAAAAGTTTTGGATTGATAATCGTTATGTGGAAGGCTAGAATCTGCTTTTGAAGAATGTACATATAAACATGTAGTTTGAATATATGTACAACCCATAGTTCTAGAAATTATAAAATTCACCCAAATTATTTTAAAATACTAAAATATTAAAAAAATAATATTGTGAGCAGAGTGACAGGCTGTTAACATACTAACGGTTCGTACGGGTATCTAAGAGTTGACAAAGGCAACTGTATTCTTCCTCGTTTTATTACTTTTTAGTTGCTGAAGCTGCCTTATGTAATACTGCTACATACATATTATATTAAATTTTTTTAGAATAGTATGCAAGATAAAAGCCATAGAAGTAAACATCAATTTTTTATGATAAGCTTTGAAACTAATAGTAAACTAAAGGTAGTATTTAATAAAATGCAAGAATATCTTTTAGATTTGAAAACAGTTTTGCCACCAGTAGATATCATAAAACTAGCTATGGTAAGTACGCGCCTATTAAGCAGATAATTTTTTTTCTTACTATATATTTGTTTTCTGCTGTCGTCATTTTGAACATAAGGTAATAAAGTAAAGAAAACGAAGTATGTAGAAGATCTAACTAGGGTTGTAAATTGATTATAATATTAAAAAATGGAAAGTTAGAAATAAAGTATCAATTCTCTGTCCTCTAAGCATTCATATATAATAATATAACAATTAAGAATCATTTTGAATACTATGCAACAATAACTTATTTATGCTACAGCTGGTGATCTTTAAGTTTTGCAGAAACTACATAACATATGCGTATATTATTAAATGCAATAGACTGAATGTTACAAATAATAAAATGGATAAATATAGGGCAGAGATTTGTATCTATCTATTAATGGTAATAATTTTTATTTAACATGTATAAAATGAAAAATAAATTAAAATTGTGTTATTTTGTTTATACGGTAACAGAGACGGTCATAGTCTAGCCTTGTTACTTTATTGCTTCTTTATTAGAAATACTTTTATTGGTAGTGCTTTTGTAACAATAAAAAAAATTGTACAATCTACAAAGAACTGTAAAATATAATTAACTTCCTAATTATGTAAAAAATGAAACATATTTGACTAGATTTAGAAAATTGTAATTTCTAATGATGGATAAACAAATAGGAGTGTATTATCAATTTCTTAAAACGTTTATATTATAAAGTAATTGAACTTATAATTAATAAATAAATGAACATATAAAAAAGAAGAGACTCGATGATCCCTTTGGGACTACTAATCAATTCCTTGGCAAGAGTGTCTTCTATGATATTTTTTACTATTGACGTAATTAACGGTTTAAAATTTGGTTTTGTTTCACATACGCATTAAAGTTTAGAATACATTATTATCTACCCAGTTTAGATTTTTAGAAAACAATTTTTATAATATGGTTGTGATAAATTGTAGAATTATTATAAGTAGATAATTTTAGAAAAGTTTACAAAACTAATTGTAATTTATTAGATGATTACCTATAACATTTTGGTGATATTTTATACCAGCCCAGTGACAAATAATGAAATCTTACAAAGAAAAAAATAAATTTAATATATTATTACCAAAGTAGTAAATTGAATTATGAGTTCAGTTATAGCTATGTACCTTAGCCCGCCCACCCGCACGATAATTCAACAATAATAGAGGATTCTGACATTTTCACCTGACATAAAAATATAGTTTCGCAGTTGAAATTTGACGGGCGGATCCGATGAATGAATTTTATGAAAGCAACATCTTACATTACGTCAGAGCAAGTATTCTCGAGTTGACACAGTCAACTATGCACTATTTCAAGTTTTTATATAAATTTAATTTAATTAAAAAAACTATTTTTAACTTTATCAAAACATTCCCTTTATATTAATATTCTTAATAAATTAATTTTCTTTAAGATGTTGCGACAAAAGTACGAAATGCATTGCTTTTAATTGCTGCAATTAAAATTTTTCCTTACTTATATCATAATGCCATTTCAAGTATGAATTTTTCACATTTTTATACCCATACGATAGGATCGGGTATAATAAAATTACTCCTCCATTTGTAACACCTCCAAATAAGCAAGCTAGATATACCTTCAAAGGTATGGATCGGATCAGAAAAAAATTCTAAGACGTTTGAGCCATGTCCGTCCGTCCGTCCGTCAGCACGCTAACTCAAAAAATAATAAAGCTAAAATCTTGAAATTTACACAAATCATTCTGGGAGTAATTTGTAGGTTCCATATTTTTTTTGGTTGAGTTTGGACCAAAACTTAGGGTAGCTCTCGAACACCTAACTTTTAGATTTCCACATTTTTTTTGGAATAGAGCTATGAAATTTTAACTGCTGATAGATCTCACAAAAATATTAATTTTATTTTTAATATCTTTTTTTTTGTAGTCCCAACCGTTATGGAGCTACAGCTCCCCAAAAGTTCAAAAAAGCTCTATATTTAAATTATTATAGCACAAGTTGTATAAGGTATATCTTCATTTTGAAAACGCCAAACGATTACCACTTTTATTAGCTTTAAAATTATATATACAATATACATACATATGTAGCATACGGTGTCTTAATTTACCGTTATGCAAAACTCAAATTTTGCAAAATCCTTTAACCCTTCTATCTTCTAAACGGTTTAAGATGGAAACTTGAAATTTTGACAAAAGTTAGATCTTTGAAAATAAGTATGAGTCATTTCAGAAATTTTTTTTGTATCACACCCCGTTTAGGAGCTGTAAGGGGTCAAAAACTGAAAATTTCCAATTTTTAAACACCTGTAACTGGAACACCTGTTAAAATTTTTTTGAAGTAATACACAAAAATTAAAGTTTCAACATTATACTCTTATTTCTGTTAACAACTTTTTTTAATAATGTAGGGTTACTTTATAATTGACGAAAGTGTTACTTGATTTTTTCAAATTTTCTAACAAATTTCTTTAACGAATTTTTTCCATTTTGTTTTACTCGATAATTTGAAATTGTTGAGGATATAATGCGTAGTACATAAAAATGTAAATAAATAAACAACATAACGGTTGCTTGAGGAATTTTTATTTATATGATATTGTTATATATACATACTTATATAATATCATGTTTATTTAATGAATGATAAAAGTATAGTTGTATATTATATAGCGCCGTATTTACATACATACATATATGTATTTTATTGTACTTATAAGAAATTATTCTGTCAATGGAATATTTAAATATAATATAATATAATATTTAAAATTATATTTACTATTTTGTACTAAGTAAATTTAATATACATTTACCGCTTAGTATTAAATGGTACTATAGAATATTTGAAAAAGTTTTGGATTGATAATCGTTATGTGGAAGGTTAGAATCTGCTTTAGAAGAATGTACATATAAACATACAGTTTGAATATATGTACAACCCATAAGTTCTAGAAATTATAAAATTCACCCAAATTATTTTAAAATACTAAAATATTAAAAAAATAATATTGTAGGCAGAGTGACTGTGAACATACTAACGGTTCGTACGAGTATCTAAGAGTTGACAAAGGCAACTGTATTCTTCCTCGTTGTTTCTTAATTTTTCTTCTTTCGAAAGTAAGTTTGTCATTTCTCGAAATTTAATACTCCAAAATATAAGGTCGAATCAACCTTATTAAAGACATAAACTCAAAACAAATCTTTTTAGCACATTTCCAAAAAAAATTAAAAAAAAATGTGCCTATTAGTTTGACTCTATTCGTCCGTTCATCCGTCCGTCCGTCTTCTCGTCTGTTTACAAAACTTCTACACCTTTAAAGATAGAGAAAAAAATGTTAACCATGGGTAGGTTTCATAAAAAAATTTATGTTTAACATTTTTTCAATCTGAAAACGTAATTCGACAGGATTTTTTTTTACCTTTGTAAATCAAAATTATATATATATATATATGTTATAAATTTTGTATTTAAATTTACAGTTATGTGAAAAACAAATTTAGCATGATTTTTCTACCTTCATAACTCCGGTACGCTTTTAGATAGGGGCTAGAAATTTTGAGTCAAGAAAGAAATGTTAGAATTAGTATACCTTTCCTCAGAAAATTTCTTTGGATCACCCTCTATTTATTAGAGCTCAAAAATAGAAAATTAAAAGTTAAATTATTTTTTAAGACCTTTTAGGGCTTAAAAATTGAAAATATGCTATGTTTATACCACCAGTACCTTAGGCACCTGTACAAATTTTTCTTCGGTGATATATAAAAATTAAAGCTCCAGTAATATATTTTTTACAAGTATTAACGGTTTTTCTTAGTTATATAGGGTTCCGGATTTATAGCCCCTCAAAATTGCAAAAAAGTCATATTTTATCTAGTCCTATATGAAATTTTCAAATTTTGGTGTAAGTCACAATTCTAAACAGTTTATATTGAGTTTTGGAAATGTGTGCTTTTAAAAACCGTTGGTTTACATTCTACCTTGTTTATTATAAACTGAGATTTTTGATTTAAGACAACATGCCTTTCGAAATTTTTGTATTTATGTGCGTTGCTCTTGAATAAGAAGATTCAATTAAATATTTGACAAATATTGTTTTTATTTTTATTAGATTTATTTAAAATGTTTTAAGAAAATTAACTTTATATTATATTTTTTTTTATTTTCATACAGATTTTGATATTTTATTAATATCAATGAATACAATATTATTATTATGTATTCAAAAAGTAGTAAATAAGCATCAAAGTGAATATAAAAAGTTTTGAATACATTTTTTATTTATTTTTTGCATTAAGAGATTTGAGTTGAGTTAGTTGGGGAATATTTTTATAAAACTTTTAAAAAATTTTATTTTAGATTATTTATAAGAAGTTGTTTTTTTTTACAACATATTATTAAAATCATAATAACGATCTAAAAATAAAAGCTTAATGTAATTTTAAATAATTTTTAAAGTATTATTGTTTTTCTTCACAAAGTAAAATAAAATATTTATCTCAGGCAGATAAACTATGAAAACAAATTTTCTTTTCATTATATACCTTTTATCATGTTTTATGGTAAATAATGGATGGTTTCATAAGAAATGTTCTTGCTTAATAATACATAATCAATATTTTTTTAAAAATGCCAATTAGGATGTGAATGGTTTCAATTCTATATCATAAAAGGACTACTAACACTCCTGCTAACTAACACTCCTGCTACTAAACACTCCTGCTAACTAACACTCCTGCTAACTCCCAGTAGTGTTAAACTTAATAATGTAAAATGTATTTTCAATTAAGCTAAAAAAATTAAAAGATAGTCAAGAAAGGTTATTTAAATGGTAAATAGTTTATAACAATGGTTCCTATTTTTACTTTCACTAAACAATACTTATAATATTGATAATAAGTTGAACTTTAGAAAATCAAAATGTTTTCATTCATTTATTTGATATAATTTTCCTTTTTAACTTTTTTAAATAGAATTATACTTTTTAGATGGAAGTTACTCTTGGTGGTTTTTTAAATCATGGAAATTGTCCAATTTTTAGTTTATTTGTATGTGATTAAATCAATAACGATTAGTCTATTAAAAGTTTATAAAAAGTAGTATATAAGTACATAACAGTTGCATGGTTTTAAACTCTAACTAGAAAATCCCCTGTGCAATTGCACAATTTCTATAGATTCAAAAACATTTACGGTATCATACAGACTCCTTTAATAAACTACCTAAAAATTTCATTTTTACATCAGCACCATTAAAAAAATGTTGAAATCACTTAATTACTTGTAATAGAAAAAAAACATAAAACAAATCTAAACACATAAAATTAAAAATGTTAGGTACAGTTTATTAATTTTTTCTCGCCGTTTTTTCGTGGCGGTAATTTTTGACAGTTTTTTAATCATTGAGAAAAAATGGTCCAAGCTAAAAACACATTCAGCAGGGTAAAAGTTCGTGCCGATATCTCAAAAATTGTTTGAAACACATGTATAAAGTGCACAATAAAAACCGGCGAAAAACCAACCAACACCAACCGCTAGGACATTTTTTTTTTTTGTTACATTTAAAACAATACCAATAATCGAAATAATTTTAATATTTGTTAAAATTTTACCAGACTCTCTATTTTTCTTTAGTTTTAAAAATAAAATTTTATGAAGATGAAAAACAGTTGTTTTCGCCGCGAAATTACTTTTTTATTTAAATTACCAAAACTACTTTCCAGTCTTTTGCGTTTATTTTTTTTTTTGCTTGAAAAAAATTTGCTGAATTTATTTTATTTAAATGTACTTTGGAAGAGGTCTTTGTATATTTAATAAAAGGTGCATGTCTCTGATAATGTAATTTCATAAATTTTTGGGGGCCTTTTTTTTGTGACGGTCGTTTTCGACAGCTTTTTAATTTAATGGTCTAATAATAAATTAGTACAAAATTCTGAATCTATTGTGAGAAAAGGCTTCTAAAATGATATTTTCTATGTTATTTTTTCTTTTTTTTTTAAGAAAAATATCCATTTCTATAACATTTAGTAAGTTTCTGATTTCTGTTATGAAATATAATTAGCTAAGTCTGCCGAATTTTATATTAGTAAAAAAAAATCGAATATTTTATGTTATATCAAAAATTCAGCTTAAAAAATCAAAATTCCAATCTAAATAAACAAAACTACTTTAAAGTCTGTTGCGAAGCTTTTACTAGCTTTTATAATAGTGAAAACAAAATCAAGAATAAAATCGGCCTATTATTTTTTTCTTATAAATATAAGGCTTACTACTTTGCTCTTTTCACTTTCAGGTCTTTTAATTTTATTAAGAGTATTTTTATTTTTTCCAAAGCAAAGAGTCATTTGAAAACTGCCAACAGAAGATTAATAATTTATTTTTAATTCACCGCTGCGACCAGTTCATAATGGATGCGGCAGTCAAATTTAAAAATTAAAAATTTGCTTTAAATTTTGGGTTGATAGTACTTTTTAAAAAGTAAAAGTTTGTGTCTCTGATAAGACTTTTAGTCGTAGATTTGTGTCTCTGATAATAAAATTTTAAATTATTAAATAAATATACAGAAATATCATCATTGCCAGTTTAGTTTACATTCAGTGTGAGTGGTTTATTATACAAATGAAATATTTTTTTTTACATGTTGGCAAGGTCTCGCCAACATCTTGTGTGAATTGGTATTATCTGGTATTGTCATTATATTGTGTATATTATCAGAAATTCAATCATTAATTTCAGATATTATATTATCTGATCTGATTAATAAATCTTATTTTTTTCCATGGCTAACAACATTATTAATGGTCTAATAATAAATTAGTACAAAATTATGAATCTTTTGTGAGAGAAGGCTTCTAAAATGATATTTTCTATGTTATTTTTTTCTTTTTTTTTTAAGAAAAATATCCATTTCTATAATATTTAGTAAGTTTCTGACTTCTGTTATGAAATATAATTATTTAAGTCTGCCGAATTTTATATTAATAAAAAAATTTCGAATATTTTATGTTATGTTTTATGTTAAAAATCTAAATTTCAACCTAAATAAACAAAACTACTTTAAAGTCTGCTGCGAAGCTTTTACCAGCTTTTATACTAATGAAAACAAAATCAAGAATAAAATCGGCCTGTAATTTTTTTCTTATAAATATGAGACTTACTATAAACTTTGCTCTTTTCACTTTCAGGCGTTTTAATTTTATTAAGAGTACCTATTTTTATTTTTTCCAAAACAAAGATTGAAAACGCCAACAGAAGATTAATAATTTATTTTTAATTTACCGCTACGACCAGTTCATAATGGATGTGGCGGTCAAATTTAAAAATTAAAAATTTGCTGAATTTATTTTTATTGAAAATGTGTGTTTTCTTAAGTATGTACTTTTCCTTTTTTGACTGTACTCACTTTTAATGAAGGGTTTGTGTCTTTGATAATACTTCTAGTGGAAAATTTGGTCTCGGATAATAATATTTACTAAATTTATTTATATTTTTAATGAACGGTTTGTGTCTCTTGATAATACTTTGAGTCAAAGGTTTGTGTCTCTGGTAATAAAATCTTAACTTATTAAATAAATATACAGAAATATCATCATTGCCAGTTTAGTTTACATTCAGTGTGAGTGTTTTATTATAGATATAAAATATATTTTTTTACATGTTGGCAAGGTCTCGCCAACATCTTGTGTATTATATTATAGATATTAGAATTTAGAAGAATGGAGAAATGTTATAATTCAAATATCATTTGAAATGTGACTAGCGATTAATATTGAGATCCGATAAAAAAAAAAAAATATTTTCTTAGTTATAAATAGAATAGTAGTGATATTAATAATAGTTACATGATTTCAACAGAACGCTGAAATTTGGGAACTAATTATCTTGATCGGTTTATTTATGACATTATAATGACATGTAATTTATAACAAAGTTTTAGATGATAATTTATTATTTGGAACTAATTGTCTTGGTATAATATGGTATAAAAGCATTTGGTGGATTCTAAAGATAACGGGTGCCCCAGAAGAGTAAAGTTCTTACCTTACCTTATTGTAATATCACCTATTAAAAAACATATAATATCAATATCGTCCCGTTCTTTAAAAACGAAAAGGACATTTAAGAAGATGCTTTCCGATTTCAGTTTTTTGATATATATAAAGCGTTATAACTTAAGTCTATTGAATATATATATATATATATATATATAAATATATATATATATATATTTATCTTAATTAAATAGGATAATGATCTAACAATAATTATTTTAACATTTGTTTGGTAAAGATAGGAGTTGCCGTAGTAGAAGTATAAGAGATGCCAGGATAGTAAAATACTATATCTTTTTTAAAAATTGACGTACATTGGTTTTGACTTACAGGGATTCCGTTATATTCAGAAAAGCCAGCATTTGTAATAAGATCCAAGTAATTCAAGAGACTAAATTATAAGGCGTTTTTCGTGAAATTTAATTTAAATGTCAATTTTTGCAAAAGAATTTAAGCTTAGCAAGCCATAGCAAATGATAAATAACTTTTTAAATCCTTCCTCAATATATTCATAATATATATTGTTTAAAATTAAAATTTCCAACTGTAGTCAGTTATTGTAAAAAATAATGTATAAGTAATATAATATATATACCTACATTTTACATAATTTTTATACCCGTACGATAAGGATCGGGTATATTAAAATTGCTCCTCCGTTTGTAACACCTCGAAATAAGGTAGCTAGATATACCTTCAAAGGTATGGATCGGATCAGAAAAAAATTCTAAGACGATTGAGCTTTGTCCGTCCGTCCGTCAGCAAGATAACTCAAAAACTAAGAAAGCTAGAGTCTTGAAATTAACACAAAATATTCTTACAACAATTTGTAGGTTCCTTATTTTGTTGGTTGAGATCCAACCACAACTTCGGGTAGCTCTCGAACACCTAACTTTTAGATCCCCACATTTTTTTTGAAATAGAGACATGAAATTTTAACTGCTGATAGATAATATAAAAATATTAATTTTATAATTAACAACTTTTTTTGTAGCCCCATCCGTTACGGAGCTACAGCTCCTCAAACTTTTAAAAAGCCCTATTTTTAAATGCATATGTCTCATGTTCTACTTAAGATTTTACCAATCAGAAAAAGTCATTCGACAGGTATTTTTTTTAAATTTATAAATTAGTATCAAAATTGTACAATTTTTTTAAATTTAGTATTTAAATTTACCGTTATATGAAAACCAAATTTTGCATGATTTTTCTACCCTCATAACTCCGGAAGACTTTCAAATAGAGACTTGCAATTTTGAGAGCAGAAAGAACTCTTAGAATTAGTATAAGTTTGCTCAGAAAATTTTTTTGGACCACCCCCTGTTTATGACGTATTAGGACTCAAAAATTGAAAATTTGCTACTTTTAAACACCTTTAACTTAGGCACCTGTACACATTTTTCTTCGGCAAGACAAAAAAATTAAAGGTCCAGTAATATATTTGTGCGTGCGTTAATGGTTTCTTTTAATTGTATAGGGTTCCTAAGTTACAGTCCCCCAAAATTTCAAAAAACCCCTATTTTCAGATGTATATATCTCAGGTTCTGTGTAGTAATTTTACAATCTAAAAACACCAGAAGACCGGAATTTTTGTTATCTCTATAAAACAATATCAAAATTATGCAATAGTTTGTAATTTACTATTTAAATTTACCGTTATGTTAAAACCAAATTTTGCATGATATTTCTTTTTTCATAACTCCGGCACGTTTTGAGATAGGAACCTGAAATTTTGAAACAAGAAAGAACTTTTAAAATTAGTGTAAGTTTTGTCAGGAAATTTTTTTGGTAGCGTCTCCTCTTTAAGAGTTATTACTCCTCAAAAATTGAAAATTTGCTATTTTCAGGCACCTGTAACTTAGGCACCTACAAAAATTTTTCCTCGGCAAGACATGAAAATTAAAGGTTCAATAATATATTTTTACGTATGTTAACGGGTTTTTTTAATTATATAGGGT
The DNA here is from genome assembly GCA_947095535.1 of Poecilobothrus nobilitatus. Classification (NCBI taxonomy): domain Eukaryota; kingdom Metazoa; phylum Arthropoda; class Insecta; order Diptera; family Dolichopodidae; genus Poecilobothrus; species Poecilobothrus nobilitatus. The sequence continues at coordinate 232,150,965 of OX352773.1, forward strand.
TCCGGACTTACAGCCCTTCAAAATTCCAGAAAAGTCAATTCTTCACATTTTTTATACCGGACGATAAATAATTTATACATATGTATAGTATAAATTATTAAACTTAGGCATTATACATTTGCCGCTTAGTATTAAATGGTACTATAGGATATTTGGAAAAGTTAGATAGATAATCGTTATTCGAAAGGTTAGAATCTGCTTTTGAAGAATGTATAAACATATAGTTTGAATATATGTACAACCCACATTTCTAGAAATTATAAAATTTCACCCAAATTATTTTAAAATACTAAAAAATTAAAAAAATAAATATTATAAGCAGAGTGATAGGCATACTAACGGGTCGTACGGGTATCTAAGAGTTGACAAAGGCAACTATATTCTTCCTCGTTTATTTATTTATTTATTTATATAGAGGTACCGTGGTACATAAATGTGCAAGGTAGCTATAACCCCTGTTTCCTAGTAGGAATGTGGGGTGTACGAGATATTATGAATATATTTTTTTTTTTTATATTATAATTATTGTACCCATCCGGGAATCGAACCCGAGACCTCTCATTACCTTATGAATGAGTACCGGTGCGTCAACCACTGCATCATTGGCTGGATACATAATTTCTTAAATTTAATTTAATTTTTCGTTTTTAATTTTTAGCACACTTTTGACAACTCAACTTTATTTCTTTTTTTTTTTTTGTTCACTTTTGTTTTTTTCTTGTGTAAATGAACACAATCTGTTCAGTAATTCTCAAGTATTATCATATTTTAAAAATTAATCAGAAAAAAATATTTGAATAATAAAGATTTTAAAGTTCCATTATTTTAAGTTACTTATATTATACTTGTTTTTTTTTTTCAATCTACAAAAAAAAAAAAAAAACGAAATCCTTTTTCAAATAATAATTGTTAAGTTCTTTTGACCATTTTATTTTTTTTTTTTTGTGTATCTTTCTATCTATCTTTTGTATTATAACATTTACAAAAAAAAAAAAAATGGCAACAGAAAGAGATTATATCGATTTCTTTTCATTTGTAAAAGCAAAAAATAAAAAACAAAAACCATAATGTTGTTGACGTTAGCATAAATCTCGACTGAATGAAAATGAAAAAATCTCCAGTAGACTTTAATGTTATAGTAATTTTTAAATTTATTCAACCCAGCAGTCGTTTCGAAACAATATCAAATTTGTGTGGATATATTTTTTCACAATATCTATTGTAAAAAAAAAAAAAAATCTTAAAAGAAAGATTTTACATCTATCTTTCAAAAAAAAAAAAAAACACTATTAGTAAGTAATCATAATCAAAAGAAAAGAATGCTTCTATGTATGTATGGAACAGAAAAAAAATTTTCCTTATTAGTAATAAAGTACTTAAAGTGATTTCCGATTTCGTGACTAGATTTGGTTTATATCTCATTTTGATACAACATATTATATAAAAAACAAAAAAAAAAAAAAAAATAAAATAAAACAAAATAAAAAACATGAAAATCTGTTTAGTATGTTGCATTATATTATTTAACGCTTAAGGATGTTCTTTAATATGTATCTATGAGTAGATGACTTGATAGCCTTTTATTCTTAAACAGAAATTATACATCTTATCTATTTTATTTTTCAGATAAGTAAATTATTTTTTTTTTTTTTTTGTTAATAATAATATAATGTATAACTTTAGATCTTAGCAACTGGAATTTGAATACAAAATGAAGAATGGAATGAATACAAAATGAAAAATGATAGTGCTATTTCTAGTATTTTTTTTTTTCCTAAATAAAGATTTATAATAAAATTAAAATAAAATAATAATAGAATGAAAGTTTTGGATAATATGTTAATATCCAGGATAAATTTCTTAATATTCAAGTAACGTACATTATTATAATATATAAAATATTAAGAATATTAAATAAAATTTTATTTATTTTTTTGAGAGTGTGATAGTCAAGGCAACAACAATTTTGTTTCATATAAATATTTTTATTAAATCTTTAATAAGTTATTAATTAAATTATTTGAAAACAATTTATTAAGTTTGGTTTTTATTAATTTGTCTCCTAAAATAAAAATAAAAAACTCAAAAGGATATCTTAAAAGCTTAAAATTAAACAGTTTTTAATTAATTATTTGTTCTATTTGTACTATACAAGAATAAAAGAATTCTTTTTATCGTGATTTTCATAAAAGAAAATGTATTATATTTTAAATATTTTCTTCACTTTATTGACATTTTAATTTAGATTTTTGATTCGTTTGTTTCTTACATACAATTTTTTTAATATTTTTTTTTTTTAAATGTGCTCATTTGTTTCATTCAGTCTGTCGATATGTTCACAGAACTTCTATAGGTAGCATTTAAAATGGAGCAATAGATTTAAACTATGGATAACTCTCATAGAATAAAATTTATTTTATGGAACAACTTTTTTATGCAGCCGAGACTATTACAAAGCTACAGCACCACAAAGTTGATAAAATATCGTCCTGGATCTTAATTTTATTCCTGCTGGATATTTTTTCATTCTTAAACATTAAAAGATAAGAATATTTTGTAACCTAATATAGCTATAAAAATAATTCGTATACTTTTTTTAAATTTGGGTTTTTTTTTTAGTATTTTCCCTTACCACATAAATGTGACAAGGACATTACATAGCCTTTCCTTTTCAGGCGTGGCTATATATGTCGTAAGGGGGAATTATTCTTGCGACGTTTACAGCGTATTTTGTACGCTTTTACCCACTGTGTCAACCCAATTTGAATTTTTTTTTTCTTTTTTCGATTTTTCGAATTTAAAATATAATCAAAATTTTATAAAATGTGAAGTTCGCCTTTGTATCTTTCAAAACCTTTTAGGTTTCTTGTATCTTTCAAAACCTTTTTAGGATATTGAAATTTCTAAAGAAAGAAGATCTTTGGGAATAAACATTAGTTATCTGACAAAAAATTTTTTTATTTTTTTCTGTTTTGGGGCTATTAGAGATTCAACACTTGAAAATTCGATATTTTTTATAAAAATGTGTATTTTTAAAAATCTTAAGTTTAAAATACTGTCTTCTTTTTTATCTATGTAGGTACTCTGTATTCTGCCATTTGGACATTTACCCCACACAGATTTATATTTAAATATATATAATTGTATTAAATTTATAATTTTCGCATTGTATAGTTAATAAAAGAGCTCACAAATACAATCAACAATAACTTATTCTTAAAGGTACACTTGTAGGTAATCTATATTATTGTTTCAATTATTTTGTTATATTGATTTTCTTGACTTATATTCCAAATTATTAAACATTAAAATATTATTATTAAAGTCTTTTGGACGGAAATCTTTGTTTTTAAATAAGTTACTCGTCATGAACAATCAAATAATTTCAATTAAATTTAAAAAAGAAAATGGTTACTTTATAATTTCTTCATGATTAATAATAAACTGAACCAAAATACCCGATGACACTCTTCGGAACAAATAAAAAGAAGAAATCAAAAGAAAAACAATAATTATATAGCAAATTGGTCTACCTACACAAAATATGATCATAAATAAAGGAGCAAATAAAGTACAAAATGTATGTATTGCTTCTTCAGATGGTAAATCCTTTTGTAACTTCCCAAATTGTGGTGCACTGAACGTCATGTTTAAGGATACAAAAAATATATGTGAAAACAATACAAGAAATAAATGATCTAACATCCTATAACATCTGATAAAAAGACGTATATTGCATGATATAAATCTATTTTTTTTTAATTTTTTATAATTTTCGCCTCTACACCTTAAAGTATTTTTAATGTTTTTTTTTTATTTACTTGAAATAATAAGTCACATTTGTAGAAGCACACTTTGAAATGTTTAAAACTACAATACATTCTAAATATGGAAAACTTAACTATTATAACCATTTCGTATCTAAAATATTTTTAATTTAAATAAAAAATTAAATACTAAATATTTCAAATTTAAAGAAAAAATTTGGCTTAAAAAAGAACTGGTAAAAAGCAGATAGAGTTAGATTTTTTAATATGGTAACTGATTTCGAAAACAAAAAGAAACACCCATTTTTTTTTTTTTTTTTTGTAAAATTTCATTGAAAAATACAAAGTATCTAGATATTTTATGTGTCTGGAAACTTGTAAGGATCTTTTTCAAAGGAATTATTTTAGTGTATTCATATACATATATGTTATAATTAAAACAGAATCTTCTTTATTTTATACATTTAAAAATTTAGCTAAGAATTTGGATATCTTTAAAATAAAAATAAAAAAAACAAATAAATTATTTATTGGAATAGTAAAAGATTTTTCTATTGATAAAAAAAAAAAAAAACTTTTAAACAGTTTATAATACCCTTATCAGCCACAATCTTTTTTTTGTTCTTCAATTTAAAAAAGTTTTTACATATTTCAGAATCTTAAATTTTCTTTCAGCCATTCACTTTGAATTGATAGCGATCTTCTCTACCTAAAAAAAGTTTATTTAAAAAAAAAAGAACAAAAAATGCTAATGAAATATCATATATGTATTACAAAGTTTTTTTAAGGCTAGACTATTATAATATTTTTTAAGAATTTCAATATTAAGTTTCAGAATGGAATTAATAACAATTTTTCTTATTCACAATTTAATATGATAAATTTGGTATTATTAAAAAAAAAACTTTTTTTGTCAGCTATTTAATCATCGTTAAGCACAACGAAAAAAAAAAATTAAATTTGCACAATATTTTTTTTTGTACTACGGTGAATGGCAAAGTTTTTAAAACTGACATTTAATTTTAATAATATAAAATTCATTAGATTTAAACGATTTTTTTGATAGGTACAAAAAGAAAAACATAATAAATTCAATACGACCAAATTTTTTAAGTACCTACATATAATTTAACAATTTAAAAAAAAAAAAAAGGAATAAATGAAAATTAAAAAAAAAAAAAAAAAAAAGAAAAAATTCTTTTCAGAAAATACATTTATTATTATGTATATTTACAGAAGTCATAAACAAACATTTTCTTTAATTTTATAAAAAAAATATATATTATATTATGTATATATAAATATATATATATATAATATTTTTATTGTTTTTCGAAATGCTTCATGAAATCATTGAAATGTTGTTTTTAAAATAACAATAATAATAACCACTAACCCAATTTCTCTTCATGATGTACTAAAAATATTTTAACAAACAAAAAATACAATTAGATTGTTGGTGGCAACGACGTTAATCGCGATTTTTATTCCCAATTTTGTTTTAAAATTTATATTTTGCTCGTTTAGTCTTTAATGAGTGTTGTGAGAAATATTAAAAAGTTAAACAAATAATGAAATTTAAAATATATTTTTTTTTTTGTTCTTTTTTTAAGGATAGTTTTTATGTCAATTTCATATCCTTTGTATCTATTAGATATTAAATTAAATAAGGCCTCCGTGGCCTAGTGAGTAAGTTCGTTTAAAATACAAGGAGGGAGCGTGTGGAATCTACATATATATCATACGTCGTAAGAATTTTTCCCCCTTACGACAATTATAGCCACGACTGAAAAGAAACGGGTGTGTAATTTCCTTGTTAATTTTATATGGCAGGGAAATGCACCAAAAACAAAAACAAAAAAAAAAAATTGAATTAGAAAAAAATAATTCAATTGATAAATTAGAAAAAAGCATCTTAGTTTATAAATATATTTCATTTAATAATATAAATGAAATTAGAGTTTTAAAACTGAGTTTAGAGATACAACAAAACTATGATTACATTATAAGTAGGTACCTATATTTGGCATAAATTATGAAACTTAATTAGTAGAATAAAATCTCAGCAAAGTTGAATTCCCTCTGAAATTAGGTTTTACTGTATTTTATAAAATAAAATATAGAAAAATTAAAGCATTATTATATTATCTAGTATATGGATTCATTAATTATTATAAAAGTAATTTTTTATATCTTCTTTTTTTTTTGAATTTTTCTCCTTATTTTACTTTTTTTAATTCATCACATGTTTGGTTAATTGTTAAAAGTAACAGCTCCCATCGGTCACAAAGATCCAAAGTAACACGTTCGTACCAGTTTACTAAAACTTCCAGAACCACTTATATTAAGGCTATATTGGGTTTGGTTTATTTCCATTTCGTAGATTTCAGGAACCGTACCATTTGTGCAGGTTGATTATTAAAAGATCGCTAGATCGTTAAAATCGTGTTATTCATGGCGACTCTAAGCTGGCCTATGCCAACGCAGGTCATTTAAAGGTGAAGTGTATAATGGTTTCTTTCTCATTCTGTTTAACACAACTGCAGCATGTGTGATAAAAAAAATTTAAAAATTTGAGAAAATGCCGGGAGGAATATAGCTAATTTATTTACCATACCATTATAGCGAACACTTCATCACATATCTTTTTTATTTTATTTTTACCAATTGTAAAAATTTTATTTTTTTCAGTAGTTATATTGAAAAAAAAAATACCAATAAAACTTTATTATGGCTCTCTAAATATGTACGTATAAATTAAATTAATTTATAGTAAAATACTATAATTATTGTAATATCATAAGCTTTTTGAGTAAAATTTTTTATCATAACAGAATTTTTAATTTCAAAGTTTTGGAAAATACACAAAGTAAAAAGAGGAAGGAGTAAAGTAATTTATAATATTAACTTAAAAATTGCATTAGTCTTCACACGTTGACTACCAAAATGGAGCGTAAAAAAACGGACCTCACGGCCGATAATTTTTTTTTTTTAATTTAGCTTTAAATAGTAAAAAAAATTTTCAAAAATTTTCGCGTCTTGTAGTGACACATTGGCATCAAAAATTCACAGGCCAAATATGCAAATAGTTTTCTCAGGGCGTTTACTTTTTTTTTGTATATTTTTGTGAAAATCTATGATACCAATGTGTCATAACGCGGCATAAATTGAAATAACACGGTGTGAGACTACATACTTTCATGCAGCTACAAAATACCAGTTTTGTGTGAGACCAAGTAGCATGTACAAGGCAGCCAAGGTGTTAATCATTTTGTTAAAAACTAAATAATTTTTGACATTTTTTCTTTTTGTTTAATAAACAGTTGATGTTAATTAAATATTGGTTAGATTTGTTTAAATTTTATTAAATTTTATAATTTAGAAAAAAATAAATTATATGAGAAATGCTTTTGTTTTTTATAAGTCGAGTGTCTAAATTTCAAATAGAAATTCCATTAGATTTTTAAATAATTTGTTAAATTAATAATTTATAATTTCAGCCTGAAAATAACATTTGATTATCAAAAGCAGTGAAAATATCTGACTGTTGGCCAGGGGACTCGGTGGCCTAGTGGTTAAATAAGTGGCTTATTAACCGAGGGAGTGCGGGTTCAAATCTTGCACAGATAGCAAGTTTTATTAATTGAAAAAAAATTCCCCCTGCCTACAAAAAATGGCATAAATATAAAATATATAATATAAACAAAATAAATAACATTAGTGTATAATTTAATAATAGTATTCGACCTATAATGGTCTTAATAGCCGATGGTAAATAGGGATAAATAAATAGGGGGGCCACTTATAATAACAAAATAATATTTTACTAGAAATTTTTTTCTTTGCTTTTATAAACCTTTATTTGGTATATAAATGTACATAATATAAAGGGTGGCGTTTTTCTTTTTGGATGTGACCGAGTGTACTAGAAAACCATTGATATGTATTTTATTTAAAGAATCATTTTTCCAATTAAGTAGTTTAAATTAAAAATTACAAACGTTTGTAACTTCCGATATAAGGGAATAAATTATGTAAAACTTGATTAAGTTTAGGCAAAACATTTTTAAAGTTTTTATTTTTAGCATTTTTAAAAAAGTATCTACTCTGTTTAACTTAAAAATAAATCTTTTTTGTTTAGTTTCCGCAGGCTTAGGAAACTTTAATATAATCGTTGTTTCTTTAATAAAAACTAATCATTATTTTAATTTATACAAAAAATTTGTAATAATTGTTATTTTATATAAAATATCCTTCATTTTAATTATAATAAATTTTGTCTGTTTTAAGTCTAAAAAATTATATCTAAAGCTTTTGTTAAGATTTATATTGTTGAATTGCAAAACACAAAACGATTTAAGTTGGAAATAAAAAATTTTTAAATTTTACATAATATACAGAGCAATTCTTTTTCGGTCTTGAATATTTATGGGGGTGTATTTGGGAGACCAAAATGAACAATTCTTCTGTGGAGAGACGCCGTTCTATTTTCTTCGGTTTTTGAGGTAATGGGACTTAAAGTTTTTTTTTATGTTTTTAACGCTCATTTTCTCAGAAATATTTTTTTGTTTATTTCCTCAAAATACCATAATTCGTAACAGTTATATCTTGTAATGTTTAGATACAAAAAAATACTGAACTTAAATTTATTAAAAAAAATGTTTAAATGAATCTTTAATATTTTTACATTTATTAGGTACCTACATATAAAATATTAAAGATAAAATTTTAATGATATTCTGATATTATATGGTACTGCAAAATAGATATTCATGTACACAATTTTATTTATTTAAAAAATAAAAATAATCTTCAAAACAAAACAACAAAAAAAAACAAAAAATGGATAAATAAAGATTTTTTTAAACATACCGTGGATAAAAACTTAAAGTTTTATGTGTAAAAAGTTATAATTTTTAAAGTTAAAGTTTAAAGTAATTTTAGACATAAATTGAACAAATATGAACAAATTTGAATTATTTTCTTTGAACAAATTTTAGCATTTGCAAATTAATTTCCTTTTCCGTTAAAAATATCTGTTATTTTTTCTTTAGAGTTCTTTTTTTTTCTTGTTTTTCTTCCCGCAAACATTTTTAATATTTTTAACTCGCGGCGTATTTTTTTTTACTATGCTAAGCATTAAACTTAAAAGTTTTTTCAATATTATAGAACTTTCAAGTTGAATACTGATGAAATACAGCTGATAACAACAGAAAAATTAAAAAAAAAAAAAACAACCCTTCCGGTTCATTTAGTTGGAATTTTCTAAATTTTGGAAAACTTAAATTATATTTTACTATTTTTGTTTTGTTTTTTGTTTTATATTTTGTAAACAACGTAATATTGATTGTTTTTTTTTATTATTAAAAAATATTTTACAACTTTGGTAATTTGCATAAGAATCCTATTTTATTAGCTACAGCATAGATTGTGTGTATATGTATGTACGTATGTATATTATATTGTTATTATTTTATTAGAAATTTTCATTTCCTTTTTTTTTTTGTATTTTATTTTTATTTTATTTATTTGGCCTTAATTATTTTTGGTGGTTTAATATTAAAAATTATTTTAAAATTAAAAATTATTTTCGGTTTTTTATTATTTTTAATAATAAAAAAAAAAAATCTTTTGTATTTTTCATTTATAAGCCATATTTTACTGGTTTTTTGAATTTATTTTAATATAAAAAAAATGTTTCTGCAAATGGTAATTAAATTTTTTCATTAAAAAAACAGATGTTGTTGCAGTTTTCAATATTTGATTTTTTAAAATTATCTTTAATTTTATTTTAATTATTATTTTCGTCGCGTCTTCAAAAAAAATAGAGTACATAAAATATCAGAAAAAAAAAAATAAAATGTGAACGTTAAAAAGGATATTCATTTACTTAAAAAAGAAAGTGGTTCGGATTTCATTATGAGGAAATTAAAGAATTCAATAAATTATGAATGAATCATAAGTAAAAAAAGATAATTCAAAAAAATATCATCATAAAAAGTATTTTCCAAATTTATAAATTAAAAACATGGTATATACCGTCGTCATTATTAGAATGACATTGTGAAACTTGCATTGAATTAAATTAGTCAAGTACAGACATATTTGCTTCAAAGTATTTTTAGAATAATCTTTTCATTTCTTTTTTTTATTGTTTATTTTTTTTATATAATTTTGTTTTTATTTTGGGTCCAATCCTGAAATTTTATGTTCTGGTATTTTTAGATTTACTAATTCATTTGGATATAAAATGGCTTATTTTGATTCTAATTATATAATATTTTAAATAAATTCTACAAGGTTTTAAAATATTTGTTTCATTCCCAATTAAATTTTCAACTTTAATAATATTTACCACATTTCTAAAAAATTTTGGAAAAAATGGTGCCTATAAGTTTCATTCTGTCCGCACGTTAGTCCATCTAACTGTTTAACAAAACATCTACACCATTAAAGATAGAGAAAAAATTTTAACCATGGGTAGATCTCATAAAAAAATTTATGTTGTAAAACAACTTTTTCATCTAGCCACATCTACTTAGGAGCTGCAGCCCCTCCAACTTGAACAATCCCTATTTTTAAATGCGTATATCTCATGTACTACTTAAGATTTTTGCAATCTGAAAGCACTATTCGGCCGGTTTTTTTTTTTTTAGCACATTTCCAAAAAAATTTTGAAAAAATGTGCTTATTAGTTTCACTCTGTCCGTCCGTCCGTCCGTCCGTCCGTCCGTCCGTCTGTTTACAAAACTTCTACACCGTTAAAGATAGAGAAAAAAAATTTTAACCATAGGTAGGTCTCATAAAAAAAATAATTTTGTGGAACAACTTTTCCATGTAGCCCCCCCCATTACGAAGCTACACCCCTTCAAACTTTGAAAAAGCCCTATTTTTAAATGCTTATATCTTATGTTCTGCTTAAGATTTTTTCAATCTGAAAACGTCATTCGACAGGTATTTCTTTTATCTTTGTAAATTAATATCAAAATTATACAATTTTTTTAAATTTAGTATTTAAATTTACCGTTATGTGAAAACCAAATTTTGCATGATTTTTCTACTTTCATAACTCCGGCACGCTTCTAGATACAAGCTTGAAATTTTGAGACAAGAAAGAACTTTTAGAATTAGTATAAGTTTCCTCAGAAAATTTTTTCGGACCACCCCCTGTTTATGAGCTATTAGGGCTTAAAAATTGAAAATTTGCTATTTTTAAACACCTGTAACTTAGGAACCTGCACACATTTTACTTCTGCAAGATGTAAAAATTAAAGCTACAATAATATATTTTTACGTGTGTGAAAGGTTTATTTTAATTGTAAAGGGTTCCAAAGTTGCAGCTCTTCAAAATTGTAAAAAAGCCCCATTTTCAGATGTATATATCTCGGGCTCTGCGTAATAGTTTTGCAATCTAAAACCGGCAGAAGATCGAAAATTTTATTATCTATATGAAACAATATCAAAATTATGTAATATTATGTAATTTACGATTTAAATTTACCGTTATGTGAAAACCACATTTTGCATGAAATTTCTTTTTTCATAACTCCGGCACCCCTTTAGATAGAAACCTGAAATTTTGAGACAAGAAAGAACTTTTAGAATTAGTATAAGTTTCCTCAGAAAATTTTTTGGTAACGCCCCCTCTTTAAGAGTTATTACGCCTCAAAAATTGAAAATTTGCTATTTTTAGACACCTGTAACTTAGGCACCTGTAAAAATTTTTCTTCGGCAAGACATGAAAATGAAAGCTACAATAATATATTTTTACGTGTGTGAAAGGTTTATTTTAGTTGTAAAGGGTTCCAAAGCTGCAGCTCTTCAAAATTGTAAAAAAGCTCCATTTTCAGATGTATATATCTCGGGCTTTGCGTAATAGTTTTGCAATCTAAAACCGGTAGAAGATCGAAAATTTTATTATCTATATAAAACAATATCAAAATTATGTAATATTTTGTAATTTACGATTTAAATTTACCGTTATGTGAAAACCACATTTTGCATGAAATTTATTTTTTCATAACTCCGGCACCCCTTTAGATAGGAATCTGAAATTTTGAGGCAAGAAAGAACTTTTAGAATTAGTATAAGTTTCCTCAGAAAATTTTTTGGTAACGCCCCCTCTTTAAGAGTTATTACGCCTCAAAAATTGAAAATTTGCTATTTTTAGACACCTGTAACTTAGGCACCTGTAAAAACTTTTCTTCGACAAGACATAAAAATTAAAGCTTCAATAATATATTTTTACGTGTGTTAACAGCTTTTCTTAGTTATATAGGATTCCGGACTTACGGCCCCTCAAAATCTCAAAAATGTCCTATTTTCACATTTTTTCTTATTACATGAAATTTTCAAATTTTTGTGTAAGTCACACTTCTAAACAATTTGTATTGAGTTTTGGAAATGTGCGCTTTTAAAAACCGTTGGTTTACATTCTACCTTGTTATTTTTGTAATCAATATATACAATTTTTTCAAATTCAGGTTTTAAATGTACCGTTATGTGAAAACCAATTTTTCTTCGGCAAGACATAAAAATTAAAGCTGACGGTAATATATTCTTACGTATGTTAACGGTTTATCTTAGTTGTAAAGGGGTACGGAGTTACAACCCTCAAAATTATCATAAAGCCTTATTTTTAAATGTATATATCTCAGATTCTGTGTAACAGTTTTACAATCTAAAAACACTAGAAAACCGGAACATTTTTCCCTTTATAAATCAATATTAAAATTATGCAACGTTTTGCAATTTACTTTTTAAATTTACCGCTATGTGAAAGCAAAATATTGCAAGATTTTTCTTTTTTCATAACTCCAACACATTTTTAATTAGCACCTTAAAATTTTAAGAGCAGAAAGATCTATTAGAATTAAAGTTCTAATTAGATTAAGGGATTTTAAGATTAGAGTTTAAGGGCTTTAGAAGTGTCTCTTTATTTTTCAAATTTTTTCTTATTTTATGAAATTCTAAGAAAATTTTCAAATTTTTGTGCAATTTGTATTGTCTTTTGGAAATGTACGTCTTTAAAAACCGTTGGTTTACATTCTGCCTTATTTTTTATACTTTTGAAGTAAAATTAAAGAAGAAAAATTATAATTTTTTTTTCATATGAACATTGATTTAAATTTTTTTATTTGTTTGTTTGTTTGTTTTTTTTTCTTTGTTCATTTCTTAATTTCATATTTATTTTATGTTAACATAATAATTTCCCTTGTGAAACTGTTGACTTTTCTCTAAAAATCAACATATAATATCAAACAATGTCCCAAATAATGAGCAAAACAACCAACCATATTATAAAAAAAAAAAAAAAACATAAAATAAAAAATAAATCACGCTATATGATAACGCTTTTTTGTTTATATACCGTTAAACTTTTACATTAATTTTATGTTAATGGTTGTGCACAAAAAAAAAAAATAAAAAAAAAGGACCAGCACGCATATCACGTATAAAATTTCTCTAACAAGCAAAAAGGGAATAAAAGAAAACAAAAAAAAAACAAAAAAACAAAAAAAAAAAAACAGAAAGGATATTATATTATGTTATTATTATGTTATAATTTTTTTTTGTGGTACCGGTTTTTATTAGAACAATCAAATTAAATTCTCTAATGAGATTATACAAGTATATACAAAAAAAAAATAAAAAATAAAAATTCTATTATGTATATAAGATATTTTAATTTTTTTTAATTTTTTTATATGTACCTAATGTATATAATGAAATAATTAACTTAAAATAACTAATTACTCATTTCAAGTCTAATTATATTCATTTATATTCATATTTCCCATCCTAGAAATATTTGAACTTAATCTTAAATACTCCATCGAAAAATATATTATCAAAGTATACTTTAAAAGTGAGTTTTACGGATTTCAAAAAACAATTTTAAAAAATTAATTAATAATTTTTATTTCAATATTTCATATTTTTCAAATTTTTATAATTAAGGGCGTGTGTCAATTGTTTAAAATTTAAATGGTTAAAATTAAATTATTTTTTTCCCCATTAGGTTAATAAAAAATTTAACTGTGGGGTAATTTAAAATATTTTAACTGTGTCGATTAGTTAAAATTTTTGACATTTAATTTAATTTTTGACGTCTTATAATATTTTATAATTCCATTTGTTAATGCAGCCTATAGAATATTATCGTTTGCGAGTAAGATCAGAAGTTATAGATGAAATTTTGAACGGAAGTGAAAATACAATTAAGAAGCATTTAAGAATAAATAAATGTAGCTTCCAAAAAATTAAAAAATCCATTAAAGTCCCTAAAATTTAAATTAAAATTAAAGATCATTTAACTATTTTAACTATTTCTGAAACCATTTTATTTATACTTAAATAATAATTATATACTAATATAATACTTTCATGCAATATAGGGATTTTCGATTTTTTTTTTTTTATTCATTTCAGTAAATTTAACAAAACAAAATAGCGTACACAAAAATCCAAATTATATTTTAAAATATTCCTAATTTTTTTTAGAAAACATCAAAAAAAAACAACAAGAAACAAATTTCAAAATTTTTAACTATAATGTCAAAATTTATACTAGATCCAGAGCGAGTAACAAATAGTTAAAAATTTTGACAACTGCGGTGGTGAATATAAACTTCAAAAATTTAATTTTTCTTTCAATTCAATTTAATTTTTCTTTTTTTTTAAATTTTATTAAATTTAAATTTTAAAAAAGTTTTATATTAAAGTCACCAACCAATTTGAAAATTTTTTCTTAATTTTTATTCTATTTTACATCTTGCAGATACTAAAAGTAAAATTTTAATTTTTAATCTGTTTTTATATCTCGCAGTTAATTTTATTAAAATTTTATATAAAGAACTGCGGTGGATAAAAATTTAGTTGGAGTTGTCAAGGTAGTCCAACACTACAAGTTACCTACTGAAGAGTGCAGTAGTGTTTGGATGGACGAAACACTCCAAAATTAAATTCATCTTGAAGTTATGAAAAAAAAAAAATAAGAATGTTAATGATGGCATGAATATCATGTTACATTTACTCATAAATTAAAGTTCTTTCTTTCATTTATATTTTGTGTAAAACCTTAAAGGTGTTATAAAATTTTTTTTGTATATTCCAAAAATTGCATGATTACCTTATATACCTTAAATAGTTATATTTAAAATGTAATATATAGGTTAACTAGTTGGTACACGACTAAAACTAAATTATAGAATAGCTAATAAATAATGAGTTTTGTACATAGATTTTTAATAGGATATAGAAAATTACTGGAAAAGGTAATTTCAAAACCAAAAACTTGCGAACAAATACTTATAACAGCAACTTATAAAAATAATATTGCGAAATGTTCGTGTTTTTTTTCTTTCACCATTATATCATTATATAAAGTTTACTATTAAACATTAACCTACTATTTTTACTGTTGAAAATTAACCTTGAACATTAAGTGGACGTATATTTCAGTGAACTTATATTAAAATGTAGTAAAAGAAAGAATAATTTTATAAATATCATTTATAGAAAATGAAGATTTGAAATTAAAACCTTTTCAAAGTAATTGATCATCCAACGTAATTGACAATCATTGACTATATATTAGTCTATATACTAGCACATAAAACTCTTGATCTAATTTTATGTAATCAATGTTATATGAAATGAAATTAACATAATCAAAAAATCTTTTATTTTTCCTGCATCAAATTTTTACAAATGAAATTCGACGACAAAGTTTTTTCATTATTTTATGTCTTACCACATCATAGGTACAAGGTCATAGAAATACAAGGTTAAAAAAAAAATTTATATACCTACTTATATTCCTAATTATTATTATTCATTTATTAATTACGAGTATATTATCTATACTAAATCTATTTCATATATCTGAAAATAGTTCAAAGAAATTCACGCAATTACCATTTATATTATTACCATTTGTATTATATATGTTTTATATACAAGTATATAATACAACAGCTAAAATTTTCTGGGAAAATCTTTTATTGTTTAACACAATATTATACAAATTATGTAGACACTAGATATATCCCTTTTCTTTTTATATTATATAATATGCAATATTAAATATTTATTTTTATATATACCTAATAATAATATGATTATGAACACGTTCTATTTTAAATGTATTGGTTTAGAAACCTTTTTTTTTTTTTTTGTTTTGGTTGGAAATTTGCATTTTGTGGGTGCGTAATAATATAATTTTTAGATATATCGTGTTTTGTTATAAATTTAAGAAAAAAAAAATATGCGTCTAACTGTAACGAACACATTAACGGTCAAATACCGACTGATTTTTCATTTTACAATATCTCAATAAAGATTTTAGTATCGAATATTTCAAAACAAAAATCTAATGTGTTTCTTTTTATTTTATTTTTTTTTTTTAACTTATAAAAAGTACTAAAATTGTGTGTGCTAAAAGTTTACATTATACAATATACTAATTTAAAAACAAAATCTTTTTACGATATAAAGGGATAGATAATATCTGCACAAGAGAACATTTTTGAATGTTAGATTCTCCTTTTACAGCATCCTGTATTTATGAAAAGAATCTACTGATGTCTGTTTTTAATATCATAAATGTTTTCGTTTGTAGCTGTTAAACAAATACTATACTTAGGTTTTTAAAGTAAAGAATTGAATACAGTTATTGAAAGGTTAATATCACATTTTACAGTACCTACATTTTACAGAATTGTATAATATTACATTTTAATGTAATATTTTTAATATTATAACAGAACTTTTACTTCAGTTTGGATGTTAAAAGAAATGGAATAGAAATATTAATAGAAATAAGGTATCTACTATTATTGTTATAACAAAAATATGATAATAATCTGTGGGTGCTTTAGGGAGTCCATCTAAATCCCAAAATAAAACATAAAAGAATGAATCAAAAAAAAAAAAAAAATACCAAATCAAATTTTACAAAAAATGTTAACATGTAACTCGACACCTTCTCACTAAAGCTTCAATATACACTGAGTTATTTTCATTTAAAAAGATAAGTTGTATGGCAGCTATCCGAATCTGTCGCACCAGCACAACTTAATTTTACAGATGTGGTTGGCCTGTAACACAATACCATTCTGCTAGCAGATAGCTACATTTAATAGATACTGAGTTATTTCCGTATAAAGAAAGAAGTTGTATGGCAGCTACTTGAACCCGGCGAATTTATTATACCCTTTAACATAGTTCACACGGATATAAAAAACGATTTAGTTTTAGAGTTGGTTACATATATATATTATGCGAGATTCTAAATTAGGAAGGATTTTACAGTTGGTTACAAAATTAGAGTTTTAATTAGTTATAAAATTTCTATAGGTAATTTATATTTTAAATTATCTTAATGAATAAATTTACAAATAATTAGATTTAAACATACTTAAGAGTGAATAGAAATTCCATATAGAATTTTCCATCCTCTTAAAATATAACAAACGAAATATAGCTTAATATTAAGGTAGATTGATTCCATAGTTTTAAATAAGTATAAGTACCAACATTTTAATTTATAATTATTTTACCAAGTTCTTTGACTCCACGAACTAACAATTAAAGGAAGTAAACTCCGCAAACAGAAATGTATTAATACCAACAAATTTGCCGACGTTAGTTTATGATAAACTAATGCCCACTTTTTAAAATAAACTAAATGCTCGCACATTGAATTGAATAAATACCTACAAATTCGTTGGCGTTTAGTTCACAAAGAACTAAAAACCTGTCAGTCTATTTTCTATTAAAGAAAATCAATTTTTTAGCTGAAATAAATTCCATTATTTTTTCACATGAACTAAGGACCACAATTGAAAATGAAGACTACAATTTGGAAATTAAGATTTTTGTGTGAACAGAATGTGGGCATTTGTTCATTACTGTTTGTGGGTTTTAGTTCGTATGGGCGTTAGTTATATAAACATATTGGTTGAGCTGAGCTGAGCTAGAAAATATAAATTAAAAATTATTGGTATATACATACAAATTTTATATTATTATATTATTTAATAATTAAAATAAAAAAAATGAAGCCTAAATAAATTTCCCAGACAATCCCTATTATGATTATAAAAATTAAATTTAGTAAAATATATTATGAGCTGATAAGTAAATAACTAAATATTAAATAAAGGATTAATTATCTTGGTCTGCAACAAAATAAAATTAATAGATGATAATAATTGTCCAGTTAATACAGTTTTTTGAGTAAAAGGCAGTTAAATATAATAGTAACATAAAAGCTTCTACCTTACATGCGAACAGTGAGAGTTTGTGGTTTAAATAAGCGCTGTGGCTCCAAATTTACTTACAAAATTTCATTACTAAAACACTTTATTGCTGCTGAAAAGATATTTAAGATCTAATGTGACTAGAGTAATATTAAAAGCTTCCTTTTAGTTTGGAATAGATATACGCAAAACTTTTTGAATTATTAAAGAAAAGTATTTTTAAAAGTTTTTATAATTTAATTTTTTATTGACAAAAGCTAAAGGAGCAAAAAATAAAGGTTTTTAATTATTAATGATTTTCTTTAACTTAAAAAAAAATATCATAATTATACTTTCTTCACTTATGTAAGATCATTTTTTTTTTTTGCTCTTTAAATTCTTAGAAATTAATAAAATCAGAATATAATAAAAAAAAAAAAAAATGTAATATTATGACCTAAATTAAGAGATAATAAGTACATTTTTCCTTTGAAATCTAAGAAATAACTTTTTTGTTGTTTCTGGATTTACAACCCCTATTCAATTTTTTTACAGTTCCGATCGGATTCTCTGAAAGAACAAGAAAAGGAAAGCAGAAAAAATATAAAAAGAAACAGAAACAGAATGCTATGAAAACTAAAGGATTACAAAACTTTCTTTTAACAGTTTTTTTTTTTTTTTTGAAACTTTTCCCTTTGGAAATGAAAAACTTTTATCGTGTATAAAGTTGAACGAGTTTCTGTTGTATTAATTTTTTTTTGTTTTTTTACTTAATTTTATTTTTATCGTGTACAATATTTAATCTAACCACATGACTTTAGTTTTCATGTGCATCATGTTTTATTTTTGGTAAAGTATATTATGAAGAAATTTAAAGAAAAATTGTGGTTTTTCATTTTAATCCTTTTTAATTTGTAATCATATAAAAACAAAGTTGCAACTATAGATAATATTCGGGGTTTTTTCTGATATGTGTTCTTTTTTCTTAATTATTATGGTAGTAATTTTCTTTGTTTTTTATTGTACTAAAAAAATCCGGGCGTTACTACAAATACTAACAAAATATGTTTTACGTATTTTTGTAATCTTGCTTTAGATATATTTTTGGGGTACCGATGGCGATGAAACGACATGAGTTTATAGCATGAGTATAATGTAGCATAAAAGATATATTATAATAGTTTCGTTTTTAAATTATAGTAATTTTTGGTTTCAAGTTTCAAAGATGAAAATTTTGATCCAAAATCCTTAAAATTTTAATATGCATTTTTTTTTTTAAACAGAATCTTACTACAAAATTTGAACCACAAATATTTCTTTAAAAACTGACAAATTTAAAGAGCTGACACATTTGAATGAATTCTGGTTATTCTGACAAATTTTTCTGCAGTTTCATATTTTTAAGTAAATGTTTTGGTTTGAAATTGTTGCAGAACATACATGGGTGTAGCATTATAACAATGGGGAAAAAAAATGTGTCAAAATTAATCCTAATATTAATTAAAGATTTAAAACTAATCAATTGAAAAATGCAATGGGATAACTCAATCTTAATCAATCATTTTAGTGATTAAATCATTATAGGAAAACAAAACATTCAAAATATTAGTCCACTTTGAAGCCCATTTTAAGAAAATATAGGTATGATTTGACTTTTTCAATTTAAATGTTATGGTTTCATCTCCTTTATTTATATTATAAAAAAATTTGAGTGTAATCCAAAATAAGCGATGTCGAAATTTAATTTGCTCCATACTATAGCTTAAGTTCATTATTTGTTATTTTCAAGAAATATCTGCTATTATTGCTGTTAAAATTTTGATAAAAAGTCAAGGTTCTTCCCTATGTGAACTTTAAAGTTATTCAGTGCAAATTTATTGAACAACAAAACTAAATGTAAACATAACGTACTAAGATGTTTTCAAAGGATATTATGTTATAGAAAAATTTAAAAATTCAAGAGAAACAGAAGAAAAGCTATGCATTTTTTGGTTTAAGAAAAAGAAAATCATTTCTTTTTTTTGTAAGTATTTTTTATTTTAAAGCAAGTTTTTCTTTTAAAGTGCAACAAATGACTGTTAACTGAATCTTATTTTTATAAAATATTTGAGTGATGGGATACCCGTATTAACATTATAATATATTATTATGTTGTTTCCATAAAACTTGATTATCTTTTATAAAATTTCAGATGTGTTACAAGTAGCGAGATATTTATTAATAGTTTGGAGTTGTATGACAGATCCTCGAATCGGTTTCGCCAAAACAGCAAAATGTTACAGAAGTTATTGCCCTAAAACTTTCTCATCTTTTGCGAGATTTCAGATACCAAGCCGACATATTTTTACAAAATTTTAGATACTTAACTTCAATAGACACTGAGTTATCCGCCATTGGCCAAACTTATTGAATTTAAATAGCAAAACTAACAATTTTAGAAAAGTGTCGTAGGAAAACTTTTAGAATCCTAGTTCCTTTATTTTTCCAGTTATCGTGCGGACAGACGGATGAAGGATAGATATACATAGTTTAATCGATTCATATACTTGAGTCTATTTCTAACTAGACTAATTTAAGGTGTCATAAAATGTAATCGTAAATATGTTTATATGGGTAAAAAAAACTCTATATTATATATGGGGTTCTAGCATATCTTAAAAAGTTTTAAAGAATAATATACATACATATGATTATATATACATAAATTATTAACAAACAAAGAACAGTATTTGAAAAAGAAATACTTGCACTTAAAATAAAGATACTTGAATTTAAAAAAAAAAAGACTTAGACAAGTGGAAATCGTTTCTCTTAAAATAACACTGGTATAATGACACATTTTGGGACTAATTGATTTTGATTTTTACCAAGATGAAATCGGAATAACATTTTCTTATGATTGCTAAAAAAAAACACACGTTTATGTAAAGTTAAATATCAATCATCACAATCACATCAGTCGGCAATTTCATAGAATGCATTTCTATTTGGAAGGATAATTTTATAAATTTATAATTTTTAAAAGGCTTCGGTACTTCTCTTAGAAAATATTAAAAAGATAATAATATATATATATACCTACCCTCCGACATTCACCGCAGTTTCACTAGCTTGGGGATACTTCTTCTTTCTTTATTAAATCAATATTTCATATTATATTCTAAGAAAAATATGGAAATAATAAGCGATTTGAGCAAAAAAATGATTTGAAATTTATTAAATTATATTAAGCATACATATACTTTGAAAATTATGTTTGTAAGTTAAAATATTAGAATATTTAACTAATTTTAACTAAAAAAATTATAACTATGTATCTATAAAAGAATGAATTTATATACCATTTAACTTGTCATAATATTTCACCTACATTCACTTAAATTATTTCAAAGAGGGAGAAGCAAACTATTATCTTAAGAAAATTAATAAAATTATATTTTCTTGAAAGAATAAAAACGGAAAACTAAATTTATTTGAAAAGTTTTAACTTTTAAGTGACTGAATTTTTATAGATTTAAAAAAAATATTTTATTATCATAAGGATAATACATCCTACTACTTTTTTTTTTAATAATATAATACATCATAAAATTTTTTAAATCCAATGTTTTAATATGACTTGTTCCTATTTTTTATATCAGCCTGTCCAAAAATTTTTTTGTTTTTCTACTTTTAAAAAAGATGAATGACTTAAAAAAAATGTCCATACAAAATTTTCGATTTTTTTCTTTCTTCAGAAATTCAAGTTTTCATATATAACTTTATATAAAAAAAAATAAAGACAAATTTATTTATGACTTAATTTTCATCATATGGTATTAAGAAATGTTCATTTTTTAATAAAAGAATCTTTTCAATCCTATGTCTGGTTAAACTTTTCGAACTACAAATTTAAAAAAAAAAAAAAAAAAAATCGATAGATAGAAAATGAAATATTTGGATAGAAAATGAAAAAGTTTAAAACTAGAGAAAAAATTTTTTTATAGACTTTCTTAAAAATCTGAAGGAAGATAATAATAATATTATGATTAATGTTTATTCTCTTTTAAAAAATATGTATGTATATTATATGCCTTATTCCCAAAAAAAAAAAGGCAATTCACTGTTTTTTTAACATATACTTATTTGAACTTAATAGGAAAAATACATTTTCTTAGTAAAAATAAAATTTGCATACTGAAGCAAAAAAATATTCAAAACCAAAAAAAAAAAAAAAAAAAACAAAACAAAACAAAAAATAAACATTAATTCTATTTTAAATTGCTAAACAATGAATTTTATATCAGTTTTCTATTCAATTTGATTTATTTTTAATATTGTTAACTTTAAAAGAATGTTTGATTGATAGATTGATTTTTTTTTATAAAAATTTACAGAAATTTCAATAAAAAATAAATTTTTGGAAAAAAAATATTCAGATACTTGTATATTATATAATTTTTATTTTGTTTATGATAAAAGATATTTTTTTTTTCTGTATGATAAAAGTGCAACAACATCCTTTTTATTTTTATTTTTTAAAAATTTATTTTGGGTAATGTGAATATATGTTATAAAATTGGGAACATTCTATTTTCATGAAAAAAAAATCAGCTGTCTCCACCACAGGACCGACCGCCACTACACAAAAAGTACAATGCCAAAATTTATAGATTTTTTACATAATAATTTATATCAAAGCAAAATAACTTCTAATAATTTAATAAAATTTTGTTTTATTCAATAAATAGCTAATAATAAGCAATGAAATCGTAAAAATATACATATGTATGTGCATTCATTCAAAAATATTAAAAGTAAAAAATAATAAAAACTGTAAACAAATACAAAACAAACATAAGATTAATATTGAATCTGTGAACAAAAATTTTACCGCTAATTTTATGTCATCAACAAAAGAATAATATGCATAGATATAAGTACATATGTATGTATATAAATTTTTAGAGATATAAAAAAAAAAACAAAAAAAAATGATTCGTATAAATTCATATGGAGTGATTATGAATTTCATACATAAAATTTGGACTTAGAAAAAAAATTAAATAAAATTTAAAGTTAGTAGGATCAAAAATGTTCTAAGGCAAAGTTGTTACTCTTTACTTGTGTAACAACTTTTTCTTAATAATTTTTGTCACAAAATTTTTCTGTTACGAAATATACGTAAAAAACTTAAAAAGTACACTAGTAAACTACCACTTGCGGTTGTCCGATTTGCTCCAAAAGCTTATCAATCCGAGATATTTACGTCAAAACCTTAAATATGAAATTTCAAAAAATTCCGCTCAGTCGTTTAAGCTGTATAAGTGCCCACAGACATACCCACACACGCACCCACGCACCCACACACACACAGACGGATATCATGCTGAACATTTTTTTAAAGCCTTCTCCACACCGGAGTAGTGCATTTTTGCGAAAATCTCGGGTACAAATTTTTAGTATGAAAACAATACCTACCTTATACATTAATGTATGCGGTCGGTAAAAAAAATCTATGCATAAAAAAATACTGAAAAGTAAAATCGTAAATTCATTTCCAGGTCCGAAATCCTATTGTGATATAAGCAAACACATATAAATAGAGAAAAAGACTCAAAATGAGACTAAAACCACGTGGAAGAGGAAACACGGAGAGAAATACGTAGAAATACGAAGGAGTTTCTGGAAATTTATTGAACAATAACCAAAAAAAAAATATGAAAAAATTCATAGAATTCAGTTAAAGAAATTTAAAATTCTAACAGGCTACAGTACAAGATACTCCCGTCTAAAGGAGCACTTACAGAAAATTGAAATAGAAAATAACGATTCATGCGAATTCTATCTAGAAGAAGAAGATATTCTCTAGGTGTCATAGGTAAAAACTACGAAGCTTTACTAGGACCAAAATATGTGTATTTAAGAACATATTGCTGTACCTATAAGATGAATTATTTGCCAACAATTAACTCCCAACAGATCTTTAGTCTCTTAGAGGCAATAAGATGACAGTTGATATTATTATATTGAGACACGTATTAATAGTGGTGGAAATCCACAACATATAGTAATAGGGGGAGCACAATATAAATGTACATGAAAAGACTGTAGTGTTATTTATATACCTCTTTTTAAATAATGTAATCTAATCGGATGCCTTATATACTACTGATTATAAATACTGCACAAAGATAGTTACAAATTAATTTAATTTACAAAGATATTCAAAGTTACAGTATAAAAATATCTTTTTAACAAAAATTTTAAAATAATTATAAAAAGTCAAATATAAATAAAATTAAAAGTGTTTGGATAATCATTTAATAACAAAAGAAAACTGGTTTTAAAGAAAAAAATTCTTTTAGTAATTTGAAAACAATGAAATAATTATTCTTTATTTATTTCTTAAATAAACATTTTATTTAAAATATTACGTATTTTTATTTATTTCAAAAATAGACAGAATATAAACCAAAGGTTTTTAAAGGCGCACATTTTTCAAAAGACAATAAAACCAATTTAGAATATTATGATTTGCACCAAAGTTTCTAAGTTTCTTCGATTGTTATATGATGAAAAATAATTGTGAAAAATCCAAGGATATTTTTTTCAGTTAAGAAAACGCTTTATAATTAAACAAAGTTGTTACATATATAAAACCGGAGTTTTAATATTTATTTTTTAACTTGAACAAATTTGTAAAGGTAGTCTAAAACAGGAGGTTAAAAATAGTCAGTTACGGGAGTCTGAAAATAATAAATTTTAAAGTTTTTACCCCTAATAGGTCTCAAACACAGGGAGGTTCAAAAACAAATTACTGTGGCAACTCATGCTAATCCTAAAAGAGTTTTATTCTCCCAAAGTTTCAAGGTTCTATCTAAAAGCATTTCCGCGATATGAAGGAAGCAAACTCTTGTAAAATCATCTGTCCACATAACGGTAAATTTAAATTTTAAAATTGAAAAACTTGTATTTTTTTGACAATGATTTATAAGATAATATTATGTCCTGTTGTTTGATGTCACATTAAAAAATATTAAGCAGAACTTGAGTTATAAACAATTGAAAATAGGATTTTTTTCAAATTTGAGTGACTGTATCTCGTTAACTCTGCATAACTAAGAAAAGCTATTGAAATGTAAAACTATAGTATTGGAGATTTAATTTTTATACCTTATTTTGGGAAAATATACAGCGGTACCTAAGTTATATGTGTTTAAAAATAGGAAATTTTCAATTTTTGAGCTTTGTGAGCAGTAGCTCATCAAAAGACGGTGGTGCAAAAAAATTTTTCTGGGGAAATTTGTACGATTAATTCTGTAAGATTTTTCTTTCCAGACAATTTCAAAGCGTCATCTAGAAGCGTTGCGGATATATGACGCTTTTACAAAGTTTGAGAATCTGTAATGGGTGCGGCTATATAAAAAAGTTGTTCTAGAATATTATATTTTTATACCCTACACCTAAAGTATAGGGTATATTAACTTTGGTATGGTGTTTGTAACCACCAAAAGGAAGCGAGTTAGGTATAGACATGTATATATATTCTGAATCAGGATCACCGCCGGAGTCGATTTAGCGATGTCCGTCCGTCCGTCCGTCCGTCCGTCCGTCCGTCCGTCCGTACGCACGATAACTCAAAAAATAATGATGCTATCTTGATGAAATTTATATAGTAGGTTACTAATTACGAAAGAAAGGCTAAGTTCGAATCTGGACAAAATCCGTCCATGGGTTCGGATTCTGGAAGCTTCCGAATGATTCCGGGCTTTTGGAGATAATCTCCGCAAACGAGATTATCTCCAAAAGCAACAAAGATAGAACCTTCAAATTTTGTACAATGATGTTTCTTCCCGTTCGATTTATGTCTCTGAAATTTAAGAGGATTTGGTCCATGGGTTTGGGTTTTGGAAGCTTCCGAACGAGCACCAGAGCAAATGAGATTATCTCCAAAACAAACAAAGATAGAACCTTTAAATTTGGCAGGGTGGTGTTCTTTCATGTTTTATTTAAGTCTCTGAAATGTGAGAAGATTTGGTCCATGGGTTCAGCTTTTGGAAACTTCCGAACGAGCCCCAGAGCAAACGAGATTATCTCCAAAACCAATAAAGATAGAACCTTTACTTTTGGCAGAATGGTGTTCTTTCATGTATGATTTAGGCCTCTGAAATTTAAGAGGATTTGGTCCATGGGTTTGGATTTGGAAGCTTCCGAACGAGCACCAGAGCAAATGAGATTATCTCCAAAACCAACAAAGATATAACCTTTAAATTTGGCAGGGTGGTGTTCCTTCCCGTTCGATTTATGTTTCTGAAATTTAAGAGGATTTGGTCCATGGGTTTGGATTTGGAAGCTTCCGAACGAGCCCCAGAGCAAATGAGATTATCTCCAAAACCAATAAAGATATAACCTTTACTTTTGGCAGAATGGTGTTCTTTCATGTATGATTTAGGCCTCTGAAATTTAAGAGGATTTGGTCCATGGGTTTGGTTTTGGAAGCTTCCGAACGAGCACCAGAGCAAATGAGATTATCTCCAAAACCAACAAAGATATAACCTTTAAATTTGGCAGGGTGGTGTTCTTTCATGTTTTATTTAAGTCTCTGAAATGTGAGAAGATTTGGTCCATGGGTTCGGCTTTTGGAAAATTCCGAACGAGCCCCAGAGCAAACGAGATTATCTCCAAAACCAATAAAGATAGAACCTTTAAATTTTTTATAATGATGTTTCTTCCAGTTTGATTTATGTCTCTAAAATTTAAGAGGATGTGGTCCATGGGTTTGGATTTTGGAAGCTTCCGAACGAGCCCCAGAGCAAATGAGATTATCTCCAAAAACAACAAATATATATAACCTTTAAATTTGGCCGAATGGTGTTTTTTCATGTTTGATTTAAGTCTCTGAAATTTGAGAGGATTTGGCCATGGGTTTAAATTTGAAAGAATTTGAACCGTGGATTCGAATTTTGGAAGCTTCCCAACGAGCCGCAGAGCAAATGAGATTATATCCAATACGAACAAAGGTAGAACCTTTGAATTTGGTACAATGGTGTTCTTTCGTGTTTGATTTATGTCTCTGAAATTTAAGAGGATTTGGTCCATTGGTTTGGTTTTGAAAGCTTCCGAACGAGCACCAGAGCAAATGAGATTATCTCCAAAACCAACAAAGATATAACCTTTAAATTTGGCAGGGTGGTGTTCTTTCATGTTTTATTTAAGTCTCTGAAATGTTAGAAGATTTGGTCCATGGGTTCGGGTTTTGGAAACTTCCGAACGAGCCCCAGAGCAAACGAGATTATCTCCAAAACCAATAAAGATAGAACCTTTAAATTTTTTATAATGATGTTTCTTCCAGTTTGATTTATGTCTCTAAAATTTAAGAGGATGTGGTCCATGGGTTTGGATTTTGGAAGCTTCCGAACGAGCCCCAGAGCAGATGAGATTATCTCCAAAAACAACAAATATATAACCTTTACTTTTGGCATAATGGTGTTCTTTCATGTATGATTTAGGCCTCTGAAATTTGAGAGGATTTGGTCCTTGGGTTCGGATTTTGAAAGCTTCCGAACGAGCCTCAGAGCAAATGATATTATCTCCAAATGCAACAAAGATATAACCTTTAAATTAGGCAGAATGGTGTTCTTTCATGTTTGATTTATGTTTCTGAAATTTGTGAGGATTTGGTCCATGGGTTCAAATCTTGAAAGGTTCCGGACGAGCCCCAGATCAAACGAGTATATCTCCACAACCAACAAAGATAGAACTTTTATTTTTAGTACAAAGGTGTTCTGTTATGTTTCCTTTTCTGTAAAATTGGAAACTGACATTTGAAAGAATTTGAACCATGGGTTCGTATTTTGGAAACTTCCGGACGAGCATAAGAGCAACGAGCATATCTCCAAAACCAACAAAAGTAGAACCTTTAAATTTAATAGAATGGTGTTCTGGCAAGTTTTCTTTATGTTCCTGAGATGGATTCGATGAATTGGAGTGGCAATTCGGGTAGCTGACACAAACATCCCAAGGACTACCAATCTTCGAAAATAATTAAGATAGAAACTTAAAATTTTATACAAGGGGTGGGTGTCAAGAATATCCCAAGCGGATGCCTCTTTTATGTTCTTGAAATTCGAGTTGAATAAGACAGAAAAGGGAAGAAGTTCAAGCACTGCCAAAAACACTTATGGATTGTTAATTTAATTCGAATTATTCAGGTGTAGGGTATTAATAAGTCGGTTGCATCGACTTACTGTTACATTTACTTGTTTTTATTTATAACAGCTAAACCCATTGTTAAAATTTCATTGCTCTATCTTTAATGGTGTAGTGAAACTAATAGGACAGAGTGAAATTAATAAGCAAAGTTTTCAAAAAATATTTGAAAATTTTTTTGAAAAAGTCTAGATACTCTGGGTACTAGGTAGGATTTTATTCTATAGTATTCTAATAGTACCTTAATAAAAATTTGAACAAAACATCCTTAATGAATCAGTTAAAATTTATCGATATAAATTATATTTTATTTTCCCTTTGTTTTATTTTCTATTCCATTTTTTCAATAATTTTTTTGTTTTAAATTTAATTGTTTAAAACATTGAAGGTCATATTACTATGGATAATTTCAAATATCATTCGATGACTTATTAAATTAAATAGAAACTTTTTACCATTCTTTTTCATTTTTCTTAATGATTTAAAGTGTATCTCATATTTTATTTTTATAGGAGGAATAGTGACTAGTAAAAATTATTGTGTTTTTTATGTTATAATAATTTTTCGGATTATTGAAATATTGAAATAAAAATGCTAAAAGAGAATTAATGACCAAATAAAGTATAGCTTTTGAATTAATTTTTCATCCTCAGTTACTTTTTTTGAAAAAATAAACTTCAGGAGCTTCCAAAACAACTTAAAATAGTAAATGAAGAATAAATAGCCTACAAAAATGTTGATTGGATTCATTAAAAGAAACTTATACACAATTTTTTAAACTTTGTTGATAAACTTTGTTAATTTTATAACACAAACTACACTGATAGATCTTTCAGACTTAAAGATAATAAAAATATTCTATTTAAATTCAAAAAATGAATGATGATTTATTTGACAAGTTAAATAAACAAAATCAATAATTGCTTCACTGGTCCTCCGACTTTAAAGGATTCTTTTACTCTGTTTTACAAATAACTAGTAGAAGAGGGAGTTAGTTCCGACGAAATAGAAAATCTAATATGAAGTCGAAATTAAAAGTCTTGCCTCAAAATTTTCAAAAGGAGAAATTGGGAGGGCGTTCACTGCACATCTACGTAGCTTTAATTCCGTAATTGCATTATTTAGCATATGGCAATTCGGTTTTAACTCGTACATCGTGAGTGTGAAACTATATATATATTTTCAATTCACATAGGTTTGAGGAGAACATAAACACTTTCTTTCATCACATTCCTATAAACCTTAAAGCTATTTTTAATTCAATGCAGAATCTACCCTTAGTACTAAAGGTTCCTGAACCTATTGTTTGCTAAAAACATAGAGTTGGTGCTTAGTGGGTTAAAGTCTAACACCTTGATAGAGTATTCGTCCTCGCACCGCTCAATAAATCCTACCCAGCCCATGAAAAAAGCAAAAAATCTAATTTTTCCAAGAATTCTCATTGAATTACATTCGCACATTCGCCGCACTGCTTTATCATTATACCTACCTATTTACCTCGAACAAAATATAGCATCGTCATTATGGATCTTGTTGAAGATGTCCTTTTCATTTATGTTTTCTTCCTATTTTTTGAAAATAGCAGATAATAACCTAAGTAATATACTTATTAAAACCAAAGATGTTTGTATCTGCACATGTAACTTTATTAGGCTGAAAATTAAACTTCACCACAGTTAATTCCGTACCTATAGTAAATTGTTCACAATAATGTGTAAACATCACAGTGAGTAGTCGGTTACAATATTTACTAGAATAGAAAATTACTGTAGACCAATTTTGTAGTTAAAGTACATTATATAATATCTGCTTAGTTATAAATTTTAAATCTCATCAGTGCATAATACTAACGGTATGAAGAGTGAAAGAAAGATTGTCTAAGTATTAATAAACATTGATACAGTTCGTGAAGCAGTTGATAGTAAAATACTTATATTATGATTATTTAAAAATGTTGGTTAATTTCGTTATTGGTGGTCGAGAAGGTGAATAAATCATATGCTTAGAAAACAATGGAACTCGCACGGCACCATAGTATCATTCAAAAGTTTAATATAAAATATGTATTTCGTAGAGTTAATTTTAATTTTATATGAATTTTTTTTTAATGTTTCAAATTTTTAATTTTAGTTTTAAATAAAATTTAAAACAAGTACCTAAATGTAACAATAAGTCGATGCAATCGACTTATTAATACCCTACACCTGAATAATTCCAATTATTAAACATCCACGAGTTTCTTGTCAGCTGCTTGAACCACTTCCCTTTTCTTGCTTATTCAACTGGAATTTCAGGAGCGTGAAAGAGGCATCCTTTAAAACCCTTGTACAAAATTTTCTTTTTGGTTTTGGAGGTATGCTCGTTTGCTCTTTGGCTAATTCGGAAGTTTCCAAAATCCGAACACATGGTCGAAATCCTCTCAAATTTCAGAAACATAAAGAGAACATTCCAGAACACCATTGTACTATATTTAAAAGTTCTATATCTTTGTTGGTTTTGGAGATATGCTCATTTGCGCTGGGGTTCGTTCGGAAGCTTCCAAAATTCGAACTCGAGGACCAAATTCTCTTAAATTTCAGAAACATAAACACAACATGAAAGAACACCAGTGTACCAAATTTAAAATTTCTATCTTCGTTGATTTTGGAGATATGGTCGTTTGCGCCGGGGCTTGTTCGGAAGCTTCCAGATTCCGAACTCATGGACCGATTTTGTCCAGATTTGAAGTCCGCTTTACTTTCGTAATTAATAACCTACTGTATAAATTGCATCAAGATAGACAAGACAAGAAGACAAGTTTTTGAGTTATCTTGCGAACTGACGGACGGACATCGTTAAATCGACTCAGGAGATGATCCTAATTAAGAATATATACATGTCCCTATCTAATTTGCTTCCTTTTGGTGGTTACAAACACCATACCAAAGTTAGTATACCCTATAGTTTAGATGTAACTTATTAAGAATTCAAAATATTATACTATTTGAAAACATTTACTTTATTTCTCATGCATGATAATGTAACAATTACACAATATTATTTTTTATTTCTTCAGACTTAACATCCTTTTAAAATTTCTAATAGAAAATATCCTTAAAATATATTTTGCATTACAAAGTAATGATTATAATGAAATATCAATTTCTTTACATAATATGCAAACTAAATAAAAATTTTATTGGACCGTAGACATTTTGTTATAGTTAAAGAAAAATAATTTCTTTTTTATATATTGAAAATTCTTTTATTCTATTTTCGAAAATAATTTTGAAGTTTATTATAAAGTAGAATTTATTAAATTTATATAGTTTTAAACTTAAATAATAATAAAATAAAAAAAAATAATCTCAAAGGTTTTATTGCTTATGCAAAAAACTATAATAAATTGTTCATTTCGGTTTTTTAAAGAACATAAACCAATTTTAAACCAATTTTCAAATTTTACAAAATTTATTTTGTCCAAGAAATTTTTTTCAAAATTGTAACGAGGTCAAGGCTGAAACAAAATAATTCAAAATACGTAATAAGAAAAAAATATTTGAAAGCTCTTCAATAAGTCCTTTGATAAAATAATAGTTATTATATTTTTTTTTTAATTTAATTTATTATTTTTTATGATTGTGATTTCTATGTAATAATATAATAATATTATTTTATAGTCTATAGTTTATATTTAAAAAAATAATTAAGGAAAAATGTAAAAAAAGAAGATTGTTCTCTTTAAAATAGAACAAAATCGAATATAAAACCACAGGCTTTTGGAAGAAAATATTTCCAAAATATTATAATGAAAAGCTTTTAATAACGGAAAGGAATTCATGGAAGAAGAAGTTTTAAACAAAAATTTAAAGTAATCAAGTAACACATATAAAGTTTCATGTTTTAGGTCTCTATATTCATCTCAAAATTACAAAAGTTTTAAGATTTCAATACTAGAATATAGGATGACTCCAATTTTCCCATTTAAATTCAAAATTACAAAAATTTTATTAATTATTTATTTATTTTTTGTTTTTTCACCACATACCTAAAAATATGATGTGAGCGACTTACGCACTATGCCATTAGTCGTTCGTTTTAATGTTAAATAAAATTGTTTTGCATAATTTTAGTACCTAACTTAGTTTGGTATAATAAATAGGAATCTGAAACGCAACGAATAAGTTATATATAACATAAAATAGTATTATAATTCGATAATATTCAAAACATACATTCCATTGCTTTATCTTATTTGATGTGGAATTTGTATTGGTAAACATAAGCATGAACGGACAAATGAACAGATTAAAACTGATGCTAAGCACATTTTCTAATTATTTTTTTTTTAACGATATGCTGAAAATCAGTTTAAAACAAAATGATATACAAAATATTGGATTATAAGAAAAATTATTTTTGAAATTTATTTTATAATCGAGAATGTTTTTTTTTTTTTTTTTTTTATGTAATTGAAGAGTTTTTGAAGGCTTTACTCAAATTATGGAAGAATTTCAATATTCAATATGAAAATTTTCTAAAATAAAATATATTAAACCAATTTTGGCAGAACAAATGATTTACAAAAATTTAAATAAATATAGCTATAAATTTATGAAATTTATTATATTTAATAGTATAATAAATTCTAATTTAATATTTTGAAAATATAATAAAAAATTTAATAGAAATAAAAATATAGATACAATAGATACAATGGGTAGACGTGTGGCGTATTAACCGAAGGAGTGTGGGTTCGATCCCTGCACAGGTCGTAAGTGTTTTTTCTTTACATACTCCCCTTACGATCAAATATAATGTAAATATATTGTATATAATATAAACAAAATAAATAATACTTATTAGTACATAATTTAATAATAGTATAAAAATCTATAATGACCTTAGTAGCCGATGGTTCAATAATATTGCATTACATTTATGTATGTAATATTAATATAAATAAATAAATAGAAATAAAAATAATATTTTGTATAAAATAGTATATCTTATATGATTATTAAACTAAATAGTTATGTCTTAATTTGAAAATACACATTATATTTCTGATCAAAACTTGTCGCAATTACTAACAAATTGAAACGCGACGAAATGCCTCGCGTAGAAATACAATAAGACGGAACCTTTTATTTAACGGTTCGCTTTGTGCTGGACTAACGGCATTTTGTAACTGAAATTAAAACATTTTATAACTCCTCTTATCATTTTAATAAATTGAAATTTCCAGATTTAACGTTAGTTGGATAAGAAAAATTAATTTTTTCATAATCTGATAAAGATAAAACGGACAAAATAAAAAACATTTAAAAATATTGGATGGATTGGATGCGTTCCTATTGCGTTTTATGAAAAAAAAATATTTACATATTATAATTTTTCAGTTTTTTTAATGTTCTTTAAATGTTTAAGATTGTAATCAATTTTAAGGTTCGTCACAAAAACACTAATTTAGAAAATATATTATGTGGATCGTGTCTTTACATGTCTGTACATGTCAGTTTTTACTAATTTTTGGAGAAATTTTTGATAGTTGTTTCAACATTTTAATAGCTGACAAGCAAAAGAATTTAACACTCACATCTTAACACATTTTAACTCCTTCATCTTTGCTAACGCGCGCATTGTATAGCTCTTAGTATTTGGACAAGATACAAAAAAATTCTTTAAGGATTTTGAAACTACGAAAAATTTACTATATCTTTAAGTTATCAAATGTTTGATCTACTTGTTGTTTCTATAAATTTCTTTATAAACTCCAATCAATCTGATGGAATGCACGTACAGTTGCTTCCTCGCATATTTGCATAGTGGAATCTATTACAATAAAATAGAGAAACTCATTTTTAGCTCGAAATTCCAAACTGTAGAATACATACCTAAGGCTTCCACATTTCGTAAAATATACAAAACTTCAAGAAATTAGTTAATTTACATTTGCTAAATTCCCATTTAATCCCACTCGTACAATTTAAATTCAAGTTTTCCTTTCATTTTACTCTTTCCTTTTCTGTTTTTGATTCTCAACATTTATACAATTTTGCAGTTAGGGTGATTATCTATCTGATTATACTGGCTACGAATGAAAATGGTTTTAGTGAATAAACACGCAATACCAAGCGAACTAAGGCTTTTTTATTATCTTTTGAAAAATACAACTCCCTCGCGAAAAAAAACTCTTGTGAACTGATAAATATAATTTTTAAAACCACAACTTGTAGCATACATGTACTTATATTTCACTTTTATGACTATAATAGGTACTTATATACAATATTAACTCAATTCTAACAGTAAAGACTAACTTATATTATGGACATGTTGTTCTATTCAATAATCACTTGACTTATTATTGTGCATTTACAAAAAGTCAAAGGGTTAATACTAGGTACTTTATGTTTTGTATGTTCCTTCTCTTACTATAATTCTATAATAATTTTTTTTTTAAATAATTGTTGTAATTGTAATTGTTTATTTTAAAGGTAAAAACAAAAAACAATATGTATTGTAATATCAAAACTCCTGTGGGTTGTTGTGCTGATAACACTAACTATTTTATTTTTAAAATAAATTCCACAATAACAAAAAAATATAAAACATTTTAATATATTTTTGAAAATATAAAGTTTTGCATTTTTGACAGACCTTTTTCCTATACTTCATTTTGATTGTCAGAAACTACAAGTTTTATGTAGTTTGATTTGTCAAGTAACTACAACTGTCATATCATATACATATGTATGTGTTTTATAATAAAGATAAGGGAAGGTTGTCAATTCTTATCAATATTAAAATGTAATAATAAAAAAAAAATTATTTTAAGTAATTTTATCAGAAAAATTTGAAAATTACTACATATGTTTAAAGATATGTTATGTCAATCATATTGAAAAATCAAAGTGAATAATATCCATCATGTAACAGTTAATTTTTTGCTTACACGAACTTGGACAAAAAATATATTTTTAAATGCAAAAATTTGCTGGCATACTGTTTTTTTAAATTTTTAATCATTTTTGTGGTTCTTTGTAATATTAAACAATGTAATTAAAATAATTATTTTCAGTTAAAGTATGGTTAAAGTCTTTGACATGTTTCAATTATTTACAACTTTGTATTACCTTTTGATAGATGAAATAATATCATTAATTGAAATTTATAATTTTAAAAATTGGATTTTGTCAGAATATTGGATTATAGAGAAACTAAATTTTAAAAAGTGAAACATAACTTACTTATGTTATTAAAAGTCAGACTAGATTTTGTCATCAATAAGCTGTATTAATTATCATTACTAAATTTTTTCTCAGCCCTCTTTCTAGAATTCTTTCTACAATGTTTCTCTATCAATAAGATAATAACTTATCGATTCTTAATATTTTTGAGTGAGCTATAACGACTGTGATATTACCACCTATGTCCAAGAATAAAAGGTCGGGGAAAACTTCAAAACAAAAATTCGAGTTATGTAATAATTAAATTTTTCTTTAAAATTAATTTAAAAAAAAAAGTTAAATTTTCATATAATATGAAATAAAACGAGGAAGAATACAGTTGCCTTTGTCAACTCTTAGATACCCGTACGAACCGTTAGTATGTTCACAGCCTGTCACTCTGCTCACAATATTATTTTTTTAATATTTTAGTATTTTAAAATAATTTGGGTGAATTTTATAATTTCTAGAACTATGGATTGTACATATATTCAAACTATATGTTTATATGTGCATTCTTCAAAAGCAGATTCTAACCTTTCACATAACGATTATCAATCCAAAACTTTTTCAAATATTCTATAGTACCATTTAATACTAAGCGGTAAATGTATATTAAATTTACTTAGTACAAAATAGTAAATATAATTTTAAATATTATATTATATTATATTTAAATATTCCATTGACAGAATAATTTCTTATACGTACAATAAAATACATATATTTATGTAAATACGGCACTATATAATATACATCTATACTCTTATCATTCATTCACTAGTGACATATACGATATGTAAATAAACATGATATTATATAAGTATGTATATATATTAATATCATATAAATAAAAATTCTTCAAGCAACCGTTATGTTGTTTATTTATTTACATTTTTATGTACTACGCATTATATCCTCAACAATTTCAAATTATCGAGTAAAACAAATGCAAAAAATTTGTTGAAGAAATTTGTTAGAAAATTTGAAAAAATCAAGTAACACTTTCGTCAATTATAAAGTAACCCTATATTATTAAAAAAAGTTGTTAACAGAAATAAGAGTATAATGTTGAAGCTTTAATTTTTGTGTATTACTTCAAAAAAATTTTAACAGGTGTTCAAGTTACAGGTGTTTAAAAATAGGAAATTTTCAGTTTTTGACACCTTACAGCTCCTAAACGGGCAGTGATACAAAAAAAATTTTTGAAATGACTCATACTTATTTTCAAAGAACTAACTTCTGTCAAAATGTCTAGTTTCCAATATAAACCGTTTAGAAGATAGAAGGGTTGAAGAATTTTACAAAATTTGAGTTCGCCACCGTATGCCACAAATATATATTTATTGTATATATACTTTCAAAGCTAACAAAAGTAGTAATCGTTTGGCGTTTTCAAAATGAAGATATACTTTATACAACTTGTGCTATAACAATTTAAATATAGAGCTTTTTTGAACCTTTGGGGAGCTGTAGCTCCGTAACGGGTGGGGCTACAAAAAAAAGTTATTAAAAATAAAATTAATAGTTTTGTGATATCTATCAGTAGTTAAAATTTCATAGCTCTATTGCAAAAAAAAAGTGGGGATCTAAAAGTTAGGTTTTTGAGAGCTACCCTAAGGCCCAAACTCAACCAAAAAAAATAGGGAACCTACAAATTACTCCCAGAATATTTTGTGTAAATTTCAAGATTCTAGCTTTCTTAGTTTTTGAGTTAGCGTGCTGACGGACGGACGGACGGACATGGCTCAAAAGTCTTAGAATTTTTTTCTGATCCGATCCATACCTTTGAAGGTATATCTAGCTCGCTTATTTCGAGGTGTTACAAACGGAGGAGTAATTTTATTATACCCGATCCTATCGTACGGGTATAAAGATATGGCTTTTGAGCCAATTTATGGACGCTTTTAAATTTAAAATAATCAAATAATTTATTGTTATCAAAAAATAATTTTATTACTATTTTCTTTAATAATGAATTTTCTGCCATTTTCGGTTTGATTATTGATTATTGATTGAAATATAATTTTGTAATTTCTGTAATTTTATATATAAAAGCAAGGAAGTACGTAAAATCAAAGGCTTTTGTAAAAGCATCTTTTTTCAAAAAAAAAAATTAATTAATATTTTTTATAATCTGAAATTGTGAAAAATTATTGGACAGTTTCTTTAATTTTAAGATAACTATATATACATGTTTTATTTTAAAGAAATTTAAAGATGGGTCCAAGTTAAAAATAGCGAATTTTTAGTTTTTGACCCCTAATAACTATTAAACAATTTTCTGAGAAAGCTTATCTATACTTATTTTGAAAGATCTTCCGCCTCTCAATATTTCAAGTTTATGACTTACAGCGATGAGGATATACAAATGATCCCAAATTGTACAAAATTTTAGTTTCAGACAATGGTAAATTTTAATATCTACTAAATTCAAAAAATTATATAATTTTAATTTATTTAATTTATAAAGCGTAAACATTTTTCTATAGTTTCCGTTTTTTAATTAAACAAATATAAAGCAAAGCTTGAGATCGTAGTTGTAAATGAAAGAATTCATATACCAAATTCAACTCAAGCTCAACCTAAATATTGAGTTTGCTAACACTCGACTCCGCTCAGTCTATGAGCATATTATATATATCACTCAAATTATAAGAGGACTTAATATTTGAGCGGACTGAAAATTTTAATGAGTTGAGCGATGAGTTGAATCAAAATTTAAGTTTTTTACAATCCTGTTTGAGATATTATAAACATTTGAAAATAAAGCTTTTTCCTTATTTACGGAGTTCCCTAATGAGTGGTGCTACAATAATGTTCATTACTTCTTTTTAAAGGGTGTTGAAGTTTTGTAAACAGACATTTTTTTTAAAAAATATGTTAAAAACGAGGAAGAATACAGTTGCCTTTGTCAACTCTTAGATACCCGTACGAACCGTTAGTATGTTCACAGCCTGTCACTCTGCTCACAATATTATTATACCCGTATGAACTATGTTCAAGGGTATAATAAATTTGCCATTACGTTTGTGACACCTTAAAGGAGTCGAGCTAGATATAGTGTCAAAGGTATGGATCGGCTCAGAATCGAATTCTGAGTTGATTAAGCCATGTACGTCCGTCCGTCCGTCCGTCCGTCCGTCCGCACGATAACACAAAAAATAAAGGAGCTAGGGGGCTGAAATTTTTTTTACGTCACTTTTACAAAATTGTTAGTTTTGCTATTTAAATCCAACATTTTCGGTCGGCGGGTTCGAGTAGCTGCCATACAACTTCTA
The DNA here is from genome assembly GCA_947095535.1 of Poecilobothrus nobilitatus. Lineage (NCBI taxonomy): Eukaryota > Metazoa > Arthropoda > Insecta > Diptera > Dolichopodidae > Poecilobothrus > Poecilobothrus nobilitatus. The sequence goes on from OX352773.1 coordinate 232,189,658, forward strand.
TCTTTATATAGAAATAACTCAGTATCTATTCAAGCTAGGTTTCTGAAATTTTGCAAATGATGATCAAGTTTTATGGCAACAACTTCTGTAAAATTTGGTTGTGCTGGTGCAGCGGGTTCGGGTAGCTGCCATACAACTTCTCCGTTTAAATGAGAATAACTCAGTGTTTATTGAAGCTAGGAATCTGAAATTTAGTAAAGAGGTGTCGAGTTACATGCCAACAACTTTTGTAAAATTTGGTTGGTCTAGAGCAGCCGGTTCAGACTTCTTGCACCTCTTGGAACCTAATGAAGCTAGGCGTCTGAAATTTTGCAAATGATGATCAAGTTTTATGGCAACAACTTTTGTAAAATTTGGTTTTGGTGGTGCGGCGGGTTCGGGTAGCTGCCATACAACTTATCCGGTTAAATGAGAATAACTCAGTGTTTATTGAAGCTAGGAATCTGAAATTTAGTAAAGAAGTGTCGAGTTATATGCCAACAACTTTTGTAAAATTTGTTTGGTCTAGAGCAGCCGGTTCAGACTTCTTGCACCTCTTGGAACCTAATGAAGCTAGGCGCCTGAAATTTTGCAAATGATGATCAAGTTTCATGGCAACAACTTCTACAAAATTTGGTTGTGCTGGTGCGACGGGTTCGGGTAGCTGCCATACAAAATCTCTTTTTAAATGAAAAGAACTCAGTGTCCGTCCGCACGATAACTCAAAAAATAGAGGAGCTAGGAGGCTGAAAATTTTTTTACATCACTTTTGTAAAATTGTTAGTTTTGCTATTTAACTCCAGCATTTTCTGTCCCCGGGTTCGGGTAGCTGCCATACAACTTCTTTCTTTAAATAGAAATAACCCAGTGTCTGTTCAATCTAGGTATCTGAAATTTTGCGAATGATGATCAAGTTTTATGGCAACAACTTCTACAAAATTTGGTTGTGGTGGTGCGACGGGTTCGGGTAGCTGCCATACAAAATCTCTTTTTAAATGAAAAGAACTCAGTGTCCGTCCGCACGATAACTCAAAAAATAAAGGAGCTAGGAGGCTGAAATTTTTTTTACGTCACTCTTGCAAAATTGTTAGTTTTGCTATTTAACTCCAGTATTTTCGGCCGCCGGGTTCGAGTAGCTGCCATACAACTTCTTTCTTTAAATAGAAATAACCCAGTGTCTGTTCAATCTAGGTATCTGAAATTTTGCAAATGATGATCAAGTTTTATGGCAACAACTTCTACAAAATTTGGTTGTGCTGGTGCGACGAGTTCGGGTAGCTGCCATACAAAATCTCTTTTTAAATGAAAAGAACTCAGTGTCCGTCCGCACGATAACTCAAAAAATAAAGGAGCTAGGAGGCTGAAATTTTTTTTACGTCACTCTTGCAAAATTGTTAGTTTTGCTATTTAACTCCAGCATTTTCGGCCGCCGGGTTCGAGTAGCTGCCATACAACTTCTTTCTTTAAATAGAAATAACCCAGTGTCTGTTCAATCTAGGTATCTGAAATTTTGCGAATGATGATCAAGTTTTATGGCAACAACTTCTGCAAAATTTGGTTGTGGTGGTGTGACGGGTTCGGGTAGCTGCCATACAAAATCTCTTTTTAAATGAAAGAACTCACTGTCCGTCCGCACGATAACTCAAAAAATAAAGGAGTTAGGAGGCTGCAATTTTTTTTACATCACTTTTACAAAATTGTTAGTTTTGCTATTTAACTCCAGCATTTTCGGCCGCCGGGTTCGAGTAGCTGCCATACAACTTCTTTCTTTAAATAGAAATAACCCAGTGTCTGTTCAATCTAGGTATCTGAAATTTTGCAAATGATGATCAAGTTTTATGGCAACAACTTCTACAAAATTTGGTTGTGCTGGTGCGACGGGTTCGGGTAGCTGCCATACAAAATCTCTTTTTAAATGAAAAGAACTCAGTGTCCGTCTGCACGATAACTCAAAAAATAAAGGAGCTAGGAGGCTGAAATTTTTTTTACGTCACTCTTGCAAAATTGTTAGTTTTGCTATTTAACTCCAGCATTTTCGGCCGCCGGGTTCGAGTAGCTGCCATACAACTTCTTTCTTTAAATGGAAATAACCCAGTGTCTATTCAATCTAGGTATCTGAAATTTTGCAAATGATGATCGAGTTTTAATGCAACAACTTCTGTAAAATTTTGTTGTGATGATATGACAGGTTCGGATAGTTGCCATACAACTTCTCTTTTTAAATGAAAATAACTCAGTGTCTATTGAAGCTAGGTATCTGAAATTTAGTGAAAAAGTGTCGAGTTGCATGCCAAAAACTTTTGTAAAATTTGAATGGTCTAAAGCAGCCGGTTCAGGCTTTTTGCATTTCTTGGAACTTAATGAAGCTAGGCGCAATAGATTCGGGTAGCTATCATACAACTCCACAATTTACATAAATATATCTCTGTAGTTCGGTACTAAAACTCTGAATGTTTTTAAAAGATGATCAAGTTTTATAGAAACAGGATATATTACGTTCATACGGGTATCCCAGAGTTGACACAGTCTACTCTACTGCACTCTTCCTCGTTTTTTTAATATTTTAGTATTTTAAAATAATTTGGGTGAATTTTATAATTTCTAGAACTATGGGTTCTACATATATTCAAACTATATGTTTATATGTACATTCTTCAAAAGCAGATTCTAACCTTTCACATAACGATTATCAATCCAAAACTTTTTCAAATATTCTATAGTACCATTTAATACTAAGCGGTAAATGTATATTAAATTTACTTAGTACAAAATAGTAAATATAATTTTAAATATTATATTATATTATATTTAAATATTCCATTGACAGAATAATTTCTTATAAGTACAATAAAATACATATATATATGTAAATAAGGCGCTATATAATGTACATATATACTCTTATCATTCATTCACTAGTGACATATACGATATGTAAATAAACATGATATTATATAAGTATGTATGTATATCAATATCATATAAATAAAAATTCTTCAAGCAACCGTTATGTTGTATATTTATTTACATTTTTATGTACTACGCATTATATCCTCAACAATTTCAAATTATCGAATAAAACAAATGCAAAAAATTTGTTGAAGAAATTTGTTAGAAAATTTGAAAAAATCAAGTAACACTTTCGTCAATTATAAAGTAACCCTACATTATTAAAAAAAGTTGTTAACAGAAATAAGAACATAATGTTGAAGCTTTAATTTTTATGTATTACTTTAAAAAAATTTTAACAGGTGTTCAAGTTACAGGTGTTTAAAAATAGGAAATTTTCAGTTTTTGACCCCTTACAGCTCCTAAACGGGGGGTGATACAAAAAAAAAATCTGATATGACTCATACTTATTTTTAAAGATCTAACTTCTGTCAAAATTTCAAGTTTCCAATATAAACCGTTTAGAAGATAGAAGGGTTGAAGGATTTTGCAAAATTTGAGTTTCACATAACGGTAAATTAAGACACCGTATGCCACAAATATATATTTATTGTATATATTTTTTTAAAGCTAATAAAAGTAGTAATCGTTTGGCGTTTTCAAAATGAAGATATACCTTATACAACTTGTGCTATAACAATTTAAATATAGAGCTTTTTTGAACCTTTGAGGAGCTGTAGCTCCGTAACGGGTGGGGCTACAAAAAAAAGTTATTAAATATAAAATTAATATTTTTGTGAGATCTATCAGTGGTTAAAATTTCATAGCTCTATTGCAAAAAAAATATCGGGATCTAAAAGTTAGGTGTTCGAGAGCTACCCTAAGGCTTGGTCCAAACTCAACCAAAAAAAATAGGGAACCTACAAATTACTCCCAGAATATTTTGTGGAAATTTCAAGATTCTAGCTTTCTTAGTTTTTGAGTTAGCGTGCTGACGGACGGACGGACGGACGGACATGGCTCAAAAGTCTTAGAATTTTTTTCTGATCCGATCCATACCTTTGAAGGTATATCTAGCTCGCTTATTTCGAGGTGTTACAAACGGAGGAGTAATTTTATTATACCCGATCCTATCGTACGGGTATAATAATATTGTTTTTATATATTACAAGTTTAAATGTTCTAAACAATGATATGCCAGTCAATGAACTTTTTGAAAAAAAATTTCCATAATAAATTAAATTAGAAAAAGAACAAAATTTTTCTAATCAATTTGATAAAGGATTTTGAAATAATAATCAAGCATATGCCTTGAAATAATTTTCAATGAACCTAAAACTTAAGATTATTGAACTTTTTTAGAAAATTTTTAATCAAGACAAATTTTAAATTTATTTTTCATTAGGAATTTTTTTCTTTTTCAAAGTTAATAAAAATCAAATTAGACAATTTGTCAATTTGTTTTAAAACAAACATTTTGAAAAATTCCTTTTATGTAATTAAAAAAAAAAAATATTACAGATCTTTTATACGATTTTAATTTACTTCTAGAGCATCTAATTTAAAAGAATGCAAATCAAACTTGATTTGATTAGAAAACATTTTGTAAAATAAAAAGTTGTAAAAAGTTATTCTTTACCCAGATACAAACAAATAAGAATCTAAACAAAGTAAAGATGCTATTCATATAATATATAAAGTTAAAAGTTTTAATTCTTATAGTTTATGTAACAACAGTTAGTCATAGTTAATATTGTTTTAATACAGTGGAACTTTCCTAGCTCGAACTTCTCCTGAACTCGAACTATTTTGATACATTTAAAATTTTGTTGCAATTGTTTATATCAATTAGTTTCTCTTACTCAAAAATCTCTTTAATTCGAACTATTTAACTTTTTGTTGAATTAAATTGAAAACAAAATATAACTTTTGTTATTCTCTTTATTTTTAGCACATTTCCAAAAAAATTTTGAAAAAATGTGCTTATTAGTTTCACTCTATCCGTCCGTCCGTCTGTTTACAAAACTTCTACACCGTTAAAGATAGAGAAAAAAATGTTTAACCATGGGTAGGTCTCATAAAAAAAAATTAGTTTTGTGGAACAACTTTTTTATGTAGCCCCATCCATTACGGAGCTACAGCCCCTTAAGCTTTGAAAAAGCCCTATTTTTAAATACATATATCTTATGTTCTGCTTCAAATTTTTTCAATCATTCGACAGATATTTTTTTTAACTTTGTTAATTAATATCAAAATTATACAATTTTTATAAATTTTAAAATTTACCGTTATGTGAAAACCAAATTTTGCATGATTTTTCTATCTTCATAACTCCGACACGCTTTTAGATAGAGGCTTAAAATTTTGTGGCAAGAAAGAACTTTTAGAATTAGTATAAGTTTGCCCAGAAAATTTGTTTTGAGCCACACCTTGTTTATTAGCTATTAGGGTTCAAAAATTGAAAATATGCAATTTTTAAACACCTGTAACTTAGGAACCTGTTAACGGTTTTTCTTAGTTATAAAGACTTACAGCCCCTCAAAATTCAGTGTTATTTTCACATATTTTCTTAATACAAAAAACTTCTTAAATTTTATTTTTTAAATTTTCTAATTTTTATGCAAGCCACAATTCTAAACAGTTCGTATTGTGTTTTGGAAATGTGCGCTTTTAAAAACCGTTGGTTTACATTCTACCTTGTTTAGTTATTATCCTCTCATTTCAGTTTTAGTTTTAATCATTATGTGTTAACATGATGTGGATGTAGGTACTTGTTGTTTACATATTTGACAGTGTTATAAACATTCAGTTCAGGCAAATAACATATTTTTTGTGTTCGTTGTAAATTTGAAAATTAAAATGCCGGGTAGAAAATTAAAATATTGATATTTAAAAGAAAAAGTTAATTTAATTATGCTTTGTGCAATTTTTTTTAGGTCTCTATTTCTCGCACTTGTGTACTGGTTTCTTTTGCGATAGTAATCATTTGTGTAAAGATTTCTAGAAGATTCAATCGAAAAATATTTCAATTTCTAATTATTATTAATTAGAAACTGAAATATTAAAGTGAAACTTTTATAACTCAAACTTTCTAGATGTTCGGAAATTGGTTCGAGTTGTAGAAGTTTCACTGTACTAATTAATAAAAATTAGAAATTGAAATATTTTTCGATTGAACCTTCTAGAAATCTTTGCACAAAAGATTACTATCGCAAAAGAAACCAGTACACAAGTTTGTTTCACTATTGAGTGGATCCAAAAAATAAATATACTAGAATATAATGTAAACATACATTACAGTCTATAGAGATATTTTGTGGAGTCTTCATTATAGTATGAGCATATTTCTTTCCACAAAATCAATCGAATACAAGAAAGATAAGTTTATTAATATAAAGTCGTAATATTAGAAAATTGTGCAAGACATTGTCACAATATAGGTGTGGTAAATAGAGATATAGTAAAAAATGACTATAAAAAATGACAAAAAAAATTTAAAGAAATTTTTAAGATTTTTAAAATGGTTGATCGAAAAAAAAGCTAAAATAAACTATTGTTATAAAGGGTGTTCAAAATTGAGGTATCATTTTGATTTTGCCGCCATTTTTTTTCTACCTGGAATTTTTATACGAGGTTTCTTTAGGTATATTCTAAATACATTCCGGTTAGTTAATATGGAACGTTACACGAAGGAACAACGTGTTTTTGTTATTACAACATTTTTTGAAAATAGTAAAAGTTTTCAAGATGTAATTAGGAAATTTCGAACAAAATTTGGTAGAGAAAATGCTCCAACAAATCGTGCCATCAAGCTGATCTTGGGCAATCGAAAAACAAGAAGAAAATGAGAATTTTTTTAACAAAATAATCTTCACCGACGAAGCTCATTTCCAGCTCAATGGCTACGTCAATAAACAGAATTGCCGCATTTGGGCTGAAGAGAATCCAAGGGTTATCTTAGAGCAACCAGTACATCCACAAAAAGTTACGGTTTGGTGTGGAGGTTTGTGGTCAGGAGGAATCATCGGACCATATTTTTTTAAAAACGCAAATGGAAATGAAATGGTCAATGGAAATCGCTACAGGGAGATGATCCGAAGCTTTTTGTGGCGGGAAATTGATGATTTGGACGTAGAGGATATGTGGTTTCAACAGGACGGTGCCACTTACCACACAGCAAGAGAAACAATGGATCTTTTGAAGGAAAAGTTCGAAGATCGCATTATTTCTCGTAGAGGAGGAGTGATGTGGCCACCAAGATCGTGCGATTTGACACCGTTGGATTTTTTTTGTGGGGTTTTGTGAAATCGAAAGTGTACAGCAATAATCCCACAACAATTCAAGAGCTTAAAAACAACATTATCGAGCAGATTTCAACCATTGAGAACAGTTTATTGAACAACGTGATTCAGAATTTTGGTAAGAGATTGGAAGCCTGCCGAAGTAGTAGAGGGGGCCACTTGGCCAACATAATTTTTCATTATTAACCGGAACCTATTTGTAATAAATTAAAATAAAAATATATTTAATATTTCAAAACAAAAGTCTTTTTTTATTAAAATTAAAATGATACCTCAATTTTGAACACCCTTTATTAACAATAATAAAAAAGAAAATAAAATGATTTAATCTTTTTGAACTTGAAAAGTTTTGTTTTAAATATAATTTTCAAAATGTGGTTTGCATGAGGTTTCCTTTGATATAAAGATTTATTTTTTCTTCTTAAAACTTAATATTATTCTTTTTGTGATTTAAAAAAAATCTTTATTGTAAAGAAAGTAAAATTTGGTGGTTTAAAAAAATTTCTGTAAAATTTAAATACAACAAAGAAAACACAAAAGTATGAAGTGAAAGTATTGCAATAGATCGAAATTTATTTAACTATGTTATTAAATAAAAATTAAAACAAAGTAACTATAATAGTACCTTATACGCAAAACGAATGATTTTTAATATTTCAAAAAAATATTTTTAAGAAAAATTATTAAAAATAAACTGACAGTTAATATCTTGAATATATTTGAGTAGCGGCCTCAAAAAAAGTACCTGTGATAATTTGAAAAAACTCTGTCAAAATCCTGTCAACTTGAAACTTTCTGATAGCCTTTTCTCTAAATTTTGAAAATTTGCAAGCAGAAGAAAACGTGTTAAATTTTTTATAGAGGAGATGATAATTTCATAATAATAGAGCTATGTGTAAAAATTCAAATGTCCATAAATCTAAGGTGTTATTTCTGAATTATTTTGTTACGCATCCTGTAATCCAATGCGCAAAATAATATAAATATAAAAATATAATAATATAAAAAAATTCATGAAATATTTAAAAATCAAAAATGTTAATATAATATTCATTCTTTTCAGTACATTTTTCAAAATCTTTTTTGAAAAATTAGATTATCTATTATAGATAGTTCTACTCTGCTCGTCCCTGTGTTTAATACAAAACTTCTACTCCGGTTTAATACAGAACAATGAAATTTAAATCTAAGGATAAGCCTCTTAAAAAAAATTTAGAAATAAATGGAAAAATACAAAAATTTAAATTTCCTTAGAAAAATTTTTCTTTATCTTCCTCTGTTTAAGAGATATTAGCGGTCAAAAATTGAAAATTTGATATTTTTAGGCAACTGTAACTTAGGCATCTGCACAAAATGTTTCAAAGTAAAATGCAAAAATTAAACCTTCGTCATTATATTTTGCATATCTATTGTGTTAACGTCTTTTCTTAATTATATAAGGTTTCCTTCAAATAAAAATAAAGTTTCTCCTAATTTTTAATAAGGAAAAATTCTTTTTATATAATATTGAAAGAAAATTTAGAAATTTTGGTGCAAGTAATAATAATAATAATAATAGTAATAATAACAATAATAATAATAATAGTAATAATATTAATAGGAATAATAATAGTCACTGTTAACAAATAGTAATATTAATAGATGGTTTCATTGTTTCCTTACAGTCCCACTTCCAATTCAATGTTTCCGTATCCATTTCCTATCCTTTCCTATCCTTACTCCCTAGCCAATATACTGCGTCCGCAGGTAAGGGTTTCATCCCATTATATTGGCTACAGGGGGAGGTGGGTTTAGTCAGTAAGAATCTGACACTAAAAAAAAAAAGAAGTTACACTTTTCTAAACCGTTTTATTATACCCGTATGAACTATGTTCAAGGGTATAATAAATTTGCCTTTACGTTTGTGACACCTTAAAGGAGTCAAGCTAGATATAGTGTCAAAGGTATGGATCGGCTCAGAATCGAATTCTGAGTCGATTAAGCCATGTACGTCCGTCCGTCCGTCCCCACGATAACTCAAAAAATAAAGGAGCTAGGAGGCTGAAATTTTTTTTACGGCCTTGAAATTTTTTTTGCAAAATTGTTAGTTTTGCTATTTAAATCCAACATTTTCGGTCGGCGGATTCGAGTAGCTGCCATACAACTTCTATCTTTATATAGAAATAACTCAGTATCTATTCAAGCTAGGTTTCTGAAATTTTGCAAATGATGATTTTACATTGCAAGTTTTATGGCAACAACTTCTGTAAAATTTGGTTGTGGTGGTGCGGCGGGTTCGGGTAGCTGCCATACAACTTCTCCGTTTAAATGAGAATAACTCAGTGTCTATTGAAGCTAGCAACCTGATATTTAGTAACAAGGTACCGAGTTACAGGCCAACAACTTTTGTAAAATTTGGTTGGTCTAGAGCATCCGGTTCAGGCTTCTTGCACCTCTTGGAAGTTAATAAAGCTAGGCGTCTGATATCTTGCAAATGATGATCAAATTTTATGGCAACCACTTTTGCAACGGGTGGTGCGACGGGTTCGGGTAGCTGCGGATAAGTTATATCCGTTTAAATGAGAATAACTCAGTGTCTATTGATGCTAGGAACCTGAAATTTAGTAAAGAGGTTTCGAGTTATAGGCCAACAACTTTTGTAAAATTTGGTTGGTCTAGAGCAGCCGGTTCAGGCTTGTTGCACTTCTTGGAACTTAATGAAGCTAGGCCCAATAGATTCAGGTAGCTGTCATACAACTTCACAATTTACATAAATATATCTCTGTAGTTCGGTACTAAAGCATCTGAATGTTTTTAAAAGATGATCAAGTTTTATAGAAACAGGATATATTACGTTCATACGGGTATATCAGAGTTGACACAGTCTACTCTACTGCACTCTTCCTCGTTTTTTAATGAAATCCCTTAAATAATGTGTATTGTGTGAAGACTCCACGTTTTTATTCTAAATATTTGTGGGTGAAGCTTTAATAATTATCTACCGGGATAAACTAAATATTTCTTTCTGGAAAACACAATTAAAATATTACAAAGGGAGGAAGAAATTTAAATTAATCTGCAAGTTTTTTGCAACTTTTTTTTTTTTGGAAATGTGCTAAAAATGATTAAATTATTTAAAAATTTTATTTTCAAAAAAATTTTATTATATTTTTTATACCCTACACAATAAGTATAGGGTATATTAACTTTGGTATGGTATTTGTAACCACCAAAAGGAAGCGAGTTAAGTATAGACATGTATATATATTCTGAATCAGGATCACCTCCTGAGTCGATTTAGCGATGTCCGTCCGTCCGTCCGTACGCACGATAACTCAAAAAATAATGATGCTATCTTGATGAAATTTATACTGTAGGTTAACAATGACTAAGGTAAGGCGGGGATTGTAAATGGGCGAAATCGGAACCGAAACCGAATACGCATATATTCGAGATTAATAAGGATAGAAACCTAAAATTTTGTACGAAGGTGTGTTTTCCTAAATCCCTGATATCCCTAAAATTTGAGATGAATTGGAGTGGATGTTCCGGTACCTCCCATACAACTCCCAAAACCGAACAAGCATATCTTCGAAATTAATAAAGATAGGAACTTCAAATTTGATATGAGGGTGCTGTTTCCTAAATCCCTGATTTGCTTAAAATTTGAGATTAATTAGAGTGGTCGTTCGGGTACCTCCCATACAATTTCCAAACCGAACAAGCATATCTTCGAAATTAATGAAGATAGAAACTTCAAATTTGGTACTAGGGTGTTGTTTCTGAATCCCTTATTTGTCGAAATTTTGAGATGAATTAAAATGATTGTTCGGGTATCTGCCACACAACTCCTAAGACCAAACAAGCAAATCTTCGAAATTAATAAATATATAAACTTGAAATTTGATATAAGAATGTTCCACCCTGTTGATCTCTCTAAAATTTGAGATGAATTGGGGTGGTGGTCCGCGTGCCTTTACACACTTGCCAAGACGTAACAAGCATATTTTCGAATTTAATAAAGATAGAAATCTGAAATTTTGTAGAAAGGTTGTAAAAGCATTTATTTTTTTAGCTTAGTTATATTAAATACCTAACTAAAATAACTTATGGATTTTTAATTTAATTTTAATTTTTTAATTTTAATTTTTTTATATGTAGGGTATAAATAAGTCGGTTGCATCGACTTACTGTTACTTTTACTTGTTTTTATTATAATTTCGTGTATTTATACAATCTTATTATTAAATTTATTTTAGTCCTATTTATTGAAATTTTCGAATCAATGATTAATAAAATTAAAAGATTTAAAATTAAAATATTTTATAAAAAATTGTTAAAAAAAAAAAAAAAAACTGAAATCATTTTTTTACTTTGAGTTTTTTTTATCTCTTCAAAAGTAGAAATAAAAATTGAAACTAATATCTAACGTGTTAAAAAATTTTACTAATTTAGAAAATTTAAATTTAATACATTAAATGGAGCTGATAAAAATGCACATGAGTTAAATTGAATAATATTAAATTGCATAATAAAAAATATTAATTTTGTGAATGAACTTTAGGAAAGGCTGAAAACTAAAACTAACTTTGAAACAATTATAATTCAATTCCTATATTAGATATTTATTTAAACTGTCAACGTAAATAATTGTATCTGGAATAAAAATCTTGAAATACGTTATATTCTATGCAATTTTTAATTAACAAAAGCCAATTTTGCACCATTTTCCTCCTAATAAAAACGCTTTAAATAAAAATTTTGTATTAATAAGACGATTTTCCTTTTCAGTACAAAAACGCTACTTGAATATGGCTATTTACAAATGCCTTGTCTTAAAAATGTAAATTTTCAACAAAGAAAAACGATATTTTTAAAACGAAAATTTTTATAAAAAATTTTGCAAAAGAAGAATTTGTCTGACTCTCAACGAGTTTATATTAAAAATATTAAAGTAAAAACTGAAATTTAAAGATTGATATTTAGTTTTTACGTAGAATATTATTTTTATCTACTATTTTACATTCAGATATCCTTAGGTACTTTAATATTTTACTAGGCAGCATAATTTTACAAAACTGACATATACCTAGATATTATTATGATATTCTATTTAATATACGTACCAGTATGATCTCTCTTAAGTTTCTTCTTGTCAAATTCACATCACACTAGAAATTAGTCACAAGTTTGAAGATATGTTAAGCAAAATATTATAACTTTTTTGACATTGACAATTACAAAGAAACTGTTAAGGAAAATGTATTATAAATTTCTAAATAAATTTTACAATTAGGTAATATAAAATAATAAAAAAAATTTAAGTGCCCTTTTAAATGTCACTAAAAATCAATTAAAACAATATAAAAGTTTTAATATCAATATAATAAAATACATACATATTACATACTTACATAAAATTTATATGTGTATGTACACTTATTATCAGCTTGTGTTTCAAGAGAGCGTAACAAAACCGATAATGGTAAGATCTCGAAACTTTAAAATTCTGTTGTCCAAAATTTTTTAAAGGTTGTCTTTTTACCGTTATTTAAAAAGATGTTCTGATTAAAAAGTCCACTTTTCATAGAATTTTTAATAATAAGGAATAAAGCAAAATTAAATAATTTTATATGTATAGGTATTCAAAAATCCCAAAATCATAATCTGAAATTATAAAGTCCCAAATTACAAAATCTCAAATATAAAATCGTAAAATTAAAAACCTTTAAAATAACAGTTTAATAATACCACAAATGGTTGGTTTTTAAAATTTTATTTAGTGATGGACTTCAAAAAGTTTCCATAATTTATTGTTGAAATATGTATATAATAAATACCAGGAAAAGTGCATAAGATTAGACTATGCCAATCTACTATGACTATGCCTATCTGGGATACCCATATGAACGTAATATATCCAGTTTCTATATAACTAACCAAATTTTACAGAAATTGTTGTCATAAAACTTGATTTTCATTTGCAAGATTGCAGACGCCTAGCTTCGTTAAGTTCCAAGAGGTGCAAGAAGTCTGAACCGACTGCTTTAAATGAACAAAATTTTATAGTTATTTACATTTAAAAAGAGAAGTTGTATGGGAGCTTCCCCAACCTATCGCCCCAGCACAACCAAATTTTACAGGTATTGTTGGCCTGTAACTCGACACGATTTTGCGATAACTCGACACGAATTTGAGACACCTAGTTCTAATATATACTGAGTTATTTCCATGTAAAGAAAGAAGTTATATGGCAGGCTACTCGAAGCATAGTTCATACGAGTATAAACAACAAAATATAAAAACGACTTTTACCTTTTTTCAAAAAACAATATCTTTTATTAATTAAAAAAAAAAATTAAAATAAAGTTTCCAAAATAGTTTAGACTAGCTCCAAAACAAGAAACATTTTCAATAACGAGTTTTTGACAACAGAATATTTTATAAACGGCATTTCGTAGTAGACCCGATTTTAAAGGATAGAGATATCATTAATGCATTAATGATTTCATTTAAAATATTATTTTATATTAATAATAACGTTATACCATAATAATTTATATTATATTTAATATAATAAATATATATATATGTATATATATATAATTATGTCTTAAATTAATTGTAAATTAATTGTGGTTTTCCTATTAATAAAATTATATAAAATAAAAATTACCATATCGTAACCACATAATAATAATATAATCTTCGTTAAATAATTCGAAAGATAAAAATCTAAAATATGCATATATTAATATTATGTATCGACATATATGTAGCTATATATTATTATATAAAATATGTATATATTACATTATATTTAGAATAATTTTATAAATCATTTGACATTTTAATTATAAATAAAATTTATTATTAATTGAAATGGCTGATAATTGTTATTCGTATATTTAAATTTAAATCGATGTTATAATAAAATGTTTTTCGATAATAAATTGTTGAATGTTAAAATGAATTTTATATAATATTTTTTACAAAGTATTAATAAAATATATATAATACCTTTTGTAAAAATATTGAATTTTTTATTTAATAAAAAAAAAAATTATGTTAAAATTTTTTTACTTAAACAGGGAATTTTCAATTAATGCTTGGTTATTAATGCTTTTGGTAATCATATAATTTTGTGACAAACTGAGAGACTTTAATAAATTAACCACAAACTATTTTGATTAAAACTTAATTATCATTAAATATTTTATTAATTTCGAAATGTTCTATGCAAAAGCAAAAGCTATTTTTGTTTAAAAGAAATTATGTGCCTAACATTTTTATGTGTGAATCAAGAAACAAGTATAATGCCAAATTAAATGACAGCTTAACTAATTTAAAATAATGTTCTTAATCCTTGAAATTGAACTCGAAACAAATGAAATATAATGTCAGAACTTGAAATACTTAAACATGAATCTGCAGTGCAATTAAATGAATATTGAATTTAGATTTAAGACATACATAACGTATAAGAGTATACGTAACAGACGCTAAAGAAGGTATCTATATTATATTATTATAATTCCATAGATTCATTATTTATGATTTTATAACATTCGGCTATCACATATATTTTATGTACCAATATCACCAATGTAATGTACCAATACACATATTATATTTAATGTACCAATACACATATATTTAATGTACTGAATGAATATGATTTTCATTACTATACCAGCTGATATGGGTAGAATATCCAAAAATTATATTTGTACTACCAATAATGAATATTGTAAATTTTTAACACGATGAAAAAATTGGTCCACATGCCTATGGAAAAGGCTCCATTTTACAGTATCCAGTATTCTAAACGCCCATACTACCACCCAGTTGACTGGTACTAAAACAAAAAAAAAACTTATTAATTGTACATAATCATTCTTAGTTATATTGTTTGGATTTACATTTAGAAACAATTAGAAATTTACATATAACTTACTATCCCTGCTAATTATTTTAAGAATTTCTTGAGAAGTGGATGTATCTTTTTTTCCAAAAAGTTTACCATAAAAGGTAAACTAATGCTACAATTTTGTTTTACTTAAACCTTCTGCAAAATACAAAATATAGCTATACAAACAATCGTATTCACCAACACGAAGCCAGACATATTATATTTTTTCTTCTTCGTATTACCGATTTAAGAAAAAAATAATACTGTATCGGCCTTATTTTTTCTGGGTATTATTGCAGAACGCCTAATTTTTTTTTTTTTAATGCATTTCTCTGGCACATAAATGTGGACAGGAAATTACACAGCCTTTCCAGTTCAGGCGTGGCTGTAAATGTCGTAAGAGGAAATAACTCTTACGACGTGTGTGGTATTCGAACCCACACTCCCTCGATGTTTATAGCGTATTTTATACGCTCTTACCCACTAGGCCACCGAGGCCCTAAAATTATTTTTATTAAGTTTATTAAAACAAAGTTTTAAGGTTTAAATAGTTCACCATCTGTGATCAATTAAATATTTTAATACCTACTGGATATTTACTTCTCTACAAGTAACAAAAAGCAGAGTATACGAAACTAAAAATAAATTAAAATTACTTTAAAATTTTCCCAAAATTTAAACATTTAGAAGGATGTCATTTCAAAAATTAAAAAAATTTTATAAAAAAAAAAAGTAATACGAAAAATGCGAATTGACATTTTTAATGTGATTTTAAATTCACATAAGGAACATAAATTTAAAAAAAAAAGCAAGAGAGTTAGAGTGGGTACCGACCTAGCAAATCCTAAAAAAAAAAAATTTTTAAAAACTTTATACTGATATAGAAAACAACTTGAGAATTGATCAAAATTTAGTTTGTATAAACTTTATGCAACATTTCTCTAGTTTCAGCTCTTTTTAGCACATTTTAAAAAAATATTAAAAAAATGTGCCTATTATAGTTTTATTCTGTCCGTCTGTACGATCGTCTGTCTATCTGTCTGTTTGTTTGTCTGTCTGTATGCCTGCCTGTCTATCTGGGTGTTTACAAAAATTCTACACCTTTTGAAATAGAACAATAAAATTTTAATTACCGATAATCATCACAAAAATTAAAGGTATTTTAATTCATCGTTATTCGAAACACAATTTTTGCAAAATTGTTAGCCCCTTTCGAACGGTTTAAGTAAGAAACTGTCAGAGAATATTAGAAACTTTTGAGGGGAGTTAGATCTTTAAAAACAAGTATGAATCATTTCAGAAAATATTTTTGTATCGCCCCCCCATTTAGGAGCTTTTAGAAGTCAAAAACTGAAAAAATACCTGTAACTTAAACACTTGTCCAATTTTTTTGAAGTAATATACAAAAATGGAAGCTCCAACATTAAATTTTTATGTCCGTTGACAAATTTTCTTAATAATATAGAGTTAGTTTAAAATTGACGAAACTGTAACTTGATTTTTCCCAATTTTTTCTAACGGTTTTTTTAAGTTTTTATATTATTATAAATTTATATTTTTCAATATACCTATGCATCCTTTATCCAAAATTTTTTATGGAATGTTTTTTTAATTTTGGAAATGTGCTTTTTTAAAAACCCTTGGTTTTTTCATTTGTAGAAAATGTACATCAGTTCACTATTTGTTTTTTTCTTTTTGTTGTAAAAAATTTCAAAGTAATAGTAACAGATTTAAGGTATGTTCCCATAAGTACAATTTATTTAATGTTAGAGCTGTTATTTATTTTGGTCAATATAATGTTGTAAAAACTTTTTATTGCTAATAAAATATAAATCTATGTCACAAACATTTTTTTATCAATTTTTTTCAATTGAATTGTTTAAAAGAGAACTTTTGATTTTCCAAAATTTATAGTTACTTTTTCAAAACTCAATCACTTAATTTTATTTTAGGTTTTTTTTAAAAATAAATTTAGAAAAATGAATAAATAATATTGTCGTCGTTTTTTCTTTCTGTTAATATTTAGGTACTAATTTAACTGGAGCTTTGTAACTTGAAATCATTTATTAGCTTTACATTTTTTTAACATAATAAAATGGGTATAAATCTTAACTTCTAAATAATAAGTAGTACTTTTATATGAATACATAAGATACGTCATATCTCTCCGACGTAATAGAAAAGTTAGATAAAAAGTAGCTAGTGTATTATAACGTAGTGATACAGGGAAACAATTTGATTTCCTATCTGAAATTAATATTCTTATAATATATAAATGTCGAAATCAAGTTGTTCAAATTTATTATTTCATTTAATAAAATTATAAAATAGTATCTATCTACATTAAGATTAGTTTGTACAAATCACATAGAAATGTTTACCTATCTGTGACATGATTCTTAAGAGTTTATATTTTAATTTAATAAAAATAGGAAATTTTGTTGAATATTTTAAACATTTTATGATTAGCATTAAATCTTTCGTTTTTGAAAGTACAAAAAAAAAAAAAAAATTGTTTGAATTAGATCTCTTAATTAGATCTTTTACTTATATAGGAATGTTATATCATAAAGAATTAGATATCCATTTTTATTATCATTTTTATTATTCTGTTGATGCAATGATTTTGAATTCACTTATTTTTGTATTGTATTTAATTTTTATCTTCATAATCATAAACTTTTTACTAATGTTTTAAGTTGGCGGACTCTTACAAATACGATAATTTTTTATAGTTTTGAATTTTCAGACAGTTGGATTTTACAGAAGTTATTACCCTAAAACTTCATTATCTTTTGTAAGATTTCAGATGCCTAACTTTATTAACTTCCAAGATGTTGAAGAAGACTTAACATAATGGGCTACAAAAATCAAACTTCATAAAAGTTATTGATAATTTTTTAGAAAATTTAAGATGTCATACGTTCGTCCTTGTATAATGTGAAATTTTTCTGGTAAGGTTTTTTGATATGATACATATTATAATCGTAATTTTTTAATTTCCGTGTTTATTATATTAAATGCAAATTTAGTCTTAAGATATTTATATTTAGTTCTAAGTCAGCCATAAAGCAAAAGTTGACACCATAGATAAGTTATTGAAAAAATATGCCATAAAGGGATGATCAAATCAGTGGCATTTTGTTTTCTTTTTGAATTTCTTTTTTAACCGTTGTTTAAATTGTTGTGGGATAAAGGATAATTTGCAGAGCATAATCCTGCTTTTCAATTCTTTTACTTTTTCAATTCCTTTTTATTTTGAATTTTTTTATAATTTTTTGTTTTTTTTTTGTTATAATATATTCGAAAACTTTGAACACAATTATCTCCTTTAGATAAACTTTAAAATAGATTTTAAGCTTTAAAACCATTTTTAAATTCTAAAACTATTAAAGTGGCACCTTCTCATGTAATTTTTGGTCTTTTTTTGATATCATCTATCATCCTGACACTCTGTATAATGAATGGCTTAAAACTGAACATTTTACAAATAAATATCATAACTTTTTTTTTTTTGTCTCTGTGAGAAATTTTTAATTAATTTTAAACAAATTAACAAAAAAGTATCTAATGGATGCAGCTAGATAATAATAAATCATCAAGTGCTGTAAATCATTTTTAGTTAAACTTTTCAGGACAATGAACTTTTTTTTCTAAAACTAAACTAAGATATTTTTATAATTATCATTTATTTTCTAGTTTAAATGTATGTGTTTGTTGTTAATTATTTTATATAATCGGATTTAGTATGTTAATTTATTATTTAGTTTTAATTTTTTTTTTTGGATACTAATATTTTAATTCTTTTTTAATATTTACAAATATAATCACCTTAAAGTAACTATATTATTATCTAAATATTTAATATGACCTAAATTACATTATTTATATTCTATATTTTGATATTAATGTATTAGAAAAAAAAAAAATCCTAAATAAAATAAGAACAACAATAGGTATTAATTTTTAATTTATAAACTATAATTTTTGTGCAAAAAAAAAATTACAAAATTCGAAATATTTATTTTCATTTTAGAATAAATTAAAAATTATGATTAGAAAAAATAAATGAGAAAAATTATAGTTAATTTATACATAATGTAGGGTGTTTTTTTTTTTTTTGAGGCGGATAACTTTAAGTTGAAATAAAACACAGAAAAATGTTTTTAATATCCATTAATTTGGCTTTATTTGACAGATAATTTTATGACAATAATTTTTGAATATGATTTGGGGAATGTGATCACCGCAGCTAGCGTGTACATGGCGTAATTTGGAAGTCCAATGTTCACACACAATCTTCGCAGTAAATGAGGCTGTATTTCGGCAATAACACTTCGTAAGTTCGTTTTCAAGTGGTCAATTGTTTCTGGTTTATCATCGTAAAAATTCAACTTTACATATCCCCAGAGAAAATAATCTAATGGCGTCAAATCGCACCAACGAGATGGTCAGCTAACAGGTTAATTTCGTGAAATTAATCGTTCGTCAAATATTTCTTTCAGTAAATAATTATTTGTGTTATGCGCTGTGTGGCATGGTGTCGCCGTCCTGCTGAAACCACATGTCTGCAACTGCATTGCAATAATATTTAGAAAATTTCAAAAAGCAAAATAGTAATAATTATTGGAAAATGCTATAAGACAAAAAAAAGATCAAATACTGAAGACTATTCAACTGGTGTACGTAAAATGTTATGAGTTATTTTTGTATATCACTTCTTATGTAGTGACAGACAGTGTATCATGCAATTGCTGGTAAAAATTGTTGTATTAATTTAAATAATTCCTGGAAAGAGGATAATATCTATCTTTCTTGAAATAATCGATTTTAAAAGTTTTAATACAAATTACAAGAACAAAAATTAATTTCGTGATGATTTTGAAATGTTAAGCTTCCAACTTATTTATTCAATCACACACACAATTTTTTCTTTTTCTTTATTCTTTATTTAGATCTTATGTATATAACTTAGAAAAATAAACATTTAAAAAAAAAATTATTTTTATTTATTTATTTATATTAATATTACATACATTAATGTAGTGCAATATTATTGAACCATCGGCTACTAAGGCCATTATAGGTTTTTATACTATTATTAAATTATATACTAATATTATTTATTTTGTTTATATTATATACTATATATTTACATTATATTTGGTCGTAAGAGGGGTATGTAAAGAAAAAACACTTACGACCTGTGCAGGGATCCAACCCACACTCCTTCGGTTACTACGCCACACGCCTACCCACTAGGCTACCGAAGCCCCCAAAATAATAAATGAACACACAACAATCAAAATTTTTTATTGAAAATTGCATATTTTTAGGCTGATTGTATGAGTAAGCAGTTTTGATACTGAAATTCAAAAAAGTAAGTAGAAAAAACGTGTTTTAGAAATTTATGAATTAATAATATATACTTAGTCTTGTATAAATTTGCAATGATGGATAAAAATACGGCAACATAAGGTTGTCTTTAAAATTTAAGCTGACTAGATGCTCCCTACACCGAGATATTATAGGAGTTCAACTATTTCGAAAATGCAAAATAAAATAGAATTGAAGTGAAATACAAACGAAAAATACATCCTTTTTCTTTGACAATATTTGAAGAAAAAATCCTTTATTTAAAAAATATTATCAAATTTTTTACCACGAACTTTTCAAAGTATTTTTTCTTTGAATAGTACTACGATCGATTTAAAGAAATTAATAAAGCAGCAAAATAAAATGGTATAAAAAATATTATAAAAAAAAACACTGCACAAGAAAAAGAAAAAATATATAATAATAAACAAATTTTGGACTCGTTTACGATTTTTTTCTTTTACTTCGTTTAAAAAAATTTAAAATCACAATAATAAAAATGTTAAAGTCATTTCATTTTTATTTTATTTTATGTATTTTTAAATTTCACAAAGTTCTCTTTTACAATCAAATAAAAAGAAAATATATTATATATAACAAGCATATTAATTTTCATTTTTCTCTACTTTTAATATTTTATATTTTCCCTTTTCTTTAACTTTATAATAATTGATCAATAAAAGTTGAGTTTTATTTGTTGAGCTTATGTCGTCAGTAATTGTTGTTAACTTTAGGATGTTGTCAATATTATATTTTCTAAATTATTATAAAACTAGCAGAGTACCCGGCGTTGCCCGGAGTATTTGATCGGCTTTATGAAATAAAAATTATTAACTTTTGCTTTTGAGTTAATATAATTTAATTAATATAGTTGACGTATATTTATAATATTTTCAGATACTGGTAGTTAATATTCTATTTTTTATTACATTTAGTTGAATTGAATAAACAGAGCGAAGATTTAGAGATAATTTGTCTACAAAAATCTTTAAAGGAATAAATTATCTATTGAGTACACAATTACGGCGAAGTGAATTTTCACAATATATTCGTTAATACCGAAACATAAAATTGCATTTCAATTATAAAAGACCATAATGTAATACATTTTTTTTCGTAAGTAATGTCAGTTTATCTTTTTATGGATTATCCTTTTACACTTTGAAAAATTTGCTATTAAGTTCGCTTTGTCCCTCCGTCTGTTTACAAAACTTATATACTGTTTAATAAAGAGTAATGAAATATTAACTATGCATAGGTCTCTTAAAAGAGTAATGTTGTAGAACAACTTTTTTATGTACCCTCACCATTGAAAATCCTACAGCACCGACAGCTCTTCAAATTTTGAAAAAACTTCTTTTTAAATGCGTATATTTCAGGTTCTGTTTAACATATTTTCAATATAAGAAATACATGATAGTTTTTTACCTTTATAAATCAACCAGAATTTTTTTACATTTAGTTTTTCTAATTATGTTTTATGTTTAAATATGTATGTACCTACTCATTTTTGATTAAATGCTGTACAGAAATGTGAATATGTTTTCTAATTTAATTGATTAAGTTTATAGTATTTTTAAATATACGGATATTACACATACTATATGTACATATTTCAATGATATTTTATGGAAAACATGTTATACACATACATCTTATATAGGTAGACGTATATAGGTTATACACATACATCTTATATATAGTAGATGTAAAGACCACATGTAAGTAATGCATTTTTGAATGATGACATGATGATTCTCTAATGTAGGAGATTGTTTCTGTTTTTTAACAACGGCCGGAAATGTTATGTTGTTAAGACTTAAACACAGTATTCTTAAGATACTTAATAAGGTTATTTTAATTACTGTTCTATATTAGAAATTTGCATTGAAAGGTTTTTATGGAATATTAGAAACAGTATAGATAAAAGTAAAGTGTGTCGGAAATATCTTTTTAATAATTATAACAATACACAAAATTAGGCAAAATATTAATAATAAGTGTTCGTGTGGAAATGGGTTAACAAACGTTAATAAACATTTTGTCACAGGCTTAATTTAGAACCATAAATTGATCCTGCCAAATTAGACAGAAATTAGAAACAAAATTTTTTTTTTGACAGTATATGGTGTCGAAATGTGTTAATGTATCACAACAAAATTTATTGAATGAGTTCGTGTGCTAAAGTGCAGTGATGGGTTAATGTATCGTAACCAAATCAACTCAGAAAGCTTTTGTTATAAAGACCTACACTTTTGTAAATTTTCAACTCAATTGGTAAAACCGTTCAAGTGCGACAGCAAAGAAATTAAAAAATGTTATTGGGTCCTGGTGCCGAAACGGGTTAATGGATCGTAACCAAATCACCTCAGTAAGCTCCTGTGGTAAAGAGCTACACTTTTGTAAATTTTTAACTCAATTGGTCAAACAGTTTAAGTGCGACAACTAAGTAAATTACAAAACCACACTGACCCCTGGTGCCGAAACGGGTTAATGGATCGTAACCAAATCAACTCAGTGCGCTCCTGCGGTAAAGAGCTGCACTATTGTAAATTTTCAACTCAATTGCTCAAACCGTTTAAGCAGGACAACAGAAAAATTTAATGAACTTCCTTCGGCTATCCTGCGCAAACGGGTTAACGGAACTTCATAAAAATTTGTCAGAGGCTTTTTTGCAGACCATAAAACCACCACACAAAATTGGACATAAATCGGAAACAAAAATTTTTTTGGAAGCCCGCCGGGCCGAATCCGAGTAAAATATTGCATCCAAATTTCTTCGGGACCCGTCCAATGATAATAAAAATATTTGTCCAAATTTTCAACTTAATCGATCAAACCGTTTAGGCAGGACAACGAAAAAACGAAACAGCTTTAAATGGCTCTCGGGCCGCAATGGGTTAATGAACCGAAACGCGATATAGCCTATAACACTTTCCGGGGTCGTAGGAACGTTCCTGCAAAATTTGGTTGCAATCGGACTGGTGCTTTTTACGTGAAAAGGGCACAAACAAACAAACAAACAAACAAACAAACAGAATTTCTTCCTTATTTATTAGAAGATTTCGTGACATAATATTCTGTACTATAGTTGAATTGTAGGGAAGCTAAAATAAGGAGATGATAAATTTAAAATCAAACAAGTAATGAAAAAACCAAACCAAAAAAACCAAAAAGCATAAAGAAAAAATTGGAAAAAATCAATAACACTTTTATCAATTTAAAGTAACTGTAATAATATTAATATATTTTTAAGACAAAAATTGAATTTTGCATAACGGTAAATTAAAATACCATAATGCAAAACTATATGTATTGACTTTATACATATATTGAAATCTTATAAAAGTAACTATTAGGCGTTTCCAGATTAAATATTTTCCAGACATGCAGACGGACAGACAAACAGATAGACGAACAGGCGGACAGACTGGCAGGCCTACAGAGAGCCATTTAAAGCCGTTTCGTTTTTTCGTTGTCCTGCCTAAACGGTTTTATCGATTGAGTTGAAAATTTGGACAAATATTCTTCCTATCATTGGACGGATACCGAAGAAATTTGGATTCAATATGTTACCCGGATTCGGCCCGGCGGGCTTCCAAAAAATTTTTTGTTTTCGATTTATGTCCAATTTTGTATGGTGGTTTTATGGTCTGAAAAAAAGCCTGTGACAAATTTTTATGAAGATCCGGTAACCCGTTTGGGCACGAGAGCCGAACGAAATTCATTAAATGTTTTTGTTGTCCTGCTTAAACGGTTCAATCAATTGATTTGAAAACTTGCAAAACTGTTGCTCTGTAGCCTAAAAGTCCACTAAGTTAATTTGGTTATGATCCATTAACCCGTTTCGGCACCAGGTCTCAATGAAGTTTTTTAATTTCTTTGTTGTCGCGCCTAAACGGCTTAACTAATTTAGTTGTAAATTTATAGAAGTGTAACTGTTTATCACAGAAACTCACTAAGTTGATTTGGTTATGATTCATTAATCCGTTTCGGCACCGGAGCTCAATGAAGTTTTTTAATTTCTTTATTGTCGCGCCTAAACGGCTTGACTAATTTAGTTGAAAATTTACAGAAGTGTAGCTCTTTACCATGGAATCTTACTAAGTTGATTTGGTTATGATTCATTAACCCATTTCGGCAGCAGGGTTCAATGAAATTTTTTAATTTCTTTGTTGTCGCGCCTAAACGGCTTGACTAATTTAGTTGAAAATTTACAGAAGTGTAACTGTTTATCACAGAAACTCACTAAGTTGATTTGGTTATGATTCATTAATCCGTTTTGGCACCAGAGCTCAATGAAGTTTTTTAATTTCTTTGTTGTCGCGCCTAAACGGCTTGACTAATTTAGTTGAAAATTTACAGAAGTGTAACTCTTTATCACAAAAGCTCACTGGCTTGATTTGGTTAAGATCTATTAACCCATTTCAGCAGCAGGGTTCAATGAAGTTTTTTAATTTCTTTGTTGTCGCGCCTAAACGGCTTGACTAATTTAGTTGAAAATTTACAAAAGTGTAGCTCTTTACCACAAAAGCTCACTGAGTTGATTTGGTTAAAACCCACTAACCCGTTTCGGCACTAGGACTCAATGAAGTTTTTTAATTTCTTTGTTGTCGCGCTTAAGTGGTTCGACCAATTGAGTTGAAAATTTACAAAAGTCCTGCGACCAATTTTTCTTAAGTTTTGTTAGTCCATTTCGAGTGTCTAAAGTCTAAACTATTATTTTTTCAATACCTAATTTTTGGTAAATATTGAGTGGTTAATTTTTTGAAATGTTATTATTGTTAATGATATTTTCAAAATTCTTTACTTTTACTTATCTATGTATATTTTTTTGTTATTTCATAAAAAGCTTTCAATGTAAATTTCTAAAATCTAATAGTGATCAAAATAACCTAATTAAGTAGGTACCTATCTTAAGAATTAAATGCTTTTGAGCTTTAATAACATAACATTTTGGGCAGTTATTAAAAAACTGCAATATAATCTCCTCTCATAAGATTATTAAATTATCATCATATCCATCAGTCAATAATGCAATTTAAACATGAGGTATACTTATGTGGTATGTGTATAATGTACTTCAGAAAAAATATCATTAATATAAGTGCATAGGTACTATATCTATAATCTAACGTATATTATTCTCCATTCAATACAGTATACCTATTTAATCAAAAATCAGTACATATTACACACATATTTAAAGAACAGAAAAGCTTACAGCTGTTGTTACAACTACATATTTTTAGTCTTATTCAATATCCATTTCAGAGCATTAATATGTATTACTAAAGTGAAAGTAAAAAAATAATCACTGTATTACGCAGATTATCATTGATTATCATTGATAATATTAATTTATCAATGAAAAAAATAATAGAAAATTTGCCTAGGTATTAAAACCACAATAGAATAATATGTATGTAATTACTCATTGTGAATCTGAAAAATCAAATAAAAATTCCAATTACATTATTTTCTTAATCTTTATTTTTTAAAACCTCTCTCTAATCTAAAACTAATCTCTATTTTGCAAACTTTATTTTTGATATTAATTTTTATTATTCAAATAATCAGATTTTTTATGAAATTATGAAAAATTAGTACCTATTATGTTATTAGTACCTATCAAAAAAGCTAAACAAAAAAACTCCTAAACCAAAATTTTTATTAAAAAATTTCTTTGTTGTCGCGCTCAAACGGTTTTGCCAATGGAATTGAAAATGTACAAAAGTGTAGCTCTTTACCACAGGAGCTCACTGAGTTGATTTGGTTACGATCCATTAATCCGTTTCGGCACCAGGACTCAATGAAATTATTCAATTTCTTTGTTGTCGCGCTTAAACGGTTTTGCCAATTGAATTGAAAATTTACAAAAGTGTAACTCTTTACCACAGAAGCTCACTGAAGTGATTTGGTTACGATCCATTAACCCGTTTCGGCACCAGGGCTCAATAACATTTTTTAATTTCTTCGCTGTCGCACTTGAGCGGTTTTACCAATTGAGTTGAAAATTTACAAAAGTGTAGGTCTTTATAACAAAAGCTTTCTGAGTTGATTTGGTTACGATACATTAACCCATCAGGCTTCAGGCCATGAAATTCTCATTTTTTGTTGTTGTGCTTAAACGATTTGACCAATTGAAAATTTGAACAAGTATTGCACTTTGGCAGACAAACTCATTCAATAAATTTTGTTGTGATACATTAACACATTTCGACACGATAGACTGTCAAAAAAAATTTTTGTTTCTAATTTCTGTCTAATTTGGCAATATGAATTTATGGTTCTAAATTAAGCCTGTGACAAAATGTTTGTTAACGTTTGTTAACCCATTTCCGCACGAGCACTTATTAATAATATTTTGTCTAATTTTGTGTTTTGTTATTATTATTAAAAAGAAATTTCCAACACTCTTTACTTTTATCTATACTGTTTCTAATATTCCATAAAAACCTTTCAATGCAAATTTCTAATATAGAACAGAAATTAAAGTAACCTTATTAAGTATCTTAAGAATACTGTGTTTAAGTCTTAACAACATAACATTTTCGGCCGTTGTTAAAAAACAGAAAAAATCTTCAATCTTCAAAAAACATCAGATAATCATCATGCCATCATTACTAAATGCATTACTTACATGTGGTCTTTACATGTGGTCTACCTATATAAGATGCATGTGTATAACATGTTTCCCATAAAATATCATTGAAATATGTACATATAGTATGTATAATATCCGTATATTTAAAAATACTATAAACTTAATCAATTAAATTAGAAAACATATTCACATTTCTGTACATCATTTAATCAAAAATGAGTACATACATATTTAAAGAACAGAAAACCTTACATTCTTATCCATATACAATTTTTACACATATTTTTAGCCAATCAATTTGGAAACATAATTAGAAAACCTAAACGAAAAAAAAATTCTGGTTGATTTATAAAGGTAAAAAACAATCATGTATTTTTTATATTGAAAATATGTTAAACAGAACCTGAAATGTACGCATTTAAAAAGAAGTTTTTTCAAAATTTGAAGAGCTGTCGGTGCTGTAGGATCTCCAACGGTGAGGGTATATAAAAACGTTGTTCTACAACATTACTCTTTTAAGAGACTTATGCATAGTTAATATTTCATTGCTCTTTATTAAACAGTATATAAGTTTTAACAGACGGAGGGACAGAGCGAACTAAAAACATGAAGTGACATTACTTACGAAAACAAATGTACTACATTATGGTCATAATTGAAATTCACTTCGCCGTCATTGTGTACTCAATAGATTATTGATTCCTTTACAAAATTTTTGTTGAAGAATTCTTTCTAATTCTTGGCTCTGTTTATTCAATTTAACTAAATCTAATAAAAAATAGAATATAAACTACCATAAATGCATAAATACAAATATAAATGCATATAAACTACCATAAATCTGTAAATGCATATAAATAAGTTAACTATATTAATTAAATTATATTAACGCAGAAACAAAAGTTAGTAATTATTATTTCATAAAGCCAATAAAGTACTCCGGGCAACGCCGGGTACTCTGCTAGTCTAATAAATAAGGAAGAAATTCTGTTTGTTTGTTTGTTTGTGCCCTTTTCACGTAAAAACCACCAGTCCGATTGCAACCAAATTTTGCAGAAACCTTCCTACGACCCCGGAAAGTGTTATAGGCTATATCGCGTTTCGGTTCATTAACCCATTGCGGCCCGAGAGCCATTTAAAACCGTTTCGTTTTTTCGTTGTCCTGCCTAAACGGTTTGATCGATTGAGTTGAAAATTTGGACAAATATTCTTCTTATCATTGGACGGGTATCGAAGAAATTTGGATTCAATATGTTACCCGGATTCGGACCGGCGGGCTTCCAAAAAATTTTTTGTTTCCGATTTATGTCCAATTTTGTACGGTGGTTTTATGGTCTGAAAAAAAGCCTGTGACAAATTTTTATGGAGATCCGGTAACCCGTTTGGGCACGAGAGCCGAACGAAGTTCATTAAATGTTTCTGTTGTCCTGCTTAAACGGTTTGATCAATTGAGTTGAAAATTTACAATAGTGTAGCTCTTTAATACGGGAGCTCACTGAGGTGATTTGGTTACGATCCATTAATCCGTTTCGGCACCAGGGGTCACTGAAATTTTGTAATTTACTTAGTTGTCGCACTTAAACTGTTTGACCAATTGAGTTAAAAATTTATCAAAGTGTAGTCCTTTACAACAGGAGCTTACTGAGTCGATTTGGTTACGATCCATTAACCCGTTTCGGCACCAGGACTCAATGAAATTTTTCAATTTCTTTGTTGTCGCGCTTAAACGGTTTTGCCAATTGAATTGAAAATTTACAAAAGTGTAACTCTTTACCACAGGAGCTCACTGAGGTGATTTGGTTATGATCCATTTACCCGTTTCGGCACCAGGACTCAATGAAATTTTTCAATTTCTTTGTTGTCGCGCTTAAACGGTTTTGCCAATTGAATTGAAAATTTACGAAAGTGTAACTCTTTACCACAGGAGCTCACTGAGGTGATTTGGTTAAGATCCATTAACCCGTTTCGGCACCAGGACTCAATGAAATTTTTCAATTTCTTTGTTGTCGCGCTTAAACGGCTTTGCCAATTGAATTGAAAATTTACAAAAGTGTAACTCTTTACCACAGGAGCTCACTGAGGTGATTTGGTTACGATCCATTAACCCGTTTCGGCACCAGGGCTCAATAAAAATTTTTAATTTCTTTGTTGTCGCACTTAAACGGTTTTACCAATTGAGTTGAAAATTTACAAAAGTGTAGGTCTTTATAACAAAAGCTTTCTGAGTTTATTTGGTTACGATACATTAACCCATCAGGCTTCAGGCCATGAAATTCTCATTTTTTATTGTTGTACTTAAACGATTTGACCAATTGAAAATTTGTACAAGTATTGCACTTTGGCAGACAAACTCATTCAATAAATTTTGTTGTGAGACATTAACACATTTCGACACGATAGACTGTCAAAATAAAAATTTTGTTTCTAATTTCTGTCTAATTTGGCAGAATGGTTCTAAATTAGGTCTGTGACAAAATGTTTGTTAACGTTTGTTAACCCATTTCCGCACGAGCACTTATTAATAATATTTTGCCTAATTTTGTGTATTTCTATTATTATTAAAAAGATATTTCCAACATTCTTTACTTTTATCTATACTGTTTCTAATATTCCATAAAAACCTTTCAATGCAAATTTCTAATATAGAACAGTAATTAAACTAACATTATTAAGTATCTTAAGAATACTGTGTTTAAGTCTTAACAACATAAAATTTTCGGCCGTTGTTTAAAAACAGAAACAATCTCCTACATTAGACAATCATCATGTTATCATTCAGAAATGCATTACTTACATGTGGTCTTTACATGTGGTCTACCTATATAAAATGCATGTGTATAACATGTTTCCCATAAAATATTCAAATATGTACATATAGTATGTATAATATCCGTATATTTAAAAATACTATAAACTTAATCAATTAAATTAAAAAACATATTCACATTTTTGTACATCATTTAATCAAAAATGAGTACATACATATTACATACATATTTTTAGCCAATCAATTAGGAATAAGTAAAGTACATAATTAGAAAAAGTAAAGGTAAAAAAATTCTGGTTGATTTATAAAGGTAAAAAATAATCATGTATTTTTTATATTGAAAATATGTTAAACAGAACCTGAAATGTACGCATTTAAAAAGAAGTTTTTTCAAAATTTGAAGAGCTGTCGGTGCTGTAGGATCTCCAACGGTGAGGGTACATAAAAAAGTTGTTCTACAACATTACTCTTTTAAGAAACCTACGCATAGTTAATATTTCATTGCTCTTTATTAAACAGTATATAAGTTTTAACAGACGGAGGGACAGAGCGAACTTAATAACAAATTTTTCAAAATGTGCTTAAAAGGATAATTCACCAAAACATGAAGTGACATTACTTACAAAAAAAAAATTGATTACATTATGGTCTTTTATAATTTAAATACGATTTTATGTTTCGGTATTAACGAATATTAACGAATATATAACTTTTGTAAACAGACTGAGGGACAGAGCGAACCTAATAGCAAATTTTTCTAAATGTTCTTAAAAGGATAATTCACAAAAACATGAAGTGACATTACTTACGAAAAAAAATGTACTACATTATGGTCATAATTGAAATGCGATTTTATGTCTCGGTATTAAAGAATATATTGTGGAAATTCACTTCGCCGTAATTGTGTACTCAATAGATTATTGATTCCTTTAAAAAATTTTTGTAGAAGAATTGTTCTAATTCTTGGCTCTGTTTATTCAATGTAACTAAATCTAATAAAAAATAGAATATAAACTACCAGCATCTGTAAATGCATAGTAATAAGTTAACTATATTAATTAAATTATATTAACGCAGAAACAAAAGTTAATAATTTTTATTTCATAAAGCCAATAAAATATTCCGGGCAACGCCGGGTACTCTGCTAGTAATCTAATAAATAAGGAAGAAATTCTGTTTGTTTGTTTGTTTGTTTGTTTGTGCCCTTTTCACGTAAAAACGACCAGTCCGATTGCAACCAAATTTTACAGGAACGTTCCTACGACCCCGAAAAGTATTATAGGCTATATCGCGTTTCGGTTCATTAACCCATTGCAGCCCGAGAGCCATTTAAAGCCGTTTCGTTTTTTCGTTGTCCTGCCTAAACGGTTTGATCGATTGAGTTGAAAATTTGGACAAATATTCTTCTTATCATTGGACGGGTACCGAAGAAATTTGGATTCAATATGTTACCCGGATTCGGCCCGGCGGGCTTCCAAAAAATTTTTTATTTCCGATTTATGTCCAATTATGTATGGTGGTGTTATTGTCTGAAAAGAAGCCTGTGACAAATTTTTATGAAGATCCGGTAACCCGTTTGGGCACGAGAGCCGAACAAAGTTCATTAAATTTTTCTGTTGTCCTGCTAAAACGGTTTGACCAATTGGGTTGAAAATTTACAATAGTGTAGCTCTTTACCGCATGAGATCACTGAGTTGATTTGGTTTCGATCCATTAACCCGTTTCGGCACCAGCGGTCAGTGAAGGTTTGTAATTTACTTAGTTGTCGCACTTAAACTGTTTGGCCAATTGAGTTAAAAATTTATCAAAGTGTAGCTCTTTACCGCAGGAGCTCACTGAGTTGATTTGGTTACGATCCATTAACCCGTTTTGGCACCAGGACTCAATGAAGTTTTTCAATTTCTTTGTTGTCGCGCTTAAACGGTTTTGCCAATTGATTTGAAAATTTACAAAAGTGTAGCTCTTTACCACAGGAGCCCACTGAGGTGATTTGGTTACGATCCATTAACCCGTTTCGGCACCAGGGCTCAATAAAAATTTTTAATTTCTTTGTTGTCGCACTTAAACGGTTTTACCAATTGAGTTGAAAATTTACAAAAGTGTAGGTCTTTATAACCAAAGCTTTCTGAGTTGATTTGGTTACGATACATTAACCCATCAGACTTCAGGCCATGAAGTGTCTCATTTTTTGTTGTTGTGCTTAAACGATTTGACCAATTGAAAATTTGCACAAGTATTGCACTTTGGCACACAAACTCATTCAATAAATTTTGTTGTGATACCTTAACACATTTCGACACGATAGACTGTAAAAAAAAATTTTTGTTTCTAATTTCTGTCTAATTTGGCAGGATGAATTTATGGTTCTAAATTAAGCCTGTGACAAAATGTTTGTTAACGTTTATTAATCCATTTCCGCGCGAGCACTTATTAATAATATTTTGCCTAATTTTGTGTATTGTTATTATTATTAAAAAGATATTTCCAACACTCTTTACTTTTATCTATACTGTTTCTAATATTCCATAAAAACCTTTCAATGCAAATTTCTAATATAGAACAGTAATTAAACTAACCTTATTAAGTATCTTAAGAATACTGTGTTTAAGTCTTAACAACATAACATTTTCATGTTAAAAAACAGAAACAATCTCCTACATTAGACAATCATCATGCCATCATTCAGAAATGCATTACTTACATGTGGTCTTTACATGTGATCTACTTATATAAGATGCATGTGTATAACATGTTTCCCATAAAATATCATTGAAATATGTACATATAGTATGTATAATATCGGTATATTTAAAAATACTATAAACTTAATCAATTAAATTAGAAAACATATTCACATTTCTGTACATCATTTAATCAAAAATGAGTACATACATATTTAAAGAACAGAAAACCTTACATTCTTATCCATATACAATTTTTACACATATTTTTAGCCAATCAATTTGGAAACCTAATTAGAAAAACTAAACGTAAAAAAATTCTGGTTGATTTATAAAGGTAAAAAATAATCATGTATTTTTTATATTGAAAATATGTTAAACAGAACCTGAAATGTTCGCATTTAAAAAGAAGTTTTTTTTCAAAATTTGAAGAGCTGTCGGTGCTGTAGGATCTCGAACGGTGAGGGTACATAAAAAAGTTGTTCTACAACATTACTCTTTTAAAAGACATATGCATAGTTAATATTTCATTGCTCTTTATTAAACAGTATATAAGTTTTAACAGACGGAGGGACAGAGCGAACTTAATAACAAATTTTTCAAAATTTGCTTAAATAATTCATATTCATTCACCAATAATTGATAATTCACCAAAACATGAAGTGACATTACTTACAAAAAAAAAATTGATTACATTATGGTCTTTTATAATTTAAATACGATTTCATGTTTCGGTATAAACGAATATTAACGAATATATAACTTTTGTAAACAGACGGAGGGACAGAGCGAACCTAATAGCAAATTTTTCAAAATGTGCTTAAAAGGATAATTCACAAAAACATGAAGTGACATTACTTACGAAAAAAAATTATTACATTATGGTCATAATTGAAATGCGCTTTTATGTCTCGGTATTAAAGAATATATTGTGGAAATTCACTTCGCCGTAATTGTGTACTCAATAAATTATTGATTCCTTTAAAGATTTTTTGTAGACAAATTATCTCTAAATTTTCGCTGTTTATTCAATTTAACTAAATGTAATAAAAAATAGAATATTAACTACCAATATCTGAAAATGCATAGTAATACGTGAACTATATTAATTAAATTATATTAACTCAAAAGCAAAAGTTAATAATTTTTATTTCATAAAGCCGATCAAATACTCCGGGCAACGCCGGGTACTCTGCTAGTTATACCTATATAGAAAATCATGAAAATAATGATTTTACATATTTTTGACTCGAATACTTTAAAATGTTGTTTTTTTTTTCATTTTCAGTACAAATGTAAATTTTTTGGCATCCATTAAACTTTACAATATATTAAAACAATAAAAGGCCCGCTAAGAAAGCATTAAAATAAGATCTCATGAGATATTTTTTTTACCGACCGCACACATTAATGTATAAGGTAGGTATTGTTTTCACACTAAAAATTTGTACCCGAGATTTTTGCAAAAATGCACTAAAATGCATGATGTCCGTCTGTGTGTGTGTGTGTGTGGGTGCGTGTGTGAGTATGTCTGTGGGCACGTGTACAGCTTAAACGACTGAGCGGAATTTTTTGAAATTTCATATTTAAGGTTTTGACGTAAATATCTCGGATTGATAAGCTTTTGGAGCAAATCGGACAACTGCAAGTGGTAGTTTACTAGTGTACTTTTTAAGTTTTTTACGAATATTTCGTAACAGAAAAATTTTGTGAGAAAAATTATTAAGAAAAAGTTGTTACACAAGTAAAGAGGAACAACTTTGTCATAGAACATTTTTTGATCCGACTAACTTTAACTTTTATTTAATTTTTTTTCCAAAATTTTTCCAAATTTCATACGTAGCACTCCATATGAATTTATATGAACAATTTTTTTTGTTTTTTTTTTTATATCTCTAAAAATATTTATACATACATATGTATGTACTTATATCTATGCCAATGCATATTATTCATTTGTTGATGACATAAAATTAAAACGGTAAAATTTTTGTTAGCAGATTTAATATTAATCTTATGTTTGTTTTGTATTTGTTTACAGTTTTTATTATTTTTTACTTTTAATATTATTTTTTGAATGAAAAAAAAATCATGTATCTACATTACAATAATAATAATAATAAATGGATGTATGAATGAATGCACATATATTTTTACGATTTCATTGCATATAATTATTTTTATTGAATAAAACAAAATGTTATTAAATTATTAGAAGTTATTTTGCTTTGGTATAAATTATTATGTAAAAAATCTATAAATTTTGGCATTGTACTTTTTGTGTAGTGGCGGTCGGTCCTGTGGTGGAGATAACTGATTTTTTTTTTTGTATTGTATTTTGTAAATTATTGCTTTATTTTGTTTTTATCTATTCCTTGCTTACATTATATAGGTATGTATTAATATTATATTATATGTATATTTACATATTTATAAATAGGAAATAAAACAATAATTATGTATTTGACTCCCACTTATATAATTTATACGGCGTAAGGAAATATCTCCACATGACAATAATTCCATATAGGAGTTAGTTTTATATGAGAATTAACTTCATCAAATCAAGATGAACTTAATTCATCTTAACAATGGCTTAATATAATACCATTTTTTGATGGCAATTTATTCCACTTTTCAAAAAATAAATGAAAATTAGTTTCACTTTTTAAAAAATATTCCTAGAAATTATTTGATGAGATCCCAAAAATATCTAACCAGTAATCAGCAACGATTTTATAATTCTTTACAAATTCAGAATTATACGTTTTTTCCGCGAGATTACAAAATCATGTATAGTAGCTCTTCCCAAAATCTCTTGATATATCTCTGTAAAGATATATACATATTCTGGAATAGTATCTATATGTTATATACATATTAATTGGAATTTTTGGATTTTTATCATTTATTTATCCTAAAATTGCATAAAGATTAAATGCATAACGAGTATAAAGATAAAATGCATAAAGATTTTAAAACTGAAAATCAAGATCTATCGATTTTTCGAAATATGTATATATATGTGAAATACAATCAAATGTTGGTTTAGTTAAATGATAGTACAGGAAAATGAAAATTTCCTTACAATTTTCAAAAGGATTCTGATGGAAAATCTATACCAATTCTAAAATTACTTCTTTGTTTTTATCTTTTGGTTTCAAGTTAAAGTGGAAAAACGAAACCATGTATAATAGTTAGATACCTATCTTATTAATTTAAAATATATAGCTATACATAACGAAAATACAAAATTGTCACTCGCAACAGATAAAACCTTATATACGTACTATAAATTCTAAGGTCATAAAACTTCTATGCAGAATATTTTTTCATTATGACAATTCAAACATTTGAATTGTAAATCAAATCAAAATTTATTTATTAAATTTTACCATTATGTCAACCATTATTTAAGAGAAATTTCGCGCTTCATTATTACTCAATATTTAAAAGAAGAAAATTTTAAAAGAATAGATAGTCATTGAACAAGAGGCCACATATTTTGCCACATAACAAAATCTATTACCTACATTGTTTTGTTTTAATTTTTGGAAAACTGGTTAGTTAATACACCTCCGTAAATTTATTTAATTTTTTTTTTTTTGATTTAGGTCCAAAAGTTAAACATTAAAAATAATTTTTTTTTACTTGTGTAAACTTCGAAACATGTTTAAAAATTCGCTATCCTTTAACTATTTAGAGTTGCCTTACAAATTTTTTTTATATAAAAAATTCTTGCAATTAAATGAAAGCTTTTCTTTGAAGGTATGGGCTTATGTAATTGGTTTATGTTTTCATTTTGTTCTCTTTGAAATACAAAATTAAAATAATGTCATTTTTCCTATTTTATTAGAAGAACAAAAATGATACAAATTAATCAAAAAATGTTTTTCTACTTTGTTATTACTTTCTTGTACCTAAAAATATTTCAATTTGGTTACACAAGAACTATAAAATATTTTAAAACTGTCGTAATAAACTTACAACAAAAAAATAAAAAACAACAAGTAGAAAAATAATATTGTTAGAGAAGATACTTAGGAAAACAACGAGTTTTTTTCCACACAATTTCATTTTAAAATCCAAAATATTTTCTTTTTTAGATTCTCCGAGTAAAACATAAAAGTCTACATTGGATATGTTTTTTTATGTGGAAAAATGATAATTAGACTTGTTGTGTTGTTTGTATTTGAATATATATATATATAAATTAACCATAATAATTATATGTATATATATAAATTAACATAATAACCCAAGCAATATTTTTTTAAAATGCATAATAATATTGGGTTTAGGGAGTTTTTTAAGTTGATTTTTTTTCAATATAAAAATTTTGGCCTCAAAATTGTTAAACATTTCTTTTCGCAGTATATTTTGGCGCAAAAAAGTAACAAAAACAAACATTTTTTTATTTTTATTTGCTCAAGTTACAAAAATTGATGGATAGGAATTTAAAACTCAGGTTTCTCCATGAAGAAAAGTAAACTGTGTGTTATTAACAAACAAAAAGGAATTTTTATAAGGATATAATGAACATTGAATTAAACATAGCTAAGATACTGTGAAAAAGTAAAGTCCTTTTTGTTTAAATTGTTCATTAACTTTTTAACATTTCATAAATTTTTGGGAAAAACTAATATGTTTAAAAAAAGTGATCAATATTATTTGATCCAAATAGTAAATTATTAGAATAACCTTAGGCTCACTTGAATCAGTTTTGGATGAGAGGACTTAAAGATTAATACGAAAATAATAAAAAGCATTCCAGAATTCCGATTACTTTTATACCAAAATTTATAATTTTTCTTTGAATTTTTTTTATTCTTAGAACATCATAAAAAACAAAGAAATGCTGTCATCAATTTTAAAAAAACTTCATATAGTTGAGAAAACCATTAAAACGGTTTAAAATAATAATGGTTGGAATTAAAATTTTGTATTTAGCTTTAAAGAATTATATTTCATAACGAAAACTTGTTACTAAAATTGATAGAAATATTTTTGCAAAAAAAAAAAAATATTTTAATATAGGTGTAAACTCCTATATCATATATAGGAGTTTACTTTCTGATGTCATATTCTTTCAAATTGCTTAGCATGTGTAAATTCCCTCACGGAAAAGATATAGTTGGTTTACCTTTTCGCCGCTAGTGAAACTTTTGTTGCTACTTTAATACTTTTGTTGGACAATTTTTGTCATTAATTAACAACTGTCAAAACTTACCGCCTCGAAAAACAGTCCATGAAGAATCCAATATTTGTATGTAAAAATTAATAAACTGAGGAAAAGTGGTAGGTACCTACCTTTTTTTCTGTTTTTTACTGTGTTTAGATTTCTTTAATATTTTTTTTTTTAAGTAAGTGATTTTTTAATTATAAATATAAGAATCAATTAAATGGAAAATATTAGATACCTATTACCTAGAAGAATTTTTTTCAAAGCTATAATTAAAATTTTCAAATCCGGGGAAATAGGATATTGTAATTGTTTGTAAGATTAGGTATAAAATATAAAAAAGCAACTATGGGTTTAATTGGTCCCATAATGAGAAAATATGTTATGTATCTGTTTCTCTTAAATCTTGCAAAATCGTGTTGAGTTACAGGCCAACAACATCTGTATAATTTGGTTGTGCTGGTGCGACAGGTTCGGGTAGGTGCCATACAACTTCTCTGTTTAAATGAAAATAACTGTGTCTATTGAAGCTAGGTATTTGAAACTTAGTGAAAAGTTGTCGAGGTACATGTCAAAAAGTTTTGTAATTGGTTGGTCTAGAGCAGCCGGTTCAGACTTCCTGCACTTCTTGGAACTTAATAAAGGTAGGCGTCTGCAATCTTACAAATGATGATCAAGTTTTATGCAACTTGTTGCACCAGTACAACAACTTCTGTAAAGTTTAGTTGTACTGGTGCAATAGATTTGGGTAGGTGTCATACAACTCCACAATTTACATAAATATATCAGCAGTTATAACATCGGTACTAAAACATCTGAAATTGTTGAAAAGACGATCAACTTATATAGAAACAGGATATATTACGTTTATACAGGTATCCCAGAGTTGACACGGTCTACTCTACTACACTTTTCCTCGTTTTTAAATGATTTCTTCTCTGATGATTAACATTATTTTACTGGTGCTGACGTAAAAATCCAACTTTCAGGAAGTTTATTTAGTGAGTCAGCTTGTTAGTAAAGATGAAATAAAGTATCGTAGAGAATAGCATATTTTTATTTTAATGAAAAATGCTGAGAAAATAATCAATTTTATTTCTAGAAAGAAAGAAATTTAATAACCTACTCTAAATTTTTATAGTTCTTTTAACATAAAATCAGTAGATATGTACCGAGTTTTAGCACTTAGAGTTAGTTCGTAGTGTTAAATATAATATTATATAAAATAAAATATAACCAACAATGAACCATTATATTTGAATTCTTTTTTATAGCATAACTGTTAAAATTGCCTTTTGAATATTTTATGTATTTTTAATATACAATTTTTTGATTCAATGATATAAAATTAACAAAACTTGTTATTAGTACAAAAAAGAAACTTAAAATATATTTTTTTTATATTATATTATGTTATACATATTATATCTATGTCCAATTTCCAGACATAATATTCAACTTTTTAGCACATTTTACAAAATATTTTTGATAAGTTTGCTTAATACCTTCACTCTCCCAGCCCGTTCGTCAATTCATTTGTTTAAGATGATGGATGCAGGAATTTAATTTTAACAATAGACCTATTAAATTTTAACAATAAATCTATTTTAACAATAGACCTATATAAGGTGTGTTCACGGGCCACTGGCCAATTGGTGAACATGCGGCCAGACTAGATATCCCATTCAATTCATCATGTCGCAGCTGTGGTGAACAGAATGAGAAAGAATCCATTACACACTTCACCTGTAAGTGCCCAGCGCTAGCGAGGGCCAGAAGAGCTATTCTGGGTAGCCATCAACTCAACGATCGTAATGATCTAGCGGTTAAGCAACCTGCAGAAATGGTAAGGTTTCTTAACGCAACGAAATGGATCTAAAATTAAACTAATATAGCCCTATTATAAGCCTTGTGGTCACGGAAGTGGTAGCAAAACAATGCTAACGCGCTAATTGGGGTCACTGTCATGAGTGGCGGTGGCCAGCCACCCACACCAACCAGACCTATAAAATTTTATCCTAAGACCTAAATTGCCTTATTAAAAACTTAATGTTATGAAATAATTTTTTGCTAGAGATGACTAAATTACGGAGCTACAACTCCTCAAAGATGGCAAAACCGTATTATCAATATTATTTTGCAAGATTTCGGTTACTTCGTATCTCGGTAACGATTTTAGGTAGAATTTTGAAATTGAGAGGAAGAAGATCTCTGAGAATTAGTCCTTATAGTCTATAATAAAAGTATAGTCTAGAATACTCTTTACTATCTTTTTGAAAATATTTCTTTTTAAAAACATTTGGTTTTATATACCTACTACTTTCTTTTTTATTTGATTTTATAAAACCATAAAAGATTTCATCATATTGTATTGACACCACAGAGACCGAAAACCAAAAATAATTTTTATTTTCTTTAATTTAGAAATAATACGTTTGGTTTTTGCGGTTGTATTGGAATGTAATTAAAACTCATTGAATAAAACATAAAATCATATTTTTTAATATATTAAATTAAATTTATTAAATTAAAGTAAATCATCATTAAAATATTAAAATACAATACCTACCAATAAAATGTTCAATATTTACAGATTTTTATACCCGTATGAACTATGTTCAAGGGTATAATAAATTTGCCATTACGTTTGTGACACCTTAAAGGAGTCGAGCTAGATATAGTGTCAAAGGTATGGATCGGCTCAGAATCGAATTCTGAGTCGATTAAGCCATGTACGTCCATCCGTCCATCCGTCCGTCCGTCAGCACGATAACTCAAAAAATAAAGGAGCTAGGAGGCTGAAATTTTTTTTACGGCACTTTTGCAAAATTGTTAGTTTTGCTATTTAAATCCAACATTTTCGGTCGGCGGATTCGAGTAGCTGCCATACAACTTCCATCTTTATATAGAAATAACTCAGTATCTATTCAAGCTAGGTTTCTGAAATTTTGCAAGTAATGATCAAATTTTATGGCAACCACTTTTGCAAAATTTGGTTGTGGTGGTGCGACAGGTTCGGGTAGCTGCCATACAACTTATCCGTTTAAATGAGAATAACTCAGTGTCTATTGAAGCTAGGAACCTGAAATTTAGTAAAGAGGTGTCGGGTTATAGGCCAACAACTTTTGTAAAAGTTGGTTAATCTAGAGCAGCCGGTTCAGGCTTCTTGCATCTCTTGGAACTTAATGAAGCTAGGCGTCTGAAATCTTGCAAATGATGATCAAGTTTCATGGCAACCACTTTTGCAAAATTTGGTTGTGGTGGTGCGACGGATTCGGGTAGCTGTCATACAACTTATCCGTTTAAATGAGAATAACTCAGTGTCTGTTGAAGCTAGGAACCTGAAATTTAGTAAAGAGGTGTCGAGTTATAGGCCAACAACTTTTGTAAGATTTGGTTGGTCTAGAGCAGCCGGTTCAGGCTTCTTGCACCTCTTGGAACTTAATGAAGCTAGGCGCAATAGATTCAGGTAGCTGTCATACAACTCCACAATTTACATAAATATATCTCTGTAGTTCGGTACTAAAACATCTGAATGTTTTTAAAAGATGATCAAGTTTTATAGAAACAGGATATATTACGTTCATACGGGTATCCCAGAGTTGACACAGTCTACTCTACTGCACTCTTCCTCGTTTAATTTAAATTAAAGTTAA
The DNA here is from genome assembly GCA_947095535.1 of Poecilobothrus nobilitatus. Classification (NCBI taxonomy): domain Eukaryota; kingdom Metazoa; phylum Arthropoda; class Insecta; order Diptera; family Dolichopodidae; genus Poecilobothrus; species Poecilobothrus nobilitatus. The sequence continues at coordinate 232,230,987 of OX352773.1, forward strand.
AAAAAATGAACAAAAATTATTGCGAAATTATTTTTTTTTATTTTTTCACTTAATATGTGTTATTTAAAAAGTATTAAAACGATTATAAACGGACAATTAAAAACCCAAATATTAAATTTTGATTATTAAAAATACAATATAAAATTTTTCTTTGGTCCGACTAAAATGGTTTTCATAATTTTCTGCTCTGGATTCTTTTCCGCACTTTAATTCAATTAAAAATGTTTCAAAAACAAACCACATTTATGAAAAACCCCCTTTATAGAACATTTGTGATGTAATTTTTATATTCCGTTCCATTGATTCTCAAAATTAAGGCAAATTTTTTAAATTTTTTTACCGTTTCTATTTCTTTATTCCAAAAAGACACCTCATCAAAAAATTGTGTAAACAAAATCCATTTGGAGAATATTTTCCATATTTTAAAGAATGTCATATAAATTTATTTAAATTGGGCAACAAAGTCAATATTATTATTAATATATTATTAATTAAATTCATCAAGCTGTGAGTTATTTCATTTTGTCAATCAAAAAAAAATAAAACCTAAATCAAATTTAAAGTATATTTACTATAGATCAGGAATATAAAGAATTTTATATACCTAGTAATTTACTTTTACATTTTTTAGTTTTTGGTAGAAGTATTCCATATCTATGGTTCCTTTAGCATAGAATCTTCCGCAGTATAGACAGAAAAATCTTTTTTGAAATTGTAGTATCGAATGTATGACAAGTATTGTCCTTTAACTTTAGAGAAATATTTCTGTTAAAATAAGCTACTTTCCGATGAACAGTTTAGGCTGGAAACACACAGGCAAATAGATATATTATATTGTATGTGATTCATTTTACATCTAATAGATAAATTTTAATATTACAAATTAATCTGCACTGATAAAACTAGCGCAAAAGATTGAAATGGAGGTTAAGGCAATAAAGTTAAAACGTTGTAAAATTATAGCAAAAGTATAATATGATAACAAATTTTTAAATTACAGCAAATTTTTCTACAATAAACTAAAATACAATTCAGTAGAAAACTTAAAATACTAATGAATTTCACTATGATTGACTTCAAACTTTGTACATATATGGCTCTATGCTAAAGAAATTTGCTGTGGGTACAAAGTAGCTGCATTTGTATTTCCATTGTGTTGCAAGAGTTTTTCAAATATTTTTTCTTTTAACTCATTTCTGCATGTTGATATGACAATTATTTTTTTTAAACTACTTATATCCTAAATTTTGTTGAGATTTGAGAAAAAATGAAATATTTGAAAGAAACTCGTACAATGATTGTTGCTCGTTAAGCATGTAATAGCAGTTATGTATTGGTATATTCGTATATACTATGAGATATAGACATGAACATATAATATATTGTGTTTCCATAAAATTTGATCATCTTTTACAAAATTTCAGAAGTCTCTTTTATTACAAGATATGCAAGGTATCTGAATCTGTTGAGATAGAGCAACTAAACTTCATATAAACTATTCTGATAAAACTTGATAATTTTTTAGAAAATTTCAGATGTTTAGTTTTATTTATTACCAAAATATGATTACATAAAGTATGCTTTGCTTTTATAAAAAAGGAAGTTATATGGCAGCTAACAGAAACCTGCTACTATAGACTAATCAAACTTTGCAGAAGTTTTGGCATGCAGCTTGACATCTTTTTACAAATTTTAAAAGCTTTAAGAAACACTGAGTTATTTTCATTTAAATCTGAAAGTTGTATGGCATCTGCTAAAACACGCCGGCCGAACTTGGGCAATTTAAATATCTAAACTAAAAATTTAGTAAATGTGAAATAGTAATTTACAAAAATCTAGCTACTTTGTTTTTTGAGTTACCGTGCTGACGAATAATCACACGGACGGACGAACGTATAGATGGATAAATCGTTCAACTCCTTTAAACTGTCAAAATTATAATAACAAATTTATTATACCCTTGTTTATTATCGAACTATGTTCATACGAGTACAAACATTTCCTAACGTCCTAACACTATATGACAATGAGTTCTTAAGTTCAATGAGTTAAAGAATAATAATGAAATTAGTTAATCTAATTCCAAATTTTAATAACATTTTCTAACTTCCCGTAATTTTTAAGTTGGTGAGGAATATTTAATTCGTCCAATTAAATTTAATTCATGTCATTAATATATTTAATAACGAAGTTTGGATTCTATACAAAAAAAATCACCTAGGGTGCTTATCACAACATAGAGTTTTTGCCAGGTAATCAAAGTGTAAATTGCGATGTGATACACTTGATACAATTCGGAACACTGACTTTGGCAAAATAAAAAATGTTATAAGGTAGGGTTTGGTTCAAAGTGCAATAAGTTGTGTAAGTACACATATAATATAATAAAGTTGAAATACTTTACCTACCTTCTACTTCGATGTTGCATATGCAAAGATTTATAGACCTTATGGTCTAGATTAGTAAAAATAATTTAACTAACTATGTTTTTTATATGTACCTATGACCGGATTCTGCAATGGTGCAAATGAATTGATGACTTTCAGTTTACAGTGATTTTCAATTCCGCAATTTTTGCGAATGAAAAATTTGACATTTAGTTTGCACGGTGCGAAGTTTTTTCACCAAGTATTTATCAGTGCAAATGCAAATGAGAATGTAAACGAGAAAAACAGTATTTTTATTAATTATAAAAAAAATGGAAAATTTTATTGTTGTATACTTTAGTTCAGCGCTGTTTATAATTCATTCAGAGTTTCAGTTTTCACCTCACAAATGCACCGTTGTGGAATCCGTCCCTTGGTCAATATAAAAATAAAAAAATCGCTGAGAAAATCCTTCATGTTTCATGTACATTTCATTATTCATTCAGAACGTATAAAATATGTACTTTAGCTAGATTTTGTAGATATTAAATGTAACTATGTTTTATATACTATTGTGCCAATTTATTTTGAATTTCAAAATTATTTCATAAAATAGACATTCTTTAAATTTTTAGTGTGATATTGTTCAACTTTTTTATTTCCTATTATTATTTAGAAATTTCAATCTCCATATACCTATCTTACATCTCCATATACCTATGGAGTGTAAATTTGGACAAATTATATTTTATCATGAAACCAGATGAAACTTAATTTTGTTTAATCTGAAGATTTTCAGGTATCAAAAAAAGATTTCAAAATAAATTATCAGAAGTAATTTATTTTCAAAAATATTATTAAAATTTAAAATCAATTTCAGTAATGTTGTTGAAATTTTATACATTGACTCTCAGCACGTATTCTTGCAATCCCATTTGTGAGAATTCATTTTAAAGATAAGTAATACATATAGATAGATAGATTTTCATTCAATTATACATTGTTTGTGAATGTGTACATCAATACGAAAATATACAGGATGCTCCACAATAGATATGAATAATATTGGATGTGGTATAGGAAATGTTAAAATGTGGTATAGGAAATGAATTTCTTTTCCAAAAACTAAAGCTTAGTCAAATATGAATAAAAAATTACTTAGTGGATGCGCCCTATGCTCGTTATAGAAGTAATAAGCAAAACAAAAATCCCCAAATTTTAAAAATGAACTAAACCTAGAAAAAAATGAATTAATTCCCAATAAGTTAAATTTTACCAAAGTATTGGGAATTAGTTAATTTTTGTTCTTGGCGGTTGGTAACTTGGGGTTTAATTCATAGCGCCCTAAATATTATGATAATTTTGAAAAGTAAAAATTGACATTAAAAGATGAAGAATCGTGCATCATATCTTATGTTTGAAACTTAAATTTCCATACCTAGAAACTCGAAAATTTCGTTAATCAAAAAGATGGTTATGTGGTTAGGGAAATATTGAATTTATTGCCTATAATTTTTGTATCTTATATTCCTGTTAACCTGTTTAATCCTATGATATTTATCTATTAAAGGTTATAGTTAGTTCTCTGCCATAGACAATTTTCTTTATTTAAACCTCCACTATACTATATAATTTTACTTTTTATTTACTTTTTTACTCTCCATATAAATGGAGGTTATTTACATAAAATACCATATTTTCCTGCAACTTCGGGACACCTTGTAATAAATAATTATATTTAAAATAGCAAATAAATTTAATATTGTAAATTCTCTTAAAGGGACAATTAAGAAAATAGAAATTTACAAGTGTCTAAAATTTGCCTAACTAATCTAATAGAATTTAATACCTATCTTTAATAATATAATAATAATATAAGATAGTAAATATTTGTTTTATATAGCACCAACTATAATTCTCTTTTTAAGAGAAAATTTTATTTTAATAAAATATAAATTTATTTAAATTTAAAAATAATTTTTCTCAGATATTTTTCGTTTCATTTTAAAATTTCCATTGCAGATTTTTGACTTTAAAAAATTGAAAGAAATTATTATTTTTAAGGGTGATAATACCTATATCGCTGAATAATTTAGGCTGTACCAAATATTAAACCTATTCCGACAATAAAATTGTAATAAAATATTTAACTGAGTCTCAAAATAGAAATCTAATTAGATATCCTAATAGATCCTAATGCATATGCTAATAAGTAGCTAACCTAAATCAAAAGTTTAGTTTAAAAAGAATCATTTACATACATCTTGAAATAAATGCATTCCTGTTCTTGTTCGAGTGCAACGAAAATAAAATGAAGGTTTTACTATTATTTATATTATCTGACTCATGGTGTAGTAACTAAGCCGTTAGGCTTTCAATCAGAGTGTCTTGGGTTCAAAGGCCAGTCAAGTTATATAATAATAATAATAACTACTGCTACAGTGAGAGCAAGGTTGCCTTTTATTATTACCTTATACAGGAAGGTGTTGTATACTATTGCATATTGTAACTGTTGATGGCTATCCCAGTCCCACTCCACAATTGAATTTTCAATGAATGAATTTTCGGATTTTTATTCTGCCCCCCCAATCCCCATTACCTAGCCAATATAGTGTGGTAGGGATTAGAAGCTTCATCCCATTGGCTTAAGGGGAAGATAAATTTAGTCGGTAAGAATCTGACAATTCCAATGGAGGTATTCTTGGTAGGTAGTTTTGGGAAGCTTCCCACCTCCCTTGGGAAAAACAATTTTATCACATGAATGCGAAAAAATAGGGTCCATAAACTTGTAATTGGCATTAATAGGAATAACAAAGTAAAGTATTTATCAATCTATCTTCATTTTATGATCAACATGATTTAGGAATAACTTTAATATGGCATTTCTTTCAACCATATATTCTTAGACGTTTTGACTAAGATATTCCTTCCAATCTCCTGTTAATTAAATAAAATTTGATTTTAAATTTTTAATATTTTAGAATATTTTATAATAAATATAAATAATTGTTGAAACTTAGTTTGATAAAATAAAATAATTTTTGTATAATTCAAAAGATTTAAAATTAAAAAAAAAAAAAAATAAGTCTAATTATTTCTAAAAATCATAATATAAAATATGATTTTGTACTTATTTTAATCAGATCCTTTTAAAATATTATAATCCTATCAGTTTGAAAACTTTTTAAAATATTCAAGTTTTTTAAATGTCAGATAGGTATTTATAATAAAATATTTTTTAAATTTAAAGAAAAAAAAAAATAGTTATGAAAATATCTACAAATTTATTTTCTTTCATTATTTTTATTAAATCATTAACTAAAAATTAAATAAATTTAATTTTCAAAAACTATTTTTCAAAATGAAAAATTGAATAAAAAAAAATGAGGAAAAACTTAGTAAATTAAATAAGAATTTAAATAACAAAAAACAAGAAATGAAATTTAAATTGTTATTTTCGAAGTTTTTCAAATTTCTTTTTTTTTTAATTTTGCTTTAAGGAAACTTTTTTTTTTATTACAAAAAAAAAACGAGGAAGAGTGTAGAGTTGATTGCATTAACTATAGGATACCAGCCTGAAAATAAAGTAGATGCTATTTGCATAAAATTTAATAATCTTTTAAAGAATTTAAAATATCTGAAATAATTAAGATATATTTATGAAAATTATGGAGTTCCATACCAGTTCCCGACTCGATTAAGCAAAATTTAACAAATTTTACATAAGTTGTTACCATAGAACTTAATCATCTTTTACAAAAAGCATCTATGTTTCAGAGCTATCCGGAACATTTGCGTTACACTAACCAAGTTTTACGAAACTCGTTAACAAAAAACTTAAAACTATTTTTCCCAAAAAATGTTAGATATCTAGTTTAATTAGACACTGAGGTATGCTCATATAAAAAAAAAGAAATTGTATGACACCTACTTTAACCTGTCGGTCGAACTTGTTCAATTTCAATAGCAAAACTGTCATTTACACAAAAATAAAATAGTAAAAGTTTCAGAATCATAGCTCCATAATTTTTTGAGATATTGTGCGAACGAATAAACAGAGAGATGAATTCAATCTTGAGCAAGAATATATTAATATAATTTTTCATAATTATCTATCTCGTTTCTTTTAAGGTGTCATAAACATAATTGAAAATTTATAATACCATTACAACTATGTTCGTATATAGATATAATATAATATAGAAAATTTGGGTAGAGAAAATCTGCAGCTTTTCATGTCAAACTTTAAAATTTTATAAGAAAGTTTTCCGTTTTCTTATTATGATTATCTTTTTATTTCCTTTCTTTGGAAAGTTATTTACGAAAATTAGGTAAATTAAAAACAAATTTCAATATGAAGAATGGATAAACTTTATGTAATTATTATTTTCTTTTTAACAAAATTTCTAGTTATTAAACAAAAATTTAAGCCAATTCTATACAGAATCAAAAAAGTGTAACCTAAAATACTTTTTCATAAATAATTTTCTTTTGTTTTATTGTAGTTAATGAATGTGTAGCAAATATCCGATGTAACTACTTTTTAGGTAACTTCCATGTGTGTTAGATATTTAGAGTGTTTGAATCCAGTTCATAATTTGATAGAATTTGATTGCTCTTGTTATCAAATTTTCGATCTTCACTTAATACAGAAGCCTGTACTTTGTGGTCATCGAATCTAGTGCATATTTCTTTCAAAGCTGATAATTATCAAAGAGAATCCTCAATCTGAATTCAGGTAATAAATTATGTTAAGCTGTATATCTATGTAAAATTTGTTTGACATTTTTACAAAAATATATTTTTTTCATATTCTTGAACCATATAAAGCAGGAAAATTATTTCATTTCAGTTTTGATTTTTGCACTGATTACTATCCTTCATCACTATAACATTATGTATAGGCAGATAGTTATATTTATTGTTTAATTGTTCAATTATTAACTCTTTACCTAATATCGGTTGGGTACGAAATTCCAAAAAACATAATTCAAAAAAAAAATTGAAAAATTGAAAAATTGAAAATTTAATGGCAAACATTTTAAATAGCGCTAAAAGCATTCGCTAAACAAGTTGTTGGGACTCTATGATTTTGTAACCAACTATTAAATCGCTCCTAACATCTTTTTAGATACACATTTCAACAACAAGGCATTTAAAATAGTGGGGACTACCACCCGCAAACTGCCCTAAGGAAATTATTGGACCCGTATTTTGTAATCAACCATAAAAGCCCACCTACCTATTTCTTTTTTTTACATACATATAACAATATATTAAATAAAGTGGGGGATGCCGCCCCCAAACCCCAGCTAAAATTATTATTATTATTTACAAATTATTAAAACCCTGATTTTGAAACCAACTATAAAATATCTCTTAATTTAAAATTTCAAGTATACATAATATAAAAATATTCTGAGAAAAGCGTATAATTCTGATTTTTAATTCAACTCTCAACTTCCTCCTAATTCAGAATCTTCCATATTTACATTAATTGTACATATTCTGTAAAAGGCGTATAAACCTGATTTTGTAACTAACTTTAAAATTCTTACTAATTATTTTTTTATCAACATATTTTAATACCAAAGTATTAAAAATAATTGGGGCTATCGTCCCGAAATCCCCACTTTTATTTTCGCACAGAGAATCCCGTTCTCACTAATTAAATTTTTAGTTTAAAGCTTGAAAGCTTGCTAAAAAAACTTGGCGTCAATCACAAAGAATGTATATCATTTTGTGGGCTTTTTATTTTCAATATTTTGGAATTTTGTTTTTTGGAATTTTTTTTTTTGGAATTACGACATCATCCCCTTATATTTAACAATCAATCTGCATTATTTAATCCAATATAATATAAAATCAGTTAGATACGTATCAAATTCATAATAACTATAACGATCCGTACATTATTATGAGAGGTACCTACCTATCACTTTTTATTATATTGTTTTTTCTTGTACTTTTTTCTTCATTTCCCGAAAACTAAAACTTAAAAATTTTGAAAAGTGGCAAAAAATTATTGAGGTTAATCATACCTAAGTTATACATAAAACTAGATTTTCTGATTTTTCTTGTTTGAAAGCTATGAATCTTTTTAGAAATTTGAAATATTACTATTTCTAGACAAATGAAAATATGGAACTGAGATTTTTTTCTTATTACCTATATATATGAACGTAAAGGAAGTGCCAGAAAAAACTCTAAATCTCTTTATTTTTAATGCATTTCTCTTCCACGTAAATTGTGGATAGGAAATTACACACCCTTTCCACAATTTCCAGTTCAAGCGTGGCTGTAAATGTCGTAAGGGGGAATAACTCTTACGACGTGTGTGGGATCACGTGTGTGGGACCACGTATGTGTAAACACCCACACTCCCGCGGTGTTTACAGCGTATTTTATACGCTCTTACTCACTAGGCCACCGAGACCCCACTTTAAATATTTACAGAAAATAATTTCAATGCCTAAAGCTAGGAATTTTGCAAAATCCATTTTATGAGGTGTATGATAGTTTTGTTAATACTCGCCTGTTCCAAGACAATTGGTTTACAAATTTTCCGGTTGTCTACTATTTTTTGTATTTTCAAAAAAAAAAGAAAAATAATATTATGAAATTATATTATTTGGATTTCATAATATTTTATATATAAGATCCATAAGTCCAAAAGCGCAACCTAATACTTTTTCTTTTATGTAGCAGTTAAAGTGTTAAAAAACTTACTAAAGGCAGTAAAATGAAATTTAAAAAAAAAATTTTTTTTTTAATTCAAATAAAATTCGCAATTAAGTTAATTATTACGGTTGAATATTGAAGAAGAAAAACTTGTAAAAAAGTTTATAACAAGCTACCTACAAAAATTTACAGTAAAATATAATAACAGGTATATTATGACCTTCATAATTTTTGACACCTAAGTACATAATATTTTCTTATTTTATAAAAACTGCTTATTAATTTGAATTTATAAATGAATGAGGTAATGACTTTTGAATTATTTCTTAATTTCATGTCAGATTGTCAAAAATAATGCCTATAAAATTTAAGAAATTTTCTTTGGGGTTGGCAGATTAAAAAATATTTAGCAAACCATGATTTATTTTATAACCATTTTAATTTATCAGAGTCTATCTAATTTTATGTAACTGTAACTCTACGGCTACTATAATTATACTCAGACTGTTGCATTTTTTATGAGAACTTTATATTTTAAAACTATCACAGACAAACAGATAATCGGATGCTGTGAAACTAATAAAGAAAATTTTTGAAAAATATCTTGAATATAATGCTAAAAAGTCATTTCAAAGTCATTTCCAACTCCTGTCACTGTCAATTTAGGTTATATATGTAAAAGTTAGTAAACATATAAACTTCTAGTTACCTATTTTTAAGGCTTTACATTATGATTTATAGAATTTTTTTTTTTATGATGAAAGTTAAAGCAAGTTTTTTTCAATCAAACTTTAAAAAAAAAAAAAAAATTTTTCGATCAATCTTTAAATTTATTTGAAAATTTTAAAGTTATTTTAAAACTTTTGAAAAAAGTGAAAACTATTTATTGAAAAAAATATGGTTTATTGTTCTATTCAAAACTTTTCAAAATAAAATCTGAAAACTAAACTCTATTTAAAACAAATAAAAAAAATATTTCGAGAAATTCCTTTTTCTTTCCTTCACATAATAATCTGTATGCACTATGCACCTATGTATATTGTGTCTTCCTATTCTATACATTACCTATCGAGTAAATTTAATTTTTTTTTATTGCAACAGATTTTCAGTAAAATATTATAGAAAAGACATACCTACCTATCTACTTATTTTATCCGTTTTTTTTTTTTGGGAAAGAAGTTCAAATAAAAGTTCGCCAACAGTGATTTTTGTTTTTACATAGAAGGTGTTAAAGTGTTAAAAGAGAAAATTATTTATAAATCCAAAATTGTCAAATGGAAAAACCAGAAATAATTTTAAGTAAAAAGTTCAATAATATTTTTAATGCCAATGTAAGGAATTAAAGTTTATTCTTTAACTTAAACATATCAGAGCAAGCTTACAATATTGATATGGAGAAATCAGACATCCCAATATGGAGACATCAGACATTCCGTTCATGGGTAAAATATACAATTTAAGATTTGTCGCCAAATTTCGTCTAACGTTGAAGGCAATAAACAACAGGCCACAAATAGCTCTTTAATTTAAGGAGAATGAGAATTTTTACAGAATGATAATCAATGATGAATTTTAAGCATTTTCTGGTAAGGAGCTCATGGTAAGAAATTTCTTTTCGGTGTATATAATATACCATTGAATGGAAGCCATATAGCAACATTTTTGTTATCAACCGTCAACATCATCTAATCGGCCAATCAAAAATTAATTAAAAAAAATAAATGACCCATTTTATCTGATAACTTCAATTAAAAAACTATTTCTATTTTTTTTTTTTTTTTAATTTCATAAAACCGCAATAAAACAAAAAGTAAAATAGAACAAATATTCTAAAAAAAAAAAAGTTTTATCACGCTCAATAAAATTTTACTTGGGTACTTGGGTTCCAGATTTTATTTTGTCCTTTTCTTATTATATTAATGTGACAATCATTAAAAACAAAAAAAATATATAAAAACTTTAAGTTTTAAGGTAGAAAGTTTTTTGATTATTAGTCTTGAAACAATTAAAATAATTTAAAACAGAAGAAATCACCAAAACAAAAAAAAAAACTAATCACCAAAAAACTATATATTTAAAATTAATTTAATTAAAATTAAGTTGAGCATAAAATAATTAAAAGATTTCAAAAACTTCAAAAGAACTTTGATTCAAATTTATATGAACCAGAAATTTAATATTAAATAGATATCGAAATTTATAAGGTTAAAAAAATGCTGATTTTAATTTGATATATCGGAGTCATAGTATCTATAAACTCATTATATTATATGTACATATATTATCGTATAGGTTAATAGTACCTATCTATTATAAATTTTATAAGAGTGATTTCTACTTTTAAGTTTGACCAATAAATTCAGGATTCAATAAATTTAATAGTAAGCTGTTGCCTTGACTAGGTCTGAACACTTGACTAGGCACATTTTTGTATAACAAATTGAACTTAATAATAAAATCTCTTCTATAATAATGTACAACAGATGCACAATCTAATAAATAAGGAAGAAATTCTGTTTGTTTGTTTGTTTGTTTGTTTGTTTGTTTGTTTGTTTGTGCCCTTTTCACGTAAAAACCACCAGTCCGATTGCAACCAAATTTTGCAGGAACGTTCTCACGGCCCCGGAAAGTGTTATAGGCTATATCGCGTTTCGGTTCATTAACCCATTGCGGCCCGAGAGCCATTTAAAGCCGTTTCGTTTTTTCGTTGTCCTGCCTAAACGGTTTGATCGATTGAGTTGAAAATTTGTACAAATGTTCTTCCCAGCATTGGACGGGTGCCTAAGAAATTTGGATTCAATATGTTACCCGGATTCGACCCGGGGGGCTTCCAAAAAATTTTTTATTTCCGATTTATGTCCAATTTTGTATGGTGGTTTTATGGTTTGAAAAAAAGCCTGTGACAAATTTTTATGAAGATTCGGTAACCCGTTTGGGCACGAGAGCCGAACAAAGTTCACTAAATTTTTCTGTTGTCCTGCTAAAACGGTTTGACCAATTGAGTTGAAATTTTACAATAGCGTAGCTCTTTACCACAGGAGCTCACTGAGTTGATTTGGTTTCGATCCATTAACCCGTTTCGGCACCAGGGGTCAGTGAAGTTTTGTAATTTACTTAGTTGTCGCACTTAAACTGTTTGGCCAATTGAGTTAAAAATGTATCAAAGTGTAGCTCTTTACCGCAGGAGCTCACTGAGTTGATTTGGTTACGATCCATTAACCCGTTTCGGCACCAGGAGTCAATGAAGTTTTTCAATTTCTTTGTTGTCGCGCTTAAACGGTTTTGCCAATTGATTTGAAAATTTACAAAAGTGTAGCTCTTTACCACAGGAGCTCACTGAGGAGATTTGGTTACGATCCATTAACCCGTTTCGGCACCAGGGCTCAATAAAAATTTTTAATTTCTTTGTTGTCGCACTTAAACCGTTTTACCAATTGAGTTGAAAATTTACAAAAGTGTAGGTCTTTATAACAAAAGCTTTCTGAGTTGATTTGGTTACGATACATTAACCCATCAGGCTTCAGGCCAAGAAATGTCTCATTTTTTGTTGTTGTGCTTAAACGATTTGACCAATTGAAAATTTGCACAAGTATCGCACTTTGGCACACAAACTCATTCAATAAATTTTGTTGTGATACATTAACACATTTCGACACGATAGACTGTCAAAAAAAAATTTTGTTTCTAATTTCGGTCTAATTTGGGAGGATGAATTTATGGTTCTAAATAAAGTCTGTGACAAAATGTTTGTTAACGTTTATTAATCCATTTCCGCACGAGCACTTATTAATAATATTTTGCCTAATTTTGTGTATTGTTATTATTATTAAAAAGATATTTCCAACACTCTTTACTTTTATCTATACTGTTCCTAATATTCCATAAAAACCTTTCAGTGCAAATTTCTAATATAGAACAGTAATTAAAGTAACCTTATTAAGTATCTTAAGAATACTGTTTTTAAGTCTTAACAACATAACATTTTCATGTTAAAAAACAGAAACAATCTCCTACATTAGACAATCATCATGTCATCATTCAGAACTGCAATACTTAAATGTGGTCTTTACATGTGGTCTACCTATATAAGATGCATGTGTATAACATGTTTCCCATAAAATATCATTGAAATATGTACATATAGTATGTATAATATCCGTATATTTAAAAACACTACAAACTTAATCAATTAAATTACAAAACATATTCACATTCATGTACATCATTTAATCAAAAATGAGTACATACATATTTAAAGAACAGAAAACCTTACATTCTTATCCATATACAATTTTTACACATATTTTTAGCCAATCAATTTGGAAACATAATTAGAAAAACTAAACGAAAAAAAAATTCTGGTTGATTTATGAAACAATCATGTATTTTTTATATTGAAAATATGTTAAACAGAACCTGAAATGTACGCATTTAAAAAGAAGTTTTTTCAAAATTTGAAGAGCTATCGGTGCTGTAGGATCTCCAACGGTGAGGGTATATAAAAACGTTGTTCTACAACATTACTCTTTTAAGAGACCTATGCATAGTTAATATTTTATTGCTCTTTATTAAACAGTATATGAGTTTTAACAGACGAAGGGACAGAGCGAACTGAAATAACAAATTTTTCAAAATGTGCTTAAATAATTCAAATTCATTCACCAATAATTGATAATTCACCAAAACATGAAGTGACATTACTTACAAAAAAAAAATTGATTACATTATGGTCTTTTATAATTTAAATACGATTTTATGTTTCGGTATTAACGCATATTAACGAATATATAAGTTTGGAAAACAGACGGAGGGACAGAGCGAACCTAATAACAAATTTTTCAAAATGTGCTTAAAAGGATAATTCACAAAAACATGAAGTGACATTACTTACGAAAACAAATGTACTACATTATGGTCATAATTGAAATTCACTTCACCGTCATTGTGTACTCAATAGATTATTGATTCCTTTAAAAAATTTTTGTAGAAGAATTGTCTCTAATTCTTGGCTCTGTTTATTCAATTTAACTAAATCTAATAAAAAATAGAATATAAAATAAAATAGAATATAAACCATAAATGCATAAATACAAATATAAATGCATATAAACTACCATAAATCTGTAAATGCATAGTAATAAGGTAACTATATTAATTAAATTATATTAACGCAGAAACAAAAGTTAATAATTTTTATTTCATAAAGCCAATAAAGTACTCCGGGCAACGCCGGGTACTCTGCTAGTAATCTTATAAGACCGAAATTTATTGAAAGACTAATTTTGTAAAAAAACTCAAAGTCATAAAATTAATTTAATTTTTAACCCTCATCTCCTCCTCAAAAAAAAATGTACAGCAAAATTCATTCCGTGAATTTTTATCCATAATTTGTAAATAGCGTATAAAAATATTTTATAGAATTTTTTTTTTTTAAGGGAGGTGGGAATCTTCCAAAGACACCAAGAATTTCCCCCTTGGTAGTGTCAGATTCTCACTGACTAAACCCACCTCCCCCTTTTGCCATTATAATGGGATGAAACCTTTACCTGCGAACGCAGTATATTGGTTAGAGAGTAGGGGTAAGAAAGAATAGGGAATGGATACGGAAACATTGAATTGGCAGTGGGACTGCAAGGTATCAATGAATCCGCTTATTATTATTACTATTTGGCTAACAGCGACTATAGCCGTTACAACAGTTACAACATGTAGTAGTATATAAAATCTTACTACATGAGGTAATTATTAAAGGCAACCCCTACTGTCACTGTAGCGGCTATTATTATTGGTATTATAGAATTCTTATTATTATTGTTATTATTTTACTACAAAGTCAGCACCATCAGTGGATTACACCTGTATTTTATAGAATACAGGTGATATTTTATTCGAAGCAATGTTGCATATTGAGTACATTTTGTATATACATAGGTAAATTTACAAAATTTGTATACTCAAGAAGTCAAAGCACATATTATACTTTTAAAAATTTAGAAAACAACATTAAAGAATAACATTTCTAACAAATGTACAAAGATATAATATAAAAATTGAAATAAATGCAAAAAAAATTGGAAATACCTTATAGTATTTCAAATGTAAAATAGTTCAAAAATGACCAAAAATTCATTCAAGGATAATTTGACAGTAAAAATTATTTGTCTAAGATAATATTGTTTCTATACCACATTATATAAAAATAATGGTATTGTAGACTTCTAAATTTGAATATGATGAAAAAAAAAATAATTAAATTATGTTTAAAAGAGTGGAAAAATGTAGAAACGTATGTCCATGTATAAACAATGGAAGTTAAGGCATATTGTGAACAAAGTTCTTAATTATATTCACCTTGTACTTTTAGACATTGTATATGTAATCCTATAGTAATTCCAGGGAACAACTGAGCTAAAAGATGGTCTCACATTCACGATGTTTTGCCATCTGGGAATTTGAAAAACTTAGGGATGGACAGCTGAAACTCTTCTTGTTTCTCTTTGGAATGTTTTGAATGAAACATCAAAAATTTAATCTCGCCAGAGAAGATACCCGTTCCTATAAGGTATTCTAAACGGTATATCAATATAGGAAGGCACCAAAACAAAGTAAATGTTCTTGTTAAACGGCGCAGACCAAGTAGAGAGAGCCGTTAGATAATATTCGAATGGTTTCTTATAATGAACTTATCTACTGTACAACATACTTGCTCGATGGATCAATAATAGAAAAATATTAACACAAGGAAATATTCAATAAAAACATAAATAAAATGGTTTCAAAATAACTGTTATATGAAATGCAAAATGGCGCACAAACTATTAAAATTAATTATCGTTTTTAATTATTATCGTACACCTAGTAAGTATATGCTAACTATATATTAACCCAGTAAGTACCCAGTAAGTACTAACTATATATCAACCCAGTATTATATTAAAACTTATACTTAAGAAATTGGCAAAATTGATTGGCAAGTTAAAAAATGAACATAGCATAAGTTTTTCAGTTAGGCTTCAAAATTAAAATATATTATGTATTATAATAGTAGGTATTCCGGATATTACAGTTCTAAATAAAATTTGATGTTTCGTATGACATTTAAATCAAATGTCAGCTAAATCTGAAAACGTTTTATATTAAAAACATTTTTAATTTTAAATCCTTATTTTTTTTAAATTTTTGTTTGGAGCAATTTGAATTAAATTATTTATCTGTTATTAATATTTAGACTATATTCGTTTTATTTTCTTAACTATTGAGTATAATATTTAATCGACTCTCTTATCACAATTTTTTATTTAATTTTAAATATTTTCAAACTACTTTCTTTATCTTAATTAAAGGCATAATTTAAATTATTTTTATGGTTATTAATAAATAATAACCATTTTTCAAATATACATTTGAAAAATTTTACAATAGGTAGATATAAAATAAGTTTTTTATTTATAATAGTAACGATTCAAAAAAAAAATAAAAATTTGAAAAGCCTAAAGAAAAATTGAATTTCTTCAAAGCTAACATTTGTAGGTAGGTATTTGTATTTTTTTGCTATAGGTTAAATTATTTTAGATAAAAAAATTTTAGTTGCTGAAATAATTATAATTATAAAATATTTTTTGTGGAAAGTCTAAAAAAGAAAAATAAAGAAAAACTTTTAAACTTTAATAATTTATATAAAAAAAATTTCTGAAAAAGGATATTCTATAAATGATTATTTTTTATAAATAGTAAGTAAGATAAAATTTCATCATCATTATAATCATAATCAAGTACTTTATATTAGAAACTTGACATTCTAGTCAGTTTTACTTTAACTCTTTATTATTACACCTTTAAGTCTTTATTGTGTCTGTTGTAGAATCATCATTCTAATTTCCAAGAAAATTCTCTGTATGACTTTGAGACAATCGAAAAAAGATCAAAGTTGTTAGAAAGACTTTTTTTTTAGGAAAATATTCTTTGAGGAAATACCGTTATATGAATATTACAAGATTTGTTACTTATTTGCAGTTACTATACCAACTCCAGAATTTTAAAGAAAACCTTCATAATGGATTTTTTTTTAACTTAGATACATAATAATATTATTTTTTACCATTATTTGAATCTTAAAATTTTTCTTACTTCTTTTTTGAAGTTTGAAAAATAACTTAAAAATATTTTCGTTAAGTATGTTTAAAAAATTTTCATTAATTTATTCATTGTTAAATTCATAGTCAACATAATAATATAATTTTTGTTAATGAGAAGAAAATTATTAGGTAACAATAATAGACTATTATTTTTAGCACAATTCCAAAATAAATTTTTTTCCGACCGTCCGTCCGTCTGTTTACAAAACTTCTACATTATTAAAGATAGAGAAAAAAATTTTAACCATGGGTAGGTCTAATAAAAAAAATAATGTTGTAGAATAACTTTTTCATGTAGTCCCGTCCATTATGAAGTTACAAGCCATCAAAGTTTGGAAAAGTATTTCCACATTTTTTCAATTTGAAAACACCATTCGACTTGAATTTTTTACCTTCATAAATCAATATCAAAATTATATAGGTTTTTAAATTTAGTATTTAAATTTACCTTTATGTAAAAACCAAATTTTACATGATTTTTCTACCTTCATAACTCCGGAAAGGTTTTAGATAGGAGCTTGCAATTTTGAAGGCAGAAAGTACTTTTAGAATTAGTATAAGTTTTCTTAGAAATATTTTTTGTACCTCCCCCTGTTTAAGAGCTATTAGGACTCAAACATTGAAAATTTTCTATTTTTAGGCACCTGTAACTTCTGCAGCTGTACAAATTTTTCTACGGCAAGACATAAAAATTAAAGCTGCAGTAATATATTTTTATGTGTGTTAACAGTTTTTCTTAGATATATAGGGTTCCGGACTTATAGCCTCTCAAAATTCCAGAAAAGTCCTACTTTCACATTTTTTCTTATTAAATGAAATTTTCAAATTTTTGTGCAAGTCACAATTCTAAATAGTTGGTATTGTCTTTCGGAAATGTGCGCTTTTAAAAACAGTTGGATTACATTCTACCTTCTTTTACTTTAACTTTTATTACAAATCTTCATTAGGAAAAATTTCTTCACTTTAGGTAAAAAATATTTATTTTAAAGTAAAACTGTCTATACCCACAATGAAAATACCTTCAGTTATTTCAGTGATTTCTTCTTCGATGAAGTCTCGTTGGTCAGAATTATCAAAAATATAAAATCTATAGTTAAAATAATTTTTACAATACTAGGTCTCCGCGTTATTTATATATAATTTTTACCTAATAAAACCACCTACAGGAGAAGTTGGCACAACACATCAAGCAACCTAAATTCAAATAACGAGAAAAACAAAATTGCTTAAATGTACATCACTATATATGACTAAATATGCGTCACTTTTGCAAAATTGTTATTGTTTTCCAGCAGATCCAGCAGTATCGGCCAACGTATTCGAGTAGCTGCCATACAAGTCCTTTCGTTATATAGAAATTGAAGTTAGGTATACAGTGTTTATTGAAGCTGGCTATCTGATATTTCTAAAAAAGTATCGACTCGAGTTATATGCCAAAAACTTTTGTAAAATTTATTTGGTCTATAGAGCAACCCGTTCAGGCAGCTGTCATATAACTCCTTTTTAAATATAAGAATATTCCCATAACCTCGTACTTAATATAGCTAGACATCTGGAATTTTCTAAAAAATTATAAAGTGTATTGACAATAAGTTTTATGAAGTTTGGTTGCTCTAGCGCAAAAGGTTCAAAATTCTTGTACATCTTGGAACTTAATGAAGTTAGACATATGACATCTTACAAAAGATGATAAACTTTTATGGCAATAACTTCTGTAAAATTTGGTTATGCTGGTGCAACAAATTGGGGTATGTAGTACCCGTACAATTTCGCTTTTTAAAGGAAAGAAAAGAACTCAGTGTCTTTTGAGGTGAGATGTCTGAAATTTCGTGAAAAGACGTCGAGTTGTATACAAACAACTTTTGTAAAATTTGATTGTGGCAGAACAGGCAGGTAGGTAGGTATAGCTTATACGTTTTGAAAATTAATGACAGCATCTGAAATCTTACAAAATATGATGAAGTCTTACCGAAACAGCAGATATTACGTTCATGCGGGTAACCCAGAGATGACACAGTGTACTCTATTCACTCTTCCTTGTTTTTATAAATATTTAAAAACTACACTATAACACCACGCTTATTAATACTATAACAAAAAAAAAACTGTTTTTTTTTGTTCAAGATCTGAATTCTTGTCTATACTAAAAACAAACTAATCTAATAAATCTATCTAGATAGATATTTAACTAATTATTTTTTGAAAGTAATATAAAAAAAACGTAGATAGTTTTCCAAGTTCTTTACATTTTTTTTTTTATGAAAAAATTAAATTTTGAAAAAAATGTATTGTTCTGTAAAAAAACCTTTTCAATTTGTTTTTTTTATTATGCTAACAATAGCAAAATCCCTGTTAATTGAATTTCTTTTTTAATACACCATTCTTTGAAACTACAAGAAACTGTAAGAAACTTTCTTAAGAAATTAAAAAATATAAAAAAAATAAAATTTGAATTTTAAATTCTCAAATCAAAAAATGAACTTAGCCACCTGTGCATAATTATAATGTAAAATATAGATGATAAAAAAATAAAATTAAGAAGAAGTCAAGAAAAGAAAGAAAGAAAATTTTTAATTTTTTTTCGTTCTTTCTTTTATATTTTAACTACAGTAAAACATAAATATTTTTGTAGTTAAAATATAGTTTAGTTTTGTTTTTTATTTTAGTTTGTCAGAATGGTTGTTTTTATTTGAGATTTAAATGGACCAGTGGCGTAGGTAAGAATTTTGGGCCCTAATACTATCAAAAAAATTGGTAATTACCCCCTACTAATTTATTTATAAGTAAAAATTAATATTTTTACTTTTAATAACATTTAAACTTTTCAATTAAAATAAAAGTAACAAACAGTAAAATTTAAAAAACTTTTTTTCTTGCTTTTGCATTAGCAACATTTTGAAGTTCATTTTTGCATCTTCTGTTAATTCAATAACAAAATCTTTAAGTCTATTTTGAGCTGTTGAATTTCTTTTATAGTTTTTTATTATTTTTAGTTCAACACTAGAAACTGTCATTGGTAGCGTAAAAAATGAAGTAAGTATTATATTTATATTTAATTTTAAATATAAATCTTCAAACAGTTGCATTGGATTCTAAAAAAAAATTTGTTAGAATTTTTAAATTTTTTTTAAATAAACCACTGACCTCCGCGGCGTAGTGGGTAAGAGCGTATAAAATTCTCCCTTATGATATTTACAGCCACGTCTAAACAGAAAAGGCTGTGTAATTTCCTGAAGGCTGTGTAATTTCCTGTTCACATTTATGTGACAGAGAAATGCACTAAAAAAAAAAATAAATAAACCACTGACAAATTAGCATGTAAAATTTTGCACATGCCTAAAACTTTCCATAGTAATGGCACGGCATGCAATAGATTTTTTCATATCAACAACAAACACAAATTTAAATTAAAAATGTTCATAATTTATACATACATATGTATATTACTAATTACATTAGCTGTTATAAATAATTATGTTAGAAATAGAAGTAAAGTAAAAACTTTGTGAATTTTTTTTGTTTTAAATGTGTATTTATGTATAGTTTATAAAGTTTGGCAATTAAAATTTATTCGATTTCATATGTTGAATCATAGCAGGTTAAAAAATTTGAATTTGTAAAAAAATATTTGGTTCACTTCTATTTTGCCATTTACTAATGGGCCCTAATGTTCTGCATTACCTCGCTGTTAGGTAGCTACGTCGCTGAAATAAACTGATACACCACCTGCGAATGATAAATCAAATTTGCACAAAAACTAATGAAGTTGCAAAAAGTAGCAATTATGTTTTAATCATTGTAATATCGCAATTTGTGTTTCTATATTATAGCTACCTCGTTAGAAAGAATTTTTCTTAGAATTATTTAAGTTTAACCATGTTTAACCTCATTTTTGTACTATTACAAGCTACAAAATTGTTTTAATATCAAAAATCATAATTTTCCATAATTTTTAAAAAGTTCAGATGGAAAAAGATCCGTTGCAAATCAAAAACATTTTTTGGTTTATTGTAGGAAGACAGAAATTTATTATAAATTTTATATTGCAAAATATGATGAAAACGTTTTTTAGTAATAAGGATATATGATAGGTATATACCTATATAAGTAGGACTTTTTACAATTAGTTAACCTTAAACTATGATTGGAAATTATCTACATAAGATTAAAAATTAAGCTAAATATTAAAATATTTTGTTTGTAAAAAAGTCAAGTTACAAGTTTTAACAAAACCAAATATTTTGTTTATTATTTTAGTCCTTTTTACTCCATTAAGTTTTCTCATCATAATCTCAAATAAGCTTTTCTTGTATGAAATTCTCTTATGTGATTAAAATTGTTATATGATATGATGATTTTATTGTTTATTTATAACCCAAAACATAATAAATCCATCAACATATGTATATTAACAATTTATTGTAAGTATATAATATGTACTTAGATATAAGAGAAGTAAATATCTTTAAAAAAAATTAGCAAGAAAACAATAAACCAAAGAAATAAAAAAATATATATATATATTTTATTACATTGTATTATAATATGACTTAAGAGTTGCCGATTTTATTCATTTTTATTATTTGGTTTATTATGCCCATGGGTAAAAAAAAAATTTTTTATTACAATATTTCATTTTATTTTTGAATTATTGTCCTTTTTTTTATTTTTTTTTTTTTTGATGAAAATAATATTTATCTTTATATAGCTTAAAGATATTTGACACTATTGAATTATTTTATTTTATAAATTTATATTTATTTCATTTAAAATGAAAAATATTGAATCTCTTATAATATGTTAATAAAATATTGTAATCAGTTGATTTAACTTGAGAGTTACTAGCAAGAAAGTATAGATACTCATAAATATGCACATTGTACACCAGCCCGTAGTTTATTAAAAAATATTTTTTAACTATTTGTGACGAAATTGGTCGGTCGATAATAATTATGATAGTTAAGTGTCAAAACAGAAATAAATATTTAGAAAGTTCGTAGTTTGACATAACGAAACGACGTTCAGAGTACCTACAATAAATAATAATAAGTACTTAGGGTGTTTTTCTTCTTTTGTTCAGATATGGAATACATAGAGTACGTTCTGAACAGATTAAAAATACTTTATCTCTAAACGCTCCGAAATAATTTTGATATACAATAGAGCTTTTATCTGTCAAAAATGTCAAATCATATAAAAAAATAAAATTTTTGAGATTTAAATTCAAATGCTCTAGGATATCGATACTTAAATTGAAATCGAACATTTAGATCATACTCTGAGCGCACTCTGTCTGAAAAAAGACACACACATTTTTTTTGACAGTTCCGGCTTCCTCTGAACGAAAACAGAAAAACACCCTTAGATAAGTTCTTATATTAAATTCTTTTAATATTTTTTTTTGTTATTTTTATAGCCATGTGTTTTTTTTTTGAAGGAAATGTCACATTACAATGAAATAAATATTTGGGAAAAATCATGACAGTGGCGAAGATAGTGCAGAAAACTGAAATAATTCGAAATAGCTATGTATGTAAGTAAAATATTAAAATGTATATTTTCACTTTCTTCCTATTAACTTTCAAGTCAAAGCAATTGGAAATCGTAGCTAATTAAATTAGATAATTATATAAAAAAATTAATAAGTAACATATTATCTGATGAAAACTTTTATTGGAGAACTGCTTTTTTTATAGCTAATCAAATAAAGTTTTTTTTTACTAAAAAACATAATATATAACTTAGAAATATGACTAGGCGTCTATCTATTTTATTAAATGCATCACTTTCATAAGAAAATGTACAAATTATATTTAAACGAAACCCGTAAATTAAAAAAAAGTGAACATAAATTATGATATTATATAATAATTTTAAAATTTGCTAAACTTTATGATTATGTTAATTTCCAAAACATACAAGCTTGTCGAGATTTTAAAAAGCAAGATTTAAAATGCAAGATTTCAAATGTCGAGATTTCGTACAGCCTCCCATAATGGAAAATGTAGGAATATTTTCACTTAGATATATTTTCATATTTTATCTTCTCTTAATTGGATTAGAAACAGGGAGCCGGAATGAAACGAAATCAAATCAAAAGTTCCGGAATTTTTATTTCCGAACAAAAGTAATTTTATTCCGGTCAAACGTTTCGGAACTTTAATCACAACAGATTTTTATAATATTCCCCATGGTAACTTTATACGCACAAATCAAAAACTAAAGTTCCGGTTAAAGCCATTGCAAAGTCGGCAAAAGGAATAGTTTCTATACCATATACAACGTCTAATGTGTTTCAATATATTATTTACAAACAATATTGTTGAACGGATTGACTTATTGACATATAAGAGTAGTTATAAAATTTCTGTTATATCTTTAACGAAAACTTACCTATTTAATAATATTGCAATTGCATTAGACACATTTATCGAAATAAAATTTTCCCTAAAATCAGAAAAAGAATATTTTGTAAAAATGTCTGATTCATCAGACATTTTAACTGTCATATTAACTTTCTAAACTTTTTTCTAAAAGACAATTGAGAATGAGAATTGTGAAAGGAGGTTCTTTAATTTCTAATTTGTGCAGATTATTTATATTCAGATTAGGATATATCTGATAAAAGTTCAGTCATGCAATTCATATTATGATTGATATCACAATTTGAGGTAATAATGATTTCCAAATTTACTACCCGAACACATACAAGCTAAGATTTTATATTAACTTCAGTTGTAATTTTTAAAATTACATTAGGTATTTCCCTTTTCAGTTATTTCAGTTAAAAGGATGTAAGGTGATAACTGATTTTGCAAGCTGTTACAGGGTTAGTTAAACTTAACAAACATGTTAAATATGTAATACATACAATTATTATATATATATACATATATATATATATATATAGAAATATAATATTTAGATTTTTTACTTTAAATTTAAGTTAACTATATAATAAATTTGATCAAGCATGATAAAATGCAATCATATCATTCCTATTCTAAAACTTTAAGAACTTAATATCAAGAAGATTTTTTCATCCGTGCATACCCACGTGTAACTTCAAATTTAATATATTTTTTTTGTGAAATTGTAAAACTTACCTATTATATCGAAAAGTTAGTAAAAACAAATCATATTTTATTATTAATATACGATAAAAATTAGAAAAGGTCCTTTTTTATATTAAAAGAATAAAAAATAAATTTTGTTTTATTTAAAAGTTTTTTATTTTTAAATTTTGGGACATATAAACGTGTTCCTGAATTTTTAGTTCCTCCGACTTGAACACTGGACTTAGTGGCATACACACCCTTCCTTAAAATCCGAATTTTGGAATCCTAAAAGCATTTTGACATTTATAATCAAATTTATCAAAGGTCCTAATAATAGAATAATTCTATAATAAATAAATTATTAATAATGTTCTTTACGATTTTATTGAGTTTCCGCACGTTTTCAAAAAAAAAAAAAATCTAAAATCTTATATTTTGACAAAATAAGATGAGTTTTTTAAAAAATATTCTTATGGGTAGTAATTACCTAATTGAATCAATACATATCTCTCAATTATTTACGCAATAACAACTTTTGAAAAGTTTAAATTTTCTTTTTTTTTTAACACGCATAGATAATATGTCTAATATTATGTAATAAAGGATCACCCCCAATATCTTAAAAAAGAAATTAAAAAAAATAGTCTTGGAAAAATAATTTTGAAAGTCAATCAAATCTTGAAATAATAAAAATCTAAATTGAATTTATTTTGAAATTGATTTTAAATTATAAAATCTTAATTGTATTAAACCAAATATAAAACGCCTGCAGCATTAACTTTTTAAAAATCTTAAAAGAAATAGGCACCTAACGGTTTTCAATGAGAAATTCTACAATTTTTTTTTATTTTAGACATCGTCCAAAGAAAATTGTTATTACAAAAAAATTTTATATTAAAAATTTTCAAGATTTTGTCCATTCAAGTATATTTTTTTCGTAGATAAAGTATGTGATCTCTAAAATAAAACATGAATTTTTTAAAGTTTGCACTTTGATCTTATAAAGAAAATGTCAACATTATTTTTTTTAGGAAAATTTTATTTATATAATTTATTATAATATAATAAACATTTATATATAATAAACATTTTTAGATATAATATATAAACATTTTCTCAAAAGAAATAACAAGTTTTTGTTCTGTTTTAAATCAATTTTCCAAAGTTGATGGCATTCTGTTTCATATAAATTGATTTATTTGATAACTATTTATTACAGGCTTCCAATAATTGATAATAATTGCTAACAAACTATAAAAATCTCGCTGCACAATTTCAAATCTAATCCAATCTAAAAATGATATATACATATCTATATAACCAAATATACACAATTAAAATACATGAAATTCAATTATTGTTTTTTAATTTTTTGCTTCTGGGTATTCTAATATAGGATAATCACAGAATGTGATCCCATATAAGAAAAATGAGTTTGTCATAAAATCCCCAAGTCAAAATACCCAAGGAAAAATCTCTAAGACCTCCATTGTTTTGGATCTATGATCTAGATTTTATACAAATTTTCAAAGATCGGACAAGAGAAAAGTTCCCTTTGTTTAGAAATGTTCCCCTTATTAACTTTGGACAAAATTTTATCAAAGAAAAGAAAAAATTTTCTAGAAATGTTTGAAAAACCAATTTTCTAGAAATGTTGTTTGTTTGCCTATACGTTTTACATAAAAGCCACCAATTCAAAAAGAACCAATTTTTACATAATCATTCACTGGAACATAGAAAATTGTTATGAAGTTATTATATTATTATGCTACCTTGTGGTCAAATCTATTAACCAATTCTACCTTGTTCGGTTTTTGGTTTCCCAATAAAATGGTTTGACCAATTACAATAAAAATTGTGTGTTGCTTTAAAGGAGTTAATTGAATCAATTTCGTTACGATATATTAATATGTTGCGTCTAGGTGAACATTTTATGCGATGTGTGCCCAATTTTTAAAGGTAACTAGGTGTATGGTTTACAGTCTGTGATAAATATTTTTTCTGATGTTTTAAAGTAATATCTAGAATTTTCAATTATTTCCCGGCGAACGTTCAGTGAAGTGGGTGTTAGACTATAAAGTATGTTAATGATCATCGTTAAAGAGTTTCAAACCCCACAACGATTATTAAGCCTTGATTATAAAACAATTTTCAATTTAAAACATTTTTATAAAATCACAGACTTTTGAAACTGTACATTTAAGCTTAGATGCTAAGATTCAGTAACGAGAACCCAAACAGAACTGCAAAATTGAAATTAAACTTTACTGTGTTACAACTATCTTAAGATTGCCTTATTATTTTCGCAGTACCAAAAAAAAAAATAAATTTCAATTACATCTATTTAAATAGGATGTAGAAATTAATAAAATGATCTATTTAAAAAGACATCATTTTAATATATTAACTATATTAGTATGTATTTTTTAGTGATGTGCTAATTGTACCTAAAGGTAATTAATTGTAAATAAATTATTTAAAAGTCATTTGATAATCCTTTGTGCTAAATTAATCAAATCTTTCTGTTAATATTGTAATAATAATTAATAATTATTTATAGATATGTAAATTTTCCTTCTTGTTTTATGCATTTTAATCCACTTTTAAGCCACTTCACAAATAATGTAATTAATTCGAAATAAATATTTATGTATTAGTGAATATTTTGGAATGGCACCCGTACAGAATATATTTTATAGGAAATATTGAATAATCATTTAGCAATCATAAAATCGTTTGAAAATAAAAATTATTCACATTTTCAAAATAAAATGTATTTGTTTTCGTTTTTTTCTTTTATGGGGTATCCACTAAATCATATTTTATTATTCATATTATTGACTGACCTTTAATTTCAGGAAGCCATTCATTACTCGACTGTTGCTATTGTACAAGACAATGAGATGTAAATACGTCAGCAATAAAGGTTAATTTTAAATAAAATATATTTTATTGAATGATAATTTTTCACTAGCAGAACTAGAGCAATACTTCTTTCAAATATTTGGTTTTGTTTTATATGAAAAAAACAGAGTAGAATGTAAACCAACGGTTTTTAAAAGTGCACATTTCCAAAAGACAATACAAACTGTTCAAAATTGTGACTTGCACAAAAATTTTAAAATTTCATGTAATAAGAAAAATCGTGAAAATAGGACTTTTCTGGAATTTTGACGGGCTGTAAGTCCAGAACCCTATAAAACTAAGAAAAACCGTTAACACACGTAAATATATATTATTGAACCTTTAATTTTTATGCCTTGCCGAAGAAAAATTTTTACAATTGCCTAAGTAGATGTCTATAGACATCTAAAAATAGCAATTTTTGAATTTTGGAGGCTTAATAACTGCTAAACAGGGGGTGCTACCAAAATATTTTATAATATTTTAAAACTTATACTAATTATAAAAGTTCTTTCTTGTCTCAAAATTTCAAAAGTTCCTATCTCAAAGCGTGCTGGAATTATGAAAAAATAAAATTTTATACAAAATTAGGTTTTAACGTAACGGTAAATTTAAATAATAAATTACAAAATATTGCAAAATTTTGATACTGTTTTGTAGAGAAAAGAAAATTTCCGGTCTTCTAGTGTTTTTAGATTATAAAATTACTACGCAGAGCCTGGGATATATACTTCTGAAAATAGGGCTTTTTTGCAAATTTGGGGGGCTGTAACTTTGGAACCCTATACAATTAAAAGAAACCATTAACACACATAATTATATGTTACTGGAGCTTTAATTTTTTTGTCTTGCCGAAGAAAAATGTGTACAGGTGTTTAAAAATAGCAAATTTTCAATTTTTGAGCCCTAATAGCTCTTAAACAGGGGGTGGTACTAATTCTGAAAGTTCTTTTTTGCCTCACAATTTTAAGCCTCTATCTAAAAGCGTACCGAAGTTATGAAGGTAAAAAAATCATGCAAAATTAGGTTTTCACATAACGGTAAATTTAAATACTAAATTTAAAAACTATATATAATTTTGATATTGATTTGTAAAGGTAAAGAAAATTTCTGTCAAATGGCGTTTTTAGGTTGAAAAAATGTTAAGTGAAACCTGAAGTATACCTGTTTAAAAATAGGGCTTTTTCAAAATTTGACGGGCTGTAGTTCCGTAATGGAGCGGGCTACATGAAAAAGTTGTTCCACAAAATTAATTTTTTTTTGAGACTTACCTATGGTTAAAATTTTTTTTCTTTAACGGTGTAGAAGGTTTGTAAACAGACGGACGGACGGACGGACAGAGTGAAACTAATAGGCAAATTTTTTCAAAATTGTTTTGGAAATGTGCTAAAAATTGTATCAGGTCACGTAAAAAAGTACGAAACACTTTCGTTTTCCAAGATCTTGTAAACACTGAAACGGAATATATTTTTGTATACATAGTAGAAAATTAAAGCCTCCTAAAAAAAAAAAAATTTAATCTTTTACTTTTTTTTATTTTTATTGATGATAGTTGAGTTAAGGAGTCAGCAATCACTAGACTCTAGGTCTGCAGTAGACTTTAAAAACGTATGAGAATCTATAGAACTTGACAAAAGATGGTGTTATGTTTCTTTTTATTTCTGTCAGGATGAACAATTCTGACGTAAATATCTTTGAAAAATTCTCAGTACCATTTCAGAGAGTCCACATATATCTTGTAAAAAAAAATTTTCCCTAAATTAAGATGTGTTCCTATTATAAATTGGTTAGGTACCTATATACTTAATTCAAATTGTAATTAAAAACCATTTTAAATCGTTTCATTATAGATAATAGGAAACAAAATGTTGTAAAACCAAATACTTTGTCATTTTTATTACAGAAACTTAAATAATATTATGAAGATTAGAATATGTAGATATTCCTACCTACACACCTTAAGGTATTTTTAAGATTATTATTACCAACTAATTTTTTTTCTAACCTAGGTATTTATGCTATGAAGAATTCATCACATTGTGTGGTTAATGGTTTTGATGTAAGATAATTGTTTTTTAGATAATTTATGATAATCATGCTTATGAGTGAACTTTTCTTTTAATATTATTATGTTTTTTGTTATTATGGATTTGTTATTATTTGAATCTAAAAAAAATAAATTTATGAATTCAAAATTTAGGACTACCTCTAGGTTTCGTTTAATTACAAGGAAATACAAAGTACATTTCATAATAACCATAAATTACTTATAGCTTTCATTTTTATTATACCATACACATTAAGTATAGGGTATATTAACTTTGGTATGGTGTTTGTAGCCACCAAAAGGAAGCGAGTTAGGTATAGACATGTATATATATTCTGAATCAGCATCACCTCATGAGTCGATTTAGCGATGTCCGTCCGTCCGTCCGTACGCACGATAACTCAAAAAATAATGATGCTATCTTGATAAAATTTATACTGTAGGTTAACAATGACTAAGGTAAGGCGGGGATTGTAAGTGGGCGAAATCGGACCATGCGTTCGAGTACCTCCCATACAAATCTCAAAACCGAACAAGCATATATTCGAAATTAATAAAGATAGAAACTTCAAATTTGGTACTAGGGTATTGTGTCCTGAATCCCTTATTTGTTGAAAATTTGAGATGAATTGTAGGAGCTGTTCGGGTACCTTCCATACAACTCCCAAAACCGAACAAGTATATCTTCGAAATTAATAAAGATAGGAACTTCAAATTTGGTACTAGGGTGTTGTTTGCTGAATCCCTCATTTGTCCAAAATTTAAGATGAATTAGAATGGTTGTTCGGGTATCTGCCACAAAACTCCCAAGACCAAACAAGCATATCTTCGAAATTAATAAATATATAAACTTAAAATTTGATATAAGAATATTCTACCCTGTTGATGTCTCTAAAATTTGAGACGAATTGGGGTGGTGGTCCGCGTGCCTTCACACACTTCCCAAGACCTAAGAAGTTTATATTCGAATTTAATAAAGATAGAAATCTGAAATTTTGTACAAAGGTTGTAAAAGCATTTATTTTTTTAGCTTAGTTATATTAAATACTTAACTAAAATAACTTATGGATTTTTAATTTAATTTGAATTTTTTAGGTGTAGGGTATAAATAAGTCGGTTACATCGACTTACTGTTACTTTTACTTGTTTTTAAATATCATAAATAATAAATTATTAAGAATTTACTTTGAATTGCAGCAAAATAATTTTCTTTTAGCAAAAATTGCATTGACAACAAGGCGTTAATAAAAAATATTTGCGTTCATTGAAGTCTGTAATTATTATAAAGTTGATAACATTTAAGTCTCGAAGTTCAGAGAATCCCTTGCTTTATTTTTCTGGATAATTTCATTTCAGAAGGCTTTTGCTGTGATTTTAGAAAAATTCAAATCAAAAACATTAAGAGTAATATATTACAAAAAAAAAATTTTTTTTGAGTAGATAATCTTTTGTTCTCAAGCTGTCTTTTACTATAATTTTTTTTTTTTTAGTTTATTCCAAATACATGTGACAACAAATTACACAGCCTTTCCATTTCAAGCGTGGCTGTAAATGTCGTAAAGGGGATTATTATTACGACGTGTGTGCGATTCACTATAAATTTAAATGAATGTTTAAAATTTTCTATTGGTTTAAACTGGTATGGACAATTATTATTTGTTCGGTTTCGAATGATTCGGATGATTATGCTTGTTAAAGCATAATTTGATTTAATGATCTGTAAAAGTAAATTATTCTAAAAAGTAAACAATAAGTATTTTTCTCTAAATGCATTTTAAAGGTTGATTCTTATTACAATGTCACATGATGACGCCGTGATGACAACATACCAATGTCGTTACGTGATTTTGATTTTATCAATTAATGCATTATTGTTCAAAATATCGTTTTTTCTTTTTGGCGGTAAAACGTCAATCCTGAATACAAAAATATGTTACCGTTACAGTAGGACATGCAAATAACAACACTGTCTTACAATTTAAATACACTTAAAATACACTCATGTAATATTTTATTTATAAAGGGGCATCTTACTATCTGTCAATTCTTTTTTAATCCGATTGTGACATTTAGTAAGTTTGATTCAAGTTTTACCAAAATTCTTCCACTAATTAATAAACAAATATGATAAGTAAATTTTTTAACATATTTTTACTAATAATTTTCATAAAATTAAAAACGTACAGATCGCGATACATTTTATGCAAATAGTACCTACCATTCAATAAACAATGGACGTAAAATAAAGTTTAGTTTTTTTGTTTTGTTAGATTAGACTCTTAATATCGAATTTTAAAAAAATTGCTAATTTACTTTATTGTCATAAATGTTTATTTACTCCAAATGTTTTTATCAATTTCCATTAAATTCACATAATTTTTCAAGATTTTTACCGTGAATTTAAAAAAATTCACAATATTGTAAAGTTAAATTTACAAACATCAAAATGTCAATATTTATTGGTTTGTGTCTTCAATGGATTTCATAAATGAGTTAAGTTAAGTATAGAAAAATGATGCTACTAAATAGCGTTACACACAGAACTGGCTGAAAACAAAAATATTATGGCAAAATAATAATATTTTAATACCTATATCGGTAAAACCCTTTATTTCCATAAAGGAGTTTTATAAAATTATTATAATGATCCAGAAGTGAACGTATCTATTATATACTCTAACTTCCCATCACAGTTCACTGAAATTTATTAACAATATTTTTAATATGACATTTTTTAAATTTTTTTTGAAAATTCTCAAAAATATTTATTTAGAAAATTTAGGTATTTAGTTCAGAAAGGCGACCTAAATAAATTTTTCAAAAAGAAAAAAATGTTTGTATAAACATTTTTGAAAAATTTTCTTAATTGGAGAAAAAATTAAATATTTTTACCCCTTTAATTAATTCAGAAGTTAAGAAAGATAAAAGAAACTCAGAATATATTTATCATTTTTTTTAAAAAAAAAAAAAACTTGTTTATTACAAAGTATCTTAGTATCTATAGATACCTACTTCGTTAAATATTCACTAGAAAAATTCTTTTTTTTTTCGAAATTTAAATAAAGAATTAGATAATATGACGTGTCATGAAACAGTTATACTGCACTAAAATTTTTATTTGTTTCATGTATACTGATAAATTGTTTCAAGGATTCGTTTATGCAAAAAACAAAAAAAACAAAAAAGAAACAACTGTGACAGTAACGGTAATATGAAAAAAAATTATATTTTGCTTTTGTTTTTTAAAATAAGTCATCTAGAGTTTAAAGTGATTAAAAAATAAACTAAAGAATACGAGAACACTTTAAATTATATTCATATTCATGTTCTAATGAACAATGAAAAAAAAATAAATAAATGATGGAAAAAATTTGATTTTGTTAGGTATTGTAAAGGTATTGTTACTTATAAAATTTAAATTGTATAATAGATTTGACGCTATTGTTTTTAGAATTTGTCAAGAAATGCTTGACATAATATCCCTGACCTACTTTTAATATTGAATTATAGATATTTAAAACAGTTATTTTTGTTTAAAAAAAAAAAATTTGTAAATTCAAAATATAGATTTTAGATTAATTTGGTGCTATATTTTAAAATACTACATAATATTATTATGTAAAATCAAAATATAATTGGTATGTTTTTGAGGGCACACATAAAAACAAATTTAATTATTTATTTATTTAAGAAAAATACCCTGATACATAATATGGAATGTAACAGTAAAATCATGGCTGCCTTTTCCTTTCGGATGTGGCAGGGAAAAACAAATTCACAAAATTCAAAAGTTGCTATTATTTTTCTTCATAAACATTTGTAATAACATTTATTAATTGTTTTAGGAAATCGTTCAGGTCAGGTCACGTTATCTCATACGCTTAATAAATTAATTGTCACCTCATACGGTTATAGCTTTTAAACTGATTGTGAAAAACAATAAAGATGAATACGCTA
The DNA here is from genome assembly GCA_947095535.1 of Poecilobothrus nobilitatus. Lineage (NCBI taxonomy): Eukaryota > Metazoa > Arthropoda > Insecta > Diptera > Dolichopodidae > Poecilobothrus > Poecilobothrus nobilitatus. The sequence goes on from OX352773.1 coordinate 232,264,135, forward strand.
ATATTCTTAAAGACAGTACCTACTCATCTCACAAATGATTAGTTTAACAGTATAGGAAGTTAGATATTAAAAATTTGGAAAATTTTTTATTTCAAATAAAGGATAGGATTAAGTTGAATTAAAAAAAATTATGCTAATTTTTGTTTGGATTTTTACATCTTAACCCTTATGTCAAACGCTTGGTACAAATGAATAATTTTAAATTTAAACCACAATATTTCCCACACTTTTTGAAGTGTAAATCTGTAATTTCGTGACATCTTCAATTAAAGTGTTATGAATCAAAGACATACTAAAAATATATATAGTTTGGTGGAGACAATTAGGATTTGGAGGACTTAAACGTTGTCAACTACGTTGCTTTGCTTTGCTAAATATTGCTTTGATTGCAATGCTTCTCAAGATTAAAATTTTTTTTATTTAATTTTCTTTTATTTTGTATTCTTTTTATTCTTTTTTTATTTAAGTTAAATTATGAAATATTTTGTTAAAGTTAAGTTATGAATTAAAGTTATAAAAAAACAAAAACATTTTATTTTTTACATATTATTTCTTATAGAAAATGTATGAAAAACATTATTGGTACAAATGTACCAAGGGTTTGACATAAGGGTTAAGACAAGGGTTTGACATAAGGGCTAAGAAAGGTAGGTATATTGTTTATCAAATTTCAGATTCTCCGGTTGGATGTAAAAGATCTTAAACTTTAGGACTGTAGTTATATCTGTAGCTAGGAAATCAAACTATATGTTTTTCTACAAATTTTTTTTTTTTTTTTAATTTTTATATGATTGAAATTTCATTGTTTTACTTTAAACGGTGTCAAAAACAGCACAGACTGTACGTTGACAGTCGAAGAAACTAAAACTAATGTAGAATTATACCTATATTAATTTTTTTTTTTAAGAAAGAAAATTTCAAATTATCGGATAGGTATAGTTAATTTTAGAATCAATTAACAATTTATTATTTTAACCTATCTGTCGAATGGTATCAAAAGCTAAACACTAGGAAAATGTAATGGTTTAAAAAAAATAAAATTAATTAGAAAAAGTTTCTATAGAAAAACGATTAAAAAAATGGTTAAATCTATTTATTTGTATAGAATTCGTGACAAAAAATTAAATTGAATTTTAAGCGTGTATGTTAATATAATCGTATTGAATTGAATGGTGGCTAAATTTAAATTGGTATAATAAAATATTGAAATAAAATTTTTAACTTTTATATTATGCTGATAGTTAAATAAAAAAACAAATGAGTAGAATATTTTTTACTATGATAAAACTCAAATGAAAATTCTATGATTTTTTAAATATTCTATACCTATAGATGCTTTTTTTATACCTATAGATGCTAATGATGGAAGATATTGTTTTTAATTAAATTTCGCTATTTTGATAAAAAATTGTTTTGATTATTAAAAAATTTTTTTACTTGTCTATAATGTCAATTTGTTAAAGCCCAATTTTAAGTGGATTAAAATTATTCAATAAATAAAAAGGTAAAGAGAAAAAATTCATTTTTATTTATATATACCTATTATAGGTTTTCGTACTATAATTTAATTTATTCCTTTTTTATTTTTCTTTTTTTAATAAAAAAATCATAAGTGGGTAAGAGACCCACCGTAGGAGTGTGGATTCGAATCCCTCACACGTCGTAAGAGTTAGTCCCCCTTACGATATTTACAGCCACGCCTGAAAAGGAAAGCCTGTGTAATTTCCTGTCCAGATTTATGTGGCAGTAAAATATACTAAAAAACAAAAAAATAAAAAAACTATCTTTTAGTTTCGTTAACTAAAAGCTATAACGATTTGTAAATATTAATAGCAAACCTAAGATAAAGAAATAATATCTTACACCCGAATTTCAATTACTAATAATTTTGAAAGTGAAAATAAAATTATTTGAATAGTATCTATAGATATTAAGAGCTATAATTAAACAGCTATTATTATAAACAGCTATTATTAGTATATATTTATTTAATGACGAATTCTTTCCGCGTCTGCGATTTCGCCTGAATTAAATCAATATTGAATCACTGTTAAATTAATTACGGATGCGAATCTTATGTGGTACTAAAATTTTGCAAAATATATGTTAATGTGTATCTGAAAAAGGCTGTTCTCTAAAAGAGAACTTTTAAATTCTGTATTTATTCCTGTATAAGGGATACGTAAGTGATTATAAAAGAAAGTTTCATATTTAGATCTAGATAACCATAACAATTTCTAGATAACAATAAGTTGGACACCCGTATACAAATTTTCTTAACTTAAAAGACACATTTATATATTTCATATTGTGTGTAGGTATCTACTTTTCCTTAAAACCAAAGAAATTGTACCTTGATTAAAGAAAAAATTCTAAAACAAAAAATTACAAATTTTGGTACATGAATAGTCCTCTAAAATAATAATATTTTTATTGTCTTTTTTGTCACAATTTTTTATTTTTATATAGCTACAACCGCGTTTTTAGCACATTTATAGAAAAAAAAATTGGAAAATTGATCTACTAATTTCTAAAAGTTCACTCTTTCCGATTGTTTGTTTACAAAATTTCTGAACCATTAAAGATAGAACATGAAGTTATGTTACTACTAAATATTTTACGAAGCTAAAATCCTAAATCGAAGCTAAATCCTTTATAAGTCTATTTTCTGCCCTGTGTATATCTCAGAAAAGTCTTATTGTCATACCTGTGTATGTGTATATCTCGTTCACATTTTTTAATACCTTCATAACTCCGCCACACTTTTAGTTAGAATTTTATAATTTTCCGAGAAGAAGCTATCAGAGAAGAATTGTCATAAATTACTGCAACCTTTTTTTTCCATCTTCCTTGTTTTAAGAACTATTAAGAGACAAAAATTAAAGCTCATCAAACATTATAAATTTATATGGTGTTAACAGATTTTCTTAATCGTATAGGATTCCGTTAAAACTTTAAGAGAATTTACAAGTTGTAGTACAAGTCAAAATATTGTAAACTGTTTTTATTGTCTTTTGGAAAATGTGTGTTTTTTAAAACCTTTATTTTTCATTCTAGCCTGTGTTAGCTTGTAATTGAAAATAAAATAATAATATATTCAATTTGTAGTGGAATATTGTTTTGTTTTGCATTTTAAATTTACAATTTGGATTTATATAAACATTTTATAATAATTTTACTACAGTTCCTTTTTTTTAATCAAAAATAATAATAACAAAAGAATTTCATTTTTACTTTAGCGATATGCAATGTAGACAAAGATCATCATTTTGAATTGTGGTATTTGTGTGGTGAAAAACACATATATGGTATTTGTGTATTGAAAAGAAAATATTATAAATGCAACTTAATCCTTAGTTTTAGGACAAATAGTTGATGGTTTTTTCTATCTAAGCTCACTAAGCATAATATTATTATCATTATATTTTGAAACAGGCGCTAAATTTTTTATTCTTAACGTTGATGAACAAAATGTCAGTAGAATGACAATACAATGCCAGTAGAATGATACTGTCTCATTTTTAAAACAACAGTCGAAAAGATATGATTGCTAATTTTTTTTTTTTATTAAAATAAATATTTTTGCATTCGCAAATATTATATTATTCAATAATAACATTCTGAAAACAATAAAAATAGAATTTTAAGTAATTCTCGATAGTACTGGAATGTAAATTTACGAATAAAAAATGGAGTAAAAAATTTAATAAAAAAATTGGAATTTTAATTCAGGAAAAAGGAAATATAAATAGTTTTTCTAGGCGAGCAGGTTGTAATGAAAAAATTATTTTTCTAAAAATTTACATTTTTATGTTGCTAAAAGTCCACATACACTGACTAATATTAAGCGGTTATTAGATATCATATTGGATAGCTGTTACAAAGTTGAGATGTAAAAATGACTTTTTTATTTTCTAGTACCTACATACGTTTCAAATTGAATTTAATAAAATTTAGTCTATAGTAAAATTTTTAACTGTGGACTTAAAATAACTGTTTTTATAATGATGGTTTTTTCACAATGAGATGAAAATGCAAAAATATAAAAAAAAAATATTTTTTAATACTAGGATGATGCCCATTTTATACAAAACGTTGAGATGGTGCTGTTTATTTAGTACTATTTATAGAGAGAACAAAATTGTATATCTAGCTATATATGGTTGTTATTATGAAGGGGCACGTGCGGTTGCCCTTACATCTAAACTCTGCGAATCCTTTGTGCTATATACCTAACTGTACTAAGATAATTTGTAAAATATTTATTATTATTATTATTATTAAAGAAGTTCAAATCCTTTATAAATTTGAATACAAGAATCAAACATCAGCTATAATTAATACCCACTGTTATACTAACAATTTACTTTTTAGTTTGAAAAAAAAAAAAAAAAACCGAATTTTTTTACATACTATCAAAAATTAAAGAAAATTCAAGTAAAAGCAAAAAATTAGTTTTGCAATATCATGGTAATCTGTTTTTCTTTTCTTGAGATATAAAAAGATACCTTTTTCTTTGGCTAGGAAAGGTAAGAATCATCGAAAAATATTGTACGTAACCCAGTTATGTGAGACTTTAACTCACTAAATACACCAGTCTCGTCTTAAGATCTTAAAACTAGTTTGAAATAATACTCAATAATATTGCGTTAACTCTTGTAGATCTACTCAACTTGTAAATATCCGTCAAGGTAATCTGCTTTTATGGCTAAGTCTAGGAGTATAATTATTTTAAGTCTTCCATTGACATTTTCAAAATGTAGCAGTTTTTAAGCTTTGACATTTATTTGCCCTCCTAAATAGGTCTTAAGTTTTAGTGCATATATTTTTTATTTCTTCGCTTATAACTAGTAGGTATTTCTAGATCCCTATAATGTAAATCGTATGCAATTTCATACGTAAAAAAGAGCCCTAACCAAATTATACGTAAAATTTTATTTTGGAAAATTTGAATGCTCTAAATATTTATTTGTTTTATTTGTTTGTAGATATGGGGCACTACATGCCGTACAACCAAATAAATAGTCTTAAATATTTTGATTACATAACAAAATTTTATATTCTATTGGCAATCTAGAATTTCTTTATTTGTCTATATTTCGATTCTAATTCGACATTTTTCTTTTTGACATGCTTTTTCCACCTTAGCTTGACATTTAATATTATTCCTAAAGGTATTTTGCCTTGTTTTATTCTTGGAGTATATCTACACCATTTAATTTTACGGTTGGGGGGATTTACGCCCAGCGACGAACGGACAGATATATAGTCGGACAGAGTGAAAATACTACCTAAGTATATTCTTTCAAGATTTTTTTTTTGAAAATGGGCTAAAAAGTATAATAAATATATACATATAAAAAATAAAACGTATCTTTAAAATTGGAAAAAAACAGGAAAAAATAAAAAAAAAACAATTGGGACTCCTTTTTATTAAATCCTTAATTTTTTATTTTAATTAAAAAACAAATATTTAAAAATTTTTTTTTTAAATACCCAAAAAAAAAAAGTAGTAGGAATTTTTATTCATTGAGCAACAAATCATGAGTTAATTGTATTTATAAACAATGAACAATAAACAATAATAATAAATTGATATAAAAAAAGCTGCTGTAGAGGGTAAAATAAGGAAATTTTATAAAGAAGGATAATTTCAAAAGTAAAATTAAAAAGTAAAATCCAAAATAAAATAAGTATATAAAATGATTAAATTTAATATTTATCACTTTGTCATTATTAAAAATGTTCGAATCATGTATAAAAAACATTTTTTTTTTTTTTTTATTTACATTAAAAATTTGATTGTTTCTTTAGAAGAATTTTTAGCAGTGAGCAGAGTATATTTTATGGTATTTCATTTCATCGTTAAAATTATTATTAATAAATTTTTAACAAATGACAATATTTATAATTTTCTTTTGTGGTAATAGAGTATATAATATTTTATTACACATACATAATAATATTAATTCAAAGAGAAAAGAAAGAAAAAAAAAAATTTAACAGAATTTTATTATATATTAACATTTATCCGAAATGAAAATATTTTTTCATTAATTTTAACTATAAAAATTTTTTTTTTTTTTTTTTCTTGTAAATACAATTTTTTCAGTTTTGTTTTTTCACATGCGTTGTTTTAATTGTGTTTTTTTTCTTTTTTGCTTTATATTTAATCATTCTTCTTTCTTTACAAATTAATTTTTTATTTCTCATTTTTAAAAATTGCATATTTTTAATAATTTATTGTTTAAAAGTTCTTTATTGAAAACATCTGCTTTTAATATAAAGATAATTGAGTATAAAATGATTATTTCTTTTTCCACTTAACATTATAATTATTATTACAGCACGAATACCATTACCCTTTCAATTATTAAAATATAATTACAAGGCAATTTAAATTTTTCAATAATTTTCTCTTTTTAACACATTTTCCAAAAAAAAAAAAACTTTGGAAAAATTTGCTTAGTATCTAGTTTCACTCTGTTCGTTCATTCGTGCGTCTGTTGATAAAACTTCAATATCGTTTAAGATGAAGCAATAATATTTTAATCACGGATATAGTTATTAACATAATGATAATATGAAGTTATTCTACAACATACATTAATGTTGTAGAATATAACTTTATTATGTATAGATTATTTTTCTTTTTTTTGGAAACGGAAGTGGGAAAAAGCATCTTCCAATGACGCCAAGAATTCGCCCTTGGTAGTGTAAGATTCTTAATGACTAAATCCACCTACACCTTTTTCCAAAAGAATAGGGTGAAATCCTTACCTGTTAACGCAGTATATTGTCTAGGGAATAGGGATAGGAAAGGATAAGACAATATGATACGGAAACATTGAATTGGGAGTGGGACTTTAAGGAAACTATTATTCCGCCTTTGCCATTTTGAAAATGCCTTTTGAAAATGCGCCTTTAAAAACCCTTGGTTTTACATACTAGATTTCATATCTTTTTATTACTTTTCTCTTTTAAGAGAAATTGGCATCTTACAGTGACAATAGTCATTGCAACGGTTAAAGGTGCGATTTAAAACATGCAGTAGTATAACACCTTCTTGCATGAAGTAATTATTGAAGTCAAACGCACTGTCACTGTAGCAGCTATTATTATTGGTATTAATCACTTATTAATATTATTATCATATTATTATTTACTACAGAGTCAGAGATGTATCCATTACGAAACTGCAGTCCTTCACTGTTTAGTAGATATCTGTAATTTGGACACTTGTGCAAAATTGTAGTAAGTAAGACAATACAAATTAAAGCTTTTGTATCATATTTTTTGATTTGTTAACGGCATGTTTTTAAAAATTCCATGAATAATTATAAATTTTAATTTAAAAATAGTCACAATTTTATTGCCGTTTTGAAAATTTACAAACTGCCATATTTCTTTATTACTTTTCTCTTTTAACAGAAATCAGCACCTTATAAATTATTACAATTGAGTTCTCAGTAAATACTAATATAAAAAGAAAAACTGTGAAATTTTATTTAATTTCAATGTAATACAAAAAAAACATATTTTTTTATTTAATGAATAGCTAAATGAAATTATTAAATATGAATCAAATTAATTTATTCAGTTAAACGGTATCGTTTTTAGTTATTCCTACTTAAATACTGCCACAGAAACAGAAATACTACCACAAATTTTGTACTAATAATACCTGAGGATGTCGCTAATTCTTAAACAATCAAGGCAGGTATGTAAAACTAAATTAAAAAGTTCTTAATGGGGCACAAATTCTAAACAACTATTACTTAATATATTCACAAAGGCCTCATTATACACTTATTACATATTTTTAGTTTTAAGTGTTGGGAGCTGAAATTTTCCAAATAATTTTTTCCTGCTTTTGCTTATGTTTTATGTTTGCTTTTAATATGTGAAGTAAACTTGATAAATAAATGCTTTGCAATAATATTTTTAATATAAATATTTTATGCATAATGAAAATAATTGATGTCTAACAAAAGTAATAAAATGTTTTTATTTTGTGAGATATTGACAAATTAAGATTGCAGTTTATTGACAAACCATACAATCATTGCACCTATTTTTCAACAAATTTCTTTAATTTTACAGTTATATTATCCTGTTCCAGCACATTTTCAAAAAAATACTGACAAAATGTTCATATTGCTTTCATTTTATCGGTCGTGTATATTAAATTTTTCGTGCAGCGTTTCAAATATCGAGAATACTCACATTAATAACACTAGTATTATAATATTAATAGCTGCTACACATAGCTAGAGTTGGTAACCTCGTGCAGATACGTTCTAATTCGTGATTACTTCGTCACTGTTAGCAAGAAAGTAATTGTAATAGGCAAGAAAGTCTTTGTAATATTGAATCCAGTCTGTTAGCAAGAAAGTAATTGTAATATTGAATCCATTCCCTTACAGTCCCATTTTGCAAATCAAAGTTTCCGCATCCTTATTCTATCATTTTTTATCACTATTCCAAAACCAGTATTTTGTATTAGCACTTAGAGCTGTTTTCATCCGATTATATTGGCTAAAGGAAATGGTACGTATAGTCAATAACAATCTTATACTTTGGAACAATCTTATACAAGGAAGTGTTCTTGGTATTTTTGGGATATCCCCTTCTGCTTTAGAGAAAAAAAAACAATTAAACCTAGAAATGCATCATTGATTTTAACGGAATAAACTCTTCTGAAGTAGATATTATATTCCTTCCGTTTAAAATTTACAATATTCAATCGAAAATTGAAAATTTACTAACTGCCAAGTTTTAAGTTGAGGCTTGATGTACTGATATTTATTGAAGTGCAAAAATATAATCTGAAACATTATATTTTTTTTACATCTAAACGGCTTTTGTTAGTTTCCTTAAATTTAATGAATGATTTTGTAAATTTGCTATTTCAATTAGTAAAAACATCCTTAAATAACTAAAATAATAAAATTGAAAAAAAAAAAAACATTGAATTCAACTACATAATAAAAGAAATAACAAAAACAAAAAATAATATAATTTTAAAAATAACAAAATAAAGCTATTTATTATTTCTTTCTGTTTATTCAATCACTTTTGTATGGTAAATAAAAAACTTAACTTTATTTTTACACAAAACAAATAAAACTAATAAAAATAATAAAAATATAAAAACGAAATCCTTATAAACACAATACACAAAATATGTAGAAGTATATAAAGTTTTCAATAGTAGATAATAAAGAAAAATATTCATTTTATTTTTTTTTTTTTTTTAATAGTTTTTTCAATTATTTGTTATTTTTAAGTCTGATATATCGAATTATTTTCACAGAATTTTTTGCTGTAATAAAATTTAAATAAAACTCCAGCAAATTGAAACATATATTTACACATTTCTTAATTGCATAAAGATTTTTTGAGAATAAATTATATTGAAATAAGAGAGAGTCCTTGAAGTAAATAAATAAAATAATATGTGACAGGAAAACTACATAATATGAAGGTGTGTATTTTTATATTTGGTACGTAACGTATTTGTACTTCCTACGTGTGTAGCCAGCTAATGGGGCGTAAAAGGCATTTTGAAGATAGATATAACTTTAATTCCTTGTAATTTACAAGATTGTTCAAGGTTATTTAAAAATAAATTTTAACTGACGGAGTAATAAAAATAATATCAGATATCAAATCGAAAAAGAGTAGAAATTCATTCTTGAATAATAAAAATAGTTCAAAAATTATAGCTTATGGTAAAGAAAGTAAATAAAACGTATTTTAAAACATAATACGTAAAAAGTAAGAATTCAAATTAAAAACAAGTAAATGTAACAGTAAGTCGATGCAACCGACTTATTAATACCCTACACCTGAATAATTCGAATTAAATTAAAAATTCATAAGTTTTTTTGGCAGCTGCTTGAACTTCTTCCCTTTTCTGTCTTATTCAACTCGAATTTCAGGAACGTAAAAGAGTCATCCTCTTGGGATATGCTTGACACCTTTGTAAAAAATTATAAGTTTCTATTTTTATTAATTTCGAAGATTGTTAGTCCTTGGGAGGTGTGTGTCAGGTACCCGAATTGCCACTCCAATTCATCGAATCCATCTCAGGAACATAAAGAAAGCATACCAGAACACCATTGTACTAAATTTAAAGGTTCCACTTTTGTTGGTTTTGGAGATATGCTCGTAGCTCTTGTGCTCGTCCGGAAGTATCCAAAATACGAACCCATGGTTCAAATTCTTTCAAATGTCAGTTTCCAATTTTACAGAAAAGGAAACATAACAGAACACCTTTGTACTCAAAATAAAAGTTCTATCTTTGTTGGTTGTGGAGATATACTCGTTTGCTCTGGGGCTCGTCCGGAATCTTCCAAGATTTGAACCCATGGACCAAATCCTCACAAATTTCAGAAACATAAATCAAACATGAAGGAACACCATTCTGCCTAATTTAAAGGTTATATCTTTGTTGCTTTTGGAAATAATATCATTTGCTCTGGGGGTCATTCGGAAGCTTCCAAAATCCAAACCCATGGACCAAATCCTCTCAAATTTCAGAGACATAAATCGAACGGGAAGGAACATCATTGTACAAAATTTGAAGGTTCAATCTTTGTTGATTTTGGAGATAATTTCGTTTGCTCTGGGGCTCGTTCGGAAGCGTCCAAAATCCGAACCCATGGACCAAATCCTCTCAAATTTTAGAAACTTAGATAAAACATGAAAGAACACCACTCTGTCAAATTTGAAGGTTATATCTTTATTGGTTTTGGAGATAATCTCATTGGCTCTGGTGCTTGTTCGGAAGCTTCCAAAATCCAAACCCATGGACCAAATCCTCTTAAATTTCAGATACATAAATCGAATGGGAAGGAACATCATTGTACAAAATTTAAAGGTTCTATCTTTCTTTGTTTTGGAGATAATGTCGTTTGCTCTAGAATCATTCGGAAGCTTCTAGAATCCGAACCCATGGACCGATTTTATCCAAATGCGAACCTAGCCTTCCTTTCATGATTAGTAACCTACTATATAAATTTCATCAAGATACCTTCATTAGTTATTGAGTTTTCAAGATAAAGTTCAGTATCTTTTAATTTGGAACATAGCTGGCAATGGTGTCGTACTTCATATTGCGCAATTGAAACTATTTATCAACTAATAACCATCTATTCATAATGATTTCTTTATTTCTAACATTTATTGGAATAATAAGTTCGTTTCCGAGATGGATTTTGTAATATGTTTGCTACATTATCTTTTACGTCAAAATCTAATGCGATAAAATCTTGCATACAAAATTTTACTTTCCAAAATCTTTTAAAACAAAATCTTTTTTCCAAAAACCTATTAGGACAAAATCTTGCATGTAATTCATAATGTCACATATTCTTATATAATATAAACATTCTAGAAAAAGCGGCAAATCTGCCTTTGAATCCAACTCTAAAATCCTCCTTAACTATTTCTCTATACGTACTTTAAAAACAAAAGCCATAATCCGTTTCTTTAAAAATATTTTGCAAGATTTTGTCCTTGAAAGATTTTGTAATGCAAGATTTTAGGAAGATAGATTTTGTAATGCAAGATAAAAAAAAAAGCAAAATATCATCAAACATTATCTTTATCTCCATTCTTAGGATTATTATTTTGTACGACTACATAATGTTATTTAAAAAGCTACGGCTTTATTGTACAGCTTACTGTACAGCTACGTTTAGAAGCTTTAAAATGACATTTATTTATGAAATGACATAATAATGGTAAGTTTATATATTCTGAAAAAGTGAAATAAATTTAGTTTTTTATTTTGCGTCACATTTAACAACATTTTTTGAGAACATTTGCGTCATCGCTAGGTAAAATTATTTTTGATTACAACAGGACCTTTCAGGTTTTCTTCTTTCGGATATTTTCTTTAAAACAAAATAGCATTTTCCAATATTTTATAATTAAATGTTTTTTTTTTAAAGAAATTTTGTATTACATAATAAAATGTGTGAATTTGTTAGTTTATATCCGATATTTGATTTTTCTACGTATTTTTTTTTTTATTATTTTGTAAATAGTTTCTTTTTGTAACTACAAAAATTTTTTTAATTCAATAGAAATTTTTTATAAAAAATTCGTACGAAAATACTTTTATTTGTATAAATATAAAATACATTTTATATTTATTTTATTTATTTAAAAATATATAGCAACATTCTTCAATAACATCAAAGGACATCCAGATTTTGTATAAGCACAATAAATATAGTAAAATATTATGATAACTGTAATATTGTTTGTGTTCTTATAATATTATATAAAAATTTTTCAAATTATACGTATCTGAATTTGCTGGAGGAACTTATAAATATACTCTTTTTTATTTCCAACTAGACTAGCCTTTTCGCAAAGAGTATACATAAGTAAATACGGTTATGTTAAATTAACGTTCCATTTTCTAACTATAACGCCAACTATTTTTTTCGTGTAAAAGCAATGCAAATAGTTTTTCGAAATTCAAGATCTTGTCTTAAATATCACAAGTATCTACAGACATATTTTCATTTCTATATACAAAACGAGGAAGAGTGCAGTAGAGTAGACTGTGTCAACTCTGGGATACCCGTATGAACGTAATATATCCTGTTTCTATAAAACTTGATCATCTTTTAAAAACATTCAGAGTTTTAGTACCGAACTACAGAGATATATTTATGTAAATTGTGGAGTTGTATGATAGCTACCAGAATCTATTGCGCCTAGCTTCATTAAGTTCCAAGAAATGCAAAAAGCCTGAACCGGCTGCTTTAGACCATTCAAATTTTACAAAAGTTTTTGGCATGCAACTCGACACTTTTTCACTAAATTTCAGATACCTAGCTTCAATAGACACTGAGTTATTTTCATTCAAAAAGAGAAGTTGTATGGCAACTATCCGAACCTGTCATATCATCACAACAAAATTTTACAGAAGTTGTTGCATTAAAACTCGATCATCATTTGCAAAATTTCAGATACCTAGATTGAATAGACACTGCGTTATTTCCATTTAAAGAAAGAAGTTGTATGGCAGCTACACGAACCCGGCGGCCGAAAATGCTGGAGTTAAATAGCAAAACTAACAATTTTGCAAAAGTGACGTAAAACAAATTTCAGCCTCCTAGCTCCTTTATTTTTTGAGTTATCGTGCGGACGGACACTGAGTTCTTTTCATTTAAAAAAAGATTTTGTATGGCAGCTACCCGAACCCGTCGCACCAGCACAACCAAATTTTGTAGAAGTTGTTGCCATAAAACTTGATCATCATTTGCAAAATTTCAGATACCTAGATTGAACAGACACTGGGTTATTTCTATTTAAAGAAAGAAGTTGTATGGCAGCTACTCGAACCCGGCGGCCGAAAATGCTGGAGTTAAATAGCAAAACTAACAATTTTGTAAAAGTGATGTAAAAAAAATTGCAGCCTCCTAACTCCTTTATTTTTTGAGTTATCGTGCGGACGGACACTGAGTTCTTTCATTTAAAAAGAGATTTTGTATGGCAGCTACCCGAACCCGTCACACCACCACAACCAAATTTTGCAGAAGTTGTTGCCATAAAACTTGATCATCATTCGCAAAATTTCAGATACCTAGATTGAACAGACACTGGGTTATTTCTATTTAAAGAAAGAAGTTGTATGGCAGCTACTCGAACCCGGCGGCCGAAAATGCTGGAGTTAAATAGCAAAACTAACAATTTTGCAAGAGTAACGTAAAAAATATTTCAGCCTCCTAGCTCCTTTATTTTTTTAGTTATCGTGCGGACGGACACTGAGTTCTTTTCATTTAAAAAAAGATTTTGTATGGCAGCTACCCGAACCCGTCGCACCAGCACAACCAAATTTTGTAGAAGTTGTTGCCATAAAACTTGATCATCATTTGCAAAATTTCAGATACCTAGATTGAACAGACACTGGGTTATTTCTATTTAAAGAAAGAAGTTGTATGGCAGCTACTCGAACCCGGCGGCCGAAAATGCTGGAGTTAAATAGCAAAACTAACAATTTTGTAAAAGTGATGTAAAAAAAATTGCAGCCTCCTAACTCCTTTATTTTTTGAGTTATCGTGCGGACGGACACTGAGTTCTTTCATTTAAAAAGAGATTTTGTATGGCAGCTACCCGAACCCGTCACACCACCACAACCAAATTTTGCAGAAGTTGTTGCCATAAAACTCTATCATCATTCGCAAAATTTCAGATACCTAGATTGAACAGACACTGGGTTATTTCTATTTAAAGAAAGAAGTTGTATGGCAGCTACTCGAACCCGGCGGCCGAAAATGCTGGAGTTAAATAGCAAAACTAACAATTTTGCAAGAGTAACGTAAAAAAAATTTCAGCCTCCTAGGTCCTTTATTTTTTGAGTTATCGTGCGGACGGACACTGAGTTCTTTTCATTTAAAAAGAGATTTTGTATGGCAGCTACCCGAACCCGTCGCACCACTACAACCAAATTTTGTAGAAGTTGTTGCCATAAAACTTGATCATCATTTGCAAAATTTCAGATACCTAGATTGAACATACACTGGGTTATTTCTATTTAAAGAAAGAAGTTGTATGGCAGCTACTCGAACCCGGCGGCCGAAAATGCTGGAGTTAAATAGCAAAACTAACAATTTTGCAAGAGTGACGTAAAAAAAATTTCAGCCTCCTAGGTCCTTTATTTTTTGAGTTATCGTGCGGACGGACACTGAGTTCTTTTCATTTAAAAAGAGATTTTGTATGGCAGCTACCCGAACCCGTCGCACCACTACAACCAAATTTTGTAGAAGTTGTTGCCATAAAACTTGATCATCATTCGCAAAATTTCAGATACCTAGATTGAACAGACACTGGGTTATTTCTATTTAAAGAAAGAAGTTGTATGGCAGCTACCCGAACCCGGAGACAGAAAATGCTGGAGTTAAATAGCAAAACTAACAATTTTACAAAAGTGACGTAAAAAAATTTTCAGCCTCCTAGCTCCTCTATTTTTTGAGTTATCGTGCGGACGGACACTGAGTTCTTTTCATTTAAAAAGAGATTTTGTATGGCAGCTACCCGAACCCGTCGCACCAGCACAACCAAATTTTGTAGAAGTTGTTGCCATAAAACTTGATCATCATTTGCAAAATTTCAGACGCCTAGCTTCATTAGGTTCCAAGAGGTGCAAGAAGTCTGAACCGGCTGCTCTAGACCAAACAAATTTTACAAAAGTTGTTGGCATATAACTCGACACTTCTTTACTAAATTTCAGATTCCTAGCTTCAATAAACACTGAGTTATTCTCATTTAACCGGATAAGTTGTATGGCAGCTACCCGAACCCGCCGCACCACCACAACCAAATTTTACAAAAGTTGTTGCCATAAAACTTGATCATCATTTGCAAAATTTCAGACGCCTAGCTTCATTAGGTTCCAAGAGGTGCAAGAAGTCTGAACCGGCTGCTCTAGACCAACCAAATTTTACAAAAGTTGTTGGCATGTAACTCGACACCTCTTTACTAAATTGCAGATTCCTAGCTTCAATAAACACTGAGTTATTCTCATTTAAACGGAGAAGTTGTATGGCAGCTACCCGAACCCGCTGCACCAGCACAACCAAATTTTACAGAAGTTGTTGCCATAAAACTTGATCATCATTTGCAAAATTTCAGAAACCTAGCTTGAATAGATACTGAGTTATTTCTATATAAAGATAGAAGTTGTATGGCAGCTACTCGAACCCGCCGACCGAAAATGTTGGATTTAAATAGCAAAACTAACAATTTTGCAAAAGTGACGTAAAAAAAATTTCAGCCCCCTAGCTCCTTTATTTTTTGAGTTATCGTGCGGACGGACGGACGGACGGACGGACGGACGGACGGACGGACGGACGTACATGGCTTAATCGACTCAGAATTCGATTCTGAGCCGATCCATACCTTTGACACTATATCTAGCTCGACTCCTTTAAGGTGTCACAAACGTAATGGCAAATTTATTATACCCTTGAACATAGTTCATACGGGTATAATTATATTATTTTGACAAAAAATCATAAATAATATTTTTTTACCTAAGCCCAAGCTTAGTATTGTTTACTTGTAAAACTGATTTGAACAGAAGTATCTAATAATATTTTAATGAATACATAATATATAATGGCTACATGTGAGAATTATATTTACTTTTCAAAGGAGTCTTTAAATAATGTTGTTAAACTGTACTAAGATTCAATTCCGTTTCAAATAGAGATAAATAATAGACTGGTCATATTTAAATATTTTTATATAAATTTTCAACGTTTTCAATATCACTACTATAACTTTCATTAGGTACTAAATTTCTAAATTTTATTGATATTTCTCTCAGCTTTGAAATTTCCTATTCGTAAAACAAAGAAGAAGAAGAAGAATGGCGTGGTGAGCAAGTCTCCAGTCATTCAGATGAAAGCTCTCGGGCTTATTTTTTTTGACAACAACTTGTTTTGCTACTAAAAACTGTCAATAATTTGGCGAAGTAACTGTTAAATATCATTTTATAAATTTGTAAATGTTTACCTATTTATTTGTATCTACTTACAAAATTATTATAAATAAAATAATAATAAAAAATTATTTAAAAAACTGCTTTTTTTGAACTAAAAAGTAGAAAATAAATTTTTAATTGCGAATTTTTCTGTAATTTTCTAAATTATATTGTTGTGATGGAAGTTTCTTTAAAAAAATTTATCTCAATATAGCATTTATATATGTGCCATAAAGCCCGTGAAATTAATATAAAAGCTGGAAGCTATATTTTTAAAATCTAAGTTTATAGTAATTATGCTTTTAATGCCTCCAGCTTTTTATTTTGTACTTTTATTGATGTGAGTCTCGCTAAAATGTATAAAATTATAAATATTATACCTATACATTTAGTTTTATCTATAGCTATAGTTAAAAGGCAACAACTAAACATATACATACATGTCAAAGCAAATTTCATATTTTTATTTTACTCTGTAATAATTCTGTTAAAAAATCTGTAATTATTTTGTATGAAAATTTTTTTTATTTTGCTAATTTAATTTTAACTTCTCTATTGTTTTTTTGGTATTATTATTTTAGAATCATGTATTGTCACTGGAATCTAAACTGTGTCCAAAATTCCAAGTCTCTAGTTCAACGGAAAGGGTGTCTAACATGCAAGATTGCAAGATTTCACGATTCGTTTAACCACGAGTGTTCAATAAAAGCTGTTAAAAACAGGTCATTTAAGTATCTACTTATTATAAAAAATAAACCAACTGTAAAATATTATGGACAAATTCAGGGACACGAATAAAACTCAAATTACAGAATTTAACTTTTATATAAACTTGATACTAAAATGAAAAATCAATATTTCTTTTAAAAAATTATTTTCTATTTTCCACATAAGGAAAACGAGTTTTTTTGAAAAATTTTATTGTTTACCATTTTTAAACCTTTAAATATCTGCAAGTGCTGTTACTTTGATTTTTTTTTTTTTTTTATAAAAATGCCTTACAATATGTGTACTCAAAGATTACAATAAAAAGTACCTATACCTATTTAAATTAAAGCTTCACTACTCAAAGATTATTGAAGATTATCATATTATAGGAATCTTTTTTTTTTTCATTTAATTTTAGTCTTATAGATCAAAATAATTTCTTTAGAAATGAATAATAAAATTTAAGGTACACATATGAGATATAGGTACTCTTATGTTTTTTCTATTATTTGAATACATTTACAAAGCATTTTAAGATTGATAATATGATTTCCAGAATAAAATTAAATACAAAAAAAAAAAAAAATTAAATATTTTTTATAATGAATTATACCATTATGTTTTCAAGAAAATGTTTAATACTTTATTTAAACATCAGTTTTTATCCAATATGCAAATATTTTAATATTTCAAATAGAAAGACAGAAAAGATTATAAATGACAATAGGTACGATTTGGTATTATTATAACCCGTTCTTCTTATTTCAATGGGAAATTTTATATGTATATTTTATAATACTTTCTATACATCAATCGTAAACAAAATAAATTTATTTACTTTTTGTTGAACATTATTTGAAGGAGTTTAAATGGATACAATTTATAAGAATTTGGATAAATATTTTCTGTTATTCTAGTTGTATTATCGTAAAAGTTAAAATATAAACTTAAAGTTGATTTATTTGAATAAAAACTTTTGATAGGTAGGTATTTAAAAAAAGAAAAAAACTTTTTTGAGAAAAGAATAAGAAATAGCCTATTCTTGGGATAATGCAAAAAAAAAAAAAATCTTCAAGTATAAAACTAATATTTTTATGACATAACCATTTCTTATACTGAAGATACAAATTAAGTATAACAATATTATAAATTAATTATTATAAATTATAATAAATTAATATAATTATTCCATTATAGTATTTTATTTAACCAAACAATAGATATATACAACTGCTAACTGCTAACTGAAAGTAGTGCTAGCAACGCGACGCCTTCGATTAAAAATACTATTAGAAATTTAAATTTTCGTTCGCCTTTTTCGTATATTTGACCCCAAATCACTGAAAATTAAAAAAAAAGTTGTTAAAAATCATTGAACATAATGTGTTGTTTCAGGAGTGCTCTCTACGTCTAGTGAAAAACGTCTTGTTTTATCAAGCAAATATAAAACAAAAACTTTGGAAAGTTTCGCCATACTAATAAAAACATGTTTTATCAGGTAATTTTACAAAACGCATTTTTAGTCAGGCAGTTTTACTAAAACATATTTTTGATTCAGTTTAGATGTTTTTGCATGCCGGTTTGAAATTTTCTAAAAAAAAAAACAAATTCATTTTTCAACATTTTAAATTTTAATTTTAAAATAATTTTAAAATTTAATTATTTTGTACGTTTTTGAATTTTATATTATATTATTTTATTCTTATTAAAAAACAAATATTATTATTATTCTAGAATAATTTCGGTCGAACAAAGTTTTAAAAATTGTGGACGGACGGAAAGTCCAATATTAATTTATATGCAGGTATTATTTATTTTTGTTTAGGTTATATTTACAATATATTTGATGGTGCCGTGATATATAAAGCCATAATCGCGAAATTTTTTAATATGGCTTTAAAACACACTCGAGTGAATCATAAATCCATATTGTGTTTTAAAAATTTTGAGTCATAACATCATATAATTAAAATTGAATGATGGAGTTAAAATTCTTATATATTATAAAATTTTACAGTTATCATTATTATCCTACTATATTATTTGTTCTCTTCATGAACATGTTAAGTGAATCTTAGAGTATAGAGTAGGCACGTATTCGCCGCCGCGCAGTACGCAGACGAGCCGCGTTCGCAGAGGGCTGTGCAGAGCTCGACGATATTAGAGTTATACGTATTCTACAGAATATGAACACATATTACATATATATATATGTTATATATGTTATATATATATACGCATATATATATATATGTTATTCCGAATTGGGAGCGATTTTAGAGTTGGATTCAAAATCGGTGTATTCGCTTTTTCCAGAATATTTATATGTATATTATAAATAATATGCATATGAGAGATTCTAAATTAGGGGGAGATTTTATAGTCGGTTACAAAATCAATGACACTGGCTACCCATAGAAAGTATACTTGTCACCAAATTATTTGAAATAATAATTTACTTTGAAATAATAATATTTCTATTGATTTTTCTAAAAAAAAAATTCTTTGAAGTGAGTCATAACGCCATTATAGTTTTATGACTCATTTGAGTGCGACTTAAAGACATATAATAAAATTTCGCGATTATGGCTTTATGAGACACTCGAGTGAGTCATAAAGCCATTAAGGCTTTATGACATATGCCGTTGTATCACGGCAACATATTTGATAGCAAGAGTAAACGAAAAAATTCATTTAATTTTAACTGCAAAAAAAATAAAATAAACCATAAAAAATTAAAATTTTTATTGCTTTTTATTTTCAAAAAAAATTTGAACCGGGGTGCACTTTTTTTCAGGTCATATTATTTTCCCATTAAGTTCTGTAAAAAATATGCAACCCTAACCATTTTATTTGTGTTCTTTTCTAAAAAAAATTGAAGACAAAACTTGCTCAAGGCCACATTTTTTTCAAAACCTTGTTCTCCAAAATATTGACGGGGTAATGAAATAAATTGCATTCTCCATTTCTCCAGAATAGCAACATTAAAAATATATGTATATTGATATAATTATTGTCACTGTCAGTTAAATAATTAATAGTGATTAATCAAGATATCAAATCAAGATATAAAAATAAAAATAATAAACAAATTTTCAAAAAATAAAAAATAAAAACAAGTACTTTAATTTAAAAGAGTTTTTTTTTGTGTTTTTTTTATTATTTTCAACGTTTATTAATTTTAATTTAAATTTTTGACTGTCACATCATTTCTGTATACAAATTATCTCTGTATATTATTAATGTTAATGTCAAACTATGATTGATTTTTTCCTTTTAAATTATTTAACATTATTATAATTGAATAAAAGGTTAAAAGTTTATTTTGATAAACCTAAACAAATAAAAAGAGGGGTTTCAATGTCCGTTTACTTAAATTATGTGTATAGATTTTGCTTTGGTTTTGTTAAGTAAATTTATTAAAACACTTGTCAGTACCTACATTAACTTTATTTTTTATTTAGATACTATGTTTTATTTACTACCTATGTAAAATTTTACCTTTTCCCTTTCATTAATTTTGTACAAGAATATGTTTTATAATAATACTATATTTGAACATAATACGTATAAATTACTGTTATGTTAGTATTTCAATACACTTACTTCACCCGAATTTTCATTAAAAAAATTTTATTTCTCTCTGAGAATCTGTAATAAAATCTGTACTTTTTTAAATTTCATACACGCTTTAGTTACATTAAAACCATTTTATTTAGTGGTCAGTTGTTGCGCAAAAAAGTGAATACCAAAAAAATCTTGGGAAAAACTTTGTATATAGATCGAAAGATCGATAGGATAGATTGACATGGTTAGAAAAATTTGATTGATATGATTAGAAAATTTGTTTTCGGACCGTAAACTCCACAATAATTTCACTACAAATATCATTTATGCAAATATTGTATAAAGTTTTTTACATAATATGTTTAAAAAATAGATATATTATATATGAGTCCAATGCATAAAACTGTGCTTGAACTCAAATCTCACTTTTTCATACAAAAATTTCCCTTGAACTCGCATCCTCCTTTTTTTAACAATCCTCTTTTTTTAACACTTCTAAACCATTTATAAAACAAAAATATTAACTATTTAACAATGAATTGGGTTAATTAAAAAAAAATAATTTTGTGAAACAACTTTTTTATTCATTACGGAGCTATTATAACCCCACACAGTTAGTTGGAAATGGTCCTATTTTCAAATGCTTATAATTACAGTTCTGCATCATGTTTTTTCAATCTAAAACCGTACCTACTCGAAGATCAAATTAAATTTATTATTTTACACTCTATTTAGTATATAAATTTACCGTTATGTGAAAGCAATATGTTACAAGATTTTAATTTCTATATTTTTACGTTATATCATCGGAACACTTTTCATCAGAACCTTGAAATTTTGAAGTTCTTTAAGAATTAGTATAAGCCAGCTCACAAAAATTATTATACCTACTTTCCCCCCTGTTTAAAAACTATAACAGCAACAAAAGCTCTAGTATTATATAGCATAAACATAAAGCTCCAATATTGCATATTAACATAATATTTTAACAGCTTTTTTTTTTATTTATAAGAGGTTTCACCTTAAAACTGAAGAAAGTGTCACTTGATTTTTCTAAAATTTGTTTTACATAAAAAATTATGTGGAAAATTTTTATGCAGAAATGCAGTCGCAATTCTGGAATGCTTTTTATTGCCCTTTTAAAAATGGTTGTCTTTAAAATTAATTACGCGTCTTTTAAAACGTTTAATTTTCCATACTGCTTAATTTTTTTTAATCTATTAGTTTGTATGTTCTTATCATAATTATAAGAATTATAAAAATCTGATTATGAAAATCTTCTTCCTATTAATTCTCTATATGATATTTTTTCACCATTGCCAATTTTTATCTAATAATTAAAAAAAATATCAATTTTTTTGTCAAAATAATTTTAACTTAGTTGTGAAGTTCGCTTCGCAAACTTGAGATTTTTATTGTATTATAAATTTATTTAAAGTTGAATGTAAAATATGTACAACGTTTTATAATTTTTTTTTAGTCACAATTCAGTTTTACAATAAAGAATAAAAAAAAAAAAAATTTATTTTCACCATAAATCTTACCCTCATATTTTATAAACAATCGAAAGTTTTAAAATAAAATCATATAACAAAGTTTTATCAGATTATGTGTATTATTTACTCAGAAATAAATCTTAGATAATTTTTGATCAATGTGTAATGCAGTGAAACGCTATAACAAACGCTATCAAAAAAAAAAAATAATAATAATAATATATAAAATATCTTTTTGGGAAATAATTCAGATAGTATTAACGTAGGTACAGATTTTAATAGATTCAAAAGTTATCACTTTTATTGAAAAAATCATCAAAAACTTTGTAAATTATAGTTTTTTTTTTTTTTGTTTTCTTTTTTTTAACGAAAAGTTCAAAATTCATGTTATAATAAAAGTCAAATTTTTCTTTTAATAAAAATTTGTTGTCTCTTAAGTCTTTTTTTTTTTAAACAGATAATAAGTTTCTTTTTTCGTTTTGTTTTGTTTTTCTTTTTATATTAATTTTCAATTGAAAAGTTTTCCACTTTACTTAGCTGATAAAAAATTTAGAATTTTCACGGTTCAAAATCTTTTTGCTCCTTATTATTTGTTAGATTTTCTTTATTCTTTATTTAATACCATCAAATTGATCCTATTTTATTAAACAAGTTATCAACTTTTCAAATTCAATTCCTTTAAATCTAAAGATAATGAAAATAAAATGTAGGTATATAATATTATATAAAAAAAAAAACTTTGACAATTTCAATCGAAAAGGCTGATTTAATTTACACCCATTTCAAGTTTTCTTTTGATTTTCAATTATTATTTTGGGTTTTTGTATTTTTTTTTGTTTTTTTTTTTTCTGTTCTTTTTGAATCTGCCAGTCACTGTTTTTGTTTTTTTTTTTTTTTTGGTATTTTCCAATTTTTTATTTTTTTTTTATTGATATTAGAAAAAAAATAAAAATTATTTGTTTTATTTGTTTTTTGGGAATAAGGAGTTTTATTCGAAGAGAAATTCTTGACATCAATTGAAATCTCTTGTGTTTGAAAGTTAAGAAAAATAAAAGACGTGTAATAATAGGAAAAAATATCGACCATAATAAAGGAAAAAAAAACAAAAAAACAATGAAATAAAATTATTTTAGAAAATGATAATAAGGATATAATAAGTACATAAATAGATTATCTTGTACATGTTAATTTCCATAGTACCTATTATGTATATTTGTTTTTTTTTTAGATTATGTTACCTATAACTTATATAATATGAAACTGAGAAAAAATTGTTTTGATCAAATTAAAACAATTGAATCAATAATAAATCTTAAAAATGCATTGAAGTGTTTTATAGATTATTTAAAAGTTTTGTTAATTTTTTTTTTTTACTTGTTAATATTTAGAATGGACAACACATTTGATTTTAATGAATTTTATATAAAAGAATATTAACATAATTTTTAGCAGAAAAGTGACATTTCTAATTAAGTCTCAGCAAAAATTTAGAGTTAGTTAGTCCTTATTTCCTTTAATAGAAAATAAAAATACTTAAAAATTTAATTAAAAAAATGTACATTTTTAGAAAAAAAAATCTTGAATATCAGAAAACCATAACATTTTAATCCTTAATAGTCTTTTATTTCAAGTGATATAATAAGAACATAAAGAATAAAATTAAACTCTGAAACGCTATTTAATCCGCTGAATAACATCATAGGGTAACCCATACAGTAACAAAACATATTAATTATTCATCTATCTTGATAATTTTATGTTTCAAAAATTAATAATATCTTTTTATGGTTAAAATCTAACAAAAACTAAATTGTAATATTATTATATTGATTGTTATTTTAGTATTATACCGTTTAAAATATTGGACAATAAAAAAGGATAATAATATGTAGTAAAAGTTCAAAAATTTACAAACAAAATCAACATTAAATTATAATATTATAGTAATAATTTTGTTGTACAGAAATCAATTATTATTTTTTTTTTAATGCATTTCTCTGTCACATAAATGTGGACAGGAAATTACACAGCCTTTCTGTTCAGGCGTTACTGTAAATGTCGTAAGGGGGAATAACTCTTACGACATGTGTGAAATTCGAACCCACACTTCCTCGGTATTTACAGCGTATTTTATACGCTCTTATACGCCGAGGCTCCAGCGATGAATTATTTTGAATTTTTCAGGAAAAGAGATAAATAGGTAACTATCAATTCATGATTCCAAATACAATATTTTTTAGATGACAGTAGATAACTTTTGTTTTTCTTTTGTCAATATTCCAAAATTCAAAATTTTGTGACAAGTTGTAACAGAATAGGACAATATTAATCATCATTGATGTATAGGTATTCTTAAATACTCCTTTATTTTTTTTTTTGTCAACACTGAAGTATTTTAGCCAATAATTCTTTATATTCTAAATTTAAGTCATTCATCCTGATCCCTTATTTCACATATGATTTCGGATGTCAACCTATCCCGAATATCGAACTATCATGTCTTTGTTAGTTTTACTGATAATACCAAAATTAGCAAAAAGCAAAAAACGGGAAACGTTTTTATATTATAGATAGCTATAAGTACCTATTTGCTGGAACTTTAAATATGAGATCTGCAATTGTTTTCAGGCGTAGGGAATTTATTTAACAGAGAATGTTTTTTTTTTTTTTGGTTTCTAAAAATGAAAAAAATACATATTATTAAAAATGATTTATAGTGCTAATAATTATTATTCCGTGGTCAATGCGATTAAAATTATTTTAATAGGTAGTTTTAAATTACATTAAAATATAAAATAATTCTTTGACAGTCTAATAAAATCTAACTAAACCTACTTGTCTAAAATCAAACCTACCGAATTCTAATTACGTATCTAAACTAATTTATAATAATATGATAATTATTGTTAAATTGAAAATGACAATTTTTTAATAAATTACACGTGCATATTTAATTTTAATTACAGGTACTTAAAAGTTAAAACTTTAGTTCAAGTTTATATCATAGAATAATAATGATTTCACTATATAAGAAAAAAATTTTAAATATGTTTTTCTAAGATAGCTGAATAATTTATAAATTCATTAAATGCAATGTTTATTTAGATACGTATTTAATTTCCTAAGATGTCACTTCTACACCTTCTACTATGATAATATTCAGGTGATAGATTGCACAGCATCTTAAGAATTTTAAATACATTATTTTAACAATCTTCAGTATCCTTAGATACATATTCATAATATATAGTGAATTTTGTCATATATTATAATATTATATCGATATATTTTGTATTATACGAATATTATCATAATAATAAGGTGGTTTGTAAACTGAATTTTATTTTTTGTTCTACATTACCAAACTATGGTATATAAAATATAATACTTTTGATGTTATATACGTCATTTCATATAATAAAGTTCTTATGTGTGTAGATTATGTCTAAATGTACATGTATTAATACATTATAATATTATTATGTATTTGTATTATATGGGTACAAGATATGAGTATAGATTTATTTTAAAATGCAAAATTACTTTGAATATTATTTTATCATTTTTCAATTATAGATACGTGTAGGTATTTAGCTTTATCAATGCTTACATTAGAAATTGACACTGAAAATACAAAAATATGGCTTTTTGTTCTAATAAGACTTCAATTTAATGGAAATTCTGGTATTTACAGTGTATTGGTGTATCGATTAAATAATTACTTTAAGATTAAATATCAAATTCTCTAAATTTCCAAATATATTCAAAATTAATTTGGTAAATGACAATATAGTGGAATTATACTCGTAGTATATCTGATTTGCATAATTATGTTATATGTTTTTAATACAAAAAATTAATGGCTTATTAATACAGTGTTACAACAGGAAAACAGTTCGATTTTAGTGAAATTGCTAAAAATTAAAACGAGAACAATATAAAATTTTTCTTTTTCAACTTCTTATTATTTTAAGAGACCCTGTCTATGGTTAAAATTTCGGTGTTAAAAACGAATAAATTTCTGGTTTAAAAAAGATAAATATAAAAGTATTAGCTATACCTACACATTTTACATTTAAATAAATAAAATTTTAAATCGAAAAAAAAAGGAGAACGGTTAAAGTTTTAAAATTAGAATTAGAATAAGATTCAAAATCAAACTAAAAATAAATTTCTAAGAATTAGAATCCCAAATAAAAATTCTTTATTACATTCATTCATACATAGACAAAATGTATAAACTTTTCTAGACAGATTGAGGAAGTTCAGTCATTTAAGCTGCTGTGCTTTAATTTTTTTGTTGATAATATCAACCTCCCTAATTTGTTAATACAACACAGAAATGTATACATTCTCCTTTCTTGTAACTTTTTTTGCGTTGAAAATCTTTGAACACATAAAAATAAAAGTACGAAAATCAAATAGGGTTAATTTTCATTTTTAATATCTCAAAACAGTATCTACAACGAAAAAAAAAGATAATTTCTTTTTCAATTTTGTTTAAAATAAAAAGATAATGAAATGGAGTATGGCTTCGTTTTAGTACGATAGAAATCTAAAATGGTGTCAAAAAGACAAGAAAAAAAAGTTTTTGTTTTTATAAGAAAACCAATAAAAATGTTCGATAAGGAAGATAAAAACTGGTAAGAATTCATAATTCTATTATAGTCTTATTTATATTGGTAGTTCATTAATTAGCATAGTTTTTTTCCACAATAATTTGATGATATTATAGGAGAATTAGCCGTTAAATTCTATAAAAAGGGAGGGTGTAAGAGGATTGATAATCTGAAATTTTAGTATTCTTATTCGGTTACTTATTAGTAATATATAATGAAAATTTAATAAAAATTGATTAATTACGATAGTAAAAATGAATGGCTCTTATTTATAGTGTATTTTAATTACTTTTTCTGAACTCTGGAGGATGATTACCATCGGAATAACGAAATAACGAATAACGAAAAAGTTTTAACATGTTCAACTCAAACATAACTCAACGATACTTCTTAAGTTTTTTGATGTATATTATTATGTACAATGCAATAAATGTTATGATGTAAGTTTAACCTTTTTATATTTTAAGACATTCATCTCTTATGTGTTTTTTTAAGTTCGTCTTTTTTGCATTCTAATCCTTCAGATTTTTTTCGAGAACAGCTATTAAACTTTTAAAAATAATATTATTATTAAATTCTTTTAAAAGTCAAAATATAAAGAATCCTTTCAGTTCGAATAAGCTCAGGACAAAAGTTTTATGGAGTATTTCTTTTAGTATGTATAAATAATAACCGTTTAAAATTTCAAATTGTATTTTTTATAGTTAACAGTTTTATAAACATAACGGTGTAACATTCATTGAAGGTTATTTTATTTATATGAAACTTGTGCGAGCGCGGTTCATGAATCGTGAAAAAAATTTTAATATCTTACTACTAAGTATCTATTATTATTATATACCATCAAAGAAATTTTTCTATATTTAATATATTTTTTTTTTTTTAATCCTTTAAAAGAAAATCTTTATTGATTCCCCTTTTGTTTTGTTTTGCACAGTTTAAAATGTAAATTTGTTAATTTAAACGTGTCTTATCCAAAACAAATCCATTATATTTTAAAATTCTACAAGTTAACACCTTTCGAAATCCTTTATAATTTAAAAACTTTTAAATTTAATACTTTAATCAAGTCAGTTGAACTGAAAATAATTTCTTTTCTTTCTTTTACTTTAAATTTCTAAATCAAATTAAAAGATTAGATAATATACTATTCTTTTTTTTTGGATTTATGTATCTATAAATTGTTTCAAAAAAAAAAAATTGATTATTCTTAAATCTTTACGGTAACTTTACGGTAACTCTTCATTATTCTTAAATCTTTACGGTAACTTTAACCTTATTGTGGAATTATTGTGGAATCATTCTTACCGTTTTTGTGATGTTCAAATTTTAAATTTCAATAATGCTTTTTTTTTTTTTTTTTATATTACAACCAAAATATTATACTGATATTAACAAAAGAGAAATTTAATCAATTTTAACATAGTACTTTTGTAAAATATTTTTTTAATTTTTAATTTTAACCGAAGATTATAATATATTTGCTTTTGTTTAAAAATGATATATAAAACAATTCAAAGGACCACTAAATTTTTAGAAGAAGAAATATTTTTAATAAGTTTCTAATGCTAAATTTAAAAATAGAATTTAAATCTAAAAATTTATTTAGTAAAGTTCTAAAATAATATGGGAAGGCTGAGCTAATGCATCAGTAACATTTTACTTAGGATTATATTTAAATTTGAATTATGGTATTTTTGTTTCTTCCTGCTTCCCAAAAAACCTATGATTACATCTTGTAATCTGGATGCTTTCTTCTATCTAAAACTGTCAAATCAACAGCGATGGAATAAAAAGTATCTAATACATGGTAAATATAGCAATGATGATATCAAAGGAATAATTTAACTATTTTATAGGATCTGTATAGAATGCCATAACAACGATTATCTGTTCATCGAAACTGAAGACTTTTTCACTTAGATATATTAAAGAAGGAGTGGTTCTCATTAAAAACTATAGGAAATACGTCATAAAAGAAATTAACCTTACCGATGACAGATGCCGAATTTGTCATCAAGTGTTGGATCAGTCATCATTGGATTGCACCTGATCAGTGCTTGTACAGCATGTACTCCCCCACAAAACACCAAAATGATATTACGAAGATGATACATCAAAAAGTATTTTTTCAATATAATATTCTCCAACAAGACGCACTATTTCATAAATATACAATTTAGAAAGTATTGTAGAAAACATAATTATGGTAACCGCAGATTGCGATCATAACGATTTCTACAAATAAACAAATTGATAGTACCAGACTATACATTAAGATATCCAAAAAGAAAATAAAACTACGTATTTGATTGATATCACACATAGCAATATTATAGCAGTTCGTAAAAGAGCTAGACAAAAAAAAAAGGAAATATTTATGATTAAGCCAAGAAATTAGGAACTTACAGTATGAAGAGAGTTAATAATAGTACGTACCTATAGTTATAGGAGCAATAGGTACAATTTCCAAAAATCTTCATGAGGCTCTAAAAATCCTTAAATTCGAAAAAACAAAAACATATTTATAGACGTAATTTATATCAAAAAGGAAATAATACCAGGAATGTGCAGCACTGCCAGAACAATTCTCAACCCTACAACAGCAACAGTCAATTATATTATAATTATTTTCATTTAATATTTAACAGCATGAACGTAATTTACTGTATATAAATAAAAGAAGGAAATATAATTTTACAAATATTTAAGATTTTATTTGTCTCATTCAAAAAACCGAATCAAAGGCCAAAGTTTTAAAAATTAATATCAAAATGTTTGTATAACTTTCAACTTCCTGCAATAAAATATTTGAAAATAAACATAACTTTTTCTTCTTTTATTTTCTTCTTTATATTTTTTGTTACCATTATTTTGTTCTTTTTATAATAATTAAGTCTAAAAAAGTTTTAAAGTTACTTCAAACAATTTAATTCAAAAACCTCCGTAATGTCAATAATAGCAAAGTTAAATAAAAAGTATATACAATAAATAAATAAAAAAAAAAAAGTTAATTAATTTTCTAAAACGTAACTGAAAGTAAATAAAACATTAACAAAATGAATCCTTTTAATAAATTATTCAAAATCAAGGAGAATAAATAGTAAAACCAAAAAAAATGTGGTCGAACAGTGAATTGAGAATAATTTTCACGAATTTCTTTTTTTTACGACATCATATGAACACGAAGCTTCAAATTCAATACGACAACACGCAACATTTTTTGACGCTATGGATTAAGTTAATTCATTCCAACTTAATCCATAGCGTCAAAAAATGTTGGAGATAAAGGGAATTAAGTTAAAAATAAATTTGACAATAAACTACGTCTGAAAATTTAAAATGGAACAAACTTCGGAGTTCGGATTTAGGAATTAAGTTATATTTTTTTTTATTTTTCTAACTTAATTCAGTTAGAAAAATTTAAAAATGGATTAAGTCAGAAAATTAAAAATAAATAACAATATGAATTTCACCAGTTTTTAATAATGTAATTTTAGTTAAATTAAGAATATTAGAGATCCACGTCGCTTTTCTCAGTTTATTAATATGAAACGTAAGACTGATGACTACCCATCACCTTAATTTAATTTTAATGGAACTTATTTTAATGGAATTTGCAACAATTTCTCTACAATACGGACAGAGGAAAATATTGTTTTGCCTATCTGCAAGAACTTCAGTTTGTAGCAACATCCGACATAAGTGACATATTTTAAGATGATGCCACGGAAGCAAAACTATATTAAAGGGATTTACCAAACAAAACAGCATACATTTAAGAGGGTCTCCTATGATTGGTTTCTCCTATGATGAAGACGTAGATTCACTTTCGGATTCATTTGAATATACATCTAGAGTTTATAGATTTTAAATTTGGATTCAAAAACTATTCTAAGGTATTCTCTTTTTCCAGAATATTTAGGTATTCTCTTTTTCCAGAATATTTAGGTATTCTCTTTTTCCAGAATATTTATACCTATATATTATGCGAGTTATTGTACTAGGAAGATTTTGGAAAAAGCAGGGTTATAATATCAGGGTTACGATTTTGTAAAAAAAAACTTTGAAATCTTTTCTAATTCAGAATGTCGCATATCCATTATATTATATAAATATTTTGGAAAATATCCTCCTTTTGAATCCAGCTCTAAAATCCCCTCCTAATTCAAAATCTCCCATATACATGTATATTTTCTGTAAAAGATATTATATAATCCTGATTTTGCTTTCAATTCAAAATTACTTCCAATTTTTTTGTATTTTTCTAACTTCTGATTTATAAATATTTTTGTAAATGAATGATTGAAGACTCTTAAATGTTTTTAGTAATTTATAGGTATGTAATTATTGTATAAAATTAATAATTCCCGTTAGATTTTACAGTGAAAAACCGTTGGGACAAATATAATAGCAAAAAATATAAGCTGCTTTTTGTTTTGTAATTTTTTTTTAAATTTTTTTTCAAATTTTCAGATAAAATATAATTAAATATGTTACCTACAACTGTCTATTTATATTGTATCGAATTAATGTATATTTCTACTTATATCATATATTTAGATACAACTTGAAAAAATGGCAAATAATTAAATAAAATATTTAGAACGCATTATGTATAATTTGAAATTTGTAAATTGTATATAACATTAAATGTTTAATAACGCAAATGTCAAAATATTGATATGAAAAAGATTTTTTTTAAATTATTTATGTATTGTCTGTTTTTAAAAATGTTAACATGCTAACATCAGATTTTTCTTGTAACATTCTGTTATATGTATACATTTTTTCAATACTAAAATGGAAATTAATTTATAAATTATTTAAAAATGTTACAAAATGTTTAAAAAAAGGATATAGTATTTTCAAAGTAAGTGATTTAAATAATATTATCTACATGACTTTCCTTTTATACCTATAATAATTGTATACTACATTTCAAAATAAATATTTATTAAATGATTTTCATTAGAAAGGTTATAAATTTTAAAAGCTTGAATCACAAAACGTTGACAACCATTTTTCAAAGCTGAATTTCTCATAAATTTTTTAAATTTTTTTTCAAATCAAATTTATTGTAACTTTTATAACCTATTTCAGAGTTTTTTTTAAATTCTTATACATGCAATGCTCATAAATTTAATTTCTTGAAAAATGATGTAAACAATTTTGTTATGTAAATAATATGAATAATGTTTATGATGTTCTTATAATAGGTACATAATATTATGTAATTTTGCCGGATTATCAATATAATAATTTGTCTTTCCGGAAATTTTTTTTTGCAAATATACACAAAAACTATAGTTGGATATTTACAATAGTTTTATTCTTATGTTACAATTGCAAATATCTATCATCGAAAATGGATGATGTACCTACCTATTTTTCTTTTACTTAAATTTATTCTTTATTATTATTCTGAGAAGCACTTAAAGGTATTTGTAGCACATTTCCAAAAACAATTTGAAAAAATGTGCCTATTAGTTTCACTCTGTCCGCCTGTCCGCCTGTCTGTCTGTTTATTAAATTTCTACACTGTTAAAGATAGAGGAAAAAAATTTTAACTATGGGTAGGTTTCAATTAGGGCTCAAAAATTTAAAATTTGTTATATTAAACACCTGTAACACATATATCTTCGGCAAGACAAAAAATTAAAGCTTCAGTAATATATTTTTATGTGTTTTAATGGTTTATTTTAATTGTATAGGGTTCCAAAGTTACAGGCCCCCAAAATTACAAAAAAGCCTTTTTTTCAGATGTATATATCTCAGGCTCTGCGTAGTAGTTTTACAATCTAAAACCACTAGAAGACCGGAAATTTACCGTTATTTAAATTTACCGTTATGTTAAAACCAAATTTTGCATAATATTTCTTTTTTCATAACTCCAGCACGCTTCGAGATAGGAACTTGAAATTTTGAGACAAGAAAGAACTTAGAATTAGTTTAAGTTTCCTCAGACTGTTTTTGGTGACACCCCCTCGTTAAGAGTTATTACGCCTCAAAAATTCAAAATTTGCTATTTTTAACACCTGTAAATATTTTTCTTCAAGACAAATATTTTTCGACAAGACATAAAAAATGAAGGTTCAATAATATATGTTTACGTGTGTTAACGGTTTTTCTTAGTTATATAGGGTTCCGGACTTACAGCCCCTCAAAATTCCAGAAAAGTCCTATTTTCACATTTTTTCTTATTACATTAAATTTTCAAATTTTTGTGCAAGTCACAATTCTAAACAGTTTGTATTGTCTTATGGAAATGTGCGCTTCTAAAAACTGTTGGTTTACATTTTACCTCGTTTTTTTTATTTTAACGATAGTGTAAAAAATTTTAATTTAATTTTGGTATAATAATATTGCAGAGAAAATTGTTGCAGAGAAAATTGAAATTTGACATAAGATAACAGTATATTTAATTTCATAGAATTACATTTTAGTTGAAAGTTGAATCGGGAAAAATTAAAATAACAAAATAATATTATGTTTAATAAATACTTTAGTATTCATTGTATGGCTTATCAATTATGACTTCTCTTTGTAATTGATTTTCAATCAAACTATTCCTGGGTCAAGTTCCATCATTGATTGTAGTATTTCATATAAAAATTTGTAATATATCATAATATAGTATGTTTAATTCTAACTAGGCATAGTAAAATTTGCACACAGGCAATAGATATCGTAACCATGATTTTTTTCCGAAGCATAATTGTTAAGAATTCCATACTGAAAAAATATTTAATAAACTAAGCAAAAATAACTATTTTACCAAATAATAGATGGCGCGCAAGTAGGTTAAAAATTATTTAAGTTTCATAATCTTGTACAATACGTGCAGACGAATAATCAAAGGTTTATACTATAAAATAATGTTTCATATAAACTAAAATCTTAGTCTAATTTAAATAATTAAGATAATTAAGGCTGTTTGTGATAATTTTAGAAGAAAAAAATTAAAATCATTGATTGAGTTATTGAATTAAGA
Source organism: Poecilobothrus nobilitatus (assembly GCA_947095535.1). Classification (NCBI taxonomy): domain Eukaryota; kingdom Metazoa; phylum Arthropoda; class Insecta; order Diptera; family Dolichopodidae; genus Poecilobothrus; species Poecilobothrus nobilitatus. The sequence continues at coordinate 232,298,029 of OX352773.1, forward strand.
AACTTTCGTTAATTTGACATTTCTACAAGAATAAATGTCAGATCATTTTCTTGTTAAATAGAAAGTTTTGCATAAAAATTGTCAATTTCGAGTGTTGACAAGTAAAGTAAAATAAAATATTTCGTACGATTTTCACGTAAATAAGAACCAACTATTTAATATGAAAAAAAATAATAAGATACATAATATTCCAGCATTCGATTCTGTGAGAACAACAAACTAAAAGATTAAAAAATGTACACTTAATTATCCTTAAAAAAAAATTACTTACAATTCCACAAATTGTATATCACTAATAGTACCAAGAAATAAAATTATAAACTGTAGATACTAATAATTCAACTAACATCAAAAAACCTTTAGGGATTTTTTCAATATTATCTTACTAAGAAATATGGACAATTTGGTATGCAATTAAACTTGTGCACTTTAAGTAATAATTTAATTATGATCAAGATTTTCCAATTGATTTTGATTTTTTCCTACCTTGAACAAAAAAATGAGTGATAAAAAATGAAATTCTTATTATTAAAAAAATTGCCTTAAGCATATTATTACATTATATTTTTATCGTTTCAATTGATTGTAATGGAGAAAAAAAATAAAATTAACTGGAGAAGTATAAATTTAGTAGAGTAGATTTTAATCAAATATTATTTTTTTCCCAGTTTTAAGTGATTTAAATTTTTTTACAAAAACTTTTTCCCGATCTGATAAGTATGTTCATAAGAAATTTTCATTTAGTCTGTAGTTTATACGTGCTTTGCTCTTAATTATGTTAAAAGGTGTTATTAAAACCTGACGGTCAATTAAACCACATATTTTTAAAGGTGCATATTTCAAAAACGATAATATAAATTAAATATTGAACATTATTTTTAATGACATAAAACTTTAAAAATCAGTTGAGTCCATCAGAGAAGCGATGTATATATGTTGTATGTATACGTATATATATAGCTATATTATATTATATCCTACAATGTACGTATTAGTAAAAATGACTTAGAAAAAAGTCATATCAAAATGAAGATAAACCTAAAAGTTTGTCAGTTCAAAAAGTGTTTTGTGAAAAAGTTGTTGCCTTTTTACTTGTGTAACTTTCAACAACTTTCCCTTAATAACTTTCTTCATAATACTTTTCTGTTTCAAAATATTCATACAAAATGTAGAAATGGCCGTAGTAGATTGGCACTTGTTACTGACAGATTTCTACCAAAAACTTATTAATTTCAGATATTTAAGTCAAATCTTAAATATTATATTTTATCATATTCCATTCAGGCATTTGTGCTGTACACGGGCCGACAGAGGCACAGATACTTTTCCAAAAACGGTTAATTCTGGTTTCTACAAACTGATGAACCGTATATGTTCAAAAATTTAAGTTTCAAAATTTTGGTGGCATCATAATATCTTCCATATACATTACATAAATGCGATCGGTAAAAAAGGATTCTAAACTATACTGATGATTATTGCCTTAAACTAAAAACATTTTTGTTAAAATTTTTCCATAACATAATTTTTTGTAAGTCTCCCGTTGCGACTTTATCTTGCGATTTTAACCCGGCCCAACTGCAAGACATATTTTAAAATTATTTAAAAAGTATAAAAGTTTTATTTCTACAGCCCAGTAATTAACGGCTTACTAAAACTATTGATTTCAGAAACTGAAGCTTAATTAAATGTGTATGATAAATGACTTAATGGATGTCCTATCCTTCTTACAGAAGATGAAAGGACACAAATTTTTCGAAACAGCGGCTATGACTTTAAGGGTTCCTATTAAGTTTAACTGAACTCATCGCGTTTGCATAAGTCGAAGAGAAAGTGTGAACGAAAAATACTGAACATATCAAAAAAAATTTGCAAAATCGGATAAAAAAATTGAATAATGAAGTTTTCTGGACGACCTGTAAAAGAAGGATTATTATAATGCTGCACTAAAGCATTAAATTTGCCATTTGCACCTACATACATTTAAATGTATGTTTGTGTGTATGTTTTCATCACTGGGGGGTAAGTTCCTCCATAACGTAATTTCCTATGTTCAAATTATTAATATGAAATGTTAACCAAACTAAGAAAAGGTACAATTTAATTAATAAATTAGAATAACACCATAATTTTATAAATTTCTAATAAATGTTCAAAAATTTAAAAAGATATGAATGTTGTTTAAACGATAACGTACAAAGATATTTAATCTAAACAATGTTTTTAAACGTTTCATAAAACTTTAACTTTTGATATTTTTTTTTATAACAGTGGAATCATTAATTTGATAAAGGAAACATAAGGTTATAATAATCTTCTTTTTACTTCTCGTTCAACTGTTGAACAACTATTTTTTATTTTTCTCTGCTATGAAAATAATTTTAGTATCAAAAGTTATTTTAAGGAACTTTTTAATTATCTCCTATAAGACCAACAAAAATTTTTTTTACATTTTTGTTTTACTATTTTTTTGGTAAAAGTAAAAAAGAAATGATAAAATAATATCTATATGCAAAAAAAAATGGGGGGTAATTTTTGTGTTTTTTTTTTTTTTGTGCCCTATTGCTCACTATGCCATACTAAAATGGTAGTTTTATTTGTAAATATTTTGGCTATATTAAGTTTCCTAATTACAAACTACGGTCACCGCATGTTGTCGTATTAAAAATTATACTAAAAATATTACATTAAATCTAACGTTAAGATAATGTATATAAAATATACAAAATAAAACTCAGATATTACGTCCTTGTAAAACATAAATACTATATTCAATTTTAGTATTCTGGTAAATAAATGTCAGATTAATTTATTAAGAAGAGGGAATAAAAATTTAATACATACTTTATATAACTAAAAGGAAAAATTTATATCAGTGTAATATGGAATTTATATCAATAAAATGTCAACAAATTAATTAAATTCATTAATAATGGCAGTTATACAGATATAAATTTATTTTATTGCTTTTAAGTAAATTTTGATTTTATGAAACAACGAAATATAGGTATATATATTAATTATTATTAGTTATTTAAATAAAAGGGTGAGATCTTAAAGATATTAATGTATTAAGATATAAAGATATTATTTATTTATTTATTTATATTAATATTACATACATAAATGTAATGCAATATTATTGAACCATCGGCTACTAAGGCCATTATAGGTTTTTATACTATTATTAAATTATATACTAATATTATTTATTTTGTTTATATTATATATTATATATTTACATTAATTTGGTCGTAAGGGGGGTAAAGAAAAAAACACTTACGGCCTGTGCAGAGATCGAATCCACACTCCTTCGGTTAATACGCCTATCCACTAAGCTACTGAAGCCCCTATCTATTTATTTATTTATTAATATTAATATTACATACATAAATGTGCGACCTGTCGAGGGATCGTGTGTGTACGACCTGTGCATGGATCGAACCCACACTCCTTGGGTTAATACGTCACACGCCTACCAACTAGGCTACCGAAGCCCCGTATTATAATATATAGCTATAATATTTAAAAAAGAAAGAAAATTGAAAAAATATTACATACTTTTGGGCGCACCATATTTCTTTCTGCTTGAAAACCTAATATCTTTATAACTACAATCAAGTTCTAGTTAAACGTAATATTTAAAAAATTATAATTATTAATGACTTTAACACTTAATTTATTAATAGATTCATTATTTTTCTTTCAAAGTATAAAGGTAAACCAAAGTCATTTTCTAAATCCCTGTAAATCTTGATAATATTCGTTTGATATATATTTCAATAACAAGAACTGTCTGTACTGTTATAATTAATGAAAAGCATTAAAGTAGATACTTTGTTTACTTAAAATTTCTTTAAAAAAAATTGTGTACAAAAATGTCATTTGCAAAATTTCACACATCTTACAATTTTGTTAGAAGCTTAAATAAAACACAAAGTAAATATAAATATGTACTATATCAACTACCTGATTAAAAACAAATTATCTATATATTATTATTTTGAATATGTATAGGTACATACTACATAATACCACATAAAAGATTGAAGATACTAAAAATGATTTTATTTAACTTTACATCAAACATTTCCTTTACTAAACAGAAAATGCAAATTATTACAGTCGATTGTAATAAAAACTTTCTTTTAAAATGAAATGTAAAAACCTCTAAAGAATTAAATGTTTATTTTTCGTATAGTTTTAATGTGTAGTTATAAGAAAATATTTTAAAATGCAAAGATATAATAGTAAATAGAATTGTACAAAGAAAAAAGTTGGTTAGACTAGTTTTTATCTACTTTTTATTCATTAAACAAAAAAAAAAAGGATTATGCAAAATTGTAATTCATGAACGATTAGTATTAGCGGTGGTATTAGTTAAATCTAATGATTCTTATTATAAAGGTAAGGATCTAAAATTTAAATTACCTATAGATACTCCTCAAAATTAAAACCCTAATCAAGGAAACACGGGCACTGAGCATAAAAAATAGTGGGTGCATTTACCAACACTTAAAAAGTTGTTGGTGTATTGAGGAAAACCAAGTTGAAAGAATTAAAAAAAAAATGTTAAATTCATACATTTTTCTTTTGATGCATCTGTATTTTGTTAATTCACGAAATCTTATGCAAATTATAAATGATAAATTTTTCTTTATACCCACCTATAAAAAAAATCGTTTTATCTAGTTAGTCAATTTATATAATTCTTCTTATTATTTTATTATAAAAAGCCGAAAATTACTAATTTTACCACAGTCATCACACAAATAAAAGCGATTATTTTTTTTTGCTCCTTAAAAACAGTTGTAAGTGATAGACATATTTTAGCACATTTCCAAAAAAAATTTTAAAAAATGTGCTTATTAGTTTCACTCTGTCCGTCCGTCCGTCTGTTTACAAAATTTTTACACCATTAAAGATAGAGAAAAAAAATTTTAATCATTGGTAAGTCTCATAAAAAAAAAAATTTTGTGGAACAACTTTTTCATGTAGCCCCATCCATTACGGAGCTACAGCCTCTCAAACTTTGAAAAAGTCTTATGCATATATCTTATGTTCTGCTTAAGATTTTTTCAATCTGAAAACGTCCTTCGACAGGTATTTCTTTTATCTTTGTAAATTAATATCAAAATTATACAATTTTTTTAAATTTAGCATTTAAATTTACCGTTATGTGAAAACCAAATTTTGCATGATTTTTCTACTTTCATAACTCCGGCACGCTTTTAGATAGAGGCTTGAAATTTTGAGGCAAGAAAGAACTTTTAGAATAAGTATAAGTTTCCTCAGAAAATTTTTTTGGGCCACCCCCTGTTTATGAGCTATTGAGGTTTAAAAATTGAAAATTTGTTGTTTTTAAACACCTATAACTTAGGAACCTGTACACATTTTACTTCTACAAGATATAAAAATTAAAGCTACAGCTAATATATTTTTAGGTGTGTTAAAGGTTTATTTTAGTTGTAAAGTGTTCCAAAGTTGCAGCTCTTCAAAATTGCGAAAAAGCCCTATTTTCAGATGTATATATCTCAGGCTCTGCGTAATAGTTTTGCAATCTAAAACCTCCAGAAGATCGAAAATTTCATTATATATATCAAACAATATCAAAATTATGTAATATTTTGTAACTTACTATTTAAATTTACCGTTATGTGAAAACCATATTTTGCATGAAATTTCTTTTTTCATAACTCCGGCACGCCTTTAGATAGGAACCTGAAATTGAGACAACAAAGAACTTTTAGAATTATTATAAGTTTCCTCAGAAAATTTTTTGGTAGCACCCCTTTTTTAAGAGTTATTACGCCTCAAAAATTGAAAATTTGCTATCCTTAGACACCTGTAACTTAGGCGCCTGTAAAAATTTTTCTTCGACAAGACATGAAAATTAAAGGTTCAATAATATAGTTTTACGTGTGTTAACGGCTTTTCTTAGTTATGTAGGATTCCGGACTTACGGTCCCTCAAAATTCCAGAAAAGTTCTATTTTCATATTTTTTCTTATTACTAAAAAACTTCTTAAATTTTCAAATTTTTGTGCAAGTCACAATTCTAAACAGTTTGTATTGAGTTTTGGAAATGTGTGGGTTACATTTTACTTTGTTAACGCTGATTTAAACATAATAGATAAAAAGAAATATTTCAGAAAATTGGTAACAGTTTGGAAAATGCTTAAAAATTAGCAAGGACTTAAAATGAGTTAATATGAAGTTCTCACCAGAAATTTAAACCCCAAAATGGGTTAATATAAAGTTACCATGGTAATAAATTTTTATACCCGTACGATAGGATCGGGTATAATAAAATTACTCCTCCGTTTGTAACACCTCGAAATAAGCGAGCTAGATATACCTTCAAAGGTATGGATCGGATCAGAAAAAAATTCTAAGACTTTTGAGCCATATCCGTCCGTCCGTCCGTCAGCCCGCTAACTCAAAACCTAAGAAAGCTAGAATCTTGAAATTTACACAAAATATTCTGGGAGTAATTTGTAGCTTCCCTATTTTTTTGGTTGAGTTTGGACCAAGCCTTAAGGTAGCTCTCGAACACCTAACTTTTGGATCCCCACATTTTTTTTGAAATAGAGCTATGAAATTTTAACTGCTGATAGATGTTACAAAAATATTAATTTTATTTTTAATAACTTTTTTTTGTAGCCCCACCCGTTACGGAGCTACAGCTCCCCAAAAGTTCAAAAAAGCTCTATATTTAAATTGTTATAGAACAAGTTGTATAAGGTATATCTTCATTTTGGAAACGCCAAACGATTACTACTTTTATTAACTTTAAAAGTATATATACAATAAATATATATTTGTGGCATACGGTGTCTTAATTTACCGTTATCCGTAACTCAAATTTTGCAAAATTCTTTAACCCTTCTATCTTCTAAAAGGTTAAAGTTGGCAACTTGAAATTTTGACAGAAGTTAGATCTTTGAAAATAAGTATGAGTCATTTCAGAAATTTTTTTTTTATCACTCCCCGTTTAGGAGCTGTAAGGGGTCAAAAACTGAAAATTTCCTATTTTTAAACACCTATAACTTGAACACCTGTTAAAATTTTTTTGAAGTAATACACAAAAATTAAAGCTTCAACATTATACTCTTATTTCTGTTAACAACTTTTTTTAATAATATAGGGTTACTTTATAATTGACGAAAGTGTTACTTGATTTTTTCAAATTTTCTAACAAATTTCTTTAACGAATTTTTTCCATTTTGTTTTACTCGATAATTTGAAATTATTGAGGATATAATGCGTAGTACAAAAAAAATGTAAATAAATAAACAACATAACGGTTGCTTGAAGAATTTTTATTTATATGATATTGATATATTACATACTTATATAATATCATATTTATTTACATATCGTATATGTCACTAGTGAATGAATGATAAGAGTATATATGTATATTATATAGCGCCGTATTTACATACATATATGTATTTTATTGTACTTATAAGAAATTATTCTGTCAATGGAATATTTAAATATAATATAATATAATATTTAAAATTATATTTACTATTTTGTACTAAGTAAATTTAATATACATTTACCGCTTAGTATTAAATGGTACTATAGAATATTTGAAAAAGTTTTGGATTGATAATCGTTATGTGGAAGGTTAAAATCTGCTTTTGAAGAATATATAAATATATAGTTTGAATATATGTACAACCCATAAGTTCTAGAAATTATAAAATTCACCCAAATTATTTGAAAATACTAAAATATTAAAAAAATAATATTGTAAGCAAAGTGACAGGCTGTGAACATACTAACGGTTCTTACGGGTATCTAAGAGTTGACAAAGGCAACTGTATTCTTCCTCGTTTATAATAAAACATATGGAAAATACAATTTTCTAAAATAACTTTAAATCGTTTTGATCTGTGTATAACTCGCATTTACTTTGTTGCAATTCATATTATGTTTTCCATTTAGAAAACCAGTAGAATTATTTGACTGTTGAAAGATTACCTAATTAAAGTGTTTGAATTTTAGTACAAAAATAAATAAACCCGAATAGTCTACCTTTTGACCTTGGCGAATTCGAATAATATGAGAAGACAAGGGAGTATTTTTTTGTTAAAAAAGTAATTCAGGTAGTTACTAGAACTGTTTTCGATATCATTTAACCGTCAAGTTACTGTCAAAAAAATTTATAGCAAAATTTTTTGATTCAGTTTTTATATCGTTTTTAAATAACTTGTAATAAAAATATTGAAGAATTGAAATTTTACCGGCAGAAAAGTTAGATATGAAGTAACAACATTTATAAAATTTACAAATTGGTACTTAAGGAGCTACAGTAAATATTATGAGAATATATAATAAATTGCACGTAAAATACCTTATCTGTCAAATACACAAAGTTAAATAAAAAATTCAATAAAAACCAAAAATTGAGGTTTTTAAAAGTTAAAATTGAGTAAAAATTCATCCAGAGAGATTTTGAAACAAACAATTATTTTTTGTAGCAGAAAGTATCCCTTTTGGTTATTTAAAAATTGAATGGATCTACACTAAAAACTTTAAAACATAAATATACTACTAAATATTTGAATTCAAATGAATATTATGCAAAATTTAACAAAAGTAGGTCAAAATGTTTTTAAACTCTCGTTTATTTTATTTTGAATAGCTTTCTTTCCCTTTGTTCGGTAGTGTTTGATACAAAAGTTTTAAAATTTTATTTAAATAACAGAATAAAGTTTTATAAATCGACAAACAGAGATTTTACCGAAGATTAAAATTAACGAATTAGTCGCTGTTGAGTTTTTCGAAATTACAATAATTTCCTTCCACAGCATATAAATTGATAAAAAATTAATTACATGTTAATATGATTAGAAGAAAATACTATTTCGAAAACAGAAATAATGATTACAATACCTTTCCCATAAAACTATCAAATTCATGTATTAAATATGCTTTGTTAAGTGCATAAGATAAAGTAGCGTGCTGTCCACGGATAACACAAAAAAAAAACAAAAGCAGAAAACGAAGATGAAATAAAACAAAACTTTAACCACTGTTGTAATTGTCATACCATATAAACATTTAAAGATATGCATACATGTGACGTTAACATAATAGACGTAATGATAACCAACCTAATATGAACCTATTGCATCACACAATCACGAATCAACAGTAAGAAACAGAAACAAATGAATGACAGAAATTATTATTGTTGGATTAGATGTCATAAGAATTATTGTGGAAAATTTCATATTAGAAAAGAATATACATAGGAACATTTATACGTTATTTTTAACCATTAGATAATTTTTAGAAATATAAATGGGAATTTTATAAAAGAAAAAGATTTATGTCACACACAAAAGTATAGGATATATGTATTTTAACTTTTATAGATCAAAAATTTCAAATTTTTAGAATGGAAAAATAAAAATAGAGATATAAAAAAAAGAAAAACAGTTCCTTGTTAAACTTTAAAATAATAACGTAATCTTAAATTCTGTTCAGAACATTGAAACGCAGATTCATCAAGATTAAAATACAAATATGTTTGTAGTTCGTTTGAAGAAGACCTTTCTACATCATTCATAAATTAAACCTTAGATAATTTATTTATATCTAATTTATGTTTATTTTTTTATTTAAATCATTCCTTAGAATGGAATCCGCAAGGCATTTAAAGACCCTATTGACCAAAGAACACCTGGTGACAAACAAGTATTTTGAAGCTGAATAAAATCAAAATATTTTAGGAATAGCAGTTAAAAACCGAGTTCGATTAAAATGCTACAGTCTCATCCTTTAAAGGTGGAAAAGTGATCTGAAATTGTTATAACTCAAGTTCAACTGAAATCTAAAAGCAAGCTATTGTCAAGTTACAGAGAATCTTTTAAGCCTTTTAAGTCAAGACATTTTAATAATCGTTAGTAAAGTGGAAAATAACACTATTTTACAACTTTATATTTAAATTTTTTAGTTATATATTTTGCTCTTCAACACTTGTAGGTAGAGACTTAAAATTTTGAGAGTCAAAAAATATAATATAGTGGGACCGCTGAGACGAAAAAAGCCATGTCTGAGCTATAAAGCGAGTTAAAAATTAAAAATTGTTTCATTTTCAGCAGCACCTGTGCAAACTTCTAACATATGCAATATAATAATATCAAACTCAAACAAAATATTTTATGTCAGTTGAAGATCTTTTTTTATTGTTCTTTTTGGAATTCTGCCCATTTAAAAATATTTAAAAGTTCCCTTTAAAAAAACTCCTTTAAAATGTTTTAAAAACAATAAGGCAAGTTTTGTAAAATATGGAATTGATTCAAATTCATTATTACAAATAATTTTTGCGATTTTTTTTTTGAAATTATGTATTTGTTAAATAAAAATATTCTCTGTGTAAAATTAAAAATTTAAATTATACATGACAAAAAAGTGTAGCACTAGATCATAAATCCGAATGTTATAAGTACGAAATGATATAAGTACGAAAAATATAAAATATCAGAAGTACGAAAATTTAAAATTTTGTACAATAGTGTCACAAAATATTTTCTCTCTTTTGACATTATACAAAAGTCATAAGTTCGAAAACTACACAAATTTTGGAAAATCGAATAACCCTGATTAACCAACCAACCTAACCAACTATAAAATCTCTCCTAAATCAAAACATACATATAGATACATATTATAATATTACATAAATATTCTGAAAAAAGAGTATAACGCTAATTGTGTAACCAAAATACTCTTCCCAAAAAATTGTTTTTTACCATTATATTGTTTGTGGTATATTTTCGGGAAGAAGGGATATAAAGGATATATTTAATAAAATTTTATTTTGTTTAATTAATAAAACAGTAAAATTTGGTTATGCTGGAGTGACACGTTCGGGTAACTGCCATACAACAACTGAAATTTTTTGAAGAGGTGTCGCGTTACATGCCGGTATTAGAACATCTGAAATTGTTTAAAAAATGATCAAGTTATATAGAAACAAGATATATTACGTTATACGGGTAGTTGACATAGTGTACTCTACTGCACTCTTCCTCGTTATACTATAAATTAGTTTTCCCAATTTTTAGTTTTTTGTTTGTAAAAATTTATTTTTGCATATTTTCACACTTTATATGAAATTTTCGAAAAAATTATTTTCACTTAAATAAAAAAATAAAAAAATTGTATACCTATATATTTAATAGGTGTAGATATATTTAATAAAAAAAAAACAAATAAAATAGTTCTATGCAATGTGGAAAATAGTTCTATGTTTGTTCGAAATATTTGTATAAAAAATGAATTTTTTAGGTGTAATAATTTTTTTTAGTTCTAAACAAAAAATAAATTAATTTCAAATTTTAACGTGTATGGGTTTTTTTTTAAATCGATAATTTATTATAGAACTGTTACAGCTCATTAATTTAAATTTAAAATTTAAGAATTACTTTTTAATTGTAAAACATTATTCAAAAGGAATAAAATAAGTATGGGTACCTAATAACTAAAACTAATTACTAAATTACATTTTTATGGTTAATGAAGCAAAATATTACAATAAATTAAGTTTTGTTCAACTATTTTTCAATTAATTCACCTGGGCTCTTTCTAACATAAATTTAATTTTTTTAATTTTTTGTGCAGGCTAGATACGGTTATTTTACTTATTATTCATATTAAATAATATAATATTTATATTTATAAATATTATTTTATTTTTCTGTTGGTATATTATGGTGATAATAATGGTCCTATATAAAGCGAAATTTATTATAAAGGATTTATTCAACTTGATCAAGATTTTGTCCGATTGGTATTAAAAACTTACTTTTTACAACTTAAGCATAAAAAAATTTTAAAAATCAGGTTCAAAATTTTGTTTTATTAAACTTTATCTAAATCAAATACAGCATGCCTACAAGCATTCATAAATAAATGTCTGAGAATGACATGTATCATATTCTGGCCTATAACAACAATCAGGAATAAAGATTTGTTGAATTTAACAGGAGAACAAGTAATAGCGCATCAAATAAGAAAAAGAAAATGGAACTGGTGGATAGGGCACACGCTGTGAAAACACCAAAGAAACATAACGAGGATGGCCTTTGAATGAAATCCGTAAGGCTTCAGTAGACGTGGTCGGCCAAACAACCCCTGGTGCAGAACAATAATAATGGAACTAAATTTAATGGATATAACCTGGGCGAGTGCAAAAAGAACAGCACCTAATAGTTCAATAGAAATGTCTAGTGAAGGTCCTATGCTACCAAGACGAGTAAGGAACAAAAAAAAAAAGAAAGTCAAATATAATATAAATTCTTTATCAAAAAGGATAAAAAAAAAATAATCTATAAATGATAATGAAGACAAAAGAACTGAATTGCTTTATTTGTCCAAAAAAGTAACCAAATTAAATAACCTAACCAAATACACTAAACCATAATATGAAATATACATATTCAACTTAAGATACATTTACAATATCAGATATATCGATTAAATTCCATAAATAACACTTGAATACAATATTTATATTATCCCAAAGAGAATATAGTAACTAATACAGAACAGTTTGAATTACTTTTTTTTTGTTAACTGATCAAAAAGATTCCTTTTCAACAAGTTTTTTTTAATTCAATAAGCAATCATTTTACTGAAAATGATCAAAATTTTCAATTACTTTTGGGCAAGAAAAAAAATAAAAAAATTTAACAATCAAATGTTTTTTTTTTATTTTTTAAAATTTTTCACTCGAATGTCTACATAATATAATATTGAAATTAATTTTCAACAATTCGATCTTTTATTTGAAAGGAAGTTTTTTTTTTATTAATAATAAACACAATTGAAATTATAAAAGCAATCTGGATTTGTTTTTTTTTTCCAATATATCTAAAGCAATGATGCTATAAAATAGAAAAGGACACTTTTAAAAATTCGTGACTAGAATTTTGACTAAATAATATTTAATATTCTCAATATTTTTATTTCAATTATAATAAATATTTACTCGTAGAGGTTTACCCGATTTTACCAAGCAAAATTGCAATTTAAAAAAAAATTTTTTTTTTTTTTTCAAGAAATCATAATGCTTTTTTAGTTCATTTTCCAAAAAAAAATCACTCTCTCTCTCTCTCTTAAAGTAATGAAATTTGAACCATAGACGTAATCTCATGAAACAATTAATATTGTGGAGTAACATTTTGAAGCGATCTCCCTCAAAGTTAGTTCTAAAGTAAGTTCTATTTTGAAATACTTATTGTTTCTGCAGCTATCATATTTTGCTGGTTTCTCGTTCATCTAAAAATAAAAAAAAGGAGAAACAAAGAATCAATTTCAAATTAAAATTATTTTTGTACTTATCTGAGTATCCTGGTTCCTGAGTGATGGTTGAATCCTGGTACCGATCAGCATCCAGCATCTTGAAGCATCATCTTTGTTTTTTTATTGATATACCTAAAAATTAAAAGGTTATGTATATTTATTTTAAAGTATTATTGATACTTACATTAATTGTCAAAACCAAACAAATTCACAATATTAGATAGAAATTGTCAAAATATAATTGTTTTAATTTTGGGATACAAGATGTCAGTTACATTAACTAAAATTTTATATTTTTTATATATTCAATGATTTTAACTCTTTATATAGACTACATATGTTTTTTATATACTTTGTTTTTTTTTTTTTTATTTTTTATTATGTACTTTAAATTCAAGGTTACTGAACTTGAGTTAAAAACGTTAGTCCTGAACCGTTTAACTCAAGTTTATATAAACCCAAATTTTATGAATTTTAATCAATCGTTATCGCAGAGTCGTAAAAAAAGGTTGTTAAAATAAATTAATTTGAAAATAAAACAGTGCGTTTTATTATAATAAAAAAAATAACAGTGCGTTATTAATTTTTTAAAAATAGTGAAAGTTCAATTAAATTGGATTGAATTGAACATTTGAATTAAACATGTTTTTTTGTATTTGTGTTTTAAACAAACACTTATGATATCTTAATCAATGTAATAAAATCAAACCATTGGGAATTTATAACTTATTTTTATAATTATTAATAATGTTTTTATAATTTTTATTGTATTTTTAAGCTTTATAAAAATTTAATATAAAAATTGCAATATCTACAATATTTTCCAATTTTGTATTTTTGGTATTTAAAATTAACATTATCTACAACTATAATTTTCCAAAATTTTGGAAGCTTAGTATATTATGAACGCTTTTAGTTAGTTGGCTTAAAATTTAAGAGGAGAGAGATCTTCGCGAACTATAATATATAGCTTAAGTTAAGTCAGAAAATATTTTTGTGTTTTCTTCTGTTTAAGATCTATTAAGGGGCAAAAATTAAAAATACTCTATTAACGTATGAAACCTCTCATGCAAATTAGTCAAAAGTAAGACCAGCGGTAAGATATAAAAATTAAAGCTTCAAGCTTTTCCAAAATACATGACGTGTAGGTTCCTTACTTTTCCAAATTCAAATCATTAAAATGGCAATAAATTTCTTAAATTTCATAATCGTATTTTATAATGATACATCTTTTTTACTTTAACTAAATACTTTTTTACTTAAAGTGAATAAATTTTACTTTGAGTGAAAATCTTTTCACTACCAATATTTTTTTAAGCGAGGACATTATACATCCATATTTGTATCTAATATTTATATATCTGATATAATATGTATATATATATATATATATATATGTATATTATATATATTTTTATTTTAGCACTTATTACAAATGTCTACACTTAAAGTAAAAATGTTAAAGTAAATATAATACCAGTTAAAGTAAAAAAGATACAGCAAATGTTAATTATTAATTTACCACAATTTTCTACTTTTTACATTTACCGTTACGTAAAGCATACATTTACCTTTACATTTTACAATATTGTATATTACCCGGAATATACGACAATGCTTTAAATTAGAAACTTGTTTGAAAATAACTTTTTTTTTCCATTTTTGTTTTCGATTAACTGTAAAATATTTTCAATTTATTTTATTTTATGTTATAGAAAACATTTTTTAAACACTCAAACAATTGTATTGTCGCCCTATACTATATAGTATAGTATATTATATAGTATAGTTGATAGTTAGTAATAATTTTCCGAATTTTTACCTCTATCAAGTATCTACTGTTTATTGTAGACAGTGTATGATAAAATTTTGTAAAGATTTCACTATAAAATCTGAAGTTAGCCTATGTATCAAGTGACTGATTTTTTGTAACAGATCATCAATATAAATATTTAATGTCTAATTTATATTTGATGACATAATTTAACATAAATACGAAAAGAAAAATTTATAATCTTGATAAAAACTTTTTCTACTTGTAATTAAATTAAAATAATCATAAAATTTCATTTATATTTTTTTATTTTATTTTGTATGTTGGTAGGTATGTCGTTTGTTCTGTTAAAAATGAACTGCATATGAGTTTATTATGAGATTGAACTCAAATTTATACCACAAAATATGTATAACCACAACCAGATAACAAGCCACATGTAAACCACAAAAAGATAAAAAGCAACACCTTAGTTAAATAGTCCATTCCATTTATTATGACTTTGATTTTCGAATAAATGAGACTTTTTTTGATTACTCAATTATTTAACTGCTAGTTTATTCATTTTTTTTATAAATATTAGCTTTGATAAACTTTATATAAAAACACTTTATACGAGCATTAGTGCTTTTATAAGTTTATATAAAAATAAAAATATTTAAAATATAAGAATTTAATTTTACAGACATTAAAAAAAAGAAAAATAAATAAAAAGTTTGATGAAAATTTTAAATTCGCGACAAAAAACAATACGTTAACCTTTTTCAATTTTAAATGGATATTATTTTATTTCTTTTAATACCCATATGAACGATTGTCATCAGTACATTATAAATGCTTTTCCTTTAAAACACAAAGAACTAAGTCTAATAAAATATCATTTTAAGCTCATTTATTTGAAAATAAAATATTTTAGTTGCAATTTATGTTCAATTTTACAGTTCCACTTTATGATTTTAAAGAACGCCCGTAATAAATTTTGATTAAATTCTGGTAATGGCTAAATTGTAAAAATTATTTGTAGAAATTTTATAAATACAGTGACTAATATACAAATAAATTTAAACTATAATAATAAGATCACTACTCCTTCAAATCAGTCAAAGTTTTCTAGTGAGAAACAAGGAGTGCAACAGATGCTCACCCCTACACTGTAGAGCTCTCAAGATGGCGTGATACAGCTCACGAATATTCGTTTGTCATGTGCACATTGCGGATTTGGAATTATATATCATCTTATATGTTTCGCAAAATGAGTGACTCATATGTGTACGATATAAAAAGATTTAAGAAGAACATTAACATATTTTGTCATCCACCAATCCAAAATTTCCTAATTCCTATTTTCCCAGAAATCCTTCCTACATGCTTATCCCTAAAACCAAACTATACATTTTGTATTAAAGGTCCCATCCTAAAGTTTGGTTAAAAAGGTGGTGATGTTTAGTTGGTTAAAGCCCAACACTACCTTAAAAGACCTTCGCGCAGTGCAGTTCCCAAGGTAGCTTTCGATGTTTCCCACCTTCTCTCGTAAAAAAATTAAAAAAAAAAAAAATCAAAGTGAATTTTAAAATGAATAGGAATGACAACATCAACATCTTGGAAGTTATAATAAAAACTTTTTTTTTTTGTTGGCAATACATTGTTTTTGTTACAAGAGTGCAAGAACATATAGCAGCTACAATAAAGTTAAATCCTTGTAATTGTATACAAACGTACTAAATAATTATTTTATACGAAATTGATTGGATAATATATTTTAAGGGGGCGGTGCAAAATTCCAGTTTACAAAATCTCGGTAGACAAAATCTCGTTTTTATAAAATCTCAGTGAACCAAATCTCGTTTTTACAAAATCTCGGTGGACACAATTTCGTTTATTTTTTAAATCTTTTTTTTTTTTTGAAAATCTCGTGTTGTGGAAATCTCGTTTTTGTCAAAATCTAATCCAAATTTTGTCATTAGGGGGGATTTTAGAGTTGTATTCAAAATCAGGGTTATTTGCCCTTTATATGTACTTTCCAAGAATATTTATACACATATACATATATAATATACGAGATTCTCAGTTAGGATGGATTTTAGAGTTGGATTTAAAATCATGGTATTCCCTTTTTCCAGAATATTTATATATGTAGATATTATATTTATATGCCGGATTCCTAATTCCAAATTATAAGGGATTTTAGAGATGGATTCAAAATCAGGTTTATTCAGGGTTAAAATATACATATGTATAAATATTTTAACTTATATATTACTTATTTATTGTAACATAAATTGTTTAAGACTAACAAAAATAAAAAAATAAAAAAATTTTATTTTGAAAAAAACGAGATTTTCAAAAAAATGAGATTTCGTCGACCAAGATTTTGTCAAACGAGATTTTGAAAAAACCGGATTTCGTACCAGACCCATATTTTAACTTAAATTTCATCTTTAATTAATGCAATTTTTAAATTTTGGAATACAAAGCTAAATTGTTTATTAAAATATTCTCTTCTGAGGTAGATAATTTGTAGATATAATGGAAAATGAGGGTAGATGGTAGTTTTAAAAAAAAAAAACTATTTTTTATTATTACTTAACAACCTTATTCTTTCTTCAAAATTTTATTATTTTGCTTTTTTTTTTGCCAAAATACCACACATGTTAACAACGCAAAAAAAAAATGTAAAGGCATTTTTCTATTATTGATTACAAAACATTCTCATGATCGCATATTTATTGGTATTTAAGTTTATTTATTTCACTTCTGTTCCTTTTTTTTTTTGAGTATAAACAAATTCCTGTCACGTAATTTATCAATATACGAAGCTTTTCTGTGTTCTGTTAAAAAACAAAAATTCAAAAAAGAAAATGAAAACCGAAATCGAAATGAAAATCAACCAAAAATATTTATTTGTTTTGTATATATTTTTAATGCATTAAGAGTTTTTAAAAAGACGATGATTTATATAATGGTAGGTCTAATAAAATTGTGCGTTTTATGATTTCCTGTCCTTAAAGGGCTTTAAAAAGTAATTTTAAGTTTAACAACGAATAATATTGTATTAAAAAGTTATAACGAAAAGAATAATTGAAAATCAGTTGTAATATTGTGTTACAAAATTAATTAAATTTTTGAATTTTATTGAAATCTTGATTTAAAGTCTAATATTTTTATTATTATAAATTTTTCCTTTTATTTATTTTTAATCACCATACTGAATTATTTTGATTTGAAAACATCTTCATCTTAATACTTACCTTCTTAATACTTAACTTCTCTATAGGGTATTATTTATTTGTTTCTTTGATTTTAATCCCATGTTTTTTACTGCTTTACTTTTATTGTCCTTACAAGGATTCTTAAATATGTTGTTTTATTAAGAAATCGCTCTCTTGAATTATTTTCAATTTATATATAAGAATAAATTATATGTATTTTACGATTGCAACTGCTGTACCTGTAAGTGTTAAAATGTATAATATCTTTAAAATATAATAGTAAAATAAGAGTACGTTACTGTCAAACTATTGCAAGTAGATTCAAATTATTTTTGGATGAATCAATAAGAAATGGAAACTGATTGTAAAGTCTTTTTTTCGGGTTTATCTAAGGTTGCAGTCGTTTAATCAGCTTTAAATGCTACCGCTCTAGTCTAGGGCAACAATTATTTCTAACTTGCGTAAACAATATGGTCATAGTTTTAAAAATAAATTAAATTACTATAGCACCAGTAAAAAAAAATAAATTTTGTAGTTTTTTCAGCTTTCTTTGGAGTTTCGACGGACGAACATAATCCAATGTTGTTATATCAAATCAGTGAAATATTAATTTATTTTACCAAAGAATATTGTTTTAGATACTAAAAGAAACCTGTAAAACAGTTTGTGTATTAAAAACCAAAAAAAAAATTTAGATCCTATTATCCAATTGAAATAAAATACTCTTTCGATTTAAAATTATAATATTTGAGTAATTTTTTTGAATTGGAAAAATTTAATAGCACTTAAACTATCTTTTTAGTTTAAACGTAATATTATTATCTTTTAATGCTGTGACTTCACCTTAGACAATAAAAAAATTCATCAAAAAACGTATAATGATACCATATTATAATGCATACAATATTATAAGTTTAACAATTTTTTTCTTTATACCGTAACTGTGCGGGAAATTCCAAAATGTTTAGATTTTTTTTATACTACGGAAAATACAAATTATTTGACATTTGCGTTTTACTTAGTTATTTTAATTTTTTATTAAAATTATTTCTTATAATTTCTAAAATATTAAAATTAATAAAAATTATTAATTTAAAATTAATTTTTCCTCTATAGGTGCAAGACATATTTTTCATTCAGGAACTTGCTTAATATCTATAAGGCTTATTTACGATCCAAGATGGAATATAACTCTCATATATGGACTGACCTCACTTATTTCATTGACTTACCTCGATCGAATTCAAAAAAGCGCCATTCGTCTTATTGGCGACTCCGTTGAGACTTCTTGTCTCACTTATCTTGGCATTCATCGTAATATTGGACCTCTTTTTCTTTTTTTTAAACTTTTTTTAAGAATTATTTTGTTTTTAAAGAAAATATATTCTATAAGCGAGAACGAGAAGCGAGGAAGAGAAGCGAGGAAGCGAGAACGAGACTAATTCTGACATTTTAAAAAATATATTAAACAAACTAAAAAAAAATTTTTTTTTTTTATTTTAAATTTTAATCTTTAGTCTTCGTTAATATTATTTTATTTTTTATAATGCGTTTCGAGCCTATTATCAAAAAGAAAAAAAAAGGTTTAGTTTGTAATTTATTTTTTAAAATATCATAAAATTTTCTCTTAGATTTTATTAATTTTTTTTTTGCTTTTGTTTTAATTTTCATTGACAAAAATATGATTTATTTTTCTGAAGTTCTGATAACCAAATGGACATTATTTTACATAATATTATCAGATCTCTGGATTTTTTTTTTAATGCATTTTTTAATGCAATACATAAATGTGGACAGGAAATTACACAACCTTTCCTGTTGAGGCTTGGCTGTAAATGTCGTAAGGGGGAATAACTCTTACGAGGTATGTGAAATTCGAACCCACACTCCCTCTGTGTTTACAACATATTTTATACGCTCTTACCCACTAGGCCACCGAGGCCCCCTCTGGAATTTTATAGATAAGAACATTGTTTTGAGTTATCCAATTGAAATAAAATACTTTTTTTTTAATGTTTTATTTTTATTTTTATAATTTACAATTCTAAATAAAACTAAAAAATAATTTTTTCTTAAACTAACAATATTTAAATGCACATAGCTGTAACAATCATCAGCACTCTCATTTATATTAATTATTCGTTTATATTTATTGTTTTATAATGTTTATTATATAATACTTATTTGTGTCTACGTTTTATTTTATTTTTTTCTTCAACAAAAGTAATAATTTATATTTTTATATGTTCAAAAGGGAAAAATTAGAGAAAAAAAAAACCCAAACTTTTATATTTTTATTAAATAAAACAGTACTAAAACTAACTTAAACTAAACTAACTTAAACTAAAACTAACTTAGACTAAAATTAACCTAAACTAAAATTAACTTAAACTAAAAATTAGCCCTATGTACCCTAACCCTAAAAAAAAAAAAAAAAAATTAATCTAGCACTTATCCTATAGTTTTCCAGTAATATAGAATTTTGTTTTTTAGTAAATGTAAATTTGGTACCTGCTTATCAAATTTAAATTTATTATTATCATTGATATTTAGTCTACTTAAATCTAATGGTATTTTTTTGTTGAATGAATGTCTTGAATAATGATACAACAAGGGAATTTTGTTGTTGTTTTCAATGATATTATGCTTATCTAACAATATGAAACTTTCGGTTTAGTGTAGCTATATCGAGTGAAACCTGATTCCAATGTTTTTTTTAAATATTCTTCGTTTTCGTGCCATGGGTGACTTATTAGTGAGTTTTCTATCACTTGGCTACTTCTATAAATATGGTTACGTATTAAACGAATTATAAAGTTATCAATTCTAATTATTTTAGCGTGATAATAAATTGTTTTATTCGAGTGAAAATGCAAAAAATTTGTGTGAGCTTTTCTATGTAGATTTGTACATGCTCTTATGCATTTTCGCTCGAATGCACGCAATTTTTCCACAGTTGTGGCACTAATATTAAACCATATAGGACATCCGTACGCTATTATAGGTCTTATAAAGCTTTTGTAGCATAGCAGTATAACTTTACTACAAAGAAACTTTGAATAGAACAATTTTTTAAGTGACATGAAGGCATCATTAGCCTTACTTAATTGGTGTTTAACATGATCATTAAATTTCATTAAATTGTCAAAATGTATTCCCAAGTATTTGATACTGTTTGTATGCTTGATTTTAGTTCCATTTGGAGCCTTTATATTGAATTTTCTCCAGCTTCTCCTAATGCTGTTATTAACATTTGCATAAGTGTTTCTGAACAATATAGTCTCGCATTTATTAAAATTAACTTTTAACTTCCTTCTATTACAATAATTATTAACTTGATGGAAACTTTTTTGTAAACTTAATTGAGCTGTTTTTAAATTATTACTCGCCGAGTATATGGTCAGATCATCCGCGAAAGCTATGTTGTAATTAAGCCCTAAATTCTTATTTAGAGAATTCAACAATTCGCTCATATATATATTGAATAGAATTGGCGAATTCACCGTACCTTGCTGAAGCCCGTTCTCGACATAAAATTCTTTAGAGTACTTCTGAGTATTTGAAGCTACTTTAAAGGTCTTATTTCGAATCATGTTATTGATCAGTAACACTAAATGCAAAGGGTATTTGTAACTTAACAGTTTATAAATCAAACCATCGATCCAAACAGTATCAAATGCTTTTTCTAAGTCAATAAAACATGCTACCAAACAGTTTTGACCATTAATTTGTCGACAAATATCGGATGATAATTTTGTCATGGCGTGTATAGTGGCTTAAAACGAAAGCCAAATTGATTTACGGGAATTATTTTTTTTTTATCAGTTTCTTTAGTGAGATACCCATTAACCAGTATCTCAAATATTTTGCTAATATTAGGTAAGAGACTGATCGGCCTATAGCTATTAGGATCGCTGCTGGTTTTACCTGGTTTTTTTATTACAACTACTTTAGCTTTTTTCCAATCTTGCGGAAAGTAGCTTCGGTTTAGGCAGTTGTTAAATAAAATACAATATTTTTCTATTAAGATGTTAGGTAAATGTTTTAATACAATGTTTGGAAAATCGTCCAATCCTGCAGAGGTTTTACTTTTGAGCTTTGAAAAAATTTCTTTTAGATCGTCTAGTGTTGTAAAGTATCCTGTTTTGGTATCGTTTTCGGTGAGCTTATTTGATTTGAGATTGTCGTTAAACTTGACAACTGTGTGGTCGTTTGTCTGATTATTTTCAATTATAATATTCAAATTGCTTAAGGTACAGTTTACATTGTTACTAATATTTGAAACTCTTTGGGCTGTTTGTTTATGCACTTGAAATAAGTGCGCGGCCATAACATTTAACACCTCTTTTTCGTTTTCAATTATAAAATTATTGTTATCTTTTTTTAGTGTAGCTATATTGATACCTGGTTCTTGTAATATACTGACATTGTTCTTATAAATCTTTAGTTGCAATAAAGAGCTATCTCTATTAGTTTTTTTAAAAATTTTTTTTA
This sequence comes from Poecilobothrus nobilitatus, assembly GCA_947095535.1. Taxonomy (NCBI): domain Eukaryota; kingdom Metazoa; phylum Arthropoda; class Insecta; order Diptera; family Dolichopodidae; genus Poecilobothrus; species Poecilobothrus nobilitatus. The sequence goes on from OX352773.1 coordinate 232,320,834, forward strand.
TCTCTGAAAAGGGATTTTGATTTTTTGAAGTTTGAATTTTTTTGATCCTGTTCTGCCAGTATTTATTTATTGAATTTTTTAAATTCTGTTTTATTAGTGTGTTGATATTTTTTAATAAGGAATTTACTCTTATAATAGTTGGATTATCGTTAAAAAAATGTAGTTTGAAAAGGTTAAACTTTGTCGATAATAATTTACATTTTGGTCCTTTCAGACTTTTAATTATGGAATTTTGATATATGTCTATGCTATTGAATTTATGAAATAAAATACTCTTTCGATTTAAAATTATATTTGAGTAATTTTTTTGAATTGGAAAAATTTAATAGCACTTGCTAGCGCTATAGATATCTTCCCCTTAAACTTTCTTTTTAGTTTAAACGTAATATTATTATCTTTTAATGCTGTGACTTCATCTTAGACAATAAAAAAATTCATCAAACAACGTATAATGATACCATATTATAATGCATACAATATTATAACTTTAACAATTTTTTTCTTTATACCGTAACTGTGCGGGAAATCCCAAAATGTTTCGATTTTTTTTTATACTACGGAAAATACAAATTATTTGACATTTGCGTTTTACTTAGTTATTTAAATTTTTTATTAAAATTATTTCTTATAATTTCTAAAATATTAAAATTAATAAAAATTATTAATTTAATATTAATTTTTCCTCTATAGGTGCAAGACATATTTTTCATTCAGGGCCTTGCTTAATATCTATAAGGCTTATTTACGATCCAAGATGGAATATAACTCCCATATATGGACTGACGCCTCACTTATTTCATTGACTTACCTCGATCGAATTCATAAAAGCGCCATTCGTCTTATTGGCGACTCCGTTGAGACTTTTTGTCTCACTTCTCTTGGCATTCATCGTAATGTTGGACCTCTTTATATTTTTTTTAAACTTTTTTTAAGAATTATTTTGTTTTTAAAGAAAATATATTCTATAGGAAGCGAGAACGAGACTAATTCTGACATTTTAAAAAATATATTAAACAAACTAAAAAAAAATTTTTTTTTTTTATTTTAAATTTTAATCTTTAGTCTTCGTTAATATTATTTTATTTTTTATAATGCGTTTCGAGCCTATTATCAAAAAAAATGTTTAGTTTGTAATTTATTTTTTAAAATATCATAAAATTTTCTCTTAGTAAATTATAGATTTTATTAATTTTTTTTTTGCTTTTGTTTTAATTTTCATTGACAAAAATATGATTTATTTTTCTGAAGTTCTGATAACCAAATGGACATTATTTTACATATTATCAGATCTCTGGATTTTTTTTTTAATGCATTTCTCTGCCACATAAATTTGGACAGGAAATTACACAACCTTTCCTGTAGAGGCTTGGCTATAAATGTCATAAGGGGGAATAACTCTTACGAGGTATGTGGAATTCGAACCCACACTCCCTCGGTATTTAAAGCGTATTTTATACGCTCTTACCCACTAGTCCACCGAGGCCCCCCCTGGAATTTTATAGATAAGAACACTGTTTTGAGTTAAATATTAGTTGGACTGTAAAATGTAGCTTAGTTCGTGTTTTTATTTCTTTGAACATCTTCAAGGTCTTTTATTTTTTTTTAATGCGTTTCTCTGCCACATAAATGTGGACAGGAAATTACATAGCCTTTGCTGTTCAGGTGTGACTGTAAATGCCGGAAGGAGGAATAAGTTTTACGACATGTGTGGGATTCGAACTTAAACTCCCTCGGTGTTTATAGCATATTTTATATGCTCTTACTAGGCCACCGAAGCTCCTCAAGGTCTTTTTAAACGTTACAGAATTTATATTTTTTGTTAAATTTTAAATTTTCTTCCATTTGTTTTTTTTTTAATAAAAACATATTATTTATTATTTTATTACGAATTTTATTTTGATTTATCTTTATACTTAATAGATGGTACATAATTATTATGTTAAGATACATTTCAATTTAGTAAATTTAGTTTTTTACCGTTTTTAAGTAAATAAAATGAAAATATTTTTGTTTTTGAAGCGCGAGACATTTAAAAGATAAAATTGTGATTATTTTTTATAATGTTTAACATTTTTTACTCCTAAAAACATTATTTCAAACGTGAAAAGAATTATTTAAAGTAAGTAAGAGTACCGCAAATTTGTGTTTCAAAATATTGTAAACTTTTTATATCTTACTAATTAAAACGTGAAATTTCTTACCTCATTCATTTTTCATGCTGCAATTCATAATGCGCCGTTTTTCCGTAACGGCCGTTTTTCCGACAACCAATTAAGGTAATCAGAAAGAATCCTCTGTTATTGTATCACAACCTAGTCTGTTGTTTTGTTTAATTCTAACAAAATCCTTGTTGTCGTTATTATTACCTATACTTGGTTAGACATCGTTAATTAGTTAATAGTTTCGAAACCGGTGTACAAATGTTTGTTGTTCCATCTGTATTAATATTATTAGTATTTAAATAATTTTTTGAATTTTTTTAAATTAAATTACAAAAAAAAATTTAAGAAATTTTAAAATGATTTAATAATCATTTCCGCTAATATTTTATATTTATGTAACAAAAATAAATATTTTTGATAATAAATAATAAAGAAGAAAAGAAAGGAAATCGTTTATAAAATAAGGAAGGAACAACAAAATAAATAAAAAGCATAAAAACCCTGTGGTAAAATAATAGAAAAAAAAATTAAATGAAAATTTTATTGTCAACTTATAATACAATAGGATATTTTTTTCCTTTTTTTTTGCACAATGTATCTACGCATATTAAGAACAGATAAAAATTCAAAAATGGGAATTTAATATTACATGTATGTGAATTTAGATTAATTCTGTTGCGTGTTTTCTATAATTTTAATATTAAAAACATGCTATAAATAACTCAACAACTGGATTATATAGTTTGAATTTATTTAACTAAAATAATAAAAGAAAAATTTAAGTAATGGAAATAATTGCAAGTTTATTTTAAAAAGATATTTTTAAAATAGATAAATTTGGATTATTTAGCTTATAATGCCAAGTTTTTATTTTTCTTGGAAACGAGGGTTGTTGATGATAAGTTTAATAAGGATATTTTTAAATAATATGGAATTTAAATTTAAGTTTTTAATACTACTTAACGATTTCTTAAATATTGAATTATTGTAAATTCTAAATAGATATATCTATAAGTACCTGTATATCTATACAATTATAGGCTACGAGAAAAAAGAAAAAATAAATGTTGACCCATGAGTAGGTCTCTTAAAAAAAATTTATTTTGTACTCGTTGAATTTTTTTTATGTATCCTCACTCATTACGAAGCTACAGCTCATCAAAGTTTGAAAAATATGTTTATAAATCGTTTAAATGTATATAAATCGTTTTTTACTATTATAGGTAATTAAATTTATTGTTATGTGAAGAAAAATTTTTGTAAGATTTCGCTTCCTTCATAACTACGGAACACTTTTAATAAGAACCTTAAAATTGAGAGAAAAAAGAACTTTCAGAATTATAGCATAAGTTACCTCAGAAACTTTTATTACAACGGCGTGTGTAAGAGCTATTATTATAGCCGATAAAATTGAAAACCTGTTTTTTTTTGCGACGGTAGATAAGAATCTCGAAAGATTTCAATGAAATCAACGCATGATTTTTCTTGTTGGACTTGAACTACCCAAATGCCTTCACCCTTTTACACCAAATATTTAGTTAAAAGCTATAGTATAGTTTACTATTTGGTTTGGTGGTCGGAGAACATAGGAATAAAACAAATAGAGTAATATGGAAAGTTACTGAATGTTGAGACAAGGAACAACATATAATATATTGATGTTCTTTTTAAATTTAATAGCATTCTACACGTTATGTTTGACCAGATATTCAATATTCGTGTTATAGCCATTACAAAGGAACTGTTTGAGAAGCTTTGCTATCTGGGGATCTTTAAGATATAGGAGTTGTTACTCTGTGGAAGCTTCCTTATATCTTTGTTAAAATTTTTAAGAAGAGGCATTAAGGTTTTTATTCCTTCTGATTTTTTTTTAGGTAACTGTAACTTAGACACCTCATTGAGACTCACATTGAGAATTGAACTATTTTGTGATGTCAACGTATTCTGCTACTGAATCAAACATTTTTCTTTTATTTTTTTTATATAATACTTTTAGTTTCTTCTTGTTGCATAAAGTTATACAGCACAAATTATTAATTATTTATTATTGAAAAATAAAACAAAAATGTAGGTAATAAAATGTAAAATGCAGTAAAAGAGACAAAATTGCAATTGGTTCATTTGATTATTTGGAATTTTAAATGAAAAATTAACTTATTTGTTTTTTCTTATTTTTCATAAAATTTCTATAAAATTAATTTAATTTATGTTTAATATCCATGTTGAGTATTTATACCTATTTCATTTTTAATTGTACAAAAAGAAAGTTTTGTTTTTTATACAATATAACCTTAATTTCATTGAATTAAAAAACAAAAAAAAAAAAAGTCATTGAAATATTCTAAGCAAGAAATCTCTGAGCTCTATATTGCACTCACCACTCATCAGTAATCAAATAATTATTTTTTTTTTGATAAGTAAAGGTTTTTTTTATAAATCAAAACTTTTTTGAGTTATTACTAAATATGGTTTTAATGCAACAAAAACTTATCAAAAAAAATATTATTTCTTTATTTGATTAGTTATAAATGATTAGTACAATGGGGCGCTGGTTTCTGTAAACGCCAATTTTTATAACTTAAAATTATAAAAAAATTATTAAAAATTTTTGACTAAATATAATATTATTATGTATATGTATGCGTTCATAAAATGTTATTTTACTGTTTTAATTTCTTTATTCACTCCTCTAAAATGTTAAAAGTAATCTTTTAACATCCTTTTATTATACTGTTTTCCATTATGTCAAGGCTGAATTATTTTTTAATGAAAAGCCGTTCAAATAATTTACTTAAAACCAGGTTTTATTTTATATGTTTTTAACAATTTATTAATAGGTATATGTATGTATGTATAAGAAAGTATATATTGTAAGTATGTATATTTGTACATTATAATCATTTTTATTTTCCATTAGAGTATTATAGAAAACAATTATAAAAATATAAAATTTTAAATTATTTATTTTATTTTATACATTTAACCTTTACTGGTAAAACTGGGTATATTATACCCAGACACTTATTGTTTTGTAAATAATTTTCGGTTATTTTTTTTTTTAAATGTAGAAATTAATGAAAAAGTTTTACCTATGTTTTGTTTTATTGAAAATTTTATCTAAAATACTGTATTTTTCAAGCGCAAAATAATGAAAAAAATAGAAGAACAAAATAATATCTATACTTTATTAATATTATAATGACACAAAATAGTTTTTTATTTAACTGTTTTTTTTTTGATATTATTATAAAAAATCTGGTTAAACTCTTTATGTAGGTAAAAAATATCTTACACTAGGTTGTAAAAGGTTATTATCACTATTCACCATAGAATTTACGGCACATGAAATATTATGTAGAATTTTTTTTACGTTCTTCTCATTTATTATTTTTTGTTTTGTTTTTTTGCTATATGAAGAAATAGATTTACTGTTATAAAATTTAACTGTCATTCATTTTTTTTAAGCATAAACCCCAGAGAAAAAAAAAATCACTCTGATTTATATGTCAATGTTACATGATTGTGAATTCCCACAACATTTTGTATTACAATTTTATTTTAAATTGTCTGTCAAAAGTTTTGCTTTTTTTTTTTTTTTCATCTCTTTAAAAAAAGTTATTTGTCACCTATTTCATTTCGCAATATACATGACGTGTATAGTCAAGAAATTGTTGAACTCTTTGTTATATGAATAAAATTAAAGTAAAAAATTTATATTCATGTCGTAAAATAAGCATGACGGGAAATATTATGCTCAATTCGACTGACATAATATTATTATGTATTATGAAATTGTATTTGATAATAGGTATAATTCTACTCGCACATCTTCATAATGTTGATATTAATTTTCTGCTAAAGGCACATATCATGAAAAAATACTTAATGTTTAATACTTAAATTTAAAATATTAAAAAATTAAAAATATCTAATTATAGTATAAAATTCTAGAACTCAAATTGTAGAATAAAATTCTAATACCCAATATTTAAAACAAATCTATAGTCAACATTAAAAAAAAAACATTAAGTTAGATTATTAAAAATTCGAACAAAAAATTCTAAGTAGTGTATACATATTAGATATACGACAAAAAATATCTGCCTTAAATGTAAATGTAAATAATTAATTGATACTTTTAAAAAAATCGTTATTGTATAATTTCAAAACAAGGAAGAATATAAAACCAAACGTTTTCAAAGGCGCATATATATTTTCAACAAGACAATAAAAACGGTTCAGAAAAAATGTGATTTGTACCATGATTTGTAATTTTTCTTAGAACTTTATATTATATTTAGAAGAAAGATTGTGGAAAATCAAGAAGGATTTTCTTCATTTTTAAGGAAACCCTATATAATAAAGAAAACCAGTTAACAAGTATTTCGAAAAAAATTGTACAAGTATACTTAAATAGCAAATTTTCAATTTTAGACCACTAAAAGCTTTTAAAAAGGAGGTGGTAAAAAATGTCACAGACATAACTTAGGCTAATTTTGTAAGATCTTATTTCATTTAAAATTTCAAGTTTCTATTTAAAAGCATTACGGATATATAAAAGAAATAAAATTTTCTTTTCACATAACGGTAAATTTGCAAAAAAAAATTTATAATTTTGATACTGATGAAGGAGGGGCGGACTGACGGATGGACGAACGGAATGATACTAATAAACAAATATTTCGAAATATTTTTGAAAATTGTGCTAAATATGACATGCAAAATTTTTTTGAGATTCAATTTAATATTTTAACATTTGAGTTGGAATGTTGTACTTCAAAATCTGAAGATTATTTTCTTTTTACAATAATTTACAATATTCTCTACTGCATACTCGAAAATATTGAATGTAGAAAATTTAAGTAAATTGTTAAAATATGACTTCTATGTATAAAAAGTATCTTATATATGTACCCTATATAAGTATTTAAAAAAAATGTAAGTATTAATTTTTTTTTTTTAAACTTTGACTTGAGAGTTTAAATTTTCTGAAGATTTTCTTAGAAATTATGAAAAGCAAAATGTGTAAAAAAGGATATTATGTTAAGTACTAATGTGTGATGATATAATAATAAAATTGAAATATTTTTTATTTTATGTCGAGAATTGTGTTACTATACGAAAATATTAAAAATTTTTAAAATGAGCTATGTTTCACGTTTTGTAACAAAATTTTCTACGCATGCTATTGTTACAGTTGTTTTAACATAAACCTACCATGACAAATTGAATTTGTTAAAGCTTTTTCAACAGTTACTTTCTAGACGAGCATTTTTCATAATTTATTCTATTTCTAGGAAATTGTCTACGAAATTTCCTTTTGTTAAATGACAAATTAAATTATAAAAATTGACATTTTAAAAATTTTCATTTTCCTAGAGAAAAATTCACACAATTCCAATTTACGTGTTTTTTTGATTTTACATTGAAAAAAGTTCCAAAATGTTAATATTCTTAGTATTTTCACGTAATCTATAAGGAAGATATTGCGATGGCATCAAAATTTCGAACCTTAAATTTTTGCGTATATACATTCTTCGGTAGGTAGAAAACCTGAATTAAGTCTTTTTGGAGTGGTGTCTGTATGTTTTTCTGTGTGTCAGTTTTTGCGTGTCTGTCTATCTGTAGGCGTGTGTAGAATAACGCGTAATGAACAATAACTTTTTCATAGAACTCTTTTTGATCCGATAAACTTTTATGTTAGTTCTCATTTTAAAGCAATTGTTTTTAAAATGATTTTTACTAATGCGAAATAAATTGTGCGTGAAAATTAGTTTTTTTCAATTTTTATAATTTTGTTCATGAATTGTACATGTAATATAGATAATATAATTTATAGTGACAGAACACCCGCAGTCTTTAATTCCTTTATTTTTGAAATGAATGCCCGTGGGCTTTAATTTCTTTTCAAGAAAGAATTAGAACTCAATGGTCTTAATACCACTATAGATGATGTGCTTTACATCCATTTCAAAAAACAATTAATGTCCACTGAGTAACACAAAGGTTACTATCATGAGTTTGTATTTAATTTGACTAGATTTTATTTTACGGCACGCAGCTATCAAATCTATTCTAACTCAGAATCTCGCATATACTAACATAAATATAAATATTACAGAAAATGTGGAAACGCTGATTTTGTAACCAACTATAAAATCACACCCCACCCCTCAATTTAAGAAATTATCATATATATATTATATATATTATTATCATATATATTCTGGAAAAAGGAAATACCCTGATTTTAAATCCAAATCTAAAATCCCTGCTAATTTAGAATCTCACATATTAACCGCGGGCTCTATTTCCGTAGACATTCTGCCATCACATCAGATAATCATATGTAAAATGTATAAATATACAGATAATATAGCTATATACATGTTTCATATTATACATTATATATATATATATAGATCTTATAAAATCATGTAAATAACTCTATTAAGAATACAAATATGTATTAAGTTTTCCTCTTCTTGCGATCAGTTCTGTGATGACACAGTTCCTTTTTTTTTTTTGTTTTATTGATTCTTGATTTTATCAACATATTTTTTTTTAGTAGAATTTATCGAATGTTTATTTCGAATATTTTCACATTATAACTCATTGTATCAAAAAAGTAAGGTGGTGTTTATTTAGTTAAAGTTTCATAAGCTCAGAAAGTCATAATCTGTAATTTCTTTTGATATTTGATAAGGTTTCAGGCGTATGTACCTGGTTTTAAAGGATTAAAAGGAGTGTCCTTTGATGACTTTTTTCAAAATTATAATTTTCTTTTGGAAATGCAAAATTTTAATCGCTGAAATTTATTTATTTTTTTGAAAATAATATAAGATGTATTGATTCATTCAAAATCTTTCTAGGATATTGAAAAACTTTAGTTCGGGTTCGTTTTTGTTATAACCATTATTAGGGCTTAATTTTAAAATTTTTCTTTAATAAATTATTTTGATAACCCCAATAATTTTAAACTTGTCATTCTTTCATTAAATCATATATAACTGTATTCGTTCTATTCACACCTATTAAAATATTTCACTAAAAATAAATTTGAACTACTTAAATCTATCTTGAACAATCAACAATACATCTTTAGAAGTCATCAGCAGTCACGTAAATCAAAATAAGATGTAATTTCACGGTTTTCTATTTTTCTTGTTTTTGTTCTTTTCTTTTTTTTTTTTTTACAGATTGTTATCGTATTATGTTTTCATCGGTTTTCTTGGTTAAAAAACTTAACCACCGTATACAAAGTATCCAATTTCTTTTTATTTTCATTTCGTTTAAAAACCCAAATTTATGTTTTTCTGGTAAAAAAAAAAAAAAAAAGTGAAAGTTATTTTCTAAATTTATTGATAAAATCAAAAAAAGTGAAAATTCTTAAAATAATTTTCCAGTAATATTATTAGGGAAAATATATTGCTATAAATAGGTATATCTCTGGTAAAAATAATTTTATTTTATTTTTTTTTTAAGGAAACTAATTATTCCTTTAAAAAAAATTCTAATATTCTCTCAATATAATTTGATGACTATATTATAATTATAATATAGGCATTGTATAATATTAGGGGGGTAAATACTTAAAAGATATCTTAACTGAAAAATTCATTAAAATATAATTTTACTACGAGAATATTCCTTGTAAAGTATATATTTTAGTATATATTTAGTATATAAAGAATTCATGCTGAAATGATTTTATTCATAGTCCTTATACTCCTATGTAGTCCTATACTCCTATGGTTGGTTGATTTACGTGGTTGCTCTCTGGAAATTTATCGACAGGGCGCAATTATCAACAGACTAAATGTAGTTTTTAAACAATTTCCTTGTATTTTTGGTTGTCAAAGTAGGCACCTATATATTATGTTCGATAACCAACCCCTTAAAACGGGCTAATCTTTATTCTGTATCTTTACCTTTATAATTTTATTAAAAATTCTGCCGAAGCAATAACCTTATTACTGTATATTATTTATTCTTATAAGTTTTGAAGAAAACTGTTATTTAATATATGGTAACAATTTCCGAAATTTGCGAAAATATCTGATGGTTAATTAAATATGCTTTCTTGTGCTTAAAGCATTTGAAAAAATTAAACTACATATGGAAGTGTAAGAAGTTTCTAGAAGTTATTAGTGAAAATAAATCGTTTGCCTAAGTTTTATAACTTTATCAACTGATAATATGTGGGTTCTAATGATAAATTTTATTAATTTTGTATTAATGATTAGAATATGTGTTCATTCCTGCTTCATATTACTTTTTAACAGCTTGAGTTTTCTATACGAAGTGCATGAATAGTACAAAATGTTTATATTTCTTTTCAAATAATAAAAAAAAAAAAAATAACTGGAAAAAACCTATCTTTCAAATTTTAAATTAAATTTCAAAATATTTAAAAATTAAAATTTCCTATTTTATATTTTCTCATTGACTTAAATACAAAACCTCTAATCCTATTGAATTTAGCACTTTATTGTTTTATTTTCAAAGTTCGTTACTTTTTGATAAAAGAAATTTTGTGGTAAAAAAGTAAAATAAATATTTTTTGTTATCACAAATAGTAACTACAATAGAATTGATTAGTATATAATTTCACAAAGTATAACTGTAAATAATACTATAAGATATTAAGTAAATATTTATATTTAGTGTTGAAACTCAGTTATTGTTGTTACTTTAAATATCAACTGTTCAAATGAAGATATTATAATATAATTATACAAAAAATCGAAGTTATTTTCTATATACATAGTATTATGTACCTATATCTATATACTTTTGAATATAAGATGGTAATTTATTTTTTTGTTTTGGTGAGGGGAGTTAAAGTGGTGTTAAAAAACATTATTAACAGAATTTGAATAACTAAAATTGAGTTTTAAGAAAAATCACTGTTTAATTTTGAGTAAAATAACTGGGTAAATATTCTTAAAATCAAATTGTATAATAAAAAAGTTTTTAAATAAAATGAAATTTCCATTAAATTAGAAAATTTTAAATGAAAAATGTTGTTTTTTTTTTTGTTTTTGTTTATTATTCATAAAAATGTATTAAAAAAAAATCCATTTTAGTTTACTTGCCTCAAATTATAAAGGTAAAAATATTTTACATAAAAAAGAAATCTTTAAAAAAATTTAAATAAGAACAGGAAATGAAATGAAAAAGTTTTACAAATTAAAACTTTTTAAAAAAGTAAACATAAAGGTCTGTATATCCTTAGAAAAAATTTTTCAATTTAAAGTTTTAAATCAAAATTATTTGTCCTTGAAAGAACATTAAATGTTAAAAACTCATTAGATGATATATATTACCAATATAGATCCTTAAGATTTTTTACAAAAAAATACACATACCTACTATATAATATATCTATACTTACATGTAGAATGTATAAATTAAAATGTACCTATTTGGAAAATATTATGAAATATGAATTGAAAAATCCATTGGTTATAAAAAGGATATTCTTTACTCTATAATATTTACTAAGAAAAGGAATTTGAATTCTTCAGTAATTTTCCATCGAATTAAAAAATCTTGCTATCCATGCAGGATTTGAAACCGCACTCCATTGGTTTTTCTCCCCGCCTTATTTGAAAAAATTTAGTTGGAAGATGATGAAAACTTATAATGCATACCTATCTATTAATATAGATCTTGTGAAATATATCAGAGAAATGGATAACAACAACATATTGGTTAAAGTTCGGCGCCTTCTCAGTCGAAAGCTCTGAAAAGCAAACTCAGGTCAAGTCATATCCAATAGTAGTAATTAATATTGTTGTAGTTAATATTGCAGTTGTGATTTTCAATATTGGATGACACTGAAAATAATTTAGGATAGAACAAGTTAGTGAAAGCTAAATTATCAACGACTTAGTAAAATCAATAATTTAAGAAACTGAAGTTTAGTCTAATATGAATAAGAAGCTAATTTATGAATATCCTATTCTCTTTGTGACAAATTAATAAAAATTGACAATTCAAAACTAATATTGAGAACAAAATTTAAAATATTTAAAAATCATTCGTTTTTTTAATAATCATTATCCTAAAACCTAAATTTAAATACTTTACTAGTAATAAAATCAATGATTTAAAAGTTATTAAGTTGTTATATAAAAAAGTTGAAATAAAAAATTATTACAAATTATTAGACAAGTTTCAAGACAAAAGCTTACAACTGAAGAATGTTTTCTTAATCCTTTCAAATTAAAAATTTAGCCAATATATTTAAAATATATAGTAATAAAAAGGTATGTAAATGCAAACCAAAAATAGTTTCTATAATCAAAGTACAAAATATATAATTATTATACTATTTTCATTTAAAAACCTAATCACAAAATTTTAAAGATAAAAAAATAAATCTTTACAAGCTATAAAACATTTTCATCACAAAATAACAAAGCAAAATAATAATAAAACTCATGTAATTGTACAAAAGAATATATTTTTTTTTATGGTTTTTAACATTATTTATATGTATTTGATTGAATGTAAATATAACAGTACATACTTTACTATATCCTGATTTCATAATAAGGAAATCCTTTATAAATACGAAAACTTAAAAAAATAAAGAAGAGAACAAATATAATTTTTGACATTATAGTTTAGAATATTATAGTTTGATTCTTTTCGTACCTGATAATGGTATATGACCTTAGGGTTGCTAATGACAAAAGTAAAAAAAACATTACAGTTATCTTATCCTTTCATATTCTTTGAATGCTTTTTACATCAACGCTTCCTATAAACAATATTTTTATTTTTTATATTTTATTTCTATTTAAAAAGAAGAAAAAATGTATAGTTTACTATCTATGCTAACTCTAGGATATTCACAAGAACATAATATATGACATTTCGATTTAATTTCATTATCCATGATTTAATATTTTACAAAATGGCAGATATTTGACTTAATTTAAATTGATATAATCCTTAGACATATTTATGTAAATGTCGGAGTTGTAAGATAGCTACTCGAACCTGTTATACCAAACTAACCAAATTTTATAGAAATCATTGTCATAATAATATCTTAATATAAAATATTTTATTAATTAATTTGGTAACAAAATATGAAGACATAAATTTTATACTTTATTTAGATCAACCACAAATTTTTCAGAAGTCCTTGTCATAAAACTTAATTCTTTCAGAATTCCTTAAGAACAATTATTTCAGTTACTTAGCTTAATTAGAAATTAAATTATGCCAATATAAAAAATAAATTTTATTGCATATACTCTAATCCACCGGTTGAACTTATTCAAATCTAATAGCAAACGTGGCATTTATTTAAAAATGTAATGAACAAAATTTTAGAATCCTACGTTTATTATTTTTTGGGTTATCGTGAGTACGAACGAATGTACGAATGTAGCTAATGCGTCTGTGAGTTATAATCTTGAGTAGAAATTATAATATGTATAATACTTTATCATATCTATCTCGTCATAAACGTAATGGAAAATTTTTTATACCTTTAGAACTATATTAGTTCACATTAAAATTTCTATTGTTAAAACGTTAAATTTTATATATAGGAGTTATATATGAGTTTTAGGTCAAAAGCTTAAAAAGTCGGTCATCGATACCCCTAAGATTTAAAATAAAGAAATAAAGTTAGATACCTAAGAAAACTCAAAATATTTCAATTTAATAAAGTTTTCAAGTTACTTTAGGTATACCTATTGGAATTAGGTAAAAACTCAAACTAGAATTTATTCAATCCAACTCGTAGATCCTGTTTATAAGTGAATGTGAATGTTTTTCGTATCATATGATAACTTCAATTTATCATTTCTTTTTTATATTAAAAAAAAAAACATAGTTTGCTCTTAAATTTTAACAACGATCCGATAATAGGAAGTGGATATTCCTGAAATCTAAAATTTTTATTAACTTAAAGAATGTTTTATAGTACAGTTTTTCATTATAGAAAAGATTATAACATATTGAAAATTAAAACAATTTGAAACAGGTACAATCGTCAATTGACAATTCTCCTTATATATTTCATAAATTTTCATACATATAGGTATAATATTATATACATACCTTTGTATGTTTCAAGTGATTATTATATAGATATTTAAATATTTACCAAAAAATATTGTTTATTTTTAGTATACCTACAGGAAGTAAAAGGGAACTCTAGCTATTTATTTGTTTATAAAACATAAATCAACACAATAACAAAACAATTTAACTAATTTATTATTCAATTATTCAATCAAAAGTAATACAATTTTATTAAATAAATTAAAATTTATAAAACAATATTTTTTTTTTTGATTATAAAAACAATATTTAAAAAAGTAATCTGTATAATAATTATACAACAATATAATAAAAAATTACAATAATTTTTATTTTGCGGCAGTAGACAAATTTACTTCCTCCTTGAGTTCAGTGATAAAGTATAGTAATCGCTTAAAATATCAACATTGTAATAGAGTCAGGGCTCATATTTGTTATCCCAGAACACTAAAAAATACGTGCGTAAAAATCTCTCAAACAAAGATAACGAAATGAGCTTAAATTTGTCTGAGGAATTTTTGTTCATGAGTACGACATCTTAGAAATGTGCACTAAATTCGACGACTACGAGTAAATCATCTTAATTAAAATAAAGACCGCAAACATGACAACTTAAAAACTATTTAATCAAAATCGAAGTTTACTGGGTTTATGCCAAAAAGTTAGTTTAGGGGTATATTAAACGACCGAAAAAATATGCACGCAATATTTATTTTTTGTTCCTGAAAAGATTTATCTGTTCCTATTACATTTCTGACAAACCCGATAAATATTGAACTAGTTTTCGTGCCGAAATTTGAGTTCCTTTCAATCTTCACTTCAAGTTATTTTTAAAATTCAATAAAATATCAAAATTAGCTTGGAACAAAAACTTCTAGCTTATGTTATTTTATTTGTTAGTGATATCCCAAGAGCTTGCCAACAAACTTAATCAACTTAACAAATCAAATTTCCCAAGAATCTTTGTTTGAATCTTTGTTTCAAATTTTGAACTAAATTAGGTAATGCCAATGTCAAATTTTGAACTAAAATGTAAAGTAACGTAACATTTTTTTTCCACGTAGTCAATGCTTACTATATACTTTCTAACTCAATTAAGTGCTGACATATAATATGACAGTAATTCGTCTTCGTTTGGCTAAGCCAACTAAAATCTTAGCATAAAACTTGATTATCTTTTGAAAAATATCACGTTCAGCTTTGGTAAGTACCTACTAAGATATGAGAATATAAATTCCGCACGGAACGGAATGTGTTAAACCCTGAAGTGGTTGGAATAAGACTTTACTTTTTTCACGAAATTTCCTATACGTAGCTTAAATATTTTTGAAATCATTGTGCGAACGGATTGGCGGCCGTACAATATTAAATCAATTCAGAATTCGATTCTATTCTAAACAAATATAGCTCTATAAATACTTTTTCATATCTATCTTGTCTCCTTTAAAGTGTCACAAAAGTAATACAAAATTTGTGTTTCACTGAGAGCTACGTTGATACGAGTCTAACGGTTAAACTTAATTTTGACTTTTATATTTAAATAGAATTTTTAGAAAATTCAATAATTTTAATCTGGTAATTTCAAGAAGGTGAAGTGTGTTATAATCAAATTTAATCAATTAGTTGTCACTGTCTTTTCAAGAAAAAAAGGACTTACCTAGCTCTTCCTTTAGCTATAAGGCCAGATCTCTTCTGTTAGTTAACAGGCATAACTGTTTTTTTTTTTATAGATATATCCAAAATTTCAATTCAAACAAATTTAAAAAATTTAAATATGTATTGTTTAAAATTTCTTTGTTATTTATTTAAAACTTCCATAAAAATTATTTACCTCAGTACTTAGTGCGATGATTTTAAATATTTTTTTTAGATAGTAAAAAAAATAGTAGTTAAATTATTTTTTTATTTGTTTCTGAAACTTTATTTATTTAAAATAAATATTATTAGTATATTCATTTTGTAGGAATTATTTTTTTTCATTTAAATATAAACTGAAATAATTATTTTAAATTCTCAACAATAATGAAAAGTTTAATTTTATTGTTCAAATTATTCAATTTTCCTAATTAAAAATATTTTATGCGAAATTTTATCTAAAATATTAACTTTTAAAAATAATCCTGGGAAAGATTTTATATTACAAAGTAATAAAAATGCATAGTAATGGTTCAGCAAAGAACTTTTACTAAAACATTTTTATATTTAAATATTATGTTGAATAATAAAGTTACACTATATTATGTAATAATATGTATATAAAAAGAAATAATGGCGCCCTGAAATAATACCTCAGTCAATAAACCCGAATCGCCTTTATCGATGCAAATTTGAAACCGAAATTGTGAATTTGTCATAAAGTTTCGTGAAGTTTTAATAAAGAAATAAAACCAAAATAGAAAACAAAATAAAGATGAATTTAATTTTTATAATAAACAAGGTAGAATGTAAACCAACGGTTTTTAAAAGCGCACATTTCCAAAACTCAATACAAACTGTTTAGAAGTGTGACTTACACAAAAATTTGAAAATTTCATGTAATAAGAAAAAATGTGAAAATATGACATTTTTGAAATTTTGAGGAGCCGTAAGTCCGGAATCCTATATAACTAAGAAAAGCCGTTAACACACGTAAAAATATATTATTGAACCTTTAATTTTCATGTCTTGCCGAAGAAAAATTTGTACAGGTGCCTCAGTTACAGGTGTCTAAAAATAGCAAATTTTCAATTTTTGAAGCGTAATAACTCTTAAAGAGGGGGTGCTACCAAAAAAATTTCTGAGGAAACTTATACTAATTCTAAAAGTTCTTTCTTGTCTCAAAATTTCAGGTTCCTATCTAAAGGGGTGCCGGAGTTATGAAAAAAGAAATTTCATGCAAAATGTGGTTTTCACATAACGGTAAATTTAAATAGTAAATTTAAAAACCTATATAATTTTGATATTGATTTATGAAGGTAAAAAATTCAAGTCGAATGGTGTTTTCAGATTGAAAAAATGTGGAAATACTTTTCCAAACTTTGATGGCTTGTAACTTCATAATGGACGTGACTACATGAAAAAGTTGTTGCACAAAATTAGTTTTTTTATGAGACCTACCTATGGTTAAAATTTTTTTTCTCTATCTTTAACGGTGTAGAAGTTTTGTAAACAGACGGACGGACAGAGTGAAACTAATAAGCACATTTTTTCAAAATTTTTTTGGAAATGTGCTAAAAAATGTCTAAAATTTTTAAGTATGATTGAAGTATATAAAATCAAAATATATAAGTAAAATATTATAGGTTTGGTACGAAAGGTGGACATTTGTAATATCGTTTTCAAAAATTTTACTTCCCATATTGAACGCTGATTTTGTAACCAATTCAAAAATTTTTCAATTTTTTGTACATACAATTTTTCAACAGCAAAGCATTGTAACCTCCCGCTAAACAAACTATTGGAATCCTGATTTTGTAACCATCACTAAAATCCTTCCTATATCATTTACATAATTACATACTCTGAAAAGAGCGAATAATCCTAATTTTGTAACTTCAAAATTTTTCTCAATTAATTTTCTTTACATAAATATTTCAGTAGTAAAACATTTAAAAAAGTGGGTGCTATTGCCCCTAAATGTCTGCTAAAGAAATTATTTAAATCCTGATTTTGTAACCAACTATAAAATCTCTCCTAATTCAGAATCTCACATATACACATATTATTACATTATATATATAGATGAATATTTCGTAAAAACCGTATAACATTGATTTTGTACCCGACTAATAAAATCCGATACTTATCTAGTTTTAAAACTAAGTGCTACTTAGAGTACCTAATTATTATATTGTTAATAATAAAGTGAAATCGAAATTTCAAATTTAAAAGAAATTTAGATAGTATAAAGTAATAAAATCGACACTTTACTAAACAACAAAGTAAGGAAAGAATTTGGAAACAATATTATTTAGTAATACAAGATGTAGGTATTTTAAATAAAAATATTAAATTTTCACAAAATTTCCACACTTTTGAAAAAGCCTAATAGAAGATAAAAAATATTGGATAAAAAATAAATAATAATTGTATTCTCTTCTTTTTAAAAATTTTAATATTGTCGTACTTTAAAAGTGTTTAAAACTATACAGATATTGAAATCATAATAAATAAATATAATAATATAGCAAAAAAAAAAACTGAATTAAAACTTAAAAAATTTAAGCATTAAATAAATACTTATTAAAAAATGGGGTTCTTAAAAATGGCGATCTTAAAAGTATAATTACATAGAGCAAGAGGATCCCAAGAATTGCTTAAATTTAAAAAAAAAAACAAAGTAGAATGTAAACCAACGGTTTTTAAAAGCGCACATTTCCAAAAGACAATACAAACTGTTTAGAATTGTGACTTGCACAAAAATTTGAAAATTTCATGTAAATAAGAAAAAATGCGAAAATAGGACTTTTCTGGAATTTGAGGGGCTCCAAGTCCAGAACCCTATATAACTAAGAAAAACCGTTAGCACACGTAAAAATATATTACTGGAGCTTTTATTTTTATGTCTTGTCGAAGAAAAATGTGTACAGGTGCTTAAGTTACAGGTGCCTAAAAATAGCACATTTTTAATTTTTCAGCTCTAATACCTCTTAAGCAGGGGGTGGTGCAAAAAAATTTTCTAAGGAAACTTATATTAATTCTAAAAGTTCTTTCTTGCCTCAAAATTTATTTCTTTAAATGGAAATAACTCAGTGTCTATTTAAGCTAGGTATCTGAAATTTTGCAAATGATGATCAAGTTTTATGGCAACAACTTCTGTAAAATTTGGTTGTGATGGTATGACAGGTTCGGGTAGCTGCCATACAACTTCTCTTTTTAAATGAAAATAACTCAGTGTCTATTGAAGCTAGCTATCTGAAATTTAGTGAAAAAGTGTCGAGTTACATGCCAAAAACTTTTGTAAAATTTGATCGCTAGGCGCACAACTCCACAATTAACATAAATATATCTCTGTAGTTAACGTCGGTACTAGAACATCTGAATGTTTTTAAAACATGATCAAGTTTTATAAAAACAGGATATATTACGTTCATACGGGTATCCCAGAGTTGACACAGTCTACTCTACTGCACTCTTCCTCGTTTTTTATAACATTAACGCTGAAACATTTTTTTTATTGCATAGGGGTGACAAATGAAAAATCTTTAGGCAATATTTGACATAAAGAATACAACTCTAGTATAACTTTTGTATAAATTTAAAAAATTTTTTTTTGCATAAACCTAGATCTTCTTTTTATTAGAATAAAGAAACAGAAATATATTAGCTTTGAATATCTTAGTTATTTGGTTTGCAATATTCAAATATTCAAAATTTGTTAACTGTCACGAAAATTATTTAAACCTTTGGAACCATATTTTTTCTTTTTTATTACAATTGTTTTCTTTTATCACATGAGATTTCCTTTATTTTATTGCATAATCTTTAAATATGTAGCTAGATACTTATGCTTTCTAATACAAGTTTTGTAATAAAACCGTGATTTATTTGACAATAAGCATAAATTTTATGTTACATACATATTATATGCATTTTGATCCTATATACAATAAAAGATTTGATTCTCGAGATTCAGAAATATTTTTTTTTTTTCAGTTATGTACGAGGTTTATTTTAGCATATAGTTAAATAAATAACAGTGCTTAGTAAAATTAAATGATCTTTTATGGGATTACTTAAATTAAAATTTTTTTTATGGACTTTAAAAAAATTATAATTGATTTTTACTTTTTGTCTAAAGCTTTATTTTAAATAATAATATTTTTATTAAATCGATTCAACTTTCACTTAAAAAAAGAAAATGTCTATACATTGTCAAATGATTAGATTTATAAGCTTATTATTTATTGTATTTTCGAACTAATCGCAGTAACCCTTGACACTAGGCATTTGACACTTCTTTACTTACATACTACTCTTTTAGTGAGAATATCTAGTACAGTTGAGAGTACACTAGAAATTTGAAATATAATCAAGTGTGATCAGTTAATTTAGCACGATATTTTTAAAATACCTATACTAAAAAATTTTCTTAATTTTTCGGAATTAATTAAGTGCAATGATCTCATATCGTTTTTGCATTCAGAAAAATTTTAGATACTACTGTATGTATGAATATGATATCCTCTGTGAAAATTTTAGAAGATATAATTTTAGTTAAAAAAAAAAAATAAATTAGAAGAAAAAAAAAAAGAAGCGTTAAATTTTTAGTTTGGTATTTAGGGGATTGGAATTTGATAAACTGTATTACATACATTTACAAATTTTATTTAAAAAAGAACAATAGTTACGATGAGAAATAGTAAAATGTTCTAGAACTGAACCATATGAAAGTATGAAAATTATCTTTATTTATAAAATTCTTTATTGCACTTTATATATTATTATGTTGTCTTTGAGATTAGTACAACATATTATATTAACAAATTTGGAATATTATATAGATACAGATAGATACAGTATTTTTTACTACGAACACGAGGATGCAGCCTTTGTGGGGTTAAAATAAACTCCGTAAACAAAAAATTTGCCAACATACTCTCTACATTTGTTTCCGTTATAACATACACCGTCACGAAGTTTTTCTGATTAAATGGTTTAAGTCATTGATTTTAAACTTTGTACATACTCTGTTCTTTGTCTCGTTTACTAAATCAATTGGGCTAAGATTCTTTAATTCATTAGAATACATCTAAGTTTTTTAGAACCTTAAAAAAGAACTTTGTTAAATTCATCCATTTAGAATCAGATTCAGATTTTAGTTGGATAATTCCTTTGGTTACATTCATCACATTCTTTAATGTTGCTTATGATTTTTTCAACTCGCTTTGAGACGTCACTTGCTTACAAATTTATATTAAGTTGTTTTTAGATTACATTCAGTCAGCGATTTTGAAATATCTCTATCTCTAAAACTATTTTTAGTAAGTATTATCAATCAATTTCAACACTTAATAGTTTAGTTAAGATTTCGTGATTTATGTTTTATTTAAAAATTTTTCGAAAAAATTCCATGTTTTATAGCTTTGCTGTAATTTATTTCAACATATTATATAACTTTTTATGAATTTAATCCATATATTGAATTTTTATCTCTTAAAAACTTTTTAAAATAATATTGTTGTTATTACCTTAGACTTTATTACTTAGACATTAGAAATTTGAATGAAATATAATACATTCTCCATAATACAGAATTTGATTTCAAATAAAATTATACCTAAAATAATTGCTGTACAGAAAATAGGAAGTTTTCTGCTTCAGGAAGAATTAAATCTAAATAGTTAGGTACAGAAAAATTTGATACATTTTTATATATAACAAAAAATCTATATACTACGATAAACAAATATTAAAAACATATAGCAACGAGGAAAAGTGTAGCATAAACTTTGTCAACTGTTGTAGGATAGCCGTTATTAATATAATATTATAATACGCTGTTTTCAACAAATCAAATCGTATTTTAGTAAATTGAAGATGTCTTACTCAATTAAGTACAGAGATAAATTTATATATTATATTTCAGAGTTGTATAACAGCGTTTCGACGCTGGTACTTCAAACTAACTAAAGTATTGGTGGCATAAAACTTAATCACCTTTTATAAAGTCTTAGACGTCTAGATTCATTAAGTACTAAGATACGAGGAAATAAATTTTGTCATAACCTACTCAAATTCGAATTTCGCAAAAGTCGTTCGTATAAAATTTAATTCTCTTTGACAAAATTTCTGACACCTATCTTAATTATAGTAACTGAGTTATTGTGATATAAAAAAAACGTTTAAATATGGGCGAAGTTAAATTGTAAAAATTTCAGAATCCTCTAGTTCCGTTATGTTTTAAGTTATTGTGTGGGTAAACAGACGATTTAAATGGACTCTAAATTCAATCCTGCGCAAAAAAAATGTTATACATTTTTCCATATCTAACTTGTCACCTTAAAGGTGTCATAAATGTAATATCAAATTTATTATACCTTTTAACTTACATACTTATCGGTATAAAGGTACAGAACATAAATTAATTTTTATAAGATTTATGTATATTATTATGATCTATTAATACCTTAAGTATATTTATCTTTAAAAAGGATAAAGTTTAAAAGTTTTAAAGAAGCATAATAGATTTGATCATGTTCAGAGTAGTATGAAAATCCGTATGTGCGATTTAAAATTTCCAATAATTTATTTTTCTTCATAACATATTTTTAATTTTTTAAATCAATGCTGGAAAATAATTTCAAACAATTATCTTCCGTATAAGTTTCCCAACTTACTGTTCTTTCTATAAAATCATTCACAATATTGTTCGAAATGTTGTACATCTTATTCGAATTTCAAGTAGTGTCTTATCCATCAGTTTTACTAGCTGAATTTCGACGTTGGCTTTTACTTTTAAAATTACCACAATAAAATCAGGATCAGGAAAACGTGCTAAAAATTAAATCATCACCTTTTATTATTTTGAAAAACTCTAAAATAAATTTCAATTTAACCTCTTTATAAATGAATTTCTTTTAAATCTGTTGAAAATTATTTAGGATGAATGATTTTCAATGATTGAAAAAAAAGTTTATTTTGTAACAACTTCAAGGTTGAGCTGATCTGGTAGATTCCATTTAACTGTAATAAATTTTTAATTTGTATTCTACTGGAAATTAATTTTATTCAAAACGTGAGCATTTTTTTTTTAAAACTAACATCTTTAGTAATATAATAAGAAAACAACACAGAATGTAAACCAAAGATTTTCAAAACAGCACATTTTACAAAAAATATTTTGTAATTTTGACTTTCATTTTGAAACTGATTTATAAAACTAAATAAAAATTGCTGTCATTAGGCGTTTTTAGAATGAGAAAATAGTAATCAAAACCTGAGATAAATGGACTGAAAATAGAACTCTCAAAATTTGACTATCTAATTTTACCTAAGAATTAGACGGGATTTTATATAAAAAAGTTTTTCTACAACATTAATTTTTGCAAGGCCTATATACATGAGCTTAAAATTTTATTTGCTCTATTTATAACCATGTAGAAGTTTTGTAAACGGACAAACGCATGAAGGGATAGAATGAAAAATATGGAAATAAAAATATTACTATATAGAAATGAAGTGATTTTTTTCTTGATTAGAGCTTTTTAAATTTTAGGAAAATTGAAAAAACGAAGAAAAGTTTTTTTTTTCAGGAAATTTATTGGTTTTAAAATCTTAATAGTTTTTCTACAAACATAATATTATCTAGTACTATAATTATAGGTATAATTACATTCATGAAGCTAAAAATCTGAATATCACTCTTAGTATTTGAATATTTGAAAAATCAGTGTTATATGGTAAATTTTTCTTTTGTATTTTAAAATCTTTCTCAAATAATTTTTTTTTAAAAACCAGACTTATATTAAATTAACAACAATATAATATAAGTCAATGGAGTAGCAAAATGATTCTGTCGAATTTTACCTACTGAATAATATTATTTTGGTGCAAGATATTGTGTTATTACTAATATAGAAAGAAAAATTCCACTCTAAAAAACATTTTTAAATTAATATTAAGGAATACATAATCAATTGCTCATTATTCAAATATTTAACAAGTGGCAACTATTTCACTTATTACTGCGGCTGCTTAAATAATGTAACATATTTCTTTGTAAATCAAGTCTTTTCTTTCCTCTTACTCCTCGTGGGAGTAAATAGGACATATAAGCAAAATAAAGTCATTTAATCTTAAAATGTTTCATTATTTTCAAAGAATTTTCATTTAAAATCGCAGGAAACTGAAGTTTACTTACAAAAAAAAAAAAAAAAAAATTAAATAAAATTTTAATTTTGTTCTGACACAAAAACAAAGTACATATAAAAAATGACATGAATAATAACTTTTCCCTTATCTGCTCTACTTTTAAAATATTTTTTTCTCACTTATCTTCACACCAGCTGTTACCATTATACCTTTTTAAACTTAAATTAAAATCCTGGAAAAAAAAATGTCTATCTTCTCGAATTTTTTTTTTTTTTTCCGTATAAATTCTCAGTAAAATTGTTGAAATTTTTAATAAAAAAATATTTCAATCAAACCGCGGTTTTAAAAACATTTCATTCATAGTAGTAAAAAAAAAAAAAAATGAAAAAAAAAACAAGTAGATGATGATAGATGAAAATTGTTTTTTTTTTTGTTTCGTTCCTCAAGGTGAAAACTTTCTTCCTTTCACTGTTTAATAAACCCGGATTTTAATAATTAGATTACACTTTTCATTTTTTAACGATTAAGGTTCGGTTTTTATTTATTTTATAACAGCATGAAAATATAAGATACGTTGCGAGCAAATGAAAATATTTTATTTTGTAATGGATTTATATAATTCAATATTATTGAGTCTATCAATATATATTTTATAATTTTCGTCCTTTTTATTATTCTTTCCTAACGGTTTTTTTCACAACGGTTCTTTTTCATAAATATTTTAAGATCGGTTAACATGTTGTCGTAAGAATTAAATTGAATATTCAAATTTAAGTTGTCAAGGAAAATACAACCTGCCCATAGGTGGAGTAGCTATAGTTTTGTGTATCTTTATAAATTTTCTCTATTTATAGATTTATTGATAGTCGGTGGCTGATTGCTTGGTTTGCATGGCTGCTCTCTAGAAATCTATCAAGATAGTGCAATTAGCGCAGACAAGATCTCATTTTTATAGCATTTTCTCGTATTTTGGGTTATCAACTATATTTTATAATAAGCAGTTCATAGAGTTCAGAATTAAGATTTATTTTTCAATTTTACTTTTGCATAACTGGTTTATTTTTGAGAAGATAGGAAATTGCAAGATTTCCTTCCTAGATTCACAGAAAATGTGACCGTGAGTCTCCTCCCATCCTATCTCTTTGCAGTTTCTCCACTGTATAATGTAAGGATTACTAATTCCGGATTCATGGGTTTCTATCGACCATTAACCGTTATTATCGATGATACTACACAAGTGTAAGTTAGGAGTTTTTTTATTCGTTTTTCTTGGTCATAAATACATAATAAAGAAATATCAACATGAATTCCGAAATGACAAATAAACTGTTAATCAATTATATTTGTATAATAAAATAGAATATGACAAAATGCTATAGTAATGCTAAAGTAATGACTATGATTTCATATACTCGTTATAAACTACAAACAAGCATTTTATTTGTTAAGTACATATTAAAAGGAAAATTTACAGAACTTGAACAGAACGGAAATCTGGTTATGATGACTCGAACATTTTAAATAATATTATTATAGGTATTGGTAATATTATTTAAGAGCTGAGCTAGACGTTACGTTAGTTTGTTTTCTTATTTAATTTTGTTTGTAATTATATTGTAATTACGCATTCCAGTACAGTGATTATTTATTTAATCATAAAATAGTAGCAAAAGTAACCAGTCTATAGTTTCATTTTTGAGTTCCGAAAACTAATAGTCTTTCTTCTAATTAATGCCATATTAAAACACCAATGTGGTACGTATGGTATATAATAATACATATTATGTACCTATCTAAATAAAAATCAAAATAAGAATATTTGCCTTTAATAAACTACAATTTTAAAAAATTACTCATGCAACAGATTAAAAAATCTAAGAATAATACTTTTGCCATTATAATCTAATATTACTGTAATGTTATTTTTCTTTAATTATAAAGAAAATTTAAAAAGGAGTTAATAAAGAGAAAATAAAAAAACTAATTAAAATTTCAAAATAATTTAACAAATATTTTAATCCTCTTTTCATCTAAAACTGTACAGATTTACAGAATTCATATTAAATCTTAAAATAATAATATTTTGTCTAGTCATTTACCAAATTTTGAATTAATTTCTGAACCATTATTTCAAATCAAAATTAAAACAAAGGAATTAAAAGAATTAATTTGAATTTTTGTAAAAGCAATCCTTAAATAATTGTTTCCAATATAAGAGACGCCTGTTTGAGTACAAGACTTTTAAAAAGAATTTTGGAATGCAACAATGGAATTTTTGTTTTAAGTCAAAGAGAAATTAATTTATATTATTTTAATATTTGTTATAGTTGTGAGGAACATTAATTATTTTTTTACCAGTTCTATATTTTTTAAGTAGAAGTTAATGTATATTTTATTAATTAAGTAAAAATTATTTTTTCTGTCTAATTGATCCTTGAAGATAGTCAAAAAGTTTTGAAGCTTGGTAGTAAAAAAACGTAAAGTAAATCTAACACTTTTATTACCTACTATAAACTTAAAAATTTTATCTTTAATTGTATTTTTATTTCTACTTTACAATTTGCCTTCTACAAAATATTTGCCCTTCGTAGATTAGAGACTATGGCGCATAAGGTAGGTATTGTTTTCATACTAAAAATTCTGTGTCTATCTGTGGGTGTGTGTGTGTGTGCGTGCGTGTGTGGGTATGTCTGTGGGCAAGTGTACAGCTTAAACGACTGAGCGGAATTTTTTGCAATTTTATATTTAACGTTTTGACAAAAATATGTCGGATTGATAAGGAGCAAATCGGACAACCGCAAGTGGTAGTTTACTAGTGTACTTTTTAAGTTTTTTACGAATATTTCGTAACAGAAAAATGTTATGAGAAAAATTATTAAGATAAAGTAGTTACACAAGTAAAGAGCAACAACTTTACCTTAGAACATTTTTTGATCCGACTAACTTTAACTTTTATTTAATTTTTTTTCTATAAGTCCAAATTTCATACATAACACTCCGTATAAATTTATATGAACAATTTGTTTTTGTTTTTTTTTTTGCCAATTTCTAAAAATTTATATACATAATAATATGTACTTGTATCTATGCATACTATTCTTTTGTTGATGACATAAAATTAACGGTAAAATTTTTGTTCACAGATTCAATATTAATCTTATATTTGTTTTGTATTTGTTTACAGTTTTTATTATTTTTTACTCTAATATTTTTGAATGAAAAAAAAAAATCATGTATGTACCTACATTAGATAAATAATAATGTAAATGGATGTATGAATGAATGCACATACATATATATATTTTTACGATTTCATTGCTTATTATTAGCTATTTATTGAATAAAACAAAATGTTGTTAAATTATTAGAAGTTATTTTGCTTTGATATAAATTATTATGTAAAAAATCTATAAATTTGGGCATTGTACTTTTCGCGTAGTGTCGGTCGGTCCTGTGGTGGAGACAGCTGATTGTTTTTATAAATACTGGCAGAGTAAATATTCATCCATGAAGTTTTTCTGTAACTTTTTTTGAGTATAATATGACGGGTTAAATAACTTGTGTTTGAATTTTGATCAGGTTATACTCAGTTCAATTTATTTTAATCTATGAACAATTAACAAGAAATACGAATAAAATTTTTGACAGTTAGTTGACTTTTTTTTTTAATTCATTTCAGATTTAATTTTTTTTTTCTGATTATTCATTCTTGTCTAGTCATAACAGAAAAAAAAAAAAAAAAAAACATTAAGGATCAGAATTTTAAAACAAAAGAAACTTTTAACTTAATCTCCTTGACTTTTGTCACTTCAATTAAAAATGAAATTTTTTTGAGGAAAAAGTTGTTCATACAGAAAAATGAAAAAAAGGAATGAAAAGAAAAATATTTTGACATCAACTAACTAATCAGTATAACAATTTTTTTCTGATGGTTAATTATTTCAGTTATTCTTTCGTTAAAGGATGATGAAAAAAAAAAAAAAAAAAATTTCAGAGAAAACGAAAATTAAGATTTGTGTTTAAAAAAATAACAACAACAAGAATTTCGTTCTTCTAAGACAAAAAAAAATACAAATATTTTCAACATTCTAAAATTGTAGTTTAGTACTACATATTAAACTTAAATTCTTATGACATTCCTTAATTTAATTTTGAATTATGGTTTATAAAACAATAAATTTGATTAATGAAAATCAATTAATCCAAATTCTTTTACATATTTCTTCAAATTCAAAAATAATAACAAATACAAAGAGTAATAATGACTATAACGTAATGAAATAAGAACGACCAAAGTGGCAAAAATTGAAATTGGAAGTTGAAATTTTCAATTTGAAAAATTAAAAAAAAAAAATAATTGAAATTTTTAATTATAGGTATTTTTCGGTGAAAAATGCAAAATTCAATTAGTAAATATAAGAATATATTATTAAAACAATTTTAAGAACCTAATAAAATTATTTAAATAAATCAATTAAAAATATAATACTATCTTTTTAAACATAAAAATTAATAAATCAGATCCTATGTTAAAATCTTTAATCGAGGAATTTTTCTTCTCCCTAAAAGTATGCAATATTTTTAAACAAATTTTAATTGTTAATAAATCAACTCTCTGGGGTTTCGGTAGCCTAGTGGGTAGGCGTGTGGCGTATTAACCGAAAGAGTGTGGGTTCGATCCCTGCACAGGTCGTAAGTTTTTCTCTTTACACACCCCTTTTACGACCTAATATAATGTAGATGTATAGTATATAATATAAACAAAATAAATAATATTAGTATATAATTTTTGGGGCTTCGGTAGCCTAGTGGGTAGGCGTATTTACCAAAGGAGTGTGGGTTCAATCCCAGCACAGGTCGTAAGTGTTTTTTTCTTTATATACCCCCCTTACGACCAAATATAATGTAAATGTATAGTATATAATATAAACAAAATAAATAATATTAGTATATAATTTAATAATAGTATTCGACCTATAAAGGCCTTAGTAGCCGATGGTTTTGTAATATTGCAATATCCTATGTGGTTTGTAATAATAAAAAATAAAAAAAAAATAAAATAAAAAATACTTGAGGTTTTTATACAATATTTGTACAATTTGATAATACCTTGCAGAATTTTGTAATAAAATTAACTTTAATGCGAAATAAAAAAAATATTTTAAATCATATAACTTACAAATAAATAAATGTGACGGTATATCGTTTTCATTTGTTAATTTTTAAGTATTGGTATTGCAATAAAAGTATTAAAATATAATATAATAAATACTTAAATATATGTGGTTACTACGAAAATCAATAATATGATAAATTTTTATATTCAAGTCAGCCACATTTATAACCATTGTCAAGAATAAGTATTAATATATTAAAGAACTTCAATAAAACATTTAGATTTTCATCATTTCAAATTCGATACTTTAAATGTACAAATATAGGACTGAAAAAAATGAATTAACTGTAAAGCTTTATTTAGATTTTATCAGATTTACAATGAAATCTGTATTATTTGGCTGTCATTTGATTCCTTAAATATTATTTTATAAAGTGATAAGAAAAAATTACAAAAGTAAAAAAAATTATTTTGTTTCGAATAAAAAATAAACAAAAATTGTATTAAAATTAATTTCACCACAATTTATCTTGTGACACATACTTTAAATTGACAATAAGATACTAAATTGTAATTGAATACGAGTTCTAACGAAAAACATTTTATATATTCTAATTTTTTAACAGAATTTAATTTAAACGAAAATCAATAATAATAAAAACAAGAAAATACGTAAAACGAGAATTTTTAAAAAGAACATTTAACAAGAACAAAATGGTAAGATAAAACAATCTAAAATTGGCATTTTTTTTTTTTTTTAATTTAAAAATACCCATGTTATTTTAAAAATTATATCATTTGTTCTTGGTGTTCCAGGTGTCTAAAAAAAGTAAATTTCGCAATCCTTGATATTGAAGTTTCTAAAATGGAGGAAAATGTCAATATTTTTTTTTTGATATAATTTAATAAAATGGTTTTAAAGGATTTTAAACTGAATAATTTGCTCTGAAGGATTAAAATTTTTAATTTTTAGTGTATAAAAGGTACGGTAGTTCAAAAATTTAATAAAATTTTCTTTTCACGTTCTTATAAATTAAAAAGCCGAATTATTAAACAAAGTATTATCAAATGACCAACTTTTTTTTTGGTGAGCTTAAGTGAACTCATGTCATTTGATATTTTGAGACTGGATAAATATCCAGTAAAACTTGAGTTAAGAAATTTGAAAATAATTTTTTTTTTTGAAATTCGAGCTCTATAGCAGTTGTTTATTGAAAAATCCATATTTTATGAAATTTTTTAAAAAAAATATGCTAAAAATATTCTGACAAATTTTGTCGTTTTCTTTTTGATATTTAATACTCAAATGAAAAGATATGGTATAAAAAAAAAGAGATAAAAAAAGAAAAAATTAACTAATTTTTTTTTTAAATCTGGAAAATCTTTAAGAACTTTGATTTTCTTTATTTATTATCTTTATTTTATGGTTATTCCATCTTGCTAATTTTTTACATTGTTTTGTTTTTTTTTTTTTTTTAAAGATTATAAATTAGGTATTCTCTTATTTCTTTTGTTTTTTCTAAATTACAAAATTAACTTTTTGAAATTTTCAACTTTAACTTTAACATGGTTTTTCAATATTCTGAAATTATAATGGTAATATTTATAATAATTATCAAACAACTCATTAACGTACGGTATGGTAAAATTATTAACAAAAAACAAAAAAGTATATTATAGGTTAAAGTTGATCTTAGCCTTTTATATAGGGTTTTATTTTTTGATATTTTGAAAAAGTTTAACTTAAAAAATTTCGAAATCTTCAATGTAAAATGTTAAAGAAAATTAATAGTAGTATAAAATTATGAAAGTTGTTTTATTGTTTATTAGATTTTCCTTTATTATTCTTTATTTTTTTTTTTTTCTTTTATATTAAGTTCTTAATTTATCCCGTTAAGCAGAAAAGTTCTTTGGTTGTTTATTTTGTAATTGAAAGTTTCAAAAAAGTTTACTAAGTGTTTTTAAGTTTCTTGTTAGGTACAATAAATAAATGGCTGGTAATCCACTAAATAGGAGGTAATTCCTTTATTACATATAAGTAAAAAAATATAATTCGTATAAGATGTTTTGCTTTTGTACTTTAGTAAAAAAAAAAAAAAGAATTTAAGTTTTAATATTAGTGTTATTATTTATGTAGAAAAATATAAAACATTCTTTGGTTCGTCGGATCAAAATTAAAAATTTAATAAAGTTTCATATTCAGTTATAATTCGCATGCCTAGTGGAAAACTGCCATATTTAAAAATTTTAAGTTTCTGTAAAATTTTAATCAAAGTTTTAAGACTGCCGAATTTTTGTTGGTAGTACTTTTACTAACTAACTAATTAACTATTTTGTGTATGATATTGCCGCAAAGTAAATTGTGGCAGTATTCATCCGGAATATTATGCTGGGTTTATTTTTAAAATACTCAGTTGAATTTAGTACCACAACTAAAATTGTGGTATTGATTTCTTAATAAAAACAGATTTGAACTGCTGAAGTAGACTTTCAAAGTAGTAGACTTAAGTAGACTGAAGTAGACTTAGATTTGTTTGCTGGAGTAGACTAAAATATATAATATAATAAAATCATGAATTTTTCTACTTTTTTAAATTGAATTTTAGATTTTGTTGACTTATGGTAGTATTTTTCTGAAGGTGCGAATGTATTTTGTTTAACAAAATATGTTTAAAAATAATGCAGGATTTTCTAAAAGGACTGAAAATTATTATGAAAAAAAATATTAAATTTTTATTTTAATTAATTTGTAGAAGAGTTTATGATTTAACAAGGCTATTGAAAAATGAATATATACTAAGACATCTTGCAATTTATTCTATTGCATCTTGTTCCATTGAACATTTTTTTTCTTCTGTCCTTTTAGATATACCTAATACCCATTTAGATATACCTAATTATTGTGGAACGTATGTATGTTATTAGGTTTTTTATTTTTTGCTTGGTATTTTAAGTGTTCTGCAGTTATAGGAAACAAGAGGAACTATATATGCTACACGATATTGGCAATATTTTGGGATATACTTTTATTACTAAAATTATTTTTAATAAATTCGCAACCTATAAACCAGTAATTGACATAAAAATAAATTTAGAATTGCATAATTTAATATTTAATTTACAAAGGTTTAATAAAAATGAAATATTTGATATTTTTTCTGTAATATGTTTGTATTTTTTCTATTACTCATACATAAATTAATTAATTATTATTGTTTGCCATTAATTTGAAATCAATGAATGAATACTAGCAGAATAAGTTCGAAAAAACTACTGAAAAAAATGAGAAGTTGAAATTAAAGTTAGATACTTTAACCATTAATCAATGTAAAATGTTCATTAGATATAGGTACCTATAATTTATGTGGAGGTCAAAATCTTGTTATGAAATCAATATAATATACTATATAATGCAGTACTTGCATATGCAATTTTTTTATTTTTTTTATTGCATTTCTCTACCACATAAATGTGGACAGGAAATTACACAGCGTTTTCTGTTCAAGCGTGGCTGTAAATGTCGTAAGGAACAATAACTCTTACAACGTGTGTGGGATTCAAACCCACACTCCCTCGGTGTTTACAGCGTATTTTATACGCCCTTACGCACTAGGCCACCGAGGCCCCTATATTCAATTCAATTTGTTGGAATTATTTTTTATTATTTTACTAGTAAATATTTATATAAGAATAATTTTTAATCAGTTGAATCAAGTTGGCTTTTTTGATGTTGGATGTTGGTCTTATAATAAATTACACTTTTTTCTTATTTAATAAAAATGAAAAGTTTAGAAGTGAAATTAAAAAACACTATATTTTTTAAGATCCAATTTTTTCTGCAATATTTTGTAAATGTATACGACGTTTTCAAAATGACTTTTCGTCGAAAGAGTAAAAAAAACTTTTCTCACAGCTCAAAATTGTTTTTTTGTTTTTTTAATTTTTAACATTATTTTTGATGTTAGGAAATGATTATCTTTTAAAATAAAAGTCCTCAAGTTTCCTTAATTTCAAATAAATATCGTTGATTATAGATGTAGAAGGAATTAAAATTAGCTTTGAACATAAAATCTATAAATTAATAAGTCGAATACGTGAACAGTGTAGTATATAATATCTACAAACACACAAATTCAAGATGATATCGAGAACAGAATAAATAAAGGACGATTTAAATCAATATTGTGAAACTTACGGAAACACAAAATTAAGAATATAACGATTATACTATTCTACTGTATGGCTGCCAAACTTGGTTAACCTTAAATACCACAATGATGGTTACAAGTATTTAATAACAACATGCTTAGGAATCATTTGTATGACTCTTAAAGCTGCAGAAAACGTAGTGGACTGAATCTTGTGACACAGAACAACGTTTCTGGAACAAGGGGCAAACAATATTACCTGGAATGGTTCAAAAACAACTGCATTAAATAGAGGAAAATTAAATGTTTAGTAGCAATCTTATGCTTACAAGAGGAGTAAGGAAAAATAATACAATATTGATATACTATTATATTTTAATGCTCTATTGTATATAAGAGGTGTACAGAAATTGATAAGCTCTATAGGTATGTAATCTTGATATTATGTTTGAATCTCATTTTCTTATCACAATAATAGTTTGAATCATATATTAACCATAATTTGGAATATTTTTACATACATAATTAATTAATAAGAAGGCAAACATAAAGTTTTCTAAGAAAAAAAGGGAAATCCAAAACTTATTTTACATTCAATTGTTTTTTTTATTTTCTGTAGGGACCTTTAATTTCATTTTTTATAATGAATACATTCCCTCAACAATATTTTCTTTATGCCTTTTTGTAAAATACGAAAGTAATTATAATAATATAAGTATTAAAGCGTAACATTTCTGGTTAATTTGAATTGAGTTGAATTGTTGTGCGTAAAAATGAGATACAGATTATATAGGGGGAATCGAAACAAATATTATAATTTAAAAATTCTCCCTAATGATTAATTACAACATGTGGTTTTCTTTTCTTTAATAATAAAATTTTATGAAGGTAATAGAAAAAATTAAATTTTTTTTTACTTCTATACAGTTTCCTATGGCAAATAAGTTCAATAATTTAGGTTTTCTAATGTCGACCCAATTAATTAATACAATTTAAATTTGCTTTCATTAATATTTATTATATTATTTAAAATAAATTTTACTTTTAAGTTTATATTGATTAAAACGATCAAAGTTTTATATTATTACAATACCGTTATTAATTTTGCAATGAATATAAAAATATCAATATTGTTTTTTAATTTAATTATATTTAAGAGGTTTTTATCAAGTGTCTTTTAAACATTCTTTTATATCTACTGCTCTTATTTTGCTCAGAAGAATGTACTGCTTTTGATGAGGAAACCATACTAAATTTTGCGGTTGTTTTAATTATTTCTTCTGCGTATAGAAAGCGTTATTCGGAAAAAGCTGTCATTTTATCAAATTGAAAGCTACCCAATCTTCTTATTTGCGCCCGAGTAGTATATTGTCGCTTGTGGTAGGCTCATTTGTCTTATATGAAAGGAATGCTAACAATCCATTTGATATTTATTATTCTAAGAGGCGGGCGATCTTTACTTCGAGAATGATACATGCACCTAAGAACGTTAGTTTCAGCAGCAACTAACCCTATTTGACTTAATCCAATTTGACTGTTCCTATTATCAAAAATTTTTAAAGAATTTTTTGTAACTTTTATTCTATTTTTTTTAGTAGGTATTTTGGTAAGAATAAAAAATAAAGCAAATAGTTTTTTTTTATTTTTCAAAATAAAATATAACAAAAGTTTTCATTTTCTATAATATTACAAAAGTTGAGTAAACAACTAAAGAAGAAAAATGAAACTCCTTCAAAAACTACTGAATACATTTAAGGGTTCTTCCCTTAAAGTATCTTTTAAAATTAAAGTATTCTTATAAATCAAATTATCCTTTTATATTCGTGCCATAAAACCATGAAATTATTTTTATTTTAATTTTGAAATTTTATTTTTAACTTTCATTCTTTGCTCCTGAAAGTTTAATTATCTTCGTTTGATCGTTTAATTTTGTTCTGTATAAATAGAAAATGATAAAATCAAGACAGGCGAAAATAAAATATAAAAATAATAAAACAAAAATCAGGTTGAAAAATTAATTTTTCTGGTTTAAAATCAAGACAAAAGTATTACTTTTTATACCTACCTTTAAAAAAATACGTTTAATGAAACTTTTCAGATATAGATAGGTATTTTTAAAAAGGTGAAGTAAAGTGAGAGAATCAAAAGAAAAATTAATTATTATGTCAACCAATACATTTTTACTTATTTTGTGCAGGAATATGAGAAAATATGTTTTAAAGGATTATTATAATATACAAGATACAACGCAAGGATAATTATATTATTGAAACTATAAGGGGATTTAAGGGTGGGTCATATCGCTGCGGTAATGTGCTAAGAAGAATATAGTAAATTTAATGCACTTTAAATCTAAAACTTGCTTGCTCTGACTGCTTTTTTAATTTGAAAATGTACTCAAAATGATAAAAAAATATATTAGATCTAGAAATATCTAATACACTTTTAAGCACTTTAGAACGAAAGAAGGCGGGGTTTCCCAATACCATTATTTCCACGACAAGTTGTAATTTTTTTCAAAATCCAAAATCTAAAACATATTGGTTTGATTTATAAAACTGAAATAATTTGCTGTCAGTTGTTTTTTAAATACAGTTAATAAAAAATAGAATTTCAGTAATAACCAATTAAATATAGCGGTTTTTCTTTCCTATTTTGAAGACCTGTAGTTCCGCAAGTAGAAAATTAAATGTATTGTATTGTTATGAATACAGATGAATGAATCGCCACAAGAATAAAAAGTATGATACTAAAAACCATGGAACCTAATATGAAACGGGATCTTCACATGGAAAAATATCAATAAATAGAATATCGAAATATAAGAAAACATCGTTAGATATTTTCTTTTTCATGTGAATAAATTTACATAATATTTTAATCATTTAGAACCAACGGGCAAAGGATTAATATACTAAATTTTTATTAATATACTAAAAATAAAAGTTATATCGGAATTTGGTTAAATTAAAGGTTATGCCTAATTTTTTTTACCAAAACACAAAAAAATATTTTCAATGATAACTCATAGTATCTTAAAAGATATTATATCTCTTAATATTTTTTTCTTTGGTTTTAGTTTTAGTTTAACATAACTAACATAACAGTAAATTAAAGTACCATATTATAGAAAAAATGTATATTATGTGCTTTTGATTTCAAAACTTAAAAATTTTCTTATCGATTGGTCTTTTCAAATTTAAAAAAAATTCATTGTAGAACTTAAGTTATAACAATTTATTTCGTTTTGAATGGATGAATTAAGGCTTGTTTTATAATGGATGAGCTTAGGCTTAATTTAAAAAATAATTGGCAGGGGGAATAAAGCCTAGAGCAATAAGACCTAATAGACCTTATTTCACATTTGAGTTGAGAAATAAGGCCTAATTCGTAAAATTTCTTGGTAGGTCTTATTTCTCATTACAAAGAGAATTAAAGCCTATAGGCCTTATTTCACTTTAGAAATATTATACCTATTATTATTATATTATTCCAATTATAAATTTCTAGCCGTCTGTAAAATCCGAATATTTTTAACAGATTTCAAACAATTTTCTATATTCTGGTCAGCCCTGTGACCTTTGCGCCCTCTCTTTCTAGCCACTCTTCGCCTCACTCTTAGCCGATCGCTTCACAACTGCCTCCACACTTCCTTTGAAGGAATTGGAACTGCTGCCTCTACTACCGCGCCCACGCATAACAACGGCGCCGGGAACGAGGGCGCCGGCGAACCCGCGCGAAGGTAGCAGCGTTTATTTCTTCAAAAATTTTTTTTGTTTTTCATAAAAATGTCTACATTTTCAAAAAATTTATTATTATATTTCACAAAGAACAGTCAAAATTTAATACTTTTAATGGAAATTTATGGAAACCCTAATAAATGAATTAAGTTCGACAAAAAATTATTACATTAAATAGTGAAATAAGTTTGAATGTTGAACTTAAACGAAATTTTTTAATTTTTAACTTGTCGAACTTATTTTATTATGAAGAAACACTGACTGACGAACTTACGGAGTGAAATGTGCCAAACGGAAAACATTTTATTACTTAAATAAGCTGAAATATATGGGAAATAAATTTTGAAAGAAAAATATTAAAAAATTTTATTATTGGAATGGAATAATAAATTACAATTAGGCTTTCATAAATTCCATTATTTTGAAAAAGTAATTAGGCCTTATTTCACTTTGGAATAAAAAATTTCGTAATTTCGCGATTTAGCCTTTATTTCTCATTTCAAAGTGAAATAAGGCCTTTTTTCAGGCCTTTATTATATTAAGGCTTTATTGCTCTAGGCCTTATTTCCCCACACCAAATTATTTTTTAAATTAAGCCTAAGCTCATCCATTATAAATGTTGTTTATAATATTTTCTTAATAAAGTCTTATCATATGGACAAAATTGCATTGTTTTATCTCATATAAAATAGAAGTTTTTTAAATAGTTTTACAAATGGTCGGGGGGACATATTATAGTCATATAGTGCAGTCTAATTGCTTATACTTATAACAAAATTTTTCAAACCTTCTTGAACACAATTTGAAAACTACCATCACCTTGATACTAAATCATATTCTGTGCATTTTAAATTAAAACTGTGTTGAAAAATCCCCATATTATAATATTTAATCTGTAAATGACAGACATTTAAAACCCTTTTATGATTTACCAACCCTTTTATGATTTATACCCTTCAATGATTTACCAACTAACTTTCATTTTTTTCTTTTTAAATGATAAATATTCAGTACAGCCATCTTACAAAATTAATATTTTTCCAAAATTTTCTGATTTTCATCAATAATTTTCCATTTTTATAAAAAACCCATGTAAAGTATATACATATGTATCATATAATATGTATAATCTATACCTATAATATACATATTCAAAAACGACGCTCTTTTATTCCGTTGAATTTTAAATTTTGTTTTGTTGTTTTTGCTTTTTGTTTTTTTTCTAAAAACATAAAAAAAATTTTAAAATATATTTTGCATGGTGGGAAATAGAAATTTCACAATATAATTGAATATAAACGTCGAAACTTCAGTGGGGAGTTTGGTGCAGTGGTAGAGTGGCCGCTTCTTAAACTTTAGAACTCTTTAGTTTGCAAGTTCAATTCTATTCCATTTTTTTTTTTTTTTAAATGATAAATATTCAGTACAGCCATCTTACAAAATTAATATTTTTCCAAAATTTTCAGATTTTCATTAATAATTTTCCATTTTTATAAAAAACCCATGTAAAGTACATATGTAAAGTACATAATATATACCTATATTATAGATATTAAAAAGAGGGGCTCTTGGATTACGTTAAATTTTTGTTTTATTTTTCTTTTCGATTAAAAATTTTAAAATATTGGTTGTATGGTAGGAGTAGGAATTT
Organism: Poecilobothrus nobilitatus; assembly: GCA_947095535.1. Classification (NCBI taxonomy): domain Eukaryota; kingdom Metazoa; phylum Arthropoda; class Insecta; order Diptera; family Dolichopodidae; genus Poecilobothrus; species Poecilobothrus nobilitatus. Next base: position 232,359,512 of record OX352773.1, read on the forward strand.
CACAATATAACTGAATATAAACGTTCCAATTTTAGTTTAGTGTTTAGTACAGAGGTAGAGTGTGGGGTTGTTAATAGTTGCTTTTTGATTTTGCAAGTTCGATTCAGTTCTGTTTTATTTATTTTTTTTTTATATTTTAAACGAAAGTTCTTACATATTATCATAATATCATCATAATATTTAATCTGTATTGATAGACATTTAAAACCCTTTTACTCAATGATTTACCATCTTAGGCTTCTTATAATATATACATATATAATAGGTATATATTGAGTTTCCAATACTCAATAAATCAAGGGCAACTTCTAAAAGATAATAATAATCGTGTTTTTACAAAAAATATCATTTGTAAAGAAATTTTAAATTCATAAAGGCATTAATTATTGAAAATTATATTTTTACATTTTAATTACAATCATAAAGAAACTATAGTGTATCTACTGTATTGTAATTGCTAATTAAAACACCTCGAATTTCGAGGGGCGGGCGAATACTAGTTATATTTTAATCAACAAAATAATAATAAATAAAAGATACCTATAATATATATAATGAAATATCTATAATTAGGTAATCAAATAATCATTTGAGATAAATCAGTACAATTTTTTGGTTATAAAAAAAAAAACCTAAATTTATTTAAATCTGCAATTTAATCACAATAATAATATTATCCTTAAAAAAATTTTTTTATTTTATTTTCATTCAATTAAAATTTATTTAAATTTTTTAAATATTTAATTTAGTTTTTAAAGAATTTTTGAGAGCATTATTATAACAGATAAAAGTTTAAATTAATAAAATTTAAAAAAATTTAGAAGAAAAAATTCAATAAAAATAAAATTATTTAAAAATTTAAATAAATAAAATTGCATCTAAAAAAAAATAATGGTATTTATATGAAGAATAAAATTCTTCAAAAAATAAAAATATTTGCAAAAAGTTAAAAATTAAAAAAAATTAAATTAAATAACTTTATACAAAAACAAATTATCTTTTACTATAATTTTTTGTTTTACTATGAAAAATTATTTGCAGATAATCAATACAATCACCGCTCAGCTTTCGGCGCTACGATATAAACTCGAACGAAATAAGTTCCATATAAATAAAAAATGAAATAATTTCGATAAAATTAAATTTTTATTTTCCCCGAATTTATTTCATTTTTCAAAAGATTAAAAATCAAATATGGAAATGAAATAAGTTCGAATTTTACAAATTGTTCGAACTTATTTCATAATGAAAAGTCCAAAAAATTAAAACAGAAATAAATTCGACAAAATAATAGAAAATAATTAAGAGAGATTTTAAATATGGAAAAAAATCAGGGTTTCAATTATAATGTTCAGCGGGGATTTGGCTGCGACATTCCACAATGGTTAAGCGTTTCTGTACATTTCTGTACAATCACATATACATAACATACTATCACGTGCACAGAGTAATTTTATATTTTGTAGAATCATAATATGGTAATTCAGAATGTAATGAAAGGGTTAAAATATTTTGTTGTTGAAATGGGTATGTAACAAAAATAATTAAGTGAGATTTTAAAGTTGAATACAAAATTAGGGTATTTTGCTTCCTCAGAATTTACATGATTCTTAAGTAGATACAATTTTATAGTTGGATACAATTTTTTTAATTTTTTTGCATTTTTGTTTGCTGATTTTAACTTTTAAATTTTTATAGATTTCTGTTTTAACACTTTAAAATTAGTTTATCTTTCATTTTTAGCACATTTCCAAAAAAATTTTGAAAAAATGTGCTTATTAGTTTCACTCTGTCCGTCCGTCTGTTTACAAAACTTCTACACCGTTAAAGATAGAGAAAAAAAATTTTAACCATGGGTAGGTCTCATAAAAAAAATTATTTTGTGGCACAACTTTTTCATGTATTAAAGGGTTCTTAGTATTAAAGGGTTCCAAAGTTGCAGTTCTTCAAAATTGCGAAAAAGCTCTATTTCCAGATGTATATATCTCAGGCTCTGCGTAATAGTTTTGCAATCTAAGACCACCAGAAGATCGAAAATTTTATTATCTATATAAAACAATATCAAAATTATGTGATATTTTGTAATTTACTATTTAAATTTACCGTTATGTGAAAACCATATTTTGCATGTTTTTTCTACTTCCATAACTCCGGCACGCTTCTAGATAGAGGCTTGAAATTTTGAGACAAGAAAGAACTAGTATAAGTTTCCTCAGAAAATTTTTTTCTAGCACCCCCTCTTTAAGATTTATTACGCCTCAAAAATTGAAAATTTGCTATTTTTAGGCACCTGCAACCTAGGCACCTGTACAAATTTTTCTTCGGCAAGACATAAAAATTAAAGCTTCAATAATATATTTTTACGTGTGTTAACGGCTTTTCTTAGTTATATAGGATTACGGAATTACGGCCCCTCAAAATTTCAAAAATGTCCTATTTTCACATTTTTTCTTATTACATGAAATTTTCAAATTTTTGTGTAAGCCACAATTCTAAACAGTTTGTATTGAGTTTTGGAAATGTGCGCTTTTAAAAACCGTTGGTTTACATTCTACCTTGTTTTTTTCATTTTTAACTTTATTAAATTTATTTCATAATTGTAAGAAGTTCGACAAAAATTAAAAATGAGAAAAGTTTGAATTTTAAATTCAATCGGATATATTTAATTTTTCATATACTCGTAAGTTTCTGAAAAATTGTTCAAAAATTAAAAGTGATACAAATTCGAAAGTAAAACCAAAATTTTGTGTCGAAATTATTTCATTTTTAGTTTTGATTTTATTTCGTAGCGCCTTGGCTCTCCACTACACTTTCCAAGTACAATTATCTATGGTGCGATCTATTAAGTGAATACATGGAGAAAATTTGTATAGGACTTGAAAACATCATAATATCTAGATTTTAGGTACCTATAGTGCATTTTATTGTAGTTGTCATAATATTGTTCTAATAACGTTTAGTAAAAAATCTAAGAAAGGTTTTATATTTGAAGTTTTACTTTTAAAAAATTTCTCTTCCCTGTTCAGGCGTGGCTGTAAATGTCGTAAGGGGGAATAAAACTTACGACGTGTGTGGGATTCGAACTAACATTCCCTCGGTGTTTACAGCGTATTTTATACGCTCTTACCCACCAGACCACCGAGGCCTCTACTTAAAGATTTTATTATAACGTATTTATATAATACATTATACAAAATTTTTCAAATTTATTTTTATAAAAACAATTAACGAAAAATTTGAAATTATAAGAGTGAAGAGAAAGAGAAGGGTAAAGAGAATTTTGTTGTTTTTATCGATCTCCTCTACCAAATATTAATGTATTTCTCTCATAAATAGTAAAATATTCTAGGTGTATAAACAAATATCTTGAAATATTAATATTTTTCTTAATAATTTTCTTAAAATTAAATATTACATATTGTTATTATTATTATTAAATTTCTCTTTTGGTTTAATAATATTAATATGTTGGTATTTTCTATAGGTTTTATATTATTTTATCTTGAATATAACTTAAGCTGAATATTCCTTAATCATAAAAAATATTAAATACATATACCTACATAATACATACATTATAATATTATAGGTTTGTCTATATACATATTATGCAATTATCATTAGGTAGGTACATAATATTATTATTATAATATTAAATATTTATATTGTCTGAGGCATTAATGACAAACAACGGTAAAATATCAATAATTGAAGAAAATATAAATAATAGGATTGTATAGTCTTGTCCTATAATAAATATAGACAAGCCTTGAATAACAAAATATAGAAAATATTTTGAAAGGAAAAATTTAAAAAACAAAAATGAAAATTTGATTCTTACTTAATGACTTTCGAATATAAATATTAATGTATTCAAATGGAAGGATATATTGTACCATATAATATACATCTTCTTCTTCTTCCAATACTCTATTCAGGCTGTATAGTGATATTATAGTATACATAATATTGTGAAATATTATATTAAATTTTTTTTTTTCTTTTTGAGGTTAGATAATTCAAGACATTATTGAAAACAAAAATAATAAATGAACAATTTAATTAAAACTGTTCAAATTACATAGAAAACTTATAATAAATTAATAAAATATTATATAAATAACCATAAATATTTTTGCCTTTTCATTCTATTATTATTTATACTACTAGATTTAGTAGTAGTAGTAGTAGTAGTAGTAGTAGTAGTAGTAGTAGTAGTAGTAGTAGTAGTAGTAGTAGTAGTAGTAGTAGTAGTAGTAGTAGTAGTAGTAGTAGTAGTAGTAGTAGTAGTAGTAGTAGTAGTAGTAGTAGTAGTAGTAGTAGTAGTAGTAGTAGTAGTAGTAGTAGTAGTAGTAGTAGTAGTAGTACAAGTAGTATTAGTAGTAGTAGTAGTAGGAGTAATAGTAGCAGTAGTAGTAGTAGTGGTAGTAGTAGTAGTAGTAGTAGTAGTAGTAGCAGTGGCAGTAGGAGGACTAATAGTAGTAGTTGTAGTAGTAGTAGTAGTAGTGGCAGTAGTAGTACTAATAGTAGCAATAGTAGTAATGGTAAGATTCGGGTTGGATATAAAACCGCAAACAATCTAAAAACACGGGTCACATGAGTGCAGTGGTATCAAAATGGCGCAATCTAGTGCTAATTGAGGTCTTCACGCAGCATCGTGAAGGTCACCACTATACCTACCTACTTACCTAGTAGTGGTAAGAGTATTAAAAGTAGTAGTGATAAAAGCGTATTGTAGTTTCGTAAAAGCAACTAAAAATATATATTGCAACTTCGTTATCATTGTTTTCTAAAAAGAGGTACATATTCGTAATATTATTTCGCTCAATCAAAATTGTCGACACTGAAACATTATAGCAACATAATTATGTCACCTTTTGTCTGTAGTGTCGTAACAAATTTACATAACGTTAATCTAGATAACTAAGTTTTTCTACTTGGGCATATCTAGTAAATCTTCGCAGTTTTTAAGTATTTGTCATGGAAATTATGTTTCTTTCTGACAGAATCTGTATGTACCGTAATTTTTTATTTCAATTATCATTAAGTGCTCCTTTAGCCTATACCGCTTTAAAATTCTAAGTTTGTTTTTACTGGATCTTATGATTCTTGCATATCTTTTTCAGTTATATGGTTCTTCAGAAGCTTCTTAGATTGTCTGAAGCTCAATTTTCGCTCCATAGTGTGCTCTTCCAGTTTTGCTCCTCTATTTTTAGTGCTCCTCTTATTTTGGTGGTTATCTTCTTTCGCAAGTCGATTCATTTACTCATTTCTCTCTATACTTTAGGTGTCAAGGTATCCAGAAAAGGATTACTTTATTGTTTGTTCCTAAGCGATTAAGTTGTTTTTTTTTCGAGCTGAGCAAAAAATAATATTTTTAATATCTTTAATTTGAAGATAACTGTTAATTTAATGAGTATATTATTTGGCTAGCTAGCATTTTTAAAATTGAAGCTAACCAAAGAGGTGAATAAAGTTTTAATTGAATAATGAAACGATCGGTTGGATAGAATTTGTAAATAATTTGATCTAAATGTGTTAAAAGTTAAGTTTTCTTGCAAAATTATGGCTATAGTGAAAAATCAAGCGAACATTCTTATTATTTTCCTCTTGAATATTTTATCCTTTAGTTTTATGTTTAATGATTTTTAAAATATAATTATAATATTTTTTTTATATTATACCGTTCAGATTATAAATATTTGCCGATATTTTTAAGATCTTTTTGTCTTAAAAGCATGTGGACCATCTCGTTACAAGAATTAAATTATAATTAATATTTTGTTTACTTGATTTTATTATATTTTTTGACCTGACCGAGGTTTAAGTCCGAGATCTTTCACCTAAAAAACCGGTGACTTACGCACTACACAGTTGGTCAGATATAATTTATTTTACGTGATTAAATATTTGATCATTATATTAATTTTATTCATATGTATTTTCAGAGTTATCATTGGCACACACTGTACAGTACATAAAAAAAAAATTATAGTACTCGTATTACTATTATAATCAATATTCTTTTAATATTCAATAATATTTTTCTTTTCATCTACAAAGTGTTTGATCACTTCGTTTGAATACATCATCCAAAAACTAAGTTAAATAATTCAAATTATTCTTAAAATATTTAAAAAAAAATTAACTTCAATATTAATTCAACCATTATCTATATTTTCTCTTTATATAAAATTTGTAAATGGTTAATAATCAAAGGAATTTTGTGTTTTTTTTAATCAAAAACCTATGGAGTCCTTTTTGTTAAAGAACGATACGAAAAAATAAATTTGGATATTTTTTTTCATTTTCATGATTTACCAAAGAGATTTGCTTAAGTACTTACTTTATACTTTAAAAATAAAAAAATGATTCATAAACAAATTTTGTGAATACTAAAAGAATTTTTAATATTTTTCGATGACAGAATATAAAAATAAATATTTTTAATATATTATTTTTGTAATTTTAAGACTATCTCCTACAGTTTGTGTTAAAAAATGTTTGATGTGTTTGAAATGTGCATAATAATAGACGGAATGTGCATAATGTGGCGGACCCATTCTTTTATATACCTACTGTGCCAGAATATTGTATTTTTACTTTAGTATTTTAAAACAGGGCTGGAAACCATTTTCTATTTTAGCTTGGTTTGTTTTTTTGATTTCGATAAAATTTAGTTTTGTTAATTTCTTTTTAAATTTTTGTTTTATGTTTCAAAATAAAATTTTTGAGTTAAAAAATGCCACTTTTATCGCAACGCATTAATTTCCGATGTATAAAAGTACTTTATAATTTTTCTTTGCGACCATAAATTGTATTCGATTAAAAATTTTTCACTTGCGATATTCTCCACTGATACTGCAATAATTTAGAGTATCTAAGTTTCTTTTTAAGTTTAACTAAGTTTTAATTTCGTTGATTTTAAACATGTGATTTTAGTTTCGTAAATTTTGGGAGGTTTTACAGTTGTTGTGGTTTTGGTTTTGGTTTTGTAAAACCGATTGTCAGTCCTGTTTTCAATCACACCTAAATTGTTATACGGATTGGTGGAAAGTTACAGAATATTGTCCTTCCTGCTTTTACGTAATAGAAAGTCATCTAGAAAACTTTAAATTGATTTAAAATAAAGTTATTTTTATCTTCCGTTTCAAATGAGTTGTTACGAGTAATAGCCTTTATATTTGACTAAAGTTTGCTGAATTAATCAGGTTGCAATACTTGATTCAATAGTACAAGAATTCAATTAAATTTAGTTCTATAATGCAAAAAAAGTCTTACCTAATATTAAAATTGATTTTCGTGCAAGACTTTATAATTTTCACACTTTTACAATAATTGGTTTGTATTTCAAAATGGATATTCCTGTCCTTTTTCTTTGTCAATATGTTGTATTAAATATTGAAGTTTTCAGAATAAAATTGTATAAAAGCAAAACTAAATAATAAACAAATCCTTGAATATCCTTTTTTATTTGTTTAACTAAAAAACTTTAATTTTCTTTTCAATATTTTTAAAAGAGCTAAAAAAAATGCTTTTTGTTAACACTGAATGATGAATATTGTAAGTTACAAAATACATAAAGTCTTTGGTCAAATTGGGTTTTAGACTTTCATTTGGTTCATTTGGTTTCAGACTTTGTCAAAAGTATCTTGTGGTTAAAATAAAAAAAAAATTTATTGATATATAAAACTCTAACAACTTTACTTTCAAAATTTATTTAGTAATAATTTATTGAAAGAAGTGATATGATATCTACCTATACTTTTATAATTTATAATATTAGGTACAAAATTAATTAAATTCTCAAAAAATATTTTCTAAGTTCAACATACACTAAATTGTTTTTGTAGATGGAGGCAAAGGTATTATATAACATTTTCCTCAAAAAAAAAATCCTTAAAAAAAACGAGGAAGAGTGCAGTAGAGTAGACTGTGTCAACTGTGGGAAACACGTATGAACGTAATATATCCTGTTTCTATAAAACTTGATCATCTTTTTAAAACATTCAGATATTTTAGTACCGAACTACAGAGATATATTTATGTAAATTGTGGAGTTGTATGACAGCTACTCGAATCTATTGCGCCTAGCTTCATTAAATTCCAAGAAATGCAAGAAGCCTGAACCGGCTGCTTTAGACCAATCAAATTTTACAAAAGTTTTTCTCATGCAACCCGACACTTTTTCACTAAATTTCAGATAGCTAGCTTTAATAGACACTGAGTTATTTTCATTTAAAAAGAGAAGTTGTATGGCAACTATCCGAACCTGTCATATCATCACAACCAAATTTTACAGAAGTTGTTGCCATAAAACTGGATCATCATTTGCAAAATTTCAGATAACTAACTTGAATAGATACTGAAGTATTTCTATATAAAGATAGAAGTTGTATGGCAGCTACTCGAACCCGCCGACCGAAAATGTTGGATTTGAACAGCAAAACTAACAATTTTGCAAAAATGACGTAAAAAAAATTTCAGCCTCCTAGCTCCTTTATTTTTTGAGTTATCGTGCGGACGGACGATATACCTTTGACACTATATCTAGCTCGACTCCTTTAAGGTGTCACAAACGTAATGGCAAATTTATTATACCCTTGAACATAGTTCATACGGGTATAAAAATTTAGTAATTTAATGTGTCATGTTTTAAATATTTCCTAGAAAATAATCTTTTTTTATTATTTTTTTTTTTATTGCATTTCTCTGCCGCCAGTAAATTACACAGCCTTTCCTTTTCAGGCGTGGCTGTAAATGTCGTAAGGGGAAATAATTCTTACGACGTGTGTAAGATTCGAACCCACACTCCCTCGGTGTTTTACAGCGTATTTTATACGCTCTTACCCACTAAGCCACCGAGGGCCCAATAATCTTTTGTTAACTAATTAAAAATAATTTATTTTTTATTTTTATCCATTTAACCTAATAATATGTGGCTGTTATCATTTTTTTAGAATATTTTCATAATTGCTTATACTATTATTCTACTATTAAAAAGTTTATTTATTGCTAATCTGTATAACAGGGAAATTATATTTGAGAATCTTTAAATAAAATTTTTAAAAGAGGAAAACTTTCAAAACGGGGTATATAAGTTCTTGTTGTTTGAATTTTGTAAAATAAAAAAATTATTTTTGTACAAAAAAAAATTTAATATCAAGTCTCAAAATCAATTTTGTAATATTGTGCTAAATTTTGGCCAATGGTCCAGGGCATAAACCGCTAATCTTGAAAGGTTTTGTGTTCAAACTTCGACCAGATCAATAAATTAAGGAATGTTTTAGGAGTTATTATCATTATCTGAGAACTAAGATAAAATTAAGGAGTGTGTGTCAAAACTTTTTTATCAAAAAATTTTAAATAAATTTTTTGTTATTTTTTTTTTAGTACATTCCCCTGCCACATAAATGTCAGAAATTTGAAATTACACAGCTTTTCCTTTTCAGTCGTGACTGTAAATGACGTAAGGAGCAATAATTATTCTTACGACATATGTGGGATTCAAACCCACACTTCCTCGGTGTTTACAACGTATTTTATACGCTTTTACCAACTAGGCCACCCAGGCCCGTAATTTTATATTGAATTTTAAAAATTTAAAATAAGAGAATAATAGATGATATTATTGTTAAATTTACTTGGAAATGGTAAAAAATATTACAAAAGATGATGAAAATTAGTAATTCTGAATAAAAACTTATTTTAGATGGATTCAAGTGTTTCGAAAAATGTTAAAAATATCCTTCATTTTGCTGGAATTAGTTTCACTCTTTTCATCCGTTCGTCTATACATCTCTTAAAAAAATTAATCTTATATAGAATAACTTTTACAGAAAACTTACTACGAAGTTACAATCTCTCAAAGTTTAAAAAAGCCCCATTTTCAAATTCGTATATAATTATTATTATATCAGATTCTGATTTTCTTTCTATCTAAAAACATACTACCTTTTTTACTTATAGTAGGTCAAACTCCGTCATATTTTACATTATTTCTTAGGTAGTACGGCTAGGAGATATATTATATATTTGAAAAGTATTTTAATAATGAAATAAAATATATCAATATGTATAACACAAAAATATTATATAAGAATTAATATAAAAAAAGAAATCTCGTTCAATAAGAACAATATCACTAATTTTAGAATTCTAAAAAATTGCAACAAATAAAAATACAACTAATAATATTGCTTTTATCCTTTATGCCTTTATCAAAAAAAAAATGCGAATAAATATGTTTTTCTAAACAATTTAAGTTTTCCCTCCTTATATTATGCAATCTTATCCTCATATTAAGTCTATCTACATCTAAAATCTCATTTATTTCTAAAATGATTGAAGATTTTTTGTTTTAAATTAACAAAAGCTTATATACATAAAAATATATGCTCATTTTATTAATATTATGTATCTATAGCAATGTTTTCCTTTATATCAAGGATAATAATATGATAAATAAATATCGTATTGCATAATTTTTATTAAAAATTTCTTATGAAAACAGATAAATTTCTCATTTCTAAATAATTTCTATTTTTTTTATTTTTTCTTTCTCCTTTTCCTGAAAATAGAAAATTATTTATAAGTCTATTATTATTTCATATATTCAAACAAAAAAAAAAAAAAAAGGAATTCATTCATACATATATGTACATATTTCCTTTTTATATTCTATAAATTGAAATTGAAAGACTTTTTGAACCAGATAATTTTTTTTATCCTTGACATAAATAAGGTTAATTAATTTTATACCCTTCAGACATAATATGAACTTTACTTTTAATTTGTTACAATAAGTAGGTATGTACACATTTTTAATGAAAAAATTAATCCTTACAATATTTTGTAGAAAATAAAGAGTAATTCAAAACAAAAGGAAAATAAGAATTTAAAGTTTGTAAAGGAAGAAAAAAATAATTAATTAACTTTATAAAAGTTTTTTTTTTTTCTATAATATAATTTTAATTCACTTTTACATAATTTTGCTTTTAAGAATTAAAGTTGATATAATTAGTTATCGTTAGAAAAATCTAAAAAAAACCAATAAATGATTATGTTAACATTTAAATGTTTTATTCCGCAAATATAATTTCACATTCTCACTAATGTAACAAGGATTAATTTACCAGAATCTTTCAGTTAGATGATCTTAAGTTGAAAACTCCTGTCAGGTTATATAAATCATTTTATTTTAAATGAAGATTTTCTTAATTTAAGTGAATATTTTTTACTTTAAGTGAAGACTTTTTCACTTTAAGTTAATAGTTTTTATTTTACCTTTAGAAGGTTTTTTATTTTAAATAAGGAATTTTTACTTCAGTAATTTATTTTATATAAAAATTTAATAGGCATATATTTAATTTACTTATAATACATTTAATTTTCATATTTACTTGTATATGTATTTCGAATTTATGTATATATACGTATATATTTATTATATGTATTTTTTTTTATTTTAACTTTTATTGCAAATGTCTTCACTTAAAGTAAAAAATCTTTATTTTGGAAAGAAATTTCTTCACTTTAAGTAAAAAATCTTCACAAGAAAAAATGTCTTCATTTAAAGTAAAAATGTCTTCAATTAAAGTAAAAATGTATTCAATTAAAATAAAAATGATATATTTAAATAATATGCAATTTTATTTAATTAACAAGTAAATGTAACAGTAAGTCGATGCAACCGACTTATTAATACCCTACACCTGAATAATTCGAATTAAATTAACAATCCATAAGTGTTTTTGGCAGTGCTTGAACTTCTTCCCTTTTCTGTCTTATTCAACTCGAATTTCAAGAACGTAAAAGAGGCATCCGCTTGGGATATTCTTGACACCCACCCCTTGTATAAAATTTTAAGTTTCTATCTTAATTATTTTCGAAGATTGGTAGTCCTTGGGATGTTTGTGTCAGCTACCCGAATTGCCACTCCAATTCATCGAATCCATCTCAGGAACATAAAGAAAACTTGCCAGAACACCATTCTATTAAATTTAAAGGTTCTACTTTTGTTGGTTTTGGAGATATGCTCGTTGCTCTTGTGCTCGTCCGGAAGTTTCCAAAATACGAACCCATGGTTCAAATTCTTTCAAATGTCAGTTTCCAATTTTACAGAAAAGGAAACATAACAGAACACCTTTGCACTAAAAATAAAAGTTCTATCTTTGTTGGTTGTGGAGATATACTCGTTTGATCTGGGGCTCGTCCGGAAGCTTTCAAGATTTGAACCCATGGACCAAATCCTCACAAATTTCAGAAACATAAATCAAACATGAAGGAACACGATTCTGCCTAATTTAAAGGTTATATCTTTGTTGCATTTGGAGATAATATCATTTGCTCTGAGGCTCGTTCGGAAGCTTTCAAAATCCGAACCCAAGGACCAAATCCTCTCAAATTTCAGAGGCCTAAATCATACATGAAAGAACACCATTATGCCAAAAGTAAAGGTTATATATTTGTTGTTTTTGGAGATAATCTCATTTGCTCTGGGGCTCGTTCGGAAGCTTCCAAAATCCAAACCCATGGACCACATCCTCTTAAATTTTAGAGACATAAATCAAACTGGAAGAAACATCATTATAAAAAATTTAAAGGTTCTATCTTTATTGGTTTTGGAGATAATCTCGTTTGCTCTGGGGCTCGTTCGGAAGTTTCCAAAACCCGAACCCATGGACCAAATCTTCTCACATTTCAGAGACTTAAATAAAACATGAAAGAACACCACCCTGCCAAATTTAAAGGTTATATCTTTGTTGGTTTTGGAGATAATCTCATTTGCTCTGGTGCTCGTTCGGAAGCTTCCAAAACCAAACCCATGGACCAAATCCTCTTAAATTTCAGAGACATAAATCAAACACGAAAGAACACCATTGTACCAAATTCAAAGGTTCTACCTTTGTTCGTATTGGATATAATCTCATTTGCTCTGCGGCTCGTTGGGAAGCTTCCAAAATTCGAATCCACGGTTCAAATTCTTTCAAATTTAAACCCATGGCCAAATCCTCTCAAATTTCAGAGACTTAAATCAAACATGAAAAAACACCATTCGGGCAAATTTAAAGGTTATATATATTTGTTGTTTTTGCAGATAATCTCATTTGCTCTGGGGCTCGTTCGGAAGCTTCCAAAATCCAAACCCATGGACCACATCCTCTTAAATTTTAGAGACATAAATCAAACTGGAAGAAACATCATTATAAAAAATTTAAAGGTTCTATCTTTATTGATTTTGGAGATAATCTCGTTTGCTCTGGGGCTCGTTCGGAAGTTTCCAAAAGCCGAACCCATGGACCAAATCTTCTCACATTTCAGAGACTTAAATAAAACATGAACGAACACCACCCTGCCAAATTTAAAGGTTATATCTTTGTTGGTTTTGGAGATAATCTCATTTGCTCTGGTGCTCGTTCGGAAGCTTCCAAATCCAAACCCATGGACCAAATCCTCTTAAATTTCAGAGGCCTAAATCATACATGAAAGAACACTATTCTGCCAAAAGTAAAGGTTATATCTTTATTGGTTTTGGAGATAATCTCATTTGCTCTGGGGCTCGTTCGGAAGCTTCCAAATCCAAACCCATGGACCAAATCCTCTTAAATTTCAGGGACATAAATCGAACGGGAAGGAACACCACCCTGCCAAATTTAAAGGTTATATCTTTGTTGGTTTTGGAGATAATCTCATTTGCTCTGGTGCTCGTTCGGAAGCTTCCAAATCCAAACCCATGGACCAAATCCTCTTAAATTTCAGAGGCCTAAATCATACATGAAAGAACACCACCCTGCCAAATGTAAAGATTATATCTTTGTTGGTTTTGGAGATAATCTCATTTGCTCTGGTGCTCGTTCGGAAGCTTCCAAATCCAAACCCATGGACCAAATCCTCTTAAATTTCAGAGGCCTAAATCATACATGAAAGAACACCATTCTGCCAAAAGTAAAGGTTCTATCTTTATTGGTTTTGGAGATAATCTCGTTTGCTCTGGTGCTCGTTCGGAAGCTTCCAAAACCCAAACCCATGGACCAAATCCTCTTAAATTTCAGAGACATAAATCGAACGGGAAGAAACATCATTGTACAAAATTTGAAGGTTCTATCTTTGTGGCTTTTGGAGATAATCTCGTTTGCGGAGATTATCTCCAAAAGCCCGGAATCATTCGGAAGCTTCCAGAATCCGAACCCATGGACGGATTTTGTCCAGATTCGAACTTAGCCTTTCTTTCGTAATTAGTAACCTACTATATAAATTTCATCAAGATAGCATCATTATTTTTTGAGTTATCGTGCGTACGGACGGACGGACGGACGGACATCGCTAAATCGACTCCGGCGGTGATCCTGATTCAGAATATATATACATGTCTATACCTAACTCGCTTCCTTTTGGTGGTTACAAACACCATACCAAAGTTAATATACCCTATACTTTAGGTGTAGGGTATAATAATAGTAAGTACCATGATTACCTACATAATATTATCTAACAGTCAAAGGGTTCATAAAAATACACCTATACCATTTAGAATTTAATACTAATGTAAGTACAATCAATTTCCTACAACATTAATATTCATTATAACACATGCCTATACTTTTAGGGCCTATTGTGATAACTTTAATATATTTAATAGAAAATTTTTTGTTTCAAATAGTATTAGATAAACATAATAAAATCTTACATTTTTTAGTTGTTGGAGAAATATTGAAATAAGCAATAGGTATTACGTAAAGAATAGAAGAATTACTTATTCTTTCAATCGACAATATCGGCAATAGATTTAAATATATCAAAATATTATAACTATTTGTTTTTTCCTTAAGCGAGGCGAAAATCTTCAAAGGACACCAAGAATATTCTTTTGGTAGTATGAGATTCTTACTGAATAAATCCACCTCTCCTTTAATCAATTGATATAATGGGATGAAATTTCTATCTGCTAATGCAATATATTGGATAAAGAGTAGGAATAGGAGAGGATAGGATAAGACGGAAACTTTTAATTGAGAAATCGAAATGTAAGGAAATAATGGATCTGCCATTTATTTCTACTATTTGCTACATACAATAGCATATAACAGTTTCCGCATATCATGAGGTAATTGTAGCAATAATCATTATTAGTTTTACTGTTAATTATTATTATTACATATAGCTATTACTATTTCCTGCTGAGTGATGACCTTAATGGGTTACAATATGTAGTTGTTATAGCATCAACTCTACATTATATTTTCTTGTTTTAGGCACTTTTTCATTTGAAAAAAAAGAACTTAAACTCCAATTTTTTACTAATAAATATTTAAAAACAAAGGACTGTAATTTCACGGATTTTATAATTATATTTTTGCAAAATTGTTATTCAAAAACTCTCATAAGTTCTACGTAAATTTTTTTTATTTTCTTACGTAGAATAATTCATTCAACAAAAAAAATAAATGTTGTTTCATAATGTAACGGATTAATAATGGCTTAAGGTTACGTTAAGCCATTTTGTTTTAGTAAAAAAAAGGAAAAGGAGCAAATAAAAAACGTCTGGGTTTTTTTTTTTATTATAATCACGCACAATGAGTTTCTATTTTATTCTACACGTATAATGTTAAAATTTTTTTATTCATAAATGGAATGATCATAATATGGTTTAGTTAGACGTCAACCTTTAAGTATTATAATTATCTATAAAGCATTTTTTAAAAGTATCTATATATTTCTTTAGTAGTTATGAATAGAGAGTTAATATCTAAAAGGACAACAACAACACTACTATTATTTTAAGAATTAAAATAAAAACTATTCATTTTATTACTATAAACGTTTGTTACAATTCGAATGCTTAAAAATCAAGTATCCATTTTTAACGTTTAAAGAATTTTATCAAATAAATCATTTCTATGTTTAAATAAGAAATTTTTTATTGTATAGGTACTTATTATGGAAATTTTATTGTAAAAACTAATGGTTATAAACTTAGTAGCTTTAATTTAGGTTCGTTATCAGGTTCATGTTATTTTAAAAATATAAAAAGAAAAACTATTCCAAATTTCCGTAAAATAACATGGAAAATTTCTTTCATATTATAGGTAGAGAACATAGTATTAACACAGCCTTGTTTTTGTTCTCAAAATATTAGTTTTTATTGTTTCGTAAGATAGGCTAATGACGTAATTCTATAAAACCTTGTGCTCCTCTGCCCTGTGGTTCGCTCATCAAATAAAGCATCTTATTAAGCTCATCTATTCCTTTTTTGAAATAGATCGTATGAATCGAAATGAATCGTATAATTTTTCTCTGATCAAGCATCCCCCAAGGTTCTTTTTTTTATAACTCCAAGACATAATATTGTTTTGGTATGAAAAAATCCAAAGTCGACGATTTGAGCAAAAATTTACATCTACTTACAGTGGAAGTTTACGACTCCAAAACTCAATCAAAGAAATAATTTTTAAATTGGAAGAAAAATCCATTTTTCAAAGTATAATAATTTGATTTTTTGTAAAATGATTTTTGTGATATGTTTGTTTTCAATTTTAGTGTAGGTACACTTTTTTTATTATTGTACCATAATATGGAAATTGGTTACTTATAGTGATTACTTTTGTGAATTAAGTTTAAATATCAAATATATTATTTGTTATAAAGTTAATATTGAGCCCTTATATTTTAAAAATTTGTTTTTTTATGGCGCTATCAACTATAACCACCAAAATAAAAATGAACCCATTATAAAAATGAAACAACCTCCATTATTTTTGCTAAAATTCAACTTGAAAATTAAGAAATTTTTTTTTTTTGCGCGGTTAGATCATTATTAGATTTTGGGGATTAATCCATATGAACTAACAACTAAAAATAGCAAGTAATTACTTCATTCTTTCTTTAAGAGATTAGTGACTTAGTTATTAATTAATTTTTTAAACCAATGTCAAAAAAGAATATCACTGTTAATATTACTTTTTATACATACATAAAAAAAAAATTAATTATTTTTATTTCCGTTAAAAGTAAAACTCTTCCTTTCAATAATTTTTTTTTTAATATAAATAATCTTATTTAAAAAAAAATTACAATATTAAAATGTATTTTTAAATTATTGCAAAAAGTCTAAAAAAACAAAAAAACACAAGAATTTTTGTATTTCTCATTAAACCTTTTCGGCTCATGAAGTTTTGTTTGAATTGGAAAAAAAAATGAATAAATAAAATGACAAAACAAAATATAAACAACTTTTTAATTGTAACAATTTATTTATTTAAAAAAAAAATCCTAAATATTTTTATTGCTTTATTTTATTTTCACAACATTTAATTCATTTCTTCTTTATTATCTATAAAATATTCTTTTAAAAAATACCCATCATCGAAGTATTTAAGTAAACATTTCTATTCGGTATCCAACCACTAAAACTCGTTATCCTTTTTAAATAAAGGTACAATCATTTCAAATGGAAAAACTGTACGAATAAAAAAATTTTCATTTATTTTTTATATAATATTTTGTTTAAGTTTTTTTATTTTGCTCCTTGAATATCAAATTTATTTAGAAATAAGAACAAATGTTTATTCTCTTGTTGATTACAAAAAAATAATATTAATTTCGTAAGCCATTTTTAATACCATTAAAAGGACCAAAAAAAAAAGTAATTACACCAAAAATAACAACAATCATTTAACATAAAAAAAAAGAAAGAAAAATGGAAAATTCGGACTATTATTTCAGTCCATTCTACTCAAAAATTTCAAATTTACTCTCTTTTACTATGTTTTTTTTTTTTCTTTATCAAAATCTAATCTTTCTCCTATATTTAACTTTGTGTTATTTTCCTCTCTTGTTTTTTTAGCACATTTCCAAAAAAAATTTTGGAAAAATGTGCTTATTAGTTTCACTCTGTCCGTCCGTCCGTCCGTCTGTTTACAAAACTTCTACACCGTTAAAGATAGAGAAAAAAAATTTTAACCATGGGTAGGTCTCATAAAAAAAAAATTTTTGTGGAACAACTTTTCATGTAGCCCCATCCATTACGGAGCTACAGCCCTTCAAACTTTGAAAAAACCCTATTTTTAAATGCGTATATCTTATGTTCTGCTTAAGATTTTTTCAATCTGAAAACGTTATTCGACAGGTATTTTTTTTAACTTTGTAAATTAATATCTAAATTATACAATTTAATTAAATTTAGTATTTAAATTTACCGTTATGTGAAAACCAAATTTTGCATGATTTTTCTACTTTCATAACTCCGGCACGCTTTTAGATAGAGGCTTGTAATTTTGAGGCAAGAAAGAACTTTTAGAATTAGTATAAGTTTGCTCAGAAATTTTTTTTCGACCACCCCTGTTTATGAGCTATTAGGGCTCAAAAATTGAAAATTTTCTATTTTTTAACACCTGTAACTTAGGAACCTAGTACACATTTTACTTCGGAAAGATATAAAAATTAAAGCTACAGTAGTATATTTTAACGTGTGTTAAAGGTTTATTTTAGTTGTAAAGGGTTCCAAAGTTGCAACTCTTCAAAATTGTGAAAAAGCCCCATTTTCACATGTATATATCTCAGGCTCTGCGTAATAGTTTTGCAATCTAAAACCGCCAGAAGATCGAAAATTTTATTATCTATATAAAACAATATCAAAATTATGTAATATTTTGTAATTTACTATTTAAATTTACCGTTATGTGAAAACCACATTTTGCATGAAATTTCTTTTTTCATAACTCCGGCATGCCTTTAGATAGGAACCTGAAATTTTGAGACAAGAAAGAACTTTTAGAATTAGTATAAGTTTCTTCAAAAAAATTTTTTTTAACACTCTCTCTTTAAGAGTTATTACGCCTCCAAAATTGAAAATTTGCTATTTTTAGACACCTGTAACTGCCTGTAAAAATTTTTTTTCGGCAAGACATGAAAATTAAAGGTTCAATAATATATTTTTGCGTGTGTTAACGGCTTTTCTTAGTTATATAGGATTCCGGACTTACGGTCCCTCAAAATTCCAGAAAAGTCCTATTTTCACATATTTTGTTATTACATGAAATTTTAAAATTTTTGTGCAAGTCACAATTATAAACAGTTTGTATTGAGTTTTGGAAATGTGAGCTTTTAAAAATCGTTGGTTTACATTCTACCTTGTTTTTCTTTTAAATAACACCAAGTTTGAGTCGAAAACGTTTTTTTGTCTTTCCAGAAAATCTAAAATACATATTACTTATAAAAAATTTACTTATTTCCTACGAATTTTTTAGAATTTTTTTTTGTGTTTAGAAAATTGAATTTTTTTTTTTTTTTAGCTCTATACTAACCATTAAAAAAAATTTTTTTTTCTATATAGCTAACAGTTTAATCCTGAAAAGACCATTAAATCTTTACTGGCTCCAGACTCATATAAATTGATATTATATACCTTTAGTAATACAAAATTCCAATAAATTATATTATAATTTCAGAAAAATCTAAATACAGAAATTTTTTTATACAATTATATAATAGATAATAATAGTAGGTACATTACATAAGATTTTACCACCATTACTCTTATTCGGGTCTTAATGGTTTTTATTCATTTTAATATGAAAAATTTGCAAATAAAAAACAAAAGGAAAAGAAAGGACGAAAGAAAAGTAGAAATGAGATAAAGAAAATGTAAGTCATTAAAATATCGTATATTTGCGATTTTATACAAAATTAAAGATCATATTTTCAAAAAAAAAAAAAATTGAAATAAGATTTTGTAGGTAATAATTAAAAGCTTTTTATAGTTAAAAAGGTAAATTTATCTATAGCTTAAAGGACACAAAAAAAAAAAAACAAACAAAAACAAGAAAATTAATGTCATGATTCCAATAATAAAATTAAAATGTCAAAATGTTAATATTATAATTATTTAATTTTTTTTTTTTTTTTTTTATACTAGATTTGACAGTCACAAAATTCTAAAATTTCTAACTTTAAAAAATAATAAAATATATTTCTAAATATTGTACTTAAATATTTCAAAGAAAAAAAAGAGAAAATATTTATAGATACATATATATTTTTTTTTAATTTAATGTCCTGTATCCTGTTGTTAAGTTTTATGATTCTTTATGTGGTCGTACATAGTTACTGTAGTGGTTCGTAATATATCCAAGCAACTGTTAGAATTTTGAAAAAATTTAAATAGGTATTAAAATATTATGAAATATGAAATAATCAAAAAAAAAAAAAAACTTAAAAATACTGAATTTTAAACATTTGTGATAAATAAAAAGTTAATGGAAATTTTTAGCGAAATTTAAAGATTAATATGATTAATATTTGAAAAAACTTAAGAATTAATCAATCAAAATTTGTACATCATTTATTTATTTTATCTTACATTTAAACCAAGGACAGAATTCATGATTAATTGTTACATTATGATAATAAAAAAAAAAAAAAAAAAATAGAAAAATGGAATGGAAAATGGAATTTATATAATATTTTCATAATTCCAAATTTAATAAAATTAAGTACTAAAAATTTCAACCATAATTAATAAAATAAATTATTAATCATATTAAATTTTTGGCATTGGCAACCAAAAAACCTTAATATAATCTAGAAAAAATAATTCTTTCAAATATTTTATCCAGTCAAATTATTAATTATTATATAAAAAAAAAAAAAATATTTATAAGTTTTTATAAGAATAATAAAAAAATAAGAAATACATGACGTGTTTTTAGTTTTTTATATTTTTATATTTAATAGAATGACAAACTATAAAATTAATTTCGAAATATTAAACTAACATTTTAACGTCACACTGTATTTCAATTTCTCTCACTTTAATTAGGTACCTTTATATATTTTTATATCACCTGTATTTTCTTTCAATATCGTTGAATTCTTATCGCTGCGGGTTGGTTATATCTCAATTCCCAGACATTTAATGACTTTAACATTTTATACACTGTTTTAGCTCAAAAATTAACTGCAAACATAGCAGACAAGCATTCATACAAGCCATAAATTCGTACATAAAAATTTAAAAAGTTTGGTTTCTAAACAAGTTCTAAGAATTATAACTTTTAATTTTTTTTGATACTGATATTTTCCACTGCATGAAAATTTTTCAATTTTTTATCTTTGATATAAATCTAAGTTCTTCATTTAACATTTGATTCATATCATAAAATTCGTATCATAAAATGTATTGTTTAGAGTTGTAGATGAAAATGAAGATGAAAATTTTCAAACTATATAAGAGATCATCAACTATACATATAATGCATTAGATGAGTCGTTTGAAAACCTTCTCTTACTTAATATTTTATTAGAAATAAATTTTTACTTTAATTATCAGGACTAAATTTATAGACATTGGTTAAAGATTCTATAGGATGCTTAATATTATCACAATTACATTTTTTAAAAATTTTCATAGATATATATGTAATTATTATTGTATTGAATTGGTTTTGATATAAAATTTTTGACATTAATGTTTAGTTCATCCGCTTTGACATAATATTCCTTTTGAATTATTAAAACCGTTTCAGAAGAATTTTTCTGCAGCAAAAAAAAAAATTTGTCCAGCTAAAATTTGAAAATTACATTTAAATTATTTTAAATTTTTGTTTATTTGATGATATGAAAAAGAGTTCCACTCAAAAAGTTAAAGTTAAATCAACTTTTTTTTCTGCAGAGAAAAAAAAAACTTCCGAACTAAGTTTGAAAAATGGGAGAATTAAAATTTTCATATAAAACACATGCGCACATTCATATAAACATTCATGCGGCTAAAATATTAGATGCGATAAATCCAGCATTAGAATAGGATTTGAAAATTGCTTAAAAACAAGCGCTAAAAAAGATTAACAACAACATAAAAAGGATTTGCAATAAAAATAGATTTTTTTTTTAAAGCTTTAAGTATCTTATATTTTATTTTAATATAAATAGAAAAATATTTCAAAATTTATGAAAAATAACCTTAATTTGCAAAATTGAATTTTTGTTTTTTCCTGCAAAACCAAAAACAGTAAATAAACAAACAATTTAAAAATATATTTATTCGTTTTTTTTTTTTAAGAGCTTTATCCTTAAAGATTCTAAAGATATAATATTTAATTAATTGCTTATAAAACCGTGTTCTATAGATAATATCGTGCCCATAGATAAACCAGTTTTATGGAACTCTAAAGATAATATGTTTTTTTTTTAATTCGCGCAGTATCAGTCAGTTCCGACCTAATTATAATAGCAAAATAACGCTTAAATATTATAAAATTATATTTTGAATTTTAAATATTATATGAAATTTTAAAAATTAGCAATTTTTCTGGGAAATATCTGGAAAATTCAATTATAAATATAGGTATACACATTAAAATATAATAACTATAATGAATATTTAAAAATCGACTTGTGTCGTTTTGGTTTTTTTTTTTTGCTGAAAGTTATAATAATAATTTTTATAGTTTTAATGTTGCGTCCTTAAATTTTTAAATTTCATCTGGAAAATTCTAAATATATACGTATATAAATTGTATTATTCACTTTTTTTTTTAAATTAAATTTCATAAATCTACTTTTCTATTTTCTGATGCTATTTTTAACACAACAGAATAAAATAAATTGTAAAAGTTAAACGAATTTCATTATTTATAAGTGGAAATGGTTGAATTTAAACTAAGTTTTTATTTTCTCATCCTTTTTAATTTCGCAAACAGATATCTGCGTTTTTTTTTTTTTATTGGTTTGTTTTTCTTTATATGAAAAAATCTTTTTTTCTGAGAAGAAGGTTGAGATTTTTTTTTTTTTAATGGAAATTAAGATAAATATAAAAATACCATCAGTTTAGAAATGTTATTTTTTTTTTTTTTTTTAAGTTTTGGAAACAATGGATTATAAAAATAAAAATTATACCACAATTTATTTTTGTTTTTATTTTAAAGTTTTCATTATTTTATTCTACGTAGAAAATTCTCAAGTTTTATAAAAAGTTTTTAATTTTCATTTTTGTTAATCGTTTCAGTATTTTTGTCAGGTATAATATTTTAAAAGTGTCAAAAAAGTTTTTTTTCTTTTCCTTAAATTTATTATAGAATTAGAAGTGTAGAATATTTTTGATATTGCACAATAAAAAAAAATTTTTAATAATAATTTTTTTTTTTCATAATACAAAATTTTAAACTTTTAAACGATTCTCTTAAATATTATTATGCAATTTTTATACTTATTTAAATGTTTGCATTATTTTATTTGATTGTTTTCTAAAAATAGAATTTAATTTTAATAATAGATAGATATTATTATCAAAAGGTATCAAAAATTTTTTTTTTAAATAAAAATAAGGTAAGGTTTATCATTTTTTAATTGAATATCTATAGCGCGGATATTATAAAAGTATTGTTTTTATGTCTATTGCTAATGCTAACTTTAGATTTCAAATTTTAGTTTAAATAAAAACCACTAATTAAATTTTCAACAGGTACCTATATTATACTTGTGTTAATTCGCCATTATGTCATGGCATTCGATACGACGAAGTGTTATTAGAAAAGTAAAACGTTCTAAGGTTTAAAATTGGGATGATGGTTATAGCATCGTATTGTCACTGTCGGTTTTTTGCGGAAATTTATGTACCCAATATTTGATCAGATTATGACTGATTATGATAAATCAGGTAAAATTCGATAAGATAAAATGATAGTGTAAAATTGACGGTTCCCTGGGAATTACGGGGGTGGAACCATACCCGTATGAATTATATGTTTTGTTTTTATTAATAAAACAACTTTCATTGCTTTTCTATAATCTTACAACTGATTTTTATTAATTATTTTTTTTGATTTTACTTATACTAATTATAATTTAAAATTAATTTAATGATTTAGATTAACAATTATTTTATATTTAATACATATTTTCTAACCCAATTTAACTTTGACCCGCCAAAAATTGCATTAATTAAATAACGAGAAATGAAATTTAGCATTTATGTTAACTTATTTTTTGTTAATAAAATTTAGACAATATGTAATTCACGAGCAAATTACCGTTTTAGAATAATATATTACCGTTTCCATAAATGTAATCATATTTCCAAAAATTCAACATAATAACTGACTTGATGAATGTAAGTTTTAGAGTAGTATGAGATCAGTTCAAGCTCATTTCATCAAACTAAATATATTTTTTCAAAGTTGTTGGCATAAAACTTGATGCTTTTTTACAAAATTTCAGATATTTATCTTTTTTAAATACCAAGATGTGAACATATAAATTTCGCAACTAATAGCGTTAAACTAATCAAACCTGTTGCATAACCTGTTACATTAAACTAAAAATATTTTGCAAAATACGTAGGCATATGATCAAACTTTTTTTTGACAAAATTTTAAATTCCCACCAAACCAAATTTTGTTCATATGAAAAAAGAAGTTGTAATGTCATTTGGTGCAGTAACTCGAACATTTCGGGATAAACCAACCACATTTTGTAGAAATCATTGGCGTAAAGTTTAACTGTTTTTAACTAAATTTCAAATATCTAACCTAATTACACACAAAGTTATCTTTATATAAAACAAGGTAGAATGTAAACCAACGGTTTTTAAAAGCGCACATTTCCAAAACTCAATACAAACTGTTTAAAAGTGTGACTTGCACAAAAATTTGAAAATTTCATGTAATAAGAAAAAATGTGAAAATAGGACATTTTTGAAATTTTGAGGGGCCGTAAGTCCGGAATCCTATATAACTAAGAAAAGCCGTTAACACACATAAAAGTATATTATTGAACCTTTAATTTTCATGTCTTGCCGAAGAAAAATTTATACAGGTGCCTAAGTTACAGGTGTCTAAAAATAGCAAATTTTCAATTTTTAAAAAAGGGGGAGTTACCCAAACATTTTCTGAGGAAACTTATACTAATTCTAAAAGTTCTTTCTTGTCTCAAAATTTCAGGTTCCTATGTGAAGGCGTGCCGGAGTTATGAAAAAAGAAATTTCATGCAAAATGTGGTTTTCACATAACGGTAAATTTAAATAGTAAATTACAAAATATTACATAGTTTTGATATTGTTTTATATAGATAATAAAATTTTCAATCTTCTGGCAGTTTTAGATTGCAAAACTATTATGTAGAGCCTGAGATATATACATCTGAAAATTAGGCTTTTTCGTAATTTTGAAGAGCTGCAACTTTGGAACCCTTTACAACTAAAATAAACCTTTAACATACGTTAAAACATGTTACTGTAGCTTAAATTTTATATCTTGCAGAAGTGAAATGTGTACAGGTTCCTAAGTTGCAGGTGTTTAAAAATAGCAAATTTTCAATTTTTAAGCCCTAATAGCTCATAAACAGGGGGTGATGCAAAAAAATTTTCTGAGCAAACTTATACTAATTCTAAAAGTTCTTTCTTGTCTCTTTCAAGTCTCTATCTGAAAGCGTGCCGGAGTTATGAAAGTAGAAAAATCATGCAAAATTTGGTTTTCACATAACGGTAAATTTAAATACTAAATTTAAAAAAATTGTATAATTTTGATATTAATTTACAAAGATAAAAGAAATACCTGTGAAATGACGTTTTCAGATTGAAAAAATCTTAAGCA
Organism: Poecilobothrus nobilitatus; assembly: GCA_947095535.1. Classification (NCBI taxonomy): domain Eukaryota; kingdom Metazoa; phylum Arthropoda; class Insecta; order Diptera; family Dolichopodidae; genus Poecilobothrus; species Poecilobothrus nobilitatus. The sequence continues at coordinate 232,385,098 of OX352773.1, forward strand.
GAACATAAGATATATGCATTTAAAAGTAGGGCTTTTTCAAAGTTTGTGGGGTTGTAGTTTATGAGATCTATCCATGGTTAAAATTTTTTTTCTCTATCTTTAACGGTGTAGAAGTTTTGTAAACAGACGAACGGACGGACGGACGGACAGAGTGAAACTAATAAGCACATTTTTTCAAAATTTTTTTGGAAATGTGCTAAAAATCAATCTTACTAGGAGCTACTCGAATTCCGCGGTCACAATTGTTTAAGTTCAAAAGCTAACATATATATGATTGGAAACATAAAAATTAATGTTAAACATAAATATTAATTTATTTTTAATATTAAATAATCTTTTAAATTAAAAATTAATAGGTAATAACTTACTTTATCTTTCACATCACGGTGTACTATACTATACGCTACTAGAAAAAATAAAATCTTAAGATTCTGGTAATTAAAAATATTCTAACGAAAATTAATTTAATAAAATACATTTAACTTTATTTTGAAAATAAAAATAATTTATTAATTCTTTCTTTGTTTTCTTTTTCTAAATTTTGTTTATCATATAAATTAAATTTCTATTTGATGCAGTATTTGTTCCTACTGTATGCAATAGCATTGTGCTTTCTTAAGGGAGTCACTCCCTCGTTCATTTCCCATACAAAAAACGCGTTTTCTCTGTACCATTTCCTGGGAAACTACTGGACCGATTTTGGTAAAATTTTGCACACACGTCCTTACTGCCAAAAAGAAAATTATTAAGTTGAGGAATCAATTAAGTTGATGAATTAGAAAAATATTGCTTGGTTTCAGAATTAAGACATGAAGAAAAAAAATGCACGTTTTTCGAGCTTCTTTAACATTGTTAAAAAACTCCCCCTCAACATATAGAAAAATCCTCAGCTTAAAATATAGCTATTGAAACCACCTTGGAAACAAAGCGTGTTGATAGCTCTTATAGTTTTCCAGAAACGTGTACCGAAAGTTTAAAAAAGTGAATTGTTCAGGAAAACCGAAAAACTAAACAGAAGTTTTTGAACTAAAATTTTTTAATTTTTTGTTTTTCTAACTATTTCTGGGTTCAAGTTCTTTGGTATCATAGCAACCTTACGTTGCAGTTCCCCCCGGCCCCACCTCTCCCGGTCACCCGTTTGTTTACAAATTAATAAACCCGACTAATTCTACTTAGAAAAATTTTGAATAAAATTTTATATATGCAAAATTGAGTACAATAGTTCTAACTTTGCTTACAGTTTTAAACCTCTTCTACTACTCGAATAAACTTGGAGTGAGACTTTTTATAATAATTGTTTGCATAATTGAGTGTAGAATTAGAATCGGCAATAAAAAAAAATTGAATTTTTTTTTATTTTTGAGGGAGTGATCCCCTTAAGTAATTCTGTTATAATAATTAACAAAACCTAATAAAAATTTCCAAGTAATTTTCATTAATTAATTGCTCATAAATTAATTTTAATTCGGTTTTAGCACATTTTATTTTAATATCTATTAAAAAATAATCGTTTAATTATTTTAGAGTTACTAAAAGGACATTTAAAATAATCAGTAAAATATTTCTCAATTTTTAATTTACTTGAAAATAAAATGTAATTAATTTCTAAAAATCTTGTAATATTTAAAAGAGTCAATAAGTAAGTTTTTCAGTATTCGGTATATTTAATAAAATTTAGGTACCGTATATAGGAATAGAAAGATTTAATGACTAAAACAAAATATACTTTTAAACATCTGCATTACATACTCATAAAAGCAAAACATTTAAAAGTCTTTAAACATCCTTGTAATTCTTTATGTTATGCTTTCTATTTTAAGTGTTTAACAAAATTTTAACCTAAGACTCCTTTAAATTATTACACTGTAATAAAATATGATTTACTTTTAATCATTAATTTCATATCATTTTAAACAATTGAAGGAATTTTCTGTTAAATGGAAAATACTATATATCAGGAAAACGATTTTGTTTTTTTTTTGAGTATATCTCGCCTACCTTTTTTTAGAAAGGAAATAAAATAAAGTATCATTTCCGTAAACATAATGTGGAAAAACTCATTTCCATCTCAATAATTGAGGTTTTTTCTTTTACATTAATATTGAAACTTGAACATGAATTATTTTAGAATGGTATAAGAGCAAAAAAATCAAGGTATACACTTACCATTGTCACTATAAATTATTTGACACAAGTCACCTTATAAATTATAACTTATTTAGAAAGGAGCCGAGCAACAAATAAAATATTTCATTTGAACTTTTAATAATGATAATAATTTAATAATTTGGTTTTTTTTTAGGTATAAATGTACGATAATAGATTATTTTGTGTGTATTGTGTATTTAGCATACTTTTAGGAGCAAATAAAATATAATATTTTTTTAAAAAAAAAGGCGGATAATTTTACTATTTAAGAACTTAAAATTTTCTTGTACAAATTAAAGTTCTTGCAAAAAATAAATTGTTGAAATTGCCAAAACTTGAAAAGAAATATTTTTACTATTGTGTGTATTGAAAAGGTTCTATAATAAGATGAACTCTTATGATAAAATCTTTTAAACAGCTAATTAATCATTTTTCAAAGTTAACAAGTAGTATTATTCTGGTATGTTGTATGTTTAAGTTTATTTTTAATCTTAAATTAATCCATAGTTTATTACGAATTATACAGAATAAAAATATTTTAATTTTAAAATTCATAACTTATCATTAGAAAGAATAGTTTTAGAATTTTATAGAATAAGTATAGAATTGAATCTTAAATTTGAGAATCTGAAAAAGTAATTATCGCTAGGACAATTCAACTAGTTATCATTTATGATGTAAATTATGATTATTAAAAATCATAAAAATTTCCCTTATTTCCCAAAAATAAATATGCAACAATTTTTTAATTCCGGATTCTTTTAATATTTTATTTTTAAAACATTTCATATTATTTATTTATTTTAAATACTAAATAAAATAAGACTATTTTGTTCAATAATATGTAAAAGGATGTTTAATTTCATTAAAATTGCATATTTATGGTAATAAACTTTTAAAATATTTGTAAAAGTTTTTTAAATTAATTATTCTAGTGTCAAATTTTTTCTGCTGTTCTAAACGATTGCGGAATCTGGTTGAAGTAACGGAAAAATTAAAAAGCTTTATTAACACCTACCGCCGATCAATTTAAAAAATATGATGGCCAAACAAAATTACTAATGTGGAATTACATGCAAGATTCAATTAAAATCCATTGGCTCTAAAGATAATATGAAGAAAATGACGATGGATCGAGCTTATATTCGGATATGTTCAATCCGGTAAGTTAATCTGTTAAGAAATACTGAAAAACAGCTATAATTTTTAGAGATTACCAAATCAAAAAGATATGGTATGAAAATAAAAGTGATCACATAAATAATGTTGAATAGAAACATTTTTGTTAAGACTCTTTGCTCAATAAGGAGCTAAAGAGAATAATAATAATAATAATAGTATTTTATGTCATAAAAACATAAAGTATAACTTTAAAAATTGTACCACATATTTTATATCATGATATAAATAAACCGTTTTTTTGTGTTGCAAAGATTTTAATCCTAAGGGAATTTTTCCAATATAATATATAATATTGGTATAAAAGCATTTTTCAATTGCGGATGTCAAAAAATAAAAAAAAATATTATTTTTTAAATCAACTATTGAAAACGTAAGGCACAATAGTTTCCATTATTTTTTTTCACATTCTTTTTCTTTCTTTACAAGAATAATTGTAAATTTTTAAAGAATTATTTTTATAATTTAACAATAGTGGGAGTTGGGAAGAGATAAAACCTTTTGAATTTAATTTTAATTTATGTTAATCTTATATTTTATTATATTTTTCAGGAAAGAAAATATGTATTAAATGTATTTTCAATAAAAAAGAGATAATATTATAGCGATATTAGCCAGAGGATAACATAAAACTATATTTTTATTTTCGACAACAATAATTGTATATATAATTATATACCATATATATATATATATAATATATGGTATATAATTATTTATAATTATGCCAAAGTTCACATTTAAAAAGCATAAAAGAAATTTTCCGATATTCTTGAATTATTATGATATAAAATACTTTGTATATTATGTACTATTTTATAAAACCAATAATAGGTATATGTAGTCATGTAGCCAATTTTGTAATATGCCTGATATATTATAAACGTATTGACATAATTGCTATTCTAGATCTAAGAATAATATGAGTAAATTAAAATATTAAAATAAAATTACCTTTATTTATAAATATGGAAAATTTAAATTAAAAATCAAAATTTAAAGGCGCACATTTTCCAAAAGACAATAAAATAAAATGGTTTAGAATATATTGTGATTTGTACCAAAATTTGTATTTTTCCTACGAATTTTGTACATATATGTAACAAGAAATTGTATATAATATGTAAAAGTAAAAACGAAGGATATTTTCTTCTATAGGGATCCATATAATATAATTAAGAAGAGCTGTTAACATATGCAGTAAAAACATAATGATAGAGTTTTCATTTTTCCTTTTTATTTTAGGAAAATTTTACAGGTGTTTAAATCATACGGGTCTAAAAATAGCAAATTTACAATTTTTTGATGATTCCAAATATTTCTCAAATAAAACAGGAGATGTTATAAAAGAATTTTCTGAAAGATCTCGCTTATCTCAAAACCTTTAAATTTCATGGCTCTATCTAAATGTGTTAAGAAGATATGAAAATCTATGAAAATTTTGTTTTCAAATAATTATAAAGTTGACTAAGATACAAAATATTGTATTATTTTGGTATCGATTTATAAAATCAAACAAGGTAGAATGTAAACCAATAGTTCTTAAAAGAGCACATATCCAAAACACAATACAAACTATTTAGAATTGTGACTTGCACAAAAATTTGAAAATTTCATATAATAAGAAAAAATGGGAAAATAGGACTTTTCTGGAATTTTGAGGGGCTGTAAGTCCGGAACCCTATATAACTAAGAAAAAATGTTAAAAAACTTAAAATATATATTATTGAACTTTTAATTTTCATGTTCTGCCGAAGAAAAATGTTTTCTGGTGCCTAAGTTACAGGTGTCTAAAAATAGCAAAATTTCAATTTTTGAGTCGTAATAACTCTTAAAGAGGGGCTGCTACCAAAAAATTTTCTGAGGAAACTTATACTAATTATCTAAAAGTTATTTCTTGTTTCAAAATGTGAGGTTCCTATATCTTAAAGCGTGCCGGAGTTTTGAAAAAAGAAATATCATGGAAAATTTGGTTTTAACATAAAAATACTAAATTTTAAAACTATATATAATTTTGATATTGATTTACAAAGGTAAAAAAATTCCTGTCGAAAGGCGTTTTCAGATTGAAAAAATGTTAAGCGGAACATGAAATATACTCGTTTAAAAATAGGGCTTTTTCAAAGTGTGAGGGACTGTAGTTTCCTGATGGATGGGGCTACATGAAAAAGTTGTTCCACAAAATTAATTTTTTTATGAGAACTATGGTTAAAATTTAGGGTTAAATTTTTAGGGTCTGTAATAGGGATGGGCTACATAAAAAAGTTATTTCCACAATATTAGTCTTTTTAAAAAAACTAGTCATGATTAAAATTTTGTGTGGACGGACGAGGACACAGAGTGAAACTAATAAGCAAATTTTTTTTTTAATAAACGTGCTAAAAGTATATTAACATTCTTACCTTCTGGTTAAAAAACAATTTTTAATATAATAGAATTTATTGCTCTTTCATTCATTGTACAGCATTCATATTGAAAATTTTCACACAGTAATAGTTTTAGATTTTAGACGTGCTTAGGAATACTATTTCTAGATATAAATAAATAGGTATTATAACAAAATAATTTTTTATAATTTTTATACCATATCAAAATTTTCTATTTGTTTTAATGGTAAATATTCTTTATAATTCAAAGAATCATATGGATCAAATTCATCAGAATCAGAATCATGGAAAAATAAATAAATTTCTATGTGTTAAAATAATATTTCATTAAATATTTCTGTGTAGATAAGCATTAATCTGGCTGGATAAATATATTTTTTCTCTTTTCTTTTCTCACATTAAAAATATTTTTTTTTTAAATTATATATTATATTATGTATTAGATTTTCATTTAATTTTTAATTTAGATACCTTAAAAAAGCAGCTACAATTCATTAAAAGAAAATGTTTTATGTAAAATTTATACATATTACAATTAAAAAGTATCTAAAATTTTCTTTTTCATAATATTTAATGCCTGAAATAATTGCCGATAATTAAAATTTAAGCAAAAACCATTTTATACAATAAAAATAAAAATAACTGAATAGATTATTAAATAAAGAATTAAAAAAACAAAAAATCTTTCATTCATCTTTATTCTTCAATAAATAGGGGATTTGGTATGGGTGCAATATTGGTATGGGTGACAATAAGCACAGAAAAATTAGGTGAAAAAAATTAATCTTTCGTTTTGGAATAAAAACTGAAGCTACCGACTTGTTTTAAAAATTTTTATGAAATGTAGTATAAACTAAAAACTCTCAGTCAATTTGAATTCCTCATTATCTTTTCTATTTAAAACATAATTTGCAAGTACGTCTAAAAAAATCCCATACACGTCGTAAGAACCTTAAGACATTTACAGTCACGCCTGAAAATAAAAGGCTGTGTAATTTCCTTGTGACATTTATGTGGCAAAGGAATAAACTAAAAAAAAAAAAAAAATATTTTGTAATAATAAAATCAAACAAAAATCGCCTGGTGTATATTAATTTACACAAATTCTTTTCACTTTTTATCACTGCTCATAATAATGAGTGCAAATAAATTCTTCAGTGTCAAGAATGGATATAGACACGTCGCAAACGTTTTGCTGACATTTCTAAATTCTTATTTGAACTTGACGTTTTGACGTCTTTCCTCTAATTTCCCTTCCTAAAAAGTTAAAACGGATAATTTCTTAACTTTCCATAGGTATATCAAATGCAGAAGAGAAGGCGTTGAAAGAGAAATTTCTGTAATTCACATTTTTCGTTTAAGAAGGGTCAACTGTAAAAAAATCTTACGCAAAAATATGGAACGGGATTTTTTGTAAAATTTTTTTTGCTTTTTTTTATGAACAATCTTAATAAAAACACAGTTGTATACCGTAATATGGATCTGTTATACGACGATCAAATGCAAAATAAACGTTGGTATTTTGTGAATGATTGCTTTGGAAATTTTTGTTATATTCGTAATTTTTTGCAACCAAGTTAATGAACGTAAATTAGTTGTAGTAAAGCTAAGCAAACCTAACGTAACACAATATTATATTAACTCGGGCCTGTGAGATTAATTATGGGTTATCATATTTTCTGTGGTACCCTGCCAATTCATATCAACGACAATTTGTAAAAATTACTGTTTGTATACAATATTTAATATTATAATTAATGCCAATTCGAATATTTGATTCATTTGCATCAATATATGCATGCATCAAGGTATCAAAAATGTTTTTTTGTCTTTAGCTTTTAAAATGCCACTTTTATATAATAAAATATTAAGAATAATCATTTCTTTTATTAGAAAACTCAATTTTTAAAGATAAAGCCTTAAAGATATTAAACTTAGATACAAAAGAAAAAGAAAAAACAAATAATACCTTTACATAAAAATATAATTTTCTTAAAATTAGAATTCTTTTAACATAAAAAAGTTAAAAAAAAAATAATTCAAATCTGATAAATTAAATTTATGTTTTGATTTTACCCAAAAGCTAATTTTTGATCTATTTTTGTTTTCCTCAAAACTTTTTCTTATTGAATTTTTATCCATTTTTTTGGATAATAATAATATTTATCATAAAATGGCTCTAAGTATGTCAACATAATAATAATATAATCGAATTCTTTTCATATTTTGTTTTTTAAACAGTATCCTGGAATCAGATATTATAATAAAATAAGGCAGAATGAAAACCAAAGGATTTTAAAGGCGCACATTTTCCAAAAAAAAAAAAATTAAAACATTTTGAAACACTGCAACTTGCACAAAATTTTGTAAATTTTCTTAGAATTTTATATACCTAGTATAAGAAAAAATCTGAAAAGTAAAGATGTCTACTTCCTACAATTTTAAGGACACACTATATAATTAAGAAAAACCATTAACATAATATGCAAAATCATAATATCAGAGTGTTATTTTTTTCATTTTATTTTGAAAAAATTGTGTAGGTCATAGATGTCTAAAAATAGCAATTGACCGAATGCATAAAACTTGGCTTGAATTCAAATTTCAATTTTCCAAACAAAATGTACACATGAACTCGTAGTTTTTGTTCGAAAATGTAAAATTTGAGTTCTAGCTCAGTTTTCTGCATTCGGCCCAATATATATCTGAAAAATCATTCTTGTATCAAAACTTAAAGATTCTGTCTCGGTGAAGGAAAAAAAAATATTGTAAAAATGTTCTTTTCAGATAATGGTAAATTTATATATAAAAAAAATTGCCTAATTTCAATATTGATTTATAAAAGGCAAAAAAAAGAGGCTGCCGGATGTCGTTTTAAAATTGACAAGCAGAACCAGAGATAAACACATTTAAAAATAACAAATGTGGCTTCTGCAAATTAAAGGGACTGTAACTCCGTAACTGATGAGCTACCCAAAAAAATTATACTACATCCATTTTTTTAAAAGATCCAATTGTTAAAATATCATTTTTCTATTTCTAAAGGTTTAGAAGTTTTTTAAACAAATGGACAAAAGGTGGAACAAACGAACGGATGAACAGATGGACGGATAGAGCGACAACATGGCATTAATAAACAAATTTTCCAAATTATTTTGAAAAATATTTTAAAAACCAGATATCTAGTTTTAGTAGATATATTTTATAATAATAAGAATTGATGTAAATGGATTTTTTTTTTGATCAAATTAGGTCATTATTAGGTCAGTATAATAGATAAGTATTATCTGACAAAAAAATCCTTTTAAAATATGTAAGATTTATCCTAATTACATAATATTTTTACAGTAATTACAAAATTATTTCCATTTCAAATTTTTAATAATAAATCTTTGTTAAAATGGCATAATTGATAAAAATAAGCAAGAATATTTTTGGTATAATTTCTAACTTTGATAATAATTTATGGTAGATATGGGGCAAGGGATATTTTAAGTATAGAAAATGTTTTTTTCTTTACGATTTTTATTTTGGGATATCATCTCCAATCTGAATTAAATAATATTAATATATTTTTTGTTTTAAAATCACATTAAAATAATATTTCAAATTAAATTAAAACAAAATAAACTATTTTGTCATTAAAAAACATATAAAAACAAAAACTTAATAAGAATCTTTAAAACTTTATATTGTTTTCATTTATATTATTTTAAATTATTTATAAAAATTCGTAATGATATTTATTTTATTATTTTTAAAATTTATTTTTAATTAGTTTATGTTTATTTAAGTTGTTTGTATATTTTAATTAAAATAAAATCAAAATTATGGAAATAATATGTGGTTATTATATGTGGATAAAAAGCTTAAAGGCAAATCAAATAGTAAAATGATAATGAAAATGTTCCAGAGCACATATTATTATGAAAACTCTTTGTTTTATTGTATATATATATATAATATTGTATATATATTATTGTAAAAATTTTTAATGAATTTTATTATTATAAGATTTTCTTATTTTGTTTTTTTTTTGTTTTTATTATTTTTATTATATTTAAGAAAATAACCAAAAACAATTAAGATTTGTCATTAAATTTGCAGAGGGCAGAAAACATATTGGGCTAGACTCTAGACTCTAAAGCAAATATTGGAATAATAAAAGAAAATAAAATTTAAAAAAAAAAAAAAAAAACATATTTCAAGAAAAATAATTTCTTAGGATTTTAAAAGATCTCACAATATTTTTTTTTCTTAGTTAAATTAAAAGTTTTAGAATCTTTAAGATTCTTAAGATTGATTAGGTTTTATTATGTATATGTTTCCCTCAATTTTCTTAGTTTATTTAAAAAAAAAAATTCTAATCTTTATACCTACTTTAAATAGAACAATTTAAATTTTTATTATCAACAAAAAAGATAAAATCTGAAAAATTAATTTTCTTAAATCCCAGGAAGGGGTTAAATTGATAATAATCCTTTTTATGACATACATATATACATATATTAATATTTAAGTGTTAATAAATGGATACAATATTATGAATAATATAATTTAGTAGTAAATATAACTAAAAAAGGTATTCAAATTTATAAGATTATCCTTAAAAATCTTTTTATCCTTAAAATAACTTTCACCTAATGGAACAAATTTGTTTTGGAAAAAGTACGGGTCGTCATAACATATTAAAGACATTATGTGTAACGTGGTTATTGTGTAAATGAAAGAAAATTAGCATAATATTAACCATACGCATGAATAATCTTTTAAAAATATGTGTTTTTAAATTATCATAAATCTCAAAAAAAAAAAAAAACTAAAGTTATTTTATACATCTTCATATATGTAGATGAAACAGGAGTAACTGACGTCGTTGTGGATAGTTGTAAATAACAGCTGTTGTAGAAATAATTTAAAATTATTTTCCTAAATCTAAAATTATTTTACATTAAATAATTAGTAATATTCTATCATTTACAATAACATTCTCGTGTTTTTGATTAAAAAAGATATTTTGATGAAACAAAAAAGCCATTCGGATCCGTTTTCTTTCCTTTTTCTAAGACAGATCTTTCAAAGACCTCATACGGTATTCTTAAAGGTGTTAGATCCTTATTGACTAAACCCACCTCTCTCCCTTTAGCCAATATAACAATATGAAATTCCAACTGCTAACACAGTATATTTGTTAGGCAGTAGAGATAGTGAAAGATAGGGCAGGGATGCAGAAAATTTGAATTAGAGAGCGGCACTTTAAGTTCTGTGTGTCTTTAAGCATTGAATCCACCAATTCTTATTACTATTTTACCATCCGTGACGGAGTCACATCAACCCTTGCAACATGCAGTATTATATAATTTTCTGCACGAGGTAATAATTGTCTCTTTATCTCTTCTTGAGGTAGTAATTTCTGGTAGGCCCACTGTTATTACTATTATTATTAATAATAATAATAATAATTATTATTATTATTTGACATCAAGGCCATCATTTATTTACAACATGCAGTATAAGGCACCATGCTACCATAAGGTGACTAATTCCACTTTGTAGCAGCTATATTAGAACATCATTATTACCTACTTTAATTGTTATAAACTTTATGTAATATCCTGGATATTTCTAATACAAAAAAAAAAGTGAATTCATTTAAACTATAATAATTGATTGAATATAATTTGGAAACTGATTATTATTTATTGAATGAATTATTATTTAGGGATTGAAACGAATGATCTGCAACCAAAAAAGAAATTATTAATGAGTAGTACTCTGATAATATCCAAAAGGGTTAACTGGCCTATAAAAATAAAAAATAATGAGTTATTTAATTAAAAACTGTTAAAACTCTTGTTTGACCAATAACCATTTGGTATCTAAGTTAAAAAAAATTAGTGGTTAAAAACATTTTTTTATTCTTCTATTTTCCTTCTTGAAAATGTTGATGGATCCTTAAGGAGTAGTAGTATGATTTTTCAAAATAAAATGTCATATTATAATTTTTTTTTCATTCACCTAATCTTTTACTGTATGGTGTTTTGCAATTAACATATATTATAAATATTATGTACAGAATATATACATAATACATAGCTATATATATTATAAAAGTAAAATATAACGAATTTTCCACAAAAAAAAAAAAATACTCTTTGATATTTGACATATTGTGTTTTTTATTGTTCGTTATGACTTAATACATTATTTTCTTTCTTTTTGATACAAAGTAAAAATGATATGCTGGATTTGATATAAAAAATATAATATTTAATAAAAAATATATCTAATGTTATTTATTTTTAATGTTCCTACATACATATAACATATTGCGTTTTGTGCCAGTTTTTTATACCCGTATGACCCGTATAGAAATAACTCAGTATCTATTCAAGCTAGGTTTCTGAAATTTTGCAAATGATGATCAAGTTTTATGGCAACAACTTCCGTAAAATTTGGTTGTGGTGGTGCGGCGGGTTCGGGTAGCTGCCAAACTTATCCGTTTAAATGAGAATAACTCAGTGTCTATTGAAGCTAGGAACCTGAAATTTAGTAAAAAGGTGTCGAGTTACAGGCCAACAACTTTTGTAAAATTTGGTTGAGCCAGAGCAGCCGGTTCAGGCTTCTTGCACCTCTTGGAACTTAATGAAGCTAGGCGTCTGAAATCTTGCAAATGATGATCAAGTTTTATGGCAACAGCTTTTGCAAAATTTGGTTGTGGTGGTGCGACGGGTTCGGGTAGCTGCCATACAACTTATCCGTTTAAATGAGAATAACTCAGTGTCTATTGCAGCTAGGAATCTGAAATTTAGTAAAGAAGTGTCGAGTTACATGCCAACAATTTTTGAAAAATTTGGTTGGTCTAAAGCAGCCGGTTCAGGCTTCTTGCACCTCTTGGAACTTAATGAAGCTAGGCGTCTGAAATCTTGCAAATGATGATCATGGCAACAACTTTTGCAAAATTTGGTTGGCTGGTGCAACAGGTTCGGGTAGCTACCATACAACTTCTCTTTTTAAATGAAAATAAATCAGTGTCCGTCCGCACGATAGCTCAAAAAATAAAGGAGCTAGGAGGCTGAAATTTTTTTTACGTCACTTTTGCAAAATGGTTAGTTTTGCTATTTAACTCCAGTATTTTCGGCCCCCGGGTTCGAGAGCTGCCATACAACTTCTTTCTTTAAATGGAAATAACCCAGTGTCTACTCAATTTAGGTATCTGAAATTTTGCAAATGATGATCCAGTTTTATGGCAACAACTTCTGTAAAATTTGGTTGTGATGATATGACAGGTTCGGATAGTCGCCATACAACTTCTGTTTTTAAATGAAAATAACTTAGTGTCTATTGAAGCTAGCTAACTGAAATTTAGTGAAAAAGTGTCGAGTTGCATGCCAAAAACTTTTGTAAAATTTGATTTGTCTAAAGCAGCCGGTTCAGGCTTCTTGCATTTCTTGGAACTTAATGAAGCTACGCGCAATAGATTCGGGTAGCTGTCATACAACTCCACAATTTACATAAATATATCTCTGTAGTTCGGTACTACAACATCTGAATGTTTTTAAAAGATGATCAAGTTTTATAGAAACAGGATATATTACGTTCATACGGGTATCCCAGAGTTGACACAGTCTACTCTACTGCACTCTTCCTCGTTTTATTTAATATTTCTTTAGAAGTTTATAAACCATTTGTAAAAGTAGCATCATGGTTTAAAAAAAAATTTTAATCTTTAGAATATTTTATTTTGAGAAAAAAAATGTTTGAAATATTATATTTATTTTATAACTTTCTCAATATTCTGATTTCGTTAAAAATTGTTTTTAAAATTTAGTATTAGACGGTTACGAAAAAGTAACTGCCTGCAATAAAATTGTAGCTTTCATTGATAAAATTGTAGCTTTCATTGATTTAGATTTCATTCATTTGTTTTTAAATATATATATAGTTAAAAACTATTTTTTAACTATTATTTATAACTATTAACTATACTTAAATATAACTATTAACTATTAACTTTTTTAACTATTAACTATTTTTTAAAAATAGTTTTTAACTATATTTTTAAAAACAAATGAATGAAATCTAAATCAATGAAAGCTACAATTTTATCAATGAAAGTATCAATGAAAGCTACAAGTTACAAAGCTCCTGTAATTTCTTAAATCCTAAATTGCTTTACATTCAATGATTTTACATAATAATTCAATAAAAAGACTTGGCTTACTTTCCGTAACGACCATTTTACATAATATTTTAGAAAAGATTATTATAAAGTGAACATGTTCTAACGTCCCTTTTAAAGAAACATTGTCTTAAAAATTATAAATTTTGCGTAGATACTATTTTATTATTTGCTATAAAATATTTTATTTCTTATTTGTGCAAGCCTATTATTATAATACTGAAGATTAATGATTCGTTCAAAAAGGAAATGGTTTGAATATAATTAAAACAAAAACATGAAAAACAAATATCGGGAAAAACTAAAATAGAATTTATTTCTAAGGAGTTATACTTGAAAATGTTATTTTTCCATTGTTTTTTTTTTCAGGTATTTTATAATTTTATGGTAGGTAAAAATGGTAAAAATAAAAATCTTTAAAAAAGTTTTTCATAAAATTTTATTATAATAAAATGTTGTGTTTGTTTTGTTTGATCTAATAAAATGCATGCGATCTTAGGGTATTTTTCCATGTATTACGTATATGTTTATGTTAATATTAGTTAATATTGAAAAAAAACTTAGAGTAAATTCAAAGAATTAGTATTTCCTTTTTCTGTACATTTTATGTAATAAAAAACAATTATTGTATATTTTTATATTGTTGTTATTTGATAGGGGAGATAAACAGTAATCTTTACACCTAGACCACGTAACTCGTGAATCAAATAAAGTCAAAGTTAAAGTTTAGAATCTTGGTTAACATAAATTAAAACCTATAAGAAAACAATTTACCAATATTTGACTTTCAATTTTTTATTTAATTAGTAACATTAATATTGTTTATCAATGATTAGTTATTTTACAGTATATATATCAAAATATAAGCAGAATCCACATTTTTGAATTATGCATTATTAATAAATTAATATTACATATCTAAATATATCCAGCCAATGGTATAATAGTTAAAACACCAATATTTTTTTCGAAAGGCATCCGATTCTAGTCCCGACTGGAAGATGATATGGATTAATACAAAATAATATAGATTTTTCTTATAAATATAAATAATTAATTAAATAAAATATAAGTACCTATACATAATATAATATGTAAACCGTATAATTCATAATCATATAATCGTAATGTTTAATGAAATATAAATAAAATAATTCATATATTAGGAAATATTTGATAATTTCATAGACTTCTTGTATAACAGTTACAGCCGAGTACCTAATAAAGAATTTTAACGAAAATAATGATTACATAGACACTGAAGCTAAATAATAAATAAACCTAGATGTGTGCTCAATACTCCTTATATAAACGAAGAAAATAAATAAAGAAGATATTACCAGATATACCTATACGTCTATATTGATTGTAGCATAATATTTTAAATAATCTTCAATTAAGTAACATTAAATGAGTTTTTTTTTTTATAAATAGAAAATCAAAATAAACATGTATCAAAACCACACACTTATTAATTTTTCCACTGAAAAAAAGAAAGAATCCTGGTAATTTTGGAATAATATGGTTTTAAAATTTAATTTAGATACAAGATACATTGAGTAAATACTATAGACAAAATTTATAATATTATCTACATATATAATATATGCTTTCATTAACAAAAGCTACAGCTCTAAATAAAAATAAATTGTTGAAAATTTTTCTGATGAATGTGGTATTTCAGTAATGGTATCTGGGTTTGTCTTATAGATAGTCTCATCAACTACAATAAACTGTACAAGTATCAGAATAAATTTCTGAAAATGATTTTAAAAATTTCAAGAAATTACCAACCAACAAAATTACATAGTAAAGAAAACAAGAATTTTATTTATGAAAAAATAAATAATACATTAATGATAAATTAAACCACAAAACAGTATCTAATAGCATCTAGGCATCCCTTAGCCGACATAGTGTTTATTAAACGATAATATGTATAGAATAAAACAAATATAAAAATGAAAATCATAGTTACAACAAAACTTTGTAAATATTTAGACCAACAATAAAATTCATAACTATTTTAATTTTATTTTTTAGATTTAATATGAACTCTAGTATAGGATATACTTATAAATATACGATCGTGTAATATTTAATCTTAGATCAATAATGGTAAATTTTTTTTTTTAAATGCATTTCTCTGTCACATAAATGTGGACAGGAAATTACACAGCCTTTCCTGTTTAGGCGTGGCTGTAAATGTCGTAAGAGGAAATAACTCTTAGGACGTGTATGGGATTTGAACCCACACTCTCTCGGTGTTTACAGGTTATTTTTATACGCTCTTATCCACTAGGCCACCGAGGCCCCTAATGGTTATGGTATATCTAATATTTTAGATTTAAAAACAATTTATTTTTATATCTCTACTTTAGAATATGTATCTACATCTAATAATAAACTTAAAAACACTAATTGTGTATTAAGAAAATAAATAGATAAAATATACTTTGGTATAACATTATAATATATATTATGTTGATTTTATATAAAGTCAAAAAACAATTTAGTTATACTTCCTATTCCTTGATAGATTATATATACACAATCATAATATTATGTTCTTGCTG
The DNA here is from genome assembly GCA_947095535.1 of Poecilobothrus nobilitatus. Taxonomy (NCBI): domain Eukaryota; kingdom Metazoa; phylum Arthropoda; class Insecta; order Diptera; family Dolichopodidae; genus Poecilobothrus; species Poecilobothrus nobilitatus. The sequence continues at coordinate 232,401,570 of OX352773.1, forward strand.
TATCTAATCATTCAAAAACAAATAATAAAAATAAAGTAAACATACCTGAATATCAGAAAATGAGTTTATTATTAACTTATTATTATTATTTTAACAACTTGTTGGATGCATACTTTGTGCTTAAGGATACAAATCATCGTCAAGTATTCATTAGTTTTATTTTTTTAGTCTTTTTGTTGACATTTAGTTTTTCTCCCTGTCAAAGTATTCAAAAAAAAAAATAATTTATTATATTTTTAGAAAAACTATTTCGTACTGTTTATATCTTACCTTATATTATATCTGTTTTTAAACTAAAATATTTAAAAGAATGAAAAATATATGAAGTAAAAGTTTTGTACATCAAATATTTAATTTTGATAGAATTTTATTGTCATATCTTGTAGCATGTTTTATGTTGTATAACATATGTAAGTATATACATATCATGTAAAAATTAATGCTTCTTTTGGTTTATTAACACCGTAGAATCCTTTTACATAGTATAGTTTTTGATCACAGTAGAAAATAATAAAAAAGACATTTTAAATTTCAAAACATTCTAAAAAAAAACATGAAATAATGATTCTATTTATATGGTTCGAAAATCAAGTCAATATATATCTTAGTTATAATATAGTTTACGGTCTAAAACATAAAAGGTAGGTTCAAGGCGCAACGTTCAAATATCAAAGTTCATGATTCCCATTTATAGGTTGAATGTTCAACCTAAAGTTAGCGACCAGATATAATAGTAATCGAACCTTAGATTAGTTAGAGTAATTCGATTACTACCATATCTGGTCGCTAACTTTAGGTGCGGTAGATCAAAGCTGCATTATAAGATTATTTCGTTCAATCTCAATAAGGATAATATGAAGAATGAAGAATTGATATTTTTGAATGCATTTTTCACTATTATATTAATTACGGTCATCTTGAGATACCTATATATTTCGAGCTTTCCATGTTACTCATCCGAGCATTTAAAAATATTTTGAAAATATTCTTTTATCAATTTAGACGAAGTATTATGATCTCTAATCTATAAAATATTAGTGTATATGGAGCCAGATTTTGCACATACTTCGATTTTTCAACAATGAAAAATTTTCTAACTTTTTTTCAAGGACAGTACTTTTATTAGTTTCTTCATATGTCAATAAAATTTTCTTTAAAATCATTTACAGGAGAATGAAAACTGACTTTTCAGATTATTATATTAGTTATGTGATTATATTGATAAAACATTGACTAACATTTGATTATATTTATTTTTATTTAAGTATTTATTTTTAATTTTACAAAAACAATTTCTTTATCTTAATACTAATTTTAATTTATTAGTCGAAAATATCTTTCGAAACAAAATTCAGTGTCGAATTACAAAAAAGGAAATTTACTTAATTTATACTTATTACGAAATCAATGTTAACAATAAATTTTCGTACTGAATTTTGTGTACAAAATAATTTCACCATATGTTGGGTTTCATATTACATTTAAAACGTTAAATTATTTCAAGTGCAATTTAAATATAGTTCAAATGCAATTGACCGTAATTATGCTTAGTATACAAAAATGTGGCTAATTACATTTTTGTATAAAATTGAAAAGAATAAAAAGAAAAACAAAATCAAAAGTGTTTTGTCTTACAAATTAATATTTTAAATTTCATAAATGTGAAATTGAGTTTTATCTTTTATTGGAGGTTCATTAATTTCTATCTTGGTTGGGGTTGCCAACTGTGACGTAACTTGCGTTCGGGATAAAAAGTTTGGATTACCTATAAATTTATAGTAAAATTCGAAAAATATTTACTAACATCATCTTTTTAACACATTTCGCCCACCCGCCCGTCTGTTAACAAAACTTCTACACCGTTAAAGATAGAGAAAAGAAATTTTAACCATGGGTAGCTCTAAAATTTTGTGGAACAACTTTTTCATATAACCCCATCCACCAGGGAACTACAGCCCTTCAAACTTTGAAAAAGCCCTAAATGGGTATATTTCAAGTTCGCTTAATATTTTTCAATCTGAAAACGCCATTCGATAGGAATTTTTTCTACCTTTGTAAATCAATATCAAAATTATACAATTTAAAAATTTATTATTTTATAAGTTTAGATAAAGTTTTTAAGTTAATCTTTAATAAACTTTTGAGAATCCTTTGATCTTAGAGGAAAAGTTGTGCATATCATTTTCAAAAATTTCAATTTTTAACACATTTTTCATTGGATTGCCCATATTTGTTTTATGAATTTGTCTTTAGATATCTATATTTTTAATCAACACTGTAAATTAACAAAAGAATAAAAATGTGGGTTAGTGATGGGAGAAACTGTATAATAGAAGAATCATTTTTTTTTTACTTATTTTTTTTTTTTTGAAATTACTTTAAAAGTTTTAAAACTTAAGAAAGACACATATTTTTAGTTACATTGTAGGCGTGCAATTAACACTTTTCCAAGTTGACAAAAATTTCTACACCCGTTTTAAATTTTTAAATAGGCAAATATTTTTGAAATTGAATGCGGTTTCTTTTGTCTAGTTTTTTCAAAAATTTTGAAAAATTTTCTATTTTAAATTATTTGAGAGAAATTATAGATATTCTAAGATCCTATAAAAAAAGTATTCGTTGTAAACAACTTTTTTCGTAGTCCCACTTATTCCTAAGCTGCAATCCCTTAAATTTGGATGAAATTCTTTATTTATAAATCAAGTGGATGTGGGGCTTCTTTTTTTTTAAATAAGTTACCATAAAAATATAATCTTAAAACAGTATCGGATTTTAAATTTATCATTCAAGAAAAAAAAATTATTGAATCATCAGCTAAAAAACCAATTAACAAATCAGTTATATATTAAATGTGTACCATTTTTTTACTTTCTATTTTTTTTGTAATACATATAAATAATAATGTAATTGATTTAAATACAAGTGAAATACAATTATATATTTTTAAAGTTTAACATTATTTATTTAAGTTTAAAAAAAAATAAAAAACAATTTTCAATTATGATTTCGTTTTTTTTTTCTGCATTAAACATCTTTAAGTTTTCAGTTTCTTTATATTTGCATAAAACTCTAATAATAAAAATATTTTTTATTTATATACATACCTATTTAAAACCTATTTTATATATTCTGAAATAAAATAAAAGGAAAAAAAAAAATTTATTGTAGAAATTACCAACCATAAAACCAAGTGGTTTGTTAACGAATACAAAATAACAAAAATAACAAATTCCGTTTCCCCTTTTCATAATTCTAAACAATCATTTTGTTTTTTGCATTTTCTTTCAAACTTCTTTTATATTTTATTTTGTTTTGTTTTTATTAAGAAAAGAAAATATAACAAAAAAAAAAAAACAATAATTAACGTCCTTCGCATCAGTCTTTACATTACACCTCTACTAAAACATATTTTGCATATATTTACGTGACCTAATCATCCTGTAAAAAATTTTTTTTCTTGATCAGGACCTATTTTTTTGTTTTGACCTGTTTAGAAGAATAAAAATAATAATAATTAAAATAACTACCACAATATGCTGAAACAAAAATTGAATAACATTAATAATATAATAAAAAAAAAAAAATAAAATAAAATAAAAAACGGTAAGACTAGTAAAATTACGGGACTTAAACTAATTTATTCAATTTTTTCTTGAACAGCCATTATGATCATCAATTTTGTTAGCCTTTTATGTTATTTCACTATTTTCTTTTTTGTGTTCTTTATTTAAATTGGTTTTGAATTTATTATTTTTAATTTTTTCTCTCTCTCCTTTATTCTTTCTTTTGTTCTCTCTCTTTTTATTCTTTATGTCCTTTTTCTTCTATTTTTTCAATATTCACAAGATTCGTTTTATTTTTTATTTGAAATCTTTTATAATAATTATTTCTAACTTTTTTGTGTAAAAAATTTTTAGTGGGTAGGATTGAATAAGTGGATACATTTTTTTTAACTTATGCTTATACATAATTATTTAAAATTTTATAGTACTTTTAAAAGTTCAGGCAAACCTACATTGTATGTCTTTAAATTAATTATTCAATAGTGTTCATTGTTCTTCAAAAAAATTATAATCCCATATTATATTCAATAAAAGTCTTGTATTTAAATTTTTAAAGTTTTCTGAAGAAAATAATTCATAAAAATATTTATTATACGCATCATCAGACTGAATTAAATAAAATAATTCGACTTTTCTTTAAATGATTGAACGTTAGAAACATAACCTTACTTTTGATTTACGTAAAATATATACGTAACATTTGTGAAAATTAATTTCTGTTCAAGAGTTGTTCTGACGAGATTAAAAGTTTGATGCCTTCATTCAAAACCTTTCAAAAAGAAACAAATGACTTTCAAAGAGTTACAAAAATTGCAATTCTTCTTTAGCTGCCAATCCTCTTGGATGTTGGCGAATCACATTTGGATATCACTGCAAATTTATGATAATGTTGTTGTATTCTTCTCTGTTGGATGCTGTTTATAATAGTTCGGCGATTGTTTTCAACCCTGTCCAGTTTCTGATATTACGAAGCCAAGATATTTCTTTTCTACCTACACCACGTCTGCCTTCAATTTTCCCTTGGATTATAAGTTGTAGGATTTCATATTTATTGTTGCGCATGATGTGTCCAAGGTATGCAGATTTATGACGCTTAATATTTTGTATTAGCTCGCGTTGAGTTTGTAATCTGTGCAAAACTTCGGTATTACTCACTCTATCGACGCAAGATATTTTTAAAATTCGTCTAAAGGTCCACATTTCAAATGCCTCGATCTTATATCTTCTATCTTCAACGTCCAAGTCTCCATGCCATACAAAAGAACTGACCAGACGTAACATTTACCGAGTCTTAATCTTAGACTGAGATCAAATTCTCTATTGCACAAAATTTTTTTATATCTGCAGAAGGTCTCACGTGCCATTTCTATTCTACATTTGATCTTAGATGAGGTTCTCCATTTTTCATCCAACCAATATCCTAGATATATATTTGACCAGATATATCTAGGATATTGGATAGGATATTGGATATTAGATATATATTTGAAACATGTGACTCGCTCAACGTCTAAACTATTTAGCGTTAATTAAGTAGTGTTACCATAGGTATTTCTTGTGCTTACTATCATGAACTTGGTTTTACTTGTGTTCATATTAAGGCCAAATAATTTACTATGATGGTTGACTTTTTGCAGCAATAACTGAAGATCTTGTATACTATCCGATAGAAGAGTTGTATCGTCGGCGTATCTTATGTTGTTGATAGTGATGCCCATTAGCTTTTATACCTTCTTCCCTATTACTGATTTCCTATACTTCCCCAAAAATAAATTCTAAATAGCAATTGAAGAGGAATGGTGACAATATAGAGCCCTGCCGAACTCCTCGCTGGATTTCAATTTCGTTTGTTATAATATTACCCATGCGAATTTCAGAAGTTTGATGCCAATATAGATTCTATATACACTTAATATCCTTTTCATCTATGTTTAAAAGTTTTAGAATATCGATCAATTTGTTATCACTTTGTCAAAAGCTTTTTCGTAATCGATAAAACATAGAAAAACATCTTTCTGTACGTCTCTGCAATCCATAAGTTTAAATTTCAAGATGTTATAATTCGGCATATGGGAATTTTTTTGTTGTATAGAAATGTCGCAAATATGAAAAAATCTTCCAAAACCATTATATTTTCCTTAAAACTTCCAAAGGATTATAATTTGGATCAAAAAGAAAAGTGAGATTTAGAGGGATGAAACTTCACACGTTTATAAAGAATGCTCCTCGGTTAGAACCTAATTTCAGTATAGAGTCTTTCAATCATGAATACCCAACCTCGGAAAAAAGAAGAAAAATTATAACTACCTATTTGCTGATTTTAATGGATACATTCCATATGTTGATTTTAAAGATGTGTCATAACACTATTATCGTTACATCTAACACGTACTGAGATATAATTTTTGTCTTGTCTTGTCTAGCTTTGCTTAATTTTTTAATCTATTAGATCCTATAGTACATACGGAACCATAGTTATATTCTGATAACTTGTAAAAAGTAATCTTATAAACATATTGTTTCGTTCTTATAAACATATTGCATTCATATCGGCTGAAGTAGGCAATCAAACATTCATCAATAGATAAAGTTGAATATATGGCTACCACCTACCTATATTATATGTGAATGAAATATAAATAAATAAATAAATATGAAAGTTTCATTCACATGACTTATGAATGATCTCGTTTTTTCAAAATTTGTCTGGTGCTAGGTAATGTATATTTATGTTATGAAAATAATATAAATTTGTTAGCAATTCCTCAAATTAAATCATTTTTAATATATTCGCTTATAATTAAATTTCCTAAAAACGCATAGATTTTATCAACTTCTAACAGAACATATTTTTTACACAATCTTCAATAGAGTTTTGTCGAGATCTTTCATAAGTCATAAATTTTTTCTTAAAAAAAAGTTCTATACTATTCGATGTTTATCGGAAAAATAGTTTAAGTTTGCGAGTTTCCACATATTGTAAGTGGTGGTATAAATGAATTACAGCAATCTGTATTAACTGAAGTAATCCTGAGCAGGTGTGTGATAGCTTCGCTAAACTACAGATGTGATATCTTCTTATCTATCAAAGTTTTTGAAGTCTTTGTATATTATTTCATTTGCAGTGTATTTATACTACAATAATTTTCGTCTCCTGAATGTTGTTCAAGTATTGTTGTACCTTCAAGTACCTAAACTATAAGTTATTTGGAAGTTCATGCATACTATATTCAATATGCCATAAAATATAAGAAAGATTGACTGTTTGGATTTCCTTTTAAACGATTTAATACTTGATATTTGATAAAATATTTAAGCTGTTTCTTTTTTGTTAAAGGAATAAAATTTAATATAATTTTCTGGTTAAAAAAGTAACGTTTAATACACATTTCGTTTAGCTCAAAGATTTAGTAAATTTAAAGGTTACAATTTTATTTTATTACCTTATTATAACATTAAAAAAGATGGTAGGTAATTATAACTATAAACCAATTTTGCAATAATAAAATCATCATCCCTCTATCCCCCTGTTTGTCTTAGAAAATACTACAAAAAAATTTAGTACAAAAAACAAAAATATATACAATATTATTAATTGTATATAATATATAAAATCACCTGATATTACAATATTTATTATGTATAAACTGGTATAAATATATAAATAATCCAATTAAATCTTTTAACTCATACTAACAATCTGTTTTTACAAAAAATAATTTCTAAATTTTATTTTACAAAAGAACAAAACCTCGTATTTAAAACTTTAACAAAACTTAATCTTATTCAATATTTTAATCATAATTATGTTCCAAAGCGAATAATAATAATAATAATAATAATAATAAAGTAATTAAATTAAAATGTAAATAAAATTTAATTAAAAAACTTTTCTTTTTTTTTTTATTTACGTAACAAATATTTTATATACCATTTTAATTTATATTATTTTTAATAAATAAAAAAAAATCTTTTCTACCATTAATTTAGTAAAAATACAAAAATTCTTTCCTAAAGAAAATTCTATCAAAGGGAAGTTACACAAACAAGGCAAAAAAATAAAAAAAAAATATCAGTTAAGGTGCAAATTATGTTTTGTTTTTTTTTTTTTAATGGTATTTAGTAAAGTAATTATTATTTTCAAAAAAAGAAGTAAATAATATATTTAAAAACAACCCATTTTTAACACACCCTCCTTTGTTTTTTTTTATATAAATTCTTTATTACTTTCTTTTTTGTTCATCCCTCTTCCACCCCTTTTCCAATATTCTTCTTTTTCAATTTAAAAAAACAAAAAAAAAAAAAAACTTTTTGTTTTGTTTAAATTTCTTAAATTTTTGAATATCCTTGTTTTTCAAAATATTTAGTTTTAAAAAGATTAATTATTTTAATTACAAGAAAGTTAAAATGAAACGAAATAAAAAACAAAAAAAATTAAACTTTTCTGAAATTTTATTATGGTTTTTTTTTTAAACCAAACTTCTTCTATAGATAATCTTATAGTCAATTATTAGGAAAATAGACCATAATTGAAACAATTTTAACAAATTTTTATAAATTATGTTATAGGTATATATCCTTTTTATGCATAGATATTTTCTGTGGTCATATAGCAAAACCATTTAATTAAATATTATTAGTTTTGTAAATTTTCTTCAAAATGAAACATAAAGAATGCAGAATTTGGAAAATAATTAATATCTACCTAAAGAATGTGATAAGAAAAATACAAATTCACAGTAAAAATGCGGCTTTACATCTATTTGGAGTACACAGCGATACAACTACATGTTACGTAAAATAGATGAGAATTTTTTTGGTAAAAGTGTTTTCATTTGGAAAAATAACGAAGGGTTAATATTTACTTCACGAAAGCAACCATAAAATCAGTTCAAATGTGCCATAATCGGTAGATAAAGTAAAGATTTCCTGAGATCTTAAATTGTGGCCACTATGACGATAAATCTTATTTAACAGAGATAGCTAAAGCAACAATTTTTCCGCTATAAAAAAGACTTAAAAGATATGCAAGAAAATGATTATTAATAGATTTGGTTTACTTGAAAGTAGTTTTGTTTTTCTAACTTTAATAAATAAATGCGAAATATTAAGATTAAAAAAAAAAAATATTTTAGTTATTCCACTTTAATCACCATTAAATTACAATGGTCTCTTGGAAAAAATCATACTTTCAATTTTCATTTACATTTATACAACAAAATCTAACTTACAAATTTGTAAAAACCAGAAAGTGTTATAACATTATTATTACAATATTTTAATATTGGAGTTTTTGAGACCGAACCTTGTTTCATTCGAAAAAAATCTGAAAGTTAGGAAACTTAATTTTAAAAGTATCATATAAAAGTATTCTATCATTTATTTATTTCAGAAAATTTTTTTCAGATTTTGACAGATTTCAGCTTTCTATTTTGTAAAATACATAAGAAGTTTTTCCTTGTGGCCGCAGATATTATGTATTTTCTGGTTTATAAATAGATTAAATTACAAAAAAAAATATTTTATAACTTATTTTAATCTTATATCTACATAATTGTATATTTTAAAAGTTTACAACTAGATACCTATATTGTTCTTAAAATCCTTTTTGTAACAAATTTTTTGTTTAAAGATTACATTAAAATCATTGTCTCTTACATTATTTTTTTGTAAGATTTTTATTTTAAATTATCAAAACATAATAAAAAACAAAACATTTTTTCTTCATTTTTTTGCAGATTTAAATTACTGTAAAAAAAATTAATTCTAAAAATTAATTATTTTAAATACTTATTACAAAATTATTTTTAAAATAATTTAACTTAAAGTCAAACAATAATAATTCTTTTTCGATTTCGTTCATTTCGAAATCAGATTCAATTCATCTATTATATTCTACTAAGGCAAAGAACATTTTGAGAAGAGGAGTTATAAAATGAGAAGATTGAAATTAGTTTTGAATAAGGAAAAGAGAGAAAAAAAAATGGTTGGATTACAATAAGGTATTGTTGGGAGGACAGTACTATTTAATATTAGTGTGGTCCAAATTCACCCATATTGGACAACGAAAAAAATTAGACGAGAAAGAAACTTAACATTAAAAAATAAAATTAATAAATTATTTTAATTATTTCAATTCCATGTTATGCTATGGATGAGATATACATACATAATACGAACTTTTCTCCATTACTAGGCGATTTCGTCTTCTTTTATCTGAAACTCTGATTCAAGAAAAGTAAAGAAAAAAGTTGTAATAAGAGAAACATCTGTTGGAAAATAAAGCCATGATTAATAAATAGGCTTTTTTTTTTTAATTTATTCCTCTGCCACATAAATGTGACAAGGAAATTACCCAGTCTTTCCTTTTCAGACTTGGCTGTAAATGTATTAAGCGGACTTTTTCTTACGGCGTTTACAACGTATTTCATACGCTCCTACCCACTAGGCCATAGTGGCCCCAACAGACTTTCTTTTTAAAATTGTTGATAATTGTAAATTCTGCTTTAATGTATCATAATTCGTACGTCTGGTTTTTTATAAAATACATAGTAATAAATTGTTCATGTCTGAGTATACCGAATAGTATAATATTGAATCTTAAGTATTCCTAAAAATAAACCCTATTACTAACTTTAACACCTATTTAAAGATGTATAATGCCATATTTTGTGGGGAATCCTTATAAAATATAAATATAATATTATGTATAGTATGTATATTGTATATACACAAGTATAGGAAGATACGCGTATTGATTTTATGGAATATTGAATATTATTTGGATATAAATAGAATCCGCATTCAAATCACGTATTCGATTTACGTACTTTTATTTTATATAATATTATTATTGTTATAGTTAAATGTAAACACATCATTGTACAAAACGTTCAACCTACTAGAATTTTAAAATCATTTAGCACAAAATATCTGTTAAAAAAAAAAAACAAACAAATAAACAAACAACTACATAATATTATTTTAGAAAATAATTTTTTGAAAAAAAATTTTAAATACCTAAATAGTTAAAATAAATAGATAAATAGTTTAAAATTGGTAAATTAAAAAATTTTTTGTGAGGTTTTGTAGACACAATCCCCTCGCTATTTTAAATCCTTTGATGTTGAAATATGTGTGTATATTTTTCTTTGTATGGAGGTATAAAGGTAATTAGTTTTGTGGAGTTATTTAAATTGCACATTTATTATACCCTACACTTAAAGTATAGGGTATATTAACTTTGGTATGATGTTTGTAACCACGAAAAGGAAGCGAGTTAGATATGGACATGTATATATATTCTGAATCAGGATCACCTCCTGAGTCGATTTAGCGATGTCCGTCCGTCCGTTCGCACGATAACTCAAAACCTAGTGAAGATATCTTGATGAAATTTACATAGTAGGTTACTAATTACGAAAGAAAGGCTAAGTTCGAATTTGGACAAAATCGGTCCATGGATTCGGGCACCTCCCATACAACTCCCAAAACCGAAAACAAGATATGCGTATGCGAAAAATATATGCGAAATTAATAAAGATAGAAACTTAAAATTTTGTACAAGGGTATGTTTTTCTGAATCCCTGATACTCCTAAAATTTTAGATGAATTGAATTGGTTGTGGGAGGTACCCACACAACTCCCAAAACCGAACAAGCATATCTTCGAAATTAGTAAAGATAGAAACTTCAAATTTGATACGAGGGTGCTGTTTCCTGAATCCCAAATTTGCCTAAAATTTGAGATGATTTGGAGGAGTTGTTCGGGTACCTCCCACACAACTCCCAAAACCGAACAAGCATATCTTCGAAATTAATAATTTGATACGAGGGTGCTGTTTCCTGAATCCCAAATTGGCCTTAAATTTGAGATGAATTGAAGTGGTTGTTCGGGTACCTCCCATACAACTCCCAAAACCGAACAAACATATCTTCGAAATTAATAAATATAGAAACTGCAAATTTGTTACGAGGGTGTTGTTTCCTGAATCCCTGATTTGCCTAAAATTTCAGATGAATTGGAATAGTTGTTCGGGTATCTCCCACACAGCTTCCAAGACCGAATAAGCATATCTTCGAAATTAATAAATATAAAAACTTGACATTTTGTACAAAGGTTGTAAAAGCATTTATTTTTTTAGCTTATATTAAATGCCAAACTAAAATTACTTTTGAATTTTTAATTTAATTTGAATTTTTTATGTGTAGGGTATAAATAAGTCGGTTGCATCAACTTACTGTTACATTTACTTGTTTTATTTTAGATTAAGTATTTGATGGGAAAATTAAATAAAAGCCCAAAATAATAAAATAATCCCATAATTTTTTTCGGGATTTTTGATTGCTATTTCTTGGAGCCTTAAAATGTTTAAACAATTTTTATTTAAGAATTGTAAAAATTTCGAAAAGTAAAAACACCATTATTATTTACTGTAAATAATTAATCTTAAATATTTATTATATAGACATAATTTCCTGTTATTAAGATTTTTTTAAAAACGATCAAATTCTTTATATTCATAAGGAGAATTAAATTTCACATTCCTTATAATAAAAAACTAATTTTTAATATTTTTTCATCCACAAATTAAGACTTGATTTCATTACATTATGGCTGGATAATAGATATAATTTTCACACACATCGTTTCCATCTCGTTGAGTACAAATAAGCATTCTTTTATATTAATTTGTTGGCGTTTATTTATCTATTATATTCATATAGCTTTTATTTTCTTATACAATTTCATATTGGAAATAGCTTTTAATATTTTAATAAGGCCGGAAAGCATTTGAGATTATTTAGTGATTGTAGTTTTACTCTAAACTTGAATGTTTTGCGATGTTGCGAGGTTCTTTTATTACCGTATAATAACATATGTGTTGAACAGGATCTACTTCAAAATTTTATTTTCTACTTTTTAACGTGTTAAGTTTGTTTCGACAAAAGCATATTATAAAAGTGTCTTTTTCATTATTTTCTTTTTATATTAAACAAATATAGCAAGAAAATCCGTTTTTTAAATATAAAATATTATGTTAAATAAAATTATTCTGCTATTTCATAATGCTGTAACAACATACGACATTGTAGCATTACGTCATAGTACAACATCAATATAACTAATTTTTACACGCACGATTACAATACAATTATTGTATGTAGTCTAATTACTATCGTGTCGTAATATTTCGATATCTCTTTCTACAACAAAACACAAAAAAACAAGTACAATTACCCTCGTGTTAGTTACTATTCTAAAAAATGAAATTATCTTTTTCAATAGTCCACTTTAAGTCTACAACTAAAAGAAGTTAGTTGAAAAATACAATGCATACAATCATATAAGGAATTCGAATTTCATTAAAATACGAGTACCATCTTATGAAACTTCTGTAAAAACGTGTCAGAATGCAAACCAAGGGTTTTTATAGCCGTACATTTTCCAAAAGACAACAAAAGCAGTTAAGAATACTGCTATTTGCACTAAAAAATTTTTGACAACTAATTACTTTGAATTATGATTATAAAACTTTTGACTCTTAAGCAAAGACAGATACAAAAAAAAATGTATCTAGAAGGAAGAATGTGCTATCTATAAGCGTTACGGAGAAAAAAGGAACAAGATTTTACAAAATTTTGTTTCACCTAACGATAGATTTAAATAGTCTATTTGAAAAGAAAATCAGATAGACGAACGAACAGAAACAGTGAAACTAACAGGCGCATTTTTGCAAATTTTTTGAAAATGTGCTAAAAAGATACAAATTAAACCATAATATAAAATAAATAATAATTTATTCAACGTAAAAGAATTTTTTTTTAATGTATATGTATCTCTTTTATTTATTATTGCTTTTTTCGGAGTTACAATATATTTCATTGTCAATATAAAAATCCTTCCTTCCTTAATATAAAAACGAGGAAGAATACAGTTGCCTTTGTCAACTCTTAGATACCCGTACGAACCGTTAGTATGTTAACAGCCTGCCACTCTGCTCACAATATTATTTTTTTAATATTTTAGTATTTTAAAATAATTTGGGTGAATTTTATAATTTCTAGAACTATGGGTTGTACATATATTCAAACTATATGGTGATATGTACATTCTTCGAAAGCAGATTCTAACCTTTCACATAACGATTATCAATCCAAAACTTTTTCAAATATTCTATAGTACCATTTAATACTAAGAGGTAAATGTATATTAAATTTACTTAGTATAAAATAGTAAATATAATTTTAAATATTATATTATATTATATTTAAATATTCCATTGACAGAATAATTTCTTATAAGTACAATAAAATACATATATGTATGTAAATACGGCGCTATATAATATACATCTATACTCTTATCACTCATTCACTAGTGACGTATGCGATATGTAAATAAACATGATATTATATAAGTATGTATATATATTAATATCATATAAATAAAAATTCTTCAAGCAATCGTTATGTTGTATATTTATTTACATTTTTATGTACTACGCATTATATCCTCAACAATTTCAAATTATCGAGTAAAACAAAATGCAAAAAATTTGTTGAAGAATTTTGTTAGAAAATTTGAAAAAATCAAGTAACTCTTTCGTCAATTATAAAGTAACCATATATTATTAAATAAAGTTGTTAACAAAAATAAGAATATAATATTGAAGCTTTAATTTTTGTGTATTATTTCAAAAAAATTTTAACAGGAGTTCAAGTTACAGGTGTTTAAAAATAGAAAATTTTCAGTTTTTGACCCCTTACAGCTCCTAAACGGCGGGTGATACAAAAAAAATTTCTGAAATGACTCATACTTATTTTGAAAGATCTAACTCCTGTCAAAATTTCAAGTTTCCAACTTAAACCGTTTAGAAGATAGAAGGGTTAAAGGATTTTGCAAAATTTTAGTTTCGCATAACGGTAAATTAAGACACCGTATGCCACAAATATATATATATTGTATATATAGTTTTAAAGCTAATAAAAGTAATAATCGTTTGGCGTTTTCAAAATGAAGATATACCTTGCACAACTTGTGCTATAACAATTTAAATATAGAGCTTTTTTGAACCTTTGGGGAGCTGTAGCTCCGTAACGGGTGGGGCTACAAAAAAAAGTTATTAAAAATAAAATTAATATTTTTGTGAGATCTATCAGCAGCTAAAATTTCATAGCTCTATTGCTATGGACAGGGACATGATTACCTATACTAACTTTTTCGTGTCTCAATTGGAAAGTATTAATGATGGAGACATGTGGTTTCAGCAGGATTGCGGCTGATTTTTTGCGGCCACACAGCGCACAACACAGTTAATTTACTGAAGAAAACATTTTACGAACGATTAATTTCACGAAATGAACCTGCTAACTGGCCATCTTGTTCGTGCGGTTTCAAACCTTTATTATATTTTGTATGGGGATAATATTATTTACCATCACTATCATCATGTACTGCAGAACTAGTAATTGGTACTGTTTCATTTTTACAAGGGGCTACTATTTCCTATTTACTATACGAGTAGTTGCTATAATTTTGTTTTCCCTTTTTTTTTGTGTCCCTTATACGAGTAGTTGCTATAATTTTGTTTTCCCTTTTTTTTTTTTGTTTCCCCTTTTTCATTCCTTATAAGTTCACAAAATCTCTCCAATTTTCCCTATCTTGTGCCAAATCTTTTCAGTTCCGGTCAAGATATTTCACTGTTCTCTATCTCTATTTCAAACATTTCTTTTTCAAGTTTCTCTAGGTCTTCCCACATTCCTTCTGTTCTGAGCATTCCAGTCTAATACTTGACGTGCCATTGATGTTGTTAGAAGATTTGGCTCTCGTCTGAAGATGTGGTCAATCTATTTCCATTTCTTTCTTTGTATTTGGGTTTCGATCGGGTCTTTTGCTATCCCTTTACTAGACAATAAATTATTTTGTTTTTCTTTAACATTTTTCGAAATTTATCATTATAGCGTATTTATCAATATTTCAATGACTTTTAATGCTTACACCAGTTTATAACATTATTAAACTCATCTTGAAAAGAGTATCTGGCACGCATTGCGCAATCATATTATATAAAAATAATATTGCAAAAAAAAAATACTATTTTAGTTTCACCTTTAATGCAATAAATTAACGATATAATTTTGACTTCGTTAAGTTTAATAATATATTTGTTATTTTGTTTTTGAACTGCTTAACACAAAATGAAAATAAATAAAAAAAAAACAATAAAAATAAGAATAACAAATAAAAAAAATAATAATAAATATCTAAAAAATTTATCTTTGTATTAAATTTTTAACTATTTTAGTTTTGTTTTTAAGTTTTTCTATACAAGATTTAAAAAAAGAAATAAATCAGTTTTTAGATACTGGGTAAATATAAAAACTGAAATAAAACTTCTTCTAACTGAAATAAAATATTTTTTTGTAATAAAAGTTACTTTTAAAATATGTGAACAATTTCATTCAAATAAATAGTATCATAATATAAAAATGTCAAAGAAATATCACAAAAGCATTCTTTTTGTATTAAGGATTTCAAGTGAAGCAATAAATCCTGAATGACAATCATCAGTTTTTTTTTTAAAAGTTCTGAAAACAAACAGTTATTAAACTTATCAGTTTATCAAATTTCTATTTATTCTTTTTTCATTCAAAAAAAAAATTTTTTTTTTTGTATCTTTCAATACAATTTCCTTTTTGTTTAAAGTATTTGTTTTTTTAATACAATAATACAACTCAAACGGTTACCTTTATACTCATGCACTTTTCATATGCTTTAAGCGATTTGTGTACAAAACTTCGAACATAACGAAAATTTGTGAAAACTGCAAGATATTTTGATATTCTATAATATTAAGGATATGGTTATATGCAACGGAAAAATGATACTTTAAATCATGAGTTTTTTAATATTCCTTCAAATATAAATTTTTGGAATGTCGATTTTAAATAAGAAATAAAAAAAAATTTATTGTGCGTAAATGTTGCTATTGATTTCGTTCTACATAACACATTTCTTCAATTTTTATATTGTACTATCTAATTATTATTGAAAGACCGCCTTCTTAAGTAGTTAGCGTCGATCTTATTATTTTTGTCATTACATCATCATATTATCATTTTGCTTTCTTTTAGTATATTATTGCATCGGCTTCAATTCCATAAATTTTCAAAATTTTAATTTGAGTCTTTCGAAACCCCATCGAACTCCTCCGAAATCAACTATTTAAATCCTGATTTTATATCCAATTCTAAAATCTATTTTTATGATTTTGTAGATAAGTTAAATTTTAAAATTTATTGCTTTTTTTTTTTGCAAATTTAAATATAAATTCAGAGCTGAATCCAAATTAGGGTTTCAATAACTGGTTTAGTATGACCTTTGTGACCGTAATGTTTTCTGAATGAACTATATTAAAATATTGATAACTTATTAAATTTTGTAACACTAACACTTGAAAATTATCTTTGATTTAACAAATTTAACTGAAAATAACGAAAAGTAATTAACTTCGTTGACTGTAGAATACCTGTACGTGAACATAAGTTATGTTGTTACCATAAAGTTGTTCAAATTCAACCATCTTTTATAAAATTTCAGATATATTCATTAAATACCGAGATACACATACATTCTAAAAAATCTCTTTGAATTTATTTCTATAATAGTAGTTACTTAGCACATAAATTTTAGTTATTTTGATAACCCCAAAGTAAAAATAAACAGCTATAGCTTTATTTTTAAATTCGCTCAAAAATGTATGAGAAAACGCCTATCCATAGTGAATATATGTAAAACTAGAGCGTTTTTAAACAAAAATTGTAAAATAACCCATTCAAACTAGTTAAAACACGCTTAATTGTAATTTTCTGGCCAAAACGTGCGCAAAAACATTTATTGTGTAGTAAAGTCGCTTCGCGCGATACGCAATATTGGGCACTTAAGCTTCCATTCAGCGAAACAATCATAAATTTTTCTATTTTATATTAAGTTAACGATCTTTTTGTATATAAAATAAAAATATATGCATTTTAGAATTTAATGATAGTGTTAAACCACACAATAGGTGGTTGTATATGATGACAGCGTTAAAGGTTCATTTAAAGTAAATTTTAATTTTTAAAAAGTCTGACTGTTGTTCAGAAATTCGTTGAACTATTTTAAACTATTATAGCCATACTCTTTAATACACATCACTGAAGCGATGAAAAAATGAATCGCGTCACATCTACGAGTATAAATATTATATAGTTTAATTTATATTCCTCTAAGACGATTGAACATTTTTTTTTGTTTTGTTTTTGTTTGAAGTATACAACAGATTTTTAAAAAAATAAAATAACCAGATGAATTCCTGTTTCTTATATAATTCTTCGAAGGATGATTGATTTATATGATTCGAATATATGCATTTTAGAATTTAATGATAGCGTTAAACCACACAATAGGTGGTTGTATATGATGACAGCGTTAAAGGTTCATTTAAAGTAAATTTTAATTTTTAAAAAGTCTGACTGATGTTCAGGAATTCGTTGAACTATTTTAAACTATTATAGCCATACTCTTTAATACACATGACTGAAGCGATGAATAAATGAATCGCGTCACATCTACGAGTATAATATTATATAGTTTAATTTATATTCCTCTAAGACGAAGTTACTGTTCTGCTAACTAGTATTAAGTTTTATTAGATAAATGTAACCTTTTAAACTACTATTGAAAACAAATACCTATCAGACTAGCAAAAACAGAGGTGACGTAAAATCGCTTCATAGGAAAAGTCGCTTCATAGGAAAAGTTTTGCAGAAATATAGACATAATATTTTTGACAGTTAACATCGCGTTCATTTAAAAACATTATTCTTACGTCTAAAAGAATAATAAATCACCGTATCAATGAAAATCTTCGTATAATACGTCTTGAAGAATAAATATGGGTGTTAATCAATTTTAATTGAATTCTAAAATAATAATATGATGTTTTAATTCGTTTTAAGTGTTTTGGAAAAAGAACAAAATATTTGTTTAAAATAATTGAAGATTACTTTGACAAATATGTAAAATTATAACAAGATAGTACAAACTAAGCACAACTATTAAGCGAATTAAAAACCTCTAATTTAATTTTATTTCAATATTTTTCGTTATGACGTCAATAGAAAGATAACATTTAAAATTCAAAACAAAAATTTTTTTTTTTAACTTTTGTAAATTGTAAGTATCTTTTTGCTTATCTTATACTTTTCAAAAGCTTTGAAATTTTGTCATCTTAAAATTGCATTTTAATTTTCTTTATAAACTGATAAAGTTTATAAAAAAGATTTTTTTTTTATTTTTTTACTTTTTATTTAACTTAAAAAGTGATACAATACTAACAGATAATTTAAATTGAAAAAACATTTTAAAAAAAGATATCACGAGTTTTAAAAAATACTTTTGGTTTTCTTTAAACTTTTATGAAAGTTTTATTTTTTGATACAAATAAAAAAATTGTTTACTTTTAATTTATTTAAAAACCCATATTATTTTTATTTTTAAATAAAATTTATTAAAGTTTAAAATTATAAAAACTAAAAATAATATTAATTAAAATTTATGTAGGTACCTAATAAAAGTTATAATCAGATATTTAATAATTTTAAACGACACTAACATATCCAACCAAAAAGATAGAAATAATATTATGTAAGATTATAAAGAAAATATGTTCATTGTTTTACTCAACCGAGTCTGCCGCGTTTTACTAAATAAGATGTAAACCACAATTATTTTTATTTTGTAAAAAATGAATCAACAAAGTTTTATTTTTCCCTGCAAAAAAAAATTATGTTTCATTCATGATCTATCAATTCGTATGAAAGGTTCCCAGAATCTGCCTGCAATTGAAATCAGAAACATTTTAACTAATACTAGAGTGCTTTTCTTATGTTGTTTTCTTTTCTGAAAAAAGTTTTGACCTAGGGTTGCACTTTTTTTCCGTTCTTTTCTGAAAAACGAGGAAGAGTGCAGTAGAGTAGACTGTGTCAACTCTGGGATACCCGTATGAACGTAATATATCCTGTTTCTATAAAACTTGATCATCTTTTAAAAACATTCAGAGTTTTAGTACCGAACTACAGAGATATATTTATGTAAATTGTGGAGTTGTATGATAGCTACCCGAATCTATTGCGCCTAGCTTCATTAAGTTCCAAGAAATGCAAAAAGCCTGAACCGGCTGCTTTAAACCATTCAAATTTTACAAAAGTTTTTGGCATGCAACTCGACACTTTTTCACTAAATTTCAGATAGCTAGCTTCAATAGACACTGAGTTATTTTCATTTAAAAAGAGAAGTTGTATGGCAACTATCCGAACCTGTCATATCATCACAACAAAATTTTACAGAAGTTGTTGCCATAAAACTCGATCATCATTTGCAAAATTTCAGATACCTAGATTGAATAGACACTGGGTTATTTCCATTTAAAGAAAGAAGTTGTATGGCAGCTACTCGAACCCGGCGGCCGAAAATGCTGGAGTTAAATAGCAAAACTAACAATTTTGTAAAAGTGACGTAAAAAAAATTTCAGCCTCCTAACTCCTTTATTTTTTGAGTTATCGTGCGGACGGACACTGAGTTATTTTCATTTAAAAAGAGAAGTTGTATGGCAGCTATCCGAACCCGTCGCACCACCACAACCAAATTTTGCAGAAGTTGTTGCCATAAAACTTGATCATCATTCGCAAAATTTCAGATACCTAGATTGAACAGACACTGGGTTATTTCTATTTAAAGAAAGACGTTGTATGGCAGCTACCCGAACCCGGCAGCCGAAAATGCTGGAGTTAAATAGCAAAACTAACAATTTTACAAAAGTAACGTAAAAAAATTTTCAGCCTCCTAGCTCCTCTATTTTTTGAGTTATCGTGCGGACGGACACTGAGTTCTTTTCATTTAAAAAGAGATTTTGTATGGCAGCTACCCGAACCCGTTGCACCAGCACAACCAAATTTTGTAGAAGTTGTTGCCATAAAACTTGATCATCATTTGCAAGATTTCAGACGCCTAGCTTTATTAACTTCCAAGAGGTGCAAGAAGCCTGAACCGGCTGTTCTAGGCCAAACAAATTTTACAAAAGTTGTTGGCATATAACTCGACACTTCTTTACTAAATTTCAGATTCCTAGCTTCAATAAACACTGAGTTATTCTCATTTAACCGGATAAGTTGTATGGCAGCTACCCGAACCCGCCGCACCACCACAACCAAATTTTACAAAAGTTGTTGCCATAAAACTTGATCATCATTTGCAAAATTTCAGACGCCTAGTTTCATTAGGTTCCAAGAGGTGCAAGAAGTCTGAACCGGCTGCTCTAGACCAAACAAATTTTACAAAAGTTGTTGGCATGTAACTCGACACCTCTTTACTAAATTTCAGATTCCTAGCTTCAATAAACACTGAGTTATTCTCATTTAAACGGAGAAGTTGTATGGCAGCTACCCGAACCCGCTGCACCAGCATAACCAAATTTTACAGAAGTTGTTGCCATAAAACTTGATCATCATTTGCAAAATTTCAGAAACCTAGCTTGAATAGATACTGAGTTATTTCTATATAAAGATAGAAGTTGTATGGCAGCTACTCGAACCCGCCGACCGAAAATGTTGGATTTAAATAGCAAAACTAACAATTTTGCAAAAGTGACGTAAAAAAAATTTCAGCCCCCTAGCTCCTTTATTTTTTGAGTTATCGTGCGGACGGACGGACGGACGGACGTACATGGCTTAATCGACTCAGAATTCGATTCTGAGCCGATCCATACCTTTGACACTATATCTAGCTCGACTCCTTTAAGGTGTCACAAACGTAATGGCAAATTTATTATACCCTTGAACATAGTTCATACGGGTATAAAAATGCAAAACTTAAAAGAAAATGTTGCTGTTTTTTTCTGAAAAAAATGTAGGGCAAAACTCGCACAGGCCAACATTTTTTTTAAAATTTGACCTGAAAATATTAACGGGGCAATAAAATGAGTTTTGTACTCTCCACTATGACAACATTAAAAAATATATGTATGTAATTGTCACTGTCAGTTAAATAGTAAATGGTAATTAATGACAATATAAAAATACTTTATTTTCATTTATTTAGTTGAGTTTTGAAAAATATCTACTTTACAAAAAAATAAAAAAATTTATATTTTGATTAGAAACATAAGTTTAAAAATTTTTAAATACTTAAGTAAAATATAATTTGTAGATAAAGAAATCATTGCAGCAAACTGAAAAAAAATCTTGCCCTTTTTCTATTCTAAAAGATTTTCAGGCCAAAACTAGAAAAAATAGGTTTGACTTTTTTCAGTTTTGCACTTTTTCAGGTCAAGCTTTTTTTTCTGAAAAGAAAACGACATTAGAGTGATAAAATTCACAATAGGAAAATATAATACTTGACAGAATGGTAGATGACATTTCATTTTGACATTTATACGTTTTTTACTTTAACTGAAGAGTGTTTATTTTTTAAGTTAATTTATTTATTTCAACTGAAAATTTTTTTACTTTAAGTGAAATTTTTTTTTTTAAGTGATGACATTTTTATTTTCAATGTAGAATCCTTACTTCAGTGATTTATGTAATATAAATATTTTAATATACATATTTAATTTACTTAATACATCTATATTACTAGATCTGATATTTATATATTTGATATTTATATATAATATGTATATAATATATTTATTATTTATATATATTATATGTATATTTTTTACTTTAACTTTTATTACAATTGTCTTCAATTAAAGTAAAAAAAACTTCTGTTAAAGTAAAAATCTCTTCACTTTAAGTAAAAATTATTCACTTAAAGTAAAAATGTCTTCACTTATGTTTTCAGTTAAATTAAAAATGTTATATCAGTAACTAATATTGTCAAATTGATATGAAAACCCTGATACTTGCAGAACGTTTATCAATTTTGAAAATTTATTACAAAAATCAATGTTCTTTATAAAGAGCCTTTACTCCTTTGTTGTAATTTGCATTGCATGTTGCATTGCAGATGCTTTGTTGTAATTTGCATTGTAATTTGCATTGCATGTTATATAGTCAATTGTTTTTAAATAAATAAATAAACAATCAATGTTCTTTTACCAAAAATTGATTTCCTTCTGGGTGCTAATTATTTCTTTCACCTAAAACAATATAAGATAGTCATAAAATAAGAATGTTCATAAAATAATATTGTGACAATTTGTCTTTCAAGCTTTTTCAAGTGATTTTTTTTTCTTTTAATTTTTTATGAGTACGTGAGAATCATTGTAAAATGCTAAAAAGGAGTGGTACGAGCTGGATTCCTATGGGTAGAACTTAATCTACTAAGCGGAACCTCCTTTTTGGAATAAATAGTAAGTTAAGACATTTAGTACTATTGTACCGTTTGCATGAATGTAATTGTACTGTTTGCAGGAATGTGATGAATATGATTCTTAAACCTATGTTGAAAATAAAAATTTTGTCGAAAAATTTATAAAACTACTTTCGAGACAGATTTAGAAAGGATACTTTAATTTTAAGTATAATTAATTCATAAATATTAATAAAATCATTAGATTATAAATAAAAAGTATTTAATTTATCACTCATTTAAGTATGTGGTATATACTTATAGGTACAATTTATTTCTTAAAGATGTTCTGCTTCTTTTTATCTTTCTAAAATCTTTATTTTAAAATAAAATATACCAAACCCATTTGAAATAAGATGTCTTTTAAGTTTTTTGTAGACCTTTTGTTCTTTTATGCTCAATTAAGTTTTAATGATATTAATTTTAAAAATTATAGTTTTTGCTATAGTTTTCTTCTTCTTTTAAATTTATTTAATTGATTCAAGGATAAAAATCAAAGAATTTAATACTTAAAACCCAAACATTTATCTATTTTTTTTTTTATAATTGAAATCAAAGTTCTTACCTTTTTTTTATATTAAAAAAAAAAAAATTAAAACGAAAAAGGGACCAGATAATTTAAATTGAATACCAAACTAAATTTTATTAAGCGTGAGAAGTCCTTTTAAAAATTTTTTTTTCACGTTGTCCTTCTTTTCTTAGATAGGTACCATTTTTAGCAAATTAAAAATAAATTTTGAGAATAGGAATTTTTGTAATAAATGTAGGTGTAGGTGTCCAAGACCAACACAACTCTGAAGAATTGTTTAAAATTTTAATTAAATTATAACTTACTTATATACTTTATAATTAAATTTATTGTTTTTATTTCATCTTTAAAGTTAAATATTCTGAAATTATATTAACTTTTCTTTGTCCAGTTAATTCATTTTGTACATTTATATTACACTTTCTCCAAACAGCGCCTAAGAAAATAATAAAAATATATTCTAATCGTTTTCCCACATCCCTTATTCACACAATGTCTTCATTTCTGTAGCACAGCTTCCCTCTTGTTAAAAAATACACCAAATATGAAGACAGAATTTTCAGTTTAAAATTTGAACAATTAACAAGTGAAAAAACTAAATCCAACCATCTTGAATAAACCATTTTCTGGATATTTTTAAAACACAATTATCATTCCTTATTTTTTATTCTAACAAGAATATTGCTGTAAATTAATAATGTTTTGGCTTAGGTTATTAAAAACCTACGTATTTCATATCGGTAGATATTCCATTTTTTATTTAATTTGAGTAAAATCACTTTGAGTAAATGCTTGAAAAAACTAATTTACCAACATATTGCCAAATTGCGTAATTTTTTTTCAGTATGATGACAGAACGCCCACGGATTTAAAACAGATAATTATAAAGAATTAAAGCTGGGAGTCCTTTTAATTATTTAAATTATTTTAAATATTTTGTTCAGTTCTGAAATATCTATGTAAAAAATAATTGATAGGGATTTTATTGGTTTCAAAACCAACGTTATACGCATTTCCAGAAATATATAAAATGTGTATATATTATAATATATAAAGAATTATCTATATATTATAACATAAGAGAATCTAAAAGAAGAGGGATTTCTTAGTTGGGTACAGTTAAATATGATACTGCACTCAAATAATACATTCAAATGATAGTATACCAGACAGATGATAATACAGGCAAATTAATGACGTCTGCAGTCAAATGAAATACCTACAGGCTTACAATAATAAATTTTAATTAAATTGGACTTTAATTACTTTTTGAAATAGAATTAGCCCACTGACCTAATGAATTGTTTTCTTTAAGGGGATAGGTGAAAATTATCAAAAAAATCTGATGAGGAGGGGTACGAGTACGAGTGCTCTATTAACGTTTGGGACTTTAACCGACAAAACTGAACCTCACTTTTTGACCAAACAATAGATTAAAGGAACTTATTTAGTACCTACTATTTTACTGTTTGGGCAAGGCAAGATTCTTCTATGGAGCAAAAAAAGGTTTAAAGCTTATAGGAATATAATGGACGAATGTGATGACCACCTTCTGTAAATTGAAAATGTAACCATCCCCTATTTTAAGGAATACAATATTTGTATATATTAAGGTTCTTATTTCTTTTTTCATAAATTTAAACTAAATATTTTTGATCTTTTAAAATCATTATTAATGGAAATCACACATAATATAAGAAACTTGAACATTAAATGTAAATGTTTTGAAATTTTATAATTTTATTAAAATCTGAAGTGAGAAGTGAGAAGTTTGAACTTGAACAGTATGCATATTATGATAAGGAAGAAATTAATACTATCCCGAAAAATATTTTGTACCAAAAAAAATTTGAAATTATTGTACAAAATATTTCGGTTGTAAAGAAATTTATACACGTATTTTTCGTTTTCGTGTTTTACAAACCAAAAAAATTTAATTTGTTGAACGTGATGAATTACAAAATATATGTTATTTGTTTTTTTGATATTTCATTTCCGGATATTATGAATAAAATATTAATCAAAAATATTGTAATTGAAGCTAAAATTTAAATTCATCTTTCGGAAGAATTCTTTAAAATATGAATACGGAAGTATACGTGCTAAGAGAGTTAATTTATAGCAAATTTTTAATTTATAATTTATTTTTTGTGTTTAATTTTAAAACTGATGATGCTATATTCTATTTCAAAGCCTAGAAGTAAGATATGATATGATCTAATATTATGTAGGACATTTTTTAATATATTATTTTCTATATTCTCTTAATTTTGATTTAAACATTTTATTATGAAGGTTTATGAGATTAAAATTGACTGAAAAAGAAAATTAGAATAATTTTTTATGAAGTTTTGAAAAAAAATGCATTTAAAGAAAACCGACTATCCAATTTTATTGTATACAATATTTATATGTCAAAGTGTAAGAAGACTACATATTTACAAATTCATTCAACCCTATGATTTTCCTCAAAATAGAGATTTTTAAATTTCCTATTTTATGTTTCTAGTAAAAAACCAAACAAAAAATATTATTTAGTGGATTAAAGCTCTTCAGTTCATTTACGAATCGTGAACGTTCCCCTTTTCTATAGTCTTATTTGACTTTTTGCTATACCTATTCTTATTTAGCACGCCGGTTTTAAATTGTTATTTTTGCAGAAAAAAAAAAGATCTTTTTCCGAACATAAGTAAGAAATGGTGAAAACTTTAGCATTCTTTTGACTGAATATAAAATAAAAATATCTAATTTTTAGTATGATAAATTTAAAAAACCAACTAGGTTTTCCGCAGGAATGGAAAAAAATTTTTTTTTTAGAAAATTATTTTATTTTTTGGTTGATGTATTAAAAACGTGCTGTTGTTTTTTTTTTTTTTTGTATTTTTATTGTTTTTCTTTTTAGCATTTTAAACATAAAACAAATCAACTTGTTCTAACAATTATTTTTATTTCCTTGGTATTTATGCAAAAAATAATATTCGTTTTGATTATACAATTTTCTTAAATTCAAGAATTTTTTATTTTTATACGGAAATAATATTATTCAAAAATACCTACTCTAATTAGTTTAACATTGTAAGTCTGTCTATTTACAAAACTTTTAGATCGTTTACACTAATGAAATTTTAATAATAAGTATATAGACTTGCTCAGAATTATGAATTCTGAGTCAATTTAGATGAATCGATCCTTATGATAATTCATAAATTAATAAAAGAAACATAAAATTTGGTGAAAGTTGATCAAGTTAACAAACCATAAGTTGGTTTGGTGACATAGGTAGTTGTCATAAAATTCCGACATTTTTATAAATATTTCTTGCAGTAGTTAAGGTAAATATATCATCAATCTTCTAAAAGATAACTAACATTTATGGAATCAACAAATTATATCACTCTTTCTCATTTCAATCGGAAATCACCAACCGATATTTTTTCATTCATTCCATTTTCATTTCATATGATTTGCATTTTCATTCATTTCAAACAATAAGAGTCCTACCAATTTCTTTGTCTAAAATGTAAATTTAAAATAATTTTAATTTTAACTCAACATATTTCAAGATGACCATGAGAAAGTAATGATTAAATCGCCCAGCCTTTTAATCGAAAGATTTTCAGTTCAAACTTCAGTCAGGACATATCCAATATCATTAATTTATTTCGGCATAGTTTATATCGTAATATATGTAAAATAAATAAATAAATAATTATTGTGTCTATCGGCCGCACAAATATAATATTTGTTTTTAATAATCTGTTGCTAGCACAACAGCTTAAGCCTAGTAGTTAGCAGGTTAGTGAGAATAATTATACTAGAAACTTAAACTTATAAAAAATTAACATGAGTAATAAATAACTTAGGTCATTCCCAATTTGGTCCAGGGATGGAAAAAGGGAAAAAATTAAAAAAAAGAGTCTCGATAAGTGCATAGAATCGGAAATTTTCCATTGTAAGTGAAGTAAGATTTTAAAGAATAAACTTAATAAGAACTTAATCCTATAAGAAAAAAATGTTTACAATCCCTTTAGATAAAGAATAGTGAGGGATTCAAAATTGAAAATCTGTTATTCTTCGGCATTTGAAACAAGAACCATTACTTTATAAATTTTTTTTTTTTTCTGTAAATAAGATAAAAAAAATGAAACTCAAAAATGATCCTTTTACACATTTTACAACTAGGGGTTTTTCTTAATTTTTAAAGAATTTTCTTAGAAATATAGATATTATACTTTTGATTTCTTAAAATTTTTGTGGAAATATAAAAAGTATTCGTTATACTTTTAGAAAATGTACGATGTTAACAACCTTTAGATATACAAACTGGCTTATACTAACATGTAAATCAAATACGTACGAACGTAATGCTAACATTATAAAAAAATTTGAAAAAATTAACAAATTTATTAATAAATAAATAAAATAATATTTTTATTATTCAAAAATATATGTATAGAAATATTGAGTACAACCCCTAGTTATGTTTTATTTATGTTTTGTTATTAACAACATAATAAAAGCATGTTTTTATTTAAAAACCTAACCTAATAATTTATTTTGTCTTTCGCATTTATAAAATATGTTTTTAATTTTTGTTCAGAAAGAAAATTTTCATGAATTTTTTTCGAAATTCCAACAAATTTACAAATACTGTGTACATAGAGAGATTGCTAGGTATAATTATTAAAAATGAAATTTAATTAACAAAAAATTAAAATATCTTTTATCTTTTTTAATTTATCTTTAGTTGAAGATAGGCTAAAGAGTGAGGCATCCGCAGGTCTTTTGATTTTCTTCGTAACATATTAGGCAACTAGAAACTTTAGAAGTAATAAAAAATGTATTTTGTTCTACCAAAAAAAGAAGTTTTTGCGGAGTTCTCTTGCTTAACATTTTGTAATATCAGAACAGTACGCATACATCTTTGAAAATATTGAATTTCATTTCTGCATAAGTAAGTATTTATAAATTTGAACCCAATACTTTAAATTTATGACTAAATTTAGTGCCGCACTTCAGGTTTGTTGAACCCGTACGAACGTAGTTCTTACGGTATAATAAATCTGTTATTATCTTTTTGATATCTTAATAGAGTCGAGCTACATATGATAAAATATATATATATATTTTTGCTCCCAATCGAATTCAGAATTAATTAATAATTGGTTTATTATTTAACCCAAAAAACATAGGAGTTATAATTTTGTAATTTGAGTATATAGCGAAATTTTGTGAAAAGAAGGCAACTTTTGTAAAATTTGATTGTGCTGGTGCAATGAGTTTGAGTAATTCTCATATAACTCGAAAATTTCTATAAATATATCTCGGTACCTATATACTTAATCAAGTCAGACGTCTGAAATTTTGTAGAAGATGTTCAATTTTTATGGCAGTTGACGCAGTCTACTCTACGCTCTTCTTCATTTGTTAATCTGATTCGCCTAAAACTAATGATGAATAATAAAAATAATTTTGACAACTAAAACTCAACTGATAAGATGAATTTTCGCAATGAAATGTATTCGGGTTAGCTGTGTAAATTTTTATTATCAACCACATTTAATACAACTTCTGGACATTTGAACTGACATATTGATTTTTATAATGAAAATACATCGAAATGTTATGCAAAGTAACATAAAAACAGTACTCTAATAACATATAGGAAAAATATAACTTCTACAGATCAATAAAATTTCGAGGTAGCAATGTTAAAAAAACGTATTAATAAAAATATTTTAATCTATTTTCAAAAAAAAACCAACCTACCACGACCACCTTAAAAAAATTAGAAACTTGTGGAAAAATGTTAAAACAAATACTCAAAATTTTTTATTTTTATGACATACCTACCGAATAATTTAAGGTCTGTAACTAAAAAAAAATGTTTATGATCTAAAAAAAAACATTTATTATCTCAAATTTCAGTTCCACGAAATATCCAATATAAAAATCATTGTGAAGAAAATTATTGTCTGTCAACAAGAAATTCTTTTTGTTTGCTAAAAAGAAATTCCTTAAGGAACATTTTAAAGTTCAAATTTCAAAAAGAAAATGATTTTCTTTAAAGTCATAAACATTATTACTAAAATTCTAATTAAGATTTCTAACAAAAAAAACATAAAAATTTAACTTTTACCCCATAACCATTTTTTTTTAATCTTTGGAATTAGGATCATAATAATATTATTGGACTTAAATAAATTTTTAATTATCCCAAATATATCTAATTTTAATTTTATATTTTCTAAGAAGGATTAGATAATAAGATGGAAATTCTATTTAATCAAAATAAAGGTAGAAAATAATTTATATTTTTTTTGTTTTAAAAGTTCACGAATAAACCTGACTTTGACTTTGATTTTTGGCTAAGAAGTTTTTCTACTTTATCCACTCATTTTTCTTTTTTTTTTTTTTTTGTTATTTCATACGATTTTTAGCTTTTGGGGATAATTTTCTGTGATTTAATAGATTTTATGTGAGGTATAAAAAATTGTTATCCAAAAACAAAACATTTGAGTTTTCCTTTGGGAAAAAATAAATTTAATTGCAATACAAAAACAAATTTGAAGATAATGGTAGTTGTAAATGGTATGGTCATGGACATGTTCACTAATCTAAATACCTAAAAGACTTTAGGAACTATTTATTTAATAAGATGATTTTGTATTTGAACTAATATTTATTTTCTTAGGGTACTTTTCTCCGAAATACATTTAAATAATCGGATTCCAAATTCTATGGATTTGGATCCTTATTTTTAAATATTAAACTTTTACTTATTTATTCCTTGTTTGTAATATTTTTAGTTTATTAAAGAATTTTCAGAATTTATTATTTTCATGATATGTTTGAATTTTTTCAATTACATTCGAATAACGATAAAAAAACAAGACAGTATTTAAAATTAAAAGTTTTTTAAAAGGAGCATATTTGCAAAGCAAAACAGTAAAAAAAATAATGTAATATTAGGATTGTATTTCTTTGCTTAGAATTTTCTATATAAGAAAAAATTTTGAAAAATCAAGAGACACTTTTTTGAATTTTAAGGATATCCCATATAATTAGAAAATCTGTTAGCTCATTTGAAAATTTAATATTGAAGCTATAGCTCTTAAACGGGGAGGCAGGGGGGGTAGTACAAACAGTTTTTTCTGAGATAACTTTTGTGTTAAATATGCTAAAACAATAATTTAACATTTTAACAGGTCGGGTAAAAGGTCATCATTGAAATCTTATGACCTGACAGTAGGTAATGAAGCAAAACTTTTGACAATCATCTTGAAAACTGTAAATTAAGTTGAAATACAAACATTACAGATGATAAAAATAAGGTGCATTTCTAAAACAGTTGATAAAATCAATTTGTTAACTCTATGGGTTACCATCCTGAAGTTGTGCAACTAAAAACATTATTAAGATAATTGAAGGAATGTAAAAAAAAATACCTACTGAGTAAATAGTAAATGTCCCGTAAAATGTAATTGGAAATCCTTCATATAGACCTTTAAATACTATTATAATAATATTATAAAATATTGATAGGTATTGTAAATTAAACACTATATTATCATCCAGTCAATTGATTCAAACTTTTATTTATAATTGATCCAATTTTTTTCTTTTGCATACCGTACTTGTTCAAATTGATATTGGCGTCTAGTTAATAAAAAACGTGTTTACCTTAACTCTAACAAACAAAACTAAAAGAAAACAAGTAAATGTAACAGTAAGTAGATGCAACCGACTTACTAATACCCTATACCTAAATAATTTGAATTAAATTAAAAAGTTTTTGGCAGCTGCTTGAACTACATCTCTTTCCTTTCTTATTCAATTAGAATTTCAGAAACGTAAAAGAGCCACGATTTAACAATTGTACAAAATTTCAGGTTTCTATCTTTATTAATTTCGAAGATATGCTTGTTAGGCATTTAGAGACGTGTGCTAGTTACCCGAACCGCCACCCCAATTCATCTGAAATTTCCGGGACATAGAGGAAACATTAATTAACACTCTAATTGTACCAATTTTGAAGATTCTATTTTAATTGGTTTTGGAGGTTAGCTCGTTTGCTCTTTGGCTAGTTCGGAAGCTTCCAAAATTCAAACACATGGTCCAAATCATCTCAAATGTCAGTTTTCAATTTTAAAGAAAAGAAACATAACTGTTATATTTACCTGTTAATAATAGTTTTTAATATATGAAATATAAATCATTCCTTTAATTTTATGGTTAATGTTAAATTGAAATAATTTTATTTTTTTTTTAAATAGTTATTTTACATATAAACTAGTTTTGATTATTTTTTAATAAATTTTACTTTCTACTTTACTATTTTAGTTAGCTTCATCCACATCCGCGACTATTTCTTCGAGAAGACAAAAAGGAAGTTAAAATAAGTAATTGAAATATAATCTAAGAAAAATGCGTTTATCAACTGATTGTAAGAGTACAACAACTGTGTTCCAAAAAATTTAATTTCACTGACAAGTGTTACCAACTTACTTAATTCCACTGACAGAATCCACCTCATTTCCATATGCCCATATCTAACTCGCTTTCTTTTGGTGGTTACAAAACACCATACCAAAGCTAATATACCCTATAATTTAGGTATAAGGTATAATAATAAAATAATATAAAAACTTTTTTTACCATATTACAACTGAAACAAAAATCCTTTAAAATATTTAGGTGCATATTTTATTTTCTTCATTACTGAAGTGTTTCAAGATACACATATATATATGTACATAACATATATATATATATACCTAATATACAATCTTATGTAAAAATACTCCATAAAATTAAAAATTCGTTACAATTTAAAAATTTAATATGGTAAAAAGTATAAAAATATCTAAGGCATTTAAAAATAACTTTATGAAATAAAACAAAAAAAAATACCCTTTTACAAAACAACACTTCTATTTTTTGTTAGTAATAAGTATCCTCTATTTAATTTCTATTTAACTTAAGTATTATCCTTAAAGTTCTTAAAGTATAGAATTTATAAGGAAACATTATTTAAATCTTAGCAAAAAAAAAAAAGTAAAACAAAATTTATTACAATTCCGTTTTATTTTTTAATATGGCAATTTAAATCAAAAACTCTAACCATAACAACGATATAGCGACAACAATATTACAAAAGAAACTCCTAACCAAGAAATTGTTTTAATTTAAAAAATAAAAAGGATTAAAAAAGAACAATGGTTAATATTTTCTTTTGAAAAACAAACATTTAAAATTATAATAATAATAAAGGGTGAAAACTTCAAAAGTATTCTATTTTTACAACAACACAATACTACCAGTATATAATATAGATCTACATATTTAACTATAATAATACATAATAATATGCAAATAAACATTTATTGTAAATGTTATAATTATTATCTACATATTTATTTTCATGATAATTAATTAACATTTTAATAGGAAGTTTAAATTTTTTTTTTTAACTTCCTTAACTTTATAAATAAAAAAAAGAAGGTAGTATATAAAATCAACAGATTTTAAAAGCACGCATTAAAAAACAAGCAATATACCTACAGTATTCGTAAAAATATTAAGTTTGAAACAGAATTATGAATAGATATATATATATATATATATTTATAACATTTCGATTTTTCTTGATCTCATAATACTCTTATACAATATAGCTACAGCCGAATAATCAATGGCTTAGTAAAATTAATGATTACCGAAACTGAAGCTTAGTCAAATATGAAAAATAAATGTCTTAGTGAATTCCTTATGCTCCTTACATAAGTGGGGCAAAGGGGGAAAAAAATATATTTTTCTGTTAAAGCCGATTTCCCGAAATAATACTTTAAAATCTTTAAAATTAATAAAGAACCTTTTTGACATTATCATTCATAATGTTCGTATAATATATAAAGACAGCACAATCAAGATCTGCCTAACGTTCAAAATCAATAAAAAACAAGTAAATGTAAAAGTTAGTCGATGCAACCGACTTTTTTATACCATACACCTAAAAAAATCAAATGAAATTAAAAATCCATAAGTAATTTTAGTTAGATATTTAATATAAGCTAAAAAAATAGAAGCTTTTACAACCTTTGTAAATAAAAGCTTTTACAACCTTTGTAGATAAAAGCTTTTACAACCTTTGTTTCTATTTTTATTAATCGAAGATATACTTGTTAGGTCTTGGGAAGTGTGTGAAGCTACCCAGACCACCTCCCCAATTCATCCCAAATTTTAGAGACATTATCAGAACAGGATAGAATACTCTTATATCAAATTTCAAGTTTTTATATTTAATAATTTCGAAGATATGCTTGTTCAGTCTTGGGAGTTGTGTGGGAGATACCCGAACAACCATTCCAATTCATCTGAAATTTTAGGCAGATCAGGGATTTAGGAAACAACACCGTCGTATCAAATTTGCAGTTTCTATCTTTATTAATTTCGAAGATATGCTTATTCGGTTTTGGGAGTTGTATGCGAGGTATCCGATCCAATTCATCTCAAATTTTAGACAAATCAGGGATAGCACTCTCGTATCAAATTTGAAGCTTTTATCTTTATTAATTTCGAAGATATGTTTGTTCGGTTTTGGGAGTTGTGTGGGAGGTAACCGAACAGCTCCTACAATTTATCTCAAATTTTGGACAAATCAATGATTCAGGAAACAACACCCTAGTACCAAATTTGAAGTTTCTATACTTATTAATTTCGAAGATATGCGTATTCGGTTTTTGGAATTGTATGGGAGGTACCCGAACCCATGGACCGATTTTTGTTTTGATTCGAACTTGGCCTTTCTTTCGTAATTAGTAACCTACTATATAAATTTCATCAAGATAGTTTCACTAGTTTTTCAGTTATCGTGCGAACGGAAGCATATCGCTAAATCGACTCAGGAGGTGATTAGGTATTTTCGTATATAAGAAAACATGTCAAAAATAAAGGGACGCCTTCTTTAATTAAGGAAACTGTATAATTAACGAAAATCATTTATATTTGTAACACCCTTGTAAAATTTGACTTTTAAAGCTTTCATTTTTGAGTTTTATTTTGAAAAATCTTGCGTAAGATGCCTAAGGTAGAGATTACAAGTCAAAATTTTAAGATTCTAACTAAACATACTATAATATTATGATCTAACTCTACTATATTATGTGGATAGCTTGAAGTCTATATTTTTCCAATAACAAATTTTTTATTTGCGAGCTAGATATACCTTGAAAGGTATGGATCGGATCAGAAAAAAAATCTAAGACTTTTGAGCCATGTCCGTCCGTCCGTCCGTCCGTCAGCACGCTAACTCAAAAACTAAGAAAGCTAGAATCTTGTAATTTACACAAAATATTCTAGGAGTAATTTGCAGGTTCCCTATTTTTTTTGGTTGAGTTTGGACCAAAACTTAGGGTAGCTCTCAAATACCTAACTTTTAGATCGCCACTTTTTTTTTGAAATAGAGCTATGAAATTTTAACCGCTGATAGATCTCACAAAAATATTAATTTTATTTTTAATAACTTTTTTTTGTAGCCCCACCCGTTACGGAGCTACAGCTCCCCAAAGGTTCAACAAAGCTCTATTTTTAAATTGTTATGGCACAAGTTGTATAAAGTAAATCTTCATTTTGAAAAAGCCAAACGATTATTACTTTTATTAGCTTTAAAAGTATATATACAATAAATATATATTTGTGGTATACGGTGTCTTAATTTACCGTTATGCAAAACTCAAATTTTTCAAAATTGTTTAACCCTTCTATCTTCTAAACGTTTAAGTTGGAAACTTGAAATTTTGATCTTTGAAAATAAGTATGAGTGATTTCAGAAAATGTTTTTGTATCACTCCCCGTTTAGGAGCTGTAAGGGGTCAAAAACTGAAAATTTTCCTATTTTTAAACACCTGTAACTTGAACACCTATTAAAATTTTTTTAAAGTAATACACAAAAATTAAAGCTTTAACACTATACTTTTATTTCTATTAACAAATTTTTTTAATAATATAGGGTTACTTTATAATTGACGAAAGTGTTACTTGATTTTTTCAAATTTTCTAACAAATTTCTTTAACGATTTTTTTTTGCATATTGTTTTACTCGATAATTTGAAATTGTTGAGGATATAATGCGTAGTACAAAACAATGTAAATAAATAAACAACATAACGGTTGCTTGAAGAATTTTTATTTATATGATATTGTTATACATACATACTTATATAATATCATGTTTATTTACATATCGTATATGTCACTAGTGAATGAATGATAAGAGTATAGATGTATATTATATAGCGCCGTATTTACATACATATATGTATTTTATTGTACTTATAAGAACTTATTCTGCCAATGGAATATTTAAATATAATATAATTTTTTAATATTTAAAATTATATTTACTATTTTGTACTAAGTAAATTTAATATACATTTACCGCTTAGTATTAAATGGTACTATATAATAATTGAAAAAGTTTTGGATTGATAATCGTTATGTGGAAGGTTAGAATCTGCTTTTGAAGAATGTACATATAAATAAACATATAGTTTGAATATATATACAACCCATAGTTCTAGAAATTATAAAATTCACTCAAATTATTTTAAAATACTAAAATATTAAAAAAATAATATTGTAAGCAGAGTGACAGGCTGTGAACATACTAACGGTTCGTACGGGTATCTAAGAGTTGACAAAGGCAACTGTATTCTTCCTCGTTTTTATATCAACTTGCACTTTTTTATAATTTTTATTATCGCGCTGTTATATATTTATATATTATATTAAGTAGTTTTGTAAAAATTTCTACGACGATCGTACTGCTAATTTAAAATAAGTGAAATAAAATAAAAAAAATTAATTCTATTTTTACTTTTATTAATAACTGGCATTTAGTACCATGAAAATACAAAAGACTTTGTGAAAAGCCATTAGGTATATCTAAACAAATTAAAATCGTAACATTGTGTAGGAAATTACGAAAGTTTATCAACTTTAAGTTACCCTAATTTTAAATCTGTGTAAACCTGTTTGCAAAAAAAAAAAAATATTTCTGTCATTGTTTTCAAATTGCAATTAATACCTACGTACTACTAAAAATTTGTTATCCTTAAAACAAACATCTTCTTCAATAAAGCTAATATTATCTTCAAATCATTTTTTTTTTCCAAGTTTTATCAAAATAATATTTATATGTATACATACATAATAATATATAGGTAATATCCATAAGAGAACATAATGTATCTATATTATCTAGATAATATTTTGTTATTTGTTTTTACAATAGAAATGACGAAGAAAAAGTTATTAAACAAAATATCATCCTGAAATCTAAATTCAACAAATATCTGTATATTGTTGTCCTCCCTGCTGTGTTGCAAATCACTATAAAACTTATAACTTTATAAATGTACAAATTCTATACATATGAAAAATAATTTCTTTGATAATTTCATTATAAAACTTCCATGTTATGATAGTATAGGTATTATTTTTTAAAGATTTATCAGAATTCAGTTTCTCAACATATTATTAGTAATTTTGTATGATTAAAAATAATTTTGATATAATAATAACACCATTGGTGTCTTAGTTAATTAATTTAGTACACATAAAAACTAACAGATATAATAATTATATTATAAGTTGGTCATATAATCCTCAAATTAAAATGGTCAAGACAAAATGCCGAAAAACAAAATATCCAAAACCAAAATCCTCAAAGACAAAATCGGCAAAAATAAAATCCCCAAAGACCAAATTCCCAGAAATAAAACCTGTTTTTTATGCATTTAAAAATTGAAAATAATCAATTATTTTATTTTGCATATTTTTAATTATGTATTATGAATTTGAATTATTTTTTGATATTGACATCAGTGATGTATTTAAGGTTTTTTTGGTGGGGTCAACATAAATTTTTAAAAACACTCTAAAATTCCTCTTATTTTACAATATCGCATATACCTATACAAACATGGAAAAAGCGTATAACTCTGCTTTTGAATCTAACTTTAAAATCCCTCCTAGTTACTTTTTTTTACATACTCGTATTTACATATAAATAGGACAATTTTTAAATGCATAAAAAAATATGATTTATTTTATGGATTTTGTTTTTGAGGATTTTGGCTTTGTGGATTTTGTTTTTGGGAATTTTTTTTGTCGATTTTGTCTAAGCGGGGATTTTATCTCCGTGGATTTTGTGTTTTGGCAATTTTGAACTTATCCCTTATAATAATATTAGATATGTATTTTTTTTGTTTTTAATTACACACCCTTTTTTCAGGCGTGGCTGTACATGTCGTAAGGGGGAATTACTTTTAAGACGTGTATGGGATTCGAACCCTCCACACTCCCTCGGTGTTTACAGCGTATATCATACGCGCTTACCCACTAGGCCACCGAGGCCCTAATACATAATAATATTATGTATTGCATATAACAGAGTTGTTCTTGACATGAGACATCACTTTATTAGGCGTCTAAAAAGTTAATGTTGGACCCTATAATAAGAAGTAAACAGAAAATGTAAAATTTTAATGAAGATTAATTTACTAAATCTAGAAAATTGGTAAATAATAGAATATCAAATTAATAAAATATATTGTAAACTGTAGTTAACTTAATAATCAAATAAACCTCAGGTTAAGAACTTCATTTAAAAACGAGGAAGAATACAGTTGACTTTGTCAACTCTTAGATACCCGTACGAACCGTTAGTATGTTCACAGCCTGTCAGTCTGCTTACAATATTATTTTTTTAATATTTTAGTATTTTAAAATAATTTGGGTGAATTTTATAATTTCTAGAACTATGGGTTGTATATATATTCAAACTATATGTTTATATACTATATGTTTCTAACCTTCCACATAACGATTATCAATCCAAAACTTTTTCAAATATTCTATAATACCATTTAATACTAAGCGGTAAATGTATATTAAATTTACTAAGTACAAAACAGTAAATATAATTTTAAATATTATATTATATTATATTTAAATATTCCAATAAAGAATAATTTCTTATAAGTACAATAAAATACATATATGTATGTAAATACGGCGCTATATAATATACATCTATACTCTTATCATTCATTCACCAGTGACATATACGATATGTAAATAAACATGATATTATATAAGTATGTATATATATCAATATCATATAAATAAAAATTCTTTAAGCAACCGTTATGTTGTTTATTTATTTACATTGTTTTGTACTAAGCATTATATCCTCAACAATTTCAAATTATCGAGTAAAACAATATGCAAAAAAAAATCGTTAAAGAAATTTGTTAGAAAATTTGAATAAATCAAGTAACACTTTCGTCAATTATAAAGTAACCCTATATTATTAAAAAAAGTTGTTAACAGAAATAAAAGTATAATGTTGAAGCTTTAATTTTTGTGTATTACTTCAAAAAAATTTTAACAGGTGTTCAAGTTACAGGTGTTTAAAAATAGGAAATTTTCAGTTTTTGACCCCTTACAGCTCCTAAACGGGTGGGGCTACAAAAAAAAGTTATTAAAAATAAAATTAATATTTTTGTAAGATCTATCAGCAGTTAAAATTTCATAGCTCTATTTCAAAAAAAATGTCGGCATCTAAAAGTTAGGTGTTCGAGAGCTACCCTAAGGCTTGGTCCAAACTCAACCAAAAAACATAGGGAACCTACAAATTACTCCCAAAATATTTTGTGTAAATTTCAAGATTCTAGCTTTCTTAGTTTTTGAGTTAGCGTGCTGACGGACGGACGGACGGACGGACATGGCTCAAAAGTCTTAGAATTTTTTTCTGATCCGATCCATACCTTTGAAGGTATATCTAGCTCGCTTATTTCGAGGTGTTACAAACGGAGGAGTAATTTTATTATACCCGATCCTATCGTACGGGTATAATAAAAAAATAATTAACCAAATATAGACAGGGTTCTTAGAATCTTTCGCTAATAGGAAATTAATATTGGATTTATATTTATTACATAAACACATGTTTACCATAATTGGTTCGATGAAATTTTAAATTAAAAATATTAACGGATCTTAATCTGGAATTAAAACAAAATTTTAAATTATCATGTATAATTGAGAAGACAAAATATTTTCTTTAATCAGTTCACTTAGAATTATGATCTCAGCAATTTCACGCCGTTTTACCAAGGTGCTGAGATGAATCAAATGTAATCTTTGTTCATAAAGAGACAAAATTAAAGAATTAAACTAAGATCTAATGACGAAGAGCAAAATCTAAGAAAATTTGTTTGAACGGATTCAAGTTTATGCCTAACTAAGCAAGTGTAAAGAGATCTTAGAACATAAGGTTAAAAGTCTTTAAAAAGATTAAAGTCTTTAAATCAACGTTTTATAAAACCAAGCATAGAATTAGATTTATTTAAAATATAGCTGGTGTAGTGTGATGGAAATGAAAGTTTACTACACCAAACGTTAGCTGCTTTTATAAGCTTTCCAAATATATATATAAATAAATATTCAGTTTTGCCAGTTTACAGCATTTTACTTTACCGTTATGCGAAACTAAATTTTTGCAAAATTCTTGACCCCCTATCTTCCAAACGATTTAAGTTAAAACTTAAAATTTTGAGAGGAGTTAGATCTTTGACAATAACAGCTATAGTTATTTCAAAAAATATTTTTATGCATTTTTTTTTTGTGATATAATATACGAAAATTAAAGCTCCAACATTATATTTTTATTTCTATTAACAACCTTTTTTTAAGAATATAGGGTGGCCTTAAAATTGACGAAAGTGTAGCTTGATTTTAATGATTGATTTTAATTTTTTCTAACAAATTATCCTAACATTTTTTTTAAATTTTTATATTATTATAAATTTATTTTTCTTTTCACATATTATGAGTTCGTTACCCAAAATTTATTATCGAATTATGTTTTAATTTGAGAACTGTGCGAAAAGCACAGAAAAAAGGAAAAACCTTGATTTTTTTATTAGATACTTTTTATTTTAAACTTTTGCTCTTTTAAGAAACTTTGATTTTACGCATACTGCCGCCTTGTTATTTCAATTATTTTATTTTTTTTATTGACAAAATTTTTTTTTGAAACGAATTTTTTAGAGGAAATAAAAAAATTCACAAGAATCATTTGAATATGCTTTACTATTATCCTTTTAAATTTGTTTTTGTTTACTTTTTCCTTGAAATTTGATCATAATATACCTATTTATATTATACCTCACAAAAAAAAAAAAAAACACAAAAGGTGAAAAATAAATAACATGTTTTCTTTAAATATCTTTGGTGAAATTTTGAAATTGAACAAGGTAAGAATAATAAATGATATTGTCAACATTTTTGTTGATGTGTTAAATTTTTGAAAAAAATTTTTTGATCATTCCATTCTTCATCTTTTTCATCTTAATTTTTTTTATTCCAATAATTCATATTTTTATTTAATTTATTTTTTTTTTTTTTGTTACACTTCATCAACTTTAATTTTTTCTTTTGTTTTTTCTTATATTAAGGATTCATATTTTTTTTTTTTTTTTTCTAACTGATGTAGAAATTACGTTAAGATTTACAAAATAAAAAAATTATTTTCAAAGAATCTGAAATTTTCCATTATAAAAATAAATGTTAGACCTTCCGTAAGAAAACGAATAGAATGTGATTAATGATTTTTGTAAAATAATTTATGGACACTGAAATTTTTTTTATGTACCTACTAGAAAAAGCACTATTAAAAAGAACTAAAGAGAGCTAAATTAAATAAAACAATCAGCATTTGGACACATTGAATTTGGATTGGATTTAGGATGGTTGAAATAATTTCAAGCTTTATAAATGCACCTTTGTTATTTTACTTGCTTATTTCAATTTTCAACCTTCCTGTGTCGATAATGGTTATATGTTCGTAATAAATTAATTTATGTTATATTTGAATCCTCTATAAAAAAAATATAACAAAGGTATCCCTATAAATACACCGCTACGTAAAAA
This sequence comes from Poecilobothrus nobilitatus, assembly GCA_947095535.1. Classification (NCBI taxonomy): domain Eukaryota; kingdom Metazoa; phylum Arthropoda; class Insecta; order Diptera; family Dolichopodidae; genus Poecilobothrus; species Poecilobothrus nobilitatus. The sequence continues at coordinate 232,443,057 of OX352773.1, forward strand.
TATTTTCTCAAGAGTCTTATACTATTATAGGGCTGACTGGGTAGGACTAAATAGTCTTTTGTGTTATTTTGTCTGATAGATGTGTTTCTGTCACAGAAACGTTGACCTACAATTGACGCTACAGATGCCATTAGTAAAGCAATTATGCTAGGGATAAAACTCTTCATACCTAGCTCATTCAAACCATTCAAACCTAAGTCCAAGACGTGGTTTAATGGCATTTTTAAACAAATTTAAAATAAAAAGAAGTATTTCAAAAAGTACAGGTCCAATGTATCTGAATCCCTTGCTGTCTATAAAGCAATACTTGCAAGAAAATTATCAATCTGCAAAAGTTTCTTTACAACCAAAGGTTGAGGCAAAAAATAATTAATCTTCTTCATTGCACCTGTTCCTTTTAAAGTACTTTTGTGGTTTATCATTTCCACAGCTGCTTGAAATTGATAACTCTATCCTTTCGGATTCAACTCGTAAAGCTAATTTTTTTTGCAAAATTTTTTGTAACAAATTTCACACCCTCTTCTACAACATAATTACCACGAAAATTCACTCCTCTTGATCCTGCTAAGGAAAATTCTTCAAATATACTTCAAACATATACTATAAACATAGCAGAATTCAAAAGGTGTATACTTCAAACATATATTATAAACATAATTCTGCAAACATATTTTCTAACTCAGAAAAAAAAATTTATAAATAACTAACAATTAGTTAGATAGTTATACAGATTTCACCTTTACATTTCGTCATTTTCTCCCTACTTCATGAACCCGCAAAATGTTTTTTGTTTACCTAAAGAATATTATATTTAAATTTAATTGACAAGTCATAAAAATGTTAAAAATTTTTTCCGTTACCAGATTTCCAACCATGATATTTTCTTCCTTGTAATAAAATTCAAAAGAAAAAATTATAATTGGAAAAAAAAGCTGAAATGGATGTAAAAAGAAATCAATTAATATTGTCAAAGTTTTTATGAACTCATTTTTTTTTTTGTTCAAGAACCAAATCAAATTTTAGCACTTGTTAATTCGTCTAACAAAGGAGGAGATTTTCAGCTAAATTTGCAAAAGAAGTAAGATATAATAATATATACAAAGAAATACTATTTAATATATAAAAATACCATATCGTTATACCATTTCAATTTAACAAAATGTACAGGGTGTCTTTTAATGATAGTCTTTGAAGTAATTGATTGGAAATGAAGAGGACAACAAAATGTTCCGGGAGTGAGGGGTATTTTTGAAAATTTTCTTTTTTTTGTTTATTCCTCTGTCATATTAATGTGAGGAGGAAATTAAACAGCCCTTCCTTTTTTGACTTGTCTGTATATGTCGTAAGAGAAATTTGAACCTACATTACCTCGATCTTATAGCGTATTTAATACGCTCTTACCCATTAGTTCACCGACGCCCTAATTATTTTTAATAACAGTTTTTTATGAAAAAATCAAAATTATTCCTATTGTATCATAAAATCGTAATCATAAAATTCTCATAACTTTCCAATTTTTGACAATTATAGTATTTTGTATTGAACCTAAGATATCGAGCAATGTTTTAATATATTTAAGTATATAAAACCTGATAATATCTTAATATCTCAAAACAATTTTTTATGTCTTATACACTGAAAAAATATGAAAACATACAGGAAAAAATTGGAATTCGAAAACCGTTAGAAATAGACTTTGACTACCTCATTCAGCTGTTCATGGAAGACAATTTTGCTTACAAACAATAAATTATTGATAGCCGGACACTGTGTAAATAAAACTGAAAATTTATTTCTCATCTCAAATGAAATTTCATTTAATTTAAAATTTATTGAATTTCTTTTGCATATTTTAATAATTTCATTTTTTTTTTTTTTTTGAATAGGTAATGAATTAATTTTCCAAAATATCTCTTCACTCGATTTTATTATAAAATATATCTACAAATACGTTGTTTACGTTGTATATAATGAATTTCATTTACTTACGGATCTGCTTTTGAGGATAATAATAAACGAAATTATTATACAGGCAGAAAACACTTAAAACTATCGCATTAGTGTATTATTGGTATAATGGATAATAGATATTTATTTTATCCATTGAAATTTACAGTAAAGTTTCTAATTTATATGCAATTAGCTTATAATCTGACTTAATCTGACGTTGTGCACTACTACATCTTCTAACTGTTGATATTGTTGGTTTTATTGATCCCTTACAGTCCCATTCTCAATTCTATGTGTCTGCTTCTTAGTCTTATCCTCCCATATCTCTACTTTCTAACCCAGTATACTGGAGGAATGGATTTAGTCAATAATAACCTAACACTACTATAGGACTATTCTTGGTGTATATAGAAGATTCCTACCTCCCTTAGGAGAAAAAAGCTAACTTTTATAAAATGTGCCACTACTACTTGTACATTCAACAATTCAATTATTCATATCCTCTTAATTTTCAAAAATCTGCTTGTTTTTTCTACAGTACCTACTTACATTTTTATTAATTCACATGAGAACTATTATAATTTTCATTAGTACTTACTCGTATTTTTGATTTATTATTGCAATTTTTAATTGTAGCAATTTTTCAAAATTAATTAGAATTTTAACCTTAAAAATGACGTCATACATATTTATCCTTACTTTCGGTAAAATAATTTAAAACTCGAAAATAAACTTTTATTTTAATCTTTTATTGCCGATTTTATCCAGACAAATTTCAAATGAAAAACAAATTTAAAAATATTATAAGTGTTACAAAAAAAAACCTAAGCATTTAATGCTCTTTATAAAAATGAAAATATAATAAAAACTGTCGTAATGTTCATCATAATAACGAGAGAGACTGTAATAAAAAAAAAATTTGAAAATAAATGTTTCATAGTTATAGAATCTAATATAATTTTCTTTTTTTTTTTTGTTTTAAAAAAGAGAAAAATGTGTTAAATGACCTTTATATACTTTCAAAAATATAGATGAGAAAGAGTCTAACTCGATAACGTGCTTAAAAAGTTTTCAATAAAATCACTGAGGCGTTTCTTTCAACATTAACAGTGTTTAAAATAAAATGAAAAAAAAAAACTTTTAACAGCTTTTTAAGCATCTGAATATGAAAAATAATTAAGTTTTTTTGATGTTGAAAAAAACATTTGAAAAATAAGCAATTATTAGAGTCATTATGGGTTTACGTCTTATTACGGGCCCCGTGCGTCTATTTTATAAACACCGTCTACAGCTTTTAAAGTTAAGCAATGAAAGTTTATCCATGTAAAATCTCTCAAAAAATATTAATGTAATAGAAAAATGTTTTTATACTCTACCACCCGTTACTAGGCTACATGTCCATCCACCTGTTACTAAGCTACAGCCCCGCAAAATAAGGAAAAATATTTATTTATTATTTTATATATTTATATATTTTATATATTTATTTATTATTTATTTTGAAATGTATATATCAAGATTCATTTCAAGTGAATATTTTAGAAATTTTTCAATTTAACAACCTTTTGGCATTATTGCAGAAACAATTTTTAAGCGTTTTATATTAATATCAAAATTATATTTACGCAATTTAGTATAAAAATTTACCGTTATTTGCAAATAAAATTTTCTATGATTTAGCTTCCTTTATATCTTCGGAAGGCTTCCTTTATATCTTTAGATAGAAATTTTAAATTTTGAGGGAAGAAAGATTTTTCAGAATTTTTGTAATAAAAATTTATAAAAATTTACCGTTATTTGCAAATAAAATTTTCTATGATTTAGCTTCCTTTATATCTTCGGAAGGCTTCCTTTATATCTTTAGATAGAAATTTTAAATTTTGAGAGAAGAAAGATTTTTCAGAATTTTTGTACCTCCTCCTCTTTAAGAGCTATATTAAGAGTGAAAACTTCAACTTTATACTTTTACATGTGTTAACAGCTTTTCTTAATTATATAAAGTTTCCCTTAAATTGTAGAAAGTGTTTTCTTTCGTTTTCCACAATTTTTTCCTATAATATTATATAGAATTTTAAGAAAAATTACAAATTTTGGTGCAAGTTACAGAATTTTAAACTTTGTATTATTTTATCTTCTGAAAAATGTACCGCATTTTAAAGGCTTTTTTGGTTTATATTCTGCTTTGATTATAATTATTATAAAATTTAATTTTCTGTACAGATAAAAAATTATAAATGTGAATCGTAATTTATTTAGAAACTGAAAACATACTTAGTTTTCAGTTTACATACATACTTTTTTTTTAAAATTTACCATTAAAAAGTCGTAATTTAAATTATCATTTCGAAAACTTTTTCTGGAAACTGGTATCAATGGTAACATTTTAAAATTATAGTTCTTGTTCATAAAAATTACAATATATTCTCTAGCCGATAGCCCTGACATCTAGTGCAAACATTTAAATGTATTTTTAATAAAAATATTATTCATAAAAATAACATTTAAAAAAATAATACTTGTATTATATTAACATATAAATGTAAAATAACTAAGGATAACTCATTTCAATAACTTGTGCTGACATGCGAGTATGCGAAAAACTCAAGGGAAGGATATTCGTGTTTTACTTTTTTAGAAATCAAATTCTCAAATATAAGGATATAGGTAAGTAATCAAAATATTTTTTGAAATTATTTCATCATATTCTGTAAGTTTATATGAAAATCATTTTTCTCAGTTTTAATTATAAGTATATTTTAATATACTTATACTGAATTAAAATCTACTATACACACATTTATAATATGTAAGTACATAAAATATTTTTATATAATTTTAATGACATTGTGAAAATATTATAATTAGGTATTTGAAAAATTAAATAATTTTCATTATAAAAGCTAATATTATTATAAATTATTATTTTTCTTATTATAATAAAAAGAAAATAAAAACTTTATAAATACAGTTACGTAGTGTATACAATAAATATATTATATATAAATATAACGTTATTTGGTTATACTTAGGGATCCCTTGTTTTCCCTTTGTCTTCCACAAAAGTTTTATAAAAACCTATAATATTTCATAGAAAAATAAATTGTTTATTTGTTAAATGATTTTTGAAATTTACAATTTCAATTTTATTTTTTGACAATTTTTATACCCATACTCGTATGTAATTCTAAACATATAAAAAAATTGGCATTATGTTTGTGACATCTTAAATTAGACGATATGTACCAAAGTATTTATATATTAATGCTCAGAATTCTAATCTGAATCGATTAATCCATGTACGTCAATTCGTTTGCACGATAACTTAAAAAATAAAGTAGCTAGGATTTGGTATTTTTTTTTTCCATATTTCACCTTTGCAAAATTTTATTATTGAAATTCAAAAAATTTATAATTTTTTCTTTATATGAAAATAACTGAATATTTATTAAAGCTAGTATCTATCTGAAATTTTTTGCAAAGAAGTTAAATCATATGCTAACAACTTCTGTTTAATGTGGGTAGACTAGAATAGCAGGTTCGGGTAGCTGCAAATTTCAGTACTTTTAATTAAATCATATATCTGAAATTTTATAAAATACGAATAAATTTTATGATAACAGAATAATTTATGTTCTTACACTTATCCTAGGGTTGACTCAGTCAATCATACAACCTTCCTCGTTTTTTAATTTAATTTAAAAAATTTTGATATTTTTCTTTTTAACAAAACTTATCAATAAAAACTTTTAACAAAACTTATTAAAAAACGAGGAAGAATACAGTTGACTTTGTCAACTCTTAGATATCCGTACGAACCGTTAGTATGTTCACAGTCACTCTGCCTACAATATTATTTTTTTAATATTTTAGTATTTTAAAATAATTGGGTGAATTGGGTGAATGATAATATTGGGTGAATTTTATAATTTCTAGAACTTATGGGTTGTACATATATTCAAACTATATGTTTATATGTACATTCTTCTAAAGCAGATTCTAACCTTCCACATAACGATTATCAATCCAAAACTTTTTCAAATATTCTATAGTAACATTTAATACTAAGCGGTAAATGTATATTAAATTTACTTAGTACAAAATAGTAAATATAATTTTAAATATTATATTATATTATATTTAAATATTCCATTGACAGAATAATTTCTTATAAGTACAATAAAATACATATATGTATATAAATACGGCGCTATATAATATACATCTATACTCTTATCATTCATTCACTAGTGACATATACGATATGTAAATAAACATGATATTATATAAGTATGTATATATATCAATATCATATAAATAATAATAAAAATTCTTCAAGCAACCGTTATGTTGTTTATTTATTTACATTTTTTTATACTACGCATTATATCCTCAACAATTTCAAATTATCGAGTAAAACAAAATGGAAAAAATTCGTTTTGAAGAAATTTGTTAGAAAATTTGAAAAAATCAACTAACACTTTCGTCAATTATAAAGTAACCCTACATTATTAAAAAAAGTTGTTAACAGAAATAAAAGTATAATGTTGAAGCTTTAATTTTTGTGTATTACTTCAAAAAAATTTTAACAGGTGTTCAAGTTACAGGTGTTTAAAAATAGGAAATTTTCAGTTTTTGACCCCTTACAGCTCCTAAATGGGGGGTGATACAAAAAAAATTTCTGAAATGACTCATACTTATTTTCAAAGATCTAACTTCTGTAAAAATTTCAAGTTTCCAACTTAAACCCTTTAGAAGATAGAAGGGTTGAAGGATTTTGCAAAATATGAGTTTCACATAACGGTAAATTAAGACACCGTATGCCAAAAATATATATTTATTGTATATATACTTTTAAAGCTAATGAAAGTAGTAATCGTTTGGCGTTTTCAAAATGAAGATATACCTTATGCAACTTGTGCTATAATAATTTAAATATAGCGCTTTTTTGAACCTTTGGGGAGCTGTAGCTCCGTAACGGGTGGGGCTACAAAAAAAATTATTAAAAATAAAATTAATATTTTTGTGAGATCTATCAGCAGTTAAAATTTCATAGCTCTATTTCAAAAAAAATGTCGGGATCTAAAAGTTAGGTGTTTGAGAGCTACCCTAAGGCTTGGTCCAAACTCAACCAAAAAAAATAGGGAACCTATAAATTGCTCCCAGAATATTTTGTGTAAATTTCAAGATTCTAGCTTTCTTAGTTTTTGAGTTAGCGTGCTGACGGACGGACGGACGGACGGACGGACGGACGGACATGGCTCAAAAGTCTTAGAATTTTTTTCTGATCCGATCCATACCTTTGAAGGTATATCTAGGTCGCTTATTTCGAGGTGTTACAAACGGAGGAGTAATTTTATTATACCCGATCCTATCGTACGGGTATAAAAAGCATTTTTGAAATTTATTTTCCTAAGAAAAAATAAATATTTTGTTTTTGGTTTTGTATTTGTATTTTTTTTTAAACCACTTTATAACTTGTAACAAATTTAAATTATTTTTTCGTTTAATTAGTTCAAAATTAAATAAAATTTCCTGAAAATTATTTTTTGTTAATATTTTAAAAGTTATTAATTTTAAATAAGTTTTGTTTTTCTTTATAACCTACTTTAAAATGTGTGTTATTAAATTGAAATTAACCTTCAGATTGTATGCTTATTTATAATTTTATTAACTAACAGTACTAAAAATATTTGTAAGAATGTTCAATTAGACTATAAGTATGCAACCATGCATTTATGGAAATTAATATAAAACTCTTGAGTTTATACGTTTTAATAAAAAAAAAAATATTATTGAAAATTGTAGATTATAATTTAATTAGAATATTAAGATACTTTTAAAATCTTGTGAATGGAAAATGCAATATTATTAAAAGTAATAAGTATCGAGTAAAATGTTTAATCTTATTAACATAGAAAAGCGAAGATTGATTGATTAGGCGAATTTAGAATGTTGATTGATCATTTAAAGCAGATATTTAGAAGGTTGATAACCCCTGCAATGTAAATGTAAATGTTAATCTAATTTTAAGTACTAGTATCAAAGTATCAGCCAATATTGAAAAGTTAACATGAAAAGATGTTTTTTAATTAAATAATATATAATTTAATTAGGATGTTCCATCCTACAGTACTCGTGCAATACTTTTTTCATAAGGACTCGCGCTCTAGTTCAACCATATTGACCGAAACTTAAAAATATATAATTAATGTTCGTTAATAATATAAAATATCATCTGAATAATGTTTTTCTTTTGTACTTTCAGTCAAAATTTTAATAAAAATTTTACGCTTACATCAGAAAATTGAATTATATTTTCAATAGGTTACGCTGAGTTAAAGTGCATATGACTTTCGATATTTTGTCACAAGTCACGAACATTTATGTCTGGCTTCTTTATTAAAAAAATCTGATAATTTTATAATGTTTGTAAAAGTGGTTAATATGGGCTTCGCGAGAAATAATCCGCCCAAAATAAAAACGAGGAAGAATACAGTTGACTTTGTCAACTCTTAGATACCCGTACGAACCGTTAGTATGTTCACAGCCTGTCACTCTGCTTACAATATTATTTTTTTAATATTTTAGTATTTTAAAATAATTTGGGTGAATTTTATAATTTCTAGAACTATGGGTTATACATATATTCAAACTATATGTTTACACATTCTTCAAAAGCAGATTCTAACCTTCCACAATCCAAACAATCCACGAACGATTATCAATCCAAAACTTTTTCAAATATTCTATAGTACCATTTAATACTAAGCGGTAAATGTATATTAAATTTACTTAATACAAAATAGTAAATATAATTTTAAGTATTATATTATATTATATTTAAATATTCCATTGACAGAATAATTTCTTATAAGTACAATAAAATACATATATGTATGTAAATACGGTGCTATATAATATACATATATACTCTTATCATTCATTCACTAGTGACATATACGATATGTAAATAAACATGATATTATATAAGTATGTATATATATCAATATCATATAAATAAAAATTCTTCAAGCAACCGTTATGTTGTATATTTATTTACATTTTTATGTACTACGCATTATATCCTCAACAATTTCAAATTATCGAGTAAAACAAAATGGAAAAAATTCGTTTTAAAGAAATTTGTTAGAAAATTTGAAAAAATCAACTAACACTTTCGTCAATTATAAAGTAACCCTACATTATTGAAAAAAGTTGTTAACAGAAATAAGAGTATAATGTTGAAGCTTTAATTTTTGTGTATTACTTCAAAAAAATTTTAACAGGTGTTCAAGTTACAGGTGTTTAAAAATAGAAAATTTTCAGTTTTTGACCCCTTACAGCTCCTAAATGGGGGGTGATACAAAAAAAATTTCTGAAATGACTCATACTTATTTTCAAAGATCTAATTTCTGTCAAAATTTCAAGTTTCCAACTTAAACGGTTTAGAAGATAGAAGGGTTGAAGGATTTTGCAAAATTTGAGTTTCACATAACGGTAAATTAAGACACCGTATGCCACAAGTATATATTTATTGTATATATACTTTTAAAGCTAATGAAAGTAGTAATCGTTTGGCGTTTTCAAAATGAAGATATACCTTATACAACTTGTGCTATAACAATTTAAATATAGAGCTTTTTTGAACCTTTGGGGAGGTGTAGCTCCGTAACGGGTGGGGCTACAAAAAAAAGTTATTAAAAATAAAATTAATATTTTTGTGAGATCTATCAGCAGTTAAAATTTCATAGCTCTATTTCAAAAAAAATGTCGGGATCTAAAAGTTAGGTGTTCGAGAGCTGCCCTAAGGCTTGGTCCAAACTCAACCAAAAAAAATAGGGAACCTACAAATTACTCCCAGAATATTTTCTGTAAATTTCAAGATTCTAGCTTTCTTAGACGGACGGACGGACGGACATGGCTCAAAAGTCTTAGAATTTTTTTCTGATCCGATCCATACCTTTGAAGGTATATCTAGCTCGCTTATTTCGAGGTGTTACAAACGGAGGAGTAATTTTATTATACCCGATCCTATCGTATGGGTATAATAACATAACATAGTATTAGCAGAAAATGTATTCATCCTAATAGATTTTTGGGATGTTATTTTATTTCTTGAATCCCATTTAATAATAGTTTCATATAAAATTTTAAAAAATTGGAATTGATTTGTATAGATTTTAAAAAGTGAAAGCTTTTTTTAAAAAAAATTTCTATTATTTTAAATGCTTTGTCTGATACCTTACATAAAATAAAAATTAAAGGGCAAAAAAAATTAGTGCACAAGTTTTTAGTGCACATAAAAGCAATTAATTATGATATCTAAAGACTTATTCTTTTATCATAATTGTTAATACTAAAAAAATTTCTAGACTTTCAGCTTTTAACTATAAATTTATATTTTCCTTTATTGAAACATTAAGAATAAACAAGGAAAAATGTAAACCAAACGTTTTAAAAGTGCACATTTTCCAAACGACCATAAGACCATAAATTTTTTTTTCCCAAAATTTCTAAGTTAGAATTTTACATGTACGAAAAATTCTAAAAAATATAGAGACAGTTTCTTCAGTTTTAAGAAAACCCTAAATAATAGAGAAAAACTGTTTAGCTATGTAACAATTTGCCTAACTCATAACCGGAGAGTGGTATAATAAAAATTACTGAGGTAACTTGATTAATCCCTCTTTTCTCGAAATTTCAAGCTTCTAACATTTTTTGCGAAGGTAGGTGGGAATCTCGAAGGACACCAATGAGATCAATTCTCTTCGGTAGTACCGTTCTACCAAACTTGACTTTTACAAATGTAACTTTAACCAACTAAACGCCACTTCCGTTATAAACCAAACATTAAGTTCGAACCGATGGTATAATGTACTGTTTGATTTAGGCATCAGCAAAATAAAGGAACAGGAATAAATGAAATTGGAAAATATAGAAAGTTATTGGATGTTGGGAGGATTATTTATAGGAAAGATGTTGATGTTCTTCTTGAATTTATTGATATCATACACGTTATGATTGCCAATTTTAGAGAATAATTCCGGCGTCAAGCTATTTCATATTCATGTTATACGCAGTACAAACGAATTTCCATTTGCTATGGTGGGCTATCTGGGAATTTTTAAGGTACAAGTATTAGCCTATGCAGCCATCCTTGCATCACGGTTGTTTTGAGAGGAGGCATTAAGATTTTTATTTCCTCTGAACAGGTCCCTATACCAACAAAATATCTATAAAATAGAGTGAGTGCTCCAATGACACTTCGATGACCTAATGGAGCCAGAGTTCAGATAACAATGGGATCATTTATTAAGCGATTTGTATTTATTTATTAACGACAACATTATTTTTTTTTATGAGACCCAACCATAGTCTTTCAATTTTATTGTTCTGTCTTTAACGATGTAAAAATGTGAACAAATAAACGGAGGGACGGACAGAGTGAAACTAATAAGCGAATTTTTCCATTTTATTTTTGAAAAGTGTGCTTAAAAACGAACTATAAATAATATGTAATAAAACAGTTAATGCAGCGTCTACATTATTATGAAATATATTGTGAGGTTTAATTTGATTTTTAATGCAATGAACTGTCTAATACTATCTAATACGAATATTATATGTATTTAGAATAACGTTGTTTTTATTTTCTCTAATGACAGCCGATATAATTTATTATGAATACATAATATTTTCATTTTCATTAGACAATGTATTTTAAATGTAATTTTAAATATTTAAATAATATTCAATATTAGCCCTGAAAATATTGATACAGTCTGGTTCGATTGTTTTATTTTTATTTTTTTTTTATCAAAAACCAGTTCAAGGTACCTACTTAAAAGTAATTTAAAGACTGAAAGGCATAAAACTAGTCCTCTTGTTGCGTCTTGCAAATATATCTTTTTGTATATATTTGAAAAATCCCTTTCTTGTAGCCCCATTTTTTATAATATTATGTATGTTAAAAAAAGAATAAAAAAGTATTTGGTTTATTTTATTTTAGTTATTTCATTGCTGAACATAAAAACATTTGAATTAATGGATTACGTGACAGGAATTCACTTAAATTTAAAAAATAAAAAAAATAAGTGAAATAAATTAACTTAAATAGCAATAAATATTCGATAAGTGATTGGTTTACAATCAATAAAAAAAAAGGAAAAATATAATTTTAAACAATTTTATATTGTTAACATGTGGTAGGTATTTTAGAATCAATGTAATATGTTTAATCAAATTATTTAACTTTAAACAACAATGATTGAAATTTTTATGTTCAAAAAAATTAAAATTTTGATAATAAATAGTCATGTGTACTTTTATATTTTTTGTGGCATTTTTGGAAAAAACAAACTATTAAAGTTTAAAAAAAAAAATCATTCTAAATCAAAATTTACTAATTATGAAATAATTGAATTCTCTGTCGCAATTTAATTTAGGATTCCAGGACACAATGTGATGAATCTTAGATACGACATTATCAATCACACTTTTTATTTTCATTTCAGTTATTGTCAAATATTTAACTATAGTTAAGCCTATAAATGGTTCATATTTTTAATCAATTTTAAACTAGTTAAGCCTATAAACGGTTTTTAATGTTAATTTCAAGAGTTTGTATATATTTAAAAATTCTTATTTTTAATTTTTGCATAGAGCATAGGGTAATTATTAATTGTTGTTGAAATGCTTCTTATACTGATTATTAATAATAGCATTTCAAACGTACATACCTAAAAATTAGGAATAGCCAGCAAGAATCTGAAACTACCAAGGGGGTGTCTTTGGAAGATTTCCACCTCCCGTAAAAAAAAAATCTTTTTAAACTATTTTTGTTATTATTGAAAGATTACAAAAGATCATATTATTCAGCATCTTGAAACCAAATTATCTTATACTGAAAGTAAAGCCAAAAAAATTAACCTGTTTAAAGCTAATAAAAGTAGCATTCGTTTGGCGTTTTTAAATTGAAGATATACCTTATACAACTTGTGTTATAACAATTTATAAATATAGAGCCTTTTAGAACTTTGGGGAGCTGTAGCTCCGTAACGCGTGGGGCTACAGAAAAAAGTTGTTAAAAATAAAATTAATATTTTTATGATATCTATCAACAGCTAAAATTTCATGGTTCTATTTCAAAAAAAATGTGGGGATCTAAAAGTTAGGTGTTCGAGAGTTACCCGAAGTTTTGGTCGGATCTCAACGAAAAAAATAGGGAACCTACAAATTGTTGTAAGAATATTTTATGTTAATTACAAACCTCTAGCTTTCTTAGTTTCTAAGTTATCTTGCTGACGGAAGGACGGACAAAGCTTAATCGACTTAGAATTTAATTCTGATCCGATCCATACCTTTGAAGGTATATCTAGTTAGCTTATTTCGAGGTGTTACAAACGGAGGTGCAATTTTAATATACCCGATCCTTATTGTACCAGTATAATGAATTTAGATTTTATGTTTATATCATGATTTAGACTTCTATTTTTGCATTTTACCATTAAAAAATGTTCTCAGGTATGAAAAGATTTAAAAATATTAAATTTACAAATTTGTAAGCCCACAGTCATAAGAACGGAATTCAAATTAGTCAGATACTCGAAATATAAAACAAAACGTTCTGCTACAACTTTTGCTTATTTTCAAAGATTTATTCCTAAAATTTCAATATTTGAATATTCCGATTGATGTAAGATGGCAATGTTCTAAATCTTATTGTAACGGAAACCAATAGATATGCTGATCAACCTATACTAAGAAAATCCCAAGGGAAGCATAAAAGTTCTACTAAATGGATTTCAACCAATTCCGATTAACTTGAAAAACTTTTAGATTTGATGTTATGGATGGGTCTTGTAAAACTTGGCTCGATTGCAAATTATCTAAGCCAAAGCTATATGTATAAGCATGTATAAGCTTCAAGCGGAATGTATTTTGCACTGTAATAATGTTCTGTAATAATGCGAATGGTTTTCTTAATGTTGGAAGAACGTTGTAGCTCGTTAATTTTTTCACCAGTTACGATTTGGCAAAACATTTCTTAAAAAACAAAACTCATGTCATCGGCATTCTTAGAATACGAATGAAACATAATAATATGTAAGGTGAAATAATACTGTATTTGAATGACGTGGTCCCATATGTAACTCAAGTGTCATTAAAATATGAATGACGTGACATGCAAAATGATTGATTTTAATTAATCTATAAATAGATTGAAGTACAATTTATGTTGTTCATTTTATGTTTAAAATAATAATAATTTAAATTAAAATGCAAATGAAATATTATTAAACATATTTTTAATGTATATAAAATTCAATTAAAAATATAATAATATTTAATGAATAATATTATTGTAATTTCTATATATTATTTATATAAAACAAAATTACAATTTAAAAATTATAACATTTTTCATATACAATTAATTTTTATTATTAAAATCAGAATTCCACTTAAATAATGAAGTTGAAAAAGTTGTAATTATAAGTAAGATAATATTGTTTAATTAAATTTTATTAAAAATATATTTAAAAAAATGATAAAAAAAAATGTAAAATGGAGTTTAAAATACAAAAATTTAAATTAGTTTGGATTATCCATCAAAAATAATGTGATGTGTTCTTTAGTGCAGAAGGGAATATAAAATAATTATATCCGTATGAACTTAGCTGAAGGTATAATAAATGTGGCATTACGTTTGTGACACCTTAAAGTAGCTTTAAGACACCTTAAAGTAGATATTACATTCACGAGCCGTGCTATATTATATTTTTGCTAATCAATTTTGCCATGCATATGTACATTCATCCATCCGTCCGCACGATAACTCAAAAACTAAAGGAGTTAGGATATTGAAATTTATACCATTCAGCTTTGTAAAATTGTTAGTTTCGCTATTTAATTTGAACAAATTCGACGACCGCAAGTTCGAAATTTTTTTTTCATATAAGAGTAATTTATATAAGTACTCATATCTTGGTACTTAATAAAGTTAGACATCTCAAATTTTCTAAAAAAATGATCAAGTTCTATAAATTGCAATTACATCTTTGAAGTGTAGCTTGCATATCTTAGATCTTAATTAGGCTTTACATATATCTGAAATTTTGTTAAAGATGATCAAGTTTTATGGCGATAACTACAGTTAAATTTGGTTGGTTTAGGGAAACAGGTTCGAGTGGCTGTCATATAACTTCAAAATTTACATAAATATATTTCAGCACTAAAATAAGTTAAACATCTGAAATATTGTAAAAGATGATCAAGTTTAAGGGAAATAGAGCATATCTATATAATGTTTATACATGTATCGTAGAGTTGACGCAGTCTACTTTTACATTTTTCCCCGTTTTAATTATCCAAAATAATTAATAGCTAGGTACATTGTTTTTTCAAAATGCATAATATGTATTATTATAATGAAATCGCACAGTTTTTAATATAAAAATTAATAATATATTAATATAAAAATAAATTTAAAATTTTAATAGAATTTTATATAACTCATATTTTTATTAATTTGTATTTAAATATTATTAACAAATTGAATAATTGAAATTTAATTTTTTTTTTAATTACTTATTTTCTGATACAAATTGTATATATTATGCAAAAAAAAATTATATCAAAATAACATGTAGAAAATTACATAAAGTGTTAATTATTATTTATTTTTGTCGTGTAATTAAAAAAATATTGTTGAATTAAATAAAATCAATTAAATTATGAATGGCTATAAAAGTATTATATTATAGTATGAAAAATTAAAAATGCGAGTTAAAAATGACAATAATTTGACAATCAATCAATAATGACAATTTTATTGACAATTTTTGTGTTTATTTAGATTTTACATCTAAGCACAAGATCAATCTATATAAATTTTTATTTAAGAATATATTTCTATATCAATTTGTTGAGAATATAATATAGCTGTCAATATTTTCGTATTACAATTTATTGACAATATAGTTGACAACATATCACTTAGTGTACAGGAAGCTTAATTCATTGATGGCTTAAGTTTTGGAGCACGCCATTACTTCGCCTTTTTAAAACCTCGTTTCCTTTTTCTCCAACCTTGTCAGAGCAACTATAAGTTCTTTCTCCATTTCTCTCACCTATTTATAAACGCTAACATAGGATTTACCAACCACAACCTTTTAAATTAATTTAAAATAATTATATCAACATACAATCATTAGATTATTAATTATCTTTTTAAAAATATTTTATATGTACTTTTATTTATTTTATTTATATTAAAATTTAATATAAAATATTAAATAATTTAGCGATATTATTGAACCATCGGCTACTAAGGCCATAGGTTTATACTATTATAATTATATACTAATATTATTTGTTTTGCTTAGATTATATACTATATATTTACATTATATTTGGTAGTAAGGGGAGTATTTAAAGAACAAGGCAAAATGTAAACCAACGGTTTTTAAAAGCGCACATTTACAAAAGATAATACAAACTGCTTACAATTGTGACATGCACTAAAATTTGAAAATTTCATGTAATAAGAAAAATAGGACAAAATAGGACGTGAAAATAGGACATTTTTGAAATTTTGAGGGGCCGTAAGTCCGGAATCCTATATAACTAAAAAAAGCCGTTA
Organism: Poecilobothrus nobilitatus; assembly: GCA_947095535.1. Taxonomy (NCBI): domain Eukaryota; kingdom Metazoa; phylum Arthropoda; class Insecta; order Diptera; family Dolichopodidae; genus Poecilobothrus; species Poecilobothrus nobilitatus. The sequence goes on from OX352773.1 coordinate 232,459,651, forward strand.
ACACGCGTAAAAATATATTATTGAACCTTTAATTTTCATACCTCGCCGAAGAAAAATTTTTACAGGTGCCTAAGTTACAGGTGTTTAAAAATACCAAATTTTCAATTTTTGAGGCGTAATAACTCTTAAAGAGGGGGTGTTACCAAAAAATTTTCTGAGGCTTACACTAATTCTAAAAGTTCTTTCTTGTCTCAAAATTTCAAGTTTCTATCTAAAGGCGTGCCGGAGTTATGAAAAAAGAAATTTCATTCAAAATATGGTTTTCACATAACGGTAAATTTAAATAGTAAATTACAAAATATTGCAAAATTTTGATATGGTTTTATATTGATAATAAAATTTTCGATCTTCTAGCGGTCTTAGATTGCAAAACTATTACGCAGGGCCTGAGATATATACATCTGAAAATGGGACTTTTTCGCAATTTTGAAGAGCTGCAACTTTGGAACCTTTTACAACTAAAACGAACCTTTAACACACATTAAAATATATTACTGTAGCTTTAAATTTTATATCTTGCAGAAGTAAAATGTGTACAGATTCCTAAGTTACAGGTGTTTAAAAAGAGCAAATTTTCAATTTTTAAGTCCTCATATCTCATAAACAGGTGGTGGTCCAAAAAAATTTGCTGAGCAAACTTATACTCTATCTAAGAAGCGTGCCGGAGTTATGAAAGTAGAAAAATTATGCAAATTGTATAATTTTGATATTAATTTACAAAGATAAAAGAAATACCTGTCGAATGACGTTTTCAGATTGAAAAAATCTTAAGCAGAACATAAGATATATGCATTTAAAAATAGGGCTTTTTCAAAGTTTGAGGGGGTGTAGCTCCGTAATGGGAGGGGCTTCATGAAAAAGTTGTTCCACAAAATTATTTTTTTATGAGACCTACCCATGGTTAAAATTTTTTTTCTCTATCTTTAACGGTGTAGAAATTTTGTAAACAGACGGACGGATGGACAGAGTGAAACTAATAAGCACATTTTTTCAAAATTTTTTTGGAAATGTGCTAAAAACACTTTCGACCGAAGCCCATGAACTTTTCGTTTACTTATTTATTTCTGAAATCTCGCTTTTTTAAATTGCTTTTAGTTTTAGAATTTAAAAATGAGCTGTCTCCACCACAGGACCGACCGCCACTACACAAAAAGTACAATGTCAAAATTTATAGATTTTTTATATAATAATTTATATCAAAGCAAAATAACTTCTAATAATTTAACAACATTTTGTTTTATTCAATAACAATAATAAGCAATGAAATCGTAAAAATATACATATGTATGTGCATTCATTCATACATCCATTTATATTATTGTGTATCTAATACATGATTTTTTTTTCATTCAAAAATATTAGAAGTAAAAAATAATAAAAACTGTAAACAATTACAAAACAAACATACGATTAATATTGAATCAGCTAACAAAAATTTTACCGTTTTAATTTTATGTCATTTTAATAATATACATAGATATAAGTACATAATGTGCATATATAAATTTTTAGAAATATAAAAAAAAAAATTGTTCATATAAATTCATATGGCGTGTTATGTATGAAATTTGGACTTAGAAAAAAAATTAAATAAAAGTTAAAGTTAGTCGGAGCAAAAAATGTTCTATGGGTTATTCCGCTTTAAGTGTGTAACAACTTTATCCTAATAATTTTTCTCATAAAATTTTTCTGTTATGAAATATTCGTAAAAAGTACACTAGTAACTACCACTTGCGGTTGTCCGATATGCTCCAAAAACTTATCAATCCGAGATATTTATGTAATTTCATTTTTAAAACCTGAAATATGAAATTGCAAAAAATCCGCTCAGTCGTTTAAGCTGTATACGTGCCAATAGACATACCCACACACACACGAACCCACCCACACACACACAACACACACAGACGAACATCATGCTAAAAAAAATTTTACAGCCTTCTCCACACCGGAGTGGTGCATATTTTCCAAAATCTCGGGTACAAATTTTTAGTATGAAAACAATACCTACCTTATACGTCATAATTGTATGGGGTCAGTAAAAAGCGAGATTTTCAAAAGTGAAATTTTAAAAAGCGAGATTTTGGAAAGGCGAGATTTTGAAAAACGAGATTTTGAAAAAGGGAGATTTTAAAAGGCGAGATTTTAAAAAGCGAGATTAAAAATGTCGAGATTTCGTACTAGACCCTCCTTTTTCATATAGGTTTGTTCGATAACTCATAAATTTTCATAAATTTGCGAAAATGTGTGGTAAAAACCTGTTCGCGTACTGAGAATTTTTGAGTTTTATAAGAAGAGTACTAAAAAAGTGAGTAAAAAATAGACATGGCTCTCTTTTTAAAATTTTTACAAATAAATTTTATTTGTAAAAATTTACTGACGTTTATTTTTTTTGCTATTGTTGCTGTTTTTACTGCCATTTGTCAAAAAAATAAACAAAGAAAAGTAAACAAAAGTAATTAAACAAAAGAAGATAAACGAAGAAGGATTATAGTATCATTTAATAAAATTTAATTTTCGTCCTCCATATACGTATTAAATACTTTTTTTTACATTTTTGAATTAAACATTTTTTTCTAATTTCTTTTGTTTAATCCGCTTTTGAAGTAGATAATATATATATATAGTATATAATAATAATGTCTTGTTCTGGAATAGGATGTATAGATAGTGATTGGTACCAAGAATTGAGTTTGCTGGAGAATTCTTGAATCAAATGAAAATAAAATAAAATTTATTGTTATTAATTTTTGATATTGTGGAATTTAAGTCATCTCGCAATTTATTATATTATTAGACAATCAAATCCTTTTAACTACATTTTTCAAAAACATTTTAAAAATTTGTTTATTAGTTTTGAGGCAAGAAATATCCTTGAGCTATTACTAAAATTGAAAATTAGCTATTTTAAAACACCTGTAACTTAGGCACATTTTTCTTCGACAAGACAAAAAAAATAAAGCTGCAGTAATATATTTTTACGTGTATTAATGGTTTATTTTAATTGTATGTATATTTATTGTATATTTAATTTCTTTTAATGGTTCCAAAGCTACAGGCCCCCAATATTGCAAAAAACTCTATTTTCAGATGTATATATATCAGGCTCTGCGTATTAGTTTTACAATCTAAAGACCAGAAATTTTCTTACCTCTATAAAACAATACCAAAATTATGCAATATTTTGTAATTTACGAAATTTACCGTTATGTTAAAACCAAATTTTGAATGATATTTCTATTTTCATAACTCCGGCACGCTTTGAGATAGGAATATCAAATTTTGAGTTTTATGAATTTTAAAATCATGAATTCATGAATTTTAAAATTAGTATAAGTTTCTTCAGAAAATTTTTCGGTAGCACCCCTTCTTTAAGAGTTATTACGCCTCAAAAATTGAAAATTTCCTATTTTTAGACACCTTTAACTTAGGCACCTGTAAATATTTTTCTTCGGCAAGACATGAAAATTAAAGGTTCAATAATACATTTGTTCGTGTGTTAACGGTGTTTTTTAGTTATACAAGGTTGTGGGCTTACAGCCCTTCAAAATTCTAGAAAAGTCCTATTTTCACGTTTTTTCTTATTACATGTCAAATTTTTGTGCAAGTCACAACTCTAAACAGATTGTATTGTATTTTGGAAATGTACGTTTCTAAAAACCGTTGGTTTACATTCTACCTTGTTTTGTTTTCTTTTGGAATCAAAAAAATTTTTATCTAAAAGTTTTTCAGTTTTGGGAAATATTTTGGAAGTTGTCTATAACAAGAGTTCAGTTTATACCTACTGAAGAGATAATATACAAACATTTAACATCAATTTTTCGGATATATTGATCTATTGATGATTGCACCAATTTAAATAAATAGCAATTATTACTGGTGTGCAAAAATTTAATAGTATATACACGTAGTTAGAACACAGAATAGGCTATGTTTAAGGATACTTAATTAAATATGATATAGAAATAGGATTTTTTTTGTTTTTCATTTTTCCATTATTTTATAATACTAATTTTCGAGGAATTTAAAAAAATTTAATTTAACATTACACTATTAAAGGTCATCATTCTAAATAAAACAACGATAAAATATCATACTTAAAAATTAGTACAAAGTTTATTGATGATATTAACAGATAATGTGGTTAGTATATAACTCGTTTAAATTTTTGATAAAAAATGCGGTTGCTAATTACTGAAACACATTTAATATTTATAATCGAGAATTTTAGGTCAAAAAATTTAAACATAAAATTTTATGTTTTTATGAAGCAAACTAGATATTTTTTTTTAAAATAAAAACCTAAAATATATTATGGGCAATATAATATTATTTTTGCAAAAGTTAAAATATTAACTGCATATACTTAAATAAAAATAAAAATAACCTAATATTTAACCTACACTAACATTTTAATTTAATAACTGTAATTAAGTGTAATTTAAGTGGTTGCTATAGGTTTTAACAAAATAAATATTATTCTTTTGACAGAAATTATAAATAAAACACTTTATTTATGCAGATAACTTTTAACACTAGACAAACGAAAGTGTACGATCATAACAACCAAAAGTATTTTACTATGCTTTGCAACTACATATTATTATAATATGTATACTTTGTTTTTAAAAGATTTTATTTTGCATTTTGTTACTTTTTCTAAATATTAAATTCAAAAAGATAGTTTATCAGATACTTGCAATAAATTTTAGATGTACGTTTGTCTCTGAATTGAAAATTTTGAAAGATGCTTCGGTAAATTTTTAATTAATTACCTTAACAGTCATTTTGACAGGTATTTTAAGATTGTTTTTTTTAGGTATTATAAAACATCAATCCATTTTCTTGTATTAAAGTGCTTTTATTTAATTCAACTCAATAATAATTTTAGTTAATTAGCTATTTTAAGTTAAGTTTTCTTTTCAAAAAGTAACTAATTTCCTTAAAAAATAAATTTATTAATAAAAATGTATTAATGATATGTAAATTATCCTTGAATTTTTTCAACCGTAAGTTTGTGGAACATCTTAATTAAATTTTATTGAGCAAAAAATTGTTTTTTATTTATACTTTTTGTCCACAAAATAATTTTATTAATATTTTATTGTTTTATAAGTCTTAAAATATTATATTTATTTATTATAAAGCCTATATATATTTCGGTATCACTGCCATCATCAGGGCGAATACAATTTATTGTATAAGTATTAAATTGTATTCGCCCTTTCGGTATCACTGCCATCATCAGGGCGAATACTTATACAATAAATTGTATTCGCCCTGATGATGGCAGTGATGCCGAAATATATATAGGCTTTATAATAAATAAATATAATATTTTAAGACTTATAAAAAAATAAAATATTAATAAAATTATTTTGTGGACAAGAAGTATAAATAAACGAGGAAGAATACAGTTGCCTTTGTCAACAGCATGTTACTTTGCTTACAATATTATTTTTTTAATATTTTAGTATTTTAAAATAATTTGGGTGAATTTTATAATTTCTAGAACTATGGCTTGTACATATTCAAACTATATGTTTATACATTCTTCAAAACCAGATTTTAACCTTCCACATAACGATTATCAATCCAAAACTTTTTCAAATATTCTATAGTACCATTTAATACTAAGTGGTAAATGTATATTAAATTTACTTAGTACATAATAGTAAATATAATTTTAAATATTATATTATATTATATTTAAATATTCCATTGACAGAATAATTTCTTATAAATACAATAAAATACATATATGTATGTAAATACGGCGCTATATAATATACAGCTATACTCTTATCATTCATTCACTAGTGACATATACGATATGTAAATAAACATGATATTATGTAAGTATGTATGTATATCAATATCATATAAATAAAAATTCTTTAAGTAACCGTTATGTTGTTTATACCCGTACGATAGGATCGGGTATAATAAAATTACTCCTCCGTTTGTAACACCTCGAAATAAGCGAGCTAGATATACCTTCAAAGGTATGGATCGGATCAGAAAAAAATTCTAAGACTTTTGAGCCATGTCCGTCCGTCCGTCCGTCCGTCCGTCCGTCCGTCAGCACGCTAACTCAAAAACTAAGAAAGCTAGAATCTTGAAATTTACACAAAATATTTTGGGAGTAATTTGTAGGTTCCCTATTTTTTTTGGTTGAGTTTGGAGCAAGCCTTAAGGTAGCTCTCGAACACCTAACTTTTAGATCCCCACATTTTTTTTGCAATAGAGCTATGAAATTTTAACTACTGATAGATCTCACAAAAATATTAATTTTATTTTTAATAACTTTTTTTTGTAGCCCCACCCGTTACGGAGCTACAGCTCCCCAAAGGTTCAAAAAAGCTCTATATTTAAATTGTTATAGCACAAGTTGTATAAGGTATATCTTCATTTTGAAAACGCCAAACGATTACGACTTTCATTAGCTTTAAAAGTGTATATACAATAAATATATATTTGTGGCATACGGTGTCTTAATTTACCGTTATGCGAAACTCAAATTTTGCAAAATTCTTTAACCCTTCTAGGTGTTTAAAAATAGGAAATTTTCAGTTTTTGACCCCTTACAGCTCCTAAACGGGGAGTGATAAAAAAAAAATTTCTGAAATGACTCATACTTATTTTCAAAGATCTAACTTCTGTCAAAATTTCAAGTTTCCAACTTAAACCGTTTAGAAGATAGAAGGGTTAAAGGATTTAAATTAAAAGGAGGTAAATTAAGACACTGTATGCCACAAATATATATTTATTGTATATATACTTTTAAAGCTAATAAAATTAGTAATCGTTTAGTGTTTTCAAAAACCTTATAAAACTTGTGCTATAACAATTTAAATATAGAGCTTTTTTGAACTTTTGGGGAGCTGTAGCTCCGTAACGGGTGGGGCTACAAAAAAAAGTTATTAAAAATAAAATTAATATTTTTGTAAGATCTATCAGTTAAAATTTCATAGCTCTATTTCAAAAAAAATGTCGGGATCTAAAAGTTATGTGCTTGAGAGCTACCCTAAGTTTTGCTCCAAACTCAACCAAAAAAAATAGGGAACCTACAAATTACTCCCAGAATATTTTGTGTAAATTTCAAGATTCTAGCTTTCTTAGTTTTTGAGTTAGCGTGCTGACGGACGGACGGACGGACATGGCTCAAATTAAAATTTTTTTCTGATCCGATCCATACCTTTGAAGGTATATCTAGCTCGCTTATTTCGAGGTTTTACAAACGGAGGAGTAATTTTATTATACCCGATCCTATCGTACGGGTATAAAAACAATTTTTTACTCAATAAATCTAAAAATGTAACTTATATGGTAGATATCAAAGAAGCAATTCCAGTAGTAAGTATCTAAATAGTATTCATTCAGGTGAAGTGAATAATTAAATTATCTTTCGAATGGTATATCGACACATCAGGTACTTTACATTTCTAGTTATGAATTTATTGAAAAATTTTTGAATAGTTAACAGTTTTATTATTTGCTTAGCTGAATTATATTAACGACCATATATAAATTATGTTGCTTTGTCCGATTTTCTGGTGTATATTTTTGTTTAATATATTAATAGAATTAAAATTTATTATTAATATTATCACCAATATTATATTTAAAAAATTTAATTTTAAAATTATTTCAACATTAATATCAGACTATAAATGCTTGCTCAAAAATATTATAAGTATGTCAAGGATATTATATTTCAGAATTTCTGAAGGAATGCCAAAAATGATAAATTTAAAGCTGTTGTGGAATTTTTTTTTTTTTGTGTGTTATAAATTTACAATACAGAAAAAGTTTTTATTTACAGTTGTAAACAGTACTTGTGTTTTTGTTTATCCTTCAATTAAAGCAGTACAGTTATATTGCTTAAAAGCATAGCAATGAATACGATTAAAAATGTCACCTACAGTGTTTTTCACTTGTTCTTTTTAATTTTGTTTTTAATTATTTTGACTTGTAAAGTAATTTATTCTAAAAGACAGCAACATTGTTTCATTCCTCATATCTTATTTTAGTTATATTTTTTTTTTCTTTAAAGAATCCTTAAAGCAAATAACTATTTTCAAGCTAACACTCAGATGAAAAATGAAATGCACCACAGTATATTGTAATTATAAATGCTTATTTATGCATATTTATGTATATGCATGTATTCACAAATAAACCATATAGTAATGAATTTTTTATGAAATATGTAGCAATATACACTTATCCACTAAATGAGAAATATTTAAATGTACCTATCTACATAATATGTCATTTTTTGCTGTACTAGAATTAGAGTTTAGCAAGAACCACTTACTAATCAAATGTTACGGTAATAATGAAATATTATTATTATAGTTTAATATTTAAATATTTTGGAAAAAAACGCATTCCGCAATAAAATTTAATATGTAAAAAGTGGGTAAATTTAGTTCGAATAAATAGTAAACAAAAAAAAAAATTTTTTTGGACGATGGGTGTCATAAAGCCATAAGTCATAAAGCCATATTTCACGAATATGGCTTTATGACCCATTCAAATGAGTCAATGAAAAATATTAAATCCTGACTGTGAAAAATAATAATAAATTTTGTGAAAATTTAGACATTTTCATGAAAAATAAAAAAAAAGAAGTAATAAGGGCTACCCCCGCCCAAAGGCATCAGGTCACAATACTTCAAGAGAAGCGCGAAGGGCTGAAAAAGGGGTGAAGAGTGGCTCGAAGAAAGAGCCGCGATGGTCGCCACGAGGCTGATAGAAAATTGTTTGAAACCTTTTGAAAATATTGATTAATTATGTGATATTGAAAACCCTCTTCAAGTTATAGTTGGTTACAAAATCAGGGTATTTCCCGTTTTCCAAAATATTTATATATATTATATTATGTATATGCTAGATTTTAACTTAAAGGGATTTCAGAGTTTGTTAAAAATCAGGGTATTTTCCTTTTTCATAGTATTTACACATATGTATATGCGAAATTCTGAATTAGGAAGGATTTTAGAGTTGGATTCTAGAGTTTCCATTTAGAATAGTTTTTCTTTTAAAGTATTTTTAATCGAATGAAATATAACATCATATGGCTTTATTACACCCCGCTGGCTTGGACATTCATCTATTCTAAAAAAATCATCTATTTTCCAGTTTGTCTAAGGTTTGGTACTTGGTCTTTGGACGTTATTCGTTATGGTCTATTTGCTCACTCGTTTTTTGACAAAACTTCTAAATCATTTCAGATAAAGTAATGTCTAATTTGAATCGTAAATTGATAGTTTCATTAATTAGATTAATTACATAAAATTATTTTGTTACAAAACCGTTTTGTATTCCGCCACCCGGTAAGAAATTTAAACAATTATAACCCAGGTTATATTTTTGCAATTTGACGACAGAAAATATTTAAAGCTTTATAAATTAAGAATATTTTTTTGCAATCCATTATTTAAGTTATTATTCTTAATTGTAAACACAATATTATTTGGAACACCCATATTTTCTATTTGTTTGGAAAAGAAGTTCGATCTTTGAATATTTAGTTTAAGTTATAAGAACATATTATTATCTACATAATAAATGCAGTATGTTTAAATTTATAGATATAAGTAGATATAAACACCTTTTCTTTATTTATATGAAGTGATGCAATGGGTATGGAATGGGTGGCATAATTCCAAAAAATAACATTCCTGCACATTTACAAAATTCCAAAGATTGAACAAATTTAATTTAAAAAAAAAAAATAAAATCCACAAATTTAAAAAATTTAATTTTGGAGGTACTAGCCTATATTATATTTCAAGTGCTTGGTTGTTAAATAATATGTATATGAAAAAGTTATTTGGAGGGATCTTGAAGTTTGTTACAAAATCAGGGGTAGGTATACGATTTTTCCAGAATATGTACGTATATAAATAACGAAGAATTTTTGAATTAGTTACAAAATCAGAGTTTCAATAATTTGTTTAGCAAGGGTTTGGGTGTGGTACCACCATTTTAAATGTCTTGTTGAAAATATGTATGTAAACAAAATAATTAGAAAGGATTTTATAGTTGGTTACAAAATCAGAACCCCGATGGATTTAGCGATGGATTTCAGCAATATTTAAAGTACTTGCCATTAAATTTTGAATTTTTTTTTAGTATGTAACCACCCTGTAATTTATCTCTACAAAAAACCTTTAAAGATGAATTAAAAAATTTGATACAAAGAATAAAATATTTATTGGTTTGATGAAAAATTTGATTTTTATATTGACGTGCCACAACTATGATATTTAGAAAATTATTCAATTTATTTCAAGTTAACTTTTTTTTGTTCTCATTTTATTCCATTATTCAGCTTTTAAGTAAATATCACTTTTGAAAACAAGTTTTTTTTATTTTATTGCATCAATTAAATATTTTATTTTTCTAAAAAACCCCATAACTAAATAAGGAGAAACACTCTGACACTATATTACAAAATTTTATTTGCTCAGCAATTTAAAACATTTTAAAATTCCATGTCATAATTTAGAATGGCTTTTATAATGAAATTGTTGTTAAAATAATGTTGGAGAATTTATATATAGTTTTTATAACAGTGATGGATATATTTTTCGGTGTGATGGTCTTTATTAAGAATTTTCAAAGAAATATTTTATTAAATGTTGTTAAAATCAGGAGATGTAAATTATAAAAAAGGGCTTGACCATAGATATAAGTAATTATAATAAGTGAATCTACTTTTGAAATGAAATTAGTATAGGTATATTTAATATTATCTATACTATAATTGATGGTGCGTAGACAAAATATTTTTTGCCTTTTTCACCACAATGTTATATAATAATATGTAATTGAACTTTATTTTATACAATAACTATAAATATAATTCTTTTATTCCGCTTCTTAAGTAAAGCAACAAACTCTGGATTTTTAAATACTTTTCTTCCTCTGATTTTTCAATAATTTTATCATATAAATGTCCTTATGTAATATAATTTTAGTAATACATCTCTTTTGGATCAGTTCTGTATACAACACTATTGTGCTTCCATATCGTTTCTATTTCTTAATTTCTTATTTTCAATTCATCAAGTTCCCCTAATTTAAATTATCTATCCGGTTATTCATTTCTGCCTTATTTGCTGAAAATTTCTTATTTATGAAAATTTTAGTCAAATTTATTGAAGACACAAACCATTCTTCAATAAGTTCATTAATAGACTCAACCCAATTATAAGATACACATTTAGTTTTTCATTTTGTTAAAATTGGTAATAATAAATATAATAAATGCAAGGAAACTAAAATTATTTTTTTAATACTATGTATTTCCGCCTTTTATGACGTATTACGGACGTATCATATAGAATAATAAGTATCGATAACTTAAACATTATTAAAGTCTCAAAGTTGTATTAAACTGTGATGGTAGTTGTACACAAAGTACACATTATACTATTCATATTACCTTTTTGTAATTATGTTTATTTGCATCATGAAATATGCCTTCAACTGTATAATGTTGATGGTATAGTTAGGTATATAAAAATATGACTGAGATTATTTTTATGAAAAAAGTATAGTATGTTTACCAAACTGTATATAGATATTAACCCTTAATAATACAATATGTATGTGAATTTTATAAAAAAAAATTTTTGTAGTACCATTTATGTAAGACATGATTATAATGGCTTTGTAAAAGTATTCTTTGAGGTTTTTGAGGTGAATCGTAATATAAATTTAAAAAAAATGGTTTGTATCTATATAAAAACACATTGCCTATGAATAGTGAATAAATAGTTCGGTTTTTTTTTAATCCTAACAAGTATATATTTTATATTATGTAAATTTTTCTTTTTTTTACAAATTTTTCAATAATTATTAATAAAGTAATTTAATTTAATTTTTAAGGATTATTATATTACATCTAACTATAATAGTAGATATATTCATTTGATATTATATGAATATTCGAAAATCTTCGATATGATTATAGATAATATAGAAAATCACAACCCTAACTATAATAATTTAATAGTCATCATCATAAGGATTATAATATAATATTTGAAGGTTTTTTCTCGTATAATAATGAAACTTGACGAATGTTTTTTTAAATGACAGCGAATGATTGTTATAACTTTTATACGAGTAGTTGACTATTGACTATTCAAATGTCTGTAATGACACTACATGTCTGTAATATTTGTATATTCTATGAGCTTTCTATATGACTTTATAGAACCATTTGTATGTTAACAATTGGAATGAAATATTTATACCCTTAAATAAATATGCCATTAGTTTCTTTGTTTATTTTGACTGTTATTGTTTTATAAAATGAATTTTTGTAAGGAGAAAAAGCAAAACATTACACCAGACTACAAAAAACGCGAAGAATCAAAATTAAATTTAAAATAAATATTTAGCAGATTTTTTTTAATAAGAAACTATAAATTTCTTTTAAATCTCACTTTTTAATTTGATCGAACGATCTTGTTAAAACTATTGTGACAATGTAAATTAAGATGTTTTTATTGATGATTTTTTGTCGAGTTTCTGGCCAACTGTGACGTTTCTGCTATAATTTTTATATCTCGTAAAACCCTATTTTCATCGGTGAAGTATTTACTATCCGATCGCTAACCTTTGGCATTTATACCTTTTTCAATTCCGATATCTTTACTTCGTTTTTTTTTCTACTAGGAAATAATATGACGGAAATATCTTAAATGCGATTGGTTTATTGAATGGTATACTATATTATACTATGGTACGTATATTCTTAAATATATTATAGAATATTATTAAATTCTACAAAAGTGTAATTTATATTTGGGAGTTCCGAAAAACTCATTAATAATTTAGAAACTGAAATTTTTTAAACTCTCCATAGTTTCATCCAATCAGTGTGTGTTGAATGGGACCATTACTGAATTTAATTATTTTCTTTACACTTACCCTTCTGCGAAATTCCTCCTTCCAATAAACTATTTAGAAATCTAAGAAAATACTAATTAGACTTATAAAACTTATATATTATGACTTAACATGGCAGTATAAAAAAGAACGGTCTTTAAAGGCGGACATTTTTCAAAGGAGAATGCAAACAGTTTAGAATACTGTGACTTCTACCAAAATTTTAAAGTTTCCTCAGAATTTTATATATAATGTAAAAAACAAAGAGATGCACTTTCTTCAATTTTAAAGAAACCTCATCTATAATTAATGTTGAAGCTAAAAAATTTTAGTGTTCTATTTTGAGAAACCCTATACAGGTGTTTAATAAATATTGTAAATTTTCAATTTTGAAGGGCTTATAGCTTTTACACAAGGGGTGGTATCAGAACAGTTTTCTGTAAAATGTGCTAATACAAAAATTTTTTCAGAAATTTTTGCATTTGACTTGAAATAATATCTTTTTATTTGAACACAAAATTAAAAAGAAAAGCTTGGATATTTCTTATATTGAAGGAGCAAAATCATTATAGTACAGTAGCAAACATTTATTTTATTATTTTTGTACAATACAATTAATATATTTTTAGTGGTTCATTTAACAAAGTCATTAAGTTGTTTTGTTAAACAACAATATAATTCATTTTGTTAGCAAAATTAATTAGATTTTTTATATCGGTCTCACTTTTTATACCCGTACGATAAGGATCAGGTATATTAAAATTGCTCCTCCGTTTGTAACACCTCGAAATAAGCTAGCTAGATATACCTTCAAAGGTATGGATCGGACCAGAAAAAAATTCTAAGTCGATTGAGCTTCGTCCGTCGGTCCGTCGATCCGTCCGTCCGTCCGTCATCAAGATAATTCAAAAACTAAGAAAGCTAGAGTCTTGAAATTAACACAAAATATTCTTACAACAATTTGTAAGTTTCCTATTTTTTTGATAGAAAGCTGATATCATAAAAATTTGCCGATAGATGTCATAAAAATATTAATTTTATTATTAGATAGCAACTTTTTTCTGTAGTCCCATCCGTTACGGAGCTACAGCTCCCCAAAGTTCGAAAAAGCTCTATATTTAAATTGTTATAACACAAGTTGTATAGGATACATCTTCATTTACCGTTATGCGAAACTCAAATTTTGCTAAATTCTGGATTTCTTCTATCTTCCAAACGGTTTAAGTTAAAAACTTGAAATTTTGAGAGAAGTTAGGTCTTTGAAAATAAGTCATTTCAGAAAATATTTTTGTATCGCCCCCATTTCGGAGCTGTATGTTGTCAAAAACTAAAAAAATCCTTATTTTTAAACAATTGTAACTTGAACACCTGTCCAAATTTACTATGGGTTTCGTACGGGTATCCAAGAGTTGACAAAGGCAACTGTATTCTTCCTCGTTTTATACCTAATATAATATACGAATATTATTATTGGTATATATATAATAAATGTCAGCTCAATAATTAGTGATTTAGCCTTCGAAGAAAAGAATTTACTTGGCTACGAAGAAAAGAATGTTTCTTTTACATTTCTCAAGTTAATGAAAAAATTCTCAAGTTAATGATCCATAGTAATGTGAGAAAACAAAATTCCAATTTGTGTTCAAAGAAAAGTTTTTGAAAATTCATCTTCATCATTTTGTATATTAATAGGTACATCTTATTACCTATATTATTTATATATAATTTTCAGATATAAATACGCTAAAACTTTTAAAATATTGTTTAAATTATTTTCAATAAAAGAACAGTTGATTTTTAAGGGAACGGTAAAGAAAAGGTAAAACAAGTATTCAATTAAAAAAATCTTTGTGTAGAATAATATTATTTTAAAAAAAAATCTTTTAAATAATATTTTTAGGTCCTCTATATATTTAAAAATAAAAGTATATATTGTAGTTATATACATATAATTTAACAGCTATAGTATTAAATTATGTATCATTAATAAATTACAATTCTATGATAGATACAAAACTATTCTTAATAGATTTTTTTGAAAGACAACTCGTATCGATAAGTAATTAAATAAACTTTCTTTTTTTCTTTTAAAAGAAAAATATCGTTAGAGGAAGTTAAAGTACAATTAAGTCTTCAGTTTGTATAAAAATTAATATTGTTGAAGTATTTAAAAGTTGAAAGAAAATATTTTATTATTATATATTATACCTATTACATTATTATATTATTATATATTAATAAATTTATTAATAAATTTAATTAAACTGCAATTTTAATTATTTAAGTACCTCAAATTTTTTACTAAAATATAGCTTTGTTTGTTTTTTGGAAACGAATTAGAAATTGAAAAAAACAAAATAAAATGGATAAAAAATGGAAAAAAAAAATTAGATAGAAAAAGCGAAGAAAAATAAAAGTTGAATATTTTGATGAATCTTAGAATCTTATACTCTAGGTCAAATTCATTACTTAGTTTGATGGGGTGTCATAAAGCTATAACTCATTAATCCATATTTCACGAATATGGCTTTATGGCCCATTCAAATGAGTCATAAAGTCATATTCGTGAATTTGGATTTATGACTCATTTGAATGGATCATACAGCCATATTTAATAAAACATTTATGTCGTAAAGCCATAATTAAATTATTCTCCGATTCAAATATATTTTTTTTTTGCATAATTGTTGTTTGATTGATATTGAAAAATGTTTGCATAAGCTTTAGTGCTGAAATATGTATGAAAAAAAATACTTAGGAAATATTTGAGTGTTGGTTACAAAATCAGGACATTCGCTTTTTCCAGAATATTATATAGGTAAAGATTCTGGAAAAAGGAACAATCCTGGTCGTTACAAAACTATAAAAGACTATAAAATTCCTCCAAATAGATACATATATTATATAGGCAGAACGTGGAAAAGGAGAACCTTTATTTTGTAATAATTTTTGTATTTTATTTTTACAGAATAAAGAATTAAGCCATATCAGGAAAATCATGAGGGTAAATGAAAAAGGTTTCTGATTTTCATACGAAAAATATTAAATTCTGACTGTGAAAAATAATAATAAATTTTCTGAAAATTTAGACATTTTTATGAAAAACAAAAAAAATCAGATGTTTTACATAATAATTTATATCAAAGCAAAATAACTTCTAATAATTTAACAACATTTTGTTTTATTCAATACGTTTGTTTTATTCAATAAGCAATGAAATCGTAAAAATATACATATGTATGTATGTGCATTCATTCATACATCCATTTACATTATTATGTATCTACTGTAAGTACATACATGATTTTTTTTTTATTCAAAAATATTAGAAGTAAAAAATAATAAAAACTGTAAACAAATACAAAACAAACATAAGATTAATATTGAATCTGCAAAAGAATAATATGCATAGATAATAAGTACATAATGTACATATATAAATTTTTAGAAATATAAAAAAAACGAGGAAGAGTGCAGTAGAGTAGACTGTGTCAACTCTGGGATACCCGTATGAACGTAATATATCCTGTTTCTATAAAACTTGATCATCTTTTAAAAACATTCAAAGTTTTAGTACCGAACTACAGAGATATATTTATGTAAATTGTGGAGTTGTATGATAGCTACCCGAATCTATTGCGCGTAGCTTCATTAAGTTCCAAGAAATGCAAAAAGCCTGAACCGGCTGCTTTAGATCATTCAAATTTTACAAAAGTTTTTGGCATGTAGCTCGACACTTTTTCACTAAATTTCAGATAGCTAGCTTCAATAGACACTGAGTTATTTTCATTTAAAAAGAGAAGTTGTATGGCAACTATCCGAACCTGTCATATCATCACAACCAAATTTTACAGAAGTTGTTGCCATAAAACTCGATCATCATTTGCAAAATTTCAGATACCTAGATTGAATAGACACTGGGTTATTTCCATTTAAAGAAAGAAGTTGTATGGCAGCTACTCGAACCCGGCGGCCGAAAATGCTGGAGTTAAATGGCAAAACTAACAATTTTGTAAAAGTGACGTAAATAAAAATTCAGCCTCCTAACTCCTTTATTTTTTGAGTTATCATGCGGACGGACACTGAGTTATCTTCATTTAAAAAGAGAAGTTGTATGGCAGCTACCCGAACCCGTCGCACCAACACAACCAAATTTTGCAGAAGTTGTTGCCATAAAACTTGATCATCATTCGCAAAATTGCAGATACCTAGATTGAACAGACACTGGGTTATTTCCATGTAAAGAAAGACGTTGTATGGCAGCTACCCGAACCCGGCTACAGAAAATGCTGGAGTTAAATAGCAAAACTAATAATTTCACAAAAGTAACGTAAAAAAATTTTCAGCCTCCTAGCTCCTCTATTTTTTGAGTTATAGTGCGGACGGACACTGAGTTCTTTCATTTAAAAAGAGATTTTGTATGGCAGCTACCCGAACCCGTCACACCACCACAACCAAATTTTGCAGAAGTTGTTGCCATAAAACTTGATCATCATTCGCAAAATTTCAGATACCTAGATTGAACAGACACTGGGTTATTTCTATTTAAAGAAAGAAGTTGTATGGCAGCTACCCGAACCCGGGGACAGAAAATGCTGGAGTTAAATAGCAAAACTAACAATTTTACAAAAGTGACGTAAAAAATTTTTCAGCCTCCTAGCTCCTCTATTTTTTGAGTTATCGTGCGGACGGACACTTAGTTCTTTTCATTTAAAAAGAGATTTTGTATGTCAGCTACCCGAACCCGTCGCACCAGCACAACCAAATTTTGTAGAAGTTGTTGCCATAAAACTTGATCATCATTTGCAAGATTTCAGACGCCTAGCTATATTAACTTCCAAGAGGTGCAAGAAGCCTGAACCGGCTGTTCTAGGCCAAAAATATTTTACAAAAGTTGTTGGCATATAACTCGACACTTCTTTACTAAATTTCAGATTCCTAGCTTCAATAAACACTGAGTTATTCTCATTTAACCGGATAAGTTGTATGGCAGCTACCCGAACCCGCCGCACCACCACAACCAAATTTTACAAAAGTTGTTGCCATAAAACTTGATCATCATTTGCAAGATTTCAGACGCCTAGCTTTATTAACTTCCAAGAGGTGCAAGAAGCCTGAACCGGCTGTTCCAGGACAACCAAATTTTACAAAAGTTGTTGGCATGTAACTCGACACCTCTTTACTAAATTTCAGATTCCTAGCTTCAATAAACACTGAGTTATTATCATTTAAACGGAGAAGTTGTATGGCAGCTACCCGAACCCGCTGCACCAGCACAACCAAATTTTACAGAAGTTGTTGCCATAAAACTTGATCATCATTTGCAAAATTTCAGAAACCTAGCTTGAATAGATACTGAGTTATTTCTATATAAAGATAGAAGTTGTATGGCAGCTACTCGAACCCGCCGACCGAAAATGTTGGATTTAAATAGCAAAAGTGACGTAAAAAAAATTTCAGCCCCCTAGCTCCTTTAGTTTTTGAGTTATCGTGCGGACGGACGGACGGACGTACATGGCTTAATCGACTCAGAATTCGATTCTGAGCCGATCCATACCTTTGACACTATATCTAGCTCGACTCCTTTAAGGTGTCACAAACGTAATGGCAAATTTATTATACCCTTGAACATAGTTCATACGGGTATAAAAATTGTTCATATAAATTCATATGGCGTGTTATGTATGAAATTTGGACTTAGAAAAAAAATTAAATAAGAGTTAAAGTTAGTCGCATCAAAAAATGTTCTATTGGTTGTTCCTCTTTAAGTTTGTAACAACTTTTTCTTAATAATTTTTGTCATAAAATTTTTCTGTTACGAAATATTCGTAAAAAGTACACTAGTAAACTACCACTTGCTGTTGTCCGATTTGCTCCAAAAACTTATCAATCCGAGATATTTATGTCAAAACCTTAAATATGAAATTGCAAAAAAATCCGCTCAGTTGTTTAAACTGTACACGTGCCCACAGACATACCCACGCACACACGAACCCATCCACACACACATACACACACACAAATGGAAAATATTTATATATACATATGTATAAGAGAGATTTTGACTTAAAGGGATTTTACGGTTAGTTAAAAAATCAAGGTATTTTCCCTTTTCCCGAATATTTACATATAAGAAATTGCAAATGAGGAGGGATTTTAGAGTTGCTTACAAAATCAGAATATTTCCTCTTTTTCAGAGTATATATACATATAATATGTAAATGTGAAATTCTGAATTAGTAGAGATTCTAGAATTTTTTATTAAAATAGTTTTTCTTTTAAACTCTTTTTAATCGAATGAGACATAACACCATATTGAAATGGGTCATAAAGCCATATTTTTAAATTATGGTTTTATGTCACTCTAAGCGGTAGGGTGGGGTTTACTTAAAAATGTTAGTTTTCTTTTAAATACATGGGTAAGTTGGTTATGCATAAATCAAACCAAGTTAAGAGGAATATTGTTAAGTTCGTGGAGATCAGATTCGAATCCCAATAAAAGTGAAAACTATTTTATCTACTTGATCATATACTACTCGTTATAATTGCATTTCAAATTTATTATTAATTATATATTAATTATATAAAAATGTTTAAAAAAACTTAATAAACAAATTTCGAATGTCAGCAAACAATTTTGATGTCATTAACTTATGGCTAATAACTTTAAATTTATTTTTGTAACTTATTTTAGTCTCTCGGAGTCAGTTTAGTATAAAAATGAATGAACATGCATGAACAATAAATTCTAAAACAAAATTTCTAATATATTTCAATTATCCAAAAACTTCCTTTGTACCTTCCCATTTGTTGATTTGTTACATTGTACCTTAACATTGGTTTCAACGTGATTCTGGCTTACAGAAATGAACACAATATAAAAATATATTATTTTGTTTATGATAATAGTCAGCTTGTCCTCACCTTGTTCTTAGACAAGAACGTCAATCGCTGAACATTATCGGTTTATCTATTTCGACTTCTCATTTTTTTTATTTTGCTGTATACGGAAGTAAAACTAAAATATTTAGTAGGTATATGAAGTTTTTAGTATAATAATAGCACAAAGTAAACTAACAAAACTATAAAATGGTGTTTATATCAGCTATAACTGAAAAAAGGAACTCTTTAAAATACCTTTCTTATATTACGAGAAAATTGTTTGTGGAACTTGTATCTATAATTATGTCAAGGAATGTAATGAATTAAAAACATTTCAAGCATAAATACATAATATTAATTTATAAATAATATTGCAACAAAAAAATCTGTAGACTGTATATCAAATCTATAAGACGTACTCTTTAATTCAAATATGATACAAAATTTTATCAGAAAAATTGATTTGTTACAAAATCTTTAAAATTCAACAAATAATAAAACTAGGGTAATTCCCAAGCACCTAAATATACCTAATAAATAAATATTTTCTGCAATATCAATTTATTATAATCTACAAAAAAAAATTTGAATAAGATACAATAATGTACTTCAATTTTAAAATATTGATAGAAAGCTCTAAAACTTCAAACGATTATTTAATATGAACTTCTTAACTTTATCAAAATATATTATATAGCTTCAATTTAAAAACAATACTTATATAACAAATTATTAGTGCAATATTTCTTAATATCAAATGAATTTCTTCAATCGTAATTGCATCATACATGCATAATTGTATAGATTGTTTTAACTTGAAACTACTTGACCTGTTAACTTTAATAAGAAAAAGAGTTATTGCTTTTATTATATTTTGCATTATTCTGCAGACAAAAGTAGCTTAAATATATCAGACAGATTTAAAAAAAACGAGGAGACTGTAAAGTTGACTGTGTCAACTCTAGGATACTCGCACTATATTATATTATATTGTCTTGCTTTCATTAAATTTAATAATCTTTTCAGTATTTCAGACGTCTATAATAGCTTAATTTAATATCAAGTTATAAGGATATAAATTTCGCAATTCTTTGACAGTTACCCGAATCTGTTGCGCTAAATCAAACAAATTTTGTAGAAGTTCTTTGTAGGAAACTTAATTTCTTTTGAAATTTCGGATACCCAACTTAATTAAATTCGAGTTATGCTCATATAACAAAGAAGTTACATAATGTGGCTACCATATTATATGTGACTATTCTACATGGCTACTGTATATGAATTTGCCCGTCGAAGTTGTTCAATTTCAATATCAAAAATGGGATTTATGAAAATGCCAAAACAGTAGGAATTCTAGCTCTTGATAGCTCCTGCTTTTTGACGCTCTGAACAAGAACATTGTACACCTATACATATCTATTTCGTTTTCTTTTTCTTACGTTTTCTTACGTCACAAAATTTAATGGCAAATTTGTTATACCTTTAGAATTATATGCGCAAATAAAGATAAAGCATTTAATACTCGAAATAATATTCTTTATTTTTTAACATTAAGAATTTATAATATAAAAATAGAAATAGATCAAAAATATTTCATTGGAATAAGATACGGTACCTATGTAGAGCTTTAGTTGATTATTGTACTTAATTTTTAAAATCAATATTAACAATTTAATAATATCTTTAGGTATATAAAATTCAGGTTAATATAATATAGATATTATAGGTATTACTACTTGGATATTCCTATATGTATTTATTGTCTAACAAATGATATTTTTTTGTATAACAGTTGTAACAGAAAATTAAATACACAGAACTTTTGAAAATAAAATTTTTTTTTTATGTAAAAGTTTTACCAGGTTTT
The DNA here is from genome assembly GCA_947095535.1 of Poecilobothrus nobilitatus. Lineage (NCBI taxonomy): Eukaryota > Metazoa > Arthropoda > Insecta > Diptera > Dolichopodidae > Poecilobothrus > Poecilobothrus nobilitatus. The sequence continues at coordinate 232,481,312 of OX352773.1, forward strand.
TACTACAATATAATATAAGTATAATCTATATATTTAATCGCCTTATTTTTCTCCATACAAAACTTTAATAATAGCCAAAAAAAAGCTTTTCTTATTCTTTAGGTAACCATGTTTTTTTCTAAATATTTTCGCGATATTTCAGGTGAAAACAGGTAAAAATACAAACATTTTAATATTTTTAATAAATGAAAAAATATGTTTAATTGTTTTTCAAAAATATATTATTATTTATGGATATGTGTATGTACGGTAAATTTTAATTATGTATGCATTTTGAATTACTTTTTAGGATCACTTTTTTTTCTCCCCTAAGGGAAGTGGGAATCTTCCAAAGACACCAAGACTTTCCCCCTTGGTAGTGTCAGATTCTTACTGACTATACCCACCTCCCCCTTTAGCCAATATAATGGGATGAAACTCTTACCTGCGAACGCAGTATATTGGCTAGAGAGTAGGGATAGGAAAGGATAGGGAATGGATACGGAAACATTGAATTGGGAGTGGGACTGCAAGGCAACAATGAATCCGCTTATTATTATTACTATTTGGTTAAAAGTGACTAAAGCCGTCACAACAGTTACAACATGTAGTAGTAAATTTTTTTGCTGAAGAAAAATATTTTATATTTTATTGCTTTATTTTTTAATAAAAAGTTCCAAAACTGTTTTATTCACTATAAACTGTCTTGGAAAAACGGAACGAAACGGAAAATATATTTCAATAAAAATGCCACATAACAGTGACTCCTACTTTTATGTAGAAAAGTAGAAGTAATTGCTATTATTCTTCTTTTATAGCAATATATTTTAGTACCTATTTATTTAAAAATAAAATATTGATGTTTACATTAAAAATTTTAAATAATAATAAAAAGGGTTCAATGGTTAAACAATTCCAAATATACGATCCAATTTCCATCCGACATTTTTGTGTACAACATGAATTCAACAATCGGGCCCTCGGTGGCCTAGTGGGTAATAGCGTATAAAATACGCTGTAAACAACGAGGGAGTGTTCGTTCGAATCCCACACACGTCGTAAGAGTTATTCTCCCTTACGACATGTACAGCCACGTCTGAACAGGAAAGGCTGTGTAATTTCCTGTCCACATTTATGTGGCAGATTAATACATTAAAAAAAAAAAATTCAACATTCAACATTCAGACCATTCAACTCTTCAATATTATTTTGACTATTAACAATACAAAATATACAACACAACGCTTGTTGAAATGTAATATGTTTTTTAGCACATTTCCAAAAAAATTTTGAAAAAATGTGCTTATTAGTTTCACTCTGTCCGTCCGTCCGTCTGTTTACAAAACTTCTACACCGTTAAAGATAGAGAAAAAAAATTTTAACCATAGGTAGGTCTCATAAAAAAAATAATTTTGTGGAACAACTTTTTCATGTAGCCCCCCCCCCATTACGGAGCTACAGCCCCTCAAACTTTGAAAAAGCCCTATTTTTAAATGCATATATCTTATGTTCTGCTTAAGATTTTTTCAATCTGAAAACGTCATTCGACAGGTATTTCTTTTATCTTTGTAAATTAATATCAAAATTATACAATTTTTTTAAATTTAGTATTTAAATTTACCGTTATGTGAAAACCCAATTTTGCATGATTTTTCTACTTTCATAACTCCGGCACGCTTCTAGATAGAAGCTTGAAATTTTGAGGCAAGAAAGAACTTTTAGAATTAATATAAGTTTGCTTAGAAAATTTTTTCGGACCACCCCCTGTTTATGAGCTATTAAGGCTTAAAAATTGAAAATTTGCTATTTTTAAACACCTGCAACTTAGGAACCTGTACACATTTTACTTCTGCAAGATATACAAATTAAAGCTACAGTAATATGCTTTTACGTGTGTTAAAGGTTTATTTTAATTGTAAAGGGTTCCAAAGTTGCAGCTCTTCAAAATTGCGAAAAAGCCCCATTTTCAGATGTATATATCTCAGGCTATGCGTAACAGTTTTGCAATCTAAAACCGCCAGAAGATCGAAAATTTTATTATCTATATAAAACAATATCAAAATTATGTAATATTTTGTAATTTACTATTAAAATTTACCGTTATGTGAAAACCACATTTTGCATGAAATTTCGTTTTTCATAACTCCGGCACGCCTTTAGATAGGATTTTTTGAGACAAATTTTTGAAATTTTGAGACAAGAAAGAACTTTTAGAATTAGTATAAGTTTCCTCAGAAAATTTTTTGATAACACCCCCTCTTTAAGAGTTATTACGCCTCAAAAATTGAAAATTTGCTATTTTTAGACACCTGTAACTTACGCACCTGTACAAATTTTTCTTCGGCAAGACATGAAAATTAAAGGTTTAATAATACATTTTTACGTGTGTTAACGGCTTTTCTTAGTTATGTAGGATTCTGGAATTACAGCCCCTCAAAATTTCAAAAATGTCCTATTTTCACATTTTTTCTTATTACATGAAATTTTCAAATTTTTGTGTAAGTCACACTTCTAAATAGTTTATATTGAGTTTTGGAAATGTGCGCTTTTAAAAACCGTTGGTTTACATTCTACCTTGTTTAAAATTGATTCAACCGTTGGTCAACTCGTCGTATCGTGTAAGAACCGTTTAATGTCTTAATGTTACAATAATATTATAATGTTATGTATTTCATATATTATGCTAAAAAGACCCCTCTTTTTTAAAAAAATTGACTGAACTATATTGTTCAAAATACTTATTTATTTATCAGTCATGAAAAAAATAAATACAACTTAGATATCATTTTATTTTTAATATCAACATAATAAAATGGAATTATAAGGATTTTTGGGAGAGAGAATTGATTTTGCTTTTTTTTTTGTTTGTTTTGCGAAGCAATATGTGGGAATCTCGAAACACACCAATGAGACAAACCCGCGAATTCCTTCCTTTAACCAGAACATTAGGTTCAAACTTATGGTATAATGTTCTGTTTAGTTTTGGGGATTGAACTATAGGAAATTTGGAAATATGAGAAGTTACTAAATGTTAGTTGGGAGGGTTGTTTGGAACAAAGATGTTGATAATGTTCTTTTTAGACTTTCTAATCTATTTGATTAGACACGTTGTTACCCTGTTCTTTTAATAGATTTTAAGAGCATGATTTATTTATTTACATTTTATCTTTGTATTTTAACTTTAGTTTCAAATTTATTAAAATATAAATAACAATATTATAGTGGTTAGGAAGTTTCGCTGACAAACTAAATAATAATTAAAAGAAAATCTGGCGCTGTAGATACAATTAAAAAATGTGTTATACTATTATTATAGTTTACAACTTTCGAAACTGTACCGTCATTCTTCTCTAAAATCTGATTATATTAATCACATTATCTACTCCTCAATAAATTTTAATTAGAAATTTTACATCGAATTATTTTCTTTCACAAAACTTGTTAGGTTGAAATAATTTTTCTTTTAATAAGAAATTATTTTTATATTAGTTACATATTTGTGTGTGTTTATTATTACACAAATCTTTTCTAAATTTTTAATTAGATTATTCTAAGAAATATTATTCACAAGGATTTTAAAATAATAACAAATAATATAATTTTATTTTATATTTTATAAAAATTTAATTAGTAGAATAAATATTATAGCTAATGCCAAAAACAGAATTCTAACGAGTAGCGATTTTTTTGAAATATAAAAATAAATCATTTGTTTTAAAAAAAAGATGACATTTAGCAGCAATCTTCGGAGAGCAGAAAAACGCTATGCGTCAGAATTATAAAGTGATGAAATAAATCTAGCTTTTTCTATATTTTGCCCTTGGCAGTCATAGAGTGACATATTATATAGGCTTAATAATCAAGCAGGAAATTTCAAGTTTGTTTTAAGTCTAAATAATACGATAAATTCTGGTGGTCGTCGCTGTCGGCTATCTAATCGGCTAATTATTATCGATAAGATGTTTTTAATTTCAATTTCGTTAGTCGTCACTGTCAAACATGTTTGCGAAATGTATATTTAAGGCATAAAATGTTTAATATTTTGAAAATCAAATTAAACATTTATATTATAGTGTAGTAGAATGAAAATATTATTAAACTTACTTGTCAATACTATTTTATTTCATTATAATGTCATTATTTTATAATAATAATATAACAATGTCGTTAACACTATAATTATTTGAGGTAATAATGTACTCATAAATAATATGCCAGTTGACACGAAGATAATAGTGTTGACGGTTACTTGTTCACACGATATTTTTGTTGATTGCTGCATTTTGGGAAATATGATTGTGTCTGTGAATAAAATTCATTTTAAAATATGCAATATAGGTGACACATCAAAATTTAACAAGTTGACATTGAATTTCAATAATTATATTTGTTATAAATAACAAAACAAAGGTTTTTAAATAAGTAGATTTCACTTTTAAAATTTTCAACCTTTCTTTTGACTGTCTGTAATTCAATGATTTTCAATGATGGATTTTTGCTAGAATAGTTTTAAATTATAAAATATATACGGTAGATAACTATCTAATAAATAAGGAAGAAATTCTGTTTGTTTGTTTATTTGTTTGTTTGTTTGTTTGTTTGTGCCCTTTTCACGTAAAAACCACCAGTCCGATTGCAACCAAATTTTGCAGGAACGTTCCTACGACCCCGGAAAGTGTTATAGGCTATATCGCGTTTCGGTTCATTAACCCATTGCGGCCCGAGAGCCATTTAAAGCCGTTTCGTTTTTTCGTTGTCCTGCCTAAACGGTTTGATCGATTGAGTTGGACAAATATTCTTATTATCATTGGACGGGTACCGAAGAAATTTGGATTCAATATATTACCCGGATTCGGCCCGGCGGGCTTCCAAAAAATTTTTTGTTTCCGATTTATGTCCAATTTTGTAAGGTGGTTTTATGGTCTGAAAAAAAGCCTGTGACAAATTTTTATGAAGATCCGGTAACCCGTTTGGGCACGAGAGCCGAACGAAGTTCATTAAATTTTTCTGTTGTCCTGCTAAAACGGTTTGACCAATTGAGTTGGAAATTTACAATAGTGTAGCTCTTTACCACAGGAGCTCAGTGAGTTGATTTGGTTTCGATCCATTAACCCGTTTCAGCACCAGGGGTCAGTGAAGTTTTGTAATTTACTTAGTTGTCGCACTTAAACTGTTTGGCCAATTGAGTTAAAAATTTATCAAAGTGTAGCTCTTTACCGCAGGAGCTCACTGAGTTGATTTGGTTACGATCCATTAACCCGTTTCGGCACCAGGATTCAATGAAGTTTTTCAATTTCTTTGTTGTCGCGCTTAAACGGTTTTGCCAATTGATTTGAAAATTTACAAAAGTGTAGCTTTTTACCACAGGAGCTCACTGAGGAGATTTGGTTACGATCCATTAACCCGTTTCGGCACCAGGGCTCAATAAAAATTTTTAATTTCTTTGTTGTCGCACTTAAACCGTTTTACCAATTGAGTTGAAAATTTACAAAAAAGTGTAGGTCTTTATAACAAAAGCTTTCTGAGTTGATTTGGTTATGATACATTAACCCATCAGGCTGCAGGCCATGAAGTGTCTCATTTTTTGTTGTTGTGCTTAAACGATTTGACCAATTGAAAATTTGCACAAGTATTGCACTTTGGCACACAAACTCATTCAATAAATTTTGTTGTGATACATTAACACATTTCGACACGATAGACTGTCAAAAAAAAATTTTGTTTCTAATTTCGGTCTAATTTGGGAGGATGAATTTATGGTTCTAAATTAAGCCTGTGACAAAATGTTTGTTAACGTTTATTAACCCATTTCCGCACGAGCACTTATTAATAATATTTTGCCTAATTTTGTGTATTGTTATTATTATTAAAAAGATATTTCCAACACTCTTTACTTTTATCTAAACTGTTTCTAATATTCCATAAAAACCTTTCAATGCAAATTTCTAATATAGAACAGTAATTAAAGTAACCTTATTAAGTATCTTAAGAATACTGTGTTTAAGTTTTAACAACATAACATTTTCGGCCGTTATTTAAAAACAGAAACAATCTCCTACATTAGACAATCATCATGTCATCATTCAGAAATGCATTACTTACATGTGGTCTTTACATGTGGTCTACCTATATAAGATGCACGTGTATAATATGTTTCCCATAAAATATTGAAATATGTGCATATAGTATGTATAATATCCGTATATTTAAAAATACTATAAACTTTATCAAGTAAATTAGAAAACATATTCACATTTCAGTACATCATTTAATCAAAAATGAATTCATACATATTTAAAGAACAGAAAACCTTACATTCTTATCCATATACAATTTTTACACATATTTTTAGCCAATCAATTTGGAAACAAAATTAGAAAAACTAAACGTAAAAAAATTCCGGTTGATTTATAAAGGTAAAAAACAATCATGTATTTTTTATATTGAAAATATGTTAAACAGAACCGGAAATGTACGCATTTAAAAAGAAGTTTTTTCAAAATTTGAAGAGCTGTCGGTGCTGTAGGATCTCCAACGGTGAGGGTACATAAAAAAGTTGCTCTAAAACATTACTCTTTTAAGAGACCTATGCATAGTTAATATTTCATTACTCTTTATTAAACAGTATATAAGTTTTAGCAGACGGAGGGACAGAGCGAACTTAATAACAAATTTTTCAAAATGTGCTTAAAAGGATAATTCACAAAAACATGAAGTGATATTACTTACGAAAAAAAAATGTACTACATTATGGTCATAATTGAAATGCGATTTTATGTCTCGGTATTAAAGAATATATTGTGGAAATTCACTTCGCCGTAATTGTGTACTCAATAAATTATTGATTCCTTTAAAAAAATTTTGTAGAAGAATTGTCTCTAATTCTTGGCTCTGTTTATTCAATTTAACTAAATAATCTAATAAAAAATAGAATATAAACTACCAGCATCTGTAAATGCATAATAATAAGTTAACTATATTAATTAAATTATATTAACGTAGAAACAAAAGTTAATAATTTTTATTTCATAAAGCCAATAAAATACTCCGGGCAACGCCGGGTACTCTGCTAGTATTAAAATAAGGAAGATTTATAATTTTAGGATTTTATTTTAACATTTAATTCATGATCAAGGTATAGGTAATTAATAATTTTATATGTAGGTATACATATTTTAAATATTATGTAAAAACATTGAATTAACTCTCAAATTTTCAAGAATTATAATATTTTAACCATTTGATTTAATATTATTTTTGCAAAATATTTTTTAAACCTGTTCATATATACCTACTCTTCAAAAAACTAAAATTTAAACAAATGAGTTGTAAATGTTCTATGAACTTTAACATATTAATAATTGATTAAACTTAGCAATAAGATTATTAATTAATATATTAATTATTTTTATTAATATATTTATTTAATTATAGAATTAACAAATAAATTAATTAATTATACAATTATAAAAACATTAATTAATTATAGAAATTACATTAAAATTTATTAGCATTTCGATGTGTTGCCGTATATATTTTTTAATTGATTTATGATTATTAATTGATTTATTTTCTTCATCAAAATACTGACATTTGTAAAGTTATTTTAATAATATAAAATCATTTTAATTTTATACAAAGTTTTATTATGGTTTTATACACAGTAGTCGTGTTTGTGGAATCACAAGCCATCGGTTGAGTTACCGAAAGTCGGTATTGTTTATTTATTGTGTACGATTTATAGTAATAGTTTAGAAAAATAGTAACATCTTCTTCAAAATGTCCCTCTAAATTTTCTTAGCCATCCTACATAATTCCTACCTAAATTTCTCCAAAAATCCCTTTTTCTAAGAATCCATCCCACATCTTCTCTCATTCTTTAAATCGAACTGTACATTTGTATTAAAGATCCTAACCTAAAATTTGATTTAAAAGGGGGTGGTTTTGGTTGATCAAAGTTCAATACTATTCGCAAGAATCACGTGCAATTTTTCTATGTGACTTTTAAAGTTCTCCATCGATCCTCGTAAAAAAAAAGTCAAAAATTTTGAACTTTCTGATCAAGGTAAAACCAGATGAAAAGCTAAATAAAATTTTAAGTTCAGGAGCATTTCAATGAAATTTCGACACTCTCGTCATTGCCATGTCGTAAAATTCATTCTGGTTCATTTTAATTCAGTGTCTCAGAGCCATTATATTTTGAAATCAGTTAAGTTACGGTTTTTAAATTTTTGTTTTCAAATACAATATACTAGATAAATCCGATGTAGCATACACCAGTCTTGTAATCTAGAAATAATGTTGCTAATACTGGTATTTTAGTAATCTAGAAATAATGTTGGTTTTTTATCACTTAACTTTTTAATGAAATAAAAAGAAATTTATAGCTTATCTAATATAAGTAGTTTTATTTATCTTAAAAACGTTTCTTGAGAACTATATGCTCTCTTCATCAGTAAGAATACTAACTTTTTACAATAAGAATCAGAATAAACTTAAGTAAACGTAAAAATGTACATAACAACATTATGTTAGGCGCGACAGTCCTCGTTTTTTCAAAAATAATCTTTCTTTTTCATAAAAATGTCTGAGTTCGTATAAAATTCAGTATTTTTTAAGTGAAATGTCAAAATTGAATACTTTTGTATGCGAGGTTTTCAAAATTAATTATTTTCATATGGAAATTTGAAAATTTAATTTTTTTTTGAATGAAATGAAATTGGTATATATATGTATGTGTAGGCATACTGTAAGTATTATTAGTTGGATTCAAAATTAGACTATTCCCCTTTTCCAGAATATTTATGTCCATATATATGCACGTCCATGCGAGATTTTGAAATTTGGGAATTTTGATTTTCGGACTTTGATTTTTGAAGATTTTGTTTTCGTGATTTGGAATTTGGGATTTTAATTTTCGGGATTACGTACCCAATCCTATAAATTTACAATTTTTGTTATTCTTTTTTTCTGTTATCTGCAGTATTAGTTTTTGCTATGAAAAATTTTATTGTTGCAAACGTTTACGGCTTTTATATAATAGAAGAAGAAGATTGTATTAGAATTCTTCTTTTCTTCAAAAAAAAAAAAACAAAAATCTATAAATAAAATCAACAAAATTCTTATATATTCAAAGATTTTTATTTTAAATATATTATATTTTCTCAAAAATAACTGTAGATACATTATTTTGATTGAAAATTTAAATTTAATGAAAACAATAAAACAAAACTGAAACAAAGCAACCAACCAACATCCCAATCAACTAGTTTCAAAGATGAAAAATTTCAAAGATATGAAATGTATTTTTTTTTTTTGTTAAGTCATAAAATTTATTCAATTGTTATGGAATATTAAAACAATTTTTTTTATAAACATTGTTATAACATTTATACGTTTCATATATTATGTATTGTATTTAAATTTTGACTTTTAACCTTTTAACTAGTTTTTTGAACCATTTTATAAGATCATATATTTCTAGATTGTATTTGTATTATGCTGGATGAATCTTTTTCAAATAATTTAAAATAATTTTTTTTTTCGAAGAAAGTTACAAAATATTTCTAAAAAAAAACGAGGAAGAATACAGTTGCCTTTGTCAACTCTTAGATACCCGTACGAACCGTTAGTATTTTCACAGCCTGTCACTCTGCTTATAATATTATTTATTTAATTTTTTTAGAATTTTAAAAAAATGTGGGTGATACAAAAAAATTTCTGAAATGACTCATGCTTATTTTCAAAGATCTAACTTTTGTCAATTTCAAATTTCCAACTTAAACCGTTTAAAAGATAGAAGGGTTAAAGGATTTTGCAATAATTCAGTTTGGCATAACGGTAAATTAAGACACCGTATAGCACAAATATATATTTATTATAAAGCTCATAATAGCACCTATCGTTTGGAATTTTCAGGTTGAAGATATACCTTATAGAGCTTGTGTTATTACAATTTAAATATAGAGATTTTTCGAACTTTGGGGGCTGTAGCTCCTTAACGGGTGGGGGTACATTTCGTGGCTCTATTTCAAAAAAATTGTGAAGATCTAAAAGTTAATTGTTATGGAGATACCCGAAGTTTTGGTATCTCCAAAACTTTGGTCGGAACTCAACCAAAAAAAATAGGGAACCTACAAATTGCTCCCAGAATATTTGTGTAAATTTCAAGATTCTAGCTTTCTTAGTTTTTGAGTTGGCGCGCTGACGGACGGACAGACGGACATGGCTTAATCGACTCAGAATTTTATTCTGATCCGATCCATACCTTTGAAGGTATATCTAGCTCGCTTATTTCGAAGTGTTACAAACGGAGGCGTAATTTTATTATACCCGATACTTATCGTACGGGTATAAAGATATTCAAAAAATCTATAATTTGTACTCATTGCACATAACTAAGTAAAATTTTATTTTGTTTTGTTTCTTTTGTAATATTTTATTTTACATTCTATTTATAGGGGTTGTAAAAAGAGGGAATGCTGTTTTTAGCACATTTTAAAAAAAAAATTCTTTAAATATGCTTATTAGTTACACATTTTGTTCGTCCGCCCATCTATTTACAAAACTTCTACACCGTTAAAGATAGAGAAAAATAATTTTAACCACAGGTAGGTCTTATAAAAAAATTAATTTTCTGGAACAACTTTTTCATGTAGCCCCATTCATTAGGGAGCTATAACAGCCCTTCATATTTTGAAAAAGTCCTATTTTTAAATGCGTAGATATATCTATATATATGTTCTGCTTAACATTTTTTCAATCTGACCGTTAAATTTACCGTTATGTGAAAACCAAATTTTGCATGATTTGTCTACTCTCATAACTCCGGAACATTTTAGATAGGGACTTGTAAATTTTGAGGGAGGGTAGAAAGAACTTTTAGAACTAGTATAAGTTTTCTCAGAAAATTTTTTTGAACCACCCCCTGTTTAAGAACTATTAAGGCTCAAAAATTGAAAATTTTCTATTTTTAGGCACTTGTAACTTTGGCACCTGTGCACATTTTTCTTTGGCAAGACATAAAAATAGATAATATACTTTTATTGTGTTAACGGTTTTTCTTAGTTATATAGAGTTCCGGACTTACAGCCCCTCAAAATTACAGAAAAGTCCAATTTTCATATTTTTTTTTATTACAAAAAATTTATTTCTTAAGTTTTCAAATTTTTGTTGAAGTCACAATTCTAAACAGTTTGTATTGTCTTTTGGAAATGTACACTTTTAAAAACCATTGTTTTACATTCTACCTTGTTTTTATTTTAAACGATTCAACGCAGATTATAGACATTTTTATATAAATATTATTATAACTTATATTATTATATAGTAGTATAGATTTATGTGCATTATAAAGAAAGTGAAGATTAAAAACAAAGGATAATATTTGGATTTGAGTAAAGTTTAAAAAAAACAAGGTAGAATGTAAACCAACGGTTTTTAAAAGCGCACATTTCCAAAACTCAATACAAACTGTTTAGAAGTGTGACTTACACAAAAATTTGAAAATTTCATGTAATAAGAAAAAATGTGAAAATAGGACATTTTTGAAATTTTGAGGGGCCGTAAGTCTGGAATACTATATAACTAAGAAAAGCCGTTAACACACGTTTCTTCGGCAAGACATGAAAATTAAAGGTTCAATAATATATAACCTTTAATTTTCATGTCTTGCCGAAGAAAAATTTGTACAGGTGCCTAAGTTACAGGTGTCTAAAAATAGCAAATTTTCAATTTTTGAGGCGTAATAAGTCTTAAAGAGGGGGTGTTACCAAAAAATTTTCTGAGGAAACTTATACTAATTCTAAAAGTTCTTTCTTGTCTCAAAATTTCAGGTTCCTATCTAAAGGGGTGCCGGAGTTATGAAAAAAGAAATTTCATACAAAATGTGGTTTTCACATAACGGTAAATTTAAATAGTAAATTACAAAATATTACATAATTTTGATACTGTATTATTTAGATAATACAAATTTCGATCTTCTGGCGGTTTTAGATTGCAAAATTATTACGCAGAGCCCGAGATATATACATCTGAAAATGGGCCTTTTTCGCAATTTTGAAGAGCTGCAACTTTGAAACCCTTTACAATTAAAATAAACCTTTAACACACGTAAAAATATATTATTGTAGCTTTAATTTTTATATCTTGCAGAAGTAAAATATGTACAGGTTCCTAAGTTACAGGTGTTTAAAAATAGCAAATTTTCAATTTTTAAGCCCTAATAGCTCATAAACAGGGGGTGGTCCGAAAAAATTTTCTGAGGAAACTTATACTAATTCTAAAAGTTCTTTCTTGTCTCAAAATTTCAGGCTTCTATCTAGAAGCGTGCCGGAGTTATGAAGGTAGAAAAATCATGCAAAATTTGGTTTTCACATAACGGTAAATTTAAATACTAAATTTAAAAAAATTGTATAATTTTGATATTAATTTACAAAGATAAAAGAAATACCTGTCGAATGACGTTTTCAGATTGAAAAAATCTTAAGCAGAACATAAGATATATGCATTTAAAAATAGGGCTTTTTCAAAGTTTGAGGGGCTGTAGCTCCGTAATGGGGGGGGCTACATGAAAAAGTTGTTCCACAAAATTATTTTTTTTATGAGACCTACCTATGGTTAAAATTTTTTTTCTCTATCTTTAACGGTGTAGAAGTTTTGTAAACAGACGGACGGACAGAGTGAAACTAATAAGCACATTTTTTCAAAATTTTTTTGGAAATGTGCTAAAAATTCTCTAAACAAAGAATGTAATAATATAAATTAGTTAATGAAGTAAAAATGATTATAGCAACATTTTATATATTATTATAGAATAGATAGATATATAATTTTATCCATAGAAAGTAAGTAAATAAGTAAGTAAAAGAAAGTAAGCAAGTTCTTAAGTCATTGAACCAGTATAATTCATCTTCAGTACAACATAAGTCATAAGTCATTGTAAAAATAATTATTGTAGTAAGTATATCTTTATTTTTCCCATATTTAAAGTTATTATTTACGCTTATATACCCACATTTAATTATTTAATTTTTCAATATATATTCTGAGTTAATTGGAAGTCATTGGAATTGAAAGTCACAAATTATTTTTTCTTAAAATTATCGAAAAATCATAAAAATTGTTATAACAATAAAATTAAATAATTTTTTTTTTTATATTTTATTTTAAACTTTTGTTAGGTATTTTTCATTTTCTATGGTAATAAAATTTTCTAATTATATTTTATGGTTTATTACTTAAGAAAAAATTGTCAATAAAATATTTAAGTAAGAAGCAGTCACAAAATAATAACGAAGAACATTGTATAGTGTAGACTTTGTCAACTCAAGGATACTTTCGCGAACATAATATACCTATGCTGTTTCCATAAAATACTATCATCTTTTATAAAATTTAAAATAATATGTGACTTAATTAAATATTGAGATATATTTATGTAAATTTTCAAGTTGCATTATTACTATATTTGAACCCATTGTTCCCAACCAAACAAACTTCATAGAAACTATTACTATAAACATGACTTATTTTCATAAAATTTCAAATACTTAGCTTTAACAGACCCTCAATTATTTTCATATAAAGAAATAAGTTGTATGTTACGCAGCCGCACTTGGTGAAGTTCAATACCGAAACTAAGTATAAATTATACAAAGGATAAATGTTAAAATTATCAGAAATCTGGCTCTTTTATTTTTTGAATTATTGTGCGGAAGAACGGACGTACATATGGCTTAATCAACTCATAATTCGATCCTGAACAAGAATTTATGTATATACTTTTCCATATATCTATTTCGACTCTTTTAAGGTGTTACAAACGTACTGGCCAAATTTATTATACCTTTAGAAATACGTTCCTATACGGGTATAATAATAACGTAGGAATAATTTCTTATAATGTGGTAAGAAATTGTATAGGTATACTTATATATTATTATGAGATCTATTAAGGACGGTAATAAAAGTAAATTCTTTTTCAAAAACATTACATTTTCTTAACAATTTTTTTAAAATAAGGTAGTATTTAGGTACACATTTAATTCAAAACCAGAATATAAAAATTTTTAAATTATTATTTTTATAATTTTCTAGATGAAAGATGAAAATAGTGAAAAATTTTGGAAAGATTTGCTTGACTTTAACTACCTGATCTAAATAAGAACGCATAACATTTATCAAAATATGTTCATGCGCATACATTTTATATGAAGACCACTAAAATACGCGACGTATCAGCGTTAGACCAGGCGTTAAACATTCGAATTTTTCATTTTGACATAATACCCGTTTTTTCATTTTTATACCCGTATTCAAGGGTATAATAAATTTACCATTACGTTTGTGACACCTTAAAGAAGTCGAGCTAGATATGGTGTCAAAGGTATGGATCGGCTTAGAATCGAATTCTGAGTCGATTAAGCCATGTACTTCCGTTCGTCCGTCCGTCGGCACGATAACTCAAAAAATAAAGGAGCTAGGAGGCTGAAATTTTTTTTACTTTACTTTTGCAAAATTGTTAGTTTTACTATTTAACGTCAACATTTACAGCCACGCCTGAACAGGAAAGGCTGTGTAATTTCCTGTCCACATTTATGTGGCAGAAAAATGTATTAAAAAAAATAATAAGTACGAATTAAATATATGCATTATAAAAAAATGCTCCTATAGAATTATATATTTTTTCAATTTTAATTGAAATTTATCGGAATAACATACTTTGCGACTAGATTGAAGAACGAACCCAGGTACAAAATATTATATTTTATGTTGTGAAAGAATCTGTACTTAGTGCTTTTATCAATTTATTAATTTTTTAAAAAAATTTATTTCTTAGTACATTCCATAATTTTTACTCTCTAGAATTATATGGAATTTTATTTTCATTAATTTTTTGAATTATTTAGTGAATGTCAATTCGATTTGATTTTAACATAATTTTTATAAAAATTTATGAAATGGAATTTATTGAATAGAATTGTTAATTTTTATAATAATTGAGAATAATAAAATATTCATATTATTTTATCACTTTTGATAAATTTTATCTTTTATGTTTAATAAATTTAATGAAATAATAATAAATAAATGTTTTATTATTAATTATAAAAAAAAATTATATTTCCTAGAAAAAAAAAATAATTAGATCATCTCTTATAATATTATTAACGAACATTTATATATTTTTCAATTTGAATCAATATAATCCAGCGCCAGTAGATAGGTACTTATAATATCTAAAACCCATTTTTACTTTTAAAATTGAACATATTCGGCCGGCTTGAATAGCTGTTAAACGGCTTCTTTTTTTATATTAACATAAGTCGGTATCTATACAAGCTGGGTATTTAAAATTTTGTCAAAAAAAAAGGTAGATAAGCGTTTGAAATATGGATAGTCTAATAAATTATTGTTAGTCACAGGTTCGGTTAGCTATTAAATTTATATGTTGATGTTTTTGTACTTATAAAAGATGTATATGTGAAATTTTGAAAAAGATGAAAAAGTTTAATGCCAAATTTTTGTAAAATTTGGTTGGTTTGATGGAATTGTATCCTGATTTAGAATAGGCCCAATTGTAACTGAATGAATAGTGTATTATAGTGAGGATAGAACAAATTAGAATTTTTTTATAATTTATTGATTATAATGTATGTTAGTACAAATAATAAAAAGTAAAATGATAAAAGATGACTGCGATAACGAACATTTCCAATTAGCAAGAAAATAACTGTAAGTTCTCCTTTATTCCTCCCGTTATCTTAGTCTTGAATATATTTGTAAACGTGAACTCTATATTCTTGCTTTCAAAGTTATTAATAATAATATCAAACATAACTTTACCCTTAATAGATCTATTGACATTCATAACCATGACACAAGAACCAAATCAAATTTCTATCTCACGCTGTTTAGAACAGATATTTAATCAAAAAAAGAATTGTTTGTTTAATTGTTTAAAAGTTTTTAACGACTTACCGAATGATTAATCTTAGTTAAATGGTACTATATTCAAAAAGCAATCATTTATTGGTTTTATAATTTATTTTCGAATAACTAAAAAACGATATTAATGTTTAAAAAATAAAAATAATTAAAATATTATGTTAGGTATTTTAAAACAATTATAGCTATATTTTTTCATAATACCTACATTGAAATATATATCATTTTTATAAATTACAAATATATTGCAAAATCAATATATTGCACCAATAATATTATATACTTATCCTTTTTATGTAGGTACTTTATATTTTCATATACTTCACAATAGTTTATTCAATACTACAACACTATTCATCTTAATTTTAAAACTTTAAATCGTGCAGTATTTTTTTATTTATTTAAAGCATTCTTCAGTTCATTTTTGTTACAAGTAGATATTTAACAAAAGAATATTATATTTAAGAATAACAGTGTTGATAATATTCAAAAATATTTTAAGCTACATATTTTATTGAATTCAATTTAACTACCTACCATGAAAGATATTATTTCTGTACTTATTTTATTTAATTTCGTTACCCCACTTTCGTTAAAATGTAATGGATAAAATAAATAAATTTTTCTTTTTCCCAAGTCCAAATTTTAATAAATGGTTTATATCTTTAAAAGAACTAAAAATTTTTGTATTTTCAATAAAAACTTTAAATTTATCTAATAATATTGAAATTTTATTCTGTATTCAAAGTAATATGCATGGGGTAATATGGGGTTTTGATTTATCTATATAAAAAATATTTATATTTTGTATATATGAAATAGTATAACGAAATTAAAATAATATCTGCAGTTAGATTTAACTTAAAATATAATGGTATTAGAAAAGATTTAACAGTACAAGAGTATAACAGTACAAAACTGTAAGAAAATTAAAACAAGGCTTATATTTATCATTTTTTGAAAATGTATCACGTAATAGTAATACATTTAATTTTATAGTAATTTTCGGAGCATAATTCCATTTAATAATTAATCTTAAAATATGTTTTAATTTTTATGCTACCTTGGTTTTTTGGTAAATTTTTTTTCTTATTTATTCCGTAAATTATAAAAAAAAATAAATTCAACAAAAAATTTCTAAACTTTGACAACACTGTCTGAAATTTGGTTAATAAAAAAAAATTAAATAACGAAAATAAGTCTTAAGTGTCGTTTACACTTTTTAAGAGTTTTTTTTTAGTATCTCTTTATTTTATAACAATATTTTGCAGTAAAGATTTATTTCATTTAAAATAAAAAATAAATAAAAGAAAAAATAGCTATGGTGTAATAAATTTATAACTCTCCATGAAAATTTTTATAAAAAGGATCCGAAGTTATATTTTAATATCAATTTATAGATTATTCTGTTGGTTAAATTATATAAGATTTTCTCTTTAAAAAATAAATTACGTAATATAATAAAAATCAAAGCCGCCACTTATAAAAATTTTAAGGTTTATATTTGTAATCCAAAGCATTAATATCGCATAATATTAAAAGAATTAAGTTAAAATCCGTTAAAACCTTTCTATTTACTATTATTACTTCAATGTTATTTATTTTATAAATCTTAAACGATACAGGTCAAAAAAATATCCTAATATTTTATTATTTTTGGCGAGTCGTATCGAGTCGTATCGAGTCGTATTTAATTGACCAAATATCTAGGAGTGGAATAAATATTTAAATTTTTTAAATTAATCTAAGAGTTCTTGTGGTAAGGTTTCAGCAACTATAGTCAATACATTAACAAACTATGGATAGAGATTCTAGAAGCATTTTATGAAGTCAGACAGACAAGCTCTATATTAGATCTAAAACGATCCGTCTAAAACAAAATCTCTAAATTGCAAAATATTAGTAAATTAATTGGGGTGCTAATGGGACTCTACGCAATCAGCAGGTTTGTCAAAAGGTTAGAAGTTCATAACAACATTTTTCAGATGTAGAAAAGATAAAAAGAAAAAGGAGTTAATTATTCAACGAAGATTTCTGACAGAATTATTCTTGAATAATGATCTGAACTTCTCGGGTACAGACATATTTCACATTCAGTGTTTTGTCAAAGATCACGTTAAGAAAATACAGATCCTTAGATATTTTAATGAATCTAAACTGGTTTAAGTGTATTTAAATAGACTCATATATCTACCTACCTACCTTGTATATCATCACTTATTAAAAGCAGTGTAATAACTTAATCTAATATCATAAATATTATCAAATGTATTTAATTGTCCAATCCTGCATTTTATTAACAGAAAACAGTTTTGCATTTTATTTCCAACAACATTTTCTTGGTTTGGTTTGGTAAAGGAAGTTTATGGTCCGGAATGAATTTTTATAATGTGGTTTTGATGGTGGTACTGTTTATTTTACTTTAAAATTTATTTCAGTTTTTTCTTCATATTTTATTTTGCTATACATATACATACTTACTTGAACAAACAAATATACTTCACTTACTTGTAACAATAAAATATATGTATAAAATTAAGCAAAATATATGAAACAGCTAGCTAAATCATTTATGCACAAACAATAATTAAAACAAAAACTTCAACAGCGGGAACCTAAAAAAAAAAAATTTTCAAATAACACCGCCTGCTTCGAATTATAGAAAAATAATTTAAAAAAAACAACGTTACAGCGAAGCAACACGACGTTACAGTGGGGTATGATTATAATGGTAGACCGACGTTACAGCGAAACAACTTTGCGCGAGGCAACGTTAGTCGGGGTATGACTATTTAGTCGGGGGATTTTATATTTTCTTTTAAGTATTTCAGAATTTTATTTTCTTTTGAAAACGTTTACAGATACATACTAAATTCTTAAATTTACGAATTTTCATAATATTTTGTGGATATTGTTGCCTTAATCAAAATAAATTTAATTGGGTTAAATAAAAAAAATAATTGATCACCAATTTGGTTAACGTACTATAATAACTTATGTGTTGGATTTATTTTTAGTTCATTTATTTTTGCATGACTGTAAAATTGTGCAATAAATGAAAATGTCATAAATGAAAATTAAACCTTTGTGCAAAATAGTAGTTAAATTTTGCAGTAAATAGTGACTGTAAAAAATAATAAATGAAAAGTAAAAGTGAAGAATTATTTTCGCTTCTTTTTAAAACTTTGATAATAATCTTAATAATAACCAATTTCTAATATAATTATCATCAAACCAAATTTAAAATTTGGTATTTATGTGACTCTCAATTAATTCAATACTTTTCTTCTTAGATAAAAAAATAAAAATCTTGATGAAGCTAAGTGGACATTTTATTATATAGTATTTTAAGTTGTTTAAGATTTTCTAAGACAAGATTTTTAAAAATTAAAGTTTTAAAAAATAAGAAAACGTTACGCGCCCGTGTACATGTGTAGAAAATCTCTTCTTCTAATTTATATTATTAAAAAGAAATGTGCGGGTTAGAACACTTTATAATCAGATAATTTTCTACCACAGCAGCGAATTCAATACATTTCCTTTAACATTTTTGTAGAGTTTTCATTTTAAGGTTAAATCACCTCCTATAATAAGACCTCTTTTTTCCCGCTAACGGTGTACTAATTACATTAGTCCTCTTGTGTATGCATATTATATTAAAACAAAATGTCGTTGCATTTAAATGTTTTTCATCAATTACTGTATTTGTATTACTGTGTTATATTACATAAATATTTTAATAGTTCATAAAAAAATATATTATTTTCTAATTGCTAATTAGCTACTTCTTTTATTCATAGAACATTTTGCATTACGAATATATAAAGAATTCAAAACAGCATTTGTCAAATTTATCTCCATTCTTATTCTAATGTAATTTAAAACACAAATTTACATTGCAAATATTTAAAGCAAAAATTAAAATTTTTAATGTTCAAAAAAGTAACTTTAGTTTTTTGTTGATCCTTTATTCAAAGTTTTTGTTTTTGCAAATATTTTAACATGAAGATATTATATAATACATTATATATCTATAATGTATTATTTAATATAGTGATTCTATCGAAAATGTAAAAAAAAAGAAATTTTTTTTAAAAGAAAAACATTTTAGTTATTTACTTAGCACCAAACTTTTTCTATTAATTATATCCTTGCTATTTACAAAAATACACAATAAATACACAATAAAAGTATTTAATGCAGATTATGACATATACACAGTTCTTGGTAAATAACATTAATATTACGAGTATAATGTAATAAATAATAAAAAATATGTACAAATTAATATAATATTTACCTAACGTACAGCATAAGATGGTATAAATAGAATATATAAAAATAGTTCAGTAAGCTGTTTATTTAAAGGCATATGATTATAAATAATTTTTCTACTACACGAAACCAAATAAGTTAATTTTCTTTAAGTTTCTTACCCAAAATTTGTTTTCCTGTTATATATTATATATTTCTAAACCTAAATATATGCATTTCTAAAATTAAGACTAAAAACAAGACTTTATAAGTTTTAGGTAATTTTTTAACCATACTTTTCCATACCTTTTATTTGACCCTACAAGATTCGTAGGTTTTTCATAGAATCTTTAAAAAGGTCATTTATCACAGCTCCTAAAAGTATGCATGAATAACAAAAAAAATTTAATCTTTAAATTCCTTGTATGTAGTATTAATGGAGAATATTTAAAATATGACATGTCTATACCGTATAAAGATAAAAAAATAATAAGAAAATATTAGTGGTTAGTTAGAACTCAATAATTAGATGGCAAAAGTAAGTTTTTGTGTCAGATTTTAAAATTAGACTAAATAAATTAAGTTAGATTAAGTAGGCTTAAGGGTACGTTAAGTAGCTTTTATCATAAAGTACGGAAAAATATTGTTTCTAACACCTAAATTTTTTCAATATTCAAAAGAAAATAATATGTACTTACCACTTAAATTATAAATACCTTATAAAATCAATTATAGCAAAAAAACTAACATACAAATTACTATAGATAATTTAAATGTTATTAAAAGCAATTAGAAATGCTGTTTTTCTAAACTTTTTGTAGGCTAGGCTAAGTACTAAGTATAATAATGTAATTAAAAGGTAAATAAAGTAATAAAAGTTTATTAAAAAAAAAAAAAATTCCTTGTATAAAGGGGCCTTGGTGGTTTAGTGGTTAAGCACATGTCTTATTAACTGAGGGAGTGTAGGTTCAAATCCTGCACAGGTAGCAAGCTTTATAAATTTCAAAACAAATCTCTCTTGCTACACAAATATTTTATAAATAATATTTATAAACAAAATAAATAATAATGGTGAATAATTTAATAACAGTATTCGACCTATAATGGCCTTAGTTGCCGATGGTTTTGTAATATTGCAATATTCTATGTGATTTAATAAATAAATAAATTCCTTGTATGGTTATTGATGGCCTAGTGATTAAGCTACGTGGCTTATTAACAGATGGAGTGAGTGTTCAAATTCTGCACTTGCAACTTAATGTTGCCGGGGTTTATTGATTTTTTGTAAATATTTAATATAAATATAAAAAAAAATAAATAATATTATAATATATAAATTAATAATATTATTCAAACAAGCCTAAAAGAGTCTCTGTAGTAATGATATCACTACAGTATTTATTGTGTAATATAAGATTAAAATAAATAAATAAATAAAATAGTATTCAACCTATGTAATATAATATATCTAATATAAATATATAAATAAGAAAATTTTTAATTACAATCCCACTTTAAATTTTAAGTAAAAATAATTAGTAATAATGTAACGGAACAACCCACTCAATTTTTTTACTAATTAGTGCTCAATAAGTATATAATTTTTCTCTTATTTTAATTTCAATGATGTCTAAAAAATTTTCATATAAATTATTTTTAGACATCGTCATATTTACATTATGGTATTATTAATTTTTAAAGTCTAGATATTCATTTAAGGTCAATTATTAGTATACTGAAAAATTTTAAAATTATATTTTATTTTTACAAAAAAAAAAAAAAAAATACTTTACGTTAATAACACGATAATTAGATTTTTATTATTTATATAATAAATCAAGTCTTAATAGGTATTGTCAAATTTAAATATTCTTAAAAATATTCCTCTCAAAATATAAAACACTCTGAAAATATTATATTTTTAAGTATAAAATATTTTTAAATGTTATTCACTTCATAGCCCAATTGAATTTTTAATTTATAATTTAAAATGGCGCCTATCAGTTATTTGATTTTTGTTTCGAAAAAAAAAATCTCTAAAAAAAAAAAAAAAACAAAAAATAAACATAAATTAACTTCGTAATCGCAATCAAAACATCAGTAATCACGAAAATTTTAAGAATTTTGTTAGGAAATTATTTTTTAGGTCTACACTTAACATTTAAATTTTTTTTGTTTTTTCTTTCATTTTATAGAAAAAAAAATGTTTTCATCGCTCTTAAAATTTATTTCCATTTAATTTTGAAATTTATATTTGAAGAGTACAAAACGTCGACTAAAATCGACTTTTTTTTTTTTTAAATAAATTTATACACAACACTGTTATGTTATATACAAGTGTATATACTATTCTACATAGATAAATAAATGTGGTATTTGGGTTTTATAAATATGCAAACAATTAAATAAAATTTCTTATTTAATAAATTATACAGTATTTGAGAAAAATATAATAGGCATTTTTACATAATTTTTTTTTTTATCTTCAACGCTCTTAAATTTCCAAAAATATTTTATCCAAAGTTTTTTATCAGATTTCTATTCCTAAAACTGAATTATACCTTTTTGTAGTGTCCGTATTCCTATTATTCCTATCCTCTTTATTTGGTTAAAGTCCAGAACAACCCAGGAAAATCTCATCCAGTTCCTCTGAGTTATTTTCAATATAAAAATAAAATATCGTACTCATTATGTAGTGGTTAAGTCGCTATATATAGTTTTTCAATCGGACGGTATTGGGTTCAAACCCCGGTCAGGTCTATTAAAAAAAAAAGTATTAGCAATTTCAAATCCCATCATACATTATAATAATGTATATAATAATATTAATAATAAGAATATTCAAAAAAACTAATATTAATAATTCTAGTATTAATAATAATAGCTGCTACAGCGAAATTAACTTTTGGATATAATGGAGAAAGGTGCTATTTACTACTGCATGTTGTACCTACTGCCCAATTCAAAGTTTCCGCATCCTTCTCTTATTCTCTCCAATCCTATCTTATGCTATCTCTACTCCCGAGGCGATATACTGCATTCGCAGTTAGGAGTTCTTCCCATTAAAGAAGGAGATGTGTTTAGTCAGAAAGAATCTGCCAGTACCGCGGGGCTAGCTGTACTAGGAAAAAAAATAAATAAATACCTAAATATGAAAATTATAAATGTTTGAAAGTTAATCTTTAATTGCTGGTGGACTCAAAAGTATAAAACAATTTCCTTTTTTATTATAGATAAAATGAATCACTTTCTTGATGCTTGGTACAAAATAATTTTAATTTATGAATTATAAAAATATTAATAAAAATATTATGAAGAACAGACCAGAATGTCCTTCAATATTACGCATTACGCATTTATTTCTAGATTTAGTTAGTTAAAAGTTAAAACCCAAAATTTTTCTGTTAAACTTGTTTTCGTGCCATTTAAAACGTAAAAAACTCTAAAACATTTTCATGCTCTAACTCTAAGGCACTTATTTTTAAACAACACTGTTGCAGACCTTTTTTTGTTGCTATAGTTTTAATTTATTAATTCTTTTCTTTTTTTTCTATGATTTTAATGTACGGGAAATCACCAAAACTTATCAGATTTATAATTCCCTAAAATGGCGTCTTAATTCTAATTTTACAATGATATTTTTTTATTTTATTTTTGTATATTTTGCTTTTAAATATTTTTATTTTGATATTTTTTTATATAAAAACAAGTGAATGAATTATTTCAATGTATATCAGTAGAATAAAAGTATAGACATCTTGAGTTTATTTTTATTATCGTAATATTTACTGTAATCTTTACTTATCTTTTTGTTCTTGAAATTTTCATTTCAACGCCCTTAAACAGTTTTTTTCCACTTATCTACTAGGATATTCTCCATATTTAAGAAAAGCCATAAAATATAAATGAATCAAGATTAGTATCAAAGATTTGGCTGAAATATCAGATTGACTTGAGAGAAAATTCTCTTTGAGATGTAAAAAATTAATGCACATTTATTATGATATTAGTATAGACAGGTTGTGACTGAATAGTAAAGTAAAAGGTAAAATATAAATAAAAGGTCGACATAATCTAACCAGTGAGAACCTAACTATTAGAATTCTCGAGTTTGAAGAAAATTATTCTTACTATACAGAACAGCACCTTTAATGATTCTCCAAAATTATTCATATCTGTAAATCAGAAAGTTGGTTTTAAATTTTTTGATAAACAACATTTTTTTGGTTTATATCCTTTGTTTTATCTTCGTTATATCCTTTGTTTAAGCATCAGTTGGAAAATCAAAAATTCCCTTCTTTTGAAGGAAATTACATAGACCTTTTCTATATTCAGTGGTTGTCTCTTTTATTAAACTATATTTAGGGTGGGGCCTAGGTGGTCTAGTGGGTACGAGAGTATAAAATACACTGTAAACAACAAGGGAGTGTGGGTTCGAATCGCACACACGTTCTAAGAGTTATTTCCCCTTACGACATTTACCGCTACACCTGAACAGGAAAGGATGTGTAATTTCCTGTCCACATTTATGTGGCAGAGAAATGCATTAAAAAAAAAAAAAAAAGTTTAGTGGTGAGACAGCCAGTACATTATAATTGTGAAAATAAATTTTTAAGGATATATGACTTAAAGAACATTTCAAAGCATATTGTTAAATCTGTCTATGCACAGATTTTTGCATTTCATTGCTTATCTCTAAAGTTTTGAGTGTATCCCTATCTGTTATACCTATAAAAGTGAAGTATACGAAAAATTAGCCATAAAACTGTATATTTAGAATAATAAGGAAATTTTGTAATGTATATAAATACAAGGGTGTTTAATTCGCTTGTTTTGGAAATGTAATACTGTAAAATTAATAATCAACTTCTTTAGTTTTTAGAAAACATGACAATTTGGAATTTTGCTAAAAATTTCTTTTACCAAAAAAATTTTTTAATAAATGGTATAGAAGTTTTTTTTAAACAAACAAAAAATCAAACTGGCGGAAAATAGAAAAAAAAAAAGTAAACAGAAAAATTATTTCAAGAGTAATGGTATACGTAGTACATATTTTTTTTTTCTAATATTTAAATGGGAAATTATTAACAGTTGGCTTGTTCAAATGAACTCCATGGATAATTTATCAGAGATATCGTTTTATATAAAAAATAAATAAGGTGGTATTTTTTAAGAAGTAAATAAATGGTGTATATACATACATTATATTGCCTACAGACCACAAGCATTTAATTTTATAAAACCAGTTACATTTTAATAATTTTTCTCGTTAAAATAAAATAAATTTTATACAACAAACAGATTATAATATTATAATAAATTTTATTTCAGGATATAATCAGGATAGAAAAACTGAAATCTTGGTATTATAGATATCATTAGAACGCAATGGTTTTTTGAAAATAAAAATTTTAGTGTTTTTTTAAAGGCTTCATTAATGAATCATTATTACATTGAAGAAAACCATATGATTATAATTTATACTTTCACATATTATTAAAAAAATTTTTTGAATTAATTTTGTTATACTAGTAGAAGATCAATTATTTATAAGTAAACATTTGAGATGTAATATATTTCAAAAAATATCACTAAAAACTGATACTACTAACAAAAATAATAACCTATAATAATGGTACTGGTTTCATTCGATTATATTAAAAAAATGCTTTAAAAAATGTTCCCGTAAAAGAATTTTGGTTTCAATTAGTTTTAAATCGAAAATCAATTCAGAGCTACAAGACTAATGAAAAGTTGAAAAATAGTGTAAAAGGAGGAAACACTCCTAAAATAAAAAATTTAAGTTATGATACAAACTGTTGGCATGTAATAATGTACAATGTATTAAAGTCCTTTATAAATAATGTAACAATCTGTAATTGTCGCGGCTCTTCCAAGCAAAAACACAGTAATTAACAAAATCAACAAATTAGAGCTGAGAGCAAAAATTGACTTACTGTGTTATTTTCTAACATTGTACATTGTCATTTTTACGATCTGAAACCTCAGTAAGTAAAAGTGATACTTCCAAAACACAGTAAGAGCAATGTTTACATCACGGTTCCCAGTTCAAAACACAGTAAGAGACAAATACCAAATTAAAACACAGTAATTGCAATGAGTTACCGTGTTATAATTTGGTGTTTGTACTTATTGCGTTTTAGAAGCGAAAAATAATTTGTTTTGCGTATGTATTTGTTTTGTTTTTACAATATTATTGATTAGAATACTTTTACAATTTACACATTTTTTATAACTAATTAATTGTTTTATTTCGGGGGTCACTCCCTCGAAAATAAAAAAAAAATTCGATTATTTTTTATTGCCGATTTTAATTCTACACTCAGTTCTGCGTATAAAAAATCTCACTCCAAGTTTATTAGAGTAGTAGAAGTAGTTCAAAACTGTAAGCAAAGTTAGAACTATTGTACTCAATTCTGCATATTATATAAAATTTTATTCAAAATTTTTCTAAGTAGAATTAGTCGGAGTTTATAAACAAAAGGGGAGAGAGGCCGTGGGAGGGGCCGGGTGGAACTGCAACGTAACGTTGCTATGATATCAAAGAAATTGAAAGCAGAAATAGTTAAAAAAACAAAAAATTAAAAATTTTAGTTCAAAAACGACTTCTTTTTAGTTTTTTGGCTTTCCTGAACAATTCACTTTTTAGCACATTTCCAAAAAAATTTTGAAAAAATGTGCTTATTAGTTTCACTCTGTCCGTCCGTCCGTCCGTCCGTCCGTCCGTCCGTCTGTTTACAAAACTTCTACACCGTTAAAGATAGAGAAAAAAAATTTTAACCATAGATAGGTCTTATAAAAAAAATAATTTTGTGGAACAACTTTTTCATGTAGCCCCCCCCATTACGGAGTTACACCCCCTCAAACTTTGAAAAAGCCCTATTTTTAAATGCATATATCTTATGTTCTGCTTAAGATTTTTTCAATCTGAAAACGTCATTCGACAGGTATTTCTTTTATCTTTGTAAATTAATATCAAAATTATACAATTTTTTTAAATTTAGTATTTAAATTTACCGTTATGTGAAAACCAAATTTTGCATGATTTTTCTACTTTCATAACTCCGGCACGCTTCTAGATACAAGCTTGAAATTTTGAGGCAAGAAAGAACTTTTAGAATTAGTATAAGTTTCCTCAGAAAATTTTTTCGGACCACCCCCTGTTTATGAGCTATTAGGGCTTAAAAATTGAAAATTTGCTATTTTTAAACACCTGTAACTTAGGAACCTGCACACATTTTACTTCTGCAAGATGTAAAAATTAAAGCTACAATAATATATTTTTACGTGTGTGAAAGGTTTATTTTAATTGTAAAGGGTTCCAAAGTTGCAGCTCTTCAAAATTGTAAAAAAGCCCCATTTTCAGATGTATATATCTCGGGCTCTGCCTAATAGTTTTGCAATCTAAAACCAGCAGAAGATCGAAAATTTTATTATCTATATAAAACAATATCAAAATTATGTAATATTTTGTAATTTACTATTTAAATTTACCGTTATGTGAAAACCACATTTTGCATGAAATTTCTTTTTTCATAACTCCGGCACCCCTTTAGATAGGAACCTGAAATTTTGAGACAAGAAAGAACTTTTAGAATTAGTATAAGTTTCCTCAGAAAATTTTTTGGTAACGCCCCCTCTTTAAGAGTTATTACGCCTCAAAAATTGAAAATTAGCTATTTTTAGACACCTGTAACTTAGGCACCTGTAAAAATTTTTCTTCGGCAAGACATGAAAATGAAAGCTACAATAATATATTTTTACGTGTGTGAAAGGTTTATTTTTGTTGTAAAGGGTTCCAAAGCTGCAGCTCTTCAAAATTGTAAAAAAGCTCCATTTTCAGATGTATATATCTCGGGCTTTGCGTAATAGTTTTGCAATCTAAAACAGGTAGAAGATCGAAAATTTTATTATCTATATAAAACAATATCAAAATTATGTAATATTTTGTAATTTACGATTTAAATTTACCGTTATGTGAAAACCACATTTTGCATGAAATTTCTTTTTTCATAACTCCGGCACCCCTTTAGATAGGAACCTGAAATTTTGAGACAAGAAAGAACTTTTAGAATTAGTATAAGTTTCCTCAGAAAATTTTTTGGTAACGCCCCCTCTTTAAGAGTTATTACGCCTCAAAAATTGAAAATTTGCTATTTTTAGACACCTGTAACTTAGGCACCTGTAAAAACTTTTCTTCGGCAAGACATAAAAATTAAAGCTTCAATAATATATTTTTACGTGTGTTAACAGCTTTTCTTAGTTATATAGGATTCCGGACTTACGGCCCCTCAAAATCTCAAAAATGTCCTATTTTCAAGTTTTTTCTTATTACATGAAATTTTCAAATTTTTGTGTAAGTCACACTTCTAAACAATTTGTATTGAGTTTTGGAAATGTGCGCTTTTAAAAACCGTTGGTTTACATTCTACCTTGTTTAACTTTCAGTACACGTTTCTGGAAAACTATAAGAGCTATCAACTTCCTTTTTTTTTGTTTTCAAGGTGGTTTCAATAGCTATATTTTAAGATTAGGATTTTTCTATATGTTGAGGGGGAGTTTTTTAACAATGTTAAAGAAGCTCGAAAAACATGCATTTTTTTCTTCATGTTATAATTCTGAAATCAGCAATATTTTTTTTAATTCCTCAACTTAAAATTTTGTTTTTGACAGTGTGCAAAATTTCACAGAAATCGGTGCAGTGGTTTCCCAGGAAATGGTACTGAAAAAACGCGTTTTTAGCACATTTCCAAAAAAATTTTGAAAAAATGTGCTTATTAGTTTCACTCTGTCCGTCCGTCCGTCCGTCCGTCCGTCCGTCCGTCTGTTTACAAAACTTCTACACCGTTAAAGATAGAGAAAAAAAATTTTAACCATAGATAGGTCTTATAAAAAAAATAATTTTGTGGAACAACTTTTTCATGTAGCCCCCCCCATTACGGAGTTACACCCCCTCAAACTTTGAAAAAGCCCTATTTTTAAATGCATATATCTTATGTTCAGCTTAAGATTTTTTCAATCTGAAAACGTCATTCGACAGGTATTTCTTTTATCTTTGTAAATTAATATCAAAATTATACAATTTTTTTAAATTTAGTATTTAAATTTACCGTTATGTGAAAACCAAATTTTGCATGATTTTTCTACTTTCATAACTCCGGCACGCTTCTAGATACAAGCTTGAAATTTTGAGGCAAGAAAGAACTTTTAGAATTAGTATAAGTTTCCTCAGAAAATTTTTTCGGACCACCCCCTGTTTATGAGCTATTAGGGCTTAAAAATTGAAAATTTGCTATTTTTAAACACCTGTAACTTAGGAACCTGCACACATTTTACTTCTGCAAGATGTAAAAATTAAAGCTACAATAATATATTTTTACGTGTGTGAAAGGTTTATTTTAATTGTAAAGGGTTCCAAAGTTGCAGCTCTTCAAAATTGTAAAAAAGCCCCATTTTCAGATGTATATATCTCGGGCTCTGCCTAATAGTTTTGCAATCTAAAACCAGCAGAAGATCGAAAATTTTATTATCTATATAAAACAATATCAAAATTATGTAATATTTTGTAATTTACTATTTAAATTTACCGTTATGTGAAAACCACATTTTGCATGAAATTTCTTTTTTCATAACTCCGGCACCCCTTTAGATAGGAACCTGAAATTTTGAGACAAGAAAGAACTTTTAGAATTAGTATAAGTTTCCTCAGAAAATTTTTTGGTAACGCCCCCTCTTTAAGAGTTATTACGCCTCAAAAATTGAAAATTAGCTATTTTTAGACACCTGTAACTTAGGCACCTGTAAAAATTTTTCTTCGGCAAGACATGAAAATGAAAGCTACAATAATATATTTTTACGTGTGTGAAAGGTTTATTTTTGTTGTAAAGGGTTCCAAAGCTGCAGCTCTTCAAAATTGTAAAAAAGCTCCATTTTCAGATGTATATATCTCGGGCTTTGCGTAATAGTTTTGCAATCTAAAACAGGTAGAAGATCGAAAATTTTATTATCTATATAAAACAATATCAAAATTATGTAATATTTTGTAATTTACGATTTAAATTTACCGTTATGTGAAAACCACATTTTGCATGAAATTTCTTTTTTCATAACTCCGGCACCCCTTTAGATAGGAACCTGAAATTTTGAGACAAGAAAGAACTTTTAGAATTAGTATAAGTTTCCTCAGAAAATTTTTTGGTAACGCCCCCTCTTTAAGAGTTATTACGCCTCAAAAATTGAAAATTTGCTATTTTTAGACACCTGTAACTTAGGCACCTGTAAAAACTTTTCTTCGGCAAGACATAAAAATTAAAGCTTCAATAATATATTTTTACGTGTGTTAACAGCTTTTCTTAGTTATATAGGATTCCGGACTTACGGCCCCTCAAAATCTCAAAAATGTCCTATTTTCAAGTTTTTTCTTATTACATGAAATTTTCAAATTTTTGTGTAAGTCACACTTCTAAACAATTTGTATTGAGTTTTGGAAATGTGCGCTTTTAAAAACCGTTGGTTTACATTCTACCTTGTTTAACTTTCAGTACACGTTTCTGGAAAACTATAAGAGCTATCAACTTCCTTTTTTTTTGTTTTCAAGGTGGTTTCAATAGCTATATTTTAAGATTAGGATTTTTCTATATGTTGAGGGGGAGTTTTTTAACAATGTTAAAGAAGCTCGAAAAACATGCATTTTTTTCTTCATGTTATAATTCTGAAATCAGCAATATTTTTTTTAATTCCTCAACTTAAAATTTTGTTTTTGACAGTGTGCAAAATTTCACAGAAATCGGTGCAGTGGTTTCCCAGGAAATGGTACTGAAAAAACGCGTTTTTAGCACATTTCCAAAAAAATTTTGAAAAAATGTGCTTATTAGTTTCACTCTGTCCGTCCGTCCGTCCGTCCGTCCGTCCGTCCGTCCGTCCGTCTGTTTACAAAACTTCTACACCGTTAAAGATAGAGAAAAAAAATTTTAACCATAGATAGGTCTTATAAAAAAAATAATTTTGTGGAACAACTTTTTCATGTAGCCCCCCCCATTACGGAGTTACACCCCCTCAAACTTTGAAAAAGCCCTATTTTTAAATGCATATATCTTATGTTCAGCTTAAGATTTTTTCAATCTGAAAACGTCATTCGACAGGTATTTCTTTTATCTTTGTAAATTAATATCAAAATTATACAATTTTTTTAAATTTAGTATTTAAATTTACCGTTATGTGAAAACCAAATTTTGCATGATTTTTCTACTTTCATAACTCCGGCACGCTTCTAGATACAAGCTTGAAATTTTGAGGCAAGAAAGAACTTTTAGAATTAGTATAAGTTTCCTCAGAAAATTTTTTCGGACCACCCCCTGTTTATGAGCTATTAGGGCTTAAAAATTGAAAATTTGCTATTTTTAAACACCTGTAACTTAGGAACCTGCACACATTTTACTTCTGCAAGATGTAAAAATTAAAGCTACAATAATATATTTTTACGTGTGTGAAAGGTTTATTTTAATTGTAAAGGGTTCCAAAGTTGCAGCTCTTCAAAATTGTAAAAAAGCCCCATTTTCAGATGTATATATCTCGGGCTCTGCCTAATAGTTTTGCAATCTAAAACCAGCAGAAGATCGAAAATTTTATTATCTATATAAAACAATATCAAAATTATGTAATATTTTGTAATTTACTATTTAAATTTACCGTTATGTGAAAACCACATTTTGCATGAAATTTCTTTTTTCATAACTCCGGCACCCCTTTAGATAGGAACCTGAAATTTTGAGACAAGAAAGAACTTTTAGAATTAGTATAAGTTTCCTCAGAAAATTTTTTGGTAACGCCCCCTCTTTAAGAGTTATTACGCCTCAAAAATTGAAAATTAGCTATTTTTAGACACCTGTAACTTAGGCACCTGTAAAAATTTTTCTTCGGCAAGACATGAAAATGAAAGCTACAATAATATATTTTTACGTGTGTGAAAGGTTTATTTTTGTTGTAAAGGGTTCCAAAGCTGCAGCTCTTCAAAATTGTAAAAAAGCTCCATTTTCAGATGTATATATCTCGGGCTTTGCGTAATAGTTTTGCAATCTAAAACAGGTAGAAGATCGAAAATTTTATTATCTATATAAAACAATATCAAAATTATGTAATATTTTGTAATTTACGATTTAAATTTACCGTTATGTGAAAACCACATTTTGCATGAAATTTCTTTTTTCATAACTCCGGCACCCCTTTAGATAGGAACCTGAAATTTTGAGACAAGAAAGAACTTTTAGAATTAGTATAAGTTTCCTCAGAAAATTTTTTGGTAACGCCCCCTCTTTAAGAGTTATTACGCCTCAAAAATTGAAAATTTGCTATTTTTAGACACCTGTAACTTAGGCACCTGTAAAAACTTTTCTTCGGCAAGACATAAAAATTAAAGCTTCAATAATATATTTTTACGTGTGTTAACAGCTTTTCTTAGTTATATAGGATTCCGGACTTACGGCCCCTCAAAATCTCAAAAATGTCCTATTTTCAAGTTTTTTCTTATTACATGAAATTTTCAAATTTTTGTGTAAGTCACACTTCTAAACAATTTGTATTGAGTTTTGGAAATGTGCGCTTTTAAAAACCGTTGGTTTACATTCTACCTTGTTTGTATGGAAAATGAATGAGGGAGTGACCTCCTTAATACTAAATTTTTATACATGATATTTATTTTTGTATGTTAAGTTTTATTTTTATTTTAAATTAATTATTTGTGTTTTTTTTGGTATTTATTTTCGAATAAATATTATGTTTTTTTTAATAAAGCGTGAATATTATTAATTGATTTAAAATTTTTAATAAAATTTCTTTTATATTTGTAAAAGGCAATACTAAATTCATTTATTTTGAGATTTAATTGTTGAAATACTACTTGCTTTTTTTAAAACCAAGTAAATACAAATACATACTGCATTTTTACCTTATGTTCTAAACGGAAATTTTAAATAATACCCATTTAAAACAAAAAAAACTTTTCGGCATTACCCAAAATCAAGATTAATCGAATCGAAATTGTATTAAAAAGATAAGCATACTCATTCAATTTATAAGAAAAAATTATAGAGACCACTAATTTGTAAAAGATGTTGTGAGTCTTCAAAATTTAACGTTTTGCTTATTTTCTGCAAACTATACTTGAAGCAATTACTGTGTTTTTTTTTGGGACAGCCGTGTGGTTTCATCGAATTTTTGAAAATTTTTTTCTTTTTCAATACCCATTTCATTAAAAAGAAGGTTTTACGAAAAACAAAAAAAAAATTCGCTGAGTCTTATATGATGATTTCAATAATATTTTATATAAGTGAAAGACTATAAGAGTGTTTAACACTCTCACTACAGCTGGAAAAGCTGGAAAAGCTATTTATACTCTATATTTATCACAAAAATAAAATTTCAGTAATACAATTATCATATATTTATTGCGATATTTATGAATAGCTCGTGTTTTTTGTCAGGGGTAGTGAATATATAATTCTTGTCAGATGAAAAAGAGTGACACGATAGGGAAACTGTTATAGAGAAACTAGAAACTGTATATAGGAAATTTAGCACTATATGTCTACTGAAGAGTCTAATATGTTGAAGGTCAATTCACTTCTAAAATAAAAAGCTTAAAATATTGTTAAAGAAAAATGGAGGAAAATATTTTATTTAGAATAGGTATCTACTACTATTGCTTATAAGTTGTTTTACTTTAACTTAACATTGAATTCTTAAAATTCAATAAATTTTCAAATTAGAAACCATGTATATTCTAAAGTTCTTTGTTTTTGTTTTTTAATAACCTTTTATTTATAACTTTTCCATATTCTAAGTAGGTACTACAGTATTAATAAACTTCAATCGAAAAATCTTCTTAAAATTAATTTTGTTCAGTTTTCTAATAAGAAAAAAATCTCACTTTAAAAAAATAGGTACATAATCCTTAAAAAGAAATTTTCAAGTAGGTATTTTTTCAATCCCAAAAAAGAAAAGAAATTTTATTCTGGAGTGATGCAATAGAATCAAAATACTACAAAACAATAAAAAATGAACATACTTACATTATTTTATATAGTATTGTAAATGGAAAAAATAGAAAAGTCAAGTGAATAAGAATAAATCGATCCAATTTAAGAACAAAAATTTAATTTTGAATAAATGTTAGTTTTTATTAATTTATTATCTATGCATACATAGTTATATAAGGATATTTACAAAACAAATCTATTTGTAGTATTAAAGTACTAAAGAATAATAAGGAGTGTTAATCCTTATTGTTATTTCTTTTGGTATGATCAAAGAGGAAATTTATAACAGATGAATTTGTGCAATACGGAAATAAAAAATTGAAAGTCAATTGGATTAGTTATGTAGCAAATTATATTCGAATTATTATTATTTTATCTCTTTTATTCGACGCGAGATTAGATGCACGCAGCTTTTAATTATGTCAGTTTATGAAAATAAAAAACAAAACAAACTAGTTGCCGAAAAATAACAGTTATCGTAGTATTTACATTTGCAACCTTTTAAAATAAACTGTTTAAATTCTCTTTAAATTTTACCGTCAGATTTTCTTTTTTATATTATAAAGGGCCTAACTGCTCTAAGTATATATCAAAAACCTTCTCTACCTATCCATCTTCCTATTACATAATATGAATAATACAAAATGGCCCGTTGGCCAGTCCCAAATTTTTCCTTCTTTGATATTGACTTTTCCTTTGATATTGAATATTGATGAAGTAGAACATATGGAACTTTTTTTGCCTCCTGCTCGCATCTCCAACATAAGTTCGTTTCCGCTCTAGCTATTTCCACGGTGTGTATTCTTAAAATCAAGAGGCTTGTTCTAATTTTCGTGAAATTTCTCAAATCCATTCTGTTAAGTTACAAAACTTTCTTTGTCTTCTTATTGTCTGGTTTACCAGGAAAATGCTTTCTTATCTTTCCTATAATTTATAATAAGTGGAAATTATTTTTTAAAATTTTCATTCGGTTCAAAAACATAAATTTTTCAATAAATTATTTAGAATTTGTCGTTATCTGAATATTAATAAAATTATGTTAAAAAAGGAATAAAGATAATTAGTAATAAATAATAAATTTATTGATTTTCTTTGTTTGAAAGTATCTCATAAATTAAATTAACAGACATAAATAATACGCATGGCTATTTTATAAACAAAAAAAAATAGAAAGTTAGAAAATTAATCTTTATTACTTTGATTTTTAGCATTTGATTTAAGCATTCTGTCATATCCTCCTTTGGATTTTAAATTATTATTTCGTGCATAAATGGATGTTTTAATAGTACCTATTGATATTAATTTCTAATGGCAATTAATATTATTTTTATTAATATAAATCTGAAAATATTGAACAAGTAAAAATGTTTGGAATAAATTTATTTTAGCAGAGCAAACACTTGAAGCTCTTAAAAGAGCAATTAAAATTCAAATTGTTTACATTAAATGTCGATTTACTAAAACTTTTGATAATATTAGGAGAGGGAAGAGTTAAGTAAGCAAGACTATAGTGTAAATGTTAGTTTTTAATGGTTGAATATTAAAAATTCAATCCTATTTGATTTCCTCATATAAACAATTGTGTTAAATAGATACCTACCATAAATTTTCGATAATTTTTTTGTATTTCCAATTATGTTCTAATATTATATTATAAACTTTCCAATAGAAATCTTTCGTTTATTATGTTTGCTTTCATTTATTTAGTGTTTAGAAGAAGAAACTTTAATTTCAGATCAATTTAAAATTTAAGAATTTGTAATGAGTGAAAATAAGTGAATTCTGTAAAAAAATATCTCAAATATATACACCTGTTCTAAAAAAAAATAAAAGGATTAATACCTCCACTGAAAGTTTTCCAACGTTTACCAATGAGTGCGACAGATGCCCACCCTTACACTATACAACTGTCAAAATGGCGTATACCAGCACATGTTTTCTCAAAAGTTGGTAATTCATGTGTGTGCGATATAACAAAATTTAAGAAAAACAAAATTTTTCAAAATAAATCTTCAAATTTTCCCTTACATACTGCATACTAATAATTATCACAAACCCAATTTCCCAAGTAATACTTCTCACATTCTTATCACCAAAATCAAATTGTACATTATGTTATGTATTAAAGAAACCATCCCATCATCCCACGCGTCTGGTTTTAAAAGGGATGGGTTTGATTAGTTAAAGTCCAACACTACCCAGAGGAACCTTTTGCAGTTCTGTTGAGTAATTTTTCATGTTTTTCTCCGCCTCTCGTTAAAACAAAAATATATAAGAAAATCTGAACATCTAATGTGAATTGTATAATAATATATTTAAATAAGATATAAGGATAATTAAAATATCAATATGATATTGAGCAATATATAAAACAATGACAAATTTTCATTTAATTGAAAAGGAAAAATCGAAAAAGATAAGAATGATAAGAATGAAAAAATAAGAAATAAGAATGAACTAATAAGAATAATATTATTTGATATAATTAAATCAAAAACTAATTTTTTGTATATTATTATTAATAGTAATTTTATTAAGTAAAATTTAAAAAACGAGGGAATCTTCAAAAGATGCCAAAAAAATCTCCTTGGTCAGATTTTTACTGAGTAAATCCACCTCTCCCTTTATCCAATATAATATGATACAGGATATGACAAGGATACGGAAACTTTGAGTTGTCTTATTATTGCTATTTTGCTAACAGTAACGAAGCGACTAACAGTATGTTATACTATGCAATAGTAAATAATAACATCTCCTGTATGAGGTAAATAACTGAAGACAATCTCATTGTATCAATTATTATTATAAGTAATAGCATTAAATATTATTATTATTATTTATTATTAATTTATTTATATTTTAATTTATTTAATTTATTTATTTAATATTACAAATCTCATATGATAATGTAATTTGTATTACAATACCTTTGGCTTCTAAAGCTATTATAGGTCTCTATTATAGGTTGAATACCATTAAGAATTTTTATATTAATATTATTTATTTTGTTTATATTATATATTAAAACTTCGGATTTGAACCCTATAATAACTTCCTTCGTTAATAAGCCACGTACTTAATTACTGATACACCGATGCCTCAGTATTACGATTTATTTACATATTCATTTATATTAATATTACAAACCACATATGATATTGCAATGTTACAAAACTATCGCCTACTAAGGCCATTATTTCGAATACTATTATTAAATTATACACCAAAATTATTTATTTTGCTAATATTATAATATAATAATATATATTTTCACTACATGAGTATTTGGTAGTAAGGGAGATTTGTTTTCAATTAATAAAACTTAGTACCTGTGCAGGATTTGATCCCGAACTTCCTCCATAAGGCACGTTCTTAAGCACTGGGACACCGAGACCCCAGTATTACGATTTTTTTTTTTTACATAACATAAACACACTAACTATAATCATGTAAGAAATAAACATACAAATAAATAAATATTGACACAACAGATTAAAACCCATAACACCGAC
Source organism: Poecilobothrus nobilitatus (assembly GCA_947095535.1). Taxonomy (NCBI): domain Eukaryota; kingdom Metazoa; phylum Arthropoda; class Insecta; order Diptera; family Dolichopodidae; genus Poecilobothrus; species Poecilobothrus nobilitatus. The sequence goes on from OX352773.1 coordinate 232,519,062, forward strand.
CGACAATACGCACATGTTCGCTGAAATTAATAAACTGCTTTGCATTAGCGGCTGGTCTTTTCATGAGTATTACGACATACATTATTCATTTATTTATTTATATTAATATTACAGACATAAATGTAATGCAATATTATTGAACCATCGGCTACCAAGGTCATTATAGGTTTTTATACTATTATTAAATTATATACTAATATTATTTATTTTGTTTATATTATATACTATATATTTACATTATATTTGGACGTAAAGGGGGTATGTAAAGAAAAAAACACTTACGACCTGTGCAGTGATCCAACCCACACTCCTTCGGTTAATATGCCACACGCCTACATACTAGGCTACCGAAGCCCCCATTAGATTATTAAATTTTTTTTTTATACCCGTACGATAGGATCGGGTATTTTTATACCCGTACGATAGGATCGGGTATAATAAAATTACTCCTCCGTTTGTAACACCTCGAAATAAGCGAGCTAGATATACCTTCAAAGGTATGGATCGGATCAGAAAAAAATTCTAAGACTTTTGAGCCATGTCCGTCCGTCCGTCCGTCCGTCCGTCAGCACGCTAACTCAAAAACTAAGAAAGCTAGAATCTTGAAATTTACACAAAATATTTTGGGAGTAATTTGTAGGTTCCCTATTTTTTTTGGTTGAGTTTGGAGCAAGCCTTAGGGTAGCTCTCGAACACCTAACTTTTAGATCCCCACATTTTTTTTGCAATAGAGCTATGAAATTTTAACTACTGATAGATCTCACAAAAATATTAATTTTATTTTTAATAACTTTTTTTTGTAGCCCCACCCGTTACGGAGCTACAGCTCCCCAAAGGTTCAAAAAAGCTCTATATTTAAATTGTTATAGCACAAGTTGTATAAGATATATCTTCATTTTGAAAACGCCAAATGATTACTACTTTCATTAGCTTTAAAAGTATATATAAAATAAATATATAATTTTGGCATACGGTGTCTTAATTTACCGTTATGCAAAACTCAAATTTTGCAAAATTCTTTAACCCTTTCATCTTCTAAACGGTTAAAGTTGGAAACTTGAAATTTTGACAGAAGTTAGATCTTTGAAAATTAGTATGAGTCATTTCAGAAATTTGTTTTGTATCACCCCCCGTTTAGGAGCTGTAAGGTGTCAAAAACTGAAAATTTCCTATTTTTAAACACCTGTAACTTGAACACCTGTTAAAATTTTTTTGAAGTAATACACAAAAATTAAAGCTCCAACATTATACTTTTATTTCTGTTAACAACTTTTTTTAATAATATAGGGTTACTTTATAATTGACGAAAGTGTTACTTAATTTTTTCAAATTTTCTAACAAATTTCTTTAACGAATTTTTTCCATTTTGTTTTACTCGATAATTTGAAATTGTTGAGGATATAATGCGTAGTACAAAAAAATATAATTAAATAAACAACATAACGGTTGCTTGAAGAATTTTTATTTATATGATATTGATATATATACATACTTATATAATATCATGTTTATTTGCATATCGTATATGTCACTAGTGAATGAATGATAAGAATATAGATGTATATTATATAGCGCCGTATTTACATACATATATGTATTTTATTGTACTTATAAGAAATTATTCTGTCAATGTTTAAAATTATATTTACTATTTTGTACTAAGTAAATTTAATATATATTTACCGCTTCGTATTAAATGGTACTATAGAATATTTGAAAAAGTTTTGGATTGATAATCGTTATGTGGAAGGTTAGAATCATCTTTTGAAGAATGTACATATAAACATATAGTTTGAATATATGTACAACCCATAGTTCTAGAAATTATAAAATTCACCCAAATTATTTTAAAATACTAAAATATTAAAAAAATAATATTGTAAGCAGAGTGACAGGCTGTGAACATACTAACGGTTCGTACGGGTATCTAAGAGTTGACAAAGTCAACTGTATTCTTCCTCGTTTTTATTTAGTAAAATTTTTTTTTTTCCGTTTTTTAACCACAGCTACAGTTTTTTTTAAATATCCTTCAGAAAAAACTTTAGTCTTTTCGTTTAAAAACCAGAAATTTTCAGAAATTATTATTTATTTTAATTAAGGGCCCGTTGTGATATACTGGATCAGTGTTTCTTCTAGTCCTTACAAAGCGCTGTAAAAGTCTATTTCGGACATAGCGGAAAACTTGTTGAAGAAAAATTTTCTTAGAAATTTTCTTCTTTTTAGAACAAGAGACGGACATTCACACAACAGGTGAAAGGTTGATTCTTCTTACTTTTTATCTTTGCAGCTTCTGTAAAAATCATATGAAAGAAGTTCTAGCCTTCTACCGAAAATGTCCCCATTAAAATTCCCATTAGATAACCGATATTTTGGCGATTTAGCGATAAGAGTTTAGATTCTTGAAATTACTTACTTTTAAATATTTGTTACAGTTTGGAATCATTTTTACTTTTGGAATCATTTATTACTACGAACGTACCTACTTCTTAACTATTGCAATAAAATTATGTTCAATGTCTTAATTTAAACGGAAAAATTTAAATATCCAATTTTCCAGAACGAAAGATGTTTTATTAAAATTTCAAAATTTAATAATAAAATTTAATGTCAGTTTTCAATTCAATAAAGAAAAACCATAAATATATATATATATATTTTTTTGTATTACCTATCATAATACCATACAGTATAGCTTTTAGATTATTGAAACTTCTTTAATTATTTTTTGTATAATAAAAAAACTATTTAAAGTACAGGATGTAAACACTTGCAGTTATCTATACATTTAACTATCATACTTTCCAAAAGATTTGTAGTTTCGAAGTAACTACCAAAAAAAGAAAATCTTTACAGGTCGAAAGAATAAGGAATTTATAGGTTTTAAGAGATATTTAAAATGTCGAATAAGGACATTTATAAAACTTGGATTTTTTTTTTTATTTACATTGGTATGGAAAGCTGAACATTGAAAACCGGCTTAATTTGAATAACCAAAATTTAAATTCGTATTGATTGGAAGTTAGCATCGCGTTATGGCAAAATTTCCATATAGTTTAATAATTAACAAAAAAAGACGTATATTATTTCAAAATAAGCCGTAGGTATATATATTTTAAGTTTTTTATAAGTGTTAACTTGATAAAAATTACAATCGTTTTTTACAAAGATTTCTAACAATAAAAAAAATTATTATTATAGGTTATACTGTTTGGGGGCTTAATTTTAAAAAAAGACACCTTTTTGATTTTTTGACTATTATACGAAACAATCTTGTAATTGAAAATCACAATTGTTGGCCGTTGAACAGATACATTTTATTTTAGCAGAAAAATTCAATTAGGAAATACTATTTATTTTTCTTTTTTAAGTGAATTGCTTAATTATGACATTATTTTTTTTTTTTTAATTTTCACCTTCAGATAAAATTTTATGTGTTCAAAATGGGTTCAGTTTTTAAAAAAAATTAGCTGTTGATTATTTTTAAAATTTTTAATCCTTTTTTGTTCCAATTCCATCCTTTTAATAAGTACAAAATTTTTTTTTTTTTTTTTAAATTTTATTTTAAAATCAAAGTATTTTAAGGCTAACTTAATATTTTCTAGGTTATTATTTCATAACACAGAAAAAATAAAAAACGAAAAACATTAAAATAAAAATCTCTGCCGAAACACTGAACACTGTTGTTCTGGATATTTTATTTTCTTTTTTGTCATCATTATTTTTCGGTATATAATTTTTTATAAATGTGACCGTCTATAAAGAATTTTTTTAAAATAAAAAAAAAAAACCGAAAATAAATAACTCAAAAAGTGTCCTTTTTTTCGACAATATTCCGACAATTTTAAAGAAATTTTAAAAATATAATTAAATCTGTCTTGTTTTTATTTTGTTTTTCAATTTAGTCGAATCAGTTTTGGGATATTTATGATGTTATGGTCTGTGATTTTAATGAAATTAATTTCTCACAAATTTCTCATACGATCAATGTCCGAATTTCTGACATTTTAAATTTTATTAATTGAATTCCATAAATTATAGTAAAATTTTAACTTGTTCTTATATTTGTAGGACATTGTATTTCAGCTAAATTTTTTTTATTCTTAATACTAATTCGAAAATAAAAATTGCTATCACTAATTTTTTTTCTGTTCACATACCTAATGCCATGTTTTGACAAAGGTCAATAATAAATAAGAAAAAAGTAGTACCAAAAAGAAATTCAAAATGAAATTTATTTGCGTGGTCAAAATTGTTACTTGTATACGGAACTGAAACATTACTATTACTATAGAAAGATTGTTATTATTACTGGAAACAGTGTTTCCAAGTAATAGTGATACAGTGAAAGTGCAATAGTGGAAAAGGAAACAGGAAAACCAATTGTAAGTGAAAAATTTGGTTTTCTTTATAAGGAAAAAAGGCAAATGGAATGATTTAGCCAAAAGCTACATCTAGTCATAATGATCGCAATAACTATGCATCCCTATTAGTTATTTATGTTTGCATGACAATTGAGTTTTATATTGGAACACATCATTCAAATTCTATAAGGGTGCTGACGACATAAGTTTTGTTTGCTAAGAAATTATTAATCGTAACTAGTGTACAAATTAGTATACAACGTTCTTCCGTCATTTAAAAGGCTGCATTATTACTGAAATGCATCATGAAAAGTAAAATTAGAAATCGATTTCCCGACATTACAGTAGCTGGAACACTCTGCTTGTAATAATTTTCAATCAAGTCCAATTTTACAAGACCCATGCACAACATCAAACTAAAAAGTTTTTCAACTTCATCGGAATTTGTGAAAATTCATTTATTAGTAGACCGACTTCCATGTTTCGTTTGTAAATTTTTTAGTATACCTTGGTCTGCATATCTATAAATTGGTGTCAGTTACAATCAGATTTATAACATCGACATCAAACATCCATCGGAATAGTTAAATACGAATGACATTAAAAAAATTAGTTACTAAAATTTGTTGAAAATCATATGGATTTAGCTATACAACTTAAAAAAAAAAAACCAAACTAATATGAAATTTTAGGCCTTGGTTTCCACGGAAAAGTTTGCAAAAATGACTTGCGCCTGACTATATCTTATTTCCGTTCTCTAATGTTAAAAATTTTACCTCTTCTTTCCGTTTGCCTTTTGTTTAATATTTTTGTTGTTTCCTTCAAAATAATTTTCCGAAATAATTGCGTCACGTTTTGTTAATTTGAATTTTAACTTTCATAGTTTTAATTATGCACGTAACTAGTTCCTAATTTTGCATATAACTGTTTTGACAAAACTTTCTTTCATTTCACATCACTACTTTTACTCTCAACTTTTTAACATATTTTTTTTTTATAATTTTTTAACTTTTATTTAAGTTTCATTAAATAAAGCTTTCATGACATGTCAGACTATTGAAAATTGTCAATATTTTTACTCCGAAATGCGAATAAATTATCACAAACTTTATAAGAACATTCCATATCTCTTAGTTTTGTTGTAAATTTTCTTAGTTCTTTGGGCAAATTTATATATGTAATTTAATTTGAAGATCAACAGGATGTTATATTACCTTCATTAAAATTCTGAAAAGTTATCAACAATATTTAACGCTGAATAATCATGCTAATGTTATTAGAGCAGCATTTTCTTAATAAAACTTTCTTTAATAAAAGCCCTATTTTCACGTTAAAGTCCTTGATTTTAAAAACAAAAAAAAGTAAGTCGCTTTAAAAATATGCAAATTCGATATTATAATAATAAAATATTAAACATCTTTAAATATTAAGATATGTTATAATTTTCCAACTATCTTATAATATTAACATTTATGAAAATATGTATAATGAACAAAATAAATGTATGTGTAATTATTTAAAATACTGACTACAATCAAATTCAACTTAAGAAAATTATCCTAGGATTTATCATTCATGTATATGCTGCTGCTATCCTTGAAGTAGTACTTCTAATTATGATTGATGAGAATTATAGCTCCCAAAATCCTTCTTCACTTCGTATAAAAATAAAAAGAATTAAATAAATATAATATGTATCTACTTATATAATACACCGACCATCAGAAAAATATGTCCATATTATTTAAACATGTAAAAATGAAAAAATAGTATAAACCTCTCGACTTTCTCGTATACTTACTGAAAATGAAAAAAACGTGAAAATTATAGCTAGGTGTGAGTAAATTTTCAGTCTTGCTTAGAAAATCATTTTAAAACCGTTATTAAAATAAGATGGAGTAGACTACAAACTTTAATTTTTTGAATAGACTGTTCAGATTGTTCAAAGTAAGTTTAAGTTTATAAAGCATTTTTGATATAATTACCAAAAACCGTTATATGGGATTTGTTAATTTGGGCTAATATAACATTATCCAAGATTTGACAAAATCACCTTCACTCACATTTACCATAGCCAGTTATTGAATTATTAACCAGTTATTGAGTTATTTTGTTAAGCATACACCACCACATTACATACTTACATAATGTTTTTAATCATATTTTCGATATTCCAAAATTTAAAACTCATATCTACTCGTAATTTCGAATTCGAATTTTCTCACAATTTTAATACTTAAATTTATTTTTACTCTACGTAAAACACAATTTAAAAAGTATGGATATAGATAAACAACATTACATACATATTATCATGAATTAACTTACATAACTAATAATAAGATATAAATACATTAATTATAAAATATAATCAACTGATGATTTACAGAGAGATAAAGTGAACTGTCCGTTTGTCTGTTTACAAAATGCTGTTTACATTTTGATATAAAACCGTGAAATTAAATTTACATCATGAATAACTTTAAAAAAAAACGAGGAAGAATACAATTGACTTTGTCAACTCTTAGATACCCGTACGAACCGTTAGTATGTTAACAGCCTGTCACTCTGCTCACAATATTATTTTTTTAATATTTTAGTATTTTAAAATAATTTGGGTGAATTTTATAATTTCTAGAACTATGGGTTGTACATATATTCAAACTATATGTTTATATGTACATTCTTCGAAAGCAGATTCTAACCTTTCACATAACGTTTATCAATCCAAAACTTTTTCAAATATTCTATAATACCATTTAATACTAAGCGGTAAATGTATATTAAATTTACTTAGTACAAAATAGTAAATATAATTTTAAATATTATGTTATATTATATTTAAATATTCCATTGACAGAATAATTTCTTATAAGTACAATAAAATACATATATGTATGTAAATACGGCGCTATATAATATACATCTATACTCTTATCATTCATTCACTAGTGACATATACGATATGTAAATAAACATGATATTATATAAGTACTAGAAAATCCCCTGTGCAATTGCACAATTTCTATAGATTCAAAAACATTTGCGGTATCATACTGACTCCCTTAATAAACTACCTAAAAATTTCATTTTTACATCAGCACCATTAAAAAAACTTTGGTATCACTTACTTACTTGATGTAATAGAAAAAAACATAAAACAAATCTGAACACATAAAATTAAAAATGTTAGGAACAGTTTATTAATTTTTTCACGCCGTTTTTTCGTGGCGGTAATTTTTGACAGTTTTTTAATCATTGAGAAAAAATGGTCCAAGCTAAAAACACATTCAGGGTAAAAGTTCGTGCCGATATCTCAAAAATTGTTTGAAACACATGTATAAAGTGCACAATAAAAACCGGCGAAAAGCCAACCAACACCAACCGCTACGACATTTTTATTTTTGTTACATTTAAAATAATCCCAATAATCGAAATAATTTTAATATTTGTTAAAATTTTACCAGACTCTCTATTTTTCTTTAGTTTAAAAAAAAAATTTTTATGTCGATAAAAACAGTTGTTTTCGCCGCGAATTTCTTTAATTACCAAAACTACTTTCAAGTCTTTTGCGTTTATTTTTTTTTTTGCTTGAAAAAAATTTGCTGAATTTATTTTATTTAAATGTACTTTGGAAGAGGTCTTTAGTATATTTAATAAAAGATTCATGTCTCTGATAATGTAATTTCATAAATTTTCGGGGCCTTTTTTTTTGTGTGGGTCGTTTTCGACAGCTTTTTAATTTAATGGTCTAATAATAAATTAGTACAAAATTATGAATCTATTTTGAGAGAAGGCATCTAAAATGATATTTCCTATGTTATTTTTTCTCTTTTTTTTAAGAAAAATATCCATTTCTAAAATATTTAGCAAGTTTCTGATTTCTGTTATGAAATATAATTAGCTAAGTCTGCCGAATTTTATATTAATAAAAAAAATTCGAATATTTTATGTTATATCAAAAATTCAGCTTAAAAAATCAAAATTCCAACCTAAATAAACAAAACTACTTTAAAGTCTGTTGCGAAACTTTTACCAGCTTTTATAATAGTGAAAACAAAATCAAGAATAAAATCGGCCTATTATTTTTTTTCTTATAAATATAAGGCTTACTATAAACTTTGCTCTTTTCACTTTCAGGTCTTTTAATTTTATTAAGAGTATTTTTATTTTTTTCAAAACAAAGAGTCATTTGAAAACTGCCAGCAGAAGATTAATAATTTATTTTTAATTTACCGCTGCGACCAGTTCATAATGGATGACGGTCAAATTTAAAAATTAAAAATTTGCTTTAAATTTTGTGTCGAAAGTACTTTTTAAAAAGTAAACATTTGTGTCTCTGATAAGACTTTTAGTCCAAGATTTGTGTCTCTGATAATAAAATTTTAAATTATTAAATAAATATACAGAAATATCATCTTTGCCAGTTTAGTTTACATTCAGTGTGAGTGGTTTATTATAGAAATAAAATATTTTTTTTTTACATCTTGTGTGTCTGGTATTAATATCTATATGATATTTAATATCCTGTGTGAATTGGTATTATCAGAGACTACATAGAGATGTACAAATTCATACAAAAATTTGTACTAATTTTTTTTCAAACGGGCCAGCTAAAACTGGCTAGTTTTAAAAATTTTAAAGCACAGAAATATTTGATTTGTGTCATAGCTAAAAGAATTTAGTGAAAACCAGAATCTTCTGTAAAATCTGGTGTAAAATGTAAAAATTATCATTCATATATTTTATGCATTTACAAAATTTTTTTATCTTTGTGAATTAAACCATAATCATTATATTGTGTATATTATCAGAAATTCAATCATTAATTTCAGGTATTATATTATCTGATCTGATTAACAAATCTTATTTTTTTCCATGGCTAACAATATTATTAATGGTCTAATAATAAATTAGTACAAAATTATGAATCTTTTGTGAGAGAAGGCGTCTAAAATGACATTTTCTATGTAATTTTTTTCTTTTTTTTTTTAAGAAAAATATCCGTTTCTATAATATTTAGTAAGTTTCTGACTTCTGTTATGAAATATAAATATTTAAGTCTGCCTAATTTTATATTAATAAAAAAATTTCGAATATTTTATGTTATACCAGTTCTACCGAAAATTTAGCTTAAAAATCTAAATTTCAACCTAAATAAACAAAACTATTTTAAAGTCTGTTACGAAGCACCAGCTTTTATACTAATGAAAACAAAATCAAGAATAAAATCGGCCTATTATTTTTTTCTTATAAATATGAGGTTTACTATAAACTTTGCTCACTCTCACTTTTTCACTTTCAGGCGCTTTAATTTTATTAAGAGTACCTATTTTTATTTTTTTTTTCCAAAACAAAGATTGAAAACGCCAACAGAAGATTAATAATTTATTTTTAATTTACCGCTGCGACCAGTTCATAATGGACGTAGCGGTCAAATTTAAAAATTAAAAATTTGCTGAATTTATTTTGATTGAAAATGTGTTTTTTAAGTATGTATGTACTTTTCCTTTTTTGACTGTACTCACTTTTAATGAACGGTTTGTGTCTCTGACAATAATTCTAGTGGAAAATTTAGTCTCTGGTAATAATATTTACTAAATTTATTTATATTTTTAATTAACGGTTTGCGTCTCTTGATAATACTTTGAGTTAAAGATTCGTATCTCTGGTAATAAAACTTTAAATTATTAAATAAATAGTAAAAAAGCCTTATTAAAGGGTATAAGTAGAAAAATAAAGCTTTTGTGAAAGTTTCCTCAGTTTTATGAACAATTTAATTTTAGTAAATTTATTCAAATACTTATATGTATTATATTTAGATATTGATAAATGTAAAATTTATTGCTAAAGTGTTTTAAATAATGAAAAACCTCAATGATGCTGTGAAGTAGTTTCTTTCAAAAATGTAATAAAAATGATTATTTAATAAATCTCATCTCTTGTAAATTTCTTTGTCAAGCTTTGGATTAAAAAACCAAAGGTTGGATTAAAAACCAATGGTAAATAAATTTTTGCCAATAGTATCAAAAATTTTCGCTTCGAAAAAATACAGTATCAAACTTTATAATTTTGAAACTAAACTACACTGATCTGATGCATTTGCCTAATTATAATATATAGTACACTTGTTATATTTTTCTATGGTTGCCATAGCAAATGCTTCAAAACTTTCTTTGTTATATTTTTCAAACAAATTTTTACTCTATCCGTAATAATATTCTGTCTCTTTATCTATCGCTTTCTCTACAAAATCTTCACACCGTAAGTTTTACGCACCTTTTATGTAAAACAATAAAAATTGGCTGTGCATATAATGTTGAAGTTTTAGAAGATAAAAATCATAAAAGAAGCATAAAATTAAGAAAATGTTACACATTCAAAATTTAATTGAAAATTGTGATTTTATAATTTAAATTGCGCTCCTTTAAAAGCTTTGGTTTTACGCACCGCTTTATTTTTTTATAATTTCTACTTAAAAATGCAACTCTTTAAAAACTTTGATTTATGCACTGTCTTGTTTTTTCATTCTTTTTATAGCATAACATTTTAATTCTTTTTTTCTATCTGTTATGTACCTAAATATCAGATGTACGTTTCTTTCTTTTCATAGCATAGCATTTAATATTTCTTTTTCTATCTGTTATGTACGTAAATATCAGAGGTATGTTTTTTCATTTAAAATCATAACATTTTAATAGTTCTTTTTTTCTTTAAAAATATTTAAAAACAGTCAAAGTAACATTTTTTGTTCTCTTTTTTTTTTCTATTCGTTTTTATTTTTCTTCGCAGTATTACATTTATTTTTTTTTGTTTTCTGTTATTTACGTACGCTAAGTATTTCTTTTATTTTTTTTAAATATTAAATTTATACATACAGCCTATTTAAAAAATATAAATTATAACCTATAGAACATTTTGAATTTTTTTTTGTTCGTTTATGTTTACCGTCCATTCATTCATATAAATAACTGTTGCCTATACAAAAAATAATAAATCTATAATAAATCTAATATATGTATACTCCTATTTTTATTCATATATCTATATTATGGGCTAAACTTCTGATTCTAAAATTGTACTATATTATGGCAAAATTTTTAAAAAATTAAGAAAATGTTACTTAGCAAAATTTAAATAAAAATATTATTGCAATTTTATAATGTTCTACTTAAAAATCCGAACCTTTAAAAACTTTGATTTATACACTGCCTTGTTTTTTCTTTCTTTTCATAGCATAACATTGTGATATTTCTTTTTTTCTATCTGTTATGTACCTCAATATCAGATGGACTTTTCGTTCTTTTCATAGCATAACATTTTTTTTTTCCTTTTTCTATCTGTTATGTAGGTACGTAAATATCAGACGTATGTTTTTTTTCTTTTAAAATCATAACATTTTAATAGTTCTTTTTTTTCTTTAAAATTATTTAAAAACAATCAAAGTAACATTTTTGTTCTCTGTTTTTTCTATTCGTTTTTGTTTTTCTTCGCAGTATTACATTTTACTTTTTTTTTTTTGTTTTCTGTTATTTTTTTTAAATATTAAATTTATACATCAGACTATTTAAAAAATATAAATTATAACCTATAGAACATTTTGAATTTTTTTTTGTTCGTTTATGTTTACCGTCCATTCATTCATATAAATAACTGTTGCCTATATAAAAAATAATAAATCTATAATAAATCTAATATATGTATACCCATATTTTTATTCATATATCTCTATATTATGGGCTAAACTTCTGATTCTAAAATTGTACTATATTATGGCAAAATTTTTAAAAAATTAAGAAAATGTTACTTAGCAAAATTTAAATAAAAATATTATTGCAATTTTATAATGTTCTACTTAAAAATACGACCCTCTAAAAACTTTGATTTATACACTGCCTTGTTTTTTCTTTCATTTCATAGCATAACATTATAATATTTATTGTTTTCTATCTTTTATATGGGTAAATATCAGATGTACGTTTCTTTCTTTTCATAGTATAACATTTGTTAAATTAACATTTAACATAACAGGAGGGCACGCTACTCAGCAGCAGCAACTTGTCTTTTATTATATTTAGATATACAGAAATATCATCATTGCCAGTTTAGTTTACATTCAGTGTGAGTGTTTTATTATAGATATAAAATATTTTTTTTTACATGTTGGCAAGGTCTCGCCAACATCTTGTGTATTATATTATAGATGTATGTATATCAATATCATATAAATAAAAATTCTTCAAGCAACCGTTATGTTGTATATTTATTTACATTTTTATGTACTACGCATTATATCCTCAACAATTTCAAATTATCGAGTAAAACAAAATGCAAAAAATTAGTTAAAGAAATTTGTTAGAAAATTTGAAAAAATCAAGTAACACTTTCGTCAATTATAAAGTAACCCTATATTATTAAAAAAAGTTGTTAACGGAAATAAAAGTATAATGTTGGAGCTTTAATTTTTGTGTATTACTTCAAAAAAATTCTAACAGGTGTTCAAGTTACAGGTGTTTAAAAATAGGAAATTTTCAGTTTTTGACTCCTTACAGCTCCTAAACGGGGGGTGATACAAAAAAAATTTCTGAAATGACTCATACTTATTTTCAAAGATCTAACATCTGTCAAAATTTCAAGTTTCCAACTTAAACTGTTTAGAAGATAGAAGGGTTAAAGGATTTTGCAAAATTTTAGTTTCGCATAACGGTAAATTAAGACACCGTATGCCACAAATATATATTTATTGTATATATACTTTTAAAGCTAATGGAAGTAGTAATCGTTTGACGTTTTCAAAATGAAGATATACCTTATACAACTTGTGCTATAACAATTTAAATATAGAGCTTTTTTGAACCTTTGGGGAGCTGTAGCTCCGTAACGGGTGGGGCTACGAAAAAAAGTTATAAAAAATAAAATTAATATTTTTATGAGATCTATCAGCGGTTAAAATTTCATAGCTCTATTACAAAAAAAATGTGGGGATCTAAAAGTTAGGTGTTCGAGAGCTACCCTAAGGCTTGGTCCAAACTCAACCAAAAAAAATAGGGAACCTACAAATTACTACCAAAATATTTTGTGTAAATTTCAAGATTGTAGCTTTCTTAGTTTTTGAGTTAGCGTGCTGACGGACGGACGGACGGACATGGGTCAAAAGTCTTAGAATTTTTTTCTGATCCGATCCATACCTTTGAAGGTATATCTAGCTCGCTTATTTCGAGGTGTTACAAACGGAGGAGTAATTTTATTATACCCGATCCTATCGTACGGGTATAAATATTAATATACTTGTAGTTTTCGTAGTAATATACCTACCTAATAAGTTGCCTCAAAATTTTTGTATTCATGTCTGTTTAAGAGCTACGCCTATAATGCCTATAATTATGCCTATAATTAAATATTAGTTATTTAACAAAACTAAAAGTTTAACTCCAGCTGTCAATATGTAAAAATTATATCTCCGACATTATATTTTAACACGTGTCTGGAGGTTTAACTAAATAGATGACTTTAAAATTGAAGAAAACGGGTTTATACAAAATAAACTATGTTTTTAACTAAAAACATCCAGTTATATTCAAATTTTCGAAATTTACGCTTTTTATCTAATTTTGAACTAACTCTGATTTTATTTAATTATATACCTCAATTTTTTTCATTATTATCCTTTGCTAATTTTAAAGGAAAGATTTTTTTCAATATTTGGTTTAATAATGTATCATTTCGAAATCTAGTAGTTTCGGGATTTTTTTTTATTTACCTTTTGTCATAATATTATTTTGAATATAGTTTACATATTAAAGAATATAATATGAAAATGGTTTAGGATTATTAAGTGATCTAAATTTTTTATTTTTTATTAGATATGCTGGATCAAAAGTTTGTTGGAATTTTTTTCATACTGTTGGAATTCAAAAATTCATACTGTGACAACTCATTTATGTACTGGCTAGCGTGTTAAAATGATTAAATAAGCTAAATTTTTGGCTCGATGCACTTTTTCAAATAATAATTATAATCGATGGAATATCCCTAAATTTCTTTCTGAATTTTGTATTTATTTAATTACTAAAGTATGTAATTTTGTCGAGATTAAGCGACAATCCATAGATGTATTTAAAGATATCGATACCTATTGTTTTAATTTGCTTTTAAGAATTTAAATACTATAGATCTTAATTATTCTAAATTTAAAGTACTATCAGTGTTTAAAGTATTATTATCAGTGTTTACGTCTTACATAAATAAGTTGTAAATATATCTATGCATATAATAATTAAAGAGTGGCCTCAAAACCCTGCTTTGTGTAATTTCTAAGAGAATTTCTTTAAGACTTTTGATGTATTTTTATTATTTGACGAAATATATAACATTTTGCATGTTTAGAATTACATTTTTTATGACAAATATAAGATATATATTTTAATGACAGCTTAAACTCATGTTTAAAAAAAAAACTCCAAAATTGTGACTGTTTAAGCCTTATGTCAAACCCTTGGTACAAATGTAATAATTTTGAGTTTAAACCGCTATATCTCCCATATTTTTTGAAGTGCAAATCTGTAACTTCGTGACATCTTCAATTAAAGTGTTGACATGTTAAAAATATATATAGTTTGGTAGAGAAAATTAGGGTTTGGTGGATTTAAACGATGTCAACTAAGTTGCTTTGTTTTGCTAATTATTGCTTTGATTGAAATGCTTCTCAAAATTAAAATTTTATTTATTTTTCTTAATTTTATTTTTTATTTTGTATTATTTTTATTTTTTTCATATTTAAATTAAATTATGAAATATTTTGTTAAAGTTAAGTTATGAATTAAAGTTATAAAAAAACAAAAATATTTTATTTTTTACATATTATTTCTTATACAAAATTTATGAAAAACATTATTGGTACAAATGTACCAAGGATTTTATTAAAGGGAGGTTCAACAACGGTTTGCGGAAAGGGTTAAACATTGCCCAATATGTGTATTTTTGTCGTAACTTACGATATACTTTATTACTAAGAAAAAAATTTGAAGTTCAATATCTTCAAAACACAATGTCTATAAATAAGCGTCTTTATCAATAATAATACATTTTTAGCACATTTCCAAAAAAATTTTGAAAAAATGTGCTTATTAGTTTCACTCTGTCCGTCCGTCCGTCCGTCTGTTTACAAAACTTCTACACCGTTAAAGATAGAGAAAAAGAATTTTAACCATAGGTAGGTCTCATAAAAAAATAATTTTGTGGAACAACTTTTTCATGTAGCCCCCCCCATTACGGAGCTACAGCCCCTCAAACTTTGAAAAAGCCCTATTTTTAAATGCATATATCTTATGTTCTACTTAAGATTTTTTCAATCTGAAAACGTCATTCGACAGGTATTTCTTTTATCTTTGTAAATTAATATCAAAATTATACAATTTTTTAAAATTTAGTATTTAAATTTACCGTTATGTAAAAACCAAATTTTGCATGATTTTTCTACTTTCATAACTCCGGCACGCTTCTAGATAGAAGCTTGAAATTTTGAGGCAAGAAAGAACTTTTAGAATTAGTATAAGTTTTCTCAGAAAGTTTTTTCGGACCACCCCCTGTTTATGAGCTATTAGGGCTTAAAAATTGAAAATTTGCTATTTTTAAACACCTGTAACTTAGGAACCTGTACACATTTTACTTCTGCAAGATATAAAAATTAAAGCTACAATAATATATTTTTACGTGTGTTAAAGGTTTATTTTAATTGTAAAGGGTTCCAAAGCTGCAGCTCTTCAAAATTGCGAAAAAGCCCCATTTTCAGATGTATATATCTCGGGCTCTGCGTAATAGTTTTGCAATCTAAAACCGTCAGAAGATCGAAAATTTTATTATCTATATAAAACAATATCAAAATTATGTAATATTTTGTAATTTACTATTTAAATCCGTTATGTGAAAACCACATTTTGCATGAATTTTTTTTTTTCATAACTCCGGCACCCCTTTAGATAGGAACCTGAAATTTTGAGACAAGAAAGAATTAGTATAAGTTTCCTCAGAAAATTTTTTGGTAACACCCCCTCTTCAAGAGTTATTACGCATCAAAAATTGAAATTTTGCTATTTTTAGACACCTGTAACTTAGGCACCTGTACAAATTTTTCTTCGGCAAGACATTAAAATTAAAGGTTTAATAATATATTTTTACGTGTGTTAACGGCTTTTCTTAGTTATAGAGGATTCCGGACTTATAGCCCCTCAAAATTTCAAAAATGTCCTATTTTCACATATTTTGTTATTACATGAAATTTTCAAATTTTTGTGTAAGTCACACTTCTAAACAGTTTGTATTGAGTTTTGGAAATGTGCGCTTTTAAAAACCGTTGGTTTACATTCTACCTTGTTATATATGTTTTTCTATTATCTATGTATGTACATATATTTTTGTAAAAATAAAATTTTGATTCTAAGTAATTTTACTTATAAAAGTTTTGAAAAAGAAATAAACAATTTAACAAAACTGCTGTAATAGATGCGAAATAAAAAAAATTCTGAAGGTTCTTCAAATTTCTTTAGTTAATTTATACTCTTATTCTTATTATTGAGGACTTGTTTTTTTTCTTTCGAACATTAAAACTTTTACTTCTATTGCTAATCTAAGTGTCCAGAAAATTGATAATTGAAGTATATAAACTTGAAAGTAGGTACTTCAAATATTTTCTGATACCCTATAATAACCATGTATATTCTAGATAACATATTAAATAGTGATAATTTGTATTCATTCTACATAAATGAATTGAGACAACGGCACATAACAAAATCCGTTTTATTAAAGACAATTTTACAAAAAGACAAAATACAGCAAAAAATATACTTAGTAAAATAGACATTTGACAATAATTTCTCTTATCAAAAATGTCAGTCTTTACATAAATCCAATGGTAGCAGTAACCGTTATTTTAAAATCCTTCTTCTTGCAATACGTATATGTATATTATGTAAAAACCATATAATTAAGAGGGAATTTTATAGTTAGTTATAAAATCAGGGTTTCAAGAACTTGCTAAACGAGAATTTGGGGGAATATTTTAGTCTAATATATTTGTTGTTAAAGGGTTTCTAACCAAATGTTAATTTTTGACAAATAAATGAGAAATATTGTGCGAAATAATTTTTTTGTGAAACGACTAATTTGATTAGATATTTTTGTAATATGTATTTTGATAACGTATATACTACCCAATTGAAAGTTTCACAACTCATCCAAATAACGTTACAATATAAGTAAAATTTTATACCAATTAACGTTTTGCAGTTCAGTTATAATGTTTGACAGGATTTTATATGGCTCCGTGAATTAACACCCCAAACATTATCATCCCAAAAAAAAAGCAAATAAGATCCCAAAACTTTATATATGAATTGGGGTCTTATTTCATATGAAATAAAGCTTCAAAATTTTGCGGTCATTGCTTAAATTGGAACTTTATTCCAATTATTATTTTAAGCCTCAAATAAAAATATTTTGGGGTTTTATTTCATTTATTATTTTCGGGCTTTATTTCATAATGAAGCAAGGCCCCAAACAAAATTTGTGGCCTTATTAAATTTTCAAAACAATATTAAACAGATTTGCGAGGCGCTGCTATCAATCAAGTTAAAATGAATTTGAAGACAGAAAAATAGAAATATTATATGTAAAAATAGAAATATTTTCAATTACCGAGCGCGCCATTATTTTTAGGGTCTTATTTCATTTATTATTTTGGGACTTTATTTCATAATGAAATAAAACCCCAAAAAATTGTAATTTGATTTTTTTTGGGGCTTTAGGGCTTCATTTCATTTTCATTTTTGGGGTATTATTTCCCTATGAAATAAGACCCCAAATTTGGAGTCTTATTCCTTTTTTATTTTGGGGCGATAATGTTTGGGGCGTTAATTCACGGAGCCAAAAAATTTATTGAACAAAACTTATGTTTCTATAAAATATAAAATCGCAAGCAATTATTGTATTATTTGTAACTTATATATAAATAACATTATCTATATCGCGTCAAACATTAATTTGTTGATGTACTTACATATCTATTATAAACAGTTGTTGTAAAACATTTTGTTTTCTAAATTTTTACAATAAAAACAAAATTTTATTTTTAAATAATAAGTTCTCTTTTCAAATTTAATCTTCTTAACAATTATTGTAAAGTATGTAAATATTATTAGAAATTAATATGTAAAACTTAAAACTTTTTCAAAAAATATCTTTCAATACCATATTATAATAGGTATTATTTTGAATGGTATTTTGTTTAAATATTAAATATTGTTTTAGAGATTATACAGAAAAATCAATTTATTGTCTTTACAATAATTACGAAGTTCATTCAACCTAAACGATTATTTTTAATAATTTTAGGAGAAAAAAACAAACAAGACAGTGTGTAAAATCAAAGGAATTGAAGGATGAAAATGTGAAAAAGACAAAAAAAAAACTTTATAGAATTGCGCCTAGTTTTGTATATGAAAAGAATGGGAAAAATCAAAAAACGCGTTCTTTTTTTTAAGGTACCTAAAAATTTTAATCATACTAATTGGAAGTAGCCTTTAGGACAATATATAAAAATAAAATATTAGAGCCTTAATGTGTGTGTTTTAATTACTTTAAATTGCCGCAAGTGCCCAAGTTATATATTTTATAAAAACTTTTCTGAGATAATTTAAAAAAAGACTCTGAAGAGAGTGAAGAGAGTCACTCAAAACTTCAACTGCTCTGATTGAAACAGTTTAATAGATACCCATGAAGTAAAATTATATAATTTTTTATGTTGATTAAAAAGGACTTGAATTGGAATTTTGAAGGGCTGCAGTTTTTTGTAATGCGTATTCCACAAAAATAATTCTTTTATATAAAAACCATGGTTAACATTTTAATGCTTCATTTTGAACATTGTAGAAGTTTTGTAAACAGACGAACAGAGTGTAACTAAAATTTTTTTTTTTGAAAATAATATAAAACACGGAATAAAAATAAAATTCGATTTTTCTTATTTTCGAACATATTTAGTTACGTATAAAGATAATATTTCTAAAATTTATCTATGGATGTAATTTTTTTATGCAAAGTACTAATAATCTACTAAATTAAAAAAAAAATTACATATTGGAACAAGAAGAAAGGGAACATGATTTAAACATATTATTATGAATACAGTTGATCTCAATTAATGTACATTTTAAATTAATGCATTAGAAATACTACTAGTAGGTCTTATCACAAGTTTAATAGAATAAATTACAATCAATAAAATTCAATTTCTTTGGATATAATTTTATATTTTAATTGTAAATTCGGAAATGCATAATTTTTAGTAATGATGCGGTATTGATACTGTATCACTACTGTATTACTACAAAATTCATAATGCGATACAATAATGTTGCTGATACAATTGTGACATTTTAGCACGTTCATATTTTCACAATTGATGCCTTTGACATTTGAAAATTTTTAATTTTAATTTTTAATTAGAGTTCAAAAGATGAATAAGATTTTGTTTAATATAGGTTTAAACACGTTTTTGGACAACTGCAAACCATCAGAATATGATACCCCTTTACCATTTAAAAATTTTGTAAAAAAAGAGAAATGTTGTTCTTGCTCTTTTATTGAAAAAAAAAAGAAAGTTATAGCCAAAGCAAAAAATTATTTTAAAATAATTGAAGAATTTCCCGAAGATATATTTCGAACACATTTTCGAATGCTACCATCTACCATTTTTATTATTCTAATACTATCCATTGTAAACCTCAGGTTAGAAAAGCAACGGAAGTATCATAAAATTATATAATGTGAAATTTGCTCAAAAACTGCGCATCAAAATCGGTAGTGTTACGACAAAAAACTTAATGTAGATATTTTGTAGATACATTTTTGAACTTGATACTTTTGTGATGCGTGATGCTGATGTATTTCCGAATTTATTGATAGTTATGTTAATTTGAACGTTATATAGTGAATGGTAGCTAATGGTATATTAAGATCAGAATTAGAGACAGAAAATTTAAAATTTAAGATGTAGGATTATTTTCTTATATTAAAATTAAGGGCCAAAATTTTAATAACTTTTTATTTACTCATAATTTCTTTGAATTGAATTAGTAAAAACTTTAAAAAAAATAGCAATTATTTAATTAAATCGATACAAAATATAAATATTAGCATACACAAGTAAGAATTCTAAGAGTTACTTGAATCAAAAATTGTAAATTCGTTCTTAAGAAGCTTTAAATATGATGCAAATCAGTCTAAAGGGAACTCCTTTGTAATTTTCAATTTTAAAAATATTTCGCTTTGCTCTTTTCGTAACCTCTTCTAGATATATTAGCTTAAACAGCTTGTTACTCTAAAATGCAAGTTTTACAAGCGTTAATTTCATTTTATACAGTACTTAAAAATTAAATACTAGCTATGTTCTGTTTCTGCTTTTATTCAGCATGCTTTTATTAAATTTTTTTTTCAGTTCTTTTAGAGTTTAAATTGTTTTATTCTTAATCGCTCTATTTAACGGTATTCTTATACAGTTTTAAATCATAAAGAATTATAAGAACTCTATACCAGTAAAATATAAATTTTAATATTTTTCAATCAGTTTTTTTTAAATAGAAAATTTAAAAAAATAAAATTTTAATTACTAGAAACTTTATTTTTGTATATAGGAAAAATATCTAAACGATTTGGCTTTTTAATTATAATGAGCTTTGAGATCAGTCAAAATAACTTTAAACCTTAAACACGATAATTTATTTTTAATAATTTTTTTAAAAATTAATAATATTCTATTTTATTAAATAATTAAAATTTTTCTGAAACATAATTAATAATAATTTTTCGAGGCAAAACATTCCCATAATTTGTGCAATTAACTGCAACGCTACAATAATTGTTCAAAACAAAGATTCAAAAAAAACGCTTTTTCATTTTTATACATCTCTTATAACAGTTTTCAATATAAGATTGCAGTATAAAAAATAGACTTGGAAAACTTGGAAAAATGCAAATATAGAATATAAAATTTATCTAAATAACAAAAACTTTTCATAAATTAGATACACTACGCTTTAACTGTTAATAACTGTTTCAATAGATATATTTTTTAATCTTTTAAATTATTCTTTTGAATACTTTGTTTCTTCTCTAGTTCTTTGCTATAATATTCACTTTTAACACATTCACGGAAATGAATTATGTAGCAGTCATATATTTGTTGATTAAATTTCCAAATTATTAATGCTATATAAGTAGTCATAAATATGCTATACCTAGATACATGTGTGCTTTTCTGTATATATGTATTTCCAGAATAAAACATAGTATTGCCCTACACATCGCGCAAGACCAATAAAATAATAATATAATAGCCCAGGAAGATTTATTTTGCCTTCCACTAAGATGAACTTAAAATATATTTATATAATGTAGGTGTTTCCCCGAAATTGAAAAAAAAAACAAAAAATAAATATATATCTACATATATTTCGAAGTTTTAAAATTCAAATGAATGCTTATTATATATCAGTCATATGGTAGGTACATATATCTTTAAAAGTGCGCATTTTTATAGAAACTTAAAAAAAAGTTAAAAATAAATTAAAAATATCATTTTCCAGATGGGGAGAAGAATTAAATCGAAAATTAAAAAAGAAATTTGATTTTATTCGAAAATGAAAAATTGATGAACACAACTTCGAGTGATATTTTCGATATTTTTATTTTCGAAATTTTTAGACATGATATTATAAATACAAATATTAGTTAAGTTAACAAAATGACTATGGAAAATATCTATATAAGAATGATTTACCCCAGACCCCAGATTTACCAGATTTACCCCAGAAAAAAAGAGACCTTTATTAGTTTTCCGCAAGATGAATTAAACTGAAGTAGTCTAAGTTTTGGAATTTTGTCTTTTACAAGGTCAAGTAATAAGTTACTTATGTTTTGTATGTTAATAAAAATATTCATTGTACTTTATAATGATTTTTTAACATATAATGACCGGGAATAGATTGGAGCAAATATTGAGATACTTCAGTTGTCATAAATTTGAAAAAGTCAGAAAATAATTTAGTAAAGGTTACTTCAATATTAAAGAGGAAATAACTTCACTAAAAGGAAATTTTAAGACCAAAACAATTATTATTAAATGCATCACTACTATTTAGCAGTCATCGATCATGACTTCTATTGCATGACTTCTTCTATATCATTTTGTATCGAATAATTTAAAATATAATTCTTATAAGCAAATGAATGCTATATGAAGTCATTTTGTTTTTTTTAATTTAATAATTTATATTTATTTTTTTTATTAAATTGTGAACATTTTGATATCCGACACGATAAAATATCTGTTAAATAATGTAGAAGATAATATAAAACATATTTGCCTATGAAAATGGATTCATTTTTAAAAGTGTGCGTCACCGTGTTAATGTATATATTTTTGTTCATTACTAAATTACCAGAGTCTACATAATATGATTACCTACATCTATAATATCTATGTAATATAATAATCAATGATAGAAAATAATTTCAAATGACATTTTGAAACTTTGCTAGTTTTTGACAGAAAAAAAAAAGATACTTTCACAAAATAACAATTGATAATATTAATATTATAGGTACTGTAATTCTCTTTTTATTATTATTTTTTTTTTTTTATTTCTATTTCTACTTTTTTTTTTTTTTTGGTATTTTTAAAATTGTTCTTTTGTATTTTCACAGTTAGAGAAAATAGTAACTGTTTTTTTTTTTTGCATTGTAAAATTTCAGGAAAAAAATAATGTTGTTGACGTTAGCATAAATCTCAATGAAAATGATCAGATCCCTCTCAGTTGGTTTTAATTGTATATAGTAAAGTAATGTTTAAATTTATTCTATTCGTAGTGGTGGTTAAGTACAATACAAAATTGAATATAGTTTAGTGAAATATAATAGAAAAGATAGAGATAAAAGCAAACCACCAGAGTGTAATCAACAATGAAAAGAATGAAAAGGATAAAATAGAATAAGGAAAAAAAAAAACAACAAAAAAAAAAAGTAGTAATAAAGTACATAAAGTGATTTCCGATTTCGTGACTAGATTTGGTTTGCCTCATTTTGATATAAAAAAAAAAGCAAAAAAAAAAAAAAAAACAAAATAAAAAAAAATACATTATCAAAATCATTATTGTGTGCTTAGAATTATTTAACGCTTAAAGATGTTTTGTATAAAAATGACTTGCTGTTTGTTGTTCTTTTTTTTTTTTTTTACTTTTCAATATAAAAGATAAAGCCTTATCCATCCATTTTTCAGACAAGTTCAATTTTTTTTTTTTTTTATGTATTGTAACTTTGTTTTCTTGTAACTTGAATTTTATATGAATACAAATGAAGAATGATAGTGCTATTTTTGGTATATTTTTCTGTTTTTTTTTTTTTTGTTTTTTGTTTTTTTTTGAATAAAGATTATAATAGAATTAAAGAAAAATAACAATAGAATTAAAGTTTTGGATATAATATGTTAAGATTAAAATAAAAGTTTATAATATTCATGTAACGTACATATTAAGAATATAATCAAATTTTTCTTGTATCTTAAAAGTATCTAAAGATACATATATTATGAAAGTTTGTATCATATGCATATGTAGATAAAAATAATAATAATATGTAGATTTTGATTAAAGTTATATAAATAAATCTGTGTTATTTAAATTAAATACTGAAAAATAATTAGGAAATTTAGTTTTGTTATTGTTAATCTTATTATAAATACAAGAAAAGAAAACTTTTAACAGCAAATTAAGCAAATTATTGTTAATTAGTTATTTTTGTTTTGGTTTAATAAATTAATGTTGAACTTTTTAAAGGAATATTTAATAATACAAACAAAATATTTATATTATTAGGTATATTGTGATGAAAGCTATTCAATCATTCAAATTAGTTAATTTTTTATTGTTGGTATTTTATATATTTATATTAAAGTGGTTTCATTATTATTACAAAAAGGAATTTAAATATTAGTAGGTACACCTACTTTAAGTACATTAGATTTTTGTATGAAAAAATATTTTGTATTAGTGTTTTTGGATTTTTTAGAATGTAGTGTTTTTTTTTTATTGTAGCTATAATTTATATTTGTTCGCTTTATACTTTAAAATTTTTTAAAAATCAAAAATCACATAATAAAATTTTCGCTTGTAAAAAAGCCCATACGGTTTACAAAACTTCTAATTAAAAGACAAACTATTTTGTAATATATTTAAAAATAATGTAGTAACCATAGAATATACTGCATATTTTGTTGCAACTTACTTCAATAGCCAATATACTGTATTCGCAGGTAAGGGTTTCATCCCATTATATTGGTTAAAGGGGGAGGTGGGTTTAGTCAGTAAGAATCTGACACTACCAAGGGGAAAATTTTTTGGAAGATTCCCACCTCCCTTAAGGGCAAAAAAAAAACTTGATAAAACAGAAAAAAAAGTAATTTCTTTTTTTTGCAATTTGACATTTGAAATTACTGATGTTACAATAAACTATCATAAGATACGTATCACTTAAACACTTTAAGGAAGAAATTTAAATTTTTAGAAAGTAATATTTTTCGAATTTCTATCAGAAAATTTTTTTTTAAATAGGGTAAAAAAAAAGGAAATAGGTATTTCCTTTCCACTAAGTAAGTAACAAAGGTATATCCTTTCCACTCCTGTAAGGAGCAAATGTACTAATTTAACCTAGTAATTTATTATACGTATTTGACTAAGTTGTAGTTTCTGAATTTATTTTTATCTCTCTGCCATCTATTATCTTGTATAATAATTATTTTATTTTAATTTTATTATACATATATACTCGTAATCTGATATAATATTAATTTCTTATTTTAAGGATTAGTTTTTTTTGTTTCTTATTATGGCATTGGAAATTGGACAAATTGGAATAAATGAATTAAAATTTAATATAATATATAGGTTTTTTTTTTTTTTGTTGTCTACCCTAGGTAGAAATGATCGAAAAATAATATAGAGGAGTGAAAACGAGCACGATCAGTCCTTTATGACTGTGTGGGACTTTAACCCGCTAAGCATTACCTCTCATTTTTTCATCAAACAATAAGTTATACGTACTCATGTACTGCCTGGTCAAAGGCAGCCAGTAGTTGCCACTTCTACAGTGTTTACCTTTCCAACACAAAAGCTTTAATTATGCTTTTAAGTCAAGGCAGATTTCCAATCTGTTTGAAACTCTCTATAGAAATTTATTCTATTCTTTTTAGCAATATTACAGCCCGTTATTAGTATGATTATTTGTACGAAATAATGATAAATAGTAGGTAATTTGTTTTGTTACTTGTGTATTATGGTTGTGAATGTTAATCATTCTATTTAGGATATAAAATTATGCTTAATGTCATTATTTACTATATTAAAATAGTCGGATGTTGTATGGTTCATCGATTAATAACGTTTATACTTTTTTATGTAAAATTTTTAACTTGTTTAGATAAATATTGGCGGCTCTACTGCAAATTTGGTTTAGATAACAGATATTATGATATTTAATATAAGAATTGTAGATCGTATACAAGACTTTGTTAGAAAAAAAATTTTTCAATCTATGTAGAATAAATATGTACTTATACAGCACTGTTCCTTTTATTACATAATAAACGCAATTGCTTTTGCTAAATTTGTAAAAATTTAATTTTAAGTAATTAAAATTTTTGACAATTTGAATTATTTTCATTCCTAAAAAGAATATTTCTACATAAGTGCCAAAATTTATTTCCTTAGTTATTTCCTTTTAGTTTTCTTAATATTTAAACTAATTTTATTTGTTTATTTAACCATTCTTGAATTTACATCAAGATTATTTTGGATTGAAAATTTTGTACTTTCTTCATTACTTTCAAGCGTATTTAAAAACTGCGTCTTTGGCATACAATTTGTAGTTCCGCTTTTAGGAAAAATTGGTATCTATTATTGATTCAATAAATTAATAAATAATAAAGCGAAATAATTATTTACAGCACGATTTTAGATTTTAAATTAATAGTAAAAAACCAAATTAATTTTTTTTTTTTTTTTAAATGAAAGAAAAGTTGTATAAATAATAGATAAAACTTAAAATAATAGATACATTATAAAATTCCGTTTTTAATTCTTAGAAATTAATAATTATTAAAGTTAAGATAATCAAAAAAAAAAGTTTTTTTTATGACCTAAATTAAGGGATAATAAGTATTTCTTTTTTTTTTATCCAGTATTTAAAAAGTTACTTTTATTTTTTCAACCTTTATTCGAATTGTGTTAGATTCTAACGGAGGGGAGCATAAGGAAATATTATAAAAATGGTAAAAAAATTTAAAAATTTAAAAATTAAAGGATTTTCATTTGTTTTTTTTTCCGGTCAAAATAAAAAACTTTTTTTGAATATCCTTTTATGATATTTTTTTTTTATAAAAATGTGCTTGAAAGATGAAAATTTCAGTTTTTCTTTCAATTTTTTAATCTTAACCTAAACAATGTACAATATAACCACATGATGTTTTCATTCATTTAAAAAAATGAATGTGGAAATTTAAACAAAAAATTTCTATGTATATAATATTATATATAGATATTTTTTTTTATTTTATTCAAAGAAGTTTTAACCCAACAAAGAAAATGTTGTGAGTATTAATTTTTTGTAACTATAGAATAAAATGTTGGTATGAATTTTCTTTTTTAGTATATTGTGTTAAATTTCGTTTAAAATGTGGGTTGGATTTTAAGCATTACTTTTTTTCCGAGTAGATATTCCATTGTGTAAGTTTTTACATTTTATTGCATAATTTTAAAAGTATGATGACTTTTAATTTTTTACTATATTTTTTCCAAACTACTTTGAAAAAATGTGAAGAAAAGTTAATATCAACATATTTGAATTTTTTTTTTTATACCTAAGAATTACTAAGAATATTCATGTAAAAATAAAATAATTAATAAAAACATTTCTTGTGTGAATTGCATGCATGTAAGGTATTCTTTGGTAGAAATATTATAGCGTAACGCAAAGATTATGTGTTGACATAGCTTTTCAACTGCATAATATTATAAGAGGAGTGCAAAGTGCAAAAAATATTTCATTAAGACAATGATTTAAATTTTTTTATTGAATATGAAGAAAATTTTTTGAACTTTTCAAGAAAATTCAATGAGTTGCATATTAAAATCGAGCAAGACTCTATCTATCCCTTTCTGTACGTCTAATATTATTTAAAAACGAGGAAGAGTGCAGTAGAGTAGACTGTGTCAACTCTGGGATACCCGTATGAAAGTAATATATCCTGTTTCTATAAAACTTGATAATCTTTTAAAAACATTCAGATGTTTTAGTACCGAACTACAGAGATATATTTATGTAAATTGTGGAGTTGTATGACAGCTACCCGAATCTATTGCGCCTAGCTTCATTAAGTTCCAAGAAATAGGAGAAACCTGAACCGGCTGCTTTAGACCAATCAAATTTTACAAAAGTTTTCGGCATGCAACTCGACACTTTTTCACTAAATTTAAGATAGCTAGCTTCAATAGACACTGAGTTATTTTCATTTAAAAAGACAAATTGTATGGCAACTTTCCGAACCTACCATATCATCATAACCAAATTTTACAGAAGTTGTTGCCATAAAACTGGATCATCATTTGCAAAATTTCAAATACCTAGATTGAATAGACACTGGGTTATTTCCATTTAAAGAAAGAAGTTGTATGGCAGCTACTCGAACCCGGCGGCCGAAAATGCTGAAGTTAAATAGCAAAACTAACAATTTTGTAAAAGTGACGTAAAAAAATTGCAGCCTCCTAGCTCCTTTATTTTTTGAGTTATGATGCGGACGGACACTGAGTTATTTTCATTTAAAAAGAGAAGTTGTATGGCAGCTACCCGAACCTGTTGCACTAGCACAATCAAATTTTGCATAAGTTGTTGCCATAAAACTTGATCATCATTCGCAAAATGTCAGGTTCCTAGCTTCAATAAACACTGAGTTATTTTCATTTAAAAAGAGAAGTTGTATGGCAGCTACCCGAATCCGTCGCACCACCACAACCAAATTTTGCAGAAGTTGTTGCCATAAAACTTGATCATCATTCACAAAATTTCAGATTCCTAGCTTTAACAGACACTGAGTTATTCTCATTTAAACGGAGAAGTTGTATGGCAGCTACCCGAATCCGTCGCATCACCACAACCAAATTTTACAGAAGTTGTTACCATAAAACTTGATCATCATTTGCAAAATTTCAGAAACGTAGCTTGAATAGGTACTGAGTTATTTCTATATAAAGATGGAAGTTGTATGGTAGCTACTCGATGCCGCCGACCGAAAATGTTGGATTTAAATAGAAAAACTAACAATTTTGCAAAAGTGACGTAAAAAAAATTTCAGCCTCCTAGCTCCTTTATTGACGGACGGACGGACGTACATGGCTTAATCGACTCAGAATTCGATTCTGAGCCGATCCATACCTTTGACACTATATCTAGCTCGACTCCTTTAACGTGTCACAAACGTAATGGCAAATTTATTATACCCTTGAACATAGTTCATATGGGTATAAAAATTCTTTAGTTAAAAGAGAGCTTTACAGTAAGCACCTAATATTATCGATTTAAGGGTGACAATTTATATTGCTGAGTAATTAGGCTTTAGTGAAATGAATGATTTAAGAAAGTGAAGCTTAGTTAAATATGAATTGTAAGTATTTTAGTGGATGCTTTATACCTATTCCTTATAGGACTGGAAAGGAGAAAAAAGGGTGAGGTGTATCAGTAATATAAATTTATATAAAATATATCGTAAAATTTCCATAGCCCTGATTTGAATTAATTTTCTGAAAGAACCATATTGATACTCTGTATTTTTAATTAGACCATACATAATCTAAAAAAGAGTAGCAAACTTTCAAAAAATATTTAGTATAAAGTAATAAACTTCAATAAACTTTAATAAATATAGAGCAAGCTTCAAATATCTAACTTTAATTTATTGTAAAAAGAATCTCCAAATATGTGAATCAAAATTACCCCATATACATTTTCTCAATTCTTATAATTGGTAAAAATTTAAAACTGAAATTAATTTTTTCCTTTTAATTTTCTGTTTAATACTAGTTCCTTAGTAATAAACATATTTTCTCTTCGTCTCCTTTCTTTTCCTTCCTGACTCCTCAGAAATTTTACTTTAAATGTATGACATTTATTGCACTAATTTAGCTACGAGAGAGTTAGACTTTATAAATAAAATGCCCACGCTACCAAGACGATTTAGGATTTCTTAGTGTCTTCTCGAAGATTTCCACCTCCTTCGCAGGAAAATAAGAATTCAGAAAGTGGGATAAAAATTTCCAAAATAAATTTAGATAAGGGACGAATCTTATAAATATTATACATAATCTGTAAATTAATAAATAAATATAATTTAAAAAAAAATTCTTATTAACATCATTTTTAATAATTCAAATTCCTTGTAATTAATTTTATGTCATTAGTGACGTCAATAACTTCTTTAAAATTTTATATTTTATAATAAATAATAGGTATTTTTAAACAATGGCATGACATTGAATTTTTTTTTTTAATTTTATTCTAAACAAAATTTCAAAATATTTCTGATAAAATGTTCAAAACATAAATAAAATATTTTCGATTCGGGTCCATTTACTTTCATAATCGACCGTATGAAAAAACTTTATGACGTTACTGGTAAAAAATATCCTTGTATCATTGAAGTAAACTTACTGAGTCAATTTTTATTCTTTATATTATGTATTTAAAAACCTTCACCCACAATAATTTTAAAGAAGATTGATTTCTCATTCTTAAGAAATTTTTCTTTTATATTCCTTTTTGCTTTTAACAAAAATTTTTTTTAAGTTCATCATTATATTATTCATGGTTATATTAAGGATAATTTCAAGGATCATTCAACGTTTTATTAAATTAAATAATTATTATTATATTCCAAAATATTCTTAATGATTTGCATTATATAGTATTCAATAAATTCAATACATATCGTATATTATTATAGTTATTGAAGTGTTAGGAATTTCCAAAATTTATAATAATTTTTAATTTCGCGCTATTTTATGCCTGTTTTTTTTTTTTTTTTTTTTTAATACTTCAATTTATAAAAAATAAAATAAGGGTGTCAAATGTTAAAATTCATTATTATGACTTGTGAATTAATTTCTAATTTAAAAACAGAATAAATTTTTAATATAATTATTTATCTTATAATTTCTGTCGTTAAAAAAAGTGGATATACTTTACTTTAGGTACATTGTCCGATTGCCTTGAAATTTTACATAACGGTATTTTATGTAACGGTAAATTTTACATAACGACTTTTCCGCCAAAAGTCATGTTCTATGATATATAGATGACATACCACTATGTACCGTTATGTTAAAATTTTAAAGCAATCGGACAATGTACCAAAAGTAAAGTATACCCAAAAAAGTTTTTTTTTTTTTAAACATATTTTTAATTTTTTTTTTATTTTCATGAAAATTCTTTAGGTACATTATTTTTGAAAAATTCTATCAAAAAATTTTTAAAATATTTTCAAAATTTCTATGAATTGAAATGGGGTCGTGACTTTACAAAAATTAAAGAATAAAAATTAAATGTTTGTATATAAAAAATATTCAATAAACTTAAAAAATTACACCAATAAATGTTTATAATTTTATTATCCATAAGATAAAAGGATATAACAACAAAAGATTTTTTTTTCTATTATTGCTATTATTATAAGGTAATTAATTTATTATAATATTATACGAATTTGTTAATTTTGATAACCAAAACGTTTATTTTTATATTTTCAATCAAAAAATAAAAAAAAAAAAAATTTTTTTTCTTTAAAAAATGAAATTTTAATACCATCTTACAAAATAATTAATAAATTACTAGAAAGAGTTTAATCCAAAATTTCCTTTTTTATCTTTTATAAAGAAAATATAATAGGTATGAAAATATATAGGTAAGTTACATATGTACCTATTAAAAACCAATACACTTTACTTAATAATATTTTTAGAGCTGGAAAATTGCTTATATTTTATCCATATTAGCATAACATATTATATTAGCAATAGGGGCCTCGATAAAATACATTGGAAACACAGAGAGAGTGTGAATTAAAATCCAATAGACTTCGTAAGAATTATTCCCCCTTACGACATTTACAGCCGAACGTGGGAAGAAAAGGCTGTGTAATTTCCTTGTGGAATTAATGTGTCAGAAGAATAAACTAGAAAAAAAAAAATACAACCTATAGTGCATTAGAAAATTATATTTTTATGAATTAATATTTCTATTCGGATTTAATGGGTTCAATGTCATAATGTGGTAAAAAAAAATTTTGTCTCTTTTCACTTTTAAGATGACTAGAGCATCTACCAAATCACTTATCATTCATATTAAACTATGTTTCAATTTGTCGAATCATTATTTTCTCTAATTCGTTATTTGCAGTAATGCATAATGGTGACCTGAATTAAGGCCCTGCGAAATAAAGCCCCCGGGGTGTTATTTCCCATTTAATGAGAAATTAATTACTCTGGTATAATAAGTATGATAATACTTGATATTAAATAATTTTAGAAAATGAAATAGAAATATATAAAGATTTTGAAAAAAAGGGCAAACCTGATTTTGTAATCAAAGTCTCGCATACATGAATTCATAAATACTCTGGAAAAAGGATCAACTTAAATATGCTTCCTAATATAGAAAATCGCATAGAAAAATATATAAATTTTACAATTAATTACAAAAATGGATTTTATTATATATTTAATGAGAAATAATAATTTGGGGCTTTATTTCTCAAGAAGTTGAAGATTCAATTGAAAGAGAAACAACACCCCGGGACTTTATTTCTCATAAAAATCGTAGTTCAATTCAAAAGAGAAATAAAACCGCGGGGCTTTATGTCTCAATTACTATAAGAAATATGACAACAGGGCGTTATTTCTCATTAAACGGGAAATAATACCCCGGGGGCTTTATTGCGCAGGACCTTAATTCAGGTCACCATGCATAATGCAGTTGCCTTACAATGAAATATATTATCTGTCTTATACAATTTTATTAGTATTTCTAATTTATTGTTGGGAATGGTGGCACCGGGGACTTGAACATTTCGATAGTGGTCAGACATTAAATTATTAATTATTTCTTATTGGTTATTAGTTAATGTTCCTTCTATATTATTACTTTATAAATAAAAAATACAATACAATATTTATGTTTAGAAAAATGGTTTTTTTTTTTTAATTTAGTAGCCATATAAATAAGTTTTTGGTGTACAGTGGCTACAAGAAAATTTTCGAAAAAACGGTTTTACAAAACAATAATTATGCAGTTAATGTAACTTTTTTTACTTACTATTAGAAATAGTCCTTAAAAAATGTTTTGTCATGAATTTTAGGAGATTATGACTTTATTTTGTTTTGTATCCATTTAAGCACATCAGATCCACGTCACGTCAATGAGCCAAATTTTGCCAGAATTTTACATTTTTTTTTTAAAAACTGTTAATTTTCTATTATTCCAAAATTTTTACAATTATTGTATTGTATTGGCTATTAAATTAACACTTTGCAACTATATAGAACAACAAAACAAAAATAGGTAATTCTACGTGATTCATAAAAAATGATTTTGACAAATTTTTGTTATCCACTTTTCGTTAATTCGGTAATAATTTTAGATTCGTTCTCGTAGTTTGTATTCTTTTGCTCTCACAAAGCAACAAATGCATCAAAATTAAAGCCGTTTTGAAACATTAGTTCTAAGAGATTAGTTTAGCTGTTTGTTTTCGTAATTGCATAATACAGAATGAATAACTTCGGGCATAGCAACCAGAGCAAGATCCTGTAATATGGCTAGTATAAAATATTTACAATAAAAACTGCTTTATAGTTATAACAAGTTCTGGATATGTTATCGTAATATATTTCGCATGAACACACATTCATATCGTATCTATTGATTTTTACTGTAGAATTCTTCTAAATTTTAATAAATTATAAAATAAAATAGTTTCAATTCTTTTTATTTGCTTCTTTAATTTAATTTTAAGAAAACTTATTATGACAACTAAAATAGATTTTAAATAAAAAATTCTTTCATCAATTTTCCTATAATATAAGCTATGTATATTATTGTTGGAGTAAATAGTTAACAGAAATAATATAATAAAAGTTTTTTAAAGTTTTCTAAAAAAAAAAAAAAAATTTTTTCCTTTGAATCAGTAACTGGGATGGAAAAGGAAACTTTTTAATATAAAAATAAATTCAAGGTTTATTTTATGATGCAACAAAAAACTTTTTGACGAAAATATATATGTATATTTTATTCCTTTTTTTTTTTTTTATAATTTTTTCCTTCCTTTTTATTTACTTTTATTACCAATACAATATTTCTGTTTATTTTTTTAATTTTTTTTTTTTTTTCAATTCAGTTAATTTTTTTTTTTTTTAACTTGACGATTGTTCCCAGAGGATTTTTTTGGGTTATATTCTTTTTATTTTTATTTGCTTATTCTAGATTTCAGTAGGGTTTTTATTTTAGTAACAATAAAAAAAAAAACGAAACAAATATTAAATTGTATTTAGGGTGATCAAATATAATCTGTAAAAATTTTGAAATTTGTAGGCAAAGGCAAGGTTTGTTTTCAAATTAAATATTATAATATAACACAGAGATAATTGAAAAATTTTTAATAGAAAAATTAATATAACGCAAGAAAAGTTTGTTGAATATCCTATTTTTTACAAAATTAAATTAAACAAAAACAAGTAAAAGTAACAGTAAGTCGATGCAACCGACTTATTTATACCCTACACCTAAAAAATTCAAATTAAATTAAAAATTCATAAGTAATTTTAGTTAGGTATTTAATATAACTAAGCTAAAAAAATAAATGCTTTTACAACCTTTGTATAAAATTTCAGATTTCTATCTTTATTAAATTCGAAAATATGCTTGTTAGATCTTGGGAAGTGTGTGGAGGCACGCGGACCACCATCCCAATTCATCTCAAATTTTAGAGACATCAACAGGGTAGAACATTCTTATATCAAATTTCAAGTTTATATATTTATTAATTTCGAAGATATGCTTGTTTGGTCTTAGGAGTTGGGTGGCAGATACCCGAACAACCATTCTAATTTATCTTAAATTTTGGACAAATCAGGGATTCAGGAAACAACAACCTAGTACCAAACTTGAAGTTTCTATCTTTATTAATTTCGAAGATATGCTTGTTCGGTTTTGGGAGTTGTATGGGAGGTACCCGGACGACCATTCCAATTCATCTCAAATTTTAGGCAAATCAGGGATTTAGGAAACAGCACTCTCGTATCAAATTTGAAGTTCCTATCTTTATTAATTTCGAAGATATGCTTGTTTGGTCTTAGGAGTTGTACCCGAACGACCACTCCAATTCATCTCAAATTTTAGACAAATCAGGGATTCATTAAACAACACTCTAGTACCAAATTTCAAGTTTATATATTTATTAATTTCGAAGATATGCTTGTTTGGTCTTAGGAGTTGGGTGGCAGATACCCGAACAACCATTCTAATTTATCTTAAATTTTGGACAAATCAGGGATTCAGGAAACAACACCCTAGTACCAAACTTGAAGTTTCTATCTTTATTAATTTCGAAGATATGCTTGTTCGGTTTTGGGTGTTGTATGGTAGGTACCCGAACGACCATTCCAATTCA
Source organism: Poecilobothrus nobilitatus (assembly GCA_947095535.1). Classification (NCBI taxonomy): domain Eukaryota; kingdom Metazoa; phylum Arthropoda; class Insecta; order Diptera; family Dolichopodidae; genus Poecilobothrus; species Poecilobothrus nobilitatus. Next base: position 232,554,240 of record OX352773.1, read on the forward strand.
TCTCAAATTTTAGGCAAATCAGGGATTTAGGAAACAGCACCCTAGTATCAAATTTGAAGTTACTATCTTTATTAATTTCGAAGATATGCTTGTTCGGTTTTGGGAGTTGTATGGAAGGTACCCGAACGACCACTCCAATTCATCTCAAATTTTGTACAAATCAGGGATTCCGGAAACAACACCCTAGTACCAAATTTGAAGTTTCTATCTTTATTAATTTCGAATATATGCTTGTTCGGTTTTGGGATTTGTATGGAGGTACCCGAACAACCACTCCAATTCATCTCAAATTTTAGGGATAGCAGGGATTCGGAAAAACACACCCTCGTACAAAATTTTAAGTTTCTACCTTTATTAATTTCGAAGATATACGTATTCGGTTTTGCATGGTCCGATTTCGTCCATTTACAATCCCCGCCTTACCTTAGTCATTGTTAACCTACAGCATAAATTTCATCAAGATAGCATCATTATTTTTTGAGTTATCGTGCGTATACGGACGGACGGACATCGCTAAATCCACTCAGGCGGTGATCCTGATTCAGAATATATATACATGTCTATACCTAACTCGCTTCCTTTTGGTTTTTACAAACACCATACCAAAGTTAATATACCCTATACTTAATGTGTAGGGTATAAAAATTATGCAAGTCTCTTTTATTTTAGAAAGCCCTGAAAATTGAAAAAATATTTTATACCTTTTTTTATACTTATACCTTACCTGTAGGTACCACGGTTGCTAAGATGCAGTTTAAATTACCATCTTAAATAATTTAAATTTCTACTTAACTGATAAAAAATGAACTAATAATTAAATCAGGTGCATCCCATGATTAATTTTTTAACTGCAATTTAAAGAAAAACGTGGAATAGAATTGAATTTCTTTGCCAAATTTTTTAATAAGTAGTTGCTGGATTTATTCCTAAATTTTTTTCCTATGGTAGTCCTACAAAGTATATTCCCTTGGTCTTGGAACTAAACCCATCTTCTCCCATAGCCAATATATTGCGTTGATACCCTTGACTGCCAACCCAGTATATTTGCTGGAGACTCGAAGAGGGATAGAAGAGCATACCGCCTAGAGAAATATGGAAGGATAGGTCAAGAATACGAAAATATTTAATTGGGAATGGACTGTAAGAAAATAATGAATCCGCTTATTATTATTATTACTATTTTGCTATCAGTGATTATAGTCATTAATAGTTACAACATGCAGTAATATTTATTATAATGCCTTCCATCATGATGTAACCAAAGGTAGGTTCATAATTGTAGCATCTATTATTATTATTATTATTAAGTTCAGTTCACAATATTAGTTAACAAAAATTGACATACAGTAGATACCTAAATTGAAAAAATGGCGTTTTGTTTTTATCCTTAACCATTATAAACCCAACTAACAACTATTATTTCCCAGTTATTATATCATTTTATTATGATTTTGTAAATTTAATAATATTTTATTTCCTACAAGTTTTTTTTGCAGTGGAAAATAAACATAACAAAATGTTATTTAATTTTCATGCTTACGAAGGGAAGCTGAAAAGTTCTGAAAATAATCTTGATAAAATCATTGTTTATGTACCATTACAGTAAACGGATAATAGTTTTGTTTTTTATAAAAATGAAAAATATCATGCTGTGATTATTTGCTTAAATTTCCATTTTGGTACGTTTATTGGCTAGAGAATTTTATTCTAAAATAGTATAATTATTAAATGATAATCTGATCTTTGATTTCAGATTGTTCAATAATAGTTTTTTAAAAGTGATCGGTCAAATGGTGAAGTTAATCCAAAATGTCTAAAATCATCTTAACTTTATTTTTTCTCTATCTTAACAAACTTAGAATGATCACTGCACAATACAATTTCAACTTTCTAAATAAGTCAAATACGGAAAATTTGTAAAGAAATGTCCGGTTGATACTAAGATAATATACGGGCTAAACAAAAGTGCAGTTTTGATAATTATTAAATAATAATTTTTTATATCAAATCATGATTTGGCCGCTCTTTCCTCGAATTTGATCTTATCGAACAAAACACAATACATTTTTATTGCAATGAACGTAGTTTCTGTTACAGAAAAAATTTCAAACAAACGTACATAATATAGCCATGTATGTATTGTATATAATACAATTTAATCTTAATTTTGGCTGTATAAAAATTAGAGTCACCATTACATTATTTTTATGTTAAAAGTACATGATTTACAAATTTTTCAACAGATCTGTATTCAAATGCTAAAAAAATAATGGAAAAAGTTATATTTCCAAAATTGATGCAAAAAATTGTAATTTAGTAAGACTTAATATTTCGTGAGACCTAATTCGTTATAAACATATAATGTAGAATTGCCAGAAAATGATCAGTATAAATATATATAGATATTATATTATATACCTATAATATTTAATTTATTTAATTTAATTATATTAAATTCAAAGAAAGGATATACAACTGTAACCTTTTTCAAACCCAAAAAATTTTATGGTTTTGTTTTTCCTACTGAAAAAATTATGTTTTTAGATATTTCATAAAATATAAAATTAAATTTCTTGGAGGATATGTACGTTTTTGTGTGTGTATTAAAACGTGTTTAAATTTATCTTAATATAAATTTTTATTTATCCAAATAAAATGCAAATAAGGTTATAATAAATAATTCAAAACAAAAACAAATTTGAAAAAAATACAAAAATTTAAAGTTTTTAAAATTAATTATTTTGATGCAGTATTTTAATTTTAAAAGTTTTATTGTCTTGTTCCCGCCTTATGTATTTATTTTTCTTGATAACAAAGTTATTGTAAAAGTTTAGCAACAATATAAAAAATAAAAAAAAATTAAGAATTCTCATTCTGTGATATACAGTATGAAAGTGATGCTTAAAAATAAAAACTGAAAACAGTTTTTTTTAATTAAAATTCGGAATAATCACAGTGGTTTTTATTATGTGTTGTTTAAGAAGTGTTTACCATATAGAATTTTAATTGAAATAACCCATAATAATTTCGAAATTTAAAGCATTAAGTTCACGAATATAATATTTCTTTTTCAGTATTTATTTATGAAACAGAATGATATATAATATTTTGTTTTATTATTAATGATTTAATAAATAATATTTTCTTACTATATAAAATTATATATTTCATTACAATGTTATCTTAATATAATAAAAACTATCTCCTCCTGCTGCTGGTGCTATTCGCGTGGCCTCTTTTTAATTTTTAGAGCACTCACAATCACGTTAATTCTTACTGAATACTACTAATACAAACAAGAAAAGAGACGAAAAATCGTTTGATTCTTAAACGATAGTTTTTATTTTAATTCTGCTAAATAATATGTACCAACCGAGACTCACATTAATTATCAGGCCATGAACTGCAGAGAGTAACAGCTTAATAAGGGGCCAATTTTTAACAAATTTACACGTAGTCTTATGTAAAAAAATTGTTTACAAAATTTAATATTTTTGGTTATGACAATTATAAGAAAAACAAAAAATTTTTATCTGTAAAGTTTTTCTTCAAATTGTCAAAATTTTATATTGACATTTTCACATTTTCATTAAATTTTCATATTTTTCATCTTTTGTCTTTGAGCTGAGATATAACGTGAATACTATGCTTAAAAGCTTAAACTTTTTTTTTTTTAATGCATTTCTCTCACATAAATGTGGAGAGGAAATTACACAGCCTTTTCTGTTAAAACTGTAAATATCGTAAGGGGGAATAACTCTTACGACGTGTGTGGAATTCGAACCCACGCTCCCTCATTGTTTACAGCGTATTTTATACACTCTTACCCACTAGACTACCGAGGCCGCTTGCAACTTTTAAATGAAGCCTATAGTTATTGTAATGATTGTAATACTAAAATTGGAAAATTAATTCGATCTTATTCACGATATTTTTGTCCTAAAAAAGTTATAACACTTTATATTTTCTATATCTCCTTTTTTCGCAAGTTTTAGTTTTAATTCTTAATATTAAAAAATGTTTGAAAATTTCAGACGAAAAATTATCCTTGTAATGCAATTTCATTAAAATATTTATTATTAATTTTTAAAGTAAATAAAAGCAACAAGGACGACCCTGTGACAAAAAATAAATCCTTTATAATATTATAATAGTTGTTTTAAGGTTTCTTTTGTCCAAAGGATTTTCTCATTAAAATTAAATTAAATTTTAAATAAAACCCTATAAGAATTCTAGATTTCTTGTTTATTTATCTTAATGCAAAATATAATGCTTTAAGATATTTAAAAAAAATTTATTTATAGGGGCCAACTATAAATCTTGAAATAACACAAAAACCATTTACTTTATTCAATTTGGTCCAAAGAGAAAATTAAAGTCGCATCTTTTTTACATAATTCATTAAAGAAAAATATTTTAAAATGTAATGTTTTCATTCATAAATATACATTCAAAAAATTATCTTCCTTTAAATTTTTTATTATAAAAGCTTCTTAAGATAAATTGCCTCAATATCTCAATAGTATACGTCGAGACTATTTTCATACTTAAAAATTTTGTACACGCTTATATGGCTATAATCGAGACTCACATCAATTATGGAATTATTCATACGCGCGATACGTGAAAATCGATTGAAATTCTCTCACAACTACATTCATGTGTTTTCAGTTCTTGGCCTTGGTTTACTTAGGCCTTGGTACCAACCATTACCAACTACAATATAGTAATGTACATTTACATATACGACATTATAGGTATATCACAAATAATAAAATAACACAATATTAATTACGAAACAGTCAGTAAATAACTAACAAAGCAAATCGAAAAGGAAATGAATGAGTGCTGCTGGCTATATACCAGTATACCACTATCACTATTCACTATACCAGGCGGCAGGCAATCTTATAGAAAATTTTAATCGAAGTTTGAACGAAGAACATCGGATAATAAAGTTCGTAAAATAATAGTTCTCTATTTTCTAGCATTCTTTTTTTCTTTTGTTCTTATTCAGTTCATATATAAAAATTAAAAATATGTACCTGTGTGACTTCGCTTTTTTATTTTTGAGTCTAGTGCTAGTCAGTACTCAGTCAGTACTCAGTTGAGTCAGTCACAGTGTGCTTAAGCACTTTAATCGAAGTAGGTGTTTTTGAGCAAAACTCAATTTTGAACATGTAAATGATTAAATTTTTTAAAATGATTTTCACAATTAATATAAAATATTCCGAATTTTATAGAAATAATATAATTTATTATTTTCTACTGCAGACCAATAAGATCCTTCAAATTTAAGTTTAATAATTCTGTTTTTTCATATGCTAAATTGCCAAAATTTGGATTATTTTTAAAATTTTCTCTCTACGCGATTGCCTGTATATAACCAGCAGTGAACCAGTAAATGAAAAAAAAGAGTAAAAAGAAAAAAATTGTTATTATTTAGTTTTCTTAAAAAAAAGAAGAGAACAATCATAAATTTCATATTTCACATATTGTATTAAGTTGGTGTGGTTGACATTGACAATTGACATTTATTTTTATGAGCAAAAAAAAAGAATTCCTGCAATAAAGCGACAATGCATTATATTACTATAATCTCTTAGAAGAGTTTTATTAATAGAAATATTTTTTGAATGAAAAAAGTATCGTATATATTATGTATATTGATATACTGTTACTACTATATGTCCAAATGTAATAAATTCAAATCATTATTTTGTTTTGTTCAAAAAAAAAAGTAAAAACAATCATAATATAACCATAGGTATCCATAATTTTTAGATTCTGATTATATTTAGGTACATATACATATATTTATTTGTTAAGTGCAATCTCTTAGAATTTTAAAATCAAAGTATATCTATTACAATTTACAATAAGTAGTTACAATAACCACGTGACTACAAAATTTTACATATTTTAACTAAAAGATTTTTTTTTGGTTTGGCATATGTAAAAAATTGCATTAAGTTAAGGTAAATGAAGAAGTTTAATTACTTATTTCCAATACATATATGTACTTTAGTAATTATTAACCATTATTTAACTACATTTTAATATACATATATATTAAAGAATTAACAAAAAGGTTGAAGAGTGACACTTTTATGTAAAATGAATTCAAATTGAGTTTAATAGTGAAATGAGAAGTTCATATGCACATTTATATGTATAATGTATGTATATGCAAAAGAAAGCAGGCAAAAAATATTTAACCGGTCGCAATACACGAATTTTAATATGTATTTCAATCAAAGATTATCTAAGAAGATGAGCCACTTCCAGCATGTGTCCGATTTTTCTCTACTCAAAAAAAGAAAAAAAAACAAAATTTAAATTTTATTATTTAATAATAAATAACTACAATAATAGTAAATTATAATAGTTTACAATTCATAAAAAGTATATACACTTTAAATGCAAATATTTCATTTTTAAATAAAAATTTTACTTTTTTAAATGCAAGTCTTTTTTTTTTTTAAAGCAAGATTTATGTGCAACAATTAAATGTTGTCAGACACTCTTAGTAAAATAATAAGTATCGGGTGATTGACAGTCTATTGTTTAAATTTTTTTAATCTTTTATATTATGTAAAACAGATTGTTTTTATTTGTTTTTTTACATTTTTTAAAACAATGTTGAAAAATGTGCTTATTATAGTTTCATACTCTGCTCGTTTTTTCGACAGTCCGTCTGTTTGCAAAAATTCTGCACCGTTTAAGATAGAATAATGAAATTTTAACCATAAATAAGCCTCTTAACAAAATTAATTTGGTAGAACAACTTTTTTATGTAGTCCCACCCGTTACGGAGCTTGACCGGAGTTCAAAGTTTAAAAAAGCTTTATTTTTAGATGGGTATATCTCAGGTTCTGGTTAACATTTTTTTAATTTAAAAATAACAAACGGTAACATGTTTTTTTTTACCATTATCAATATCAAAATTTTGGAAGATTTTACTTCCATCATATCTACAAAACATTTGTAATTACAGCCTTGAAATTTTGAAAAAAGGAATATCATTGAAAATTACAGTAAGTTGCTATAAGTTGGACTTAAAATTTGAAAATTTCCTATTTGAGGCATCTATACACATTTTGTTAAAATGAAGCGCAAAAATTGAAGTATCAAGATTATATTTTTACATTTGTTAACTTTCTTAATTATACAAGGTTTCCTTAAAATTGAAAAACGTGTCACTTCATTTTACACATTTTTTCTTAAATATAACTTGTTTGTTTATATTGGTCTTTTGGAAAATATGAGCCTTTTAAAACCTTTGGTTTCTGTTCTGCATTGGGTTTTTTTTTTTTTTACTATATCATCAAATCTTTCTTATTATCAATCTCACTTAGTTTAGAGCATCAGAGTACTATTTTCTAGGCAAACCCAAACCTAAATATGTGTAATAAAAGTTGGCTGATCTGGGTAAACTGATAATCAAAGTGTTAATACGGCTTTACGTAAACACAATTGGACGTGTAATCGCTGGCTGATCTGGGAAAACTGATAATCAAAGTGTCTTTTATTTCTGAACTCGTTTTGATTACAATCTTATAATTTATAAAAAACTGATTACATTAAAAAAAATTTAATAATATCTTAACAATTTTCAGTCATTTAAAAGTTTACCGTGAAAACATTTTTATACTCTAAATAATAATAATATGTTCTATGGAGTTTCTAAAACTTTATTTTTACTACTTAAAATATTTTCTTTTTTTTTGATATTCTTAAACTTTGACAATTAAAATTTAGATTTAATTTACCTAATTTTGTTCCTAACAACTTTAAAAGGATCAAAATTAAATATATAGAAAAAAAAACAGAAACCAAAATTTCTTATAAAATTTTGTATATAAAAAGTTAACATTTTGTCAAAATCTATAAAACAAAAACTTTATAGAAATGGAAATAAAAAATGTGAAAGGAAATTTTCAATTGAAAAAATAAAATGAAAATGAAAAAATACATGAAAAGTTTAAATTTTTAGTTTAATTTCTATTATTTCAAATTTTAATTTTATTTTCCTTTCTTTATTTTCTTAACAAAAGAAAAACGTAATTATTTAACTAATTTATTCTCATTTATTTTTGTTACCACTTTTTACATTTTAAAACTAACTTTTAATATTTAAATTAATTTAATTTCTTATAAATAAATTTAAAAAGGAATTAATATAATTAAAAATTTCAAACAATTTTTTTTAAATTGAACAACATTTAAATTGTTTCTTAACTTTTCAAGTTATTTAAATCTGAAAGGATTATCCGTTTTATTTTACTTATTTTTAGTGTTTTAATATATTATTTTCACTTTTGGTCAACCTGTCAAAAATTACTGTCATGTTGATGTAGGTGCGTCACAACAAATAATGTGAGAAAATATAAATTTTCACAGTCAATCACGATACAGCTTATACTCGTAGATAGCTTATAGATATTATTAGCCTAAGATAGGCAATGAAATAAAATAGGTAAAAATATTTTCAGTCAATTTTGAGAAACAGATGAGTGAACCGTGCTTATGTTTTGCTTCAGTTTTTTCAAAAATAGTTTCATTTCTAATTTTTTTAAGAATTTTATCACTTATTTTGTTACTTTACAAATAAATAAAATTTTTAATAACCTTATAATTATATTAAATTTTAATTTTAAAAACAAAATAGATATATCAATTATTGGGGCATCGGTGGCTTATTGTGTAAAAGCGTATAAAATAGGTTGTAAACACCGAGAGAGTCATGTGGGTTCGAATCCCACACACTTCGTAATAGTTATTCCTCCTTACGACATTTACAGTCACGCCTGAACAGGAAAGGCTGTGTAATTTTCTGTCCACATTTATGTGGCAGAGAAATGATTAAAAAAAAAAATCAATTAATAAAGTAATAAAAAACTTTAAAGTTCGTAAATGGAACTGGATATCAGAAATTGCTTTACATTATTTTAATAAATATAAACAGCTGAGTGAACAAAATGCATAGGTACATAATATTATAAAATGCATATGTATTTTTTTTTACTGAATACCTTTGGATAGGAAAATAGATAAGAAGAAAAGAGAAAACTATATCTACCTTCCTATCTATTTCTAACAATATTACTATTTTGAATTGTATTTTTATGTAAAAATAATTAAAAAAAAATTGTTTTGTTAATGTATAGAGGCGCATTAACGGAACTTACTAAAAATTTATGTTAATCATAATATGTGACTTTTTTTTGTTTGTAAAGTAGTAACATTTTCCCCAAAATTTAGAATTGAATTGGTATATCCAACAATTTTTAGGGGCTGACGTTTCGAAACGGGTCAATTGAAAAAGAAATTCTCAAAAGTTGGCGAACGAAAAAAAATGGTGAAAAAAAAAGATTAAACCAGGAATAGTTTATAGTTGATAAATTATGCTGTTACAATAAAATTTAATTATCTTTTAAAAGTTTTAAAATCCGAATTAATTAAGTATACCAAAAATACCATATTTACCTACATATGTATGTATATTTTAAAGTTGTATGACAGCTACTCAAACCTGCTACTGTAAACGGTATTTATGGATGAAACCTGTACGGCTGTGTGCGTTTTTTTGCCAAAATGGTTGAAACCTGTAGCGTTTTTATTACTAAAGTAAGTTTTTAACTAAAAAATTAATTTTAATTATTGTAAGTTGGAAATCTAATATCCTTTCCAATGAAATCGTTATCCTATAAAAAATAAATGGATTTTTGGAACCAGTAATCAAACTATGAATATCAAATTTAATTTTTTAATTTTTTTTTGGGCATAAGATGTCAACTCTATTTCCTGAATTCCTAAATATAATATCGTATTTTCCTTTCTTTTTTACTGCTACTTATTTTTCTCTTTTTTTATGAAAAGTCTTCATCTGGTATTAAAATTTGAAAGTATCCACAGATGTTCCATATAATTCTTTTGTTTGATTTTTAAAGTGTTTTGTTTTTTTAAGTTTTTTAAACAAAAATGTATGAAATTTTTATGGCAAAATTTTTTTTGTATTTAAATAGTTATGTCAGGACGAAGATTCAAATAATAATTATTTCTATATTCATTTTATTATATTTTTGGTTTATGACCTACATTTAGCAAGGTATTGACAGAAGAAATATTAAAATTTAAATTCATTTTACGCAGGTAATTCTTTTTTACGACTATTGAAAATATTAAATATTTAATATTTGATTGTTCTAGTCACAAAGTGATCTGCAAATATAAGTAACAGATTGGTAAATTTAAATTGATTTTTCGATTTAAGGCAGCGATTTATAAAACAATTTTTAATATTTGTTTAAAATATTAAAAAATTTAATATATAAAATAAATGGAAAAAATAGTAAAATTAGTTAAAATTGCTATTCAAAGATATTGTGAAAAATAAAGAGACACTTTCTTCAATTTTAGGAAACCCCTATATTATATTGAACAGCTGTTAACAGTATTATAATGTAAAAATATAATATTGAAGCATTCATTTTTGAGTTTTGAAAATATATTTTGCACAAATGCCAAAGTAACTATTCGGCGTCTAAAAATAGTAAATTTTAAATATTTTTCCTCTAGTGGCTCTCTGTGACAAAAAAGAAAAAAGAATTCGGAAGTTGACATTTTATAAATGACCATTATATATGCTGTATCCTTAGTGCACAGTAGAATGAATACTTACAAGTGATTATTGAAATTCTATGAATACACAATTAAAAATTCTTTATAAATATATTATTTTATACGAATATTATAATTTTAACTAAGATATCTATGTTACAAAATCGTAGTGTTAATCGACTTGAACATGTTGGTCGTGGTATTAAAGTGGTATAGTTATATATAAGTATAATATAAATAGTTAAAAATAAGCATCTAATCGACTACACAACAAACTTCATTCTTCTTTGACTATTTCAAAATTATAGACGCTTTTGGGGATCTTTGGACTATACAATATATATGCATATAATACGAGTAGAACTATCCGGTGCTCCATCCCACGGTTTCTTTTCAAATATTAGATTTTACTTTTTTATATTGAAAAAAATATAATAGAGCGCAAAAAATATAATAGAGATAAAAATATAATCGACATACGTAAATGGGTTAACAGATTTTATTTCGTTATATAATTCTCTTATTTGGCAAGAAGCAATACATGAAAAAAGTTTGAAGTCAATTAGGTCCAACTAATTGACAATAGTCAATAGGTCCAACTAATTTTAACTGAGAACGAAAAAACTAAAAAAATCTTTAAAAATAACTTACACCCCAACGTGTTAATGGATTTTATTCAAAATAAGGAGTATCAAACACTTATTTTAGAGTAAAAAATATTCTTTGCAAAGTTTTATAATAATTTGCTGAGCAAAAATATTTGCCTAATCGGGGTTTCGTTCATTTGACATACCTATTTATCAGTATTTAATACGTATGCTATAGAGAATGTAGAATTTAAATTTTTATGATGATCCGTGTGGAAGCGGTAATCTCTAATAATCTCTATCTAATCTCTATCTCTAATAATAATCTCTATCTAATCTCTAGTAATCTCTAGTAATCTCTAATTTTTATAATAAAAATAAAAAAAATAAACATTCGCTTTTATATTATACAGATAGATATACACTTTTAAACAGTTTGGTTTTTTGTTTCTCATATTTTGACTTATAAATTATATATGAAAAAAAAACCTTTTCTCCCTATCCCAAGCAAAAAACCAATGTTAAAAAGCACGAACATAAATTACTGATATTTACTGAAATTTACTGATATTTTATACAATTATATTTTATTTTATTTTAAAATAAAATACTAGTAGATATATCTAATTAATCAAAATTCAAATCTCAAGGATATTTTCGTATAATAAAACTTATACAAATGAAATTACGCATAAAATAAAATTTCGGTTTACGTTATTTGATCTTTCATGTAAGACATAATGTATTTTTTTAATTATAAATAAATATTTATCAAAAGAAATAAGTATGTAGGTACATAATATTAGGTATAAACATGTGCAAATATAAAAAAAATTCCATTAAAAGTTAAAGCCGAGTGAAGTTAAAAAAAAATATTTATTTTCAAAAAAGAAAAAGGAATGGATTTTGACATTTTAATTTGTCTCATATCCTGAAGCTGTTAAAAATTGAAACAACATAAATTAAACTGGAGACTTCAAGAATTAATGAAGACTAATATTTAAGATGAAGTTATTTCAAAAGCTGTTTTATTATTTTATTTTTTACTTTTATGGTAATGGTAATGGTAATACTACATAACGTCTGATTTCGATGCACGTTGAAATTTAATTATTTTGAAATTAATATGGAATTTATAAATTTAACTTGATAATTTTTATTAACACTTTGTTACTTTCTATTCACAAAAGTTTCTTTTAGGTTAAGCAATGGAATAATTTAGAAAATGACATTGCTACTAAAGAGGATGTGTTAAGCCAAATATTTTTTTATTAAAAGGTTGCAAGAGACACGTTAAATTTTAAAGCAACTTTACATATTTTTACAATATATAAAAATATAATGTTCGAACCGGCAATTACTAAAAAAATAAAAATTAAAATAGATATCTTTTGAACTCTCTTACGATCACTTACGATAGGAAGCAACACGAAATTTTGATCAGGGATAACTGTATTTTTTTAACTTTAAGATGTTGCAGTTCCAGAATAAGGCTGCCTACACAAAATTATTATTTTAATTGATATAAAAATCTAATTTCAAAGTATCTATTTTTTATTCGTAATTAAAATTAGAATATTTTATCACAAAATATGATTAATGGGGAATTTTTTTTTGAAAATGTGCTAAAAAGATATTGACAACTTTACATTCTGTTTCGTCAATCAGTTTTCACAGTAAATATGCTGCACTTTTTATTAGTAGACATAGCACATCATTTTTAAAATTAATATGAAGTATCTTTTAAATTATTGTATAATAGACTTTAGGGAAATCGTTATCATAGTCAATATGATATTTTTATTCCATATACAACCCGTTGCGACTTTAAACACTTCATGTATTTTTTGCAAAAAGTGCAAACAAATCAGTGCAAATTGATACGTTATTTTACCTTGAAATATAACAATATTTGTTTTTTTTTTGAGAAATTTTATTTTCTTATTAACTTTTAATACACTCCACCAAATCAAAGGAATAATTTAGATAGAAAATAAAATTGTAAAAAATAGATTTAAGGGTTTGGTAAGTCTTGCGAAAAGAAAATAACATCTTATAGTATATTATTCTATGCCTATATATGGTAAAGCTATATGCCTTTATTCTATGCGTGTATATGGTAAAGCTATATGTCTAAATTATGGTAAAATAAGAATAAAATATTTAATAAATTAAGCATTAATTTTAATATTTCTTCCTTTCACTCATTTTAGCACATTTTTCAAAAATAAAATTTTTCTATTAGTTTCATTCTGTCCGTCCGTTGGTTTACAACACTTCTACATCGTTTATGATAGAACAATAAAATCTAAAACAGGAATAAATAGGTTTCGATTAAAACAATTAATGGTTTAGAACAACTTTTTTATGTTTTTATGTTGCCCCATATTCTGCTACATAGCTTACTCATCCCCTCAAATTTTGAAAGGGCTCTATTTTTAAATTTGTATAATATCTTAGGCTCTGCTTAAGATTAATTTTAGCTTATTTTCAATTTTTCCTTCCGATTTCGCTCTCTATTACCTAATCCTACAATAAATTTGTATAAATTAATCTTGTTCTAGTGTTTGGGTAGCGTATCAGTTTAATTATTATTCAGAATCCTTAAATATAGAAGAAACGATCTTTCAATCAAGCAAGTTGAAGGCCAATATTAAATTTAGAACTGGTGAGTTAAATGTTATTGGAAAATTGTTAAATTGATATTGTTATATTATGATATGAACGAATTAACATAAAACTGTTGTTTATTTATAAAGCTATCATCTAAAAAATAATATTTTGCTACAAAGTTTTCTCTAACTACATTTAAGGTAACAAAACCATAAGTAAATTTTCATTTCACGGAAGAAAAATGACAAAAAAAAAAGAACAACATTTTTAATATTAATGAAATATTCATCAATTTCACTAAAAAAATACAAAAAATACTTTGACAGCAATAATTTTAAAATTTTTTTACTACACCTAACCATTTTCATTGTATCATTTGTATGTTGCACAATTGCATAAAGTTATATTTTCCAGCTTTCATTTTCGGAAAAACAAAAAAATTTTAACAGAATTGCAATTGAAAAATTGTTTCTAACATTTTTTACAATTTGATAATAGAATTTTCAAATTATGTTCCTCTAATTATTTACGTTCAATCAAAATGTTGCTGAAGCGGAATAAACCATGTGCGATAGATTAAAATGATGACAGGTAATATTTTTTCAAAATAAGTCTTAGCTTTGAGATTTTGAAAACATTTATTTATGTTCAACACAAAATTGATTGAAAAAGTTCAAAGTGATTTCAAAAGATTTAAAAAAGTACTAATGAAAACTTAAACGAACTGAAGCTAAACGATATAAATATGTATTTCAATTTTTCTATTTATTAAATTTTAATTAAGAAAAACTTGTTTCCTGTTAACTCTTTTATTTATTCGTTACTTACGATTTACCGAGCTCTCATTTTCTCCGCATATCTAAATTCTTACATATATCTATTGTGTACGGTGTGGGATATTTCACCCTAGTTTTACTTTATCTAACCACAATTATTAGTTTCTTATGTTATTTCAATTTTTTTAAATAGACCCTGGTGGTCAAGAGGATAAGAGCATCTAAAATACTGAGGGAGTATGGTTTCGAATCCCACACACGTCGTAAGAATAATTCCCCCTTCCAACATTTACAGCTACACCTGAAAAGGAAAGGCTGTGTAATTTCTTGTTACATTTATAAGACAGGGATATGCACAACAACAAAAAAAATAATTATTTTAAAACAAATTTTGGTTTTCACAAGAATGAATCCGTCTGTATTTTCTAAATAAAATGCATAATCGTTCTAATGGTGGTTTCATTCAAGATTTTTGATTGTTTATTTCCCATTTCAGAATAATCGGAAAATTTTCTGAAATTTATTATGCATTTACATCTGGGCCCTTTCCACGTACTTTGGTTAAACGAAAACCGAATTCAAAAATTTGGCACTTTGAAAATTGAAAATCGCAGAATGCAAAATTAAAATTTTGATACTATATAATTTTTAAACGCTGGGATGTCATAAAGCCATATATCATACGGCCATATTTTAAAAATATGATTTTATTACCCATTTAAATGAGTCATAAAACCACATTCCCGATATGGCTTTATGACTATTTCAAATGGGTCATAAAGCTTTATGGTGTTATGCCTCATTCGATTAAAAATACTTAAAAGAAAAACTATTAAACTTTAGAATCCAACTTTAAAATACCTCCTAATTCAGAATCTCGCATATACTTATATCTAAGAGTTCTGAAGAAGAGGAAATATCCTGATTTTGTAACCAAATCTAAAATCCCTCCTAATTCGCAATCTCTTTTATATAAATATATGTAAATATTGAAGAAAAAGGAAAATATTCTGATTTTTTAACCAACTCTAAAATACTTCAAAGCAAAATCTCGCATATACATATATATAAATATATTCTAGAAAAGGGGAAATACCCTGATTTTGTAACCAACTATAAAAATCCTTGACAGCTAAAAAAAAATGACAGCTCAAAAAATCTTGACACTGTAATGCAATTAATTAATTCAAGTTAGCACAATGAGACCAAAACCTTAAGCAGAAATTTCAAAGTTATTTTATGTCTTGATTTCAAATTTGCTATTTGTTATAATGCCAATATTTTAGTTTTTAATTATTTTCCTTAGGCGTTTAAATCTGAGTTTTAAGATGTTCGATTTTGCAGTTTGAAATTGTTGCGTTAAGTGTAAAATTCTTTGACATGTTCAATAAAATTTCGATTATGTGATTTGTTCATAGTTCACGCAATTGTTTGATTTATGATATTCAGTTTATCAATATAATTTATGGAAAGACTGGAAGTTCTTCAACAACTGAAAGTAATTGTTTTCAACAAAAAAAAAAATTTAATTTTTTATTTTAAAAATTCGAATTTAAAATTAATTTGGAAATTAGAAATGCTAGCTTTTCAACATCAATGTATTTTAATAGCATTTTACACAACGCTTGCTAATGTGTATTTTCTTATCATTGTAATAATTATTTTGAGTATGTTCATAATATGAAAGTATACGAGAAAATTATGAAAGGATATCCTTATAACTTTTCTTTTTCCTGTTAATAAATGAATCACATCCTTTTGTCAATTAAACTAAATATATTAAAATTTTTTAAGGTTTTGCTGTTGTTTGCTTTAAATGATGTTATTTAACAATTTTAAAATGAATGCATTAACGTTACTAGAATTTTTTTTTTATATTATGTACTCGTATAATATAAGCGGATTAAACTGATTATAACAAAAATGTTGTCTCGAAGGAAACATAAAAAATATATTTAATATATTTATAGTACAAAATAATTTGGTATGACATATGCACACAATTGCGTGACAAGAATGTATTGCTTATATTAAAATATTCATAAGAATATCAATAGTTTTAAGGGTATATTAAATTTATCATTACGTTTGTGACACAGTAAAAGAAACGATGCAGATAAGCTAAGGCGTAATATATATCATTCTTGCTTATGATTGAAATTTGAATTGTTTTAGCTTTGTGTGCTCGCCCGTTCATTCGCATGGGAACTCAAAAATTAATGAACCTAGCATTCTAAAAAACCATTTTTAGCACATTTCCAAAAAAATTTAAAAAAAATGTGTTTATTATAGTTTCACTCTGTCCGTCCGTCCGTCCGTCTCTTTACAAAACTTCTACACCGTTAAAGATAGAAACAAAAAATTTTAACCATGGGTAGGTCTCATAAAAGAAATAATTTTGTGGAACAACTTTTTCATGTAGCCCCATCCATTACAAAGCTACAGCCCCTCAAATTTTGAAAAAGCTCTATTTTTAAATGCATATATCTTATGTTCTGCTTAAGATTTTTTCAATCTGAAAACGTCATTCAACAGGTATTTTTTTAACTTTGTAAATTAATATGAAAATTATACAATTTTTTTAAATTTAGTATTTAAATTTACCGTTATGTAAAAACCAAATTTTGCATGATTTTCTACTTTCATAACTCCGGCACGCTTTTAGGTAGAGGCTTGGAATTTTGAGGCTAGAAAGAACTTTTAGAATTAGTATAAGTTTGCTCAGAAAATTTTTTTGAACCACCCCCTGTTTATGAGCTATTAGGGCTCAAAAATTGAAAATTTGCTATTTTTAAACACCTGTAACTTAGAAACCTGTACACATTTTACTTTTGCAAGATATAAAAATTAAAGCTACAGTCCTATATTTTTTCGTGTGTTAAAGGTTTATTTTAGTTATAAAGGGTTCCAAAGTTGCAGCTCTTCAAAATTGCGAAAAAGCCCCATTTTCAGATGTATATATCTCAGGCTCTGCGTAATAGTTTTGCAATCTAAAACCGCGAGAAGACCGGACATTTTATTATCTATATAAAAAAATATTAAAATTATGTAATATTTTGTTATTTACTATTTAAATTTACCGTTATGTGAAAACCACATTTTGCATGAAATTTCTTTTTCAAGAGACAAGAAAGAACTTTTAGAGTTAGTATAAGTTTCTTCAGAAAATTTTTTGGTAGCAGCCCCTCTTTAAGAGTTATTACGCCTCAAAAATTGAAAATTTTCTATTTTTAGACACCTGTAACTTAGACACCTGTAAAAATTTTTCTTCAGCAAGACATGAAAATTAAAGGTTTAATAATATATTTTTACGTGAGTTAACGGCTTTTCTTAGTTATATAGGATTCCGGACTTACGGCCCCTCAAAATTTCAAAAATGTCCTATTTTCACGTTTTTTCTTATTACATGAAATTTTCAAATTTTTGTGCAAGTCACAATTTTAAACACTTTGTATTATCTTTTGGAAATGTGCGCTTTTAAAAACCGTTAGTTTACATTCTATCTTGTTTTTCTATAAAATCCGAGTTTCTTAAAAGTTCGCTCGGAAAGTAACTTCATTACACTTTTTGTTTTTATATAACAATAACTCAGTGTCTAATTAATTAAGTTTTATTAAGCTATATATTATGTGAGTTTCATGCAAAGGCCTCTTTAATTTGATTGTGTTTAGCTTTGTTTCCCCGTCCGTTCATTTGCACGGTAACTCAAAAAATACTACTCGGCTTAACCGAGTAGCTGTAATACAACTGTAAATTATATTCTCATATAATTGAACTTAATTAAACTGAAGTTCTGAAATTTTAAAAAGTTGATCAAGTTTTATGCAAATAACTTCTGTAAAATTTGGTTAGTTTAGCGTTATCGGTTCGAGTAACTGTCATATAACTCCGAAATTTACATAAATTTATTTATGCATACAAATAAATATCTAAACTTTTGTAAAAGATGATTAGCTACATTTTCTAAGTGCGGATATCCTAGAGTTAACAAGTCAACTAAATCTTCCTCGTTCCTCGTTTTTGTTTAATTTTAATTAACTTATTCCAACCTGTTCTTTTTAAAAGACAAAATTATTTAAGCTGCTTAACTGTTTTTCATTATACTTTAATTTTTTACAGGCATGCATGAATGTATAAGGTTGGTATGTATTTTTTTTTTTTCAAACAGTAATATATTTTATTTTTCTTTCTTAAATTAATAAAATAATTAAAAAATTTGTAGCTACTTCTTATATTTTTGACATTTATTTAAGCTTAAATTTGAAAGAAAAATTGTAGGTTTTTATAAGTAATCTAGAAAAGTGGTTTGAATTTAAAAGTATGTTTGTTCTAAATCATCCTCCCAACATACAATAACTTCCTACATTTCCCAGTTTTCTTTATTCCTATTTTAGCAATCCTCAAAACCAAACAGTACATTGTACCTGATGTTTAGTTTAAAAGTGATGTGGCGTTTAGTTGGTTAATGTCTAACACTACCAAAAAGAATTCGCTCGTTGATCTCATTGATGTCTTTCAAAATTCTCACCTATCCTCGACAAAAAAAAATCTGTGAGTTATAAAACTTAAATTAAAAATTTAGCTGTTATCTTACTAACTTATTTACTATTCATTAGGTTGTCCCTTCTTTTCTTGCGATATGTAGAATATTTATATTGATTGGTTAAAATGCAGTTCGTGATCCATAAGTTTATTTGCAATGCAGTTTTAAACCGTTTCTAATATTATATATATAAATAGAACATATTTTTGTTGTCAAGTATCTTATCCAAACATAGTTTTATGATAACTGACCCAAATAAAATACAATTTCAGTAATGAAAATTAAAATTGAAAATGTATCTTGATCGTCTTTTTAAAATGATTTTTAGTGTGGAAATTTTTTTCAGATACTTACACAAAAAATCTTATAATTAGGTAAATATTATACTTATGATACGTTAATCAACTTGAACAAAGTTCTCAGTTATCACTATAAATGTTTCAACGGTAACAATAAGCAACCGCTAACGGTGATTGTTTAAGGAATTTAAATGTGTACCTAGAACTTATTACTTACGTGATTTGTTGTTTGGTAGGGGAAATCGAAAATTTTGAACTTTATTCCATAAATATTTGAAAAATCCTATAATCATATTACTATAATATGTACATATATTATAACTTAATGACATTTTAACGATTTTTAAAATGATTTTAAAACTATTTTATTATCATTTATTATTAAAATTGATAAAATTCCATTCCAAACAGCAAACACATATTTTATAGCGTTTAGTTTTTTTTAATAAGTGGTTTGTACTATAAAAATTCTGTTAAGAATTAAATTCTTTTACACATGCAAAAAATTACTATACCATATACCTTTATTGATTTGTGTGTATTTATTTATTTATTTTTTTTTATTTTGCTGTAATTTTAATTCTTTTTATCCGGAAATAACTTTAGCACTAATTATTTTAAATAAGATATTTAGCCATTTTAGCCACAATATTTAACGCTAATTTTCAAAATTTATTATTACATTCTCATTAAGTAGACACCTTCTTTTAGCTATTATATAGGTTTATATTTACCAATTCCAATTGGAAAAATACTGTTACCTTCTAGAATGTACAATAATCATTTTAAATTTTAATATTACCATTTACATAATCAATTTTTAATCTTTACCGTAAGACTTCTAATTAGATAAGCCGTCGCCTGAACCGGCTAGCGCGATACTTAATAATCAATTATATAAAATAGAAAATATATTTAATTGTTTGCTTATTATGCATTCATGTATATGAAACTCGTTTATTTTTGTAGCTTCAAAAATATATAAAAATTTTTGAAAATTTAGCTTTCTACATAACCGCTGCACGCTTTTAGCTAGAATTTTGGTATATCGAGACAAGAAAGATTTTTCTGAATTAATAGAAGTTAATGTTGAAAATTGCTTGTATATTCCCTATTTAGGAGCTATTAACACATTAAACCCCAAGTCGTACATATTCAGACGACACCTACTTACACCAGGGAACCACATCGTATAAAAATAGACGACATTCATTTATTCCAGGGAACCACGTTGTTCAAAATTAGACGACATTAGTAATCTAGTATTTTCTCTATAACTTTAATGTCGTTTTATTTTTTTTTAACTTTTCCTAATTATGTAGGGTTTTTCTTTAAATTAAAGAAAATATCTCTTGATTTTCAGCAATTATTTTAATAAGAAAACCCTAAGAAAAATTACATAATTTGATACAAGTCACAATATTTTAAATTGTATTTATTGTCTTTTGAAAAATGTGTACCGCACCTTAAAAAACCTTTTGTTTTAGTGTTGTTTAGTGTTTTAGTATTTCAGTGAAGTTTTTTAATTTCTTTGTCGCTGCGCTTAAACGGTTTGACAAAGTGAGTTGAAAATTTACAAAAGTTGTAGTTCTTTGTAATATGTAA
Source organism: Poecilobothrus nobilitatus (assembly GCA_947095535.1). Classification (NCBI taxonomy): domain Eukaryota; kingdom Metazoa; phylum Arthropoda; class Insecta; order Diptera; family Dolichopodidae; genus Poecilobothrus; species Poecilobothrus nobilitatus. The sequence goes on from OX352773.1 coordinate 232,575,286, forward strand.
TAATGTAATAATGGTATTGCAGAACAGTGGTACACTTTGGTACTTTAGTTTTTTTTTTCCTAAGGGAGATGGGAATCTTCCAAAGACATCAATAATTACCCCTTGGTAGTGATAGATTCTTACTGACTAAATCCACCTCCCCCTCTAGCAAATATAGTGGGATGAAACCCTTACCTGCGAAAGCAGTATATTGGCTAGGGAGTAGGGATAGGAAAGGATAGGAAAATGGATACGGAAACATTGAATTGGGAGTGGTACTGTAAGGAAACAATGAATCCGCCTATTATTATTATTATTTTGCTAACAGTGACTAAAGCCGTCACAACAGTTGCAACATGTAGTAGTAGTATATATATTACTACATGAGGTAATAATTATTGAAGGCAACCCCCACTGTCACTGTAGCGGCTGTTATTATTGGTATTGATATTCTTATTAATATTATTATTATTTTACTACAGAGTCAGCGCCATCAGTGGATTACAACGTGCAGCAGTATATAACAACTTACTTGCATGATATAACCAAAGATGGCTCTACTGTAGCAGCTATTATTATTACTATTATTATTATTATAGTTATTGTTTTTATTACTATTACTATTATTATTATTATTATTATTATTATTATTATAATTATTATTACTATTATTATTATTGTTATTATTGTTATTATTGTTATTATTTTACTACAGAGTCAGCGCCATCCGTGAATTACAACATGCAGCAGTATATAACACCTTACTTGCATGATATAACCAAAGGTGGCTCCACTGTAGCAGCTATTATTATTATTATTATAATTATTGTTATTATTATTACTATTATTATTATTATTATTAATATTATTATTATTATTACTAATATTAATTATACGATATACGATACGATATAAAAGTACTACATATTTTTTATTTATAACCTGACCGGGGTTTGAACCCAAGACCCTTCGATTGAAAGGTTGGCGACTTAACCACTGCGCCATGAGTCAGTTTAGCTCACTAAGGTGATTTGGTTACAATACATTAACCCGTTTCAGCAGCAGTCCTCAAAGAAGTTTCTCATGTTTTTGTTGCCGTGCTTAAACAGTTTAACCAATTGAAAATATGCACAAATGTTGCGCTTTAGCACAGAAGCTCGTTCAATTAATATTAGCGTGACATGTTAACCCCATTTGGGCACTGTACTCTGCCAAAAAAACTTTGTTTCTAATTTGTGTCCAATTTGGCAGGATGAATTTACGGTTCTAAATAATTGCTTTGAAAAATTTTTGTTAACGTTCGTTAACCCATTTCCGCACGAGTACCTATTAAAAGTTTTCTGCCTAATTTTCTGTATTGTTATTGTTAATAAAAAGATATTTCCAACACTCTTTTCTTTTGTCTATATGTATTGTTTTTGATATTCCAAAACAACTTTTTAATGCAAAATTCTAATATATAATAGTAAATAAAATAACTTAATTAAGTATCTTAAGAATACTGTATTTAAGTTTGAACAACATAACATTTTCGCGGGTTATTAAAAAACAGAAATAATTTCCTCCATACGACAATTATCATGTCATAATTCCGCAATGCATTACTAACATGTGGTGTACCTATATAAGATGTATGTGTATAATATATTTTTCAAAAAATATCATTGAAATAAGTACATACTATACTGTAAACACAATCAATTAAATTAGAAAACATATTTACATTTCTGTACAGTATTTAATCAAAAATGATGAGTTATAGGTATATGTACTCATGTATGTACTGTATGTACTTTAAAGAACAGAAACCTTATATTCTTATCCAGATACAGTTCTTACACGTATTTTTAGCTTTATTCAATATCAATTTGAATACATAATTATGTATTAGAAAAAGTTAAACAATCCCTTTTTTGTATATTAAAATTATGTTAAACAGAACCTAAAATGTATGCATTTAAAAAGAAGCTTTTTTAAAATTTGAAGAGCTGTAGACGCTGCAGTAGTCGCAACGGTGAGGCTACATAAACAATTGCTTACAATTACTTTTTTAAGAAACCTATGCAATGTCAATATTTCATTGCTCTTTATTAAACAGTGTATAAGTTATGTAAACAGACGGACAGACAGAATGAAAGTAATAGCAAATTTTTCAAAATTTGCTTAAAAGGATAATTCATAAAAACATTAATGGGCATTACTTACAAAAAAAAATTGAATTAAATTATCGTCTTTTATAATTGAAATGCGATTTTATCTTTCGGTATTAGGGAATAATACATTAATATCACTCACTTCGTCCTAATAGTATACGCCCTGGATTACTGATTCCTTTAAAGATTTTCTGTAAACGAATTATCTTTCATTCTTCGCTAAAAACAAATGCATGAAATGTAATTAAATTATATTAATTAAATGTAGTAAAAATTAAAATATTAACTACCAGCATCTGTAAATGTATAGTAATATGTTAACTATATTAATTAATTTATATTAACGCAAAAACAAAACTTAATAATTTTTATTTCATAAAGCCAACAAAATATTCTGGACAACGCTGGATATTCCTGCTAGCATTATTTAATACTTCTTCAAGATGTTAAGCTAAGTTATTAAGAACCTCCATTTTATTAAAGTTATACGTATGTAAGTATATAATATTAAACAATAATTTAATATGTATATGTATGTAATATTTAAATAATTTAAAGATAAATCTTTTTTTATTTTTTTGATCTTTTTGAAATTTATATTACAAATTTGTTGTTTTTTTTTTTTTGAATTTTCTGAAAGTGGGTATAGCAAATTTCTTTAAAATTTCATAAAATTCTGACATTACCGTAAAACCACCTTATATTCTGTGTCTTTTCAAAAAGCATAAAATTTTTGGTTTTCTTTTTTCTTCAGGCTTCTTTTTAATTAAAACAATATCAAATAACATTTTTATATTGTACCTTACCTATATAGATATTTAAAAAATTAATGTTAAAGTATTTTCTTTTTAAAGCTAAAAAAAACTTACATTTTAAAGAGAAAAACTGATGTAAATTATACTAATATTCTTTCGCAGATAAAACTTAAAAAAAAAAGTTTAATCTCATACATTTCAATCAAAAACTGAATTATATTATAAAAGTGTATCAGGGGCCTCGAGGGCCTAGTGGGTAAGAGCGTATAAAATACGCTGCAAACACCGAGGGAGTGTGTGGGTTTGAGTCCCACACACGTCGTTAGAGTTATTCCCCCTTACGTGAACAGGAAAGGTAATGTGTAATTTCCTGTTCATATTTATGTGGCAGAAAAATATATTAAAAAAAGTGTATCGACCATTTTTTTTTTTTTAATTTAAAATTATTTCTTTAAAACTTCATACTAAATATTATAAAATCAATTAAAAATTATGATGAATTGAATATGTTGGAAAAAGTGAAGAATTGAAGACAAACAATATTTCAAGAAATTTAATTTGGAGTTCAAAAACACCAAACACAGAAATATAGTTAATAATATTATAAAAATTTAACTTTCATGCAAAATCAACACCAACCAACTTTGTATTTTGACTGATAAAGCTAGCTATAGGTTTTCTAAGATGTCATAATCTTAGGTTTTATATACGAATATAATAATATATACTTATATGTATTATAATAATACTAAATAACAATGACACTTATATAGTGATAGAATTACAATCATTTTTTAACCCTCAAATAAATCTATTGGTGAATTTTGACCCAGTTTTAACTTATTTTTATTACCTATATTTTTTTGAGCTTACTGCGATTTTTATATATTTTTGTTGATTTGTCACAAATACTATTCTTTTGAAAAATGTTATTTGTTTTTATAAAATTTTAAAAAATAAAGCAGCTACAGCACTTACTACCCTTGTCTGAACATTTACCCAATTTTAACTTATTGAATCCTCGAGTTTTTCCTTTTTTTACTAATAATAAATTTATATATGTTAATTTGTATATTTAAGAGAGTATGTATGTACTATATTTTAATTTCACATGAGTTTCTTTAATATTTTTATACATTATATACAAACTGAGCAAAAATTCATTCAAAGAATTTTTTTGTAAAATTTTTTAAGCTAACATAAGGGTTAAATATGATTTTAAATTTTTTTACTTATGGAAATTGTGACATAATAATCTTTTATATTTATCAATAAGAATCAATAAGTTGGTTGTCTTAATGCATCAATAAGAATCAATAAGTTGGTTGTCTTAATGCATATATAGCAAAATAACAAAAATATGTTTTCAAAATATGTTTGGAAAGAATAATATAAAAAAAAACTCATTTTTAAAGACCGAAGAAAAATAACCGTTGTAAAAATAAGATTAATTAAATTTTATATAAAAATAATTAAAAAAAAACAATAAATGCTTAATAAACCCCTGCTGAACAAATTATTGAAACTCTGATTTTGTACTCTTTGAAAAAGAAAAATAATTAATACTTTTTTAAATTTACGAGATTTTATCAATATTTTTTTCTTAAATGCTTGATCCTACTCTACATTCCACAAATAAAATAAGAAAAAGAAGATGAAATTAAAAAAAACTTATCCAAGTCATTTGTATTTAAATATTTTGCAATATTGCAATTTTCTCCAGGCTTTACTAAATTATTTAGAAATGAATGTCATAGATTCCTAAATTGGATAAATCATATTGCTCTGTAGCAGCCACCCATTATGTTTAAGTCATTATTTATGTATTATGGAAGTAAAGCTAAAACTCTCGACACCGGATGTTCCATTTGAACTTTTGATCCACTTCAATTAGCCAGAAGTCCCATGACTTACGTCTCACTGCCCGTGATGGTACTTCTCGACTTTTTGTTAATGGGTCTTTTGGTTCATTAAACTGAGTCAAAAGGTCGTTTGAAATAAAAATGAAATCTGTGATCAAAAAACTGAATAAGATAATTTTGTTTTATGAATCCAAATAGTATATAAGAATTCTGAATTAAGAGAGTTTTTATGTTGGGGAGCTATAAAGCTTTTAAGTCTTTATTTCACATTCAGATATGAAATAAACTCTTATTACCGAAAAACTCTTGCTTCTCATCGTAATATGCAATAAGGCTTTATTTTTCAAATAAAATATTTTGAATACGAAAGAATTTTAAAGTTAGATACAACGAAAAATCGTAGGTAGATATAACCCTGATTTTACAACCAACTCTAAAATCCTTCCTAATTATTATTTCTTATATATATATTTCGACATCAAAGAATTAAAAATAGTGGAGGTTAATGTAGGTAAACAATATAACTTGGAAAAATTTTAGAGTTGGTTATAAAATCAGAGTTCCAATAATGTGTGTAGCTACGGTTTGAAGGCGTCAGCCAATGTATGTACAGAAATGGAGGATCTTAGAGTTGGATGCAAAATTACGCATATACACAAGTATTAATATACACATATTGCGGGAAAGCGAAAATCGTAATTTAGTAATCAACTACCAAATCGTTCTAAATTTAGAATCTGGTATGTATTCTGAAAAAGGGTACAAAAGATAATAATATTAATTTTGATATTTTTAAATAAAACAAATTTTGGCATTATGACTTCTGACCGATTGAAGTGAGTCAAAAGTCCTATGAGATTTTTTTCTTATTTTAATGGATCAAAGTTTCATTGGACTTTTAGCTTTTTTCAATGAGTAAGAAATACCGTCGGAAGGCGTTGGTGCTGCACCATGCGGGTATGTGAAGATAATAACAATAGTATCAAACCAAACTAGTTGATCCACTACGTACATTTTATTTTTATACCTATCTATAATAACTAGTAATAACTATAACCTATAGAATTGTTAAAATCACTTTTCAGTTAATTTCTAGTTTTATTTTTATACATTCTTTCAAATAATGAATTATAAGATGCAAATAAATAGGTATACTTTATTTCATATTAGGTATTTAAATTTTAAACGTTGACATTTTTTATTAATAATAAAAAATAAATTAATACCTATATACCTATACAAATACACTAAATACCTAATGTATTAATTTATTTTTTGTTATTAATTCAAACCTAAGGATGAAAATGGTAGCTGATGGAATCAAGTTAAAAATTAGATGAAAAGTTTTTACTTTCAGATAATTCGAAACTTGGGCTCACGAAAACACATTACCTCTCTATCAAAATATTCTTACAGTCATAAAAAAGTCGTTAAATTGATTTTAATATCCTTTTTTTATTTTTTATTGGAAAACATTTTTTTTGATTTTAACACACCTTTTTTTTTTTTTTATATTATGATGAAATTGTTTATTTATTGCATTAAACTATACATATGTATGACTTAATATAATATTATTAATGAACAAAATAAAAAAAAAGTAAAAAACTCAAGCAAAATTCTTAAATAAAACGAGGAAGAGTGCAGTAGAGTAGACTGTGTCAACTCTGGGTACCCGTATGAACGTAATATATCCTGTTTCTATAAAACTTGATCATCTTTTAAAAACATTCAGATGTTTTAGTACCGAACTACAGAGATATATTTATGTAAATTGTAGAGTTGTATGACAGCTACCCGAATCTATTGCGCCTAGCTTCATTAAGTTCCAAGAAATGCAAAAAGCCTGAACCGGCTGCTCTAGACCAACCAAATTTTACAAAAGTTGTTGGCATGTAACTCGACACCTCTTTACTAAATTTCAGATTCCTAGCTTCAATAAACACTGAGTTATTCTCATTTAAACAGAGAAGTTGTATGGCAGCTACCCGAACCCGCCGCACCACCACAACCAAATTTTACAGAAGTTGTTGCCATTAAACTTGATCATCATTTGCAAAATTTCAGACGCATAGCTTCATTAGGTTCCAAGAGGTGCAAGAAGCCTGAACCGGCAGCTCTAGACCAATCAAATTTTACAAAAGCTATTGGCATGTAACTCGACACCTATTTACTAAATTGCAGATTCCTAGCTTCAATGAACACTGAGTAATTCTCATTTAAACGGAGAAGTTGTATGGCAGCTACACGAACCCGCCGCACCATCACAACCAAATTTTACAGAAATTGTTGCCATAAAACTTGATCATCATTTGCAAAATTTCAGAAACCTAGCTTGAATAGATACTGAGTTATTTCTATATAAAGATGGAAGTTGTATGGCAGCTACTTGAACCCGGCGGCCGAAAATGTTGCATTTAAATAGCAAAACTAACAATTTTGTAAAAGTGACGTAAAAAAAATTTCAGCCCCCTAGCTCCTTTATTTTTGGAGTTATCGTGCGGACGGACGGACGGACGTACATGGCTTAATCGACTCAGAATTCGATTCTGAACCGATCCATACCTTTGACACTATATCTAGCTCGACTCCTTTAAGGTGTCACAAACGTAATGGCAAATTTATTATACCCTTGAACATAGTTCATACGGGTATAAAAATCAGTCATAAAAAACAACAAAAATATCATTTAAAATAAGTGTTGTTGTTTTTATTTCTTTTTATTGCTTAGTTTGTTATGCCCATGGGTAAAAAAAAAAATTATGTTACAAAATATTTTTTATTTCATTATTTGAGTTATTGTCCTTTCTTAAGGATAATACTACTTATCTTTAAATAGCTCAAAGATGGTAGACAACTTATGAAATTGTTTTTTTTTTTTTGTTTTTGTTTCTTAGTGTGTTTAATTTGTGTTTTGTAGCATTTTAAAAAAAAGTCGAAAAATCTTCGATTAACATATATCATCAGCCTTATGGTTACAAATGGTAGTAATTATTGTTAATTGGTTACTGTTAACGATAAAAAATATTTTAATGTTAAATATTTAGTCAAAAAAACAATACAATAAAAGTCTACTTAAAGTAAATCGATTATAAAAAAAATTAAAAGAAAATTAGAAAGAGATAGATATAACAAATAATATCTTGTTACGTATCATGAAAGCATGTACAGTAATTTTTTTTACAATTTTATATTTTTTACCGAAGATTTAATTATAGTTATAATTAACCTCAGATATTTAAAATAATTAAAATGGCAAAGGAAATTTTCAGATGAAAGATTTATTTTATTGCTTTTTCTTAAACCAATTTTGTGCAGCCGCTTATGATTTGTATATTAAATTCAATTCAATTCAAGTCTATTAATTAATATTTTGTTTCATGTCCCTATACATGGCTTCAAATAAGATAGACAAGACATTATTTAAAATCAAAGTCTTTTAAATACTGACAATTTCAAAAACAGAAAAACAAGCATTTTAGAATATTGTGACTACTTTTGTTTCAAACTCTGTAATTTTTCGTTGAATTTTTCATACTACCTATGTAGGTACGAAGAAATTGTGAAAAATTAAGAGACACTATTTTCACTTAAGAAATTCTATAAGAAAAGCTGTTAACACATAAAAACATACATGAAAAAATACATTCGCGCAGTATTTACTCTTTAATTTTTAGTCATATTTTTAAGTCAATTTGAGTCTTCAATTTTTAACCCGAAATACCCAGACGGAAGTCCAAAATCTTTTTCTGAGGTCATTTATTCCAATTTACAAAGATCTCTTAAAATTTCAAGATTTTAACTCAAAGCATTCTGGGGTGATACAGTAGAACCCAAATCTTGAGAAAAATTTTTTTTCACTTGTATAATTGAATAATTTATATATAATAATATATTGATTTATGTAACATTTAACGTTATTAGATTAAAAAATACTCAGCAGAACTTAAAATATAAATATTTGATAATATAACTTTTAGCAACATTAAAACCTTTTTTTCACAATGTTAGCTTTGAAATAAGATCTATCCAACGTTAAAATTTTATAATTTCATTGTTCCATTTTAATAGTATACAAGTTTTGCAAATAGACGGGTTGACGCAGTTGTGGACGAACAAAGCTACTCTTAAATTTCACACATGTAAATTTCAATATTGCCAGAAAACGCTTTGAACCATATGAAGTAGTGGGTCGCTTAAAGTAGTAGTGGGTCGTTAAAATTGATTATACCTAACTACTACTTTAATTTTAACTTTACATATCCTTTGTAAAAAATATCGAAGTAAAATTGTATTAAGTTTTGGTAACTTTTGACATAACAAAAATAACCTGTACTTGACAAGAAATCAAAATATTCTACAGACATAAACAAAATAAAACTTTTAAAAAGCTAAAGATTATTTTTTTTTACAAAATACATTAATTTAAAGTTTTTACTTTGATCATAGGATCGTTCAAGGACATTGTGAACGATTATTTTTATAAGGTTAATTCAATTAAATTAAAAAAACATAAAAAAAAAAATATTTTAATAATTTATGTAATTATTTTTCGATTGTTATGGAGCCATTTTTTTAACTGTGATCTTTTGGTTTAAATTTAATTTGTTTATCTCTAGAAATTATTTTGAAAGAAAAAATTTAACCAGAGAAACTTTTTAATTTAAAGTTTAAAACCTTCAATTATGTTTATGTTTTTATATTATGTTTTTTTATTTTAGATTCTGAAGATCTTGAATACAAAAATTAGATTTGCATTTGCATGCATGCATATATTAGGTTTAAAATTTCCAGTATTATGTAAAAAAAATATTACAATGTTATTGAAGCTTTTGTCTCTAATGCTAATTATTTAACAATTTATAAGCCTTCCTGCACTTAAAGAAAATATTTCAATAGAAGGGAAAGAATGCTAGAAAAGTATAAAATAAAATATGGCAACATCTGTGAATTGTCTCTAATGCTAATTATTTAACGATTTATAAGCTAGCCTCCACTAAAAGCAAATGTTTCAACAGAAGGGAAAGAATGCTAGAAAAGAATAGAATAAAATATGGAAACATCTGTGCATTTCAAACACAATTTACTATGAAAAACTAAAAAAAGGTTTAACTTTTACTGAAATTTCAAATTGAGGTCCAAGCGTGAGAGTTTTAAACTTATAATATGATTATACAGCCAATGGTATAGTGGTTAAGACACCGATCTTTAAGGTCTCGAGTTCAAACCCCGACTGAGTCTTATAGATTAATAAAATTTAATATAGATTTTTCTTGTAATATATAACTAATATAATATAATTCATTTAAAAATATGTTTTAGATATATATAGATATATGTTTTATAATTAATATCATATTTCAATTGATAATAATATAATAATAAAACATATTATTTATTCTTATATAAGATAATAGATGTTGTAGAAATAACAGAAATATCTCATAGTTTTGTACAATAGCTACAGCCGCGTAATCTACGGCTTAGTGAACATAATGATTCCCGAAACTGAAGCTTGTCAAATATCTTAATATAATAAAACACAATCTCCTGCTGCTGCTGTTGCTCATATTCACGTGCTTTTTTTTAAAATTTTACAGCATACCCAATCTAATATTTTTTACTTAATACTAATCCTGCTAAAGAGATAAAATAATATTAAAATAACTGGTTTGATTCTTAAACGATAGATACTCTTTACTCTTTATTTTAATTCTACTATCATATGTACCAACCAATACCAACTACAATTAAAACTTATATAATGTACAATACTAAGAGTAAATAAATACTAACAAAGCAAAGCGAAAAGCAAATTATTGAGTAAATGAAAAAGAAAGAGCAAAGAGAAAATAATTGTTATTATTTTGCTTTGTTTAAAAAAAAAAAAGAGAACAATCATAAATTTCATATTTCATAACATTCTATTGAGTATTGGTTTGGTTGACAATTGACATTGACAATTGACATTTTGTTTTTATGAGCAAAAAGAATTCCAGCAATAAAACGACAATTCATTATACTTATTATTATCTCTTAGAAGATTCTTATTTAATAGAAATATTTTTTGAATGAAAAAACATAGTATATTTATAATAATATACTGTTACTACTAAATGTCTAAATATAATAAATTCAAATCATTATTTTGTTTTGTTCAAAAAAAAAAAGTAAAACATTGAATTGGGAGTGGGACTGAAAGGAAACAATGAATCCGTCTATTATTATTATTTTGCTAACAGTGACTATAGCCGTTACAACAGTTACAACATGCAATAGTATGTAGCACCTTACTGCATTAGGTAATTATTGAAGGCCCTACTATCACTGTAGGCGTTATTATTATTCGTATTAGTATTCTTATTAATATTATTATTATTTTACTACAGAGTCAGCGCCACTGGATTACAACGTGCAGCAGTATATAACATCTTACTTGCATGATATAACCAAAGAGGGCTCCACTGTAGCAGCTATTATTATTATTATATAATTATTGTTATATTACTATTGTACTATTTATTACACTATTTAATTATTGTACTATTATTATTATTATTAATTATTATTATTATTATTATTATTATTATTACTATTATTGTTACTATTATTATAATTATTATTATTTTACCACAGAGTCAGCGCCATCAGTGGATTACAACGTGCAGCAGTATATAACACCTTACCTGCATGATATAACCAAAGATGGCTCTACTGTAGTAGCTATTATTATTACTATTATTATTATTATAGTTATTGTTTTTATTGCTATTACTATTATTATTATTGTTATTATAATTATTATTACTATTAATATTATTATTACTACTATTAATTATACGATATATCTTATTACGATATGAAATTTCTACATATTATATTATATGACCTGACCTGATCGGGGTTTGAACCGAAGACCCTTCGATTGAAAGGTTGACGACTTAATCACAGCACCATGAGTCATATCAGTTTAATAGTGAAATGAGAAATTCAAATTTTTCAAAATTTCAGCTATAAATTTTTTTGAACAAAATAATATCGTATCTTAATTTAAATAACCATGATGTTTATATATTTGTTACCTTCCATTTTTTTTTTTTTGTTGTGAAAAATGGTTTTCTTTATTAGCTATATTTAGTTCAGTTAACAAATTCGAATCGAATTAGGGAATTAAAACTCTGATTTATAAATAAAAGTGATGTCTGACAATTCAAATCCAAAATTATCAAAAAAAAAAAAAAAAACGTGAATTTTCCAATCATTTACTTTAGCGATAATTTTATGACAAAAAAAAAAAAACAAACAATATTTATTTACTATTTTTTTAACAATTCTTTTTTTTTTGTCCAGCCATAAATTTAATTTTTTCTTATACCTAACGAAATTAATTTTTAAAAATAATAAAAACGAAACCAATGCAATGAATGGATGCAATCCAATTTTTAATACAAAAAAAAAATACTCCTTTTTCTCCTTAACGGTATTGATGTTATTTAAATTTTAACACGTGAAACGCCAATCCAATTTTAGTAATCTTTTAATTTAGTGACAAGAAAAAAATTTTTAATAGTCAGTAGTCACATAGTGAATAGCCAAACAGTATGACTTGTATTATAGGGAACGATGACGCAAAGGTAAAGTTTTGCGTGTTCAATGAATATATAATATACATATTATATAAAGGAAACAGAAAAAAAATAATAAATAAGGATAAACAATTTGTACATTTTCAGTTTTATTTAAATTTGTTTTTATTTTTTTTTTTTTTTTTTTTTTTAATAGGTAAAAGAGAAAAATTATAAAATAACAAAACTGAATTTCATTTTATTGGAAACAAAACCATGAATAAAACTACGATACAAAAAAAAAAAAGGAAAAGTACCTATTTTCGATATCAAATTTTTTCCTTCTTATTTCCTTTATTTTGTTTTTATAGTGTCGTTTTTCTTTTATTGTAACGCAATGCAACTATAATAAAATAAAAAAAATTAAGTTTCGAAAATTAAATAAATAAAAAAATAACTATGCAAAACAATATTGACACGGGTAGAACCATTTTTTTTTTTATTTTATTAACAATTGGAAAAAAATTTAAATTGAAAGGAACGCGTTTGTTTTTATATCATTAAGAACTGGTGCTTCTGATTGAAATTAAATTTTATGGAAATATTTATCGCAATCAAGAAAAAATACCTGACATTTAATTTTCTTTATCCTGTGTTATTTCGTCTTGTTTGATATGTCAGTCTATTAAGAATTTTTAGTTTTTAACTTATTTCCTTACAAAATGGTTTAATTGAATATATTCAAACTTCAGAGCAGTTTTGTTCTTTGTTGAAACAAATTTCCTGCATTAAAATTCTCATCTTCCGCTTAATTATCTAATTGCGGTATATTAGTTTTTGCAAGAAAATTAATTTTTTGTAAGAAAATACCTAATTTTAAATCAAACGGTATCGTTTTGATTGACAAATTTTTACTACGTTCCTTTGAAATGCTAATATTTAATAGTGCTTCATAATGGCAATTGCTTTTGAATTAAATTTAATAATAATATAAATATTATTTAATATTAAGTTGTTTAAATTAGGAAAAGAATAAAAAATTCAAAATAAATGCAAATAAATGACATAAAATATGAATATTACTTAGATTGCTTGTTACTTAGAACCTATTATTTACCTACTGCATTTTACGGTATAATTGTATTGCAAAAAGGATTTTTAAGAAAAATTTATTTCTGACGGCAATTTAAGAAAAAGTAAAATTAATTATTTCCAGTTAACAAAATTTCTCACCAGTGCAAAAATTGAACCCAGATTTCCTTCATTAATAAGCGTTGATATTTTAAACTCTTATTTAAATTTGCATATTTTTAGGCTGATTGTATGCAATGGGCTACTTTCATTGCAAACATATTGGAAAATATAAAAATGTGAATAGAAAAAGTACCACGGGATACAAAATTTTAATTCGTTAAATCCTTAATGAATATTATATAGTCGTTGAACGATGTTGAAAGAAAATAAAGATAAACAAAAAGATTTTAAGTTAAATAGCAAAATTGTTTATTATTCAAAGTAATAAAGTTTATGTTAATATAAACGGTCAAATCCTCTTTTTTTATTAAAAAAAAAAATTATGTTCTTTGTTTTTATTTTGATTTCCAATTAAAAAGTTTTGCACTTATTTTACCAGACAGTCGTCTTAAATTTTCATATAATAATATAAAGATTATTTCGGACTGGTTCTAAATTTTATATAAAAATAATGTTTGATACTTTTTTTATTTAACAAATTATTAACTGTTCAAATTCTTTTCCTTTACAAAAGCTATATAATAATAAAAATTAAAGTTAACAAAAAGAACTTTAACAATTTAAATCAAAGGGGCTCAATTTGTACTCATTTTTAGTTTTCCTTTAAATTCCTTCGGTCTTTCATTAATTATTTTTGTGTTTTTACCCACCGCATACATTAATGTATAAGATAGGTATTATTTTCATACTAAAAATTTGTAGCCGAGATTTTGGCAAATATACACTACTCCGGTTTGGAGAAAGCTGTAAAAATTTTCTTAGCATGATGTCCGTCTGTGTATGTGGATGCGTGTGTGGGTATGTCTGTGGGCACGTTTACAGCTTAAACAACTGAGCGGAATTTTTTGAAATTTCATATTTAAGGTTTTGATGTAAATATCTCGGATTAATAAGCTTTTAGAGTAAATCGGACAACCGGAAGTGGTAGTTTACTAGTGTACTTTTTAAGTTTTTTACGAATATTTCGTGACAGAAAAATTTTATGAGAAACAACATAGAACATTTTTTGATCCGATCAACTTTAAAGTCCAAATTTCACTCCCTATCTAACACTCCCTAATATGAATTTATATGAATAATTGTTTTTGTTTTTTTTTTTATATCTCAAAAATTTATATACATATTATGTACTTATATCTATACATAGTATTCTTTTGTTGATGACATAAAATTAAAACGGTAAAATTTTTGTTAGCAGATTCAATATTAATCTTATGTTTGTTTTATATTTGTTTACAGTTTTTATTATTTTTTACTTCTAATATTTTTGAATGCAAAAAAAATCATGTACATTACATAATAATGTAAATGGATGTATGAATGAATGCACATATATTTTTATGATTTCATTACTTATTATAAATTGTTATTGAATAAAACAAAATGTTGTTAAATTATTAGAAGTTATTTTGCTTTGATATAAATTATTATGTAAAAAATCTATAAATTTTGGTATTGTATTTTTCGTGTAGTGGTGGTCGGTCCTGTGGTGGAGACAGCTGATTTTTTATTTAGTTTTATTGTGTTTTTTCTTGTGGGTTTGTTGTATGTTTTGGTAATTTAAATTTTTATAACATTTTGTTATTGATAACCAAAAATAAACACATAAATTTTAATATTTTTTTTTTAAATTAGAAGAAAATTGGAAAATTGAAAGGACTATTCTGTCAAAACAGTTTGATAAAATTATTGTGAACATTTTCTATTTTTATCGTCTTCTACTCTCTTTTTGTGCGATCCGCATTTGTATGTTGATTTCTAATAATTATTTTTATTGATTCAATAATGTTAAAATTGGGTCAAATTTATTTCTATTTTTCCTTTTTTCTGTCTTTCTTTTTCATTTCTTTCTTTTTTAGAAATTTGTTAGGAATTCTTTCACATTTTCTATATTGTTATCAATTGTTTTTAGCTATTCTTGGAAAAGAAATTTTTTTATTGAATTTTTTTAATTTTGTTTCTCTGTTTTGCCATACGCTTTAGAAGTTTCATACTGTAGATGTTTTTAAATTCTGGCTGAGATATGCCGTTTTAGGTTGCTAATTAATTAAGAACAGTTCGGAATTTTTGTTAATTTTTCTTTGTATATGGAAAAAAGAATTTAAAGTTTGGTCTTAAAATATGGATAAAAGCAACGCAAGGAACATCAAAATTTATTTGTATAATACGTAAATTTTGAGTCCTGTCTTTATCAAACAAAACATTATTTTGCCTTTTCCGACTTTTAATAATAGCAAATAAATTAACAAAGTAAGTTAACAAATCAATTATTTCATACTTTAATTATTTTAATCACAATAAAATCATTTTTGTTTTTTTGTTTTTAAGTTTCACTGCGATATTCCAATCCAATTTTCTTTTAATTTCAAAGAATTCTGTTTCGTTTCAAAAAAAAAAAATTATTTATTTTTTTACAAAAAAATTTTATTTTACAAAGAAATTATTGAACAGCATTTTTTTTTTAAACCCTTTTCCATTTTTAAAATAATTGTTAAACATTTACTTTATTAAATTTTCAATATTTTGGTGACAGGGGGATTTGTAATTAAAAAAAAATCATTTTTCAACGGTTTTCTTTTCTATTGAAAATAATTATACCTTATGCTTAGTTTAAAAGCGTATTCCCTCACCAGATACCAAAGGGTTTAATCACTTGGACATGGAGACCTCTTTTTTATACCCGTACGATAGGATCGGGTATAATAAAATTACTCCTCCGTTTGTAACATCTCGAAATAAGCGAGGTGTAAAGGTATGGATCGGATCAGAAAAAAATTCTAAGACGATTGAGCCATGTCCGTCCGTCCGTCCGTCAGCACGCTAACTCAAAAACTAAGAAAGCTAGAAACTCGAAATTTACACAAAATATTCTGGGAATAATTTGTAGGTTTCCTATTTTTGTTGGTTGAGTTTGGACCAAAACTTAGGGTAAGCTCTCGAACACCTAACTTTTAGATCCCCACATTTTTTTTGAAATAGAGCTATGAAATTTTAACTGCTGATAGATCTCACAAAAATATTAATTTTATTTTTAATAACTTTTTTTTGTAGCCCCACCCGTTACGGAGCTACAGCCCCCAAAGGTTCAAAAAAGCCTTATATTTAAATTGTTATAGCACAAGTTGTATAAGGTATATCATTTTGAAAACGCCAAACGATTACTACTTTTATTAGCTTTAAAAGTATATATACAATAAATATATATTTGTGGCATACGGTGTCTTAATTTACCGTTATGCGAAACTCAAATTTTGCAAAATCCTTTAACCCTTCTATCTTCTAAACGGTTTAAGTTGGAAACTTGACAGAAGTTAGATGTTTGAAAATAAGTATGAGTCATTTCAGAAATGTTTTTTGTATCACTCACCGTTTAGGAGCTGTAAGGGGTCAAAAACTGAAAATTTCCTATTTTTAAACACCTGTAGCTTGAACACCTGTTAAAATTTTTTTGAAGTAATACACAAAAATTAAAGCTTCAACATTATACTTTTATTTCTGTTAACAACTTTTTTTAATAATATAGCGTTACTTTATAATTGACGAAAGTGTTACTTGATTTTTTCAAATTTTCTAACAAATTTCTTTAACGAATTTTTTGCATTTTGTTTTACTCGATAATTTGAAATTGTTGAGGATATAATGCGTAGTACAAAAAAATGTAAATAAATAAACAACATTAACGGTTACTTGAAGAATTTTTATTTATATGATATTGATATATATACATACTTATATAATATCACGTTTATTTACATATCGCATATGTCAATAGTGAATGAATGATAAGAGTATAGATGTATATTATATAGCGCCGTATTTACATACATATATGTATTTTATTGTACTTATAAGAAATTATTCTGTCAATGGAATATTTAAATATAATATAATATAATATATAAAATTATATTTATTATTTTGTACTAAGTAAATTTAATATACAGTTTTGGATTGATAATCGTTATGTGGAAGGTTAGAATCTGCTTTAGGAGAATGTACATATAAACATATAGTTTGAATATATGTAGAACCCATAAGTTCTAGAAATTATAAAATTCACCCAAATTATTTCATCCAAAAATACTAAAATATTAAAAAAATAATATTGTAAGCAAAGTGACAGGCTGTGAACATACTAACGGTTCGTACGGGTATCTAAGAGTTGACAAAGGCAACTGTATTCTTCCTCGTTTTTAAATAAATTCTCTTTTCTTTTACTTGTCTTCAATTATTTTTATATTTATTGAAACATTAAGTTCTAATGGTTATTTTTGATCGCATTAAAAAGAAAAAAACCATAGCAAACAACAAAAAAACAAATGAAACGAATAGGTAAAAAGAAAATCTTTTCAAATCAGAGAATCTTCAAAAGGAAATAAAAAAGGCAAAAATCTTTTGATTTTGTTCGCTATTTTGACAACTATAGATAATACTGATGGATTGCTTCAGAAATCAGATTCTGTATATCGGCAGAAATTAATCATTACAATGAAAAAATGAGCAGTTATAGGGAAAAAAATATATTTATGGTATAAAAGAAATGAAAGGAATAAAAAAAATAATAAGATTAAAGGATAGGATAAAGGATGTTCAATGAAGCGGATGAAAGTTGTTAGAGATTTGTCAGTACTTACAATTATACATAATGCATTAACAAATTACCTTTTCATTTTACCGATAATAAGTGAATACTGTAAGCAAAAATTTTCTAATTCCTTTTTTCTTGTCAATTAGAGTATAGTTTTATATCAATTAGAATAATCAAAATATTCTTGGATTACAATAAAAACTATTTTGATTTTATGTTATTTCACTTAATATGTCAAGGATGATAGTAGAATTTTACATAAAAAACAATACTTTTAGTTTTAAATGTTATTTAAAACTAAAAATATAATTTTTTGGATGGATTTTTAATATTTACTATTATCCTTTTAAATTTCTTTGTCGTTTTAATCTAATAAAATAACATTTTTTTTTTTTAATGTTGAAGAATAGTTGTTGGTTTTTTTAAAATGTTGAAGTTTAAACTATGAAACTTTTTATACATTTTCTAAATAGAATTCAAGAATTTACTTCGAAACTAACACTCTGTTTAATTTACTTAACTCTATATTTTCAGGACATCTATCCAAAACAATTTAAAATAAAAATTTATATCCCTTTTACATTAAAATATTGTTTAATTTCCTTTTTTCAACTCATTTGTCTAAAAGCACAGCTATAGATACATATGCTCCTTAATTTTTTCTTCTTTAATAAAAATTATCATTCTATTTAATGTTTTTAAATAATATCGATTTCCTTTCATGTAACCTTTTTCAACATTAACTATATTGCCGGTTGTATAAATGTTTACTTTGTTATCCTTTATTGATTATGACCTTGAATACTTATTCATTTACTATACTGTGACCTTGAAATTATTTATAAATAATAATTTTCAAAATGATAAATGATTTTATTTATTTATTTTTTTTTTTTTGAAAAATAAACTAGAATTCATTTTGAAGTGGGTGATTTTTGGTATGTAGTACACATATGTTATTTATAACTTTCAATATACAGGTTATTCAAACAAAATTTTTTTTTTCTTGTTTAAATTAAATAACATAAAAAAATGAAAGGGTATTTTATTTAAAAATAAAGAGAAGATTATTCTGTTAAATTTTCAAAATTCAAAAATTTTAAAATTCACTGGATTTTTTAAAATTCTGAGATTATCTTAATGAGAGCTTGAAGTTTATTAACAAATAGAGAAACACATATAAAATACAAAAGGACTAAATTCTAAAAAAAAGTGTTAAACACGTATCTAGCAAATAAAGATTTTATGGGTCGCGTGGCTAGCACAAAAAAGTAAATTAAAAAAAAATTGAGGGATTTCAATAGACATGATCATTTTCATTTCAGCAATATAAATTTTTTTTATTTGTACTATGATCAAAACCAATTTTAATCTTAGAAATTTTAGAATGTAGTTACTATTGATTTTTTAACTTTAGATTTTTTGATAACATGGGACAATCAGCTTTATTAAATATACTTGGGTATGGGACACTATATGAAAAGAATATTGTATAAATACCTTTTATTAAAAGGTGTTCTACAAAAGAGCGACTTCTCAAATTTGCCGTTTTACAAAAAATCCACTTCGCAAATATATCGTTTTACAAAAAAGGCACTTAGTAGATAGAATAATGTTATTGATTTATTCTTAATTTTTAAATGCATAAAAAACATTATTCTTTTTGGTGGTTTTATTTTTGAGGATTTTGTTTTTGGGGATTTTGCCTTTGAGGATTTTATCTTTGGCAATTTTGTTTTTTGGAGATTTTGTACTTATCACTTCGTAATATAATGTTGAAATTTATATTTATGTGTAAACGATTTTTTTTTTTAATTTTATTAAGTTTAAATTTTTTATTTTATAATTATATAGTTTGACTTAAATAATAAGATTTTTTTTTATTTATTTATTTAAATCTATGAGGACTTTTAGAATAATTTTTGGGCGGGGGGAAATAAGACCTAGAGCAATAACGCCTATTAGGCCTTATTTCATTTTCGAATGATAAATAAAGCCTAATTCGCGAAATTTCGAGATTTAGACTTTATTTCTCATTCCAAAGTGAAATAAAGCCTAATCGTTTTTTTTAAATAATGGAATTAAAGCCTAATTTAATTTATTATTCCAATAATAACATTTTTTTAATATTTTTCTTTCATAATTTAATTCTCATATATTTCAGTTTATTTAAGTAACAAAATGTTTTCTGTTTTTTTTTGGCACATTTCACTGCGTGCGTCAGTAGTCAGTGTTTCTTCATAATGAAATAAGTTCGACAAGTTAAAAATTAAAAAATTTCGTTTAAGTTCAACATTCAAACTTATTTCACTTTTTAATGTAATAATTTTGTCGAACTTAGTTCAGTTATTAGAGTTGATTAAAAAATCTGGATTGCATTTTTTTAGAAATATGAATATACGTAAGTATGCGGGACTCTAAAACAGAAGGGATTTTATAGTTGGTTACAAAATCAGGATTACAGCTTTTTCTAGAATATTTATAAATAATTTGGAAAAAGCTGATTTAACTCTGATTTTGAAGCCAACTCTAAAATCTCTCTTAATTACAAAGAATTTTTGAAATAATGGGGAGAAAAAATTATTTTTCAGCTTTCCATACAAAAGTATTAAATTTTGACTGTTCTTTCTGAAATATAATAATAAATTTCCGGCCGTTGTTGTGCACGGGCGCGGTAGCAGAGATAGCAGTTCCAATTCCTTCAAGGGAAGTGTGAAGGAAGTTGTGAAGGAATCGACTAAGAGAGAGGCGAAGAGTGGCTCGAAAGACAGGGCTGACCAGAATATAGAAAATTGTTTGAAACCTGTTAAAAATATTCAGATTTTACAGTCAGCTACAAATTTGTAATTGGAATAATATAATAATAATATAATATTTCTAAAGTGAAATAAGGCCTATAGGCTTTAATTGTCTTTGAAATGAGAAATAAGACCTACCGCGAAATTTTTCGAATTAGGCTTTATTTCTCAACTCCATTGTGAAATAAGGCCTATTAGGTCTTATTGCTCTAGGCTTTATTTCCCCCCGCCTAATTTTTGTTCAATACTTCTAACATATAGAATCTACTTAACTTACTAAATTTAGTATCTTCGACTTCATTTGGGTACCGAGTTTTTATACCCGTACGATAGGATCGGGTATAATAAAATTACTCCTCCGTTTGTAACACCTCGAAATAAGCGAGCTAGATATACCTTCAAAGGTATGGATCGGATCAGAAAAAAATTCTAAGACTTTTGAGCCATGTCCGTCCGTCCGTCCGTCCGTCCGTCAGCACGCTAACTCAAAAACTAAGAAAGCTAGAATCTTGAAATTTACACAAAATATTTTGGGAGTAATTTGTAGGTTCCCTATTTTTTTTGGTTGAGTTTGGACCAAGCCTTAGGGTAGCTCTCGAACACCTAACTTTTAGATCTCCACATTTTTTTTGCAATAGAGCTATGAAATTTTAACTACTGATAGATCTCACAAAAATATTAATTTTATTTTTAATAACTTTTTTTTGTAGCCCCACCCGTTACGGAGCTACAGCTCCCCAAAGGTTCAAAAAAGCTCTATATTTAAATTATTATAGCACAAGTTCTATAAGGTATATCTTCATTTTGAAAACGCCAAACGATTACTACGTTCATTAGCTTTAAAAGTATATATATAATAAATATATATTTTTGGCATACGGTGTCTTAATTTACCGTTATGCGAAACTCAAATTTTGCAAAATTCTTTAACCCTTCCATCTTCTAAACGGTTAAAGTTGGAAACTTGAAATTTTGACAGAAGTTAGATCTTTGAAAATTAGTATGAGTCATTTCAGAAATTTTTTTTGTATCACCCCCCGTTTAGGAGCTGTAAGGGGTCAAAAACTGAAAATTTCCTATTTTTAAACACCTGTAACTTGAACACCTGTTAAAATTTTTTTGAAGTAATACACAAAAATTAAAGCTCCAACATTATATTTTTATTTCTGTTAACAACTTTTTTTAATAATATAGGGTTACTTTATAATTGACGAAAGTGTTACTTGATTTTTTCAAATTTTCTAACAAATTTCATTAACGAATTTTTTCCATTTTGTTTTACTCGATAATTTGAAATTGTTGAGGATATAATGCGTAGTACAAAAAAATGTAATTAAATAAACAACATAACGGTTGCTTGAAGAATTTTTATTTATATGATATTGATATATATACATACTTATATAATATCATGTTTATTTACATATCGTATATGTCACTAGTGAATGAATGATAAGAGTATATATGTATATTATATAGCGCCGTATTTACATACATATATGTATTTTATTGTACCTATAAGAAATTATTCTGTCAATGGAATATTTAAATATAATATAATATAATATTTAAAATTATATTTACTGTTTTGTACTTAGTAAATTTAATATACATTTACCGCTTAGTATTAAATGGTACTATAGAATATTTGAAAAAGTTTTGGATTGATAATCGTTATGTGGAAGGTTAAAATCTGCTTTTGAAGAATGTACATATAAACATATAGTTTGAATATATGTACAACCCATAGTTCTAGAAATTATAAAATTCACCCAAATTATTTTAAAATACTAATATATTAAAAAAATAATATTGTAAGCAGAGTGACAGGTTGTGAACATACTAACGGTTCGTACGGGTATCTAAGAGTTGACAAAGTCAACTGTATTCTTCCTCGTTAAGTTTCGAGTACCTTATTAAGGAATTTTCTTATATTTAAAACATTATGTCTGTATATTCATTATGCACATAATCTATATTTATATATTATGTACATAATATATAAATAAATAAGTGAATAAGACATATTAATATTAATATAAAATTAGCATAAAAATAAGAACAGATAAAGTATATTTTTTTCTTCTTCCTATTCTGTTTTAAGGCGTGAAAATTTTTTTTAAACCAACTAACAGAATTTCTACATATTATACATATTGTATTTTAATACTCCATCACTGAACAGGAAAATTCCTTTTCATTTTTTATCGTGTTTCTTGTGCATTCCAATGGCATATTGTAAGTTGCTTGCTTTAATTTAATATAAAATAAAAAATGCTTTTAATACTATAAAAGAAAAAAATAAGATTATATGATTATAAAAAAAAAAATTAGAAGTGACAAAAAAAAAACGAAAAGGAATTTTTTTACTTTTATTCTCATACTTATTTTTTTTTTATTTTTCTTATAAAATTATTATATTTAATTATTTTTTTTATTATTTAACAAAAAACTAAAATTCTTTTTTTCCTGCTATAGTGTAAAAAATGCAAGATGAAAATCGTAAAAAATTAAAAAAAAATTAATCTCAGTTAAAATTTTAGGAAATAAGAATTTTTTTTTTCTTTGTATTAAATTTTGCCACAACTGCTTTGAAATTTTCAGTTTAAATACTTTTAATTAATTTTTTTTTTGTAAATACATAATTTTGCTAAAATATGACTTGTAGATATGTTGAGAAAAATGTAAAACCTCTTTATGTTGATACTTATTATATGAAACATAAAACTATACTTTAATTTATTTTAAAAAAGGAAATTAAAATAATTGAAGAATTCATAAGTTATTTTTTTTTTTTTAGTTTATTCCCTTGTCACATAAATGTGACAAGGAAATTACACGGCCTTTCGCGTAGCTGTAGATGTGATAAATGTGTGAATTAGTCTTACGACATGTTTGGGATTCAGATCCACACTCCCTCGGTGTTTACAATGTATTTCATACGCTCTTACCCACTAGGCTACCGAGGCCCCCAATTAAGTTATTTAGTTTAATAAAAACAAAATTCTTTTTCTATTGATAACTTTATATTATAATTAAATAAGTAACTAGTAAATAGATAACTTATATTATAATTAAAAAGAAAAACATAACAACAAGTAAAGAATTTTCCTCGAAGGATAATAAAAATTAAGAAGTAATTTCCAACATTTTTCAGCGTATTAAAATAATAATCCCAATGATTTTTTAACCTTTTCTGATTTTTCCAAGGTTTTAAATTTTTTTTTATGGTTTGCAATATTTTAAAATGTAACAAATTTTTGTTTTAAAACAACTTATTTAAAACAAAAATTTAAATTGGAAAGAGAATGTTTATATATATGTACTTATAGATGGAACCTCCAAAACCGAGTATTTTAACAATTATTGTTATTGTTGAAGTCGTTCGAACTCACTCGGTTAAAAAACTACTAATTAATACATATAGCCTTGATCAATAAAAAAAAACTAAAAATGTATTTTTATAAAACAGAATTTTGCTAGTGATAATCTAAATTCTAATAGAATTTGTTTGTGCTTAATCAAAATTTAATATAAGTAAATAGCTGTTATCAATATTAATAGTTAAAATATTAACAGTATATGTCCGGATACTAGTATAGAAAAATCAATATTTGAAATCTAAGAGTTTATGTAAAGGGTTTTTCAATTTGCGTGATATGATTTCTAAGTGACGTTTCGTAGTATGCCATTTGTAGTATGTCATGATCTGTCTTTTTTCATCATGGAGAGATATACGCAAGAACAACATTTACAAATTATTCAATTTTATTATCAAAATAATCATTCTCCAATTGCAACTTTTCGTGCGTGCGGTAGTGGTGGAGTGGTGCGGTAAATAAATAAAACTGTCGATTCTAGTGCGTAGAAAATCCACAAATTATTCATGAACAACCATTACATTCACCTAAATTGACAGTTTGGTGTGGTTTTTGGTCTGGTGGAATCATCGGTCCGTACTTCCGCACCATATATCTTGAAGTAAGTAAATACGTTTTTAGGTATAAGTTGAATGTTTCACAATTTTAAGTTTTTTATCTACATATTTGTTTGTTATTTGAAAAATAAAAATTTGATTAGTTCTTTTCTTTGTTAATTTTAAGATAGGTAATAATATGGTAAACAGAAAGAATAGTTGGCTACCAAATAGTATAAAAGTACCACAATGGAAATTCAAAGGATATTAAAACAACAATAAAATGGTTTCATATAATGGAGAAATAATTGTTTTTCTATTCTCTAAAACAAAATAAAAGAAAAGTAAAAATTTAAACTAACTGAATTTTATTACTTTTAAATAACAAAATATTTTTAAGATACTTTTTAATTCGTACAAAATTCATTTTTTAAAATATAGCCAATAGCTAAAACCATTTTGAGATTATCTTAAGTCTTTCTAATAGAAAACAAAAAAAAAATAAATATAATAATAAATTCGCCTCTCAGTCTCAGTATTTAAAAACTTTACATATTTTGGAGACAAATACTGTCTAGCATTAGAATAGCATTTAAAAATATTTTAAACAATCACTTATTTATTGTTTTGTTAATAATTATTCAAAAATTTTTGAATACACTATATACCAAACAGACTTGAGGGTTTAACCCTTTTTGATTTATAAATTTCTAACAAGAAAATGGTCATCTACTTGATTAAATTATATTATATAGGCTGTCATATTATTAGTATGACTGTCCAGGGTTAAATAATAAATTGGGAAGCGCGGTATTATCATGATAATTAAACCGCGTCAAAACTGAAACAGATATTGACAAACCTTCCAACTTTTTAAATAACACCATCTAATTAAAGTGCCTTGCCAATAATGAACTTCTTTTTAAATATTTTTAACACTTAAATTCTTCTTTATACTCGTACAAACGTAGTTGAAGAATGTAATAAATTAGCCATTGTGTGTGACGCCTTGGGAGACGAGATATATATAAAAAAATAAACACTTTTAATAATATAAATTCTTAGATTTGGCTATTTTTTAAGGGTCATAAAAAACATTAATTTTAATTATAAAATAATCTTAGTAATTATAATTATATTATAATTCAGTTTATGTGACTTTACACTGCATAATTTTTGTTTTATTGTAAAGTTTTCATATTTAGTTTTACTTTGATTTTTAAAATTAAAATTTTTAATAAAATAAATAATTTTACATGAAAATCAAAGTAGTGTCTTTACTGAGACACTTTGGAAAAATTTACATAATATATAAAAGTGTAGAGCAATTTCTAAGATAATTAGCTAGTAAGATTATAAAAATTATTTAAAAATTATAGAAAAAAATTTGAAGTAATTTTTTTCCAATAAAAGGTTAGATGTATCTAGTTATTAAACATTTATTAAATTTATCAAAACTTTATTAAAAATCTCGTTATATATTTTTAAGTATTGTAATATTTAATTAAATAGGGGTCTTGGTGAGCTAGTGGGTATAAGTAAGAGCATCTAAAATAAGCTGCAAACACCGAGGGAGAGTGGGTTCAAATCCCACAAACGTCGTAAGAGTTATTCCCGCTTACGATATTTACAGTCACGCCTGAACAGGAAAGGCTATGTAATTTCCTGTCCACATTAAATGCATTAAAAAAAAATATTTAACTAAATTTATTATAATAATCACATAGTCAGTCGGGTACATTTAATATTCATGATATTCAAACAATATAAATAGTAATTTTTTTTTAATATTGTGCACTGCTTAGGTCGCCAGTTTTCCAGTCAAAAGTACTTGGGTTGCAAGTCCGGTTCGATCAAATGCAAATAAAAAATACAATAATATTTATTCAAAATTAATAATAATATATTTTTTTTAATTAATTAAAAATCATAATATTATTGTACCGGAAAAGGTCCTCAAATATTGTTCAGATATTTGTAACGGATGAAAATAAAATGTCAAAGAGGATCAAAGCAGTATATATCCTTATTACTAAATAGGTAGCTTTTTACAATACTTTAACTAAGTAGTCTTAAGAAAATCAGAATACCAAAAATTGAAAATAATTTTTCAACAATTAAGATAAGCTTTGTACTTAAATCTTTAGTGCATGAAATTATCTAACATATAAAGGTTATGGATTCAATCCAAATAAATATTAGTTTTTAAATAAATAACTAGTTTGACAGGAGTGGTTTTTTTTTTCGGGTTACGTTATTGGTAACGAACCAGTTTAACTTTATTTTTAATATACTAAAAATACGCTTATTTAGATATCAAGTTGTTTTTCTTTTAATAATTTTTTGCATTTTGTTATCACCCAAGAAATATTGAAGAAGTACTTACATAGTTAGTATATCATTCAAAATAGAAAATAAAAACTGTGACAAGAATACAAAATTAATTTATTTAAGAGGAATGTTAAAGATGCAGCAATCTCTTGCACTTATCTTTACTTTTAAAAGAATGAAAGAAGGAATGAAAATTTATTAAAATTTAAAATGTTTTGTAAACTATTTAAATAAATATGGAAACGCTTTAAAATAATATTATAATAAATTTGTAAGACTAAGTTTTAAGTATAGACATCTAAATTAAAATACAACACTTCGTTTTAAGTTTATTTTTGTAAAATATTATTTAGTCTAAACAATATGTTTAAAATGATTTACGGAGGTCGGTAAAGTTGGAAAATAACACCATCCTGTTTAAAAGCCTACCTAACTAACTCCAGAGCTTTCTAGCGATAGCTTCATATAATTTTTATCAGCCAGGGAGTAAAATATCAAATATTAAAGTAAATATTTCTAATTTCAATATTGAATTAGATCTTAGTTTAATTTTTTATAGAAAACGCAAAAATAATATGGTAAAATGTTATTTCAAGATAACCCCACAGCTATATAATGTTTTCCAACCTAAATCATCATACTTATTTCAATACAAAAATAATCATAAAATTAGAAAAAACTGATTTGGCTCTGAGAAATCATACATCAAAAATTAAATAATATGCTATTAAATTTTCTGTATTATTATACTTTAAACTAATGAATAACATATAATAATAAGTAATCTAAAAAATATACTTACATTTTTTTATATGGAAGAAGTCAAAATGTCTTTTTTATCACACAATAATAGAATAGAATATTAAATAACTTTAACCACGAGCTTAAAATGAATTGTGAAAAGAAAACAAAAACAAAACTGGAGCTATAATTGAAGAATCAAATAGGATATTGGAAAAAGAAATATTAAGAAAATTTCTATCTATAACACACGAGAGTTTAAGAATATGTTATAGGAAAATATACAAGAAAATCCTCAAAGGTGTTTCATCCTTTTAATATATTAGAAATAAAACAAATTTAATTTATTAGAAATATTTACTTCAGGTTTTAAAGTTAAAATATTATAATTCCCAATAAGATAATGATATAAATAAGAATTCCAATAAAGGACTTTTACCGCTACACTTTTCATCCACTTTTAATCTAATTTTTCTTTTCAAATCCTTAAAGACTTTTTATTTGTTTATTTGAACATTACTTAAAAACACTCATATTTTTATCGAATTTTATTCTTTCAAACCAATTTTAATACATTCTAAATTCTTCGAACACGAAATTTTAATCATTTTTAATCCCCATCATATCTTCAACTTGCAGAAATTTTATTACCAATTTTTACAATCAATTTCTATCTATTTAGAATCAATATCTCTTTAAATAAAATTTTGTATCTTTCTCTTTTATTATAGCTTAAAAGGCTGTTGTTATGTGCTGATCTATTTAGATTACCCAGTTATATGAGTAGGCTAAATTTGGTAGGGCTTGAGAATCTAGAAAATCGCAGAGTTTTGGCGGATATTGTATTTATAAACCAGATTCTTTGCGGTAAAATGTTTGCCTTCAGTGTGTCTGAACAACTAGCTTACCGCAATAGTGGGTACACTTTGAGGTTGAGATCTGTGTCTTTCATTACCTATGTAACCTGTACCATCTGTCACCGTACCTTTCCACTCCACTGTTTCCGGTATGTTTGAACCCATTACAAAAATGCTACGTAAAGTGAATGTGAACCCTTCTTTTTTTTTGTTTTGATATTACTGGCAGTGAATTTTAATTACTTGCGTTGTGATTTTTATTTTTTTATTTAAAGAATACGGTATTGTATTTGAAGAATACTGTGTAATGTTATGTTAGTTCAATTTGAAGAATTTTTTTACATTTACCTTGACTTATGGTATGGTAAATAATAATTTATATACTAATTGTATATTTCTTATTTAACTCAAAACTAGTTACGTTAATTTTTTACTGCATGTACATATTTGGTTTACTATATTTTCACGCATGCTTTAAAACAACTTATGTAAATTAACAAACACTTAATTCTTGCTTTAAGCGTCCACACAATCTCTGCTATCCCATCCCTCCAAGTGAGTTATCTTTCAAATTGTTAATATTTCTTTATAATCAATTATTGAAATACATATCTATTTATACTTCGCTAATTAATATTTTTATTTTATTTTGTTACAACAATTTGTATGATGACCCTGTATACAGTTTTATATCTCCGACTATAGACAAAAAAATAATAATAATAAGAAATGGCGACTCCCCGCGTGCCGTCAGGCAGCAGTAACTGGTCGTGGGATATTATTATTATTATGTATTTCACTGTTTTCCATCAATTAAAATACAAATTAAAAGTAATTTTAATTGTTTGTTTTTTTTTTTAAATCATTTCAAAGATAATTAATAATATACTAAATGTATCTCTTTTAAATTGAAATTGAAAATTCAATTTTGTACTGTCTAAAAATGAGGTTGCAATTACACGAAAATAAAAAAAATATAATTAAAAACTCTCTCTTTCTCTCTCTAGTGATTGGTTATAATATCAAGTGCTCCTTTTTTAATGAAAAACAAATTAATGAACATGGAAAAGAAGGTATTTCTCGGTATCTAGTTGATTAATATGTTAAATAAATTGACTTTTGGTTTTTGATCTGATTCACGTTCATTTTAAAAACATAAATTACATTTTTGATAGTACCTTTTATGAAAACAAATTGAAATGTGCTTATTAATTTAGTTCTGTCCGTTCTGTTATCTGTGAAACTGTTAAGAAAACTTATATGCTGTTTAAGATAAAGTTTTGGGATTTAGAAACCATACAAATATTTTATTATAAAATTATTAGTTTCGTAAATTTTTTTTTATGTCACTTCATCCTTTTCAGGAAATCTATAAAGTTTAAAACAGCTGTATATTCAAATAAAAAGTTTTAAAAAAATGTTTCACTTATCTTAGCACAAATATTGATAAAAACTTAATTCTTTTATGAAAACTAGAATTTGAGATAAGGACAACTGTTATTACGAGAGAACAATACATTACAAAAGTCGTTTTACAAAAAGCTATTTTCATGAAAAGACCTTTCTATAAAAAAGTCCACATCAGAAATAGACAAATAGCAAAATGTACACTTTGCAAAATGGACATTTGAACTAATGATAAATTCAATAATTTGTTTAACGGGAGTTTGGGGGTAATAGTTTTTCCTGTTTTAAATTCTGTGTTGTAGAAATATGTATGTGAAAAAATAATTATAGGAAGGGTTTTAGAGTTGGTTGAGAGGTTTGGAAAATGAGGGTTTTAATATTTTTTTAACGGACGTTTGAGGCTAGTTTTCGAAGTGACTGTTTTCTGAAATCTTAATTTGTGAAGGGGTTTCTTAGTAAAACGGTAAATTTGTGAAGTTAATTTTTTCTAAATCGGTAAATTGATGAAAGACATCCTTGATGAAAGACATCCTTGATGAAAGACATCCTTGATGAAAGACATTTTTGCAACGTGTCTTTTGATAAAGTATCCCGTACCTCATTTGTACATATTGGAATTTCCAACATTATACTGGATTGTTTTAGTTAAAATAAAAATAATTTAGACAAGGTGTTATAACAAATAAATATTTGATTCCCGCGGTGTAAATGGTCATACAGAAAAATACTATATACTACCTGCATGTTGTCTGTCTTTTAGCTTCGTCTGTGTGCACGAATCCATTATTACAAATGAAAAGTTTCCGCAACACTGTTCTATTCTTTCTTACTCCTACTTTCTAACCAATATACTGCCTTGAAAATTGATTACCAGAGGGGTATGCTTGATGTTTTTAAAAGTTATTCATCCCACCTTAGAAAAAAAAATACATAAATAAATAAATCTTCAAATTAAGGTTATTTTTAATTTTTTACTTTTTATGATTATTTATGGTTATTTTTTTATTTATTTATGCCGATTTATAATTTTGCCTTATCTACTTATAATTTTGTAATCATTTCTTTAATATCAATTTTAAAGAAATAATAAGTATATAAGTAAAAAAAATATATAATTTTTTAAAATATTGTAATATGTACTAGGTATAACATAAAGGTTTCATATTCTTCTAACTTTCTAAACATGCTCATAGTTTCTAGCTATGTAATTACTATGACAATATACGACCTTATGTCAATATGATGTATGGTTCTTATTTGTATATCAAAGAATTTTGATTATTCTTAAATGCTTAAAAAATTCTATTTTAATATGCATTTAACCTGAAATTTTATACCTGTAAATCGGTAAATTTTTAAAGCAAGTTTTATTATACCCTACACATTAGGTATAGGGTATATTAACTTTGGTATGGTGTTTGTAACCACCAAAAGGAAGCGAGTTAGGTATAGACATGTATATATATTCTGAATCAGGACCACTGCCTGAGTCGATTTAGCGATGTCCGTCCGTCCGTCCATACGCACGATAACTCAAAAAATAATGATGCTATCTTGATGAAATTTATATTGTAGGTTAACAATGACTAAGGTAAGGCGGGGATTGTAAATGGACGAAATCGGACCATGCGTTCGAGTATCTCCCATACAACTCCCAAAACCTAATACGCATATTTTCGAAATTAATAAAGATAGAAACTTAAAATTTGGTACTAGGGTGTTGTTTCCTGAATCCCTGATATCTCCAAAATTTGAGATGAATTGGAGTGGTCGTTCGGGTACCTCCCATACAACTCCCAAAACCGAACAAGCATATCTTCGAAATTAATAAAGACAGAAACTTCAAATTTGGTACTAGGGTGTTGTTTCCTGAATCCCTGACTTGTCTAAAATTTGAGATGAATTGGAGTGGTAGTTCGGGTACCTCCCATACAACTCCCAAAACCGAACAAGCATATCTTCGAAATTAATAAAGATAGAAACTTCAAATTTGGTACTAGAGTGTTGTTTAATGAATCCCTGATTTGTCTAAAATTTGAGATGAATTGGAGTGGTCGTTCGGGTACAACTCCTAAGACCAAACAAGCATATCTTCGAAATTAATAAACATATAAACTTGAAATTTGATATAAGAATGTTCTACCCTGTTGATGTTTCTAAAATTTGAGATGAATTGATGTGGTGGTCCGCGTGCCTTCACACACTTCCCAAGACCTAACAAGCATATTTTCGAATTTAATAAAGATAGAAATCTGAAATTTTGTGCAAAGGTTGTAAAAGCATTCATTTTTTTAGCTTAGTTATATTAAATACCTAACTAAAATAACTTATGGATTTTTAATTTAATTTGAATTTTTTAGGTGTAGGGTATAAATAAGTCGGTTGCATCGACTTACTGTTACTTTTACTTGTTTTTTTTTAAAAAAGCTAAAAATATATTTTATATATAAAAATATTTTTATTTTTTTTTTGCACTTTAATGATACCGCAATTGAATATTTATGTATACTTTAAAGAATCAAATGGTATTTAACCATTATAACCCTAAATCATTTTACTAACTTTAAACTCATTTTGACTAAAAACAAAAATAAATAAATTAATGGTATGGGTATATCAGTCCTGGATTTATGAATAGGCACCTGTCTAGGGGGGCATGTTTAAAGGGTGGTAAAAAATGTACAAGGTAGATAAAGAAAATTCAAATTTTCAAAAATAAATTAATTTTTTTATTCCCCAGTATTAAATATGTAAAAATGAATAACATAGAGAAAAAAATGTATGCCATATACATCGTTTTGTAAGCATGTCAGTGTTCTCACTTTACTGCAATAGAAGTAGATCTACTCCACTTTTCAATAAATTTTCATATTTTTTACTGCGCCACTCCTTTTTAACAAAAACTACCAATATTACAATGATGTTAACAAATTCAGCGTTAATATATAAAAATTTTGAAAGGTGACACCTGTTGTATATTTTTTAAAACATGGAAAATTTTAAATAAACGTTCAATACGATACAAAAACGATATTTTGCCTTTGGATTTGAACAATTTTTTATGCCAAAAAAATATAATAACGTGTTGCGAAATGTGGAAATCCTCTTTAGAATTTATCTGACCTAGCAGTAAGAAATTGTTCTGCTGAAAGGTAATTTTCTTGTTTAAAAGAATTAAAACTTATATTCGTTCAAAAATGACAGAGGCCAAATTGAATGACGTTTCAATTATGCACATTGAAACGACGTGTTGGAAAAAATTTAATTTGAAGGCATTTATTAATAAGGCCTAGGGCCAACGCATTCTTAAATCCGCCACTGAGATATAGACATATTAAAAAACAAGATGTCCAAATAATTTATTTCAATACTTAAAATCTACAAAACCACTCATAAAAACTTATGAATTGAATATAATAATTATCCTTTATTATAAATTTAACTATAGATTTTTCTCTACAAAATCTTTCATAAATAATCTTAAAATAACTCATTAAGACCCATCCTAAGGTAATTAGCGTTAAATTTCCTTTTGGTTAAAATATTTTATAGTTTTGTGTAATGTTTTTATTTTTGACATGTACGAAGACACAGGAGATTGTATGTATTCAAAAAGTTATGATGCTTTTCAAATTTTTGACTTTAAAATGTTTTTTGAGTTTTTAATGCTCTCATTTGCCAAAAGGT
This sequence comes from Poecilobothrus nobilitatus, assembly GCA_947095535.1. NCBI lineage: Eukaryota > Metazoa > Arthropoda > Insecta > Diptera > Dolichopodidae > Poecilobothrus > Poecilobothrus nobilitatus. The sequence goes on from OX352773.1 coordinate 232,609,179, forward strand.
GTGAAAATAATTGGAAGAGAATAAGAGATATTAATTATCTTGTTGTTGAATTAATATATAATATGAATAAAAAAAGGGTGGATTTTATCGCTATTTACCAATTTGGAATTAAGACAAATTGCGACTTCAATTTTATTTCCCTGTAAAAAGAGTAATGAAACTGATTCGGTCATATTCCTTGAAAATGTTTTTATTATGAAATATTTAAACAATTATTTAAGCAATTCTCGCTAATTCTCTTCAAAATGATGAATTTCAGAAACGAGAAATTTTAATCTTTTATCCCATTTCTAGATGGTAGTTCAGTCTTCATAGGAGCCCATACAGTATTTCCAACGAAAGTAAAAAAAAAACACTACTACATTTCAATTATGACTCTAAATATTAAAGTGAACTTTTTCACATTACAGATTTATGATAATCAACATTTTGACTAAAATTTTCTTTTTGTATTAGGAACTTTACATGGATGAAAATTAATTCTTTTAAACTACATAATATTATAGGTATGTATAGATGTCTTTGTATATCTATATTGGAGACTGCTTAAATAGAGAAAAGTTCATAATTAGTTTAAATATCAGTACTTATTTTTTCTACTTCCACATATACTCCATCGTATCAAAGTGTGCTTACCATGGCTCTTACACTTTGGTATATAATATTATATATGTATAGAGTATGCATCCTATATATCAAAATTTAATGCAATTTCTTTTTAAATTTACTTTCATATGCGACAAAGCAACCCTGACGCTTTTTTCAGTTCTCTAAATAAAAACAAAAAATAAAGTTTTACTCTGCCATCCCATTTGGGAAATAAGAATTAGCAATGACTTGAAAATTTAGAAAAAGAAAACAAGTTGAAAATGTTCTTGAAAAATTAATTCACATACATATTTACATAACATTTGAAGGAATTTTTAGTTATAGAAACATAAACAAGAATATGGAAACTATAAAGTAATTTTTTTTCGGTGTTAAATGCAGTTTTGCTCCTTTTTGCTTCTCCAACAAATTTGAAATAATACATTAATTTTTTTTTATCATATTAAAAAAAAAAATTATTTATCAAACCCGGATGGAAAGAAAACTTTTTTTTTAAATCAAAATATTATTTGAACACATTGAGAAAATTATATAATTTTTTTTTAACTTCTTTAATTTTTTGATATTATAGTGGTGATATTTTAAAGTACATATCTATTCTATATTTCTTATAATATATCTTTACTTTTTTTATATAAATCTGATAATTGATATTGCATGAAAAGCAAAAAAATAAGTTGTTATAATCTTAAATAATAATATAAATTCAATAAGCCCGGATATTCAAAAAATAATGTCTATGGGATAAAGTCATATTACATTTTAAATAAAAACAATAATAATGTTGGTATGGTATTGATAACATATCAATTCTATATTTTGAAGAATTTTAATAGGACATTGATAGAATTTTGTTTTTATACAATTTATATAGACTTGTTGTTAATATACCATATTATTATTAGTGTTATACGGAGTAGATATTTAAGTTTTCAATATTAAATTTTTCTATATTATATAAAGTTACCCTTAAAGTTATAGAAAATTGCTCTTTACTTTTCAAAACTTTGTAGAAAAATTATAAAACAGATCTTCAGTTTTTATACTTTATAGCAATATTTATAGACTTTTGCATTTTACTAATATGAAAAAAAATTTTTATAAATATTATATCCTATTAATAATATTATTAATATTTTGAATTTGTGTATGTATTGTGGATGAGAGCGTACCGAAATCTTAAGTTTTTTAAACTTATTTGTTTAAATTGGATTTTTTTTTACAAATCTCTTACTTTTTCCCAAATCCCAATCGCAAATCTCAAAAATCTTCAAAATCTTCAAAAAATATTGTATTAATTGCAGGGTTTTGAAAAATATGATTAGCGAAAATTTGCATATTTATTATATTTATAAAAGCTTAAAAATTCTATGTAAAAAAATTATTAGGCGGAATTTAATATAGTCGGCTACAAAATCAAGGTTTTTGGCAATTTAGACAAAATCAGGGTTTTAATGGCAATTCTAATTCACTATTTTAAATGTTTGAATATTGATATATGTAAGTAAAAAAAATTTTTTAGCAGTTTTTATTATATAGTTGATTATAAAATTTAGGGTATTAACACGTTTTCCAAAATATTGGCTCGAATGCATAAAACTGAGCTTGAACTCAAATCTCACTTTTTCAAAAAAAAAACTACTATTAAATTCGAATCTAAACCAACAGTTTTTAAAAGCGCACATTTCCAAATGACAATACAAACTGGTAAGAATTGTGACATGCACAAAAATTTGAAAGCATATAACACAAAATGTGAAAATATGATTTTTTTGTAAATATGAGGGGCTTTAACTCTGGAACCCTATATAATTAAAAGAAACCGTTAACACATATAAAAATATATTACTGGATCGCTAATTTTAATCTCTTAGCGAAGAAAAATTTTTATAGGTGCCTAAGTTACTGACAGGTGTTTAGAAATAGTAAATTTTCAATTTTTGAGCCCAAATAGCTCTTAAACGGGGGGTGGTACAAAAAAATATTCTGCGGAAACTTATACTAATTCTTTCTTGTCCTTTAATTGCAAGTTCCTATTTAAAAGTGTGCCGGAGTTTGAAGGTAGAAAAATCATGCAAATTTTGATTTTCATATAACGGTAAATTTAATTACTAAATTTAAAAAAAATGTATAATTTTAATATTCATTTAGAAAGGTAAAAAAAATTCCTGTCCAATGACGTTTGAAAAATGTTAAGTACAACATGAAATATATGCATTTAAAATAGGGCTTTTTCAAAATTTAATGGGCTATAGCTTCGTAATGGGTGGGGCTTCATGGCAAAGTTGTTCTACAACATTTATTTTTTTATAATACCTACCCATGGTTAAATTTTCTTTTTCTCTATCTTTAACCGTGTAGACGTTTTGTAAACAGTCGAACGGACGGAGGGACAGAATGAAACTAATAGGCACATTTTCCACATTATTTTTATTGAAAAAGTGCTAAATACTAATAATTAGGTACATTTTTAAAAAATCTTGTGAAATAAAAAAAAAACTATAAAGCTATTCTCTTTCATTTATTATTTATTCTAAAGTTTTTTAATTTTTTTCTTTTTCGTCATTATTAAGAAAAGGAAAAAGAATAAAGATGTAATCAATGTTCTTTACTTTATTCGTTACAGTACGCAACCTTCACTAAACATACAATATTTTTTTGACCTAATCATCTAGCACAAATCACTTTAACTTTTTACATTCGTGTTTCTTTTCCACCTAATGTAAGTTGTTTAGAATAAAATTAAAAAGGAAAAAAAGAACAACAAAAATTAAAAATAACTACCACAATATGCTGTTAAGAACATAAGAACAACATTAATAAAAAAAAGAAGTTAAGAAAAGAAAAGAAAAATTAACAATTATAATTGTTGTAAGTCTAACAAAAAGGCTAGCAATAATACAGAATTTTTTTATTAATATTTATTCATTTATTTTTCTTTACTCCATTTCTTTCCTTTTTGTTTCAAAACAACAATTATGCAATAAATTTTCTTAGCCTTTTTTTTTCTCATTTTTTAGTTTTTCGTCACTGTTTTCATTCTTTCCTCTTTTATATTAAAATTGGTTTTGAATTTATTATTTTTAATTTCATTCTGTTTTTTACATTGTTCTTTTTTGTTCTTTTTAATTTTCTTTCTTTGGATTGTTTTTCTAGTCACAAATTTTGTGTTTCTGTATAAAAACCTTTTTATTATTATTAAATTCTTTAAAATTTTTTGATTTTATAAAATAGAGGGTGTTGTGATGGTGTTGTGAGGGTGTTGTGAGGGTGTTGTGAGAGTGTTATGTGAGAGTATTGTGAATATCTTTAACTCTAGAATTTACATTAATATTGGAAGTACTCGAAGTTTGTTAAAAAAGTAACTAAAAATAATAAGATATTTTTTATTAAAGAGTTATTTTAAATTTAGTATATTAAAACTGAAGAATTTAATGTTTAATATTTTATGATGTTGCTCTCAAAGTAAAAAATTGAAGTTTTGTCTCTTAATTCTTCTAATAAATTAAATGTTAGGTTCAATTTATTTTTTAATCTTTTTTGAATGAAGTATCTTTTAATATTTTTTTATTATTAATATTGTGAAAAAAATATTTTACATACAAAATAAATTATATTATTATTTAGTAAATAATAACACAGAATTATATAAATAAGAAAACTGACATTAGATAGGTAGGTAGTATGAAAATAAAATATAATTTGTTATACCTACATTAAATATATATTTATAATTATAATGTAAATAAAATATAAACAAGGTAGAATTAAACTAACGGTTTTTAAAAGCGCACATTTCCAAAATACAATTCAAACTGTTTAGAATTGTGACTTGCACAAAAATTTGAAAATTTAAGCAATGAAATTGAAGAAATTTTTTGTAATAAGAAAAAATGTCAAAATAGACTTTTCTGGCATTTTAAGGGGCTATAAGACCGAAACCCTATTAACTAAAAAAAACCATTAACACACGTGAAACACATTACAGGAGCTTTCATTTTTATGTCTTGCCAAAGTAAAATGTGTACAGGTGCTTCAGTTACAGGTACCTAAAAATAGCAAATTTTCAATTTTTCGCCCCTAATAGCTCTTAAACAGGAGGTGGTGCTAAAAAATTTTCTAAGCAAACTTAATTATAAAAGTTCTTTCTTGTTTCAAAATTCCAGCTTCCTATCTAAAGGCGTGCAGCAGTTATGAAAAAGAAATTTCATGCAAAATGTGGTTTTCACAAAACGGTAAATTTAAATAGTAAATTACAAAATATTGCATAATTTTGATTTTGCTTTATGGAGATAACAAAATTTTCGGTATTCTAGCGGTTTTGGATTATAAAATTATTACGCAAAGCATGAGATATATACAACGGAAAATGGGGCTTTTTAGCAATTTTGAGGAGCTCAAACTCTGGAACCCTATACAACTAAAAGAAACCTTTATCACACGTAAACATATATTACCTGGAGCTTTAATTTTTATATTTTGCCGAAGTAAAATGTGTACATATGCCTAAGTTAGAGGTGTTTAAAAATAGCAAATTTTCAATTTTTAAACCCTAATAGCTCATAAACAGGGGGTGACCCAAAAAAAATTTCTGAGCAACCTTATACTAATTCTAAAAGATCTTTCTATCCTTAAAATTTCAAGTCCCTATTTGAAAGCGTTTCGGAGTTATGAGGGTAGAAAAATCATGCAAAATTTGTTTTTCACCTAACGGTAAATTTAAATACTCCATGCATGCATCTGAAGAGTGAAACTAATAAGCAAATTTTTCAAAACTTTAAGACTAATTCTATTATAAAATAATTTTGCTCCAGTATTGTTTTCTTCTCAATAAATAATTTTGATTTTAATCCTATTTTCACATTTTTTCCTATATGAAATTTCCAAATTTTTGTGCAAGTCACAATTCTAAACAGTTTTTTATTATCTTTTGGAAATGTGCGCTTTTCAAAACCGTTGGTTTACCTTCTACCTTGTTTATTTAATTATATATTATGTTATAAGGAAAATCTACATATTAATTTTTATTAATTTATATGACCCAGCTGGGATTTGAAACCAAGATATTTCGAATTAAAGATCAATTCCTCCATTACATCATTGTCTGTATTTTTGATAATATATAAAGTATTCAAATGTTTCGTCATTAATTTGAGTTTAATGACGAATGGTGGATGAATCACCGATCGAAAAACAGATGTAAAAAATTAACTTATAAACTATAACAATTCTATTTAATACATTGTTTCTATTTTTATTTAAATTTAAAAATTCACTTTTTTCCGGTAAGTCATACTCAATGTGTTTTCTTAAAGTAAAGTATTAAATAAAAAGTTTTCAAAGCGAAATGCAAAATGTGGGTTGAAAATTTCATAATTTATTACGTTCTAAATATTTTGTTAAAGGATTTACGAAAACTTTAAGTTTAAGTTTCAAAAAATACTATTCCGTTAATATAAATTTATTTATATTTATTTTGTCTTCTACTATATAAAGAATGTGTGATTGTTTTAAGGAAAAACTTTTGAATTGCTTTTGTATTATTGTTGAATTCTGTTTGTCGTTTTTAAAATAAATCATTTTTATTTATATTTGGACTTTTTTTTGTTGCATTGGATAAACAAAACTATAAGATCAGTATTATATCGTTAGCTTAAACTTTTCACTGTACAAACAACACTTTTCACTCGCTAAAAAACAGACAAAAAAAAAGAAACAAAATGAGATTTTTCATTGAATTAAGGATATTTAGTACTTTTATGATAATTTTCCCGGTCAAATAAAAGATAAAATAAAAACATAATACTGACCTGGTTAAAATTTTTGAAAACTCTTGATAAAGTTCAAATAATAATAGAATATTTAATGTATTTTAGGTGGTATATAAGGGAGGAAACATAAAAAAAAAAAAAATTGTATATACCTTACAAATTATTATAAACTAGGTGGTGACTATGACGGATAGAAAAAAGAAATTGTATTTAGAAAAAATTATCAAAATATATTTCTTAAAGTATATTAGGATAATTTATTTATTATAAATAATCTAAAAAGTTTATTGTAGAGAATTCTAGTTTAATATTATATCTCTTTAGCTAAATGGACAGCAAAGTTTTTTTTAACATAACACGGAAGTTAATTAAAATCAGATGGTTTTGTTGTAGAAAGCTGTAGTTTATTTTAAATAGAGCGACACCCACAGACATTTTGTTCATAGAATTTAACTGCTAATTTTTATAATGTTTTTACCTAACTGATATGATACAACATTTTGTAGTCAATTACTTCTTTTTAAAATTAAACAATTAAATTTAGAAAATCTTTATTATAAAAAGAAATTATAATGGCTGTTAAATCAAATAAATACCTATTTACTTTAAATATTTTTATTTCCATTACACTTATTTCGATTAGGGGTAAATTACCTTGACAATTTAGGTATGCTATTTAATGTCATTTAAAAACTCTATATACTTACCAACTATAAATGTAAATGTTTTAATAAAAATATTTAAAGAACATTGTTGAAGTTATTTAAAAATAAATTTAATTTATTATTATTGCAAATGAACTGTATGCAGTTTCCTTTTCAATCATGTTAATTTATAAAATATGTAATATTTAATATCTTTTACAAATATTTTCCACTTAATTGAATAATATAAAAAAAATATTCATTTCAACTTAATTGAGTTCTCATAATAACATAATGGAATTTTATTACTTTTAAATTATTAATTAAAACCACCCCAATTTCACCAATTCAACACTTTGCATTTTTTCATTTATTTCTTGCGTAATCAAAATAATTTAAAAAAAAAAAACTTAACTATAGTTTATTACAGCCATTTTAAAATAAATTCAATTTTTTTTTTGTTAGGTATACTTCCGAAAAGATACCGTGCCCGATTTTGGCTAGATGGCTAGACCTTTTAGAAAATTTTATTACGACATAATTCAATATTACTGTATGTATCTGTTGAACAGCTGAGTGTATAATATCGGATATTGCCTTAAAAGAAAAGTCTCGACTGGTCTAACCGTGATTTTGTAACTTAACTATATAATCCTTAATATCTTTTTTTTTCATACTTTACAAAGTAATTATGGTTCACAAAATTAAAAATTACAAAAAAAAAAAATTTTTTTTATTTTTATACCCGTATGAACTATGTTCAAGGGTATAATAAATTTGCCATTACGTTTGTGACACCTTAAAGGAGTCGAGCTAGATATAGTGTCAAAGGTATGGATCGGCTCAGAATCGAATTCTGAGTCGATTAAGCCATGTACGTCCGTCCGTCCGCACGATAACTCAAAAAATAAAGGAGCTAGGGGGCTGAAATTTTTTTTACGTCACTTTTGCAAAATTGTTAGTTTTGCTATTTAAATCCAACATTTTCGGTCGGCGGGTTCGAGTAGCTGCCATACAACTTCTATCTTTATATAGAAATAACTCAGTATCTATTCAAGCTGGGTTTCTGAAATTTTGCAAATGATGATCAAGTTTTATGGCAACATTTTCTGTAAAATTTGGTTGTGCTGGTGCAGCGGGTTCGGGTAGCTGCCATACAACTTCTCCGTTTAAATGAGAATAACTCAGTGTTTATTGAAGCTAGGAATCTGAAATTTAGTAAAGAGGTGTCGAGTTACATGCCAACAACTTTTGTAAAATTTGGTTGGTCTAGAGCAGCCGGTTCAGACTTCTTGCACCTCTTGGAACCTAATGAAGCTAGGCGTCTGAAATTTTGCAAATGATGATCAAGTTTTATGGCAACAACTTTTGTAAAATTTGGTTGTGGTGGTGCGGCGGGTTCGGGTAGCTGCCATACAACTTATCCGGTTAAATGAGAATAACTCAGTGTTTATTGAAGCTAGGAATCTGAAATTTAGTAAAGAAGTGTCGAGTTATATGCCAACAACTTTTGTTAAATTTGTTTGGTCTAGAGCAGCCGGTTCAGACTTCTTGCACCTCTTGGAACCTAATGAAGCTAGGCGTCTGAAATTTTGCAAAGGATGATCAAGTTTTATGGCAACAACTTCTACAAAATTTGGTTGTGGTGGTGCGACGGGTTCGGATAGCTGCCATACAAAATCTCTTTTTAAATGAAAAGAACTCAGTGTCCGTCCGCACGATAACTCAAAAAATAGAGGAGCTAGGAGGCTGAAAATTTTTTTACGTCACTTTTGTAAAATTGTTAGTTTTACTATTTAACTCCAGCATTTTCTGTTCCCGGGTTCGGGTAGCTGCCATACAACTTCTTTCTTTAAATAGAAATAACCCAGTGTCTGTTCAATCTAGGTATCTGAAATTTTGCAAATGATGATCAAGTTTTATGGCAACAACTTCTACAAAATTTGGTTGTGGTGGTGTGACGGGTTCGGGTAGCTGCCATACAAAATCTATTTTTAAATGAAAAGAACTCAGTGTCCGTCCGCACGATAACTCAAAAAATAAAGGAGCTAGGAGGCTGAAATTTTTTTTACGTCACTCTTGCAAAATTGTTAGTTTTGCTATTTAACTCCAGCATTTTCGGCCGCCGGGTTCGAGTAGCTGCCATACAACTTCTTTCTTTAAATAGAAATAACCCAGTGCCTGTTCAATCTAGGTATCTGAAATTTTGCAAATGATGATCAAGTTTTATGGCAACAACTTCCACAAAATTTGGTTGTGCTGGTGCGACGGGTTCGGGTAGCTGCCATACAAAATCTCTTTTTAAATGAAAATAACTCAGTGTCTATTGAAGCTAGCTATCTGAAATTTAGTGAAAAAGTGTCGAGTTGCATGCCAAAAACTTTTGTAAAATTTGAATGGTCTAAAGCAGCCGGTTCAGGCTTTTTGCATTTCTTAGAACTTAATGAAGCTAGGCGCAATAGATTCGGGTAGCTATCATACAACTCCACAATTTACATAAATATATCTCTGTAGTTCGGTACTAAAACTCTGAATGTTTTTAAAAGATGATCAAGTTTTATAGAAACAGGATATATTACGTTCATACGGGTATCCCAGAGTTGACACAGTCTACTCTACTGCACTCTTCCTCGTTTACATAGAAAATTATTTTGTTTTTATTATAGAAAATAATCGACCTCCTTTTGAAAATAAGAGAAAAAAAAAAAATATTAAAAGTAAACTGTACCGTTATATGAAAATATTTTTCAAAAAATTAAAAATAAACAAAAAAAAAATTTTTTTTTTTTTAATTTACTCTGTTTTTAAAATAACGATCACATAACGAAATTTAATACATTAAAAACCAAGATGTTTTCTTTAAGATATCTACCAATAGTATACTCTCAGTGCCGAACCTATATTACGACATACGACGTACGACGTACATACGTTGACGTATTGATACGCTTACGTATAACGAAATAAACCGTAGGCGTCTGCCATTGAAATCTAAAAAATTACTAAATTACTATCAGAATATAAATAAATGCAAAAAACAACAACAAGAAAACAAATACTTCGTATAAAAATTGGAAATTCGAATTCTCAACCTACGTACTACATACGTAGCGTATTTCAGTCATCTCCAAATAAAATATATAGGTATGAGAGCATTAAGACAGACGTCGTACTTCGTACGCCGTAATTTAGGTTCGGTACTCCGGGATTATTACGGTAATATGAATTTTGAATCAATATTTTCTACCGGAAATGTACCATTTATGGGTATAATGTACCGTTACACGGACTCCAGCAGAACTTATTTTTTCATTCTAAAGTGCATGTTACAAAAAAATTTATGTAAATTGGTTACTGTGTACCTTCTCGGAAGTACAGCCTAATTTTTTTGTTTTTTACATGTATATCAAATAAATTTGATTTATTATTTTTAACCATAACCTTTCACAAGTGGTCTTAATAAAGTAAAACTTTTTTTTATTTTAAATTTATTTCCTTAAATGTCAAAACTGTCAATAGTATAAATTTGTAAAAGGAATGTTTTTAATATAAACGATAAAGGTGGTAAAAATGAAAATTTTATATGAAGAGTGTTTTTTTCATTAATTATAATTTATTAATAAAAATTTTCGATAAAATTTTATGTTTTATAAATTTTCAGTTCTTTACTAAATGTAAGGCACGTAAATTAAAACAATATTTTTTTTTTTTATTTTTTTTTTAAAAGGAAGAACGTAATTTAGTATTTTTTTATAGCTATTTAAAATTTTACATACCATATCATTTTCATTCTCAAAATTTAATTGACCAAAAGAAAATTTCTAATATTTATTGAAAATATATTTCCTTTAAAAAGCCAAAAGTCAATGAAAATTACAAATTCCATAGTAGTTACTTTTATATTAGAAACCTTTAGAGGGATGCAAAATAAAAATTATTATAAAATGCCTTTAATATAATAATATAAAAGTTCAAGGTCATGATTGTCATTTAACTTGTTAAATTATCTGTACTGATAATATTTTAGAATTAATTCTAATAAAAAAAAAAAAAAAATTAAAAGATAGTTTCAAAAAGTCTCCTTTTCTTTAATAACTATTTTAGCTAACAATTTGAAATTTTATCGATTGTAAATGTAAAAAGAATAGATTTGTCTAGGACAACAGAGTAATTTAAAATGAAATGTAATTTGAAATAAATGGTTCGAAATAAATTATTGAATACCGATATCTTTTATAATTCGAGGTTAAATAAACATTTATTATTATCTAAAAAATATAGATATACAAGGTGTTTCTATTTCGATCTTGAATATTTACATGGAATATTTGAGAGACCAAAATGAAGAAAAAAATAGTTTTGTAAGAGGGTTGAGAGCTACTTCCCACGGTTTTTGAAAAATTTGGCCTAAAGTTGTTTTTATGATTTAACTTAATTTTATTTGCATCACAAAAACTACGCAACTAATTAATAAGTTTGATAAACCATCAGAATCTCCGTCTTTATAGTACGTCTTTACATATTTTATATACGGATCGTTCAAAAGTTATGTATGCGAGTATTGAAACAAAAAAAAAAATTCAAAAACAACCAATTTTTATTATTTAAATTTTATTCGTTTCAAATTTGCACCCCTATTTTTTTTCTCAATTATTTCAAATAGGTACACTCTATAAATACTGAAAACTGGAAGAGAATCACTCTGTATAAAATAAAATTTTTCACATGAAATAGAAATAACAAAGGAATTTTTTATTACCGTAGAAATTGCTTCTAAATTAAAAATTAAGCATTTATTTAAATGTAATATATTTATTATATTCGTATACTAAACAGATAAACTACAAAACCAAAATTTAAAATATATCGTTTTTTTTTTTTTTTGAAAACAAAAATTATGTTTCCCATTTAGAATAGAACAAAAGAAAGTACTTTAAGAAAAAGGTTAAAACACTTCAGGGCTTAATGAAAAGTTTAAAATTTGTTTCATCAAAAATTTCTAAAGTACATACCGATTTCTTAAATAACTTAACCATTATCTTTAACATTCTTTAGATTTTACAAGAAATTAAAAATAAAAAAAAAAAACTTTATCTTTCTTCAAGACTTTTAATAACTTTTTTCTTTTTGTTTTGTTGCCTTGACCTTTACTTTGATGTTCAAAATATTCTTAACACATTGTCATATTAAAAGAGTTTTTCGATTATTTAAAAACTCAACAAAAAATGTTTACTAAGTTTAAATTGTATTTTTGTTGAATTTTGCATAAATTTATTTTTAATTAAATTATTGATGGCAAAAAAAAAAAGAAAAACAGAAAATGTACGTAAAATATACTATGATGCATATATACACTGATTGTAAAGAGCTATAAAATTTTCGTCAGGACCAAATAATGATGCTAATTGTAGTAATCCTTTTTTTTTTCAGAATACTAATGTGATTTTATGTATCTCTATTGAATTATCAAAACAAATTGCTCAATATTAAAAATACCATTTATTAACTTACGATTTTCCTATTCTATTATATCTTGCCCTATATCCACTTATCTTGGTATACCTACGTCCTATACAATTCTACTCCTTTTTTTAATTTCTTGATAAATAAATTTTTCTTTGGTTAACTGTAAATCCCCATTCCTTATTATATTTCCTCAGTATATTAGATATAGTATGATCGTTAGACAATTATTAATAAATACCCGTAGTTTTTGTTCTACGTGATGTTGTTCTTCACTAACCAAATGTCACTTTCGTGTTGAATATTCTCATTTTTATTTCAGGTAAAATGAGACATAAATTGTGAATTTCTTTAATTCTGATGTAAACTTTGGTGCTTGTATGTATAATGTCAATCATCATATGGTTTTTGTCTTCTCAATATTTATTTCTAAGTCTACATTTTTTGCTAAATATAATAAGATGCTCTATTTTAGCTTGTATATTGTCTTACTATCTACTATCATATTATAAATAAATTGTATCCAAGAATCGCGTTTCCGTTTTATCATTATTTCTATTTGACTGCATAACCATGATTATATTTCAAAGAAAAATCTATGCTGCTATACTTAATAATATTATTTGTTATATTAAATAGAAGAAAAAGTTCAAATAAAAAAAAACAAAATAAATAAATAAATTTTCTTGTTTAAATGTAATTGGGAAAACTCTTTCTTTTGTTGCTGATTAAATTATATACGTGACCTTACTATAAATAGTTATTTTTTCTGAGTAAATTGAATCAAGAAAAGTGAATTAAAAAATGTTTTAAAAATTAAATGACATTTATAAAGTATCTAACAGAAGTCTCATACAGAAGTCTTATAAAAATAAAAGTATAGAAATATATTGTATATAAAATTGAAATATTGTATAATCAAGTTATTAACCCTTAAAAAAAAATTTAAATTAATATCATCATCATCATCATCATCATCATCAACCTGTTATCATTATCATTATCCTCTATCCAAATGGATTTTTTTCTATATAACAATCACGTATAACTGTTGCTAAATCCTCCTGAAGGATTCGTATTCCTAGATAGAAATATGTAATTATATAGAAAAAACTAGAATATGTTCCTATATTATTTACCATTTTAAACGAAATAGTAACGATAAGAAAATACCATTAAGTCTAAACTTAACCAATTTAAACTCGGAAATATTTTACTTCGACAAATATATTTCCCAATGTAATTAAACTAACAAAATCAAAATCAATTTTTTGGAATAAATATAGGTTAGTTTAGGTTTTAGTCTTAGTTAGTAATTAAATAAGATTTTATATCCAATTTAAATAATAATAAATTAAATAAGAGCCGTAGCTATTGTGAGCCACGAGTACTTTTATTTAGATATAAATAAAATCGTTTTTTTAGTTTTGTTTAGAATAAGATAAAAAAAATTATATTTAAATACAGAAATAAAACTATTTAAAAAAAAAAAAAAATGTTGCTAAATGGTTCCTCCTAAAAGTATGCAAACATTTTTTTCCATTTTGAAAAATATCGAAAAATAGCAGCATCGGCCTTGGTAGCCGATGGTGCATTACATTTATGTATGTAATATTAATATAAATAAATAAATAAATAGCTTAATCAGAGGGGCCCCGGTGGCCTAGGGGTTAAACACGTGGTTTATTAACCGAAGGAATGCGGGTTCAAATTCTGTACAGGTAGCAAGTTTTATTAATTGAAAACAAATCCCTTTTGCTACCAAATTACACTACCTATATATATACACTACACTATTTACACTATATAATATTATAATATAATTTATAATATAAACAAAATAAATAATATTACTGTATAATTTAATAATAGTATTCCACCTATAATGGCCTTAGTAAACGATGGTTTTGTAATATTACAATATCCTATGTACTTTACAATATTAATATACTGGTACTCACTTAATCAGGAGTCACGGTTTTCTCGGTAGCCTCTGTAAAAAGAATTTTTTTAAGAAATCGCCCCTAACCAAATGTATGTATTATAATATATAAAAAAAAAACAAAATGAATAATATTACTATATATAAATTAATAATACTATTTAAACTTATGGCCTTGCAGGCGATATTTTTTAAAAAACTTATTTGATAATCATTTTTCAAAAAAATAAACGGAAAATGCTTTAATACATACCTAAATTTCTAATTCTATTTTTTTTAGCAGCTAAAAGGGGTCAGAAATTAATTGAAATCGCGTAATGTTACTATCGGTACAAATATTACCTAAGTAAGAGGAAAATTTATTTTCTCTTTAAAAACTTTTAAAAATGTAGCTATACAGTCTTTAAAAAAAAGAAAAAAAAACATTTTTTACAAATTTAAAAAAAAAAAACTACTTACATCTTCACATACCTACATAATAATTGTATGTAAGTTAAATTTGATCATAATATAAACAATTTTATCATAATAATAAATTGAAGTAATTTAAGTACATTATAAAATATATATTTTATTGTATATACCTACATATTGTGGATACAAATTTTAAAATGCATCTACTTTTTAAAGTTTCTTATAAAAGAAAATTTCGTTAAATTTTTAAGCAGTAAAATTAATGTACTTTAAATTCTATCACGTACATTTTCATATCTTGAAATTTTGTTTTAATTTAATGTTTAAAATATTTCGCAATTAAAATGTCTTTGCAACTTCATGCAAATTTTTCAAACATTCAAATTTTTTTAAATTGAATCAATTAAGAATTTTAGTCTCATATATGAATAAAATATTTTTTTAATTGCAATGTAAATTTTATTTTAGAAAAAATTTACAATTTTTATAGATTATTAAATTTATGGAACTGAAAACTATTTTAGGATATAGTTACGTATATCCTAAACCATATAGTACTATTACAGTAATAGTAGTATATCTTTAAATTATAATTATATTTTTATCTAATTTGTAACGTTGAAAAAAAAATTAAAATATGAAAGAAATTTTTTTTTACTTCTTCAAGGTATAATTAAATTTAGAAAATATTTCATTCAATATTTCAAAAACATTCTAATATTAATAAAATAACATACTCGTAGATTCCCATTTCATCTAATGCTTTGGCATAATTTATTATTTAAAAAATTTCATTTTAGTAAAATTACCACATTGCAAATAGATTACTTATCAAATAGTACACTTTGCAACTAATACTTTTCACAACAATCCACTTAACAAATAACAGCTTCAAGTAAAAAAAATTATTTTAATTCGTTATTAATGATAATAAAAAACAAACTTAAGGTAACGGCATTATTTTCTAATTTTTGTTGTTGTTGTTTGGGATAAAAACCGCAACTATTTCCCTCAACTTTTTGGAGCTACTTTGAACTACATCAAAAATATATTGATGGAGAACATGTCGGATTTTATAGAATTATGGACCTGCTAAAAAAAGAAATTATAGATGTGTAAATACTGAAGTAGAGAAGTTCGAGATTGATAGGTTCACAACCAAAGAAAAAGCAAAAAGTATTTTTTAAAAGATAAGAAAATTAAAAGAATTTTTTTTTTTTTAGTGCAGCCACATAAATGTGAATAGGAAAGCCCTATTTTCAGATGATAGGCGTGGCTGTAAATGTCATATGTCATGTCATAAATAAATGTAATTTAATGGCTGTAAATAAATGTCATGTCGTGGCTGTAAATGTAATAACTCTTACGACGTGTGTGTGATTCGAATCCACACTCTCTCGGTATTTAGTATGTAATTTTATAGATTTAATTTATTTCGAAGAAGATATGTGGAAAACATATAGTTTAGGGAAAAATTTTTCTAAATTCCAAATAATATTTGCAAAACGCATATGTTTGCCAAATATCTTTTGTGTCTCACTATGCAAAACAACCATTTGTGAAATGGTCAGATATGTCAAATGGAAAGTTGCGTAATGTCCTTTTTCTCAAAAGATATACGGCAAATAATTAGCATTTTGCAATTTAACATTCGGCTAACTACAAACCCGATATTTTAATATAAAAATACAAAAACAAAAAAAATTAAATATTTTATTAGATACATTCTTTAATAATATGTATATTGTCAAATATTTCTTTCAAAATTATGCAAGCATATAATTATGCAATATAATTTACTTTTGTACAGGAATTCAAATTTTCCATATAGTTAAGCTTATACAGTAAGATGAAACAAAATTTATCGTTTTTGGATTAAAATTTTTAAAAATACTTCAAAACTTATACAAAATAACTTATAAAACTGCTTGTACAAAAACTTCAAGGACTTTAAAAATGTTGTCGCGAAAATATAACATAGCTGCACAAAATCATGAAAAAATCTTTAATATTTTTTTCAACAATTTTTATAAATAAACTATATAATTTTTTCCTTCGAATTTTTAAAAAAGGAAGAAAAAAAAGTTAAAAAAACATAATTTTTTAGAAACTGGAATTATTGATCTAGTAATGTTATACAGAATATTTATCTAATGTAGTGTTTTTTGAAAATGCATAATACACACGCACTTCTAATGTTAAAATTAAAATTTTTTTTTTCCCAGAAAAGAAACATTTGCAGAAATGCCAAAATAAAAATAAATATTTGCACCAAGAAAAGTTTTTAGTTAATCCTACTCGTACAGCTCTCAATTCCTTAATAAGGCGCCAATTATTGCTTTCATTGAAATGCATACGGAAAAAACGTTTAAGTAAAAACTTGCATTTTTTCCCGTATAGGCCATTATAACAATCAGAGAAAACTTCCAGTAAAATTATCTGTCAAATGGCAAATGAAAATACCGAACCTAAAATAAAAATAAAAGTAATTTAAATTGTTTTCAATGTTATTTCGATGTTTTGGAAAATAAAGTTTTATTATTTTAATTTATTTATTCATTATCGATAGAAAGTGGTACTAATAATAAAGAATAAAAAAAAAATTATTTTATTTAATAAATAAAATAATAAAAAATAAAATTTAAGTGTAAACTGATTGAAATACAAAATCATAATGAATATATATATATATATATATATTTTTAATATAAATGTGGACAGGAAATTACACAGCCTTTCCTGTTCAGGCATGGCTTTAAATGCCGTAAGGGGGAATCACTCTTACGATGTGTGTGGGATTCGAACCCACACTTCCTCGGTGTTTACAGCGTATTTTATACGCTCTTACCCACTAGGCCACCGAGGCTCCATGAAAATATATTATGTCAAGAATTGCATCAGCATTTTTTTCAATGACAAACTGAAATGGGAAGAAATGAAAATATTTCTTAAATATTTTCATTTTTCATTTCTTAATTAAATATTTCTTCTTTTCTTAAATATTATACATCTTTGCTGCAAAAAAATTGAAAATAAATATTATTCGAAAGCATTTCAATAAAAGCTATAACTAGCGCCTAAAAGAAAAATAATTAACACTGCAAAATTTACTAAAAATTCGCAAAATTTCTCTTCAGTTCAACATTTTCAAACTCCTTGCAATGGCAGTTTTTCATTTTCTAACATACTGCTTTTTACAGTTTCATCAATTCTTGATAATCAAACATACTTCACTTTAGTTACAAGTTAGAAATGCATTTTCAAAAAAGCCAGTATTAAGGTTCTGCTGACAAATCATATATTTTTATTTTGACAAATTCTAATGCCTACATTTCTTTATAGGGCTTCATTTTTTTTGAATACACCTTTTATTTATACCTTTTAATGATAACCTTTAATTTAGCTTAGAAAAAAGTTTAGAAAGGTAGTAATACTCCATGACATTGTAGTATATGTTATCTAACCACCAATATTCTCTTTTTATTAGTTTGTTTTTATCTAGAATAGACATGTCTTATTTTAAGTTTTCTCTGTTGATATTTCCCGTTCTCTAATCAATAGCTTTAAATGTAGCCCGCCGGTTATAGTGATATAGCATATATCATTTTGGCTTTGAATATAGCTATTTTTATCTAAAAAGATGAAATGCTTAGGGGCTATAAAGCCTGTGAGCAAAGTCTTTATAATGTACTCTCCATTATATAGGATTTAATTTTATCTTTTTATTCAGCTCAAAATTATTATATTTTTGAAGCTTTTTATCCATGGTATTAAGTTTTCCAAAAAGTTTTTAATTATTATTAATTTTTTATCTACTTTCCAAAGTCTTTAAAAATTAGAAAAATTTTATATTAGATACAATACCAGTCATCACACATTATTATTTAACAACTCCAATTAATAATCAGTTTATCGGCATAGGCTATAGAAGGTTAAGTTAAAAGGCAATATTGTTGGAGTTAACGAGATTTCTTTAGATACAATACATATACATATATTTCCGTTTTTTGCAGAAATTTTACAAAATTTAAATATAGCTTTATTTCGTTCGATGGAACTTATGACTCAAACAAAATTGTCATAATTGTCATAATTTTAATGGAATATATATCTCATAGCAAATTGGTCATAAGTACCATAGAATTTTTGTCCCTATTTTAATGGTACTTAAGTCCATTTAAAAACGAACTTTACTTCCATGGAACTTAAGTATATTTAAGAGGACATAACTTCCATGGAATTTATTTCCGTGGATGTTAAGTCATCCCCTCGTGTTTTTTTTTTTTGGGAAAGATAAGATATTATTATACTTTTCCAAAAATTTGATTTTATCTATAATAGGTACTGGTTTGAAAAAGACAGATAGGGGCCTCGGTGGCCTAGTGGGTAAGAGCGAATAAAATTCGCTGTAAACACCGAGGGATTGAGGGTTCGAATCCCACACACGTCGTAAGAGTTTTTTCCCCTTACGACATTTACAGCCACGCCTGAACAGGAAAGGCTGTGTAATTTCCTAACCACATTTATGTGGCAGAGAAATGCATTAAAAAAAAAAAAAAAGACAGATACACTTTGTTATTATATAGCTAATATCAACATATATATAGAAATTATTTTTTAAGTGCATTTTATCTATGCAATTAAATTCTCTCGATGATAATGTGTTTGGTTCCCGCTTTTAACATCTGTACCTAGATTAAATAATTTCGAACCGTTTTCACTTTCACATAAAAATTGAATTATGTATATGTAAATTATATAACTAAAAACAAATTTCAAGTTTGTCGCAATTAATTCAGAGTTATAAAAAGTCGATTTTTCAGAATATTCTTTGCACAATTATGAAATTGTAGATTTTGACCTTTAAATTTTAAGTTTTTTGGATTTTTTTTTTGTAGATTTCGTCATCAACCCTGTTATTCTCTATTTTTTATTACCTAATGAAAATTAAAAGTTAAAATATATTCTTCGAATTTTATATTTAGAACATTTTCTTCATTACTGTCATATTATTATGTTGTGCTTAAAAATAAATTTTGTAGAAAAATTTTAAAAACAAAAAAAAATGAAGTTTTAAAACTTTCAATTCACACCGAATATGGATTTTATTGTACATAGTATCATATCCTGATAGTACATAAACTGAAAAGTCAAAGTGAAAATGTGAAGTAAAAAAAAAAACAAATAAGATATTTAAAGTTCATCCTTTAAAAAAAAAAATTTGAAACAGATTCCTTTATACATACTACCATAATATATTAGATATATATTAAAAAAAATATCAATTCAACTTTTTTTATGTGTTGAGTATTTCAATTGAAACGGTTCATCCTGAATGACAATCATCCTTACGAAACAATATTTTTTTTTTTTTTGTTTTTATCGGTTGTCATGTTCTTGATTTTGTTTTTTATAGGTACTTAAAATGTTATGCAATAAATATATTTTCTTTTTGACTCTGAAAATATTTTCATTTTCCAGTACACCTCAGAATCTTACTATACATATTATCAGTATACCTATAAAATCTTAATTTTTTTTTTTTCAATTTAATTTTCTTTTTAATTTTTTTATTGATTTCTGGTAAAATGAAACACAGAATAAGTGAAAATGAAAATGCAACAGAAAAAAGAGATGCTCTGAATCAGGATGCATAAAAAAATGTAATATTCTTTTAAATTGACTTGCAGTAATTCTTTTGGAATAATAAATAACAAAATTTATCATAATATGTGAATAATGATGTCGATTCTATGACATAACAAACCGAAATTTGTAGAGTTTGAAAATTTTTTTAAATTTTTTTGAAATAATTTATTGTAAAATATAAAAATAAATTTAAAATTTAAAAGGCTTGCAAGTTTTGAGATCAAGATCAGAAACTAATCAGGAATTGGAGCCAAAAAACTCATAATTCTTAAAAATACCTAATCATATAAATCTATTTTTTAGAACTCCATGCAACTAGGAAGGGAAATTATGTAAATGACAAGGTCGGAGAGACTTCCTATCACTTATTCTGTGAAAATCCAGCCTTAGCAATGGTAAGATTGGGAACTTAGATACCCTCTAGTATATCGTGTTTACAAGACAGCTCTTATTAATATTTATCTTCGTTGTTATACAAAACTGAAAAGGATATTTCACAAATTTATTTTTAATTTTTTTAAATTATGCAATATTTTGTCATTAATTTCACTAAATTTTTAAATATTTGACTTAGTAAATGACTGTAGAAGATTATGAAATACAAAGATTTTTTTTAGGCGACATCTGGTATCTAATACAAGAATTATTTTATAATAAATATTTATTTATTTAGTTTTGTTTTATTGTATTTTGTATGAAATATTATACTACATAACGAATATATTTTTAATTTGAAATATATCAAACGAAATTTCAATCCATTATACCTAGTTCTTTGATAGTAAATTAATTACAGAGCAAAACTACAAGCGATACCCTACCCAATGAATATATTGAATATAATTTAGCTATATTTAATCATTAATATTTTAAAAACATATAAAATGACAGCAATACTTGTAACATTTAAATTAATGATAAATTATTTTAAAACTTTCTTATTTTTTTATGTCTTAAAATTATTTAAAAAAAAAAAATTCACAGATTTTCTTTAAATCCTTAAATTTTTATTTTTTATTTTTCTTTTCAAAGTAAAAGTAAAAAAATAATTTGTAATAAAATGACTGGAAGCAGGTGAAAACTTTTATTAATCACTAAAGTTGTAAGTACAAATAACAGCAAAAGACAATCCAAAAAAAAAAATTTTTTTTTATAAATGATAAAAAACTATAAGAGGTGTTTTAAAAAATTATTAATTTTTTATTTTACTTTACCCAAGTAAAATATTAGTTTAAGGCATATGATAAATTATACTTTTTATTTAAGAATTAAGTATATGTTTTTCAATATATTTGTATACAGGTATAAGTGTATAATACATACCTATATATATAATTTTACTATTTAATACATACATTTCTTTACATTTAAGGTTTAAACCCAAATACAAAACATATCGATTTTTATGTTTGCAGCATTTTTTTTTTATCGACGAAGGCTAATCAAACTCATTAGTATTCACTAGACTCTAGATCCATAACACACCTATAAAACGTAGGAGAATCTATTCGGTCAAAGTTAACGTACTTCCGTGATTCCGTGATTTATGACGGCGGGTTACAGAACTAGTTTTTTATATTTTACAATAGTTAGCTTTTTGTATGTCAAGTAACAGGTAAACATTTACAAACGATTAACACTTTTCCAATTTATTTTTTTTTGATACATGTTAAATGAAATTACCTGAGATATTTTCTTACTCCGATTAAAATCCATTATTTCTTCACTTCACTATCATAAGGGTCAATCTATAATAAAAAATCTTTCAAAACAACCAATTTACAAATTATTTCTCGAGAAAAGTAACATTGAAAATCAAATTAAAAAAGTTGATACTGAGAACTTACAAAATCACTTTTAAAACTTAATCAAATAAAATATTTTGCAGTTACGGATTAAAAAATAAGACGTATGAAATAAAATGGTTAAAAACGATAATGAATTTTTGTAGGTACATAAATCAAAAATTAACTTTTAACAAAAAAAAATTTTTTTTTCCAATTGGAATATATACCATACTCAAAAATTGGCAACGTTTCATAAGGCCCCGGGGCCATAATGTCCTTGGGTGTTATGGCCCACCAACGATGGTACAAATATTGTTAGGGAATTATCATCAGTGGTAGAACACAATACCCCAAACAAAAATTTGAACATTATGCCTCACCTAAAATTAAGGGGGGAATATTAAGAGAGATTTGGAATTGGATGCAAAATCAGAGTATTACCATTTTCCCAGAAAAGTTATATATCGTCGTGTGGATAAATGATTGTCGTAAGTTGAATTTTGGACAATTTTACATAATGAAAGTTTCTGAAGTAATTTTTTCTGCTCTTTTAAATTCTGTTGTCCGTTTTTCGATATATTCTACCGTTAACTAGATATTCAATATTGTAATTGTCGTATGTAGTTAGTTTATAACAGTTTTAATATTAATTTGTCATATGTTGCTAAAAAGTAAAACATACGACATCATTTTTATGTATTTGGTCTTTCCAGTAATAAATTGTCGTATGTTTAATATACAACATTTTAATACAAGATTATAAAAAGAAATTGTTGTATGTCTTAACACACCAGACACAAATATTGAAATATTAATTTGTCGTATGTTTAATAGCAAATTATGTAATATTAATATTTATGTAAACGATAATAAATTTTTAAAAAAGTAAATTAGTATTTGTTTTTGTGTAAATGACGAGCATAATGGATGAATCGCCTCCGCCAGTTTTACCAAAAAAAAATCTTGTTTTATTTATTTTGTTTAACATTTTAAACTAATTGATTTTTTTTTACTTTTAAATATGGCAAATGAAATATTTGACGATGTCGAAGAAATAGTTAGTTTTGCCCCAAGTATTATATTTTTAAACAAACAGTTAAATTACAGTATTTTTCATTTCTATTATAATTTAGCTTTATGTTTCGTTTTAAATCAGTTTTATTTCATATTTAAATTGTTTGATATTATTTAGATTTTTTATTAGTTTAAAATGTAATTATAAAAATATTATTCATGTGTACTTATATCCCAAAACAACTAACTTCTGAAAAGTAGGTAGATATATTTCTATATTTAGTATGAAGTAGGTACTTCAAGAATAGGAAATAATTATTCTAAATAAATTCAAACGATTTCAAAACAAAATAAAGCCTTTTTAACTTTTATATCGCAACATTATGAATGCTTTTGATCCATGATCGGGATCTGTTATATTTTGAAATAACATTACTCATGAAATTTCTTGAATACCATATTATTTTTTGTTCTTCTTGCAATTATTCATCAATTTTTATCAATTTCAATTTTCTGACAGTTCCTTTTTACTTATTTTCCTATAAGATATTTATATTTGAAATCATTGACAGAATTCATTCACGGTACAAACCAATATTCTATATTTTAATAAGACAAAGAACACAAAAAACAAGGTAGAATGTAAACCAACGGTTTTTAAAAGCGCACATTTCCAAAACTCAATACAAATTGTTTAGAAGTGTGACTTACACAAAAATTTGAAAATTTCATATAAGAAAAAATGTGAAAATAGAACATTTTTGAAATTTTGAGGGGCTATAAGTCCGGAATCCTATATAACTAAGAGAAGCCGTTAACACACGTAAAAATATATTATTGAAGCTTTAATTTTTATGTCTTGCCGAAGAAAAGTTTTTACAGGTGCCTAAGTTACAGGTGTCTAAAAATAGCAAATTTTCAATTTTTGAGGCGTAATAACTCTTAAAGAGGGGGCGTTACCAAAAAATTTTCTGAGGAAACTTATACTAATTCTAAACGTTCTTTCTTGTCTCAAAATTTCAGGTTCCTATCTAAAGGGGTGCCGGAGTTATGAAAAAAGAAATTTCATGCAAAATGTGGTTTTCACATAACGGTAAATTTAAATAGTAAATTACAAAATATTACATAATTTTGATATTGTTTTATATAGATAATAAAATTTTCGATCTTCTGACGGTTTTAGATTGCAAAACTATTACGCAAAGCCCGAGATATATACATCTGGAAATGGAGCTTTTTTACAATTTTGAAGAGCTGCAGCTTTGGAACCCTTTACAACTAAAATAAACCTTTCACACACGTAAAAACTTATTATTGTAGCTTTCATTTTCATGTCTTGCCGAAGAAAAATTTTTACAGGTGCCTAAGTTACAGATGTCTAAAAATAGCAAATTTTCAATTTTTGAGGCGTAATAACTCTTAAAGAGGGGGCGTTACCAAAAAATTTTCTGAGGAAACTTATACTAATTCTAAACGTTCTTTCTTGTCTCAAAATTTCAGGTTCCTATCTAAAGGGGTGCCGGAGTTATGAAAAAAGAAATTTCATGCAAAATGTGGTTTTCACATAACGGTAAATTTAAATCGTAAATTACATAATATTACATAATTTTGATATTGTTTTATATAGATAATAAAATTTTCGATCTTCTGCCGGTTTTAGATTGCAAAACTATTACGCAGAGCCCGAGATATATACATCTGAAAATGGGGCTTTTTTACAATTTTGAAGAGCTGCAACTTTGGAACCCTTTACAATTAAAATAAACCTTTCACACACGTAAAAATATATTATTGTAGCTTTAATTTTTACATCTTGCAGAAGTAAAATGTGTGCAGGTTCCTAAGTTACAGGTGTTTAAAAATAGCAAATTTTCAATTTTTAAGCCCTAATAGCTCATAAACAGGGGGTGGTCCGAAAAAATTTTCTGAGGAAACTTATACTAATTCTAAAAGTTCTTTCTTGCCTCAAAATTTCAAGCTTGTATCTAGAAGCGTGCCGGAGTTATGAAAGTAGAAAAATCATGCAAAATTTGGTTTTCACATAACGGTAAATTTAAATACTAAATTTAAAAAAATTGTATAATTTTGATATTAATTTACAAAGATAAAAGAAATACCTGTCGAATGACGTTTTCAGATTGAAAAAATCTTAAGCAGAACATAAGATATATGCATTTAAAAATAGGGCTTTTTCAAAGTTTGAGGGGGTGTAGCTCCGTAATGGGGGGGGCTACATGAAAAAGTTGTTCCACAAAATTATTTTTTTTATAAGACCTACCTATGGTTAAAATTTTTTTTCTCTATCTTTAACGGTGTAGAAGTTTTGTAAACAGACGGACGGACGGACGGACAGAGTGAAACTAATAAGCACATTTTTTCAAAATTTTTTTGGAAATGTGCTAAAAACCAAACAGTAAATAGACACATAGGATCCCCTTATTTTAAAAAGTACTGATGAAAATTTAAAAAGTACATTGATTGTAAGTAAAGTGAAAATTCATAAATTTCGTAATAAAAAATTTAATAAAAAATAAGGTCGAATGTAAACCAACGGTTTTTTAAAAGCGCACGTTCCCAAAAGACAATGCAAACTGTTTAAAATTTGTGACTTGCACAAAAATTTGAAAATTTCATGTAATAAGAAAAATCGTGAAAATAGGACATTTTTGAAACTTTGAGAGAGCGTAAGTCCGGAATCCTATATAACTAAAGAAAACCGTTAACACACGTAAAAATATATTATTGAACCTTTAATTTTCATGTCTTGCCGAAGAAAAATTTGTACAGGTGCCTAAGTTACAGGTGTCTAAAAATAGCAAATTTTCAATTTTTGAGGCGTAATAAGTCTTAAAGAGGGGGTGTTACCAAAAAATTTTCTGAGGAAACTTATACTAATTCTAAAAGTTCTTTCTTGTCTCAAAATTTCAGGTTCCTATCTAAAGGGGTGCCGGAGTTATGAAAAAAGAAATTTGATGCAAAATGTGGTTTTAACATAACGGTAAATTTAAATAGTAAATTACAAAATATTACATAATTTTGATACTGTTTTACATAGATAATAAAATTTTCGATCTTGTTTTAGATTGCAAAACTATTACGCAGAACCTGAGATATATACATCTGAAAATGGGGCTTTTTCGCAATTTTGAAGAGCTGCAACTTTGGAACCCTCTACAACTAAAATAAACCTTTAACACACGTAAAAATATATTACTGTAGCTTTAATTTTCATATCTTGTGGAAGTAAAATTGTTACAGGTGTCTAAGTTACAAATGTTTAAAAATAGCAAATTTTCAATTTTTAAGCCATAATAGCTCGCTCATAAAAAATTTTCTGAGCAAACTTATACTAATTCTAAAAGTTCTTTCTTGCCTCAAAATTTCAAGCTCTAGAAGCATACCGGAGTTATGAAAGTAGAAAAATCATGCAAAATTTGGTTTTCACATAACGGTAAATTTAAATACTAAATTTAAAATTGATATACAATTTTGATATTGATTAAGAAAGGTAAAAAATACCTGTCGAATGGCGTTTTCAGATTGAAAAAATCTTAAGCAGAACATAAGATATATGTATTTAAAAATAGGGCTTTTTCAAAGTTTGTGGGGCTGTAGCTCCGTAATGGGTGGGGCTACATAAAAAAGTTGTTCCACAAAATTATTTTTTTTATGAGACCTACCCATGGCTAAAATTTTTTTTCTCTATCTTTAACGGTGTAGAAGTTTTGTAAACAGACGGACGGACGGACGGACAGAGTGAAACTAATAAGCACATTTTTTTAAAATTTTTTTGGAAATGTGCTAAAAAGCTAAACTGAAATTTATTTTACTTCCGTCATTTATTATGAGTTGCAAATCTAATAATATCGTATTATTTTAACATTTTTTTTAAAAATTAAACAATGAACAACCATAAGAAACGTTTTCTTATAAGATTTTCTATTTAGATTTTTAAGTACTTACATTATACCATTTGTTTAAGATAAAACCCAAATACATCCTTTTGGGAAATATTTTTTATAATTTTTTTTATTTATTTATTATTTTTTGTTGTGTTTGATAAAGAAAATTGATTATTGGTTTTTAAATTCAAAGACTTTGCGATTTGAAAGGATGGCTTTTGTATATTATTATCTAGTTTAAAATTTCACAAAAAAAAAAATAAAAAGTTTTTTATGTTATTTTGAACTTGATATTTAATATAAGAAAAAAAAATTTATTTTTTTTTTTTTTTTTATGCCTTCTAGTTTATCCTTTAATATCATTCCAGTTTCTTTGATATTTCATTATGGAACTTCTGTTTAAATAAAATTTTCAATTTAGACCTTTTTTGAAATATGAATTTTTTTTTATATTATGCCATATCTTTTAGTATTTGAATATTTTCATTCATTTTTAAAGAAAAATTTTTTATTTTTTCAAAAAAGGTCACAATAAATAATAAAATAAATATTTTTATATATTTATTTATGATATAAACAAGTTTCTTGGTTTCTTTTAGCATTTTACTATCAGAAAACAGAACTCAATTTATTAAGAAATCGAAACAAGAAAAAAAGGAAATTTTATTTTATTAAAAAATTTCTTGATCCTTTTTTTTTTTTAGTGAGGAATTTAAATTAGAAAATAAAAAAAATCAAAAATTAAAAATTAAAATAGAAATAACTTATTGAAACATGCAATATGATGTATTCGCAATTGAGTTTTTTTTTTTTGTAAAGATATATCTATAAGATTTAATTTTATTTATATTTCAATATGTTGTTATAAGATTTAAGATTTTATTATTTTAAAATTTCAAATATTAATTTCTTTTTCATTATTATAAAATAACTAAATAATTTTAAAATATTAAGTTATGTAAAAAAAGTTATTTAACTTTGAATAACTAACTTTTGTGGTTTAATGATTAAAAATATATTCAAACAAAAACTTAAAATAAATAAAAACGAGGAAAAATACAGTTGCCTTTGTCAACTCTTAGATACTCGTATGAACCCGTTAGTAAGTTTATAGTCTGTTATTCTGCTTATACCTAATATTGTATTATTTTTTAAATTTTTCTGTATTTCAAAATAATTTGGATGAATTTTATAATTTCTAGAACAATGATTTGTATTTATATATTTAAACTACATATTTATACATTCTTTAAAATCAAATACTAACCTCTCACCTAACGATTATCAATCTAAAACTTTTCCAAAAATATTATATACTTAGTACTATTTTTAATACTAAATGGCAAATACATATTAATTTATACTTACTTACTACGAAATAGCAAATAAATATTAATATGTATGATAGAGTTACGTATATATCCTTATAAATACAACAAAATACGTAATACGCCGCTATATATGCATATGGGTAGTTCTACAATAACATGTAATAAAGTTTTCAAAAATTAAAAATAATTAAAAATATTTTTTTTTAATCTTTAAATCGTATTTGAGAAAATATTGAGCCATTCTAATATTATTTTGGAAAGGTGCACTCTATATGTTTTGATTTAAACGAATTATATGAAGAATTTTTTTTTTTCGTGACACGGTAATGACCAAGTTTTCACGGAAATGACGTATATATGTTAATTATGGGAATTTTTATATTTTGTTTTTCACTGAAGATAAGATTATTGCATTATTAAAATTTTAATTCATTTTTTTTTAATTTCGTGCTTTTTGCTTCAAAATAAAGTTTTATTTTATGTCCTAAATTTAAAATTAATTTTTAAGTAGAATTTACAAAGCAGAGGTAAATAACTGAATGTCTGCAAATATTCAAAATACCTATAATAATTACTATAATACCTATAATCAATATAATAATTTTTATAAAGTTTATTTAAATAAAAATTCGAGTAACAATTCAATTAAACAATACTAAAAATAACAAAACATAAAACAAAAACATAAATTTGCACTTCATATACTTAGTTAAATTAAAATATAAAGAAATATAATAATGATTAAAAAATTACAGCTCCAGAACTTCAATTTTTTCTTGAAATTTATATATTTCCTCACCATTTTCTTGTTCAATATTAGGAGCTTTTAACACTCTTTGGATTTGATTGTTAGAAATGTATGATATATCATTCCTAACAACCTTGAATTTGGTTTTTTCTGTATTGACGCTTTTATATGACATTACTTTTAACTCACCATCTTCGGGATCTTCCAAAGACTGGCAAACATAGCTAAAAAAAAATTAAAAAAATTCAGCATCAACAGTACGTGTATAATTTTTCATTAATCTTACCTATATTTTTTCCCTTTAAGACCAGGAAAAGTAGCAAGAATAAATTTTCCTTTTCCCACTTCAACATCAATATCACAACTTGATAATGACGAAGAAGAATACACTTCCTCATATAGTATTTTTTTTTGTGTCGGTTCTTCATTGAGAAAATTTAAGAACTCTTCCTCGTCAAAATCTGTCTTATATTTTATCTCCCCCAGGTCATAGCCATGGCTACATTTATTTTGACAAGAAAAACAACTCAATTTTCTCATATTTAAAGTAGTTAAATTTTCTTCAGATACTACTTGGTGAACTTGAAGAGTACCCTTAAAAACAGGAATATCTCCAGGTAATGTCTTAGCAATATTTTGAATATCAGTTTCATCAATAATGAAAAATTTTATTCCTAAAAATAAATGGAAAAATAGTCTTTTTAATTTAAAAAACTGATTGAAAAATTACCTTTGCAAATATTTTTCAAAATTTCATACAAACTTGAAACATTATTTATATCTTGACCACAGGCAATCATTCTATCTGCAGTTCTCTTGCAGACCCCTCCAATGCCATCTGGTGCACCTTTTCCATACTATATATCTATAATCTACTCTTATTATGCAATATGGAAAATTCATTCATCAGTGACATAAACAATATGTAAATAAATATGATAATTTTATAGTCAGCTGAAATTACCAAATCTTTAAATCGATTTTTGTACCATTTCCAGCCGTTTTTTAAACATTTTAACTATATTTTCATATTAATATTGCTGTTTCAGTAAAATCTGAATATTTCCCTTAAAAATTGGAATTTTAACCTGGAAAAGGAATTATTGTGTAGAGGACCATATTTCTAAATATAAAAACGAAATCCAAAACTCATAGCTAAATAAATATAAGTAAGTAATAAATTTATCCAATATCATATAAATAAAAAATTCTTCAAGCAACCGTTATATTTTTTATTTATTTAATTTTTTTTGTACTACGCATCATTCTCAATAATTTTAAATTACGAGTAAAAAATTGAGAAAAAAATCGTTAAAAAAATTTATTAGAAAAATTGATAAAAATCAAGTCACACTTTCGTCAATTCTAAGGTAACCCTATATTATTAAGAAAAGTTGTTAATAGAAATAAAAATATAATGTTGGTGCTTTAATTTTTGTATATTACTTCAAGAAAATTTGGACAGGTGTTCAAGTTACAAGTGTTTAAAAATAAGGAATTTTCAGTTTTTGACTCCTTACAGCCTCGAAATGGGGGGCGATACAAAAATATTTTCTGAAATAATGCTTATTTTAAGAAAGATGTAACTCCTCTCAGTTTCTAGCTTAAACTGTTTGGAAGATAGGAGGGCCGAAGGATTTTGAAAATAAAATACCGTATGGCAAAAAAATATATATTTATTATAAACATAGATATATATATATTTGTAAAGATAATAAAATTAGTTATTGTTTTACGTTTTCCGATTGAAGATACATCTTATAGAACTTGTATTATAACAACATAAATATAAGGCTTTTTCAAACTTTGGGGGATTGTAGCTCCGTAAAGGACATGACTACAGAAAAAAAATATTCTATAAAATAAATACTATTATGATATCTGTCCGCAAATAACATGGCTCTACTTCAAACGATGTAGAACTTTTGAAAAATGTTTATGAAAAATGTGGAGGTCAAAAAGTTAGTTGTTCGAGAACTAGCCGAAGTTTTGGTCGGCTCTCAACCAAAGAAAATAGGGAACCTACAAATTGATCCAAAAATGTTTTGTGCTAATTTCAAGACTCTAGCTTTCTTAGTTTTTGAGTTATCTTTTTGACGGACAGCCGGGCGGACGGACGGACAAACTCACGGACGGACAAAGCATAATCGACTCAGAATTTGATTCTGATACGATTCATATACCTTTGAAGATATATATAGCATAGCATAGCTTATTTCGAGGTGTTACAAACGGAGAAGCAATTTTTAATATACCCGATACTTATCGTGCAGATAGAATAAGCTTAAAGTATACGATATTGTCATTTATTACATCTCATTTCCTTTTTCCTCTTGCAAAAAAATTAAAATATAACTGAAAAACTTCCTTATCATTTACAAAAAATGTTTTATCACGAAACAAAAATATATGAAAATAAAAATGATATGAAATATGAATATCAAAATGATATGATAAAAATATCGTAGATAAAAATTTTTCACCCCTAATAAAATAGTTTAATAGAAACATAGTTTAGGGTGTTTCTGAACCTATTACACTTCGCACTTAAAATTGACTAATTGCATTTAATTAATTTTAAAAAACTCGAAACATTTTTTTAGTTCATTCGAAAATTTCGGACTAAATTAGGTGATCGCATTTATCTGTCAAATTTTTAGTGTACCTGCTCTCGGCTTAATGTTCAGCCTAAAAGAGTAATAAATGTACAACAAGCAGTAACAAGTCTGTAGAATCAATTGCTGGATCGGCAGCTCTTTTAGTATTGCACTACACTTTTTCACGAAAATATGTACCTAATTATTTTTGATAATTTTTTATGTAAGAAAATTGAGTCTTTAAGTTTTATGTTTTATTTTGAAAAAGAAGGTGTTCATGTGACTAAATTACAGATACCTAAAAATAACAAATTTTCAATTTTT
The DNA here is from genome assembly GCA_947095535.1 of Poecilobothrus nobilitatus. Lineage (NCBI taxonomy): Eukaryota > Metazoa > Arthropoda > Insecta > Diptera > Dolichopodidae > Poecilobothrus > Poecilobothrus nobilitatus. The sequence goes on from OX352773.1 coordinate 232,641,374, forward strand.
GAATTTTCAATTTAATAGCTCACAAAGGGAGATCAAAAAAAATTTCTTAGGCAATTTAAGGCAATTCTGTAACATCTATCTTCGCTCAAAATGGGAAAATTCTATCTGAATATGTTATGCAGAACTAAAAGGGTTTGTGTGAGCTATATAAAAATATTGTACTAAAACATTAATATTGTTTTACGAGACCTACCCATGGTTTTGTTGTTCTAGCTAGTGTAGAAGTTTTGCAAATAGACAAACGGACAGAGTGAAAATAATAAGTAATTTTCTCCACTTTTTTTTTTTTTATCCTCAAAAGACTAATAATATTTAATTTTCCACATATTTTATTAAAATTAAAATATTTTAACTGTATCTAAAGAATATTTTTCAATTCTTTAAACTTTGTGATACATTTCTAATGAATTATCTTATAATACAAAGAAATTAAAATAACCCGAAATAATACTGAATCGGATTTATTTCCGTTTTGATGCGAAATTAAAGCCGAAATCGAATGAGAATTCGACCTTATTACCGTTTTGAAAAAGAAAGAAAGCCAAAATTAAAAAGGAAATAAAGTTAGAAAGACATCGAAATGGAAATAAAGTCCATTCAACATTTTTTTTGTGGTATTTTTTCTGGTTACCTAAATTAATTTAAATTTAAATTTTACTAAAGTTAATTTCTTATTGCCATTAATAAAAAAAAAGAAATTGGCATTAAAATGAAGTTGAAAATTATTATTATGATTTTATAATTATTATGCAATATTTATACTGAATTTTTTTAGCTGCTACATTTATATTAATTATATAATATCTGAAGTATAACGAATTTATTATGTTCGTAAATGATTTTTAATTATAATCAATTGATTTTAATATTGATTATTATTTTTTATATTATGTATGTAATGAAATAATTATTTATATAATTGGAAAATATTAATAGTGATTAACATTAACGATTAACAAATATTTTAAATTAATAATCAATTAATTTTTTTTTTTTTTTTGTAATTAAAATGTCAAATAGTTTTAATTGGAAAACATTTAAAATGTTATTTTAATTCTTGTTATATTAATTTAATATTTTTATATTTTGTTTATTTTCTTTTCCTTTAAAATACGAAACTTAGTTGAAAATACATTATTGCAAAAATTACAGATATATTTTTGTTATATTGTTATTATATTACACTATTATAAATCATAATAATGAACATCAACAAAAGAAATACATGGAAAACATGAAATACCTACTACCTATTAGAGAACTTATAAAATATAAGCTTGTACTCCAAACACACCTGATAGTAACTAGCAATATTAATACAAATATCAAGCCGTAAAGGAACAATGAGTTTCACACATACAACACAAGATCAGCACAAATGATTAGAATCGTATCTTTAAACATCAGATTTAATAGACAAGATGCAATGTATAATATAGGTTACAAATATAGGTTTTACATCATATGCAGAATTTTCTGGCCGAACAGAATCAGCAATAAACATCTATGGAACTTAACAAATGAGGAACCTCTAGTAAAACAAATAAGCAGGAGAAGGTGGAAATGGATCGGGCACACATTGAGGAAAAATGAAAATAACATAAACAGAGTTTCTCTATGTTGGAATTCACAAGGAGGTTCTAGAGCTAGAAGTAAACGCAGAATGACGTGGAAGCGTACTGTCCTAAGTGAAATAAGCAGATGCAATTTGTCCTGGAACATGATTGAAGAAAAAGCGTTAAGCAGGGAAGATTGGAGACTTCAAGTGGAAGCCCTATGCTCCCTAGTGGAGTAACAGGAAAAAAAAACAAAAAAAAAAAAAAAAAAAAAAAAATACTACAATGAACTGTAAAAACCGAAAATTTTAGAATAAGTATATTTAAAAATAAATTCAAGAAATTTTATTTGAAGAACTATGATAACAACTGTAGCTGAGTAAATTATGAACTAAGAATACTATATATTATATTTATGTCTGTAAAAAAAAAATTAATTTAGTCTTTTAACCTTTAAAGTGCTTTAATCTAAATACTAGACCAAGACCAATAACAAAAGAGTATATGACAGGGTTTTTTACATAGCTACCCATAACTTGAAAAGGCTTTCTGGAGTAGATCCTTTCAAAAATTACAGCCTTTGAATTTTTACCGACCCCATACATTAATGTATAAGGCAGGCATTGTTTTCATACTAAAAATTTGTACCCGAGATTTTGGCAAATATGCATTACTCGGGTGTGGAGAAGGCTGTAAAATTTTTTTTATCATGATGACTGTATGGGGGTGTGTGTGTGTGTGTGGGTGCGTGTCTGGGTGCGTGTGTGGGTATGTCTGTAGGCACGTGTACAGCTTAAATGACTGAGTCTTAAAGTTTTGACGTAAATATCTCGGATTGATAAGCTTTTGGAGCAAATCGGACAACCGCAAGTGGTAGTTTACTAGTGTACTTTTTAAGTTTTTTACGAATATTTCGTAACAGAAAAATTTTAGGAGAAAAATTATTAAGAAAAATTTGTTACACAAAGTAAAGAACAACAACTTTGCCATAGAACATTTTTTGCTCCGATTAATTTTAACTTTCATTTAATTTTTTTTCTAAGTCCAAATTTCATACATAAAACTCCATATTAATTTATTTGAACAATTTTTTTTTATTTTATATCTCTAAAAATTTATATATGTACATACATAATATTAATATGTACTTGTAATAATATGTACTATGCATATTATTCTTTTGTTGATGACATAAAATTAAAACGGTAAAATTTTTGTTAGCAGATTCTATATTAATCTTATATTGTTTATTTTGTATTTGTTTACAGTTTTTATTATTTTTTACTTCTAATATTTTTGAATGAAAAAAAATCATGTACCTACATTACATAATAATGTTAATGGATGTATGAATGAATGCACATACACATGTATATTTTTACGATTTCGTTGCTTATTATTGTTATTGAATAAAAGTTATTTTGCTTTGATATAAATTATGATGTAAAAACTCTATAAATTTTGGCATTGTACTTTTCGTGTAGTGGCGTTCTCTGGTGGATTTTTTTTTAATATTTTCTTTTGGTTATACCTAGTTTAGTTTAGCTACCACTTCAATTTTTCCACGAATTTTCTTCAAACTTTGTAAAAATCTTAAACATTGGTAAATGTCCTCTTATTACAAGCCGTACGATAAAAAACACAAAGTATAAAATTAAACTATGAAACTCTATTTGACCTCCAAAATGATGTCATCGGGGACTCGGACCATAACAAAACATGTTTACTCAAACCCAATCATGCTTGTGAAGTAATCGAGAGGGAAAACTAAACTAAAGAAGGTATATTTATTTTTTGGTTTTATTTTAAATTATTATTTTTATACTCTAATTTACTTTTTTCCAAAATAATCAAAAGGAGTTAATATTAAAATAAAGAACAAAATATAATAAATTACCTAAAATTTTGCACAAAACTAAAAATAAAGTTTTAACTTATAAGCAAAATAATTTTCCATTTACAACCTAACTTTACTTTAACTCGTTTACTCGGACTGAGCCACAATAAATAATGTGATCTTAATGTATTGGAGCGATTTTAGAGTTGATTACGAAAGTCAGAGTTCTCCGATTTTCCAAAATATTTATATGCAGCTGCTACGTTATGCGAAATTCTGAATTATGAGTATTTTGAAACATTAAATACTAACATTTTTGTAATAAGGTGATATATCCGTCTTGTATACATGGTACACATTCACAATGTACCCAAATTTTATAGTTTCATTCATTCTATTTAAATTGTGGCACTTTAAGACTATAAAATGTCTAATAATTCAATATATTAATTGATGCATTAATCGTATGATATTTTCAAACTTCAATAATGACATAAATTCACTTCCAGTCATAAAAATCACTGGCATCACTATTGTGCTAATAGAAGAATAGGTTGACAAAAAGTTACGAGAAAACATAATTTTAGCATAATTGCATTTCGCCATTATTGCTAATATACGAACTAAATAAAATAGCACAGTATCACACTAACTAAGTAAATAAAATACCAAAAATATAAAATTACGGTAAATATTTTTATTTGAATTTTGTTTATGTATTTTTTATCTTAAACTTATTTTTTTCAGTATCTGATAGTAAAGGGTTATTGCAGAATGCAAGTAGCTATTTGGTAAATAAAAATTTGTAATAAAAGTATCTTTATTTAATTTGCATAAATATATTTTATAGTTTTTTTTATATTTTGAACAAAAAAATTATAACCTTAAAAATCTTATGTAAATTTCTTTGATAAGAAGTGAAAGTTTAAAAATGCAATTTAAATTTTTCTTTTTACTTAATTTACCTTATCAAGATGATTTAAATGAAGTAAACAACAACTTTAAGTTAGAAGTCATCTTTAAAACGAAAATTGGTAACAATTCCAAAATATATAAAAATAAAATTGTTACCTTAAATTTTGATTTGAGTTCTTAAAACAAAAACATTTCAGAGGAAAATCTAATTAAAATATAAATAAATTTTGTGGTTGATATGCATTTTTTTTATACTATTTTAGATATTTTATTATTCAATTAATTCAATTTTCATTTACCTACCTATATTTGTATTATTCCTTCTTGTTCCAAATATATCTGTCCTGCATATTAGCTAAACTGTTAAACTATTTTAATTAACATAAACATGAGTTTTTAAGGGTTTCAAATTTCAAAAAGATAAAATACAGTTAAATTTTTTTTACAAACATTTTTAAATTTTTTTTATATCTTTTTTTTAAATATAAGTCCGATTAATATAATGGTTTAATCAATCAATGATCTACCATTAACACCACTAACACCTAACTAACACCTAAAGCAATATATTAACTAGGGCGTAAAATTAGTAGGGGATCCGCCTTGTTATAATTACTACTTTGCTATCAGAGCACAATTATAACGTGCAGTCAATACCACTGACTCTATACTTCACTACTCTGACCGTTATTATTATTTGTATTAATAATTAATTATTATTATTATTACTATTTGCTACAGAGTTAAGGTGATTAGATTACAACATGTAGTAGTATATTCCTATATAGCATCTTCCTATTTTTCTAGGTAACCAAAAGGTAGCACTACTGCAGTAGTAGCCGTTATTATTAATTTTATACGACATTACTGCCATATAAAATTACTACTTATCTTTTTTTATATGACCTGGCCGAGGTTTGAATCCAAGACCCAGCGATTGAAAGATTATGATGACTTAACCACTACGCCTTGAGTCAGATGATAACTTTTAAGAATTCAATTTTCTTTGCTGTATATTAAATGGTATAGAACTACAGTATCCGAATGATATTAATCCAAAAAACAGATGAACAAAGGCACATTATGGTTAAACGAATACCACAGAGATGAATATGAGCACATTTTTGAAATTTTGTTTATTGTTTTTTTAAATGAAAACTAGTAGATTTTGTTTAGACTTCATCTCTATGATTAACAGAAGTTCTTAATTAGCAAATAATTAATTCATTTTATACAGTTTAAATTTATTGCCTCGCAAAATAATTGAAACGTTCTTATCCAAATGATTTTTTCAACATACTTTTCCTTTATTTTCATATATGGCTAATTATATTATATTTATTTTGATTAAGAATTAAGAAAAAACTTAATTATTGCGAATATTTGTTGTTAATATTATAAAGTAATTTATTATTTAACATCTGCTACTCATATTTAATTCAAATAATATTTTTCTATTTCTGTTATAATTGCTATTACATTACCTTTTATTAGATAATAAAAATTAATATTCAAAACAATGCATGAACTCATTCTAATTATTCACATAAAGTGAATAATTAAGTGGAAATAATATTACATGTTATTATTATAATATTATTGTTCATTTTGTTTTATGCATACTAATTTTAATAGTATAGGTACATAATACAAGTAAGTCTTTAAGAATTACAAAAAAAAAAAAATATAATTTATATCTTTTACATGACAAATTCTTAGAATTTTTTTTTTAAATGCACATAAAAGTATCTAAGTCTAAAAGTATCTGCTTTGTATATCAAATTTCAATTTATTTTACCATAATTTTCTATAAATTATACAGCTAATTATTAAGTACTTAAGAATATGTAATTTTTACTTTATAATACATACATACATTTTGTTTTATTTTCAAATCTTCAAAAATAATTATATTTTGATTGAACAATAGTGCATAATATGTACATAATATGTAACTAAAAACCTTTGATTAGATTTTATAAAAAATAAATTTATCATTTTTATTCTCTTCTTTAAATATTTTTCTTAATATTATACAAACTTTATTATATACTTTTTTAATTCAAAACATTATCAACAAAATTATGAACAAAAAGTGACCAAGTGCAAAAAAAATGTTCTCTTAAATACTTAATACTGCCTCCGCAAAAAAAAATCCCCAAGAAAAAAGTCCCAAAACCAAAATGGAAAACGTTCACAATTTTTAGGACTTTTTTTTATATTCAAAAAGTACCGAAAATTGAGAACTTTTTTTATTTACAAAAAATCTCCAAAGTTTTATAGCAATTTTGGAGACTTTTCTTGTTTTTGGTTTTGCGAAAAATTTTATACAAATTTCAATAAATAATAAAATACTTACTTACTTTTATTTTTCTATCTAATTTAATATTTTTCATAGAGATGTAAAAGTTTACTTAATACTTTTGTAGCTAAGCCTGTAAGCATTGACATAGATACTATTTTAAAATTGTATTTCAAATCAGGATATTTTCCTTTTAAAAAATATTTAAATATAAGAGAATATATACCGAATATTTAAGTATATATTATGTGAAAAGATTTTTTTTTTATGTAATTTCGTACCCAATTCCACAAAAATACTTATCATTGTGGACTTTCTTTCATAATCATATTTTAGATATTTTTGGGGACTTTTTCCATATGAAATATAATTTTTATAAATTTTTATTTTTATAATTAATCTTCTTTGATGTTGTCAATGTAATATTTATATTGAAAAATAAATTCTAAGTAAAAATTTTGTCGAAATTGTAAAATTACGATAAATAAATTATCAATGACAAACTTAATTTTTGTTTTTGGTACAAAAATAACTTTTGGATACTTTTGGTGACCCAACAAAAATCAAAATTAGTAAAATTTTCAAGGATATTATGTTTAACTTTATATCGGAGATCGGAGAGGTCAAAAAATAGTAAACATTAATTTCAAGGATTTAAATATTTTTCGTTACTTCTATTATATTAAAAAAAAAAATATTGAAGGACAAAATCTTGAAAAAAAAAATATTCCTTTTAGTTTTAGGGCAAAATTATGAATTTTTGTTTTTTTTTTCAAATAGCAACTATTCCAAGAAAAAGTTATTTTGGTATAACTATAACAATATACTTTAATTTAAGTACTAATCAAATTAATATACTGGTTTTGATGGCCGAACTTTGGTGAACCCTACTTTTTAGACTTTTCATTTTGTGACCAAACACTAACTATTGCAAAAAAAAAAAAATTTTTTTCTATCTTTATATATTTTTACACTTAAAAATCTAAAAATAACTTTTCCCCTCAAACTCTTGTTAATCTAATTTTAGTTGCCTTGATTTGGAGACCGAACACACAACCTGAACAACGAAATTTTTATATTTAACCTTTTTGATATTTAGATATAAAACACATAGCAACAATTTTTTAAAAATCTAGAAACAAATATTTGACTTTATTCAAGATTTTTCCACTCAAGATTAAGTTTTTGGCACAAAAAATTTTTATCCACTTAAGATAATTTTTGAAATATTCAAAATTGAACTGAATTGAGTAATAACTAAATGGTTTATAAAAATTCGTATTGCTATTATGTTATTTGAAAATTTTGACCATCACTGTATATAAAATATTGTTATACTTTCATTAGATTAATTGTCATATTTAATTTTTATTTCATAACAGTTAATCCCCATATTATTTTTGATATTATAATCTACAAAATACTCTACTTAATTGATTTGTGATTGTGAATTGTGATATTATTTCTCGTTTTACGTTCTTTCTCCTAATATAAAATTTTTTAAAGCAATGAATTTATTTTATTTGATTGAAAAAACTTTTGATAAGTGATGACATTGTAATTTTTCTTTGCGATAATATATACATAGATTTTATAAATAATTATTTTCTTCCTGTCACTTTATTACATTAGGTCAAGATACTGGCATTTCCATCAAAAATACAATTTCACTGTTGTAAAGATGATATTGAACAATAATTGATTCCCAATTTAGTTATACATTTTCTTTAAAGAGAATATCAGTTTATTTTTATGAAATTTTTTTTTTCTTCAGATTCTTTGAAACTTTGATGTTGTCAACATCGATTTTAAATTGATATTTCAAAAGAAAAAAAGAAATTATAGATTTTTAGGAAATATTTGGTAGAATTTTTTAATAACCTTATTCTATTTTTAAAATAATATTGTTTGAGTTCCTTTTACACGAAAAGAGTAGTTGAGAGTAGTTGGAAGTATTTACTGCTATCTACTCTTTCTCAAAGGTTCTTGTAGTTGGGAGTAGAAAAGAATAGTTTACTCTGTAAAAGGAACGTAAACATTATTCAATTCATGTCCCCTATTATTTCTAAGTTTTGTCACCATCACTTATTAACAACATATATTTTAGGTGTCCTGAAATAATATAAAAAGAAATAAGGATGAAATGCTTTTTAGACTGACCAATATAGTCGAAATAGTGAGTATCTTTTAATTCTGCCTTATTTGCGTACTACACCGTATGCCGAAATCGCAAAGCAAATAAAGTAGTAGTTTATTTTTATTAACAAAAATTGTTTACATTAATTGCAATGCCCCATGTTAAAAATGATGGAGATAATTGGCCCCAAATTTCCGTTTAACAAATCATTGAAGTCTGATTTTGTAACCAAATATAAAATTCATTCTAATTGAGAATATACACATATATATACAATATACATATGTATAAATTTTCTGAAAAAAGGGTATATAATTCTGATTTGTAACCAATACAAAAATTTCCTCCTTATTATTTTTGTACATATGTACATATTTTCACAACTATAGGCATTTATAATTATCCCGCCTAAATATTTAAAGGCTTTCTGAAAAAGGATATATCATTTTTTCCCGGAAAGTTTACCATCAAATCTTTTGGCTTTACTACAATTTCTTTCAGTTGGTTCTTCTAGAACAATGTAATTATAGACTGTATACAAATATTTATAGCCGACCCGAAATGAGACATTTATTTTTAAAAACTTTCGAAAAAGAACAAAGATTTCTGAATCAGCGGAAAACATACAATATGTTCTGAACATATTATTCGTACAAAATTAAAAACGACGAAAAGACCTATACGATTTTGTCTTTATTATCACACTAAAAACGAAATAAAGTCGGGCGTATTTCTTTGGGCATTATTTCAGCACACCGTGCCTATATTATTTTGTCTATAATCTATGATATAAGTAGCTTCATCAATAAATATTATTAAGATTATAAATTTCATTTCATTTAAAAATAAAAAATAAAGAGAACATTATAGATATTAGATAGAATTGCATATGAATTGCATAATTTTAAGAATTTGTTTTCAAGAAACTTTAATTATAACTATTTTATTTTACCTATAAAAGGCCTTTAAATAGATTTAAATATTATAAAATTTGATTTTTGTACTCAAATAAAAATTAATAATTTTAATATGACAGTAATGTGACATTAAATTTCCACATGTAATAAAATAATGGTGTACCTACTGCCTAACTGTCTATTTAAATATTTTAATTTCGAAATCAAGATTTTAAAATATTATCTAAGAGAATAAATTTTGAATTCTGAGTAAACAGTACATGTTATGTTATAATATCTAAGTAAACACACAATGGCAAAAATTATTACACTTCTAAAAGAATTTTTATATTTAAATTAATCATTCAGACATAGATACAATTCATTTTGAAAATATTTTGGTTCTTTAAATACTTTTATTTAAAATTAAGCTTTAAAATAAAAACCCTGATTCTATTAATGTTTTTTTTTTCTTAGTTATTCCCCTGCCACATAAATTTGCAAAGAAAATTACACATCCTTTCCTTTTCAGAGGTGCCTGTAAGGGGGAATAATTATTGTTACGACGTGTGTGGGATTCAAGCTCACACTCCCTCAGTATTTATAACGTATTTCATACGCTCGTAAGCCACCGAGACCCCTATTAATGTTGAATTTTTAAAAGTATTCTTAAAATTGGAATTTAATTAAATTTATATTTTTAGATGAAGAAAATCTTTACTTTTGTATCAATTTATTTTACAACTATTAAATATTTATATCACATATTCATTACATATTACAAAATATCTATGTACGTAAAGAAATATTTTTATGCGTAAAGTTCCAGAAATAATAAAACTTATCATGAGATCGTTCAACCCTGTTATACTCAAAACAATGAAATAGACTAACTAACAATACTAATTATCAGTTGATCAATATGGCAATACCTACAATCTAAATTTTGGCTAACTTCGTCCTCATCTATACCATATATTACATTTTTGTTATTTACTTCGGTATCTATTATACATAGTATAAAAAAGAAAACTTAAATTAAAGCTTACAGAGAACCAATTATTTTAAATAACAAAACGCATTTAATAGAATTTATTTCCTAAGATATTTTAAACGAGTTTTCCTAACATATTCCGACTTCATATTGGCAAGGCTTCAATTTTTACAATGTTTTATGCAAAAAAAAAATTCAATTACATATTGTAGTCGAGTTAATATTGAGCTATACAACCGTCTGATGAAATTTGACATAATAAAAGTAAACCTTATTCTCACACCCCTCAATGGGATGTCAAACTATTATTAGAGAAGAGCGGATAACGTTGAACCTAAAAAACTTATTCAAGTGATAATTAAAAGATTGGAGCTTCTGTATAATTACTTAAGCTTATCGATCACACCTAAAATGGACAGAAGGCTGACTGAATCAAAAAAGTTTCTCCTTACTTTAATATTAGACGTTAAATGCTGAATAGAACGTATAGAATAATGCAGAGAATGCATTATAATGCGTTTTAACCGCTCATAAATTCAATTGACATTATGCAATTTTGAAAAAAACGCATAATGTCAATTGACATTGTAAGTTTTTCAAAATTGACATAATGCGTCTTTTGAAACACACATAATGACAATTGACTTTATGCACGTTTGAAGCTCGCATAATATTAAATTGACATTATGCACGTTGGCATTATGCGACCCCAACCCCCACTCCCCCTTAATATTTTTATCCGAAGTATGTAGAAAATTTTACAGAGCCTAAAAATAATTTTCTATTTAAAACTTTCCGTAATAAAGTTGAAAAAAAAAATATCTTAATTCGAATACAAACATTATCACAAATATAAAAAAAAAAATGTATTTTTGATCATCTTTGATCATTTTGTTTTTAATTGCTCATTGCTACCCTTTGAATTTTACTGAAAACTGTAGGATAAATAAACAGAAACATGGTACAAAAAAAAATAATCCAAAGAGATCCTTTGCAATCTTCATGTAAATAAAAAAAAAAATTAACTGAAAATAGAAACTGAAATTGTTAAATGAAATAAAAAATGGAGCTAAAAAAAATCCTTTAATATGGAAAAATAAATTTAAGAAAAATAATTTTTCTTATTAAGTTTTTGTTTTCATTATTTATTCATCATTTAAAAAATTTTCTTGAAAAAATTTAAGCAAGTTCTATTAAGTTTGCTTTTCTTTCAAAATAAAGTAAATTCTTGTTCATTATTTACGAGTATTATTTTTTTCATATCAAAATTAGTGAAAGAAAAATGTACCTACTTTTCAACATAATAACTTTTTTTTTAAGATACATTGGCTGCATCGTAGTTTAAAAGAATTAAAAATATGTAATGTAAAATGAAAATAAAAAAATCAGCCACCTCCACCACAGGACCGACCGCCACTACACGAAAAGTACAATGCCAAAATTTATAGATTTTTTACATAATAATTTATATCAAAGCAAAATAACTTCTAATAATTTAACAACATTTTGTTTTATTTAATACAATAATAAGCAATGAAATCGTAAAAATATACATATGTATGTGCATTCATTCATACATCCATTAACATTATTATGTAATGTAGGTACATGATTTTTTTTCATTCAAAAATATTAGAAGTAAAAAATAATAAAAACTGTAAACAAATACAAAACAAACATAAGATTAATTTATTGAATCTGCTAACAAAAATTTTACCGTTTTAATTTTATGTCATCAACAAAAGAGTAATATGCATAGATATAAGTCCCATGTATGGATGTACATATTATATAAATTTTTAGAAATATAAAAAAAAAACAAAAAAAAATTATTCATATAAATTCATATGGAGTCTTATATTGTATGAAATTTGAACTTAGAAAAAAAATTAAATAAAAGTTAAAGTTAGTCGGATCAAAAAATGTTCAATGCAAAGTTGCTCCTCTTTAAGTGTGTAACAACTTTTTATTAATAATTTTTCTCATAAAATTATTTTGTTACGAAATATTCGTAAAAAACTTAAAAAGTACACTAGTAAACTACCACTTTCGGTTGTCCGATTTGCTCCAAAAGCTTTTCAATCCGAGATATTTACGTCAAAACCTTAAATATAAAATTACAAAAAATTCCGCTCAGTCGTTTAAGCTGTACACGTGCCCACAGACATACCCACATACACACACACACAGACGGACATTATGCTAAAAAAATTTTCACAGCCTTCTTCACACCGGAGTAGTGCATAGGGTGTCAAGAATTTTTCAAAATTGAGTTTCGCATAACGGTAAATTAAAATATGGTGCTATGACGAAAGTATGTATTAATTTTAATAGGTATATTTAGAAAGTTTATAAAAGCAGCTATCGTGGTAAAAAAAATTGAGAAAAATCAAATCACACTTTCGTCAATTATAAGGTAACCCTATATTATTAAGAAAAATTATTAGCACAAACAAGAATATAATGTTGGAGCCTTAAGTTTTATAATATTATATTACTTCAAAAAAAATTAAACAGGTGCCCAAGTTACAGTTGTTTAAAAATAGAGAATTATCACTTTTTGACCCCTTACAACTCTTAAACGGAGGCAACACAAAAATATTTCCTGAAATGACTCATATTTATTTCCAAAGATCCAACTTTTCTCAAAATTTCAAGCTTCTAAGTTAAACCGTTTGAAAGATAGAAGGGGTCCAACTTTTAACAAAAATTAAGTTTCACATAACGGTTATTAAACCAGTTGTCTTTTCGCGTTGCCAAATTGAAAATATGCCTTATAGAACCTGTGTTATAACAATTTGAAAATAGGGCTTTTCCGAACTTTCTAAGGATATAGTTTTGTAATGGGTGCGGCTACAGAAAAAAATTGTTTCACAAAATTAGTTTTTTTGGCGATGCTTATGCGTAGTTAGATTTTCATTGCTTTATTTCAAACGGTATAGAAGGTTTGTAAACACCCAAACACGGACGGACGAACGGGCAGACGGATAGAGTAAAACTAATCATCACATTTATTCAAAATTTTTTGAAAATGTGCTAAAAAAAGGAAATAAGGAAATCTTTTATGTGATTTATCAAAATAATACCAAACTTATTTAAATATTTAATATTAGAAAAAAAATTTGTTTAAATTCATTCTCAGTTCTATTCTACCTTGGTGCGTTGTAATTTTAAAAAAACTATGTTGCAACAACATAATATATTATGTTACATACATACATGTATGTAATATATATATAAGTATTTTTATTTAGAATATTAGGGATATTTCTGTTTGTCAAAAGATTTTTATAAAATATTCATATCAATTTTATTTTCAAATTTATAATATCCTATTGTAAGCATATTCAGATTTAAATGCTTATTTATTTTTTTTAATTCAAAAACTCTAAATTGAAATTCTTTTGACTATAAAAAGCTTTAAACTTTTTGTAAAGGATTAAAAAATATAATAAGAGCTTTTGAAGTTCATTTGAATTACATTTTATATTCGATATGAAATCAATATTGTCATTTGAGGATAATTTATTTTAGTTATCAATAGATTATTTATATATATATACATATATATATGTACATATATATATTTTTTATGTACATTTATATATGTACATATATATATTTTTTTTGAAGATTTAAATTTTTTTTTTGAAAAACAATTTTTATACAAAAATTTAACTTTAACGTACCTATTTGATTATTATTTTATTTTGAATTCTTTTAAATGACGAATAAAAAAAATGTTTAAAGGTGCACATTTTCAAATGAAATAAATAAGTGAATTTTGCAATAGGTATTGTAACTGCCGAAAATTTGTAAATTTTTAAAATTTTTTTTTATATAGTAAAACATTATAAATAAGGGGCTCTTTTTTTAATTTTACTTATGGAAAGCGGTTAGTTAACACAATATATAAAAATAAAAAAATGAGGAGTCATATTTTGAACAAATTTTACACAGGTGACTACAAGTAGAATGTTTTTAGCACATTTTCAAAAAAAAAATTAAAAATATGTGTCTATTAATTTCACTTTGCCCGTTCTCCGTGGAAAACTTTAAAAAGCCCTATTTTTAAAAGTGTATATCTCAGGTTCTGTTTAAAATTGTTTTAGTTTGAAAATGCCTTTCGGTAGCATTTTTTTTTTACTTTATCTTTAACGGTATAGAAGTTTTGTAGACAAACGGATGGACAAACAGACGGACAGGGTGAAACTAATAGACACATTTTTTCAAAATTTTTTTTTGAAATATATGCTAAAAATATAAAAATTTTATTAATAATATTATAATAGGTAACTAATTAAATTTAAAAGTTATTACCTTTACATTTATACCGCAAAATGAAACTCAAAAGACAATTATATCATAAAAACTACCAATAAATGTAATTTTCAATTATTTAAGGTAGGTACAAAGTATGCCTTTAAGTTTTAATTTAAGTTTAAAACTGTCACAAACCCTATTATTTTTTACAGCTATTTTGATGCTAATAATGCCTAAACTGTATTTGATTTTGACATCCTTGTTCATTATAAATATAATCAAAACAATAATCAAAGTAAAAAAAAAAAAAACTGACTATGATATATTCCATAAGGATAAAAAAAAAAAAATTATAAAATGAGTAAATAAGAATTAATTTTTGCATGTCATTTTCACTCCGATTACAATAAAAAGATATTATATACTTTTATATACATAGATATTATATACATAAAGAATATTTTGAAGATTATAAAAGGCATCATTTAATCGATTAAGGCCATGAAAGACCTTTAAATTTATCTAAAATAAGTATCTATTAGATAAAAAATTAATAAAAACATAAAGAATTAAGAAAATTTAAAATAGAAGGTCATATTTGTTATAATTGCTGTGATCAAAAGTTTTCTTTTTAAACAAAATTAAAAATTTTTGATTCGTAAAAAAAAAGTTTTTCGATTGCTTGAGGTTCTTTTTCTTCAACCTCATTAACCTCATATTAAGATTAGTTTATTTTTAAATAAAAAAATTAAATCAACCAGAACACAATATTTTATTATAATAATAATAATATTTAAGTGGAAAATTATAAATATATAGGTATATATTAATTTCATATTGTTATATTATAGGACCGTTTAAATAATATTTTAATTTAAAGCATATAGAGATGGTTTAGGATATGGTATTTCTACATAATAATAATCAGTTAAACACGTGATCAGTTATTAAATGAAAAAATGATGGTAAATATTATTATAAAACGTTCTATTGCGAAAAAAACTTGTGTAAATTTTCCTTTCTAAGAGAATTTCTTCTAAAACATTTGAGTGAACATATCAAAAATATGTACTACCACACAATTTTTTAATACTAAGGACGCAATTTCTGCCATGTAACTTCATATTTATGTTAAATAATTCTTATTCAAAAACGAAAAACATATAATAAATTATTTTTATATCACAAAAACACCTTTTAATTATTACATTTTTTTCTTATACATATGTCAATTAGACCTTGTCACCCTTCTTCTCTAATGATATGCATGATGTAAGCATCGTATTATTATTATTAAAAATTTTAATATTAAATTTAAAATTTTATCAAAATAAAATTCTTTCACCTATTAATACTAATCAGTATGATGAGTGATGACTAAGGATCCACCAAACTTAAGTTTTTCTTTTCATTTTGTGGTTTAATTTCTGGTAATGTGCAGAAATTTTACCATAACTTTTATTAGGTACTTTTAAATTTTATTCTTATAATAATAATGCAAGGATATGAGAAATAATGAAAGAATAGGACAATAAATTTAAGGATATGAATGTGAATTTATAGGTATATGATTCTAAGCAAAACTGTTATCATTGCGGTTACATATCAAAATTTTGTCTAATTTTTATCAATTTTTTCTCATTTTAGTTTTTATTAAAAAACCTTTAATTTATTTTGAAATTTTTGTGCCAAGTTTTTTGAAAGCTTTCATCTATGCTTTTCAAACGTACAAAAAAAATTTACATTCATAATACCAAATGTTTTTATTTATTCATTGCGTATCTATTATAGTCGTATCTATCAAATTTGACAAAAATTTGGAAAAACTTTGAAGGAAAATATGGACATTTAACTCCATTTTACAAAATATGTAATTACACAATAATAACAAAAATTTTGTAATATGATTAAACTTAAATTTCCTTGATTCTAAAATTCGAAGCCCTTTCAAAAAAATATGATTTTTAACTTGTATTTATTTTCTAAATATAATACGTAGATTATACTTTTATTATAATAAGTTCATGGACTGTTTCAAAAAAGGTGACGTTTTACAAGACGTATTTTAAAGGTTACCTATGGTTAGACATATTTTAAGTTAAAGGTTATGTTTCGAAGGTAAATATTTACTTTTAAAATCTTCAAATAATTTTTATTCACTTATTTACTCTTTTCTTAAATTATAGGTATATTTTCCTCAATTTTTTCTCATTTTAGTTTTTATTAAAAAGCCTTTAGTTCAGTAGTTTTAAAAACTCTTTAGTTAGTACAGTTGACCAAAATTTTGTTGGCACTTATTTTAATCAAAATTTTGTAGATAACCTATGTTAATCATCGCTTAGATATATCATTATATACTTTGAATTTAAACTGAAGTATATGGCATCTTCTTTTTCAAAAACTTTCCTTAAATTATAGATTTTGTTTGAGTAGACACAATTATCTCTATCAAACATATTCATGCATTCTCCAGTATATCTCATAAAGTTTCTATATTTTTCAGTAGTTTTCAGCAGTAGTAGTTTATTTTTGATCTAAAACAAATATTAGATACTTAAAAGTTTTTGTATGGAAATTTTATAATAATTATAGTAACTTTTTTAATTTCTACAAAACAAAATAACGGAAAAATTTTTTCAGAAGAATTTAATACATATACACACAGTATTAAAATATTTACAAAATAATACTTAGCTACTATATTTTGTAAAACTTTTAATATCTTCGTCTTGCATTTTTATATTTTTATACCCGTATGAACTGTGTTCAAGGGTATAATAAATTTACCATTACGTTTGTGACACCTTAAAGGGGTCGAGCTAGATATAGTGTCAAAGGTGTGGATCGGCTCAGAATCGAATTCTGAGTCGATTAAGTCATGTACGTCCGTCCGTCCGTCCGTCCGCACGATAACTCAAAAAATAAAGGAGCTAGGAAGCTGAAATTTTTTTTACGTCACTTTTGCAAAATTGTTAGTTTTGCTATTTAAATCCAGCATTTTCGGCAGCCGCGTTCGAGTAGCTAACATACAAATTATTTCTTTAAATGGAAATAACTCAGTACCTATTCAAGCAGGGTATCTGAAATTTTGCAAATGATGATCAAGTTTTTTGGCAACAACTTCTGTAAAATTTGGTTGTGGTGGTATGATAGGTTCGGGTAGCTACCATACAACTTATCTTTTTAAATGAAAATAACTCAGTGTCTACTGAAGTTAGGAACCTGAAATTTAGTAAAGAGGTGTCAAGTTACATGCCAAGAACTTTTGTAAAATTTGGTTGGTTCAGGCTTCTTGCACCTCTTGAAACTTAATGAAGCTAGGGGTCTGAAGTCTTACAAATGATGGTCAAGTTTTATGGTCACAATTTCTGTAAAATTTTCGTTGTGCTGGTGCAACAGGTTCGGGTAGCTGCCATACAACTTCTTTTAAATAAAAAAAACTCAGTGTCTATTGAAGCTAGCTATCTGAAATTTAGTGAAAATATGTCGAGTTACATGCCAAAAACGTTTGTAAAATTTGATTCTTCTAAAGCAGCCGGTTCAGGCTTCTTGCATTTCTTGGAACTTAATGAAGCTAAGCGTCTAAAATTTTATAAATGATTATCTAGTTTTATGGCAACAGTTTCTGTAAAATTTGGTTGTGCTTGTGCAATAAATTCGAGTAGCTGTCATACAACTCCACAATTTACATAAATATATACCTGTAGTTAACGTCGGTACTAAAACATCTGAAAGTTTATGAAAGATGATCAAGTTTTATAGAAACAGGGCATATTACGTTCATAGGGGTATCCTAGAGTTGATACAGTCTCTTCTACTGCACTCTTCCTCGTTTTGTAATTAAAATATTATTGAAACAAAAAATAAATTCTTTCATTTCTTAAGTTTTCCTCAAGTTTTATCGATGCACTTTTTTTCAGAAACAAAAACAATATGGTTAGATAATACAAAGAATGGTGTCAAAATTCAAGCAGAAATAGAACACAATAATAGCACATACTTTAACTTCTTACAAAATGCAACAAAAAAAAATTAACAGGAATATTTTTAATCCTTACTTTGCTTTTAAAAATGCCATGTTATTGTCATAGCATATCCTTTTCTTATCATAGCATCCCACTGCATTATTAAAGATTTAGATATTATATAATATGTAATATATAAACCCAAAAACCCATTATAATGTAAAAAACATATTTAACAAAAGTTACTTTTAGTTTTTTAATACAAAAATTAACAAAAAATCCTTATTATTTTTTCATTAAGGATAATATAATATTTACTTTAGAAAAAATATTTGTAATGGTTCTGTAACCGTTTTAGAAAATTTTTGAAACTTTTGTTTTTTTTTTTTTATGTTAATTAAAAATTTTAATTTTACACAAATAACTAAGAAATTACATTTTTTTGGTATAATAAACTTTGTTTTTTAAATAACATTTTCATTTTCTTAAATAAAAATTTTGGAAGATTAATTTTTAACAAGTAATTTTAAGATCATTTTGTAAACACTATAATATGATTAGATACTACATAGGTTTTTTGTTAGATTTAATTTTTCTTATTATTTTATCTTGACTAACTGTGCTTATTTGGAGTCACAAAATTTCCCAATCTGTGAAATTTTTATAATGTAAAGGTTTTTTTCATAACATGTGGGAAGTAAGGTTATATGAGATAGAAGAGGAAGAATAGGTACGATACTGATATCGACATGTTATTGGTTAATGAAAAAATGTTTTAACACAAGTGCGCAATTTTACAAGTTGCAAAATATAAAGTAACATCTCACAATACCTATGTTGTTATGATGAAAAAAAATATGATATATAAAACCTGGTAGGGTTAAAGTAAAAGTTTTTGGAATTGTTTTTTTAATTTTGCGAATTTTAAAAGAAAAATTTTTGAATTTTAAATTTTTCAAAACAGTCTCTACATTTATGCAGATTAGTTTGATTATGATCTGTATTAATTTAATTATGATCTGATTATGAGACTTTATTAATTTGATTATGATCTATTAACCCATTATCCAAAATTTGCATAGATCAAAACTTTTTAAACCTTTGCAGCACCTTAAAATTTTACACTGTCTTTTAAACATGGCACCAGCTTAAAAAAAATATCTCCAAAAACTGTAAAGATGACAACTTAACTTTCTCATAAGACTTTTGTTTCGCAACTTGTTATCAAATTCTAAACAGAATGTTGAACGAATCTGTGTTGAAAGGAATAAAGTGTCGAATATAGAAATAACGAAAAATTATTAATATGATTTAAGGGTCAGGGTCAGAACAACGAAAAATAAGTATTAAAATAGTTCTGTTACAGATCAGTTAAAAAATTTTTGGATCAGTTTTAACACATTCTTAAATCGCAAAAGGTTTAGAAATATTAAATAACTATTGCAGTACCTTTCATTATCAAGAAGTAACACTTTTACACAGATTTATCTTAATCAGTTACAGAAAAATTAATAATTTAAAAAATTAGTATTTTTAATAAGCACTCGCGCTCGAACAGGCTAACACGGCTTAACAATAATATTATAAAATTCAAAATTTATTAAAGACAAATCATTGAAAAAATATTTGAAGCTGGGTCGAACTGAACCGGACAAGGTAATCGATTGTACACAAATTAATTCAGTAAACTTCTTTCACGGGATAATATTTATGCCAATTTTAGACTCAATTGGTTAAACTGTTAAATCAGGGAAACAAAAAAATATAAAAGTAATTTATTAGACCTTCGTATAGAAGACGGTTTAACAGAATTTGAAGATTATTTGTCCGGGACCTTTTCTAAGGCCATTATGTTGTCCTCTGAGGACATAAATTCCACACAAATCGTAAAAAAAACAAACAAACTTTCTGCTCTATATTAGATAATATTTATGGAGCATAATCTGAATTTTAGAATATATTTTTATCAAGTTTAACTCGATATTTCCACAATTAAACAATAAATCCCAATAGCAAATCATTCAAATTAAACAAAAAAGTTTAGGCATTTCCAGACAGAAAAATAATATTATAATATATTAATTATGTTTCTAAATAAAATTATTTCTAAATTAGGTTAATATGTAAAACTTTTAACAATGTTTTTTTTTTCAATATTACAATAATCTTTTAATTTAGTTTTGTGAATGAATAAATATATTTTTTTTAACACGAGCCTATCATTCAAATCTTTTTTAAACCTTTATTTTCTTTTTATTAATAAATTCAAATTATTAAAGTTTTTTATTGTTTTTTTTTCTTTTGTTTATATGTTTTACATAACAGATGGCAGACACGTGAATGTTCAATTAATCATTAAATTCAAATACAATGTTAAGAAATTCCTTCATTAGTCAAATTAACAGCATATTATAACCTTTTCATTCATTTTTTACAAAAACCATATATAATGGAATAAAACAATTGATTTTTTTTATTATCTGATTTTTTTTACAACAATGCCACATTAAAAAAAAACCAAAAAACCAAAAAAAGGCTTTAAAAAAAAAGTTCTTCATTAACAATTAAAATTTAAGATCATCGCAGTGGAATTCAATAATAATAAAATGGCCACGTTTTAACAATTGATTCTTGTTGAAAACAAAAAAAAAATAAGAAATATTATAATGAAATAATAATGAAATTTAAAAAAAATTTCTTTAAAAAATAAATAAGATAAATAACTTTTAATATATAATTTTATCGATGTTTCTTTTTTATTCAATAAAATGTCCATCTCTTTTTCTCTCACAATAATTTTATTTCTTATTATGGATTTTATTATTTTTTTTTCTTTTAAAAATTTCTTAAATCAATTTTGTATTATTTTTTTCTTATTTGAAGTTTTGAAAGCTTTCATTAGATGTGTCCTAAATTAAAAAAGCATTTTGGTTCAATTTTGTTATGTTCCATTTCGACGTTGTATACATTTAGTCTCATGAAACTTCTGTGTCATTGACTTTTGTCCCGAACAAAGACGTCTCAGTTTTTTTTAATGGGTTTTTTACCTAATTAAAACGAGTCAAAAGTCTCATTGAAATAAAAATAAATTTCGGAATCAAAAAACGCTATTTTTTTTCCTTCATGAATTCAAAAAATATATAAAATTCTAAATTAGGAGGGATTTCTCAAATTAAAAGGAATTTGAAGGTATTTGCGAAATCAGGGTTTGCTTTTGTTCCATAATATATATACATAATATATTTATAAATATTCTGTAAAATGTGGTAACTCTGGTAAAAAGTAATCCACTATGAAACTCCTTCAAATTCACAATCTAACATAAGCATACATGTATACACTTATTCAGCGAAAGAAGCAACCCTGATTTTACCATCAGCTATAAAATCCGTGTGAATCTGGTATATACACATAATATACATTAACATAGTTATATTCTGGAAAAAGCCTATAATCTTAATTTTGTAAACGATTATAAAATCCTTTCTAATTCAGTTTCTTTCATATGTCATTGTTTTTGGATTTATGAAAGAAAATTTCTTGTTTAGAATACTCGATAATCATATATGAGAAGAGTATAATTATATTTAATTCGATATTTTTAATATATGAATTTTCATATTTTTAGAGAAAAACCTTTTACCATTTTGTCTTCTGACCCTTTGAAGTGAGTTAATAGTGAGCACCCTTCTGACGCTTCCTTTTGAAGTGAGTTATTAGTTCAAAAGATCCATGGGACTTTTTTTTTTTTTCAATGAATTAGAAGTTCCTTGATGTCTCATTTCTGGCGTCGGAACTCTGGCCTTGTACCGTTAAAAATATATAATATAAAATATATTTAATACCTTCCCACTGACCTATACTACTTAATGTGAGTAATATAATATTTAATTTTTCTTCACAAAAATTGAACAATATGATATTTAATAATCAATAAGATTATAAAACAATGCAAATTGTATTCTTTTGTAATACTTAATTAAATAACCGCAAAATGATTTTATATTTTTTTGTATTTTTTAACAATTACAGAATACATTTTCTCTGAATTTATAAATTTTTACAAATATTTTTGCAAAAAACTTTTTTGGCCCTTATATATTTGGAATTTTTCCAATTTACTTACTTACTGTCTAACTATTTTATTTTGTCTTTTTTTTTTATTCTTTAAAATACATTTTTAACAAACTATAAAATGCCCATACCATACATAACCTACTAAAGTTTTTTTTTTTAACTTAATCTAATAATTTATTTTTGAGAAAAATTTACAAACCAAAGAAAATCTAAACAAGAATGTTTTCCTTTTAGGAAAATTAAAACGAAAAAAAAAAAAAAACTTTGAATATTGCAATTTAGATAGAAGAAGAGTAAACAAACATAAGCAATTGAACGCACAAGTAAAACTGTGTAAAGCCTTTTAAAATACTAAAGGAATTTATGGTATCTGAATGATATACATAATATAATTAATATATTGTGTGTATGTATGTGTATGTAAAATCTTACTATAAATGTTCATAAAATCCGAAACTTCTTTTTTGATATTAACATCCCTATAAACACACACGGCTCAAAGAAATAGTGCCAAACGAAATAGCATCCAAAAGTAAAAAATGTATAATATGATCCAAAAAGAAAACATTCAAATATTTTTGGATCTTATTTCATTCTTCTTTTAACCATATTTCATTTACTAAAATAAATCCAAATATTATATTTTTGTTTCATATTTAATTTTTCAAAATTTTTAAACTTTTGGTGTCGTTATAATTGCAATACAACGCACAGAAAATATTTTTATTAAAATATATAAAAAATTTGGGTCATAAAATCAGGGTTTCTATAATTTGGTTAAAGGAAGTTTAGAATATAATATAATATGTAAAAAAATAATTAAGATGGGTTTTATATTTGGTTATAAAATTAGAATTATACACTTTTCCCAGAATATGTACTTGCAAGATTATAAAATGAGAAGGATTTTAATAATAGTTGGTTACATAATGAGCGTTATTTACAAACTCTGGAAAAAGCTTATAACCCTGATGTTGTAATCAATTATAAAATCCCTTCTAATTTCCGTTCCGACTTATTTTGTTACTTAATGTTACTTTTTTTATGTTAATTAAATTTTCAGAAAAAAAAAAAATTTATTATTTTGGACGGTATTCATTTAGGTTTGAACTTTGTTTGAACCTTATTTCATTCTTATTTCGATCTTATTGCATTTAAAAAATTTTGAATAAATTAAAAAAAAACACAAATATTTTGGATCTTATTTCATTTTTTCTTTTGGATCCTTTTTCATTTGATTCAATTTCGCTGAGTTCTGAGTTGTATATAAATTGTTGTATATTATATATCTCTATATACCCTTTAACCGAAGATTATTATATGTTTAGTAAACCGTAAGGAAAATTTCATAAAATATTTGAATTCTATTATAAAAAGGTTACATCTTAAAGATGTCTATTGTTATATTTACAATAATATTGTAAGTAACATTTAAACATATACATCATTAATTAGCAAAAATATATATAAAAGTAAGAAAAATATTAAAGTAAACAAAATAGTATAAAATAGTAAAAAAGAAATATAAAAAAGTTTTCAACCGAAACCCAACTAATTTGGAAGAATAACAATTTTTTGATAAAATGGGGTCAGTAAAAATTAAAATGAATGAAAGTTATTAACTTTGCTTTTAATATATGAATGGTTTAGCAAACCTTTTATGTCACAATTATAGTCTAATTGTGAAAGCATAAATTTTGATAAAATTGTTAAAAGCTTTACTTAACTAAACTAAAACTTTTATGTACTTATTAAAAATATTTGAATTGAATTTTTAATTATTACGTATATTTTATTTTTTTTTCTGATAACATAATTATTATTATATGGGGACGCCATATTAATTTTTTTCTATGTTAATTCGTTCTTTTGTGTTCGTTAGATTATATTCATAATACATATAATAACTACTACATATTCCTAAACGGAAAATTTTTTATTTATTTACTTGATATTTCTTCACCTTTTCACCTTTAATAAACAAAGATTATTTTAATCCAGTGTTTCAAATATTTGCCGTAATCCGTAAAATGACGATAATATAAATACTAAATTTGTAGATTATAAAACTTAAGTTTTCTGTGTTCAGTCCCAGTTTTTCATAAAATAATTTGCTATAAAATACCTTAACTTTAAATTGTTTGCATTCTTAATTTTATTTTGCTTCCCAGTCTTGCAAAGAGTGTAGAACATCCACTAATGACTAAGTCATAAATTATTTATATTTGATCAAGCTTTAGTTTCTGGAATCTGTAATTTAACTAAGCCATTGTTCACTCGTAACTATTGAACAAAAAAGACTATGAGAAATAAATATTTAATTAATTTACCTTTTAATATCTTTAATAAAACATTGGGAAATTCTCCACATTTATTTTTTAATAACGTACTGAATAGGTGCATCAGATCTTGAAGATTCTAGGTTTTACTCAACATTTGCTTCCATTTTTTCGATTCCCGACTGTTTTTCTCCAGTTAGAATCTAAAGATTCGTGATATCTGCTGATATTTTATTACTACAATGAAGATTCGATTGCCCTAGACTTCTTCAACCATTATAGGTTTTATTTCTATATACGAAAATTAAAATCATAAATATTATTTACATTTATTTATATTACTTTCATTTTTGATATTTGATGCCAAAAGCGTTTAGGAAATTTTTGAGATAAGCAACCTCTTGAAGGTCTTTACTTTTATAAATTGCACAAATGTCAGAATCTGTTTTTTTTTTTTGGCTGATAACTAGTATTTGAATGTTAGACTGATAAGCGCCTGTTTATAACACCGATATATTTTAAAAGAAGAAAGAAAGTATGCAAGAAAATAGAGTTATAATGCTAATGTAGGTATATAGAGAAGTGCGAATATATATTGGGAATACTTTATATTCTAATTATAGAAATTGATATAAACTGTTTAGCACTCAATCATTACGGTGAGACAGTACTAGGTTTATCTCATGAAAAATTGCTTAAAGTTCAATAAATTGATATACTATTTTGTTCATGTTTAAGTTATAAGTTTCAATTAAACTAAAGATAAAAATTATTTATATTAAACTGTATTTAAAGTAAATTTTTCCAATTACATTTCTATAAATATTAAAATAACAGATCCTCTTAACATAGAACAAAAAATGATAAAATCATATAAAAGATTTCAACAAACAGAAATGTACCTACTGTAAAGAATAATATTTAGATGTTATTATTTATTTATTTAACAAAATACAGCAAGGTTTGTATAACAGTTTTCAGTTAACATTTTACTTAAATTAAAAAGTGTAATGTAGATAATAATAATTTTTTTATGAATTTCAATTCACTCTGTTAATTGTTAAGAATTTTATAGATTTATCTTACAAAAAAAAAAAAATAAACGCAAAAATTTTCATCACCCATGCAGTATAAAATATACGTACCTATTAGTGATAATCTTACATGTAACCAAAAAATTTTAATGTTAAATAAAATTTATAAATGTTAAATTTAGTACAAAATGAAAATTTGAAAAAGAAAATTTTTGGAAATTGTTTTGAAACAGTATTCTGCAAAAAAGATAATCTGTATAATATTTGAAATATCTGCTCAAAATTAAATTTTTTTTATACCGTAAAAAATATTTCTGCTTTTTTTATTATTTTTGAAAATAATCAATTTTTTTTTTTTTTTTTGTGCTAAGTCTGCTGTACCAAATTTAATACATATAAAAATTTTAGTACGCATGGATATGTTATTATCACAAAAGTTAACTAACCTTCATATACAAATCAAATAAAAAAAAAAAGATATTATTATTATAATAAAGTTTTTTTTTTTTGGCAGCTATTCAGTACTAAAATCTTCATTAGAAACTCAGTCGGTATTTGACCATTAGAGTGTTGATAACAGATTAACGCGTATTTTTTTTTTTTTTCAAAAAACACAAACATAAGAAAAAAACAAAATTAAAATATGTAATTGTAGATTTTATTAAAGAGAAAGAAAACCAAAAAAAAAAAAAAAAAAGAAAAGATTATTTTAAAATTTACATCATAATTTTCGTAAATGATTAAAATTAAAAAAAAAAAAAATTATAAAATATATGAAAGTTTCCATCCATAAGTATTTAATATAATTTATAAAAAAAAAAATAAATACGATAGAAAAAAAAGGAAAAACATATTTTAAAACAAAAAAAAAAAAAAAAAAAATTGCGTGACTAAAATAATGAAAATAGTACGTGTTTATATAAATATTATAAATAAATATATATAGACAAAATATAATATTATAATGTATGTAAATATAAATTCTTAAATACATACATACATAATACCTATTTTTATGTGTTAAAAAATTTTTAGAAAAATATATTACATAAAAAAGAAAAAAACGTGATCGTGATTTGTGAAATGTGTTAAGGATAAAATAATTTTCCAAAAATTTGACACAATTCAAAGTGCGAGAAAAACAAAAAATGAAATATAATAAAAAATAAATAATATAATTATAATTTGTGTGAATATACTATTCATATAATATAATATATATAATAATATAAATATTATATTATTCGTCTGTTTGTTGTGTTTGCTGTTAAATTCATATAAACATCAAAACCGTTATTAATTATCAATTAATAATCCTTTAAGTTTTTTTTGATAAATTATTTTACATAATTATAGATATAATAAACTACACTAGGAGTTACTATACAGGAATAACTAAATTTAAGAGGATTAAAATAATAAAATAATTATAGAAAAAATAATGGTAAAATCATTGAAATAAACCGTTAATTTTATTTTGTTAAAGAAAAATACTTTAGTTTAGCATTTAAAATTTAAATTAAAAATATTCAAAATTCATGTTAACTATGATTTAAAAAAAAAAAAATGTTTTAAAAGAATGTAAATTATTATAGCTTTTTATATGTGGTTGCAAAATTTTTTTTTCTGTCTCTATTTTTAAATAAAAAAGCCTTTTTTTTCATTTTTTTTTTTCTTTTTTATTTTTTTAAAGAAAATTGTATAATATTTTCTGACTAAAAAGTGCTAACAAAATCCTTTATGGAATTCTTCACAAAACATATTATTATCTATTGAGTTAAAGGACTATACTTATAAATTCTGTATAGATAAGAAAATAATGAATAACAGATAATAATATGATTTTTGAGGTTAACCGGAACACCAAGATTTTTTTTTTTTTTTTTGATGGGAATATATTATATTCATTATTATTTGCATGTGTGTTGTACAATATAAAATTCAAATGTATATTATATTTCCATTTATAAAATATATAATCATATTTTTGGAGATTTGATAATTTAATTGTATAAAAATAAAATTTAATTTAAATGTTTCAAGAAAAATGCTTCGTCCTTTTTTTTTGTTTTGAAAAATAATTAATTTAAAATAAATGAAAAAGTTTACCGGTGTATATAAGTATTATTATTTTATACAAACATGTTAATATGAAACGTGATTTACTTATTTTTTTCATAGGTAATTTATATTTTATATTTTTTTGGGATTTGATTTATTTGTTGGAGCATTTTTGGATATTATATTGTTTTGAAAATAAAAAGCTAAACGCCTTTACAAGAGAAATTATTTGTGTTTATAAAAAAAATAATAAAAAGAATTTAATTGCGAAACAAAATGAAATTTGAAATAAGATCCTAAAAAGGATATATTCAAATTAATGTAAAAATTAAAAAAAAAATATATTTAAAAAAGTGAAAACAAAAATATTAGTAATAGATACTTAAAAAAGAATAAAAAAAAAAGTGATAAGTGGATATATGTAATAAAAAAGCAAAATATGTAAAGATCTAATGTAAATCTTTTCTATGTTTTAAAATAAAACTTTTGAAATTACAAACATTTATATAAAATTTTTAAATATTAAAATAAAATATATTTAGTTTTTTAAGATTCATTATTATCTATTAAAAATTTTTGATTTCGGTAATCCATTAATATCGTAAAAGACAAAAAAAAAAAAAAATACCAACATATTATGACAAATAATTTATAGACAATGCACATCCTTATTAAATAATCCCTGTTTGTTTAGAATCAATCGAATTTCATTTCAATGATATTAAATCGAACCGTTTAGATTTTCCAAATTTTTTTATTGCTTTCTTTTTAAGTTTTAAATTTTTAGACAAATTGTAATATAGTAATAGATTGTTATTTGAAAATTAACTTGTAAACATTATAAAACAAATAATTAGCTTTATTAAACTATTAATTACTACTTAAGCTTAAATGATTTATTGAATTGATTTGTAGAAAACACACATAACTAACATAATATATTATGCCTAACAATATTATTATAAGCTTCAATTTTTTTTGTATATGATTTTTTTGATTAGAATTACAATAATTTATTGTATGTTATAATATTTTGAAACCATTTCTTAAACAAAATTTTAATGTATACAACCATATGAAATTCCTATTTATATTACAAAATTCATTTCAATTCAATTCCTTTTTAAATTTTTTTAATTCCGCAATTATATTTTTTTAAGTATGTTTTAACAATTTTCTAAAAAAAAAATATACAATACAAGGATATTTTCCAAAGGTTAATGATTACTTCTTGTAACTGACCTTTCTAACCTTCAAAAATACTTCTTTTTTTTTTAATATTTTGCCATTTTTTTCCCAAAAAAAAAAACAACAACAATATTAAAAATATAAAAATTATCCTTAAAAATTTTGAAAATAAATCATTAATCAGAAGAAAATTTATTTTTCCTTTTCTGGGAAATATTGGTAAAAAAAAAAAAAAGATACAAAAAATAAAAGTAATTTAATATAGATATAATACAAAACGAAAGAAAAAAAAGGATAATACCATAGCAATAATAACAAGTCTATATAAAGTTAAATAGAATAAATTCGTATTAATTATTATATGTATATAAAACAAAACAACAAAATACAAAAAAAAAAAAATAGAATAGAATAAAAAGAGAATAAAGAAAAAAAAATATATACCTATTATAAGAGTTTTTCACCTATTTGATGTTTTTTTGAAAAGAAAATTTAACGAGTGTAAAATAAAAGTGAAATAAAAAGCTAAAATAAATTAAATTTTTTTTTTTTTTTTGCGATGAAAAAATATTTTTAAAAAATATAAAAGAATACAAAAAAAAAATTTTTTTTTTAATACATTTCTTATTATTTTTATTGATTTCTATAATTTTACGCAACTCTATAGTCCTTTTTGTTTTCATATAACTACATAATTTTTTTCTAATAAAAAAGGATAAAAGGATAATTTATCAAAATGTATATTTTATTACTTATTATTCTTTTTTGTTTTTTTATTTTTTCAGTGTTTGTTTGTAAACATAAAATCAATGACTCAAAAAAAGGAAATATAATATATATATATATATATATATATATATTTTAAAAAACTGAATAATTGATCAAATAATGCAAATTATAAAGAAAATTTTTGGTGTCGAATTGAATTGAAAACAAAGTTATTCTAATTTTAAAATAGATAAATCACTTAAAAATAATTAAGGTCAAATACAAAAAAAATTTCTCAAGGTATTAAAGGAAATGAAATGAAATAAAATAATACAAAAGTTCACTAAACACATAAAAAATTAATTTTATGCAAATAATAAAAGTAACAAAATATTTTTCCTGAAAAAAAAAAAAAAAGAAAAATAGTTGAAAAGAATATTTCTGTTGTTATTCCCAAAAGCGAAATAAAATATATATAAAAAAAAAAGAAAATAATATATTAAACAAAAAGTTATTTAAAATAATATTTGAAAAAGTCAAATAATTAATATAATAAATAATGTAAAAAAAAAAAAAAAAGATAATAAGTAATTTAATTTTATTTGGAATTTAAAACAATTTCAGGAGTAAAAAAATTTTTAATGGATATTTTCATATAAACAACACATGAAAAGGTTTGATAATATTTTATTATTAAAATTTTTAACAAAAGTATTAATATAAAGATCACAGTTTATAAAAATAAATAAATAATAATGGATAAACTTACATTTTGAACCGGTGTTTAATTTTTTTCGAATCATACCTGTACATAATTTGACAATTTTTTTATGGATTCCCCTGTAGTCCCTGTATTCGTACAAACGAGCACCGCAACCGTAATTTCTATAAATAGTTTTAATGATAATTTGGACATCTCAATAGGTAATACTATACCTAGATGCAAATACATCCTAAACTAAGAAATGCTCTTAAACCTTTTATGACACAAAAATATAATTATCTTTCTGAATTTTATATTGATTTTGATTCTAAAAAAAGGAAAGATATATTAAAATGATGAAATGTAAATTTACGCTAGATCAGTTAGTGCAAAAAAAAAAAACACACGTTTTTTTTTCTTCGAAATTTTTAGATTAAATCCTAGATTTTTTTCTGAAATTTAATCTTTGTTTTTTAAGTATTTTTAACTTTTTATATGTTTACATTTTTATTAAAAAGAATGAAATCTGATGTCAAACTTTATTTCCTATACAACGAAAAAAAATTAATGTTAACTTGTAATAAAATCCACTCTAAAATCTAAATGATCCAATGTTGACATTTAGTTATCTTAATTTATTAGTTTAGTTACAAAGTGACACGAAAATGAAAAATGAGATACCGTTATCACAATAAAAAAGAATAAGTAGGTTGAGGTAAATTTATTTATTATTAACTCAATTGAATTTTATAAACAATCTTAATTATGAGGTCCTTTGAATTTTTTCAAAAAAAATTTATCGTTACCTATAATTTCTTTTTGAAATTAGATTTAAAACAAAAAAAACTGTATTTATATTTTTTCTTTTGTGCCTCTCTGTAGCTAAACCAGTTAGACCATACACAACTAATACACAATACTCATAAAGAAAAGTTATGGGATTTTTCCTTTTGTGTTTTAAAAGCTTGTAGTATACTTCTAATAATTATTTATGTTATGTATGGTATATTTCCATATTTAAATAATATGGTATATTATGTCTGTATAATCTGTAAGCTTTTGTCAAACCTTCATACTATATTTTATATTTTAATATAATTTCAATATCTTTTATCTTGTTTTAAAAATTAAAAACTTAAATATGTATATAATATAATTTATTATAAGGTTAATATTTATATTGATTATTAACCTATCAGTTGATTAACAGGTCATTATACTTATAAATTTAAATCTATGAAATAAAACATTTTTTATAATATTTTTTGTAAATATAAAATTTATTATTGATTTTTTTTTTTATAGTTAAAATATTCAATTGTAGTAATTATTTATAATATAATTTTGAAATTTTATTTAATTATTTTAATTTTAATTCTTTTATTGTTGTTTGTTTCGGTTTAATGTACCCATTTTTCCATTTATTTAACTTCTGTTATTGTACCGTTGTAAAAGGTAATGTAGTGAAAAGATAAAGATTTCTTTGTTAATATCAATAGTGTTAAAGGGATATTTTCAAATGTTAAACATGATTTTTGCTTTCTCAATTTAAAAAAAAACTATTCAGTAACTCCAGCTATAAAAATTTCAACATCTTATAGAGAAAAAATTGTTTTTGCTTTTATGGAAATCTATCAACGTACAGTTCCACTGTTTTACCTAAAACAGTGTAGAAGCTTTATAAATAGGAGAACAGACAAATAGAACATTTTTGAATTTTTTGCTTTCGAAATAAACTAAAAATATTTAGATCAAATTAATTTTGTTAAAATTATTTGCATTCAGTTAAATAAACTATTTATAAAAACAATAACGCAAAATTAAAATTAAAAAAAAAAACAATACAATGCTTGAGGGTTTTTTAATATTTACATAAATTATATTAATTAAATAATATTAGTGTCGTTCTGTACTCGAAATTCGAACAAATCGAAGATTAGAAAATTATGAGAAATTCAATAAAAATTTGAGAATTCGTTTTAATTTTGATATAGTTGATTATCTCAACTCTAATATACCCCGCACGAACTTAGTATGTGCTGTTGCTACAAATTTTCAGATATCTGACATAATTTTGTGCTGAAATATAAAACTTATAAAAGTAATTTTGTGAATTTTGACAGCTGCTCGAACCAGTTACACGAAACCAACCAAACAAACCAAATCTTTTTTGATCATCAAAATTGCAGATGCTCAGCTTAATTAAATAAAAAATATAATGGATATAAATTTTGTATTGTATGACAACTTTCCGAACATATTTCTTTAGACCAACAAAATTTGGTCTAATTTATTGTTGGTAGCAGAACTCGTTAACATGAAATTTTACTTATTTTAACAAAATTAAGCTTTATTGACATAGAGCTCATGTAAAAAGAAAGTTGTATGGTAGCTACTTGAACCGAGCGTTTAAACTTGTTCAATTTCAATATCAAAGATGGCATTTTTATAAAACTTAATAAATTACTCCAACCTCTAATATTTTAAAATGATCGTCGACAGAAAATTCTTCACCGGCAATTCAAGCGTACCTAAGCAATAAAATATTTTATTATATTTTTCCATAACATTTCTTTCTACTTTCTTTATACGCTTAGAAATTTATTCGTACGGGGTTTATACATAAGGCAGAATGTAAAGCTAAAGATTTTTAAGGGTTCACATTTCCCAAAAGACAATAAAATCAGTTCAAAAAAGCTTGTAAATTTTTTAAAATTTCTTATGTAAGAAAAAATTCATTAGAATGGAGAGACACATTTTTAGAAATCCCTAAATAATTAGCAAAAGCTGTTAACGTCTATAAAATTATAATGCATGAAGCTTGACAATCGCAAAAACGCAAAACCGTTTTACTTTGTGAAAAAAAATGAATCTTCGTAAACAAAAATTAAAAAAAATAAAAATAAACAGCAAACTTCAATTTTTAACCAAATACCTTTTAGATAGGGGGTGGTACAAAAATATATTTTCTGAATTATTTAGTAAATACCTGAATATATTTAGCAAAAACCTGAGAATATTTAGTGAATACTTGAATTTGACTAGGAAATTCTATATAATAATCTGACTTTCATCAGGATCATTTTCACCGTATTCTTTTCACACTGACACTCAGGTACGTTCTTCATAAATAATTCAGATTTACTAAATTTTTATGCAATCGATAAATTTTGCAAAAAAAATGTTGCGCTGAACTTTATTATTACATTTTGATTTATTTTTTGCGAGACCTGGCTAAAAAAAAAACGAAAAATTAATAGTTATTTTTGCCTGAAATATAGCGAAAATATAGAAAAAGAAGAAGGGTAGTGGTACTTAACCAAAGAAGAAAAAACCTTTCTCGAAGTAAACAAAAGTTGTTATTTCATGTAAATCAGTTCAGTAGTTCTTGTTAAAAAGGATTTAAACTTTTTTATGGGACAAAATAAGCCGATTAAACAATATTATGGCGATATTCATTTTTAATATACATTGAAATGAATTACAGATAATAATGTATGATAGTAATAATTGTTTTTGGCATTGTAATAATTGATTTTATTTAAAAGATTAATTTTATATAAAATGAGAAAATTTTAATTATTATTTAAGCGAAAATTGTTAAAACTACCGAATTATGTCTGGTGCAAATTAACTTCTTAAATTGATTTTTACTTAACTTATATAAATAAATTGCCGCAATAATAAAATTGTTTCAAAATTAAATATTATTTTTACAATTAAAAAATTATTTGAATTAAAATTGGAATTGCAAAAAAAAAATCAAATTATTTCGTAAAAATCTGAATTCATTTAGTAAAATTTTGAAATCCAAAAAAAAACCGGAATTGATTTAGTAAATATTTGAATATATTTAGTAATATACATGAGAATATTTAGTAAATACCTAAATTTGACCAGAAAATTCTATATATTCAGAAAATGTTGCATGACCCACTTAGAAAGATTATTCGTCGTTTTTTTAAGGTACTTGAAAAAACATTTCTGGCCTTAGGTTTATGAATGTTTGTATGTTTGTTTGTGTTGTAATGTTTTGAAAGATATATTATTATTTTCTCATTTCATCAGTTTTAAGTAAAACAAATTGTAGTAAAGCTAAAACATTTTGTGGTAAACTTTCTGGAAAAAAGCTGTATAAGTATTTCCTTTTCTGAAAGCTTTAAAATAATTAAGAGGTATAATAATTGTATGCTTAGTTTTTAAAATATCTATGCAAGAACAATTGAGAGATTTTATGCTAATAAAATCAGGATGACTCGATTTATCCAGAATATTTATATATAATATGTGTATGCGAGATTCTGAATTAGGATGGACTTTGTAGACACTCAAACTACAAACAAACAAAACTTTTTCTTACAATAAAAATTAAGTTTGACTTTATTTCCTTTACGATTTCTACATTATTTCGGTTCGAAGGGATAATTAGGCGGAATTTAATAAAAATCGCGATTTTGCCTTTATTTTTTGGGGTATTATTTCTGAGTACCGTTCAAATACAAAACCTGGAGCTTTTTCTATAAAATTGTTGAAGAAAGTGTCTCTTGACTATTTGCAATTTTTTTAATAAAAAAAAAACAAAAAGAGAAAAGAAAAACTTAAATTTATAATAATAAGTATGTACCTATACCATACATTTAATTATGTATTAAAATAATAATTCACACTTAATTTTTTGCCTTTCCAAAATTAATTTTCCTGTAAACTGAATTTTTTCTAAAATCTTATGTAACAGTTATTATATAGGGTGTTCAAAATTGAGGCATCATTTTGATTTTGACGCCATTTTTTTTCTACCTGGAATTACATGAAGGAACAATGTGTTTTTGTTATTACAACATTTTTTGAAAATGGTAAAAGTTTTCAAGATGTAATTAGGAAATTTCGAAAAAAATTTGGTAGAGAAAATGCTCCAACAAATCGTGCCATCAAGCTAATGGTTGATAAATTTCTAGAAACTGGATCTGTTCTTGATAACAGAGGCAACATTTATCAACGTAGTGGCCGTTCAACCGAGAATGTAGCAGCTGTGAGCAGAAGTGTTGAAGAAGATCCAAAAACTTTCATTCGTCATCGTTCGCAGCAATTAAACATCAAACCATCCACATTATTCAACATTTTGCGTCGTGATCTCCATTTAAAGGCTTATAAGATCCAGCTGACGCAAGAATTAAAACCAACTGACCATGCATTACGTCGGCAATTCGTTTCTTGGGCAATCGAAAAACAAGAAGAAAATGAGAATTTTTTTAACAAAATAATCTTCACCGACGAAGCTCATTTCCAGCTCAATGGCTACGTCAATAAACAGAATTGCCGCATTTGGAGTGAAGAGAATCCAAGGGTTATCTTAGAGCAACAAGTACAACCACAAAAAGTTACAGTTTAGTGTGGTTTGTGGTCAGGAGGAATCATCGGACCATATTTTTTTGAAAACGCAAATGGAAATGCGATTACGGTCAATGGAAGTCGCTACAGGGAGATGATCCGAAGCTTTTTGTGGCGGGAAATTGATGATTTGGACGTAGGGAATATGTGGTTTCAACAGGACGGTGCCACTTGCCACACCGCAAGAGAAACAATGGATCTTTTGAAGGGAAAGTTTGAAGATCGCATTATTTCTCGTAGAGGAGGAGTGATGTGGCCACCAAGATCGTGCGATTTGACACCGTTGGATTTTTTTTTGTGGGGTTTTGTGAAATCGAAAGTGTACAGCAATAATCCCACAACAATTCAAGAGCTTAAAAAGAACATTATCGAGCAGATTTCAACCATTGAGAACCGTTTATTGAATAACGTGATTCAGAATTTTGGTAAAAGATTGGAAGCCTGCCGAAGTAGTAGAGGGGGCCACTTGGCCGACATAATTTTTCATTATTAACCGGAACCTATTTGTAATAAATTAAAATAAAAATATATTTAATATTTCAAAAAAAAAGTCTTTTTTTATTAAAATTAAAATGATACCTCAATTTTCAACACCCGAATATTAACGAATATTATATTAACGAATATTTAAAATGTGCATTTTTAAAACAAGTTTAAATTACTAATTGTCTTGTTTTATTCTGTTCTCTTACTAAAACAACCAACTTAAGGATTCGTTTTAGGGTATTTTTTTTTTTTTTTTATGATTTCATGAAGTGAATAAAATTTTAATTTAGTAACAAATAAAAGCAATTTAAATTATTTTCTGAAATATTCAATTACATTAAGGAAGTTTTCCAGGAATAATATTTTATCATAATTTTAGAAAGCCTTAGGAAAAATCAGAAAAATTAAACTTAGAACATAACAATCTATACATAGTTAGATGCTAATCTTGTTTACTTCTTTTAAAGAACAATAGCGGTTTTTTTTGTGTTAAAGTTAACAAAATTCTAAATGAAGAATAACAGAGGTAAATAATTTTCAAAAAGTTTTTGTTTTTAAAAACTAAAAAAGTTTAATAAAATAAAACAGAAATGTTATCCCCTTAACTTCTTCGTATAGAAACACAAACAGGTAAATATTTTTTAAAACAAAATCTACATTTATATATTATTACATTAATATTTCCACTATTTGGGTATATATATAATAATATCTAAATATTCATGTGACTGTACAAATTTTAGGAGGATACAAATTTTCTGTTAACAAGAGTATTTAGGACTTTATTTTCTCGAATTTATGTAATTATTAATATCTTATAATTTTATATTCTATCATGAAAAAAGTTTTAAAAAAGAATTTGAATTAACAACAACATTCTGTTCTGGAAAATATAATTTTCCAAATTTTTCTCAAAATCCAATAGCAAGCTTTTCAAGTTTAACGCATTCTATCAGTTATTTATTCAGATATGACAAATTATTTATACTTTTGCCCTTCAAAAATACTCTAACATTTAACAGATTACTTATGTAATACAAATAAGATGAGATTATATTTTTAGTTGTTGTGTCTTCCTTAAAATCTGCGTTGTGGAAATTAAATAAATATTTGCCTAGTTTCATTTATTTAGTTTAAAGCAACTAATCGACTCCCTGAACCTTTTTTAATTCATATTTTTAAAGCGATTCCGAATTGTTGAGGTTACATGCAGGCGCATAAACGTGTGCCTGGAAATATAAAAATAATATAATTTTAATATAATGACTCAGAGAGTTTTAAAATATTAAAATTTATTAAAATCGCAAGCTTAAATTTCTTTCGCGATTTGAATAACACTTGTTTTTAATATAACTTCAATTAATATGTATTTGAAAATAAAAAATGATGTAAGTTAACATTTTAGGTTCTTAAAGGTAGAGAATGAAATTTTCGGTTTTAAACTCATCTCTTTACACATTATCAAATATTATGTAAATGGATAAAATTGCTGAATCACGATCGTTTTCTTTATACATAATTTATTTTATATCTGCGAATAGATGTTTTCTGGAACTGAAAATTGGAGAACTGAAAAAAAAAACATATCTTACAGAAATTGGCGTATCGTTTAATGCACATACTGTTAAACAAAAATTTTATAAAACATTGCAGAACAGATAATATAAAAACAAATGTATATAATATTCTCGAAAAATAACTAGTTAATGAAAAAAAAGAGATTATGTTGTACAATTTTCATATAACTATAACTTAATTTAAACAAGATAGAATCTAAACCAACAGTTATTAAAAGCGCACATTTCCAAAACACAATACAAACGGTTTAGAATTGTGACTTACACAAAAATTTGTAAATTTAGGAAATAAAATTTAAGAAATTTTTCGTAATGAGAAAATATTTCAAAATAGGACTTTTCTGGAATTTTGAGGAGCTGTAAGTTCGGAACCCTATATAACTAAGGAAAACCGTTAACACACGTAAAGAAATATTACTGGAGCTTGCCGAACAAAAATTTGTACAGGTGCTGAAGTTACAGATGCCTAAAAATAGCAGATTTTCAATTTTTCAGTCCTAATACCTCTTAAACAGGGGGTGGGGCAAAAAACTTTTCTGATGAAACTTATACTAATTCTAAAAGTTCTTTCTGTTTCACGGACAGTGTGGAACTAATAAGCACATTTTTTCAAAATTTTTTTGGAAATGTGCTAAAAATTATTTTACTCAGGTGCAATTTAGTTTTTCATATTCTTATTCAATAATTTTTTATTGGACTTTCCTAACATAGTCTATTGAGTGAATCAAATCATAGTAAGTATATAATAATACTATATATTATAGTAATGTGTGCTTGCATTGCAAGCGCCAAACAGATAATTGAAACGCATGATGAAAAAGCATGTTGAAAAAGGATTGTAACACAGATTTTTATAGTAAGGGATCATGAACGCTCTCATCCTCCAACAGAACGGTCTTGAACCATGGTCCAGAAACAAAAGTTGTAAAGGTGGTCAAGATCTGTGTAATACCCCACATGATAATATAACATTGTCTTTTATATTGAGGGCTTATAAACAGTTTCAGAAACCAAGCAGGGCGTGCTAGACAATGGTCCCCAAACTAAAGTTGAATAGCTCGCCAAGATATTTTTAATGATACCACACATGATAATATACAGTTTACTTTTACATTAAGGGCTTATAAACGATCTCAGGTACCAAGAAGGTCATCCTAGAATACTAGTCCCCAAACTAAAGTTAGAGACCTCGACAAGAACTTTTCAATGATACCCCACATGATCATAAAGTCCAGAAACAAAAGTTGTTAAGTTTGCCAAGACCTTTTTAATGATACCGCACATGATAATATACAGCTAACTTTTATATTAAGGGGTTATAAACGATCTCAGGAACCAAGAAGGGCGTCCTAGAATACTGGTCCCCAAACTAAAGTTGGAGAGCTCGCCATGATATTTTCAATTATACCTCACATGATCATATACAGC
Source organism: Poecilobothrus nobilitatus (assembly GCA_947095535.1). NCBI lineage: Eukaryota > Metazoa > Arthropoda > Insecta > Diptera > Dolichopodidae > Poecilobothrus > Poecilobothrus nobilitatus. The sequence goes on from OX352773.1 coordinate 232,681,168, forward strand.
TGATTTTATATCAAAGGCTTATAAAAGCTTTCTGGGCCCAAGCAGGGTATCCCAAAACCAAAGTCCCGAAGCAAAAGTTGTTAAGTTCTCCAAGACCTTTTTAATGATACCACACATGATAATATACAGCTTATTTTTATATTTTGGGCTAATAAACGGTCTCAGGGACCAAGAAAGGCGTCCTAGAAATACTGGTTTACAAACAAAAGTTGAAGAGCTCGCCAAGACCTTTTCAATGATACCCAATATGGCGATAGGAATCCCCATACAACATATAAAAGGCTAAAAGGGCTCCTTTGGAACCAAAAACATGTAATTTCAGTAAATTTCATGTAAATTTTTCTGGATGGTTTCACACCAAACGCTATCAAATGCATTTTGCACAAATCTAGAAGTGCTTCATCTTTATACCAGTACGATAAGTATCGGGTATAATAAAATTACTCCTTCGTTTGTAACACCTCGAAATGAGCGAGCTAGATATAGCTTCGAAGGTATGGATCAGATCACTCAAAATTAAAGAAAGTTAGAATCTTGAAATTTACACAAAATATTCTGCGAGCAATTTGTAGGTTTCCTATTTTTTTTGGTTGAGTTCCGACCAAAACTTCGGGTAGCTCTCGAACACCAAACTTTTAGATCCCCACATTTTTTTTTAAATAGAACTATGAAATTTTAACTGCTGATAGATCTTATAAAAATATTAATTTTATTTTAATAACTTTTTTTTCTAGCCCCACCCGTTACGGAGCTACAGCTCCCCAAAAGTTCAAAAAAGCTCTATGTTTAAATTGTTATAGCACAAGTTGTATAAGGTATATTTTCATTTTGTAAACGCCAAACGATTACTGCTTTTATTAGCTTTAAAAGTATATATACCATACTATGGATAAAGGATACTACAAAACTAAAATTTTGCAAAATCCTTTAACCCTTCTTTCTTCTAAACGGTTTAAGGTGGAAACTTGAAATTTTGACAGAAGTTAGATTTTTGAAAATACGTATGAGCTGTAAGGAGCTGTAAGGGGTCAAAAACTAAAAATTTCCTATTTTTAAACACCTGTAACTTGAACACCTGTTAAAAATTTTTTGAAGTAATACATAAAAATTAAAGCTGCAACATTATACTCTTATTTCTGTTAACAACTTTTTTTAATATTATAGGGTTACTTTATAATTGACAAAAGTGTTACTTGATTTTTTCAAATTTTCTAACAAATTTCTTTAACGAATTTTTTGCATTTTGTTTTACACGGTAGCTTGAAGAATTTTTATTTATATGATATTGATATACATACATACTTATATAATATCATGTTTATTTACATATCGTATATGTCACTGATGAATGAATGATAAGAGTATAGATGTATATTATATAGCGCCTTATTTACATACATACATATATGTATTTTATTGTACTTATAAGAAATTATTCTATGAATGGAAATATTTTTAAAGAAATATTGCAATGTATGGCGATATACTTATAACAATATAAATATACTATGTACACATTAATATAATATAATATTTAAAATTATATTTACTATTTCGTAATTTAATATACATTTACCGCTTAGTATTAAATGGTACTATACAATATTTGAAAAAGTTTTGGATTGATAATCTTTATGTGGAAGGTTAAAATCTGCTTTTGAAGAATGTATAAAGATATAGTTTGAATATATGTACAACCCATAATTCTAGAAATTATAAAATTCACCCAAATTATTTTAAAATACTAAAATATTAAAAAAATAATATTGTAAGCAGAGTGACAGGCTATGAACATATTAACGGGTCGTACGGGTATCTAAGAGTTGGCAAAGGCAACTGTATTCTTCCTCGTTTATCTTATTTTATCTTAATTCAGACAACAAATACATTTATTTACGGAGTTCTGTAATTTTTTATTAACTGTTCAAGGTCAAGTGAGGTTTCGAATCCATAAAATTGAATTAATTAAACAATTTAATTAAAAATTTGCAACTTTCGTCTTTTTTTCAATGCTGCAATACTTTATTTATCAGGTTTAAACTAAATTTAGAAATTTTTTGAAATGGTTATACATATTTTGTTTACGATTTACGATTTTAAATGAAAAATATTTGCAAAGAGGTTACAAAATAGAAAAGTTTAAAAATATTTTTAATTATATTTACGAGTATAATAATTCTTATTCTAGTAGTACATTATACTATAATCCTTAAAGAATTAATAAGGCTTTTGGATGAAAAGTTTTAGTAACAAAATTAATATTACGATATTTACCATAATTCTGAACTTAAATTTATCCACAAAATTTATCCATTGAAATGTAGTTAAAATAAAATTTTTTATGTCGTTCATCCGTCCATTCATCTGTTTAGAAAATGTCTACAGAGTTTAAGGTAGGGTAATTGAATTTTAACACCCCATCTTATTTTGTGAGTTGTTCCACAATAAAAATAACTAGAAAAAAATTATTTCTGTGGACCAAACTTTTTATCGTCACCCATCCATTACCCAGTACAGCTGGAACCCTTTAAAGTTTGCAAAAGCTTTTTTTTTTCAAATGTTTATACCTCAAGTTCTGCTGACTATTTTGTTAAATTTCTCCTAACGCTACAACAAAATTTCCTTGAAGGTTTATGATTCAATATACATACTATTATGCATATGCAAAATTATTGTTCTTGTGTTCAACCGAAATGCTATTAGTCAGAAACATGAAATAATTGTTTATTTACCAAAGTTATATTAAAGGTCCAGAAATGAAAATTCAATATTTTTAGAAATCTGTAGATACTTATTATTTGTAATAACTAATAAGATATGAAAATCAAAGTTCCAACATTATATTTTTACAATTTAAGGCTCTTTATAATTACAATAGTTTACTACAAATTGATGAAAAAGCTTTTTGAAATTTTTCATAATATTTTCTTCTAAAATTGTAAAAAAAGTTTAAAATTTTGATGCAAAATGTTTTTATGTACTTAATTGTGCTCATTTAGAAACCCTTGGTTTTAAATACTAACTTACATCATACTTATTAAAATAATTTTTGGTTTTTTTGTTAATCATTGATAATAATTTTTAGCACATTTTCAAAAAAAATTTAAAAAATGTGCCTATTAGTTTCCTGTAACTTAACTTAGGCACCTGTATACATTTTTCTTCGGCAAGACATAAAAATTAAAGCTCCAGTAAAATATTTTTACGTGTCTTAACGGTTTCCTTAAATTGTATAGGGTTCCAGAGTTACAGCCACTCAAAATTTCAAAAAATCACATTTTTCAGATATTTCAGGCTCTGCGTAGTTGTAGTAGTTTTACAATCTAAGAAGGCAACAACAATATCAAAATTATGCAATATTTTGTAATTTACCTACTATTTAAATTTAGTGTTATGTAAAAACCAAATTTTGCATGATATTTTTTTTTTCAAAACTCCTGTAAACTTTTAGACAGGAACTTGAAATTACAATAAAGAACTTCTGTGATTAGTATAAACTTCCTCAGAAATTTGTTTTGTACCACCACCTGTTTAAGAGCTATTAGGGCTCAAAAATTGAAAATTTGTTGTTTTTAGACACCTGCAACTTAGGCGTCTTTAGAAATTTTTCTTCGGCAAAACATAAAAATCAAAGCTTCAGTAATATAGTTTTATGTGTGTTAATGGTTTTTATTAGTTATATAGGGTTGTGGACAGCCCCTCAAAATTGCCAAAAAAGGTCTATTTTCACATTTTTTCTTATTATATGAAATTTACAAATTGTGCTGCAACGAGTCAAAATTCTAAACAGTTTGTATTATCTTTTGAAAATGTGCGCGTTTAAAAAACCTTGGTTTACATTCTACCTTGTTTTTTCTTGTATTTAAATATAAATAAAATTGTACAGGTTTATTTGTATCAAACGTTTAGTATAGATATTTTACAAAATGGTCCTTCGATAATAAATTGATGCTTACAACAAAAAAAAAACTGTTCAGTTGCTTCCTTAACGTAACGTAGTATCCATAGAATATTATTTCTATTTTTAGCTTTGCATTTTTTTGACAGATAAATTTTGATGTAGTTAAAATTATTTTCCAATTTTTGTTTTTTTTTATAAAACTGTGATCTTTTTATAAATATTATTTTTGTTTCATTCAAAACAAAAAATTATTTATTTTTCTCTATGTTAATTTTTGTGTATCTTAAAAAAAAAAATAAAAATATTATTTATAAATACAAAATATATAATCAAATATTTATCTATCTATCTATTATATACATATAATAATATAATATTAAAGTTTTTTTTTTATTAAATTTTTCAATATTATGATAGAAATAAAGTTGACATTTGAAAAAATAAATACTAAATATTACTTATATGCAAATTAAAATATAAAAAAGCATTATAATATGTAAATATGGGATATAAATAAAAAAGCAACTAAATATACAAATTATATTTCCTTTCCATATAAGTGAACATTACGTACAAACAAAAATTTTTTTTATGAATTAAAGTTTAAAAAATAGTTATTTATATTTAAAAAAAAAAAAAAAAAATAGAAAAATATTAGAAAATTTATATTAATATAAAAAACAAAATATTGTGCAACTGAATAAATATTTAGTATAAAGTGACTAAAAATATTGAGCAATAAATTTAATAAAAAAAAGAATCAATATTAAATTAAATTAAAAAATTTTAAAAAAATTAAAAATATAACAAAATAATGATATAATTACAGTTACAAAAAATAATATTCAATATTTTAAAATGTTTATATTATATAAATAATGAAATTTATAGTATTTAAAAATGAATTGTATATAATAAATAAAAAAAAAATTGATTAAATTAAAAATTGCGAAATATTTTATATACCTACCTATTTGATTTCTTTTTAAAAAAAGGAAACATAAAATTCTCAAATATAAAATACGTAAATTAAAAAAAATATACCAAATATTATTATAAGCTTCATTATTCTTTCATTAACATTCTAAAAAACCCCACATTCAAAACCAAATGTTTTAAGAACAAAAAAAAAAAAAATAAACAAAAAAAATAAAATAAAAAGAAGAAGAAGAAGAAAAAATGGGGATAAAAATGGTAAAACGCCGTTCAACATTACCACCAAGCATATCATTAAGGAAATTATTGCTTCTGTTCTTCATGATTTTTCATTCAGCACATTGTGGAGAAAAATTAGGTAAGTGGTTTATTTTATACATTTCTTTTTTAATATTAAACAAATTTTATTATTTTGAGGGGTCAATGCAAAATCTTTTGCAGGGTAATTTTTTATACTTATTACAATGTTTACTTTATTTATAAATATTTATTTATATAAAATTGTATGTTTGTATGTACATATAAATCAAAAAAATTGGTTTCTTATTTTTAGTGTTAAAAATTAGTTTTTATTGACAAACAAGACAAAATGTTGACATTTTTCTCTAATTTTATTTTTTATTTTTTTTAAATTTTATAATTTTTCTTAGGGAGCGTATCGAAACCTCTAGAATTAAAATCTCGAGTTTCAAAATCTCATTCTTCTATAAATCTCGTTTTTTAAAATCTCGCATATTTAAATCTTGCGTGTCAAAATCCCTTGTCTAAAAATCTGATGTCTTAAAATCTCGTGTCTCAAAATCTCGCGATTTCGTGATATTTCTAAAAAAATCTTCCAAAAAAATTGAAGTGCAAAAAATATAAAAATTGTTGGGATCCAGTCTTTTTGTTTAAAAAGAAAATGTCGTATAAAAAAAAGTTAAAAAAGTTTAAAAATAAAATATCAAAAAAAAAATTGTTGAAAAAAAAATTTGGAATTTCTATGTTTAAAAAAGAGCTGGGTATATCATCAAATTTCATTTAACATGAAATATTTATGTAAAAAATATAGTTACTGAGGCTTTTAGAATTGGACTAAATAGAATTACAAAATTAGTGTTCTAATAATTTGTTCAGCAAAATATAATTATGGGGATTTTAGAGTTGTATTCAAAATCAGCATATTCTCTTTTTCGAGAATATTTATGTTATATGTGAGATTCTGAATTAGCACGGGCTTAAAAGTTGTATTGTATATAAAGTATATTTGTCATTAATTTAAATTTAAAATTTTTTTGTATAAATTTAATTTTTTGGATATTCGTACCAACCCAACCTATTTAATTAATAAAAAAAATATTTGGTTTTAAAACGCGAGGTTTTAAGACGCGAGATTATGGGGCACGAGATTTTGCTGCGCGATTTTCAAAACGCAAGATTTTGAGACGCATAAAAATGTTTATATATTTATTGAAATTTGAAGACGACTTTCTTCAAAGACTTTTGAGGAAGAACGTTTAGAAACAATTTCCTCAATTTAAAAAAATCTTCTTCGGTACCTATTTAATTTTTTTTTTGTAAATAATTTTATATCTATTAATAAGTTATTTTCCATGTTTCTATTTCTGAAAACTGTGATTTTTTTGCGTTATTTATTTTTACTGCCTTTCGTTGGTGCTCTTTAGGAATTGCAATATAAATTTAGCGTATTATTATTAGTTTTTTTTTAAATTTTGTTTACCTTTTTTTCATGTCATTTGGAAAATTTAAAAACACCAGTCTTTAGTTCGTATAATAAAGTAAATGTTTTTACCTATTTTGAAAGCTAAAATAACAAAAAATGAGTTTTTTATAAAATTTTTATTTATATATTTTAAATTAAAATTTTATTAAAATATAATGAAAGTTTTTGTTATTTAAATGAAGGAGTTTTATTATATTTTGTTTCTACCTGCAACTTTTCTTACTCGAACAAACTTTTATTTCCTTTACCAATTCAAGTTAGAAATTTTCACTGGATTTTGATTTTTTTTTAATTTTAAAAAAAATTTTTTTTTTGTTTTTGTAATTACAAAACAACAAAAAAATTAAATTGTTTTTTTTTTTGCAGAAAAAAATAACTTGAAAGTCATTTATGTATTGTGTAACCACCCTTAAAAAAATTGTACAAAACATTTACATTTAATTGTACATTTATAATATGTACTACTTACAGATTTAAAAAAATGTACAAAACATGTATAAAATATTTATGCAGAACATTGACGTCTAACCTCGGGATAGTAAAAACTTTAAATTTGTTTTTTCAAGTAAAATATTTTTGACTTCTTTATTTAAGTTTAAAGAGTATAGAAATAAATTTAGGAGTGTCTACCTTAAAAAAAACGTTTTCTAAATTTGTATTCATGATTTTAACATCTAGAAATAATTTGTGCATTTTTAAACTATATCCTTATTTTAAGATTATGTTTAGGTATTAATTCTGTTTTTTTCCTAGAGTTTTTTTATACAGGGTGTTATACAGGGTGTATACAGGATGTTTCAGACTCGATGGTCTTCCTTGAAATTGGTGATCGGGCATGTTGACACGAACAAAATTTTAGATGGAATGGGGGGGACTATTTTCACTGCTTTAGAATTATTAAGTTTTTTTATTAAAGTTTTAAACTTTAGTTTTATTATTAAAGCAACTTCCCAAGTCATTTTCAAACATTTTTCTAGAGTTTCCCAGTTTGAGGTTATAAGGGCTTAAAATCAAATATTTTTAAGAAAGTATCAATTAAAGGCATTTTATCAAGAAAATAATGGTATTAACATAATAGTTTTTTTATTTCAAAATATTACCCTTCTCTTTCCCTACATTTTGACTATACTAATACCTTTCTAGCTCAAAAACTTTGACTTATTTCTGAAATTTATTTCATAGAGTTAACTAAATTGTAATTTGTTTTTAAAAGTAAAAAAAACGCAATGCTGTTTAATCTCGCGTAAAATAGCTACTACTACACCCAACCTGACATTTCAGGGTGAAGTTTTGCAGCACTCAACAGATTTAAACATTGTGGGCATCGAGTTAAATCAAAAATTGACTTTGTCAAATCATATTTTTGATATAGCTAAAGATGCTGCTAAATATCTGGGTTTCTTGTACCGCTGTAAAGCTGATTCTTCTCCTTCCGATCTTCTCAACAAACAGCGCTGAGTTATATTGACAAAGTGCAAAACAGAGCTATTCGCCTTATTGGCTCCACTTTGCCATCGCCGTAGTGTTGGGTCATTGACCCTCTTTTATAGATACTTTGTAGGGCTGAACACCTGTTCTAAAGAAATAAAACAACTGATACCTCCACTTAAAGTTTTCCAACGTGAAACGCGGAGTGCAACAGATGCCCACCCATACACTGTCGAAATGTCAACACGGCGCAACACAGCATTCGAAAATTTATTTGTCATGCGCACGTCGCGTTTAGGGAACCTTATATGCCCGCCCCTGTTTCCCCAAAAGTTTGTAATTCATTTGGGTACGATATAACGAAATTCAAGAAGAACATTAACATCCTTCTTCAAAATAACTATCCAAATTTTTCCCTTCATCCTCCATAATCCCAATTATCCTTATTCCAAGTAATCCTCCCCCCATCCTTTTCCCTAAAACCAAACTGTACATTATATTATTATATATGAAAGGACCCATCCTAAAGTTTGGTTTGAAAGGGACAGTTTTCGTGGGTCAGAGTCCAACACTACTCAGAAAAACCTCGTGCAGTGCCTTTGAGTGATTTTTGATGTTTTCCACCGTCCCTCGTTAAAAATAAAGATATCTTATGTATGATAATTTATAATATAACAATAAATTAATCATTTATAATATGAAGATACATAGTAACAAAAATGTTGTTGTTAATAATTAATATGTACATACCATAAGCTAAAGCTTTAAAATGATATATTATTTTATCAAAATAAAACTAAATTATGGTTGAAAAATAGCATCATAACTTCTAAGGCAGTGAAAATAGGTCCCCTCCCCCTTCCATACAATTTTTTTTTCGTCTCAACATGCCCGATCACCCATTTCAAGCAAGACCATTGATTCGGAAACACCCTGAAAAACTAAGTCTATTTATGTATTTAGACGAAAAATTTTTATTTAAAATTTATTTATACAGAGATAAGATTTTACTTTAATCGTTACAGCTGTAGTATTAGGATAATAGGATAATGATAATTTGATTAATAAATAATTTGTTTTTAATTTTGAATGTTTTTTTATTTTAAAAGAAAACAAGGTAGAATGTAAACCAACGGTTTTTAAAAGCGCACATTTCCAAAACTCAATATCAACTTTTTAGAAGTGTGACTTGCACAAAAATTTGAAAATTTCATGTAATAAGAAAAAACTTGAAAATAGGACATTTTTGAGATTTTGAGGGGCCGTAAGTCCGGAATCCTATATAACTAAGAAAAGCTGTTAACACACGTAAAAATATATCATTGAAGCTTTAATTTTCATGTCTTGCCGAAGAAAAAGTTTTACAGGTGCCTAAGTTACAGGTGTCTAAAAATAGCAAATTTTAAATTTTTGAGGCGTAATAACTCTTAAAGAGGGGGCGTTACCAAAAAATTTTCTAAGGAAACTTATACTAATTCTAAAAGTTATTTCTTGTCTCAAAATTTCAGGTTCCTATCTAAAGGGGTGCCGGAGTTATGAAAAAAAAAATTTCATGCAAAATGTGGTTTTCACATAACGGTAAATTTAAATCGTAAATTACAAAATATTACATAATTTTGATATTGTTTTATATAGATAATAAAATTTTCGATCTTCTACCGGTTTTAGATTGCAAAACTATTACGCAAATCCCGAGATATATACATCTGAAAATGGGGCTTTTTTACAATTTTGAAGAGCTGCAGCTTTGGAACCCTTTACAACTAAAATAAACCTTTCACACACGTAAAAATATATTATTGTAGCTTTAATTTTCATGTCTTGCCGAAGAAAAAGTTTTACAGGTGTCTAAGTTACAGGTGTCTAAAAATAGCAAATTTTAAATTTTTGAGGCGTAATAACTCTTAAAGAGGGGGCGTTCCCAATAAATTTTCTGAGGAAACTTATACTAATTCTAAAAGTTCTTTCTTGTCTCAAAATTTCAGGTTCCTATCTAAAGGGGTGCCGGAGTTATGAAAAAAGAAATTTCATGCAAAATGTGGTTTTCACATAACGGTAAATTTAAATCGTAAATTACAAAATATTACATAATTTTGATATTGTTTTATATAGATAACAAAATTTTCGATCTTCTGCCGGTTTTAGATTGCAAAACTATTACGCAGAGCCCGAGATATATACATCTGAAAATGGGGCTTTTTTACAATTTTGAAGAGCTGCAACTTTGGAACCCTTTACAACTAAAATAAACCTTTCACACATGTAAAAATATATTATTGTAGCTTTAATTTTTACATCTTGCAGAAGTAAAATGTGTGCAGGTTCCTAAGTTACAGGTGTTTAAAAATAGCAAATTTTCAATTTTTAAGCCCTAATAGCTCATAAACAGGGGGTGGTCCGAAAAAATTTTCTGAGCAAACTTATACTAATTCTAAAAGTTCTTTCTTGCCTCAAAATTTCAAGCTTCTATCTAGAAGCGTGCCGGAGTTATGAAAGTAGAAAAATCATGCAAAATTTGGTTTTCACATAACGGTAAATTTAAATACTAAATTTAAAAAAATTGTATAATTTTGATATTAATTTACAAAGATAAAAGAAATACCTGTCGAATGACGTTTTCAGATTGAAAAAATCTTAAGCAGAACATAAAATATATGCATTTAAAAATGGGGCTTTTTCAAAGTTTGAGGGGGTGTAGCTCCGTAATGAGGGGGGCTACATGAAAAAGTTGTTCCACAAAATTATTTTTTTTATGAGACCTACCTATGGTTAAAATTTTTTTTCTCTATCTTTAACGGTGTAGAAGTTTTGTAAACAGACGGACGGACGGACGGACGGACGGACGGACGGACAGAGTGAAACTAATAAGCACATTTTTTCAAAATTTTTTTGGAAATGTGCTAAAAATGAGAAAAACCTTCCTAAATTTTGGAACATGAAACTTATTCAAAACTAACTAACTTGTCCACATAAGCTGTGCTCTATTTTTACTTTATATTAAATAAGTTAAATTTTAATATATGATCTAATATATTAAATTAAGTGAATTACAGCGAATTCGTCTGTAGAATTAAAGGGTGCAAAAGCATTTTAATTAGGTACTAAGTGTTTATTATCTTCAGAAAGAAAAGATTTTCTATCTATAACTGACTCATTCCTTTGTTAAAAAGTGTTAGTAAGCATATAATGATTAACAAATAAATAGAACAGACTTTTCTTTTTTGAGTAAATTAAAGTTAGTTTCCCAACCTTTTATGGATATCTCATATTTAAAATATTCTTACAACTTTTTGGATTTTTGAAATGGCAAAATTAAATAACATTGCATGACAAAGCCATATGAAAAAAAAACAAGGCAGAATGTAAACCAACGGTTTTTCAAGGAGCACATTTCCAAAAGACAATACAAATTGTGTAGAACTATGACTTGCACCAAAACTTGAAATTTTCTTAGAAATTCCTATACTTAATAAAAAACATGTGAAAAATAAAAAACACTTTCATCAATTTTAATGGAACTCTACATAATTAACAAAAGCTATTGAAAAATTAGTTTTTGCCTTTTATTTTAAAAAAACTTATTTTTTGCTATACATATTTTAAAAAAAGGTTTTTAAAATTTGAGGGATTGTAGCTCCCTAATGGATGGAGCTACATGTAAAAGTTGTTTTACAACATTAATTTTTTTATGAGACATACCCATGCTTAAAATTTTTTTTCTCTATCTTTAACGGTGTAGAAGTTTTCTAAACAGAGGAATAGACAGACAGACAAAAAGTCGGACCGACGGACGGACGGACAGAGTGAAGCTAATAGACATATTTTTTCAAAAATTTTTTAGAAATATTTTTAACATATTTTCTTCAAGCCAATATCTTCTGAAAGAATATTTAAAATTAAGTTTTATAATTATTTATGTTATAATTTTGATATTAGAATAGAATCTCGTGTCTCCTTATTTATTATTAAAGTTTTCATTTAAATAGACACAGTTTTTCATAAGTGTCTAGAACCTAAATCCTACGAGCTAAATGTTACCTCATCCAAAATGGAAGTAGTACGATTCATTAATACAAGGAATATCCCTTTCTTCACACTGCCTAAATTAAAGGCTACAAATATTAAGCTAGCATCTTCTTCTAAGTACGCGGAATAAATCTGAATTTAAAACTCACCTGGAAGCCTAATATTGAATACAGAATTAAAATGAAATACATTGAAATACATTCAGGCAAAAAATTTGCCAAAGAATAGGGTCTTAAGTCTAAACCCGACACTGTACACTATAGATGTACACGAGTACATAATATTATATAATTAGACTTTTATCAATAATTAGATTGTAGACTATACTTTAGTAGTCTAAGTATAATTAGACTACTACTTATGTGCGGCATTTTTATTTGATAGCACGCATAAATTAATTTTGTAATCAAAAGACTGTCAACAGAGTACAAAGAATAGCATGCCTTCGCATCAGTTATTATGAAAATTTTGTCAGGTTTGCTAAGCTTTTATTCTAGACATTCTAATAATCTCGCAACATACTTTTAATTAATTTGGAATAGAATACTTTTTATATAAAATCTAAAGGTAATAAGTAAATTATTCTTTCTTTCAGAGCTACTCAAAAATTTTAAAATATAACAAAAAAATAACCATTGTACACTTTTGGTTTCCTCTCTACACAAATTTTGAGAGTTTTGTTTAAAATTTGAAGGATAATAAAAAATATATTTTTCCTAGATACAATTTTCAATTTATCGAATATTTTTCTAGTTAAAGATTTATGTATTCTCTCGTGGTTCACATTTTTAATAATGATATCATTTTTATTGTATAGTATGTACATATTTGCTACATTTAATATAATATTACATTGTAATATTATTACAATCATTTTATTTTATATAAAGAAAAAGAACATTAAAAAAACAAAATAAAATTGTGATATGAATTTAATTTTCAAATTTTATAAGGACTAAAAATAAAACTTTAGAAAATGGATTTTTATAGAAAATGAAACAAGGTAATAGATATGTATGTAAAATCATAAGGATTTTTAAAATTTTATATTCTTAAGAAAACAATAAAACAAATTCTTGAATTGTGAGTATTGGAAAAATGTTTTTACACATTGGGAGAAGTTATCTTTAGGAAGCAATTTATATAATATAGGATAATTAAAGAAAATCAATAAAACATATAAAAAACAATATTAAATCTCTGAAAGTTCTTACCGGTTTTTAGAAAGTTTAAGAATTTTTCTGTTATTGGGTGGGTGTTTTCAAATTCAGAAAATATTCAGTAGAATTTGGTTACACAGTTCAAATATAAGATTTTTCCAATTTTGGGGTGCTGTAGTTTTCAACGTTTGGAGCACAACTATATTTTCTACTAAAAATTATTTGTATCTAAAATTTCATATCTTCATGTCTTCATGAACGATATATCAATTTTGTAAACAGACAGGCTGAGTGAAACTAATAATAATTGCTAAGCTAACTAATAATAATAATAATATTAAGAATGTTCTAACAAAAACAAATATATTTTTTCAAAGTCATTAAAAGTCAAGAAAAAGTCAACAAAATGATATGGTATTGTTTGTCTTTTATAAATGATTAAGAAATTTTAAAAAAAATTACACGTGTATCCTTTAAACTTATTTTTATTTTCTCATTTTGGAAAACACATCAGTTTATTCAATTTTCTGCTTTTTTAAATGTTGTTTTATTTTTTTATTTTAAAATTTACTTCGAATGAAACTTTGAGCAACTATACTTTTTATTTTAAATTTCATACGAAGAGCTTTATTTGGAAAAATAGCTCTTAATATTTAAAATATTAAAATGTTTTTTACGTAAACTTATGTTGTGTATTTTAGCAATAAAACTTGTATCGATTTGTGAAGCTTGAATTACAGAATGTCACCTAATTTTAAAATAATAAGGTATGTATCTACTTATAATTAAATTTCTAATTTTCAAAAATTTTGGAATAAATGTGCTAATAAATTTGCCATTCTATTTTATTCTATAAATTTAATGTTTATAAAACTTCGAAATCCTTTAAGATAAAGTTCATTAAAAGTACAGATGATCTTTTTAATTAACTGTTATTGAACTAAATTAGAACAATCCTTTTGAACGAATCGTAAAAAACGGAATCAACATACAGAAAAAGAAAGGTTGATTACGATTACTGTGTGACAACACCGTGACAATGCTGTGACGACGACGTGACGTGATTTATTTTTATATTTTGCGTTGCTTATGAATAATAATATTAACTCACACTGCACAACAATTACATCAAAGATAACATATCAACACCATACTGTGATTTAAAATATAGTTCTGAACATAATTTTTTTGCCGGAAAAATGTCGGCACGTTATTGTTACCAGTATAGTTGAATATTTTCATTAGAAATGTATATTGCGAATAAAATTGAAAATTATGTCAAAATAATGTTGCCGTTATGGGTGAATGCCAATGTGACAATAACGTGAATTTTAAATTATTTGTAAACAATTATATGAATAAAAATTATGGTCCCATGCATGACAGTATATCATCGTCATGACACTCCTATGTACCATTCTATTGGGAAACGATCTTAATTGTTTTATTGCCATATTATTTGCCATATTTTGCACACTTATGTCATAAAATATATTTTACTTATGACATATGACATAACTACAAAAATCTAAATATAACATACTTAAATGACATAAGTAAGAATTTAGTTTTAATTTCTTTCTAATTTTTCACATGCATGTCTTAAGACATAAGTATACGAAAAACGCAAATGACATAAGTATGCCTCTTCTAGACAAACTATAAAACGCTGATTTTGTACCTAGCGATGAAATCCTTCTTGATTGTTTTTTCTTAAATACATATTTCAAAAGCAAGGCCTAATAAGGATTCGAATTGGAAATAAAATCCACTAAGTCATATGCATCCTTTCTCAAAATATAGCAGTATATATAGAAAAGGTGAAAAATTTATATTTGAAAAAGGGAAATTTGGTTACTAAATCATATATATTATAACTAGATTAAGATTTTGATTTAGGTGGCATTTTATAGTATGAGTTAGAAAATCAGGGTTAATAATTATTCACTTCTCCATCTAAATATATTTATATTGTATATCCGGCATTTAGTTTTCTTATTTATTATTTTTGATCTTAACACGTCAGTGCTGTTATATATCATAATTAGGAAATTATTGTATGACATAAGTACGAGATTTCAAATTTTTTCATATTTATGCGATATTATATCATTAAAATTAAACGATATAAGTACCTACGAAAAAAATGGCGAATTTTCATTCTTGAGAGTATTTATAACGTTCGAGCCTATGTCATATCGCCCACATTTTATAATGATTACCAATTGTTTTCTCGATTATCGATGTAAATGTAAATCATTTAATTTATTTTTAAATTAAATAGAATAGAATAATAAAAAGTGTTTTCTAAAAAACTTCTTAAGAAAATTATTAATCGATTTATTTCGCATAAAAAAGTTAAAATTTTGAAATATCTCAAATAAATCTCATAAATATTCAAATTTTCAAAATTTAATGACCGTGAAAAAAGTTTGTATAATAAATAAGATCAAAAAATTTATTTCAAAGTATGTAGGTATGTTTCATGGAATAAGTATATGCTTTTTATCTATAGATATAAAAATTTTCGGTCTTCAGAGCATTAAAAGACCTAGATGCTATATTTTAGAGCACTAAAAATTTAAAAAAGTTTTGAAAAAAATCTATGGAAATTTACGAACATTTTTTCAAATTTAACAAAAAAATCAAATATTCATTTAATCAAAAATTAAAAGAAAAACTGAATCGCGACTAATAATAAATAAATAACTTAAGTATATTAGTAAAATTAAAAATATAGTTTTAGTGTATCGGTTACGCTATGTTTCTTATGAATAAAATAAAAACCATAATTTTATCAAACTTTGTGTAATTATGTCAAAGAATTGCATAAATTCAGCTTCTTATATGAAATGATCGCAGGCTCTTGAGATCATCAATAATATTAGAGATAATAGCTGTAACACGGGGTTATAGCGCGAGGTAACGCGGTATGGAAAATATCAGCTCAATGAATATTCGGTAAACTACGATATATTGTACATATATTCTATAAACTACGATAAATCGTTCAATTAATGTTTTTTTTTTTTTTTTCCTCAGGGAGGTGGGAATCTTCCAAAGACACCAAGAATTTCCCCTTGGTAGTGTCAGATTCTTACTGACTAAACCCACCTCCCCCTTTAGCCAATATAGTGGGATGAAACCCTTATCTGCGAACGCAGTATATTGGCTAGGGAGTAGGGATAGGAAAATGGATACGGAAACATTGAATTGGGAGTGGGAGTGTAAGGAAACAATGAATCCGCCTATTATTATTATTTTGCTAAGAGTGACTAAAGCCGTCACAACAGTTACAACATGTAGTAGTAGTATATATTGAAGGCAACCCCCACGTTCACTGTAGCGGCTGTTATTATTGGTATTAATATTATTATTATTTTACTACAGAGTCAGCGCCATCAGTGGATTACAACGTGCAGCAGTATATAACACCTTACTTGCATGATATAACCAAAGAGGGCTCCACTGTAGCAGCTATTATTATTATTATTATTATTATTATAATTATTGTTATTATTATTACTATTATTATTATTATTATTAATATTATTATTGTTATTATTACTAATATTAATTATACGATATACATTATTACGATATAAAAGTACTACATATATTTTTATTTATGGCCTGACCGGGGTTTGAACCCAAGACCCTTCGATTGAAAGGTTGGCGACTTAACCACTGCGCCATGAGTCAGATGATACAGAAAATACCAAGATATCCAAAGAAAATTGATGTCTTTAACTTTCTTGTTTAAAGAAATTAAATGTAAGGGAAAAATAATATGAACAACTCATAAAATGTATCAATATTGTGTACTTGACATATTCCTACAGATAACTTACTTGCGTTATTTTAAGACTTAAATAATGCCAGGAACACACTAATGGTTTTGATAATGTATTTCTTGTTTATTTTAACATTCTTCTTATATTTACCTTCTACTACTTCTTGCTTAAATGCTTAAAGTCATGAAATCAGAAATCATTGTATGCACGAGTATTTTATTACCATTTTTTAAGTTTTTTTTGTTCCTATCAATTTTCCATTTTTCCTTAGAAATATTTTTTCCATTTTTTTTATCTATTTATTTTACATTTTCGCTTTACTATAATATAATATGTATGTATAAATTATATAAATATATATATATTGATATAATTTTATATATATATATATATCTTAATTTAATTCAATTTTTTATTTAAAAATTAGGGCCCGAATTATTTTAAATCTTAAATTTAAAAATTATAATAAATCTACAATTCTTATTTGGATTTTTAGAACATTATTTTTTGCTTCCATTTTAAAACGAAAAGAAAAATTTTTTTTTTTTTGCTATCTGTGAATTAGAAAATGAAGAAAAAGAACAACTGGAGGATAAAAAAAAGAATAATACATAAATATCTACTTATAAATAATTGTGATTTGTGAAAGTATTTTTGTTTATTCATGGCCACAAAACTGTAAAAAATATTAAAAAGTAAAAAAAAAAATTTAAAACAACAATATCTAAACATTCTTTCTTAAATTTTTTTCTAAACTTCCTATCTTTAGGCTAAATAAATTCAAGAAAAACAAAACAGTAAATAAACCAAAAAGTTTTTAAAGGCACACATTAACCAACACCCTAAAATATAAAATAAAACATCATAAATTAATATTATTTTTGTATCAATATTTTATAATTTTTCTTAGAATTGTATCTGGAATGAAAATTATAGTGAAATTAAAAAACAATATTCTATCCACTTTATGGGAACAAATTTTTCGATTAAACTAAAGCATTTTATAATATTATATAACCTTTAACAAAGATTTCAAGAAGATTTGTGTTTAAAAGTAATAATTTTTTTAATTTTTGAAGTACCTAATATAAAAATTTGACTATCAAATGAAAAAGACAATTACAATTATTTATTTTTTTTTCATTAAAATTCGGTACATCCTCTAACTACAACGGTACATCCTCTAACTACAAATAACGGTACATCCTCTAACTACAATAATTTTAAAAAGATATTCAATTTCAGATACTAAAAATTTCATTATTGACTTTCGTGATAATTGTATAAAAAAATATTTCAAAATAATCACTAGTACAATCAAAATAGTCCAAGCATTTTGATGAATAAGAGAGTTAGAAATTATTTATTTATTTTATTGCTTGTATTACGATAAATAATTGGGATCTTTTCATTGCGAATGTTGGCCATAAAAGAGCTCACTTAAATGAGTGTAAGGATTAATGAATTAAAGTGCAAAAATTAAAAAAGAAATTGGTTATCTTGTCTTGTATTATTTTGAGTATCTTGATTAAAAGAAACAAATATTTTTATTAAAATAGATCGATGAGATTGATACTATTATTAAGTTTTGGACAAAGTGAACTAAACAAAAGAATTTTAACACAACACAAAATAAATTGCATTATTTCTGAAGGTACTTAATTGTTTCAATACAAAAATTTCCGGTTTTCAGAGCACTAAAACATCTTCCAGTCTTGAAAGCACCAAAAAAATTTAAAAATCTGTTTGAAAAACCCGTTGCAAATATAAAATTTTCTTCCAGAGATATTCTCTCCAATATTCTTCTGTTGTAAAAATGACTTGATTCCTTCTTTAACATGTACCTAAAGTATACGGAAAATTACAAGTTTATGTTAGCTATATGTATAAAATATGTAAAAAATAATAAAATTTTGCTTGCATTGATAATCTATTTGTTCATTCTGTATTAGAGTTTGAATGAAAAAATGTTAGTTATCCTTTAAATACTCACTTCATTTTGTCAATAACATGTATACAAGTTTTTATGAAACTAGATCATTTTTAAAGGTAAAATAGAACCAGAAAATGCCTACTTTTGAAGAATTTAGAATTAAGTATTTCAATTTAAAATAGGTAAAAAATCAAAACTTAAACCTGTCTCAAAATTAGAAGTAAGTATACTTTAAGACTTATTTCTCCAAAAAATTATAAAACGAAAAAAAAAATTAAATTAAACATAATTTCATAAAGTTAGACATAGTTAAATATAAAAACATATCGTTCAAGATAATAATACCATATCCTGTACCATATAAAATTTAATCACAAGTATAGATATATTTGTTCGAGAATTTATCTCTATTTTTTCTTCAAGTAGCTCTTTACAAAAAAATTTATTAAAATTTATCTTTAAAATTGGATAATTTTATTCAAAGAAACGTACACTTTAGCCAAACTTCCTATTTTGGTTTCTTTTTGCAAAAGAACTTTAAAAGTACAATTTTCTAAATATCACATTTCAGTAATGCTCATAGTAACCAAATCCATGTTAATTAAATTTCTTTTTATATTTTTAATGATTTCTTTAAAATTGCAATTACAAACATTTTTATATAGAAATTTGGGAAAAACTAAAGACAAAAACATTTGTGTAAATTTTTTTTCTCTCCAAAAAAAGAAAAATGGTGTTGGAAACACATTTTCTTAACAGGTAAAAGTAAAATGCAAGTAGCAGACAAAATTACAAAAACTGAAAAATGTATACATAAAAAGTTTGTTCTGGAATTTTTCATTTAGTTTTTTTTTTTGTTCTACTGCAAATTAATTAGTAAATGGTTTAATGGTTTTTTTAAGTTTTAATTAAAAAAAAAAGTTAAATCATTGTATCATTAAATTTTTTTTAATGATTCTTCAGAAATATTGTGAGAAAATATTCCCTATATAACATGCAAATAAATATTTTTGGGTAGAGAAGCTTTAGGTGTCTATCTACATAGTGGATAAAAATGGAATTGTGAATGAAAAATTGTGATAAGATGATCATTATTGTACCTAGAACAGAAAGAGATAATAATATCAATACATAGTCAGATTCTTAAATTTCTTGAAAGAATTTAAAAACTAAAATTTAAATATATTATAGAACAATGAAGATTCTCAGAGATGTAGATAATATTCTTTTCGAACCTATCACAATTTACATTTCAATATTAGTTAATGATTTATTCAACTAAACAAACATTTATACAACTAAAACAAACCTTTAACACACATTAAAATATATTACTCTAGCTTTAAATTTTATATCTTGCAGAAGTAAAATGTGTACAGGTTCCTAAGTTACAGGTGTTTAAAAATAGCAAATTTTCAATTTTTAAGCCCTCATATCTCATAAACAGGGGGTGGTCCAAAACCATTTTCTGAGCAAACTTATACCAATTTTAAAAGTTCTTTCTTGTCTCAAAATTTCAAGCCTCTATCTAAAAGCGTGCCGGAGTTATGAAAGTAGAAAAATCATGCAAAATTTGGTTTTCACATAACGGTAAATTTAAATACTAAATTTAAAAAAATTGTATAATTTTGATATTAATTTACAAAGATAAAAGAAATATCTGTCGAATGACGTTTTAAGATTGAAAAAATCTTAAGCAGAACATAAGATATATGCATTTAAAAATAGGGCTTTTTCAAAGTTTGAGGGGGTGTAGCTCCGTAATGGAAGGGGCTACATGAAAAAGTTGTTCCACAAAATTATTTTTTTTATGAGACCTACCCATGTTTAAAATTTTTTTTCTCTATCTCTAACGGTGTAGAAGTTTTGGAAACAGACGGACGGACGGACGGACATAGTGAAACTAATAAGCACATTTTTTCAAAATTTTTTTTGGAAATGTGCTAAAAATAACTTCTTTATTAAAACTTTCAGATTTATTTAAAAAACTTTTTGTTTGTGTGCACAAATTGAAAAAAAACAAAACAATTTTTTTTCTAAATACCTGATTATTACCTGAAATTTAAAATGAAAACATAATGTCAAAAATTGAAAATCTCAAAGATCCTTCAGGCCTTTTTATATTTTTACAATTTCTTTTTAAAATTTTTATTTTTACAAACATTTTTGTACGATTTCTTTTCAGTTTTGTTTTTTTTTTTTAAATTTTTAAGAATGAAGAACAAAGCTAAGAACAAAACATGTTATGTACGTTATATAATAATAAGGGCTTAAAAAAAATTTAAAACAAAAGAAAAATATTGTACTAAAAAATTGAACTTATTTATAAAAAAAAAATGTTTCCAATTTCAATAAGATTCATTTGACTATCTGTTTATGTGCTTAATCGCAACAATTAATTTATATTCTACACGTGAGTGTAGTAGGTGCATATTAGATCTGAATTAAAAAGCCGCATTGCTACATCCCTTATATAACAATCTAATCTAATCTATATATTCCACACAACAAAAGCATTTATTGTTGTAGGGATTTATATAAAGCATCAGTCAAAGTCGAAAGTCAAGTTTGGCATCATCTTTAGAAACAGAATAGCGGCTTGGGCTTTGAATTTAAAATTCAGAATGAGGATTTTAATACAACGGTTGAAGAGTAGTATGAAACCAACCAAAATACGAAATCAAATTCTTGTGGGTTTTAAACGATTGAAGTAAAGACATTTAAAGTTTTAAACACTTCTTTAATTTATTCTATAATATTAATTCTCAATTAAATATCATTAAAAACGAAAAAAAAATCCCGGAACTATTACATTTTCAAAAGGATAAATGAGTAACGTATGTATAATACAATTTAATTTCCTACTAAATAAAACAAACATAAGATAAAGAAACAAAAAAAAAATCAAGCCCAAACAAAACAAAACTGCTGATTCACTCAACACAGCCTTGAAATACAAAACCAAAAAAAAAAAAAAGTATTTCCGTTTTCCATTCAGATAGAAATGATACATCATATCCTTACAGAAAAATAACACTTAATATCATTAAAAGCCAGTCATTCAGATTATTTATTTTGTCAGTCTGAATTTCTTAATACAGTTATGGAATAATGAATGTAAATCTAAACGGAATGAATATTACGTTGATAAAACTTTCTATATTGAATAAAATATAGACTAAAAGTTAAACGTAATGTATTGCAACCTTTTATGTGACATTTATGTGACATTGCTCCCAATTATATAACATATAATTTTCCGTGCGGTTTTTTTTACATTTTTATCGTCTATTTAGGCTATGTCCATATATTTGATATCACCATGTAATGGCAGAATTTTTATTCGCCTCGTTACATCCATTTTGAGCTTAACATAAGAATCACTTTTTATATTCTTTTTATTTTTGAAAAAGCTAATATAAATCATAATTTCAAACAGACTTTTAAACTTCTTTTACTAATTAAATTATTCTTAATTTTTAGTACATCCAAAAATTTGTGTGTTATCCTTGTATTAATAAAACTTCTACAACCTTTAAGATGGAGCAATGAAATCTTAACTACGGATAGATCTTTTTTAATACTGTGGAAGAACTTTCTTATATAGCTCTATTCATTACGGAATTTTTACTTTATAGCGTTCCTTAAAATGAAAAAAGAGTTCATTAATTTTGTACAGTTTTTCTTACATAAAAAATTCTATAAAAAATTTAAAATTTTGAAGTAAAAACAGTCATAATTCCACTAGACTTTTTATTGTCATTTTGGAAATGTGTGTCTTTGAAAGCTTGTGGCTTTACATACTGTCTTCTTTTTTTGTAATTCTGGGGAATGTATTTGAAACTCCATTAAATAGCTTAAATAAAAATTTCCATGAAGTTGTCATAAACTTTTAGAAGTTGTTTTCAAATAATAGTCATTCAATAAAACAATTTTTTTTTTGCCTTGTCAGTCCTATAACGAGCATAGGGCATCCACTAAGTCATTTATTATTCATATTTGACCGTTTCTGGAATCATTATTTCACTAAGCCCTTGATTACACGGCTGTAGCTATTGTACAAAACTAAGAGGCATTTCTTTAGTTCTCCTCCATTTATTATCTTACACAAGAATTGTAGTTTTATTATTATTTTATTATTATATGATATTATTTATAATTTATAAGACATATTATTTACTTATTTTTAATTTAATTATATTATTATAATAATTATATAATATAAGAAAAACCTATATTATTTTTTTTTATTAAACTATATGACCCAGCCAGGGTTTGAATCCGAGATTTTTCGTAAGAAAGTCCGGTGTCTTAACCACTGCACCATTGGCTGGGATGAAACAGTTGGAAAACTTCAAATGTAAATTTTACTAGAATTTAAAAATAATTTTTATTGTTGTCTAGCTGCATAGATAGTATTTAAAAAATATAACCGATATACTTCTTTAGAGCGATTGTGTAACTACTTAAAAAAGAAACCAATTTAAATCGTGGAGTAAATGTTGACAACAAAATGTTTACAAAAATTTCTTTTTAAATTAATTGGTTGCCAGCGTTGATAGCGTTGCCAGAGATGATCAAGACTATATTTAAATATTTCCAAAATTGATTATCAGTTTCTGAAAATTACAAACACTATAATGATGATTAGAAAATCCTATTTTGAAATGGTTTTGAACAATAAAATCTGTATTATACATATAGCATTTCATAAATTGCTATATTAGGTATTTCTTTGTTACCTTACCTTATGTTACTCCTTTGATTATACAAATTTGGATCTGAATTGAAATGAAATCTTACCCACATAGGCACATATATAATAAAATCTAATTACCGTTATCTACGAGAACTGCATTTATATTTAATTGTAAAGAGAAACAAGAAATCTGTTTTAAATAAGAACTTGAATTAGTCTAAAAACTTTCTACCCATCATATTTAATTTCTGATTTTAGAATTAAGAATTTAACATCATATTTACCTAAAGGGACCTCGGTCGTCTAGTGGGCAAGAGCGTATAAAATACGCTGTAAACACCGAAGGGCGGGTTCAAATCCCACACATGTCGTAAGAGTTATTCCCCCTTACGACATTTACAGCCGTGCCTGGACAGGAAAGGCTGTGTAATTTCCTGTCCAAATTTATGTGGCAGAGAAATGCTTTAAAAAAAAAAAAATTCCCTAAAAACCACTTTAATTTACAAAATCTCACTAAACTAAATTTGTTTTAAGAACTTCTATCACAATTAGTTTAGTTAATGTTTCTTTTTAAAATATTATATTATACGAGTATTTCGGAATGCTCGGATGATTGAGTATAAGTTTTAATAATCGTTATTTAAACCGTTAAATAAAGTTTTATTAAATATTGTACAGGTCGTAAACATTAACATTCGACAATCAATGACATTCGTATGTTTTAAGATACAAGCCTGGAACCTATTGATTACCGATACATTAGCCTACATAAGTAAAAAAGAAATAAAAGTGCATTCCATATTTTTTCATTTGCAATTATTATGTCCTTAGCTGTTGTGTTTATAACATACTATATACAGTTAATGTAATGTTTATTATTAATGTAATTTTTTTTTCTATTTCAAAGTAAAAAAAGGGACATATCAGATGATTTTGATTTTGTTTGTGTGTATATAACTTTTATTTTTATTATTTTATATTATGTTAAACGGACAAAGATTTTTGTAACTTTAATTCTCATCAATCATATTTTTACAAGGATTCTTTCAAGAAAAGCACATATTATTATTATTATAATGAAAAATAATATTTTCTGAATCAGTACATTTTATTGTTTAAAATGTGTGTTTTTTTTTCTTTCGTTAAATTTATTGAAAGTCAGCACTTTCATATTATAAGATTTTTAGATACATACATAGATATATTATGGTGGTATAAAAAGAACCAAAATTATTATATTAATATATTCTATATTGCACATATACTTATACATAAATATGTTAAAACAGATATTATATTTATTTTTACACACAATCTAAATTATTAAAAAGAAACGAGAAAAGGAAAGAAAATTTAAAAGTTTTTCTACAGAAAATAACTTGTATATGTAATATTTTTCTTTCCAAGGAAAAGTATATTTTCTTTTTCAATCTGAAAAATTTCCTTCAAACGGTTTTTACTGTTAACAAACTTTAATAATTTACAAGGACAAAAATATTAAGGATCTTCAAGATTAGGTATACTTGTTGTAGGTACAGGGTGGACGATATTGAACTGACTGATTTGAAATGCTTATAATTTTTTATTTTTTTTTTTTTTTTGCAGATAATAAAGAATTTTATAAAATTTTATAATGTCATCATACTCAGTGCAAGAACGTGTAAAAATTATTGAATTTTATTATATGTTTTCGGACGATCAATTTTTCGAACAATCTCATTATGAACGATAAAGCACATTTTCATTTAAATGGATATGTCAATAAAGAAAATTGCCAAATTTGGGGTACGGAGATGCGAGAGCAATACATCAGCGACAACTACACCTTCTTAGATGGATTGTAATTGTCGCTGATGCACTGTTGGGTACTGTTGTCTGCTTGGTGTGGAATTATGGCTGATAGAGTTATAGATCCATATTTTTTCGAAAATGAAACTGAGCATCCAGAAACTGTTCCTGGGGCGGTGTACCAAACCATGTTGGAAAATTTTTTACACCCGGTAGTTCTCAGTAATCGAAACATATGACTCCACCTCATACTACTAAAGATACAATGCCGATTCTGCGAAAACTTTTCGATGACTGGATAATTTCAAAAAATACAAATTTCCCGTGGCCTCTTCGTTCTCGAGATTTGACGGCGCCTAATTTTTTTCTTGTGGGTTTTCTTGAAGGAACGGCTTTACGTTAATAAATCACAAAACATTCAGGAACTAAAGCCGAATATTCACACAGAAATAATTCCGCAATATAATGCAAAATATCTTAAAAAGAGTCATTAACTGCCAAGAGAAAAATCCAAGCCATTTATAGGTTGTCATTTTTCACACTTAACTTAAAAAAATTTAATAATTTATACTTTCAGTTAAAGAAAAAAAAATATGAATTTCATATCAGTCAGTCGAAGTTGAGCCACCCTGTATTTGGTATATGTTCACAGCTAATGTAAAAAAATTACAAATAAATTAATTTTACAAAGGCTTTACATTTTTACAATTTTCTAGGCTATTGCAGTATAATTAAATACTAATATATAATTTTGACATTATTAAAGAAAATCAATGGAGGCTAAAACTACTTGAGTAACTAATTAATAAACTTTTATATTTTTTTTACATTTTTTCATCCATAACCACTATGGATGCGTTCACGGTAACAGTTGAGCCTTTCCTGACCTGATTATGAAATCCCTTATTATATTTTTTTCATTGTAGTTAAAAAATTTTAAGACATCGATATCTGCAATAGGATGTAGATAACTATTAATAGGCCCCAGATTTAACAGAGCCCCTATGCAAAAAGTTTTTCGTCTTTAACTTTTATAAAAAATGTATATCTATAGTAAGTTTATAGTTTGTGTGACGGCACATATTTGGCGCTTCTAAAATAAATAAAAAACATAAAAATAAATATTTTTAATTTTACTACTTACTTAATATTTAGTTGATTGTCGATGACAATAATATATGAAACCATAATAATATGGTTTTAGACTTGGTCAGATTTTTAACAAAAATAACAGATTAACAAAAAATAATTATAATTTTTTGTCAACTACCATTTTAACCTTTTTCGAAATTTGTGAGGAAAATATATATTTACATTTCATTTTACCTTTACAGACAACTTACTTCAAACAAATTGAGAGAATTTAAAAACTTTTTGTTTGACATTTCAGATTAAAGGGTTTAAAAGACATTATGAATATGTTGTATATATTCGAAGTCAGGGTGTTTTACAATTCTGCTTAAAACTTGATTTATTTATTTGTTTTTCATCATATTTTTATAATTAATTTTTAGCACATTTTCAAAAAAATTTTGAAAAAATGTGCTTATTAGTTTCACTCTGTCCGTCCGTCCGTCTGTTTACAAAACTTCTACACCGTTAAAGATAAAGAAAAAAAATTTTAACCATAGGTAGGTCTCATAAAAAAAATAATTTTGTGGAACAACTTTTTCATGTAGCCCCCCCCATTACGGAGCTACAGCCCCACAAACTTTGAAAAAGCCCTATTTTTAAATGCATATATCTTATGTTCTGCTTAAGATTTTTTCAATCTGAAAACGTCAATCAACAGGTATTTCTTTTATCTTTGTAAATTAATATCAAAATTATACAATTTTTTTAAATTTAGTATTTAAATTTACCGTTATGTGAAAACCCAATTTTGCATGATTTTTCTACTTTCATAAC
Source organism: Poecilobothrus nobilitatus (assembly GCA_947095535.1). NCBI lineage: Eukaryota > Metazoa > Arthropoda > Insecta > Diptera > Dolichopodidae > Poecilobothrus > Poecilobothrus nobilitatus. The sequence goes on from OX352773.1 coordinate 232,708,464, forward strand.
TCCGGCACGCTTCTAGATAGAAGCTTGAAATTTTGAGGCAAGAAAGAACTTTTAGAATTAGTATAAGTTTGCTCAGAAAATTTTTTCGGACCACCCCTTGTTTATGAGCTATTAGGGCTTAAAAATTGAAAATTTGCTATTTTTAAACACCTGTAACTTAGGAACCTGTACACATTTTACTTCTGCAAGATATAAAAATTAAAGCTACTATAATATATTTTTACGTGTGTTAAAGGTTTATTTTAGTTGTAAAGGGTTCCAAAGTTGCAGCTCTTCAAAATTGCGAAAAAGCCCCATTTTCAGATGTATATATCTCGGGCTCTGCGTAATAATTTTGCAATCTAAAACCGCCAGAAGATCGAAAATTTTATTATCTATATAAAACAATATCAAAATTATGTAATATTTTGTAATTTACTATTTAAATTTACCGTTATGTGAAAACCACATTTTGCATGAAATTTCTTTTTTCATAACTCCGGCACCTCTCTAGAGAGGAACCTGTAATTTTGAGACAAGAAAGAACTTTTAGAATTAATATAAGTTTCCTCAGAAAATTTTTTGGTAACACTCCCTCTTTAAGAGTTATTACGCCTCAAAAATTGAAAATTTTCTATTTTTAGACACCTGTAACTAAGGCACCTGCACAAATTTTTCTTCGGCAAGACATGAAAATTAAAGGTTCGATAATATACTTTTACGTGTGTTAACGGCTTTTCTTAGTTATATAGGATTCCGGACTTATGGCCCCTCAAAATTTCAAAAATGTCCTATTTTCACATTTTTTCTTATTACATGAAATTTTCAAATTTTTGTGTAAGTCACACTTCTAAACAGTTTGTATTCAGCTTTGGAAATGTGCGCTTTTAAAAACCGTTGGTTTACATTCTACCTTGTTTAAATTTAATTTGATTTAGAATGAAAGTTAATAACCGTAAGCTCAGTAAACTTCAAAGATTACATGATATATTGTATATATTTAATGTATTTACCCTATATGATTTTATTTTTTTATTTTTGGATTTTTCTTAGAATCAATTATAAGTTTTTTAATTACAACAGAAAAATTCATAAAAAAAAAATCTGCTGTCTCCACCACAGGACCGACCGCCACTACACGAAAAATACAATGCCAAAATTTATAGATTTTTTACATAATAATTTATATCAAAGCAAAATAACTTCTAATAATTTAACAACATTTTGTTTTATTCAATAAGAATAATACGCAATGAAGTCGTAAAAATATATGTGCATTCATTTATACATCCATTTACATTATTATGTAATGTATATGATTTTTTTTCATTCAAAAATATTAGAAGTAAAAAATAATAAAAACTGTAAACAAATACAAAATAAACAATATAAGATTAATATTGAATCTGCTAACAAAAATTTTACCGTTTTAATTTTATGTCATCAACAAAAGAATAATATGCATAGTACATATTACAAGTACATATTAATATTATGTATCTACATATATAAATTTTTAGAGATATAAAACAAAAAACAAAAAAAAATTGTTCATATAAATTTATATGGAGTGTTATGTATGAAATTTGGACTTAGAAAAACAATTAAATAAAAGTTAAAGTTAGTCGGATCAAAAAATGTTTTATGGCAAATTTGTTGCTCTTTACTTGTGTAACAACTTTTTCTAAATAATTTTTCTAATAATATTTTTCTGTTACGAAATATTCGTAAAAAACTTAAAAAGTACCTACACTAGTAAACTACCATTGCGGTTGTCTGATTTGCTCCAAAAGCTTATCAATCCGAGATATTTACATCAAAACAAACATTAAATATGAAATTGCAAAAAATTCCGCACAGTCGTTTAAGCTGTACACGTACCCACAGACATACCCACCCACACAAACACACACACACACAGACATACAGATGGACATCATGCTAAAAAAATTTTTACAGCCTTCTCCACACCGGAGTAGTGCATATTATCCGAAATCTCGGGTACAAATTTTTAGTATGAAAACAATACCTACCTTATACACTAATGTATGCGGTCTGTAAAAAACTATGAATATATATATTATTACTTATATGTACATATATAATGGATTATATTGTACATAATATTACTTATATATCTTAATTATTAATTTTATTAGTTCTGAGAAAATTAATATTAAATAGCTAAAAACGATAAAATACTCAATATGTACTCAATACTCAAACCTCAAAAATGTTTTTTTTTTTTAAATAGTTGATGTTATTTTTAAATTTTGAATAAAATTAAAGCGTATTTACTTAACGATTATGTATGTACATACATTAAATTTTTTGTTAACTTTTCACTCTTAAGTCTAACCCATAAAGTTAATAAAGACTTCTTAAAAAATTAGTTCTAGAAAAACTTCGGAAAAGCGTCTTATAAAATTTTTCTAATAATAATAATACTTGTCTCTGAATTTCCTACTGTCAACAAAAAATATAAAAGATACAAAACTTTATAAATTTGTTTTAATGTAGATATGCATTATTTTAATATACTATTATATACATATATAGGCACATATAACAGGATCAATAATATAATGTTACAAACTAGAACTCTACATGTGAATTAAAATATAAAAAAGAAATTAAATTTGGGAAAATGATTAGCACCTGAAGTGTTTACTATATAAACATTTTTGTTTTTCGATAATACGAGTATAACAAAAAAAAATTATTTCACAACATTTTTTATTATCTACTTTAGATTTTTTAAAAAGTTATTTACTTCAGATTCAACAAAAAACTTCCCCAATTTTAAAGGGTCCCTTCAATTCTACAGAACTACAGAATTAAATTATTTCCTTTAAAAAAGCAAAATACTGTAATAAAATATAACATTTTGTTTTAAAAAAATAAACAAGTTAGAGTATAAATCAAAGGTTTTTAATAGAGCACATTTTACAAAAAAAGTATCTAAAACAGTTTGGAATTTGTGACTTGCACTAAAATTACAGATGACGGGTAATCAACAGCTTAGTGGAATAATGATTCCAGAAACTGAAGCTTAGTCAAATATGAATAATAAATGATTTTAATGGATGCCCGCTATACTCCTTATAGGAGTGCCAAGGACAGAAAAAAAAAAAACTAAAATTCCTAAGTTTTCTTAGAATGTTATATGTAACAAAAATGTTAAAAATGAAAAGAACCTCTTTAGTTTTAAGAAAAAGTGTACAATTAAAAAAACCGCTTACTTAATGGAAGACATATAAAAACATTGACTTTGAAAAAAATTGTACAGATGTGTAAGTTAAAGGTATGAACATAATAAATTTTCAATTTTTTACCTTTTAATGGATATTAAGCGGAAAGAGATATAGAAAAAAAATATATTAATTCCTAAGAGATGTTTTTTTTCTTTAAATTTTATAATTTTAATTAAAATCGTTCCGGCAATATGAAGAAAGCAAAATCATGTAAAATTTTATTTTCCCATAACGGTAAATTTAAAATTTAAAAACAATACTATTTAAATTAGGATATGGATTTATAAAGTTATAATAAATTCCTGAGATACAAACATTTTAAAATAGGATTTTTTCAAAGTTTGAGGAACTGTAGCTTCTTAACACCGTTGTAAGGAAGAGTTATATAAAATAGTTATTCTACAACATTAATATGATGCCTCTTTATACCCGTACGATAGGATCGGGTATAATAAAATTACTCCTCCGTTTGTAACACCTCGAAATAAGCGAGCTTTGATATACCTTCAAAGGTATGGATCGGATCAGAAAAAAATTCTAAGACGTTTGAGCCATGTCCGTCCGTCCGTCCGTCAGCACGCTAACTCAAAAACTAAGAAAGCTAGAATCTTGAAATTTACACAAAATATTCTGGGAGTAATTTGTAGGTTCCCTATTTTTTTGGTTGAGTTTGGACCAAAACTTAGGGTAGCTCTCGAACAGTTAACTTTTTTTTGATCCCCACATTTTTTTTGAAATAGAGATATGAAATTTTAACTGCTGATATATCTTACAAAAATATTAATTTTATTTTTAATAACTTTTTTTTGCGTAGTACAAAAAAATGTAAATAAATAAACAACATAACGGTTGCTTGAAGAATTTTTATTTATATGATATTGATATACATACATACTTATATAATATCATGTTTATTTACATATCGTATATGTCACTGATGAATGAATGATAAGAGTATAGATGTATATTATATAGCGCCGTATTTACATACATACATATATGTATTTTATTGTACATAATATAAGAAATTATTCTATGAATGGAAATATTTTTAAAGAAATATTGCAATGTATGGCGATATATATACTTATAACAACATAAATATTCTATGTACGCATTAATATAATATAATATTTAAAATTATATTTACTATTTTGTACTTAGTAAATTTAATATACATTTACCGCTTAGTATTAAATGGTACTATAGAATATTTGAAAAAGTTTTGGATTGATAATCGTTATGTGGAAGGTTAAAATCTGCTTTTGAAGAATGTATAAACATATAGTTTGAATATATGACTCATGGTACAGTGGTTAAGTCGCTAACCTTTCAATCGGTCTTGGGTTCAAACCCCGGTCAGGTCATAAATAAAAAATATGTAGTACTTTTATATCGTAATAATGTATATCGTATAATTAATACTAGTAATAATAATAAGAATAATAATATTAATAATAATAATAATAATAATAATAATAGTAATAATAATAACAATAATTATAATAATAATAATAGCTGCTACAGTGGAGCCATCTTTGCTTATTTCATGCAAGTAAGGTGTTATATACGTTGCACGTTGTAATTCACTGATGGCGCTGACTCTGTAGTAAAATAATAATAATATTAATAAGAATATTAATACCAATAATAACAGCCGCTACAGTGACAGTGGGGGTTGCCTTCAATAATTACCTCATGTAGTAATATATACTACTACTACATGTTGTAACTGTTGTGACGGCTTTAGTCACTCTTAGCAAAATAATAATAATAGGCGGATTCATTGTTTCCTTACAGTCCCACTCCCAATTCAATGTTTCCGTATCCATTTTTCTATCCTTTCCTATCCCTACTCCCTAGCCAATATACTGCGTTCGCAGGCAAGGGTTTCATCCCACTATATTGGCTAAAGGGGGAGGTGGGTTTAGTCAGTAAGAATCTGACACTATCAAGGGGTATTTCTTGGTGTCTTTGGAAGATTCCCACCTCCCTTAGGAAAAAAAAACAATGTACAAGCCATAGTTCTAGAAATTATAAAATTCACCCAAATTATTTTAAAATACTAAAATATTAAAAAAATAATATTATAAGCAGAGTGACAGGCTGTGAACATACTAACGGTTCGTACGGGCATCTAAGAGCTGACAAAGGCAACTGTATTCTTCCTCGTTTTTTATGAGATCTGGTAAAACTTTAAATGCTCTATAATTAACTGTGTTGAAGTTTTGTATACAGACAGATGATCGAACAAACGAACATACTGAAACTAATAAGCAAAATTTTTCAAATCTGTTTTAAAAAATCTCTTAAAAAATATAGATCATAAAAAAGTATAATAGACTAATTAAAAATATATTTCCGTGAGTAATAAAAAAAAATTTTATGATTGTCATAAACTTTACAATATTATTTATAAACAACTTATCAGAATTTAAGAAAACACAATAAAAATGGTATATAATAATAATATGAAACTTTATATTAAAATTAATTAAGTTATAATATTTTTAATTACATTAAAAATTTTGTAATTGTGCTAAACTGTTAACTAACTATAAAACAAATTTTAACGCTTATAATTTTTTTACCCATAACTATTAAATTTTTTTTTTCATAAAAATACTATCATAGTTTTTGCAGACAATTTTACTCATACATTATAACTTTTGTCAAATATTAAGGACTCCATATTCAGAAGATAAAAATTTTATAGTAAAATTTATTAAAAAATTTATTTACTTTTATTTATACTAAAATTACGGCAACAATATTAAAAAAAAACTAGTTAAAATTTAAAAAGTATATTTAAATTATTATGGTAACAAAGAAAGATCTCATTTTTAAGGAGTTTTTACCATAAATAGAATAGAATTTATTCAAAGAGTAAATGGTACCTATTTTAACTAAATTAATAAATTTTTTATTTTATTTTTTTGTTATAATTAATTAATTTTCTATTTTAAAACTTAAAGAAATGTTAAATAAAAAGGATTAAATTTTGAAAAACATAAATAAGCTCTTTATGCTGCTTTATGAAGCTACAAAAAAAAATTAATTTGCTGATTTATTTATTTTTATTTATTTACAAAAATGTCTTGAATAAATCTGAAAGATTAATTAAAAAAAAAAAAATTTCTTTAATACTTAATTTTTTTTTTTAAAGTTTTAAAAAATTTTTAAAGTTAAAATTCTATAATTACATTAATTTTCAAATTGTTCTTAAGGACTATAAAAAATAAAATGGTATTGTTCATTAAAAAAATTAATTTTCAATGTTCTCAACTTTTATTTTTGTAAAAAACATTTAAAACAAAAAAAAGTTTTTGTAAAACTTAACAAAAAAAATGTTTTTTTTTTTACTAAAGTTTTTTTTGGGTATGATATCCATTTATATTACAATATATTTTGCTTATGCTTATTAGTTTCACTCTATCCGTCCGTTCGTCCATCTGTTTACAAAACTTCTACACCGTTAAAGATATAGAAAAAAATTTTTAACCATGTGTAGGTCTCATAAAAAAAATAATTTTGTGGAACAACTTTTTCATGTAGCCCCATCAATTACGGAGCTACAGCCCCTCAAACTTTGAAAAAGCTCTATTTTTAAATGCATGTATCTTATACGTTCTGCGTAAGATCTTTTCAATCTATAAATTCTGTAAATTAATATCAAAATTATAGAATTTTTTTAAATTTAGTATTTAAATTTACCGTTATGTGAAAACCGCATTTTCGCCTTTAAATAGGAACCTGAAATTTTGAGGCAAGAAAGAACTTTTAGAATTAGTGAAAGTTTCCTTAGAAAATTTTTTTACACCACCCCCTGTTTAAGAGGTATTAGGGCTGAAAATTTTAAAATTTGATATTTTTAGGAACCTGTAACTTAAGCACCTGTAAAAAATTTTCTTCAGCTAGACATAAAAATTAAAGCTCCAGTAATATATTTTTACGTGTTATAACGGTTTTTCTTAGTTATATAGGGTTCCGGACTTACAGCCCCTGAAAATTCCAGAAAAGTCCTATTTTCACATATTTTCTTATTAGGTATATGAAATTTTCAAATTTTTGTGCAAGTCATAATTCTAAACATTTTGTATTGTGTTTTGGAAATGTGCGCTTTTAAAAACCGTTGGTTTACATTCTACCTTGTTTTTTCTTCTTTTATTATTAAATGAACTTTAAAACATTAAATGCAAAATTTAAAACTTTTGAAAACTAAATTTTTGTAATTTGAATTTTTTTTTATAGAAATACAAATTTTATAAATTTAATTTACAACAAAAAATTAGATATCCTTTACCAAAAATGAATATTTGTTGGTTTCAAGGTTGTTCAAAATTTTGCAAAAACAAATAATTAAATAAAACATTTTTTTGGGTAGTTAACACAAAAATTCTCAAGTGACCATTAAATTATTAAAGATCAATCAGCATTCAGCAAGGTAAAGACTTATTACAATTTATACATAAATTTTAATTGGTTTCGATATATTAAATGAAATACTTTAGAAACCACTTTTTCGAAAATTGAAATTCCTCTTACTTTCCGAATTTTAGGTTTCGCGCCAAATTTCAGCTCTATTATTATATTTGTTCGAATATAATAGTTGTAAGTATAAGAATTTTGCCATTAAGTTTGTGGCATTAGACGAGACAGATATGGAAATCTACGTAGCATTACAACACATATATATATTATAGTACTTTATATAATACTTGTCATTTTGACGATGCCCGTTATAATGACCGCCCGCCCGTCATTTTTACCATATTATTTTTTTTATAAATGCCATATTTGCTATTGAAACTGAACAAGTTTGTTCGTTTCCTCTTGAAATGAAGAAGCAGCGGGTTCGAATTTTTTATATGGGCAAAACTCAGTGTCAAATCAAGATGCATATCTGAAATTTTGTAAAAAGAAGTTAAGTTTTCAACTCCAGAATAATATGGTTGATTTAATGCAACAGGTTTAGTAGTTTTTATACAATGTGAGAAATTTATATTCTCATGTCTGGATACTTAAATAAGACGTTCAAGTTTTATGACAACAAATTATGTAAAATTTTGTTTGATTTGGTGATACGGGTTCGAGTAATACCCTACAACTGCGATATATTTTATAGTTATATATTTTGGTAATTCAGATATTTGGTAGTGAAATATCTAAAATTTTTTAAATGATTATTAAATTATTTAAGCATATATAAAGTACATACATAATTCATATTACAAAAAATATTTGTCTATTATTTGTAATATGAATATAAGCTATTATTTTTAATACGTATGAATTATTAAATGTTTGTAATAATTCATATGGCAAATAATAGGTTTTTTAGACTATAATTCCGAGCTAAATAGATTTCATTCATACATTATAATTTGTTTTTTTTTTTTTTTGTATTACTATTATTTTATTTTCCTTTATTATATTAATTTATATGATCTAATATTACATATCTTATACTAAAGGAAAATGCAATATTAGTAAACTATCGGCTAGTAAAGCAATTATATAGGTTGAATACTATCTATTATTACCATGTAGGTAATATTATTTATTTTATTTACATTACATTTACACTATAATTTAATTTAATAGCAAGTAAAATTTTGTTAATTGAAAAACCAATTAAAAAAAGTTGCCAGCTGTGCAGGTTTTGAATATGTACTGCCTAGTGATCGAGGCATGTGCTTAATCACTAGACCACCGAGGCCCCTTTTTTATTATAATATTCCGCCATAAGTATTTCACAATTTTTTTTTTTTATTTGCATATATTTAGGCTTGAATAAAATAAGCTACTTGTATATAACAATAAGAGGCTCTCAGTACCGCTTATATACGTTTCATAAATGGAAATGTCTTGTGAGATAATGTGGTGATTTTGGAAATTTTAAGCTCTTTAAGTGCTTTGTGAACCCACATATTATAGTATTTCAAGGATATTACAAAAATACAAGAAAATTGGTGTAAAATTCAAATAAAGTGTAGAAATTATAAAATAGAGTGTGTATATGAGTGTATAAATTTCACAGAAAAAATGATTAGGTTGTTCAAATTAAAATTTTTTAATATTTTAGTAATTAATAATTAATATTTTCTATTTTGATTTTAAAAATTTGAATTGTTAATATTTATGGAATAATATGCAAATCAAAAGTCATTTAGTTAAAAAAATCTTTTAAATTAAAAATAATAAAAATAAAAATTAATATTACAAAATTATCTAAGAATATTTAAAAATCATTTAAGAATAATAAATTAATATTAAAAAATCATTTAAGAATATTTAAAAAAATTTAATTATATTATAAAAAACTAGTTTATAAATTTAAAAAGAAATACTCAGGAATCTTTATTTTTTTTTTCTTGCATATTGGAACAAAGAAATTATTGTGCTTAGGTAAACAATTCTAATGCAAACTTCACCTTGTAAAAGGAATTTTCAACATTAAATGATGATAATATTAAAAAAGAAAATCTTTAAATTAAAACTATAATTTAATTCACTTTATTATATAGTATCTTGCATCTAGTATCTAGTCACTTAAATTTTTCTTTTTAAAACTTAAAACTTATTTTCAGTCCTATATATTACTTTTAATAAGTATAAAGGTTGAATACTTTGAGAATATACCAAATTCCATTTCCAAAAGAATCTTAATTAGACCTATATGCACAAAAGTATAAAATAAGTTTTACAACTAACGTTTTAATTATAAAATTAAACTTAAACTGCACTATTGAAAACTCTATATAAATAAAACTTGTGACGTTTATGTAGTTGGACAGATCGGGGTTGTAGATGGAAACTTAAGGCAATTTAAACCCGTTATAATATATTGGATCAGTATTTTGTTCTAAAAACTATTGGAATCTTCTTTTCTTACAAAGCTCTGTAAGAAATGATTATGTCCAGCTTCGCCAAATCGCTAAGGTTATTTTAGAAAATTTCAACAGAATCTTTTTTGTTTTTTAGAGCAAGGACTGTATGGTTCACAAAACAGATGAAAAATTTGATATATATTTTTATTATTATCAATATTGTTATTTTTATTTTTATTAATTTATTGATTTTTTAAAAAAATTTTCATTTCTTAAAAGATTTTAAAAATAAAATTGTCTTTTAAAATAATTATTATACGACCAACATAATATTTACATTAGGAGTACCTTTTATTTACATATTGTTTACCAAACTTCTTAACATTGCAAATATTGATAAAGGAAGAAAAAGGATTGATTTTTATCTAAAACTCGAGGTTAAATTTTGTTTATTTGAATTTAATATTACACAATATGGAACCATGAAAATTATGCGTTTATAAAATAACGAAAAACAAACTGTTATTTATTTGTTGATATTTTATTATTTTAGAGCGAAAATTTTATTTGTATCATAAAAATTAATAAACTTCTTTGAAAAAGTTATATCTTACATTGTTTTTTTCAACGGTTTGTTTTGAAATTTATTTGTTTTGTAATTTTGTTGCTTTTAAATTTAAATTTACAATCAAAAAAGAAACATAACCTTATTTTTGTTTTCCTAAAGAAAATATTGTAAATACTTAGAAATTTTAAATTTTACTCTTTTGGGAACCTCAATCTTTTCTAAAAAACAAAAAAAAAAAAGACTTATTGTATCCGTATGAGATATAGAATCAGCTTAAAAATATTTATTCAATTTTACATTGGGATGTTTTTGAAATAATACAAACAAACCTATATTTAGTTATTTTATACCTTATTTACATAATATTTGAATAAATGAAGGTGTAGGTACAATATGATAACTTGTTACAACAAAATTTACTGTTTGTTTATATTTAATCAATTATTGTAAGATATAAAATAAAGATAGGTATCTGTTTATTTATTTATTTTAAAATGTCAAAAATATAATGTGAATTTTGTGGACGAGTTAGTTTTAATTTTCTAGATCGTTTCCGAACGTATCACACTAGCACATTATACTAGTACTTTGCCCTTGTACTTTCGGAAAATATTAGCTTTTCGCACTATATTTTGTAATTTAGTATTTTTCGAAATTAAAATGTATGACAGCTAAATTTTTAAAAGTATTAATATGGTCTCTACAAACCAGCGTCCGAATTGAAAATGAACTAACACCCGAAAAATTTAAAAAAATTAGGGCGTTAGCTCATTTTTTTTCCGGTGTTTATTCATAATTTTAAAAAGATGAAAGTCTAAAAGTGAACTAACACCCGAACGAAGTAAACAAACGCTCGAAAAAAGTGAATTAAAGCCCGAAAAAATTAAGCAGACGTTCAAAACAAAAAGCACTAAATTGGTCTTTTTCCCAAAGGTTTTATTAACACAAACACAGAGGTTTCAAAATGATTGATGAATGAACATTTTATTGTTAACTAATTTTTATTCTACACAAAAACTTGGATTTTTTTCCTCAACTAGTTTTCCAGAAAATGGATACAATAAGTTTATACTTACTTCATTATTTTGATTGTTTTAATTGACGAATTGTTCAATATATTCTGAACCTGTTTTCAGATGCTTACAGAGAATAAAAACAATATTCAATGGCTTTTCCTGATACGGAATTTATCGCTTTTCCACGTATTTCTATGTACGTATGTCTGAACCCACCTTTTATTTGAGTGGATTTATTACCTTTTTCAACGACCTAAATAAATGAACTATTACCCAAATAAAATTAAAATGAATTAACGCCCGAAATAAATGAACTTTAATGCCTTAATAAAACGAATTAACGCCTGAATAAAAAATTTTCGGGTATTAGTTAAATTTTTGTTGCCTTTAATTCATAAACTAATGCCCGAAATAAAAACAACAAATAATTCGGGCTTTAGTTCATTTTCGATTTGGGCGTTAATTAGTAGAGCCTAGAATCTCTATTACCTTAATACATATATTTTTATAAAATTTTTATGTCAAATTTATTTTCGCAGCACATTATTTTAGCATTATTCAGCAATATTTATGATGGTTATGACAGCATTGAATAAAGTTATTGTATATTATGTCAATTTTCACTTCTTGTGTATACATTAGGTACACTTACATATTATCTGCTGTCATCACCTAAGACAGTTGAATAATATCGCTTCGAATAATATTGATTATAACGCTTTCTCTTTTAACTCTTCTAATACTCATGTTTTTTTAAATATTTTGTACAGTAATTCTATAGTTTTTTAATAATTTTCTATTTTGTCTTTTCACTTTTAATGACAAGAAAAAATTTTACTGTTAGTGTGACCACCTAATATTGCAGTTATCATAAGACTAAATTTTTGATAGATAATCAAGTGTGAAATGCGGTGTGGTTCGGAAAGATTTAATACTATTAGAGAATACTTTTCGAATAAAAACAACTAAATCATAAATTTGTGTTTAGTGGGAGGTGTGATAAATTAGGAAATAGCCTTAGTACATTGGCTTAGTAACGAAATTATAGTTAGTACTCAAAAAAAAAAAAAATGTAGAGCAGTGATCAAAATAAAACAAATATCATCTGAGATTCTGTTTCTCTGCAACCGCAGATTAGGAAACTTTTTAACATTTTTGTCTGGTAATTTCTTTTTAATGCTTAAATGGTTTTTCTTTTTAATGTTTAAATGGTTTTTTTTCTACTTTCTATTGTTTAACTGTTCAGTAAACTCTGTGCTTACTGTAAGCTCCTGCATTAAAAGTATTTGTAGGAATGAAAGTAGAGGAATCTTGGAAAACATATTGGGGGAATGAAGACACTTTTAAAATATGTCGAGATTTTACTAAAATAAATTAATCTAAAGAAACGTTTAAATGCAAGAACGTTAACCTATAAAATGCAAAAACGAGTGGGTCAAAAACAATAAAACTAAATAAGTTCTCTCCTTTATTCGTATTAAATTTGGATTTTCTTGGATTTGCGAATGGCAGTTCACCATTCTAACAACTATACTGTTTTTTGCGAAACTTGAATTCATTCTTTAATTTAGATAATGTAACAACAAGTTGTTATTAGTGTTAGTTCATACATTTGATGATTATTTGCTTTTACTGTAAATAAAATTTAAAACCGTGTACAGTTTACTGTAAATGTATTCTATATAATATATAATATTTTCCATAAACAAAAAAATAGAAATAAATTTGCACAACAAAAATAAGCAAAACCAAAAAATATAAAATAAAAAAACGGAGTATTCCCTGATGAAATATCGTTAGTTATGCAAAACAGTAACGTTTGATGCAAATCAAAAAAGGTTTAAAAGTCTAAAATAAATTTTTAAACACGTTTTTTTTTCTATATGTTGTAAATTCTCAATGGGAATACAACAAAAATATCAGGAAACTTATTTTCCTTTTGATAATAATTGTATATCTATAGTTAGACTATAATAATATTGTCATTGAACATTTCGATATGAACATTATAACATTCATTCATTGTTTCATTTATTAATATTTTACATTCATAAATCATAAAATATAATATAATACATAGTTAATGTAAATAGAAAAATCATTTTGTTTTATTAATTTATTCATCCTTTAACAAATTCATTATTTTTTACTTATTCATATGTAGTGTATTGTACTTTAAATACAAAAGAACTTTATGTAATTTTAGAAAGTTTTTAATTTATTTAAGATTAGAATTAAAATACATAATATTTAAGTAAATATAGAATATATGAGATTATAATCATTAAGTAAACATTAACTAATTAAATAAATTATACAACCTAAAATGAATATGTAGGAATTCACAATAAGATGTTTGTATAATTACATCCTTTTTATATATTTTATTAATATCCTTCTATATATCATTTTTGTGTTTTTTTTTAATACAATATAAAATCTTCCAAATATGTTAAAGTAGTACTACCTTTGTTTTTATTTATTTTAAATAGTTCCAAATATCAAAATACAATTTTCTGAATCATCATTCCTGTCTGTTACACCTAATAACTTCTAAAGTTGTAAACACTTTTAGCATTAGTTAAATTAAATAAACCTTTTCAAGACTAATGCCTTAATCTCACCTACATCAATATCTAATTTACAAATTTATTTCATTATTTCAGAAAAACATTTCACATAAAATCAGAAGTAAAATAAGTTTTTTTACAACTGAAATCGTCGAAGGCAAAATAGAGTTCTCCCGAAGTAACGAGTCATAACATTAGACTTATAATATTAATACGCAAATGAAATGTTTTATCTCCTATGAGTTATGAAAAATACAAAAGATTTTAGAAAATCTCATCGTACAAAAATTCTTTTCTACCTTCTTTTTCCATCTTCTTACAGTATAAATTAGAAGATCCTGGAAAATAAAATGTAAAATGTAAATGTAAAATGTTAGAACATAAAATGTAACTAAGACAAAGACTATTAAGATTATACTGGCACAGAATATCTCCAAATAAATTCTTAAAAAAATGTTGTTTTAGAAGAGTTTCCGCATAAGTATATAGACATATACGATATTATATCGACCAGCAAAGGAACGCAAATAAACTGCTGATTAGATTAAAGAATGTCGAAGTGTTATTTAAAAGGCTAAACCCGTGGTGAAGAAAATCACAATACGAATTGGTGCAGTATAAATAAATCCTTGATTACGAATATTTCGACATTATTCGATTATTGCGAAAAAATTAATAATAATTGATACAAAAATCTTGAAAATATCGAAAATAAAAACAACAAATCACGAATTTCATTACCGAAATACCATAAAAAGAGTAACGATTTCTCCGATATTGCTAGCAAAGAGTCGATAATGAAATAAAACAAATGAACAAAATGGAGGAACAATCGGCCCGCCTAAAAATACCAAACAAAGCCTAATTTCTAGAACAATAATATTGCCATAATTAGCATCTGAAAATAAAGTAATGGGATTGTTTTATATCTGTTATAATTCATTTTTCCAACACAAGATTTAAAAGTATCTAACTATATTTGAAAACAAAAAATCATTTAGGTACTTTTGTTTAAGAGAATGAAACAAACTTTTTATTTTTTTTGTTTTTTAAATATTCCATGTATGTACTTATGTATGAATAAAACCATGTATGACATTACAAAAAAAAAAAAATTAAACTTATGATGCAGTTATCTGATATTGCATTCATCCTTTGATATTATAAATTATTGTACCAATAGATATATTATGTAATCTAGGACAAACATAATATACATCAGTTATAGATAATGCATCATTATTTATTTAACAAGCATTTGAGCTGTATAATAAAAAGTAAAGAAAAAAAAAATTTATGGCACAAAATGACAATATTTTCGTCATAATATTAATAATATATCTGACACAACACTGACATTTTAATATAAATAAAATAAAGTCAGTACAATATTTTTTGAATATACCTAAGGCAATATGTAAATCTGTTGAATAGACTACCTACACTAAAACCTTCTTCTATAAATTTCATTGGGTTTAAAACTTAACATTATAAAAGAAAAATTATATACAAAATTAAAACTTTTATGAAAAATTCATGGCGCCCGAAAGTATGTAATTTTTAAAAATTTTGTTGTTATTAAAAATTTATAAAATTTTAGGGGCTTCGGTAGCCTAGTGGGTAGCCGTGTGGCGTATTAACCGAAGGAGTGTTGGTTCGATCCCTGCATAGGTCTTAAGTGTTTTTTTCTTTACATACCCCCTTACGACAAAATATAATATAAATAGTATATAATATAAACAAAATAAATAATATTAGTATATCTAAATATAATAAAAGACAAGTTGCTGCTGCTGAGTAGCGTGCCCTACTGTTATGTTAAATGTTAATTTAACAAATGTTATACTATGAAAAGAAAGAAACGTACATCTGATATTTACCCATATAACAGATAGTAAAAAAATAAATATTATAATGTTATGCTATGAAATGAAAGAAAAAACAAGGCAGTGTATAAATCAAAGTTTTTAGAGGGTCGTATTTTTAAGTAGAACATTATAAAATTGCAATAATATTTTTATTTAAATTTTGCTAAGTAACATTTTCTTAATTTTTTAAAAATTTTGCCATAATATAGTACAATTTTAGAATCAAAAGTTTAGCCCATAATATAGATATATGAATAAAAATATGGGTATACATATATTAGATTTATTATAGATTTATTATTTTTTATATAGGCAACAGTTATTTATATGAATGAATGGACGGTAAACATAAACGAACAAAAAAAAAATTCAGAATGTTCTATAATTGGTTATAATTTATATTTTTTAAATAGACTGATGTATAAATTTAATATTTAAAAAAAATAACAGAAAACAAAAAAAAAAAGTAAAATGTAATATGTACTGCGAAGAAAAATAAAAACGAATAGAAAAAAAAGAGAACAAAAATGTTACTTTGATTGTTTTTAAATATTTTTAAAGAAAAAAGAACTATTAAAATGTTATGATTTTAAAAGAAAAAAACATACGTCTGATATTTACGTACCTACATAACAGATAGAAAAAGGAAAAAAAATAATGTTATGCTATGAAAAGAACGAAAAGTCCATCTGATATTGAGGTACATAACAGATAGAAAAAAAGAAATATCAAAATGTTATGCTATGAAAAGAAAGAAAAAACAAGGCAGTGTATAAATCAAAGTTGTTAAAGGTTCGGATTTTTAAGTAGAACATTATAAAATTGCAATAACATTTTTATTTAAATTTTGCTAAGTAACATTTTCTTAATTTTTTAAAAATTTTGCCAAAAAAAAAGTACAATTTAAGAATCAGAAGTTTAGCCCATAATATAGATATATGAATAAAAATATGGGTATACATATATTAGATTTATTATAGATTTATTATTTTTTATATAGGCAACAGTTATTTATATGAATGAATGGACGGTAAACATAAACGAACAAAAAAAAATTCAGAATGTTCTATAGGTTATAATTTATATTTTTTAAATAGACTGTATGTATAAATTTAATATTTAAAAAAAATAAAAGAAATACTTAGCGTACGTAAATAACAGAAAACAAAAAAAAAAAAAAATGTAATACTGCGAAGAAAAATAAAAACAAATAGGAAAAAAAGAGAACAAAAAATGTTACTTTGACTGTTTTTAAATATTTTTAAAGAAAAAAAGAACTATTAAAATGTTATGATTTTAAAAGAAAACAAGGTCGAATGTAAACCAACGGTTTTTAAAAGCGCACATTTCCAAAACTCAATACAAACTGTTTAGAAGTGTGACTTACACAAAAATTTGAAAATTTCATGTAATAAGAAAAAATGTGAAAATAGGACATTTTTGAAATTTTGAAGGGCCGTAAGTCCGGAATCCTATATAACTAAGAAAAGCCATTAACACGCGTAAAAATATATTATTAAACCTTTAATTTTCATGTCTTGCCGAAGAAAAATTTTTACAGGTGCCTAAGTTACACGTGTCTAAAAATAGCAAATTTTCAATTTTTGAGGCGTAATAACCCTTAAAGAGGGGGTGTTACAAAAAAATTTTCTGAGGGAACTTATACTAATTCTAAACGTTCTTTCTTGTCTCAAAATTTCAGGTTCCTATCTAAAGGGGTGCCGGAGTTATGAAAAAAGAAATTTCATGCAAAATGTGGTTTTCACATAACGGTAAATTTAAATAGAAAATTACAAAATATTACATAATTTTGATAATGTTTTATATAGATAATAAAATTTTCGATCTTCTGGCGGTTTTAGATTGCAAAATTATTACGCAGAGCCCGAGATATATACATCTGAAAATGGGGCTTTTTCGCAAATTTGAAGAGCTGCAACTTTGGAACCCTTTACAATTAAAATAAACCTTTAACACACGTAAAAATATATTACAGTAGCTTTAATTTTTATATCTTGCAGAAGTAAAATGTGTACAGGTTCCTAAGTTACAGGTGTTTAAAAATAGCAAATTTTCAATTTTTAAGCCCTAATAGCTCATAAACAGGGGGTGGTCCGAAAAAATTTTCTGAGCAAACTTATACTAATTCTAAAAGTTCTTTCTTGCCTCAAAATTTCAAGCCTCTATCTAGAAGCGTGCCGGAGTTATGAAAGTATAAAAATCATGCAAAATTGGGTTTTCACATAACGGTAAATTTAAATACTAAATTTAAAAAAATTGTATAATTTTGATATTAATTTACAAAGATAAAAGAAATACCTGTCGAATGACGTTTTCAGATTGAAAAACTCTTAACCAGAACATAAGATATATGCATTTAAAAATAGGGCTTTTTCAAAGTTTGAGGGGCTGTAGCTCCGAAATGGGGGGGGCTACATGAAAAAGTTGTTCCACAAAATTATTTTTTTTATGAGACCTACCTATGGTTAAAATTTTTTTTCTCTATCTTTAACGGTGTAGAAGTTTTGTAAACAGACGGACGGACGGACGGACGGACGGACAGAGTGAAACTAATAAGCACATTTTTTCAAAATTTTTTTGGAAATGTGCTAAAAACATACCTCTGATATTTACGTACATAACAGATAGAAAAAAGAAATATTAAATGTTATGCTATGAAAAGAAAGAAACGTACATCTGATATTTAGGTACATAACAGATAGAAAAAAAGAATTAAAATGTTATGCTATAAAAAGAATGAAAAAACAAGGCAGTGCATAAATCAAAGTTTTTAAAGAGTTGCATTTTTAAGTAGAAATTATAAAAAAATAAAGCAGTGCGTAAAACCAAAGCTTTTAAAGGAGCGCAATTTAAATTATAAAATCACAATTTTCAATTAAATTTTGAATGTGTAACATTTTCTTAATTTTATGCTTCTTTTATGATTTTTATTTTCTAAATCTTAAACCTTATATGCACAGCCAATTTTTATTGTTTTACATAAAAAGTGCGCAGAACTTACGGTGTGAAGATTTTATAACGAAAGCTACAGATAAAGAAGCAGAATATTATTACGGATAGAGTAAAAATTTGTTTGAAAAATATAACAAAAAGAGTTTTGAAGCATTTGCTATGGCAACCATAGAAAAATATAACAAGTGTACTATATATTATTGCTATGGCAACATAGAAAAATATAACAAATGTACTTCTAAATATAATAAAAGGCAAGCTGCTGCTGATTAGCGTGCCCTACTGTTATGTTAAATGTTAATTTAACAAATGTTATGCTATGAAAAGAAAGAAACGTGTATCTAATATTTACGTACATAACAGATAAAAAACAATAAATATTAAAATGTTATCCTACGCAAAGAAAGAAAAAACAAGGCAGTGTATAAATCAAAGTTTTTAGAGGGTCGTATTTTTAAGTAGAACATTATAAAATTGCAATAATATTTTTATTTAAATTTTGCTAAGTAACATTTTCTTAATTTTTTAAAAATTTTGCCATAATATAGTACAATTTAAGAATCAAAAGTTTAGTCCATAATATAGTTATATGAATAAAAATATGGGTATATACATATATTATGTAGTTAATTATAAAAAAATAAAGCAGTGCGTAAAACGAAATCTTTTAAAGGAGCGCAATTTAAATTATAAAATCGCAATTTTCAATTAAATTTTGAATGTGTAACATTTTCTTAATTTTATGCTTCTTTTATTTTCTAAATCTTAAACCTTATATGCACAGCCAATTTTTATTGTTTTACATAAAAGGTGCGCAGAACTTACGGTGTGAAGATTTCGTAACGAAAGCTACAGATAAAGAGGCAGAATATTATTACGGATAGAGTAAAAATTTTTTTGAAAAATATAACAAAAAAAGTTTTGAAGCATTTGCTATAGCAACCATAGAAAAATATAACAAATGTACTATATATTATAATTTGGTAAATGCATCAGATCAGTATAGTTTAGTTTCAAAATTATAAAGTATGATACTGCATTTTTTTCGAAGCGAAAATTTTTGTTACTATTGGCAAAAATTTATTTACCATTGGTTTTTAATCCAACCTTTGGTTTTTTAATCCAAAGCTTGATAAAGAAATTTACAAGAGATGAGATTTATTAAATAATCATTTTTATTACATTTTTGAAAGAAACTACTTCACAGCATCATTGAGGTTTTTCATTATTTAAAACACTTTAGCAATAAATTTTACATTTATCAATATCTAAATATAATACATATAAGTATTTGAATAAATTTACTAAAATTAAATTGTTCATAAAACTGAGGAAACTTTCACAAAAGCTATATTTTTTTACTTATACCCGTCGTATGACGGGCTTTTTTACTAGTAATTTAATAATAATGACCTTGGTATAAAAACCTATAATGACCTTGGTAGTCGATGGTTCAATAATATTACATTACATTTATGTATGTAAAATTAATATAAATAAATAAATAAATAAAATTGAACATGGATTTTTATTTTTAAATTAGTTAAAAAACACTAAGCATACAGAGTATCCCATTAGCGTGAGGATTCTAATTATTTTTCTAGCGAGGTTTAGGGGAACAACCTTAGTTTTTTTTTGAGGTCTCAACGAAATCCCAAAAATAAAGGACTTTAAATGAAACAAAACCACAAGGAAGAAAAATCACCAATAATACAATCAATCAAAAATCAATATTATACGCTTTTTCCTTAGTAAATATATATTATAATTGTATAGGTATAAATATGAGACTCTGAATTAGAAGATATAGGTATTATGAGTAGGACATATTTTTCCTCCATTTTCGGTTTTGATTTTACGATATTTCTTTTTTTCAATTCTTTGCTATTTTAAGAATAAAATAATATGCAGGAATAAAGGAAATTTTTTGAAAAAATAAAAGAAGTTTATTTAAAATGAGATTTTGTATACTGGAAGCTGAATGTCAATTGAAATGAGTTTAGATATAAAATACCAGTGAATAACATAAAATGAAAATAGAGTAAAATTCTAGTATGCTAATATAGTATAAATAAAATTGCAAATATAAATTTTATAATGGCATTAGGCCCTAAATTAGCTATAGGAAAATATGTCAAAATATATATTTTCATAACAAACATTTTTTATAGCTCTTTAACTTGTGAAGGTATAACAATAGCTCTAATATTAATAAGAATTTTTCTGCTGCTAAATAAGAATTAGACCAATAAAAGATAAACTATTTATAGAATAGGTTTGCGACACAATATTTAATATGAAACACGTAAAAACAGATTTCTCTTTTCTTTTTTCTTCACAGAAAGTTCCTTATGTATGTATATGTATACAAGAACGCTTTATAAAAGGAAAAAAGGCTACTGTATAAAAATCGAAGATAATATGGAAAATGTAAAAACTATGATGCAAAATGAGAAATTTTCCTATTTTCCGCTAAGATAATTAATACAGTATTTTAATTTTCAATTAAGCTACAGATTGTTTTTTTAATTTATAAGCATGAATGTACTGAGAAAAACCAATTTTTTTGTTAACGGGAATTCTCAAAATTTTAAAATAAAAGGAACAGAAACTAAGAATATTGTCTAATATATTTTGGTGGAGAATAATTTAATGTACAATATAAAATAAGTTATAAATCGAATAAAACATTTTCTTAAGATTTTATTGTTAAATATTCTTTTACTTTTATAATTTACTTACAAATTTCTGACCTGTAAGTCATTTGCATGACACAAGTCCTTTGACCAATTTGTTAATACCAATTTCAATTTTATTTTATTTAGATTTTTACGCAGTAAAGTTAAAATATTTTATTACCGGAAATAAATTATTTTTGAATCATATGATATTGCTTTAACTGCGACGGATTGATTATAATATCGGACTGATTGAAAATAATATCGGACAAGGCAGTTGAATATGTCGCTATTTATCTAAAAATTAAAATCTTATTGATGTATGAAGGTATCAGTTATAATAATTTAATTAAAAACTTAATGTAGCGCCCAATGCCCACCATGGAATGTATGTTTTACTTTTATATTTTAATATTAAATGGACAGGTATTTTACTTATCAAAAGATCATATTTTAGAATTCATTGCACTTTATTTAATATACCAATACCAGTTTCTAAAAAGTATATATTCATTTGAATCAGCGCCAAAATGTACTGACTTATCACCATAACAACCCTGCTAAAATATCTTAATTAGCTTATAGAAATTCGTTTGTTTTCCAAGAGTACACTAAAATCCGTAACTTATATGTGTACGATTTATTTAGTTAAATTTAAAAAGAACATTAACTATTTTCTTCAAAATTTCCTTCCAATTTAGCCATCCATCAAAATTCTAACATTAAAGTTCTAAACCTTATTTGCCTAAAAATCCTTCCCAAATCCTTATCCCTAATAGTTTGCATTAAAGATCTCATTACACATTTGTATTATTAATTCGTTAAGTCCTAACAGAAATCGATGGATTTTGGGTGACTTTTGAAGTTTTCCACCAACCCTTAATAAAAAAAAACATTGAAAATGTTATAAAAGCAATAATTTAGTAAATGGAAATTTACAGCATTTTTTAGTCAATATTTAAAAATGAAAACAAAAATCATGAAAAACGTTTCCGCTGAAAAAGTTATGCTGACGCTCACAAAGTTATTTTAAACTTTTTTCTGCAGAAATGTATGTTAATTACTTTAAGATTAAAATATAAGAAATATAAGAAAGATTAAAATTTAAGAAACACATTGAAAAGTTTATATTATTCTAAAAGTATCTAACAATATGAATTATAAGGTATTTAATTTGATCAAATTATAAACTAAGGGGTAAACAATTTTTTAAAGTTTTCATTAACATACAAAAAAAAAAAAACAAAAATTTAATTATATTTTTTATTTTCTCAAACAATATCGCAATGCGTCAGAATATTGTCAGAAAAGAATCACTTTAATAAAAACAAACAAATCGTTTTTCATTAATTTTTTTTTTAATTTTTAAAATATCTTTCAAAAAAGTGATGATGAAAAAATAAAGATGAAAAAAAGACAGAAACATTTAAAAGCAAAGTTTTTTTTTTATCTCATGCAAAAAAAAATTATTTTAAAGTGGTTTTTGTTGTAAAATTTTTGTCTGTTCAGGGAATAAAAATACCAAAAACCATTACGTCGACAGTACAATTTACAAAAAAATATAATATATTTTATTTAAACACAATAATGCCAACTATTATCACAAATAAAATTTATTTGAGGATGATCATTTAAAAAAGGAAATTAATATGTTTCGTATTTATTAAAAATATTGTTGAAAACGAAAAGAAGTGCATCAGGAGATTTTCCTCATGACTTTTCCTCATGTTTATTTATTGAGGCAGCTACACCGTATAGACCCGATTTAAAACAGAGTTTTTTCAAGAGGTACGAGCCTGGAATAAAAAATCAACTATTATTTCATTTTTTTGGTTCACTAATCCTTTTCTGTACAATAGCTTTTTCGTTTTTATTTTTTCTTGGCGAAACGGTTTCATCAATTATTCACTTCAAAGTTTTTGTACATAACGTGTAGCTTTATGCAAAAATAAGAGTGTAATGGAATTTGTTGAATGGTTTGATCAAGAAATTTTAAATTTTGAATACGTATTGCTCCTTGACAGTAGAGTTGTTTGTAACAATAGACTTTTTGAATTTTTTAACTTGTTTCTTTAACTTTAAGATTCGTCAAAGTTTTTAAAAACATTTTCATTTTATCGCTCTCAATTCTGAATAGTTTGAATGATTATCTTCATTTTTTTTTAAATTTCTTACTGCTTGTCAAAAAAGATATAAAATTTATAACAAATGAAACCATTTTTGGATTGATTCAATTTTGTTGTTCAATTTTTGGATTGATTCAATACAAGAAAAAAAATTTTGTTAAATTCTTAACTTAGGAAGTTTCTAAAGAAGAAAGTTTCTTTGAAATTTTCTAAAGAAAGGCTGATCCAAATTTTTGTTTCTATTTGGTTTTGGATTCCTATATCCACGGCTTTTGAAAGGATTTTACGGAAGAAGAGTGAATTTAATCAAACTTGTAAAGACGTTTTTAAAAAACATAATAATTTCTTAATATAAAGTAAAATAATGATTTTATCTTAAGAACTAAAATATAGCTATAATTATTAATTGAAGCCATGAAAAGAAAATCAAAGAAAAATTAACAGCCCGTCCCTAAAATTTAAAAAAGTAATAAATTTTATAAAAACTTTGGGAGTTATGAAAACATTAATATTGAAGTATAAAATTTTTCATTTCATACAATTTCTCAAATAAATCACAATGAAAAAAATCTGAGCAATCAAGCATTTAATATTTTAATAGTAGTATCTATAAAATAATGTATATGTAGATAAAATAGATAGTGCTTAAAATAATTTCACCTATTCCATAATAAGCATATAATATGATTATTTTGCAAAAATTTTAATTTGTAATAATTTCGTCACATATTGTTAAGTTCTAAATAATAATAATAATACCAAGTTGTCCTTGAACACAAGTTCTTAAATTTCATCGTTTTCTTTCGGATTTAATTTCTGGTACAATAATAATTAATCCTATTTCGTATTGAATATATCATTTTCCCTTAATTTGAAATACTTAAACATAAATATATTTTTTTTGTTTTTTAGTTAAATGATTTTGTTTTTTAGGATATTTTCGAAAATGTTAATTTTGAAAAAATGTGCTTATTAAGTTTCACTCTGTTCGTCTGTCTGTCCGTCCGTCTAGATTTTTACAAAACTTCTACACCGTTTGAAATAAAGCAATGAAATTTCAACTACTGATAGACATTGCCAAAAACACTAATTTTGTTGAACAACTTTTTTCTGTAGCCCCACTTGTTACGGAGCTATAGACCTACAAAGTTCGAAAAATCCCTATTTTTAAATTGTTATAACACAGGTTCTATAAGGCATATTTTCAATCTGGATACGTTAAACGGTAGCTGGTTTTATAAACTTTGTAAACATATATAAAATACATATGTGACTTTGCTACACGATATATATATACCGTTACGTGAAACTTAATTTTTGCAAAAATTTGGACTACTTCTATCTTTCAAACAGTTTAACTTAGGAGCTTGAAATTTTGAGAGGGAGTTATATCTTTCGAAATCAGTATGAGTCATTTTAGGAAATATTTTTGTGTTTTCCCTCATTTAGGAGCTGTAAGGGGTTAAAAACTCAAAATTCTCTATTTTTACACATCTGTTACTTGGCCACGTGTCCAAATTTTTTTGAAATAAAAGCTCCAACACTATGTTTTTGTCTGTGTCCATAGTTTTTTTAAATAATATAGCTGGGTTATCTTATAATTGACGGAAGTGTGATTTGATTCTTCTCAATTTTTTCTTACCAAAAAAAATCAAGGAATTTATTTTTCAATATATAGTTTTTACACTCCAAATTCAACCTTTTCTCAATCAAATTCAACCTTTTCATAATCAAATTCATCCTTTGTAACTCAAATTCAACCTTTTCATAATCAAATTCAACCTTTTACGCATATGTATATGCAATTACCAAGAGCTGTTGCAGGAGAACCCTTATAGGGAATATTCGAATTTTCTATATTTATAAATTTTAAATTTGTTGCAATAGTTATGCGTTTTCTTTTTATTTATTAAAATTAATATGTATTTGATAAAAAATTAAATATTTAATTTTTTTAATAAAATGTTGAATTTGATTATGAAAAGGTTGAATTTGAGTTACAAAGGATGAATTTGATTATGAAAAGGTTGAATTTGATTGAGAAAAGGTTGAATTTGGAGTGTAAAAACGTATCTACTCTTTACTCCAGACTTATTATGAAATATTTTTTAATTTTAGAAAGATGCTTTTTGAAAATCGTTGGTTTTTTCCATTATTTGTTTGTTTTTTTGAATTACAACACGTTAGAAAACAAGGCAGTTTATAAAACTAATGCTTTTTAAAGGCATCCATTATAAAAAAGACAACAAATACCTACATTTATTGAACTACTTTTGTACCAAATTTAAAATTTTTTTTTTTTAAATGAAGAAACACTTTATTTAATTTCCACGAAATTCTATATTTTTTATTTTTTTTTCTTTAAGAGGAGTGAGAATCTTCCAAAGACACCAAGAATTCCCCCATGGTAGTACCATATTCTTACTGACTAAACCCACCTCTCGCCCTTTGGTCAAAATAATGATGATGAAGTCCCTACCTGCTAACGCAGTATATTGGATAGAGAGAAGGAAAATAAGCGGAAACATTGAATTGAGAGGGGGACTGTAAGACATGTAATTAAGAAAGTCTTTATACCTAATGCTAAATTTATAACTTTTGTGTTTGATTTTGCATAAATTTCTACAAGTTCTCAAGCTACAGGAGTGTTAAAATAGAAATTTTTGACCTCTAGTTCTTAAACCGGAGAACGTGTTATTTTCTGAGAAAGCTTACATTTTTTCTCTCTAATATCT
This sequence comes from Poecilobothrus nobilitatus, assembly GCA_947095535.1. Taxonomy (NCBI): domain Eukaryota; kingdom Metazoa; phylum Arthropoda; class Insecta; order Diptera; family Dolichopodidae; genus Poecilobothrus; species Poecilobothrus nobilitatus. Next base: position 232,735,061 of record OX352773.1, read on the forward strand.
TCCTCCTCTTTCCAAGATTCTGACTAATAACGTTCCGGAAATACAGATGAATCGAATTTTACATACCTAATTTTAGTTTTAGATAACGGTAAATTTAAATGCTTACAAAAATAATGTATAAATTTCAAAACATTTCCTACCGTTTCAGGTTTTTAAATTGGAAAAATATTCAGTAGAACTTGAGATTATGACATTTTGAAATAGAGTTTTTTAAAATTCTAAGAAACAGTAGCTCCGTAAAGAGTAGGGGGGTTACTTAAATTTTTTTTATTTCAGCTATTCATTGATAAAACTTAATTTCTCGATTTTAAATGGTGCAGAAATTTTGTAAGAAAAAAGGAGAGTCGTACAAAATAAAACTAATCAGTAAATTTTTCAAAAAATTCTTTGAGAAATACAATAAAAACAAATACTTTACATTAAATCTTTCTATATAACCCTAAATTCTACATACCATATAACATATTTGAAAATTCATGAAACAATAATTCTTTTATACGAGGAAATAATTGTTTCCCTTAAAAATTTGAAAAGAATTCAGGAATTAAACTTCACATAATAAAGAAAGTTTTAAAACTATTGTGTTAGTTCTGGTGTAAAATATTATTGTAAGAATAAAAATAAACCACAAATTATAATTTTAAATAGTTTAAGAATAGATTTCCATTTAAGTAAAGATTAAATGAAAAAATAATGATTCAAAAAAATGTATATGTAAAAATAGTTTATGACGTCAGATGTCGACTAGATTTGGAGAAAATAGAAGGATTCCATTAATAACGAAAATTTTGTAAAAATCAACAAGATTATTAGAAGGATCTATTCATTCATTTTCACTTTAAAATGCATATTAAAGCAAAGACAACGTGTTTGGGATTCAAACCCACATTCTCTCGGTGTTTACAGCGTATTTTATACGCTCTAGGCCACCGAGGCCCTTAAACTTAATAGAATATCAAAACATTTTTTTTATAAGAATGAACACTCTAAAAATGCATTAACCATAACCATGGCATAACAGTTTGTTATGCTTGTCTTTATGAATTACTATTTCTTCTGATTTTTAGTTTTTCACTTTTCTTTTATTCTCTTTTTTAGTGTCCCAATACGAGAAAAAAATTTTAAAATTTCAGTACAGATAGGAAAGGATAACAATTTCATTTAAGATAATATTACATCCTTTCTGATATAAAAATTAAAAATTTTATACGTACTTATCCGTACGTACTTATAATAATTATATGTGATTGTGAGCACTTTTTTTATTTGTTTCAGTATGTTCATTGTTCGTGCGTCTTTCTATTTAACTGTCCCTTTATTTTGTATGTCTCTTTTTAAAATTTCTAAAGCTTTTAAAAAAAAAACAAATTAAATTTTAGATACATAATAGACCTGATTAAAAAACTAGCAATTATAAAACAACTTCTTTACATAGCCTTATACTTTTCATAGGTAGCTACAGTACTGGAAAGCCAGATACAAGTTATATTAAAAAGTTTTTTTAAATTTGCAACGCCAAACAACACGACATTTGCAAAACTTTATAAATCAAAACGAATTGCAAAGTAAAAACGATATTTTCTTTGCAATTCGACAATTTAAATTTTTAATCCTTTGTACTTCTAAACACTTAAAATCGAAAATTCAAATTCTGGGAGAGAACAAAATCTTTAAAAATAAGTTAGTATTCCCTATTTGAAAGATTTAAGGCGTCAAAAGTCTAAAATTTATTAATTTTAGGGTTCAAATGTCTAAAATTTATTAATTTTAGGCACTTTAGAGCTTAGATATCTGTATAAATTTTTTATAGTTAGATATACAAAAATTCTAGCTCTAACACTTAACTTTAACAAGCGCTAACTTTTCTTTGTTTGAAGAAAGTGTTTCTCTATTTTGAAGCATTTATATAAACAGGTAATATATATAAAAAATTTTACATAAAAAACTCTTAAAAAAAATTACATAAGGTGTCTCGGTGGTCTTGTGGGTAAGAGCGTATAAAATACGCTGAAAACACCTAGGGAATGTGAGTTCGAATTCGACATATGTCGTAAGAATAATTCACCCTTAACGACATTTACAACCACGCCTGAAAAGGAAAGGCTGTGTAATTTCCTAGTCAAATTTATGTGGCAGAGGAATGAACTAAAAACAAAAAAAAAACATTTTGATACAAAAGCAAAAATATTCACAGGTCAATAATTTTTTTATTTCCATTTTGAAAATGTGCATCTTTAAAACCCTTTTGTTTCACATACTGCCTTCTTTTTTATTTTGGTTCTGCAAGCCTTTTTCATTTTAGAAGACGCATTAAAAAGTTGGAAGATATAGCAGTGGGTGCTGTAAAATAAGGAAATTTAAAACCATTGTTTGATATAAACTTTTTTACGTGCATTGAATTTAAATCTACTTTAATAAGATGTAAAGATTATGCAATTTGAATATCATGCTACTACTTAATCTCATTTCATTACTAGTGAAACTTATGTTCAAAGAAAAATTAACTATGTATTAAACAAAAAATATCTGAAAGCGGTGCTATACAAAAGTAGCTATATTTTTAATATATTATGTAACAAATAAAGATAAAAAATGTAAATAGTACTCACAAATTAAATCATACCAGTCATTTGTTTGTAGCTGAAAAAAAAAAAATCTTTGTATTTATTTCCGTTTCCGATTTTCACAAATATTTTTTTTACATTGTTTCCGGAATTTTTAGTAAATCTGAAATTACACAAAAAAAGAAAAATGAGATGTTGTTTGTCTACTTTAAAAATAAAATAAAAATGTATCTATTAAATGTAAAAAGAATTTGAAAAAAGTTTAAAGTTTCCTAATGTTTTCCTAGTGTATTTGATTTGAAATAATATACTTTTTGAGATTGAAACAGTGAACATTTTTTTACATTTTTTAGCACATTTTCCAAAAAATAATTTGATAAATTTGTTTAGAATAATAGTTTCACTCTGTTCGTACTTTGTAACTTTTAACCACAAATAGGATGTTACGAAACAATTAGTTTTGTGAAAAAACTTTTCTATGTAGATAGTATCATCTATTAAGAAGATATAGTTCCTTAAAATTGGAGGGATTTTATTCTCAAATGTGTATATCTTAAGTCCTGCTGAATACTTTTTTAATCTAGAACCGACAGAATGTTTATGATTAAAATGCTCAAACGACAGAAGATTATATTATTTTTTTGTAATGTAGTGTTTTAGTTTACCGTCATTTTTCTCGTTAAAATTTTGGCATTTGCATTACCGTCGAAATCCTTTTAGTTAGAACATTGATAACTTTAATGAAGGAAAATTAAGCATTACAATAGGTATATCAGTAAAAGGTATACCTAATGTATGCTACATTAAGTATATCTTAAAAATAAGCACACATTAGGTATATCAGTAAAAGATAATTATAAAATCACTACCTGCTAACGCCGTATATTGTATAGAATAGGGAAATAAGCGGAAACATTGATTTGAGAGTGGGACTGTAAGACATGTAATTAAGAAAGTTTTTAACATATGTTAGAATATACCTTATGTTGAATCTATAATTTTTATGTTTGACTTTGCATAAATTTATACAAGTCTATAAGTTACAGGAGTCTTAAAATAGAAATCTTCAATATTTAACCTCTAGTTCTTAAACAGGAGAACGTATTACATTCTGATAAAGCTTACATTTTTCTCTGAAATATTTTCCTCCTCTTTCAAAAATTCCAAGGTTCTGACTAATAGCGTTCCGGAAATACAGATGAATCAAATTTTACATAATTTTAGTTTCAGATTTTAGTAACTAAAATCAAATGTTTTGAGTTCTCAATTTTAATTTTATATAGTCAGATTTGGTTATGAGATTTACCCTAGCTTTCTTTGACCAAAAATTGCGTTTTAAAAAAAAAATTATGAATTTTTAATAGGGATGCATTTTTACACTTTTCCACATATTCATCGTTATTTCATAAAAATATTCTCATTACCTGTTGTCGAATTTATAGCTCTATAAAAAATACATCAAATTTACCTCAATATTTTGATTAGTATTTTCGTTTCAAATACTTCTTGATTTTCAAAATTTTTATAGCACCTTATTTTTATCCTTTCCTATCCTATCTCCAGTATTAAAAGAAAGTCTCTGTAACAATGCATAATAACTTGTCTATTCACTTCCGCTTTAACCGACCAAACGGAAAGTTTCTAAAACGATAAACCTATTATAAAATTATAAATTTCATTAAATAAAGAAAATTAATTAAATTTAAACCTTTTATAATATTTTTTTTCTATCTGTACAATCTTTTTGCCTTTTTCTCTTTTCTTTTAATATAAATTTTTGTTACCAGTGATTTTTATTCCATAAAATTTTGTTAGATCAAGCTGTCAATTAAATTTTTTTTTCTTTGATAGGCTTTCTTTCAGTTTTCATTTAATATAATTAAATTTAAGGAAAAAATAAATTGAATGTTATTCTTAGAATAATAATATGAAATGGTTTTTAACAAAAAAATATAAATTATGAAAATATTATCATTGTTTATCAATTGAAGTAGAAAAATAATAACATCTGGTAAATAATTTTTCTGTTTTCGTAATTAAAATATTAAATGAAAATTTGTTTTTTTTTTTTTTTACTATTTGTCTTTTCAAAACTATTATGTAAATAATTTGATTAATAAATCATAATTCTCCCCATTATTGTATGTATTACGATATATTACGTATATTGAATAAGGCTTCAGAAGTATTAGCCTTATTTTAGACAAAATAAAAATAAAAAAAAAACGATATTCAGGAGAATATAGACATTGAGTTGACAAAACTTTAGTGGGGTGACGTAGCATAACAATAAAAAGTTGATTTCAAATCAAAAATTATATTTAAAAATGTTTGGAGTCACCTATAAAATGGATGTAAGCAAAAAGGACTTACTTTAGTTTATTTTATGAAAACAGTTTTAATGTCGTCAAATAATATGCCATACATACTGACGAAACAAATAAACCAATCCCATTCTTTCATACCAAATTTCTAAGGAATATAAAAAATTTGACAGCGCAAAAAAAAATATTGAAAAAATAAAAATCAAACCATTGAAGATTAATTGTTTGCTAATATACAATATTTATTGTAGTCATTATTTTTTATATTTATGGTACAAGCTTAATATTTATCAAATTCATTCAGTCTAACAACATCAATATAAATCAAATACATATAATATATGTATATATTTTATTATTTATTGGTTGTACTCGAGGATTTGCTTAAATTTTTCAGATAAACAAATTTATATTTCGTAAAAATATTAAAAGAATTAATCAATTTTAAACAAAATATAAAAATTATAGATACACGATATAAAACAAAAATTATGTTTAATTAAAACTAGGGAATATAATCTAAATGGTTTTGAAATAAATACAAAATAATCTTAAAAATTATTATAAATTATTTTAATTTTACTTTTTTATGCTACAATTGTTGATACAGCAATAGATTAATATTTTAAATCTTCTTTCAAAATAATGAATGCCTCGAAACGCCTGTAAATATGCAATTTATATTGTTGTATAATATGCAATTTATATTGTTATGCTTCGGCAGAACATATACTAAAATTGGAACGATACAGAGAAGATTAGCATGGCCCCTGCGCAAGGATGACACGCAAAATCGTGAAGCGTTCCACATTTTTTAGTAATAAGGTTAAAATAATTTGTTATCAATCATTAATAAGGCCAATAATTGCATACGGTGCACCCATATGGTACAACGTAAGTGCAAGCTTAATGGAAAAAATACGAAAGTTCGAAAGAAAGTGTATAAGAGTTTGCACCAATATTTGTAGAAAGCCCGAATCCGACTACAAGCATTATTATTCCAATAAATACTTGTACAAGGAAGCAAACATAATAAGAATCGACAATTTTCTGATAAAATTGATTCGAAAACATTATGATAGATCACAAAACACTCCAGAAAATGGTTTAATATCTCATATATTTTACCACAATGAGGAGTATATTAAAAAGACTTTGCTCACGGGATTTATCGCCCCTGAGCACTTCATCTTTTTAGATAAAAATGGTTATATTCAAGACCAAAATCATGTCCCTCTATTATATCACTATAATAGACGGGCTACATGTAAAACCATAGAATATAACCCGGGCGACATAAACGGAGTAAACTTAAGATTTGACATGTCCATACCGGATAGAGACAAATTTATAAACAAGGATTATTGGTGGTTGGATAATAGTCATAATCAGTCCCAAGTATAATATACAGATTAGTTCTAATTAGTTTAAGTAGTTTTAGGTAGGTTAGGTTAGGTTAAGTTTTTATCTTAAAACAAAAATTTAATATTGATTTTTTTATAATCTCGTTTTTTTTTTCAATAAATAAATACAAAAATATTGTTATAACAAAATATTTAATCTATATCTAAATAACTTAAAAAAATTAAGAATCATATTAACATAAAAATTTTTCCAAATTTAAATGTTAATTGCAATAATATTAAGAGCTGTTTTTTTCAAACTTTTTTTATAGGCTAAGTTAATTTTAAGATTGTATAAAAGGATCAAAATAAAGTTTAATTAAAAAAAAAAAAAAAGAGGGGCTTCGGTAGCCTAGTGGGTAGGCGTGTGGCGTATTAACTGAAGATGTGTGGATTCGATCCCTTCGATCCCCCTTGTGTAGGTAACCAAGACATTTTAAAACTTTCAAGGTTGAGAAATGTACCTATATATTATCGCATTTTTTATGTTCCTTATAAGTACTTTTTACTATAGAACGAAGAAGGAACTTGTGTAAAAATTTTGCTTTTGCTTTTTCTAAACAAGATAACCGAAAATTCTTCTATCCTTCATTCAGAATAGGTGTAGTGAAACAGGAAAAGATTTTTTTTAATCACAATTGGATATTTTAATTAGATATGGTTGTATGCATGCACATATGGTAGGTACATATTATCGATTATTTGCATTATAGTTTATTTTGTCAACAACAAACAAGCAATGATACTATTTTAAACTAAAGCTGCTTAGCTAGTTTAACATTTAAATGCCCAAAATATTGATTGTTGTTAAGTTTCAAGTTTTAAATGATGATGTGCTTAAATAATATCTATGGTATCACCTCTTCGATTCGTTTATCACAAACTATGAATTATAGCAATTTTAATAAAATGATATGAACTATAAAAAAGTAACCGATTTTCTATTTATATAAATATTATACTAATTTTTTTTAGTATATATTAAATATACTATGTTAAAATATGTTTAACATTTTTGGATATAATTTTCTTACATTGATTTTATATATTGATTTTTGATTTTTACAAATTTATTTATTTTTTTTTTTTAAATTTATTTATATTTTTGTTCATTTATACTACAAATGTAATATAATAACACATTACAATTTACAACATTCTTTTTAGTTGGCTTACGTACTTGGTTAGAAACTTTATTGCACAAAACAATAAAAACATAGGTAACACAATGTGTTTTACAAAATACATAGTTGTGAACTAAATATTTTAATTAATAAACCAGTAAATAAATATAATTGAATCAATTTTTGTACCTACCTTTTTTCTAATATACTTATTGAAATTGTATAATATTTTTATACTTTTTAATACGCTTTCAGTTCAGATATGGTCCATATTTTGATTACGTGACTCCAATAAAACTTATGTGCAAACTATAGCTGTTGATTAATCACAATAATCACAATAATCATTTATTATTCATTTTTTTTTTAATGATATAGATATAGAATAAAAATAATTTGAATTAAAAAATAATCGAATCAAAATATAAAAGAAATCTTCTACAAGTTTTTAAAACACATTTGTATAGCCTTTACTTCAACATTATTTATGGAAATTTAAAAACACATTACGGAAATTTAAAAACATTAGGTATGATTTTCATTAAATTTACATAATACAACATATGAATTCACACATATAACATTATAGCTATATTATTATATAATATTAATTATAAGTGTATAACAAAAAGAGAAAAATGTATAATACTTTATTAAATTTCATTAAAATCCTATTAAATTTATCATCATAATTTATTAACAAAATAAATTTAAAAAAAAAAACGCATAACTTACATAAGTTAACAGAAGAAAAAATACAAAAAGCTTTTAAACACTTTTTTTTTCATCACAACTCACAACCTGCTACCAATCAATTTTTTTTTTTTTTACCACACTTCCTAATATCACTAAATATTTTTTCATGAAAAGAATCTTTTGTTTTTTTTTTTTTAACCAAAACCTAATAACAAAATATAAAAAAAAGGGAATAAAAATTATTTAAACAATAACAAAAACAAAGTAAAAAAAAAAAGGACATAATTTTATAAATTTTTTAAAAGGTGTATACAAAAAGTTAAAAATAAAAATAACATGATATATTTTCACACATATGTAATATAAATACACATATAATTATATGCAACCATATAAAAGGTTGAAGAAAAATAGCATTTTTCATATGAAAAACAAAAAAAAAACAAGGTAGAATGTAAACCAACGATTTTTAAAAGCGCACATTTCCAAAAGACAATACAAACGTTTAGAATAATAAGATAATCATGTAATAAGAAAAAACGTGAAAATAGGACTTTTCTGGAATTTTGAGGGGCTGTAAGTCCGGTACCCTATGTAACTAAGAAAAACCGTTAACACACGTAAAAATATATTATTGAACCTTTAATTTTCAAGTGTTGCCGAAGAAAAATTTTTACAGATGCCTAAGTTACAGGTGTCTATAAATAGCAAATTTTCAATTTTTGAGGCGTAATAACTCTTAAACAGGGGGCTGTACCAAAAAATTTTCTCAGGAAACTTATACTAATTCTAAAAGTTTTTCTCGTCTCAAAATTTCAGGTTCCTATCTCAAAGCGTGCCGGAGTTATGAAAAAAGAAATATTATGCAAAATTTGGTTTTCACATAACGGTAAATTTAAATACTAAATTTGAAAAAATTGTATAATTTTGATATTAATTTACAGAGATAAAAAAATTTCCGGTTCTCTAGTGTTTTTAGATTGTAAAACTTCTACGCAGAGCCTGAGATATATACATCTGAAACTAGAGATTTTTTGCAATTTTGGGGGGCTGTAACTTTAGATTAACAATTAAACAATTAAAAGAAACCATTAACACATATAAAAATATATTATTGGAGCTTTAATTTTTTTGTCTTGCCGAAGAAAAATGTGTACAGGTGCCTAAGTTGCAGGTGTTTAAAAATAACAAAATTTCAAAAATAAGGGGTGGTGCAAAAAAATTTTCTGAGCAAACTTATATTAATTCTAAAAGTTCTTTCTCAAAATTTCAAGTCCCTATCTAAAAATCGCCTGCCGGAGTTATGAAGGTAGAAAAATCATGCAAAATTTGGTTTTCACATAACGGTAAATTTAAACACTAAATATAATTTTGATATTGATTTATAAAGGTAAAAAAAATTACTATCGAATGGCGTTTTCAAATTGAATAAATGTTAAGCAGAACATGAAATATACGCGTTTAAAAATAGGGCTTTTTCAAAGTTTGAGGGACTGTAGTTCCCTGATGGATGGGGCTACATGAAAAAGTTGTTCCACAAAATTAATTTTTTTATGAGACCTACCCATGGTTAAACATGGACAGTTTTCTCTATCTTTAACGGTATAAGTTTTGTAAACAGACGGACAGATGGATGACCCGGACGGACGGACAGAGTGAAACTAATAGGCACATTTTTTCAAAATTTTTTGGAAATGTGCTAAAAACATTTACCAAACTCTATAAAAAAAAAAAATGGGGAAAACCACAAAACACCATCTACTAAAAATACGATGAGCAAAAAAATATGTGTACCTACGTATGATTAAAACTTTAAAGGTTTTACATATGAGTATAAAATTTTGGTGTTTTACTCAAAACCATATTTCATTTTTCCCCAAAAGATTTTTAAACGAGCAATGGGAATACCAAAACAATAAAAAAATAACCGTATAGAAGTACAACAACATTATATTCATAACAAATGCTCATTATTAAGGGTAATTCATATTTTGAAGAACATAATCATTATATAAAATTATATTTTTCATAAATCACACAGGTTCTGATGAGATTAAAAAAAGAAAACGTATAACAGTACTTATACCATCAAAATAAACGTCACCGCTAATATTTTAGTACATTTTGATGGTTTAGTTTAAATAAGTAAAATTGGATAAATAATGATATTCTATAACGATAGAAAGCTATAGACTCACAAAATCGGAAAAAAACTAACCATATTCAATATTAGTTATACCTAATTCAAATTTTATTTATAATTTTTTCTATTAAATAAACGTCAAATAAAAACAAATTTCTTTAACTTTAAAACAAAAAAAAATCTTTTTTAGAAAATGGATATTTAAAATTACCGTGGATATAATGGATATATCAAAATAAAATTTGCAACCGAAAATATTTAATATTTGAATTTATTAAAACACTCCTACATTAAATTACAAAAGGTAGATACCTTATGTTTATTTTCTTAAAAATAATATTTTTTATAAAACAATTTCTCATTATGTGTTTTAAGTTTTTGGTCATATTCGTATAATACCAAAGCCGCAATACTTTAGAGATATTAATATGTTGATTAAAATTGTGTTAACTGATACTTATAAATGCTTAAAATATTGTAATAAATATAAAAAATATTGAATTTAATGAATAACGTATAGATTTTTTATATAAATCCTTTTTTTTGCCGATTACAATTTAGAAAAACGAAAAAAAAAACAAAATTCAAAAAAAAAATAAAAATGCAGAAGTCTAAAACTGAAGAAAATCCTTAAAATTCTATTAATAAAGAATAATCATAATTTTATGACGATATGAATTCTTTACTTCAGCTGCTGATTATGTTAAAACATCAACTACCAACTCACGTTAATATTAATCAAATCTGTATATATTCATTTGATGTACCCTTTTATCTTTATGATGTATAGATATATATTTAAACACACATATATATATATAAACCAAAATTGACTAGCACGTATGAACCCACGTATTTCGTTTCTTTTTTTTTATCGGAATACGTTATAAACCTTTTTTATATTTTTTTATTTGTACAGTTGCGGAAAACAGTCTTAAAGCAAATATTTAAATGCCTTAAAGCATTTGATAATTGATTATAAAAGAATTTTAACTTAAAAAGCGATTATTAAAGTTTTTTAGTAAAATTCCTAACTTTAGATAACAAAATAATAAAATGAGAACTTCCTAATAATGCAACCTATAGTGTTATTCTTTATAATGTTATTTTTTAAATAACTACGCGGTATTGAAACTTTAATCTAGAAAAATAAAAAAGGTTATGATATTTTAAAAATGTTTTAAAACAAAATTACAACTTTTAAGAGTTAGGGTGATACGCAGCCACTAAATTTTACAAAATTTCAACAATGTTAATTTAACAGCCAAAAAAAATTCTCTATGTTTATTACGCAATTAACGAATGTTTTTTTGATATTGCACGTTTTTGATTTCAAATATTTTCAGTCCTAACGGTTTTACAGCTACACCTAAAAATTATTCGTAAAAACTACTTAATAATTTTTGTTGATCATAGTTTGAGTTTAAATTCCAAACTCTGTTTAGTTTTTAAACAGTTTGACTGTTTAACAGATTGATATTAAGGACGTTTTTATAAAATATTTTGATAATATGCTAATAAAAATTTAAAATTTAACTTTAGTCATCAAATCAAAAAAAAATGATCCAATAAAATTATTTTGTATATTTTATAATCATATTAACGATTTATGAATTTTTAAATGTGATTTCCTTTTTCTTTTTGCCAATTTAAAATAGTAACAAGAAAAAACAAAAAGTTAAAATGTAAAAGTAATAATAGAACTCGAACATATTGCCCGTGTAGTGGTTAAGACGCCGGTCTTTCAATTTTGGATTAAAGTCCTGACCAGATCATATAAAAATAAGTAGTAATTTTATGTCGTAATAATATATATCGTAAAATTATAATAATAATTCTTTTTTCAGATTCAATATATTCTGACAGTTCCCCTCCCCAATTTAAGTTCCACTCCCCATTTTCGTATCTCTGTATTATGTGTTGAGAATTTAATCTCACAGTAAGAATTTGGCACTACTATGTGTTTGTATCTAGTAGTATGTGTAGTATGTGTTGAGGGTTTAGTCAATAAGAATTTGGCACTAAAAAGGGACAGTTTTTAGTGTTAATGGGAAATTCCTGAGGAAAAAAAGAGAAAATTAATGATTTTAAAAACAAAAAAGAACTAAATAAAATTTAATTTAAAGTGTAAAAGCAATAGAAGACTTATATAAGGTGTTTTTCTATTTTAGTTCAGATTTGGTCTCTGAACAGATATCGAGCATATAGAGTACCTACATTCTGAACAGATTTAAAATATTTTAGGTATCTTTAAACCCTCCGAAATAATTTTAAAACACAATAGAGCTTTAGGCTGTCAAAAGTATCAAATCATATAAAATAAATAAAATTTTTGACATTTAAATTCAAATGCTGTACGATATCTAGAAATGAAAATCGAACATTTAGCTCTTACTATCTACTCTGAACTAAAAAAAAAAATACTCATAGTTAGATTAAAAAATAATTTTATCTTTTAGTTTTCAATTTTCAAATTATTAGTTAGTTTACTTTTACTTATTTAATTTTGAAATTAAGCAAAAGCGAAAAGTTTAATAACGAATTACGATTCAAAAAAAAATTTAATTAAATAAAATAAGAGATTTATAGTTTTTTAATATTTTATATTAAAATATACTTTATATTTATTACCGTAGTTTTATTTGGTGTTTTGATAAGATTAATATTGTAATAAACTTTACATTTACCTTCATATTTATTTATTTATTTTAATAATTGTTATATAGGATTATGCAATATTATTTATTTACCTATTTAAATTTTTTTTTTCTCTTTTTTTTTTCAATGCATTTCTCTGCCACATAAATGTGGACAGGAAATTACACAGCCTTTCCTGTTCAGGCGTGGCTGTAAATGTCGTAAAAGGGAACAACACTTACGACGTGTGTGCGATTCGAACCGACACTCCCTCGGTGTTTACAGCGTATTTTATACGCTCGTACCCAGTAGGCCACCGAGGCCCCATTTATTTAAATTATATAATACCTAATATCATTAGTTCATTAAAATATTATATTTCAATAATTAACAACTGCTTTTAGCACATTTTTCAAAAAAAAAAATAAAATTATTTAAATTTACCGGTATGTAAAAACAAAATTTTTAAAGATTTTGCTTCTTTCATAATTCCAAAACAGTTTTTGTTAGAATCTTGAAGTTTCTTACAGAGTTGGCTAATAATATAACCAGCAGTGCTAATTTTTTTTTTTTTGTAATAGTTTTGTTAATTCAATCTTCGGATTGTATTTTTCGCGACTGCGCCAGTTATTTTATAATAATGTAATAGATATATACTTTAGAAAATAAATAAAACGACTTAATAACTATAAAATGCTTTGTAAATGTCAATGAACGTTTACTTAAAATTTATTAATGAAAAATTTATTAACAGAAATGCTAAATTGCATTTCCTCTTATTATTTAACTCATTTATCATAAAGGTGAATGAGTTAACGTCAATTTTTGATCAATCAAAGTTAATTGATAATGTAACTCAGGTGCCTAAGTAATTGCAGCAGGTGTATGAAAAAAACAAATATTCAATTTGTAACGCGTTATATTAATAGGTGTTAAACGGGGTTGATATATAAAAAATAAGCCCTATTTTCACATGAATATATCTCAGACTGTGCGTAGTACTTTTACAATCTAAAAATGCTGTAAGACCAGAAATTTTCTTACCTCTAAAAAATTATTTATTTTTATTATTTTATTTTATTAAATATTTACAAGGGCATACAATGCCCCCGCAAATTGACGGGTTCTTTTCCTTGCGGATGTGGACCAAACCTCTATAAAATAATATCAAAATTATGCAATATTTTGTAATTTAGATACTATTTAAATTATGTGAAAACCAAATTTTTCATAAGTTTTCTATCTTCATAACTTCGTCACGCTTTTAGATAGGGACTTGAAATTTTGAGATAGAAAGACCTTTTATAATTAGTATAAGTTACTTCAGAAAATTATTTTGTACCACCTTAGAGCTATTATTACTCAAAGTGGTGTTAGTAGAGTAAGAGTTATTAGCACTCAAAACTTGATAATTTGTGTTTTTTAGACACTTGTAACTTAGGCACCTGTACAAGTTTTTCTTCGCGAAGGCATAAAAATTAAAGCTCCAGTATTACGTGTGTTAACAATTTCCCTTAGTTATATAGGGTTCAGGACCTACAGCCGCTCAAAAATTGCAAAAAAAAATCCTATTTCCACATTTTTTTATATATAAAATTTCCAAATTTTGGTGCAAGTCACAATTCTAAACAGTTTGTAAATATATATTATCTTTTAGAAATGGGCGGTTTTAAAAACCGTTCATTTACATTCTGCCTTGTTTTTCTTTTTAAATATTTTATAGTTAAGGGTATGTATATACATAAGGTATATATATATAAATATATTTTGTAAGATTTATGGTTCGATGTAAAACTTCTTTTTTAATCGATTTTTTTTTTCTCACCTAACCTATAATAATCCACGTATTATATTAGATATATGTATTATATCAATTTTTCTTATTCTGACATTTACTATAGTAATATGTGATAAACCACATTCTATACAGCAAAGTAAATTCTATATAGTCATTCTTAATAGTGTTTTTTTCTTACAGCTTTTCTTTTTTAAGTTAAAAATATCTAAAAATAGAAAAATCAAGGATTATTTAATAAATTTTAATTTCTTACTTTTTGATCAATTGAGGTATTTACAAAAAAAAAAATCCATTAATTGTAATTTTAAGTGATTTATTGGATTAAAATGTTAAAAAGATTATATTATAGCTATAGATACATGTATTTAAAATAGGCATTACAATACTTATTTTATTAATCATAAAATGTTATAATTTACAAAAAAAAAAATAACAAATAAAATCAAAAAACTTTAAATTTCCTAAAATGTTAAAAATTAGTTATACCATAGAATAAGAATAGAATATTGAACAAACATGTATTCACGTTAAGCGGTAAATCTTCTTTACAGCTTTTCGTGTTAACAGATGTGTTTTGTATGGTGCAGTGACAGAACGCCCGAGTAACGGCAAAAGTTTTGGAATTGAAGCGGGTGTTAATTCCTTTTTGAATTGGAATTAAAGCCCATTATTAAAAAGAATTTATTAAAAGATGATAACAAATATTTGAGTTTAATATTTTCAAATACATATTTTATACTGACAGAGGCTAACATTCACTGTTATTCGTTAACTTTAGTAAATAGTTTGAGGTTTTTAAAATTGTGGGTTAAAATATATAAAATATTAACTAAAATGTCCTATTATTAGTTATCTATCATATTTAATATGCTTAATGCATAAAAATCTTAAATAAGTACATCATGTGATAATTTTATTCGTAACAATATCTTACATTTAAAAATTGCGTTTTAAATGGTTTTATTTTATTCACAAGGACCTCACATCAGGCAGTCATACTTTATTCACAAGAACGTAGAATAGACTAAACGCCACTTAAAAATACTTAAAGTTTGAACTCATATTAACCTTACGACCATCCACAATTTTTAAAACTTTATTCGTCTATTGGGATCTAAAACGACCCTAGCCAAAATATCACGTTTAAATAAGAGAAAAATTATTCTAGAATAATAATATTTTTTTTTTTTAATAAGAATAAAATAACTTTTTATATGAAATTCAAAAATGTACAAAAAAATATTTAAAAGTAATATAAGAATTAAAATTCTAAACTGAATCAAAAATATGTTTTAACAAAACTGAATGACTAAACTTGCTTTTTTGCAAAATTTCTTGATAAAACATGTTTTTATCTATAATTAGTATCTAGTTATTCCCAAACTTTCCAAAGTTTTTTTGTATAATTGCTTGATAAAATATGTTTTTATTACTGGGGACATTTTGACCTCATTAGACGGATTATGTCAGTTTTTTATAAGCATTTTGTAACAATTTGATATATCTGTAATTATTATCACAAAAGGGATCCTGATGAACAAATCAAGTTATTTTTACAAAATTGGAAACATTAGAGAGAGCATTCCTGGAACAACGCAATATTTATACCCGTACGATAGGATCGGGTATAATAAAATTACTCCTCCGTTTGTAACACCTCGAAATAAGCGAGCTAGATATACCTTCAAAGGTATGGATCGGATCAGAAAAAAATTCTAAGACTTTTGAGCCATGTCCGACCGTCCGTCCGTCCGTCCGTCCGTCAGCACGCTAACTCAAAAACTAAGAAAGCTAGAATCTTGAAATTTACACAAAATATTCTGGGAGTAATTTGTAGGTTCCCTATTTTTTTTGGTTGAGTTTGGACCAAGCCTTAGGGTAGCTCTCGAACACCTAACTTTTAGATCCCCACATTTTTTTTGCAATAGAGCTATGAAATTTTAACTACTGATAGATCTCACAAAAATATTAATTTTATTTTTAATAACTTTTTTTTGTAGCCCCACCCGTTACGGAGCTACAGCTCCCCAAAGGTTCAAAAAAGCTCTATATTTAAATTGTTATAGCACAAGTTGTATAACTTATATCTTCATTTTGAAAACGCCAAACAATTACTACTTGTATTAGCTTTAAAAGTATATATACAATAAATATATATTTGTGGCATACGGTGTCTTGATTTACCGTTATGTGAAACTCAAATTTTGCAAAATCCTTCAACCCTTCTATCTGCTAAACGGTTTAAGTTGGAAACTTGAAATTTTGACAGATGTTAGATCTTTGAAAATAAGTATGAGTCATTTCAGAAACTTTTTTTGTACCGCACCCCGTTTAGGAGCTGTAAGGGGTCAAAAACTGAAAATTTCCTATTTTTAAACACCTGTAACTTGAACACCTGTTAAAATTTTTTTAAAGTAGTACACAAAAATTAAAGCTTCAACATTATATTCTTATTTTTGTTAACAACTTTTTTTAATAATATAGGGTTACTTTATAATTGACGAAAGTGTTACTTGATTTTTTCAAATTTTCCAACAAATTTCTTCAACAAATTTTTTGCATTTTGTTTTACTCGATAATTTGAAATTGTTGAGGATATAATGCGTAGTACAAAAAACTGTAAATAAATAAACAACATAACGGTTGCTTGAAGAATTTTTATTTATATGATATTGATATATATACATACTTATATAATATCATGTTTATTGAGATATCGTATATGTCACTAGTGAATGAATGATAAGAGTATAGATGTATATTATATAGTGCCGTATTTACAAACATATATGTATTTTATTGTACTTATAAGAAATTATTCTGTCAATGGAATATTTAAATATAATAAATTATAATATTTAAAATTATATTTACTATTTTGTACTAAGTAAATTTAATATACATTTACCGCTTAGTATTAAATGGTACTATAGAATATTTGAAAAAGTTTTGGATTGATAATCGTTATGTGAAAGGTTAGAATTTGCTTTTGAAGAATGTACATATAAACATATAGTTTGAATATATGTACAACCCATAGTTCTAGAAATTATAAAATTCACCCAAATTATTTTAAAATACTAAAATATTAAAAAAATAATATTGTGAGCAGAGTGACAGGCTGTGAACATACTAACGGTTCGTACGGGTATCTAAGAGTTGACAAAGGCAACTGTATTCTTCCTCGTTTTCAAATGATTTTAAACAGCTTTTTTTTTTGAATTTTTATTGCTTTAAGAAGAAGGTTAATAAATTTTTAAATTAATATTCATCTTTATGTTACACCTAATTCTTTTTAAAGATTAATGCAAGACATTGAACTTCAGTTTTTTATTAAAAATATGATCCTATTTAAAAATAATTAATATAATAAAATTTCTTTTAAAATAAAAAAAATTAATATAAACTTTATTTTCATTATGATTTAAGAATTTTTTTTTTTTTTTCTTATCTTTACAGGTGAGTTTCCCAAAAAATTATTTAAGTAGGTATTAATGCAGGAAAAAAAATAAGTGGCAAAAATAAAATGTTCAACATGGATCTAATTGGCAGTGTTAATGAAGTGTTACAAAACGTTATTATTTCTGGTTCATTTTAAAAAAAATTTTATTCAAACAATGATAATGTAGGACTGTTTTTATAAAACAGTTTAAAGCCACTTCAATATTATGACATATATATGTATTTGTCATAATATTATGACTTTTTGCAATGTATTGTTTATGTTCAATAGACGATGATCTGTTGTAGCTGAAAAATTGATTGAATATCGATAGAAATTTATTTTATGTTTATTGTTTATTGTTTATTGTTTTGCATTTTCATTTTTATTTTATTTTTATTATATTATCAAAGTATAAATTTAATAATATATAAAGTACAAAAGTTATTTTTGGTTTGTTTTTTCCATATTAAGAAAAAAACTATCTCAAAAACTTTTAATATTACCACTTACCAGGTAATCCTGGGTAAACCTGCTAGTTAAATATTAAAATTGAATATTTATATATTTTTTTTTACTTTCCTTTTGCGGAATTTGTACAATAGATATTCCAAGTTATATTACAATACACATAGTGTGAAGTGGCCTTTAGTAAATATTTTTTTTATATGATTGTGCCTTTTTTATTTCTAAAATGTATTTTTTTTTTTTATTATTATTTTTTTTTTATTTATTTAAATAATTAAATTTTTTGTTTTAAAAGTAAAACCCTTTCTTATTTAATATAAAAATAGATAAAAGATGGCTAATTAAGTAATTACTTAATTAAAAAAAAAAAAAGGTTTTTTAATAAGAATATAAATTTTTAAGTACCTAAATATATGTATAACTTTATATAAATTGAAAAGTTGTTTATACATAATAATATCATTCTAACAAAAATACATACATATAATATCTTTAATAATATTTTAAGCATTTTTCATTTCAATTTTTAATCAAATTTTCTAAATATAAAACCTTTATGTTTAATTTAAAGCGATTTAGAAATTGTTAATTATGTGAAAATATTTCTGGTATAATAATGTAGTACCAGTATTAACAATTCGTTCGGCAACCAAATAACTAACTAAATGAAAAAGAACTGATATTTTATTGATTTTACTCTACAAAATTTATTTATTTTGACATATTTTATGACAAATATTTATGTATACTCGA
Organism: Poecilobothrus nobilitatus; assembly: GCA_947095535.1. Taxonomy (NCBI): domain Eukaryota; kingdom Metazoa; phylum Arthropoda; class Insecta; order Diptera; family Dolichopodidae; genus Poecilobothrus; species Poecilobothrus nobilitatus. The sequence continues at coordinate 232,754,413 of OX352773.1, forward strand.
AATAACGATAGCCTTATAGAAAAAATGAATCCTACATTTGTTAGGCAACTGTACATAAAAGACTAAACTTGATAAAAGTAAACTCTAAAAATGTAATTTTTTTTCTTCCACAAGGCAGGTGGGAATCTTCCAAAGGTACCAAGAATTGCCCCTCGGTTGTGTCAGATTCTTACTGACTAAAACCCACGTTCCACTTTAGTCAATATAATGGGATGAAACCCCTACCTGTTAACGCAGTATATTGGCTAGAGAGTAGAGATAAGAAAGGATAAAACAAAAATGTGGAAGCATTAAATTGGGAATGGGGTTGTAAGGAAACATATTACTATTTTGCTAACAGTGACTATATCCATAAACAGCTACAACATGCAGTAGTATATTATAACACCTTGCTGCATGAGGTAATAATTGAAGGCAACTCCACACTCACTGTAGCAATAATTATAATTGGTATTGGTATTAGTTATTAATATTATTATGTTATTGGTTTGATTGTATATATTGTATTTTAAAGATTATGACGCGTCAGTACGGTTATTTTAGAGTATACTAGAGTATACTGTATTAAGTAACTGTTCTCTTCCACGTTTCAAATATAATTAAATATTTAAATTTTGTGATGCTTTAAAATTATTAAGTGTATTGTATATTATTTTGATTTTCAAAATCAGCTTTAATTTTTAAGACTGAAAGCGGTTAACAACTTCTTAGACTCTTTCAAAGACTTTTCAAAAAAAATACAGGGATTATTCGATTTTTGTGAGCTCTTTTTACTAACATTTATTTCATATTAAGCATAAGTATCTTTAAATACTGAAATGTTACACCTAATCAAAAAACTTAAATTTTCTTTTAATTTGATGAAGATTTAATTTTTAAAATACCTTACAAAGAAATCGTAATATAAAAAATAATGATTTTATTAAAGTTTCTACGATACCTTTTAAAGAACTCACAATTATATTCTACTGTATATTATTATATACATAATACATACTATATAATATTTAGAATATGGTTAATTAGGTAATTGAGCCCTTAAAAAAAAAATTACATTTTTTCAAGAATTTTAGCTACGTTAAGTATGGGTTAATTATACCCAATAATTAATGGGTTAATTATATATAATAAAATTTTGACATGAAACAATAAGAATTAAAATCTGCTTAAATTAAATGATTAGTATGTACTACGTATATACGTAGGTACTATGTACATAAATAAAATAAATATTATACAATCATCATTTTAAAATGCGTGTTTAGGAAAAATCTTATTATTAAATAAATTAGATACTTTAATTTATATTTATTAGCATATTTTTCAAAAATAATTTTGCTTATTAATTTCAATCTGTCTGTGTGACCGTATGTCCGTCCCTCTGACTGTAATTAATGTTATAGAATAATTTTTTTATGTAGCTCCTCCCTTTACGGACTTCTACCTCCTCAAACTTGAAAAAAGCGCTACTTATTTTCAAAATTGTATATTCAGGTTCTGCTTAATATTTTTTCAATCTAAAAAAGCCAAACGACAGAAATAACTTTATAAATCAAGAATTTTCGGAGTCCTTGGAATAGAGGAATGGAGTCCTTAGAACTATATAATTTTTTTAATTTAGTATTTACATTTACCGTTATCTGAAAATAAAATTTTACAAGATTTTGCTTGCTCCATATTACGAATCGTTAGAGATCCTTAAGATTTTGTAAAAAAGAAAAATTTTTTTTTGAATAGGCGTAAGTTAATTCAGAAATTTTTTTTTTTTACCATTTCCTGTTTAACAGCTATATTAAGGCATCAAAAATTGAATATTTGCTTTTTTCATATATCTGCAACTTTGACATCTGTAAAAATATTTTCTTTTACTTTGAAACTTGAAACTTTACGTAAATATATCAAAACTCCAACATTATGTTTTTTAACAATTAAACAATTAGTTAACAATTTTTCTTAATTATGAACGGTTTCCTTAAAATAAAAGAAAATGTCTCTTAATTTTTCACACTTCTTATTATAGATAGATCTTAGAAATTTTAGTGGAAATCACAGTATTTTAAACTATTTATATTATTTTTTAAAAAATGTGCGCTTTTTCAAACCTTTGGCTTCTTCCTTGTATATAATTGTTATTGGTTTTCTTTTTAATTTTTAATAATTAAAGTATTTGTTTTTACAATATTTGTTTTTACAATATCTATAATTAAATAAAAGTCAAGATTTAATGAAAATTTTCATATTATATATAAGATTTCAAATATACATACATATTTTATACTTACATAAGTCTGTGTTTCTATTTAGTTATATATGGATTTAGAATTGAGATTTGGTGTTAATTCCAAAAATTTTCAAAATAATAAACAATCAGTTTTATATGTGATCCCTAAAAAATAACACTTTGAAATGTTTATGTAAAAAAATAAAGTATCATTAAAAAGTCAAGGCAAAGAAACGAATAACAAAATATAAAATAAATGATAAATTAAAAATAAAAACAGAAACAGAAAAAAATTGTAGAAATGGTGGTAATAAAAGAAAAAAAATACACAAATATATACATATATTATATGGTATGTATCTTGTTGAAAATCAGATTAAATATAAATCCAACATATAAATTTTACTAAAACATGGTATTTTTAAGATACGAAGCTTATTTATGCTTTTCCTTTTATATATTATTATATATTTCTTTCTTGGGAAATATTTTTTTAGTACATACAAAATAGAAAAGAAATTTATTTTGTTTTTCTTAATTTTTTTTATTTAAAGTTGATTTAAAATTTACCATCAAATAATATTATATACATATAAGTTTTTTTTTCCTTACAAAATTTTTATTTAGTTAAAAGTAGAAAATCCTTGCATATAAGAATTCGAAATAACTTCAAAATAAGATAATATATTAAATATTTAAGTATTTTTTTTTTAAATTCGTAATCATACATATTCAAGATTAAAAAGCTAAGTTTTAAATAAATTTAGTAGATATTTTCTAAAAATTATTTCGTCAAATCTTATTTTTGTTAATGTTTAGGAATTTTTTTGTTATTTCGCAACAACATATTTTTATACCCTACACCTAAAATGTAGGGTATATTAATTTTGATATGATGTTTGTAACTACCAAAAAGAAGCAAGTTAGATATGGACATGTATTATATATTCTTAAACAGTGTCACGTTTCGTCACAACAGTTCGTTCGTTCGTTCGTTCGCACAATAACTCAAAAACTAATAAAGCTATGTTGATGAAATTTATATAGTTGGTTTATAATTACGAAAGAAGGCGGGGTTTGCAACTGGAAAAAATTGATCCATGGGTTCGGATTTCCGAAGCTTCCGAACGAGTCCCAGAGCAAACGAGCATATTTTCAAAACCAATAAAAATAGAACCCTTAAATTTGAGTAAAGGGTGTTCTGACAAAGGAAACATTATATTCCTGAAATTTGAGATGAATTGGAATGGTGGTTCGGGTAGCCGACATACACCTGCCAAGTCCTAACAAGCATATTTTCGAAATTAATAAAGATAATAAGTTTATATTAAATACTCATCTAAAATAACTTATAGATTTTTAATTTAGTTTGAATTTTTCAGGTGTAGGGTATTATTAAAGTCGGTTGCATCAACTTACTGTTACATTTACTTTGTTTATTTATTCTTTTAATTGGCTTTATATTAGTAAATGATGAGTAACGTTCAAAATTAGAAAATAAACACTTATTACTTCATCTTTTGCCTCAATGTATTATTGGACAAATCAACAATTAAGGATCAAAAATATAACAGTATCATTTTAATTTTATAAACGTATAAGAGAATTTATTATATGTGAATTGAAAGTATTTTACACAAGTTGGAGCCTTGGTGACCTAGTGGGTAAGAGCGTATAAAATACACTATAAATGCCGAGGGGGTGTAGATTCGAATCCCACACACGTCGTAATAGTTATATTCCCCCCTCCAACATTTATGGCTATATACGCCTGAAAAAGAAAGGTTGTGTAATTTCCTGTTCACATTTATGTGGTAGAGAAATGCACTGAAAAAAAATTTACAAAAGTTGCAGGAAAAGCTATTAGTGATCTGTATTTAGCAAAGATGCTTTTTGCCTAATTCGTATAATTCTATAATGAAAAGGAAATACCTTTCAATTACACAGTATTATACCCCACTTTTCTTGTAAAATCTACGTAAAGTCGAAATACAGATGGGGATCAAATTTAAAATATTATGTTTACGAGTATATTGCATAAAAATACACGATCGTGTTAAAATTTTGTACTTTATTATTTCTTTAAATCTTTTTAAATCGTTCTAGAAAATTAATTTTATTTTTATTTTTACAATGCACTTTAGATTTTTCTATAAATTTTTTTTTTGTTTTATAGAAATATATATTACTTTTATTTGAATAAAAACCATTACATTTTCCGGATTCTTTAAAAACTTTTAATTTTAATGAATAAAGAAAAACAAAAAATAAAAAATAAAAACAATTAGATGTATAAAATATATAACTTGTTTTTCTTTTAGAATTTTTTTTTTCATTTTTTAAAATTTATTTAATTCATTTCTTTTAGGTCTTAAACTATAGCTAGTTGAAATTTTTACTCTAAACAATATATTAATTTTCATTATAACGTGTAGTACCTAATGAAAGTAAATCTGTTTTAAACGAATTCTTTAGTTCTTTTAGTTTTTTTTTTTTTTGTTAACTTTGTCTATTATTATTGTACCATTTTTACTTGTACTATTGTATATCTAGGTACTTTTTTTTTTTTTAATCTTTTTTTGGTATATAAAAAAAATACATATAAAGACTGCACATCTTCCTTTCGGATGTGGGCCATATATACTTGTACACAAATTTAAAGATGAAGTCAACTTACATCTTCTAAAATTTAATTCCACTCCCATATTTAATCTTATTCCAGCAATTTAAAATCAATTAAAATTTCTTTTACTTTTCTTTATCTTGTTTGCAGCGAAATAAGGAAGCGGATTTACTTGTCAAAGAAGGAGCTGCAACTGCCTATATAGGTCCCGAATTTTTTTATGGCATCGGTAAGAATGGCGCAAAATAAGCGAACCACTGAAAGTCGAAGAAGGAATCTATAGGAGCAAAACAATGGAGTGAAAAATCCGGGATTAGACAATCCAATTAGTTGCTTGGAAACTAAAATCGGAAAAGATATGAAAAATCATAGGAACCGCAGTAAAATTAAACTAAGAATTCTAATTGGATTCTGATCGCGGCAGTGCCGACGAAAAGGCTACTTAAAGAAAATTGGAATAAAAAATAACAGTACATGAAGATTCTATCAAGAATAAAAATAGACTCTAGGACACATATTTAAAATCTACGGACCTTTACTCCGAGTATACCTAAGAGCATTTTAATTTGCTGAAGATTAACTGCCAGTAGTAAACAATCGTTTTGTTTTCTTTTAATATTTTATACAAACACTTCTACTATACACGATTTTCTAATACATATAAGCATGTTATCTAAGTTTTTTTTCGCTCCTATCGTAATACCATAAATATTTAATACTACTATAGTATTCGGTATTAAAATTGAAGCAATACTAGCACTATTTTTATATTAACTGGTATTTATTATTTATTTGAAAATTGAAAACTTTTTTCAAATAATATGATATTAAATTGAAAATTTAGGTAAAGAGAAGAGAAAAATAATATGTATTATATTTCAAAATGGATCCATAGTGAAACCACTCATGCGGAAATTAATATTTGTGAAGGAAATTTAAAATAGAATTTAAATTTTGAAATAGTTTTAAACCAATATCTTTAAAATGTATGAAAAGGTTATTCGCTGTTTAAGTTTTTCTAATCAATTAATTTCTAATGACAAGAATTACTTTGAAGAAAAATTGCGCTTCTTTATAATATGGCAACAATGAAAATGTTTTCGTCAAAAGAAAATTCTCCAAAAATTTCTCAGAAACTTTCTACTAGTTACTGAACATATCTAGTGCTTATCATTATTCTAGACTGATAATTAGAGCTTTTCAATATATCTTTTTCACTTTAGAAAAAAGATTTCCATTGTGAATTACAAGTTTTTCTTTTTAAGTGCAAGTATTTCCTTTTCAAGTTCAAGTTTTTGTATTTACTATAATTTGTTATGTGTGTAATTATGTGTGTATAATATGTAAATATATAAATCTATGTATATATCATTATTCTTAGAAAATTTTTCAGACAGGATACAAGATAAGTTTGTTTTTACAAAATTTGAAATAATACGCTTTTAATTAGACAAAACATTTATTAAAATTATTTTTAAAAGGGCGAAAAATTTGCTATAAATAAATAAAATACATAGGTACTTGTAATTAAAAAGCAAACCTTGCATTTAAAAAGAAAATGCTTGCACTTAAATTGAAAATATTTTTTCTTGAAGTGAAAAAGGTATAGGTATATTGTAATTAATACATATTCATAATAGAATACAGTCAATTCATATTTCGACACCTCAGGTTTTTTATTCCCCAATATTTTCCATAACCATAAGAATGTACTTTAATTTTAGGGATTAACGTTAAAAATATCGTAGTACATAAGTAAATGAAAACCCAAATTCAAGTATACAAATATAAAATGCAATGTGAATTATATATGTTATATTATCTATAGGTTTACAATATTTTCTTTCTCGCAGGATTTTTTTAATAGCGGGAAAAAAAAAATTCCCCTAAGCTAAAAAGATAATTTAGCAAAATAGTCTGTAACTACATAATACTATTGTGTACCATTTATTTATTTTTAATATTTTTTAAATGAGAAAAAAATTAAAAGAAAGAAAAGGAAAAGACATTTGAAATCTCAATTTCATTTTGAAAAATATAAGAAGATAAATAAACATTATAATAAATATCATAATAATAAAAATGAATGAAAGTTCAACCACTACATAAACATTATATATAGTAGTAGTATATAGTAAATGTGTAGTTGTGCTATAGTAAAGTGATTGTACTAAATTTATATTTTATATACCCACATGTTCTACTGATATAAAATACTCGTACATTCCTATAATTTTATCGTTAAAAAAATAAGAAAATAACTAACCAAAAATAAAATTATCATTCTAAAAGCAGAAGAACTAAGACGCCATTTTAGAGAATTATAAATCTGATAAATTTTTAGTGGATTTTCTAACATAAAAATTACGGAATGAAAAAAAAAAACCAAAAACAAAAAGTTAACATACATACGAACATGTTAACATTAATACATGGAATGCAACAGTAAAGTTCAAAAATTAATGATATCTTTACAATTCACTGTAAGATATTTGTTGTGGTTAAATATTTTATTAAATAGGTACTATGTAAAATAGCTTTTTTGAGATAGCTATCATCAGATGTATACTTATATATGAGGTTAGATTTGTTGACAATACATACTGGAGACTAATGAAACTACTGGGATAAATGTCTTTACGATAACAAATGGTTGATCAGATATAACAACTTAATTTGTATTGAAACAATAATTAATTTACGACATGATAAAAATCAAAGTTTTACAAATAAAATTGCATAAAATAACAAAACATTATTTTCTAAATAACATAAAAAGTTGCCTGTAAAACAAAAAAAAAAGAAGCAGTCAATTAAATATTGTAGGTGCAGGTTTTCTTTTTCTACGTATAAACTTGTTACTTGTAATAGTTTCACCACTTTTTATTATGAATTTTTTTTTGCCTAATTCGTGTAACGTTTATTCGGCTGTTTACAAAACTTCTACATGGTTTAAAATATGTAGAAGGAAGAAATTTTAACCATTTAAAAATTTTCAAAAATTAATGTTGCAAAACTATTTTATTTAGCCTCACCCATTACGGAGCTAAAGTCCCGCTAAATTAAGAAAAAAACTATTTTCAAATGTCCCTTATATCTCAGATTCTGCTTAACATTTTTTCAATATAACAAGTGTCAAATTCTAACAAAAATTACAAATATTGATACAAGTCACAACAAATTCTAAACTGTTTTATTGTCTTTTAGAAAATGTGCGCCTTTCAAAATTTTTGTTTTTTCATTACATACAGCCTTGTTCAATTTTATTTCACTTCTTTTGAAAATGATTTTGAAGCGTCAGTTTTTGTGAGTGAAACAAATTTTGTAAAAGAATTGACATTTGTGGTAGTAAAAGAATGGACATTATATTGACAACAAAATTTTGTTTAATTTTAATAATCGAATTATAGTCAAAACAAAAGTGCTTCTATTTCAATTTTTGAACTTTTATAATTTATTTAAGAAGAAATTAAGTATCTGTAAATGTAAGGAATTCTAATAATATTGAAATTTTATAAGTTTCTATTGCAAAATCCTAATATTATATAATCTATTTTCATAATGATAACATAAAGCTGCTTCTAACAAATGTGTGAAACCATACTTCGTATCAAAAAGATGAAGCATTTCTAGATGTGCTAGAGATTTGCGGTAAAAGTCATTTGATAGAATTTATTGTGTAACTATAGAGAAAAATCTGACACTGAAACTTCTCTGTTCCAAAAGAGCCCTTTTAGTCCTTTATAAGATGTACGGGGATTTTAATATTTAGAGTCGAATATCTTCAAATCGATTTTGGCGAGTAAAGATCTTGGCGATCTCTACAACTTTTGTTTGGGGATCATTTTTCCAGGTAGGTAGCTCTGGTTGTACGCTGAGGTAGTTTATAATCCCGTACCATAAAAGTTACTATATAATTATTTTTTTAAAATATTCCCAATGTAATCAAACTCTTTGAACACTTATAATGCAAGAACACATTACTACCTTTTCATATAATATTTTTTAACTTAAAAAATAAAAACTATGCCATTTTTGTTCAATACTGTACATTACAGATCCTTTTATTTAATTGTTTGTATATGAAATCCATTTACCACAGTTATTTATTTCAGCATAACGGTTTGATATAATTTTATATTACGAAATAATTTTGGTTACTGTTTTCCGCTTTTAAAAATATGTAGATATAAAATTCTAAATTAAGTAAAATAAATTTTTAGAACGATACCATCTTCTGTTTTTCTGTTTTCTTTTTTTTTTTACAAAAATTAAAAAAAAAAAATTTTAAATATTAAGTATAGGTTTAAAAAAAAAAAATCTTTTTATAGCATTGTCGTGATTTTTGATGTTCTCATTATGAATATTACAAAGTTAATTTATGTATGATTTCTTCCCAGAAAAAACCAAAACCCCTAAGCTTGATATTTAATAGACGCCAATTAAAATTCTATATATTTAAAATTCTATGTGTAGCTGGGTTTCTTCTCCTTATATTTTAAAATTATATTCATATTCTATTTTAATTCAATTTATTTTGAAAGCTGTTTGTTTAAGATTACATTTTTTTTTTCTACTAATTAAGATATTATTTTGGGTGGTTTAAAAACCAAAATTTTATATATAATAATTGTGCAATATATACAATACGTACTATATGACATATTATGTACTTTCGTCATATTATATGCTCATTTATTTATGTTAAAGTACATAATTTGAAACATATAGATACTTTTTTGAAATTTGAAATTTATAGATACTTTTCTAAATTAATAAAATTATTTAGTGAATTTTTTTTTTAAATTCCCCTTAAAAAATGTGATTTAATAAAAAATATTTTCGTTAATTATAAAAATGTGGAAATTGTTACTCAAAATAGATTTTTAATCATCACTATAGGAACAATTCCTATCGGAAAAATAAAGCCAATTTAATTGAAAATTTAATTTTTATTCTAGAAAAAAAAATCAAATAACTTTTGAACTGAATTGTTATTTAAATTTTTAATAACATACACTTGAATAAATTAAAATTGCTCGTCTTTTTAACATATTTTTCAAAAAATAAAATTGAAAAATCAGCTTATCTTAGATTCACCCCGTCCTTCGGACCGTCCCCGTTCGTCATTCTGTTTAAAAAAACTTCTATATTGTTTAAGATAGAAATGAAACAATGAAATTCATGTGAGTCCTGTTTTCAAATGTGTATATCTGCGGTGTATATGTGTATATTTTGGTACAAGTCACGTATTCTAAACTGTTTTTATTATCTTTTTGGAAAATGGGCACCTTTTAAAATTTTGGATTTTATTTACAATATATACAATACGTACTATATGACATATTATGTACTTTCGTCATATTATATGCTCATTTATTTATGTTAAAGTACATAATTTGAAACATATAGATACTTTTTTGAAATTTGAAATTTATAGATACTTTTCTAAATTAATAAAATTATTTAGTGAATTTTTTTTTTAAATTCCCCTTAAAAAATGTGATTTAATAAAAAATATTTTCGTTAATTATAAAAATGTGGAAATTGTTACTCAAAATAGATTTTTAATCATCACTATAGGAACAATTCCTATCGGAAAAATAAAGCCAATTTAATTGAAAATTTAATTTTTATTCTAGAAAAAAAAATCAAATAACTTTTGAACTGAATTGTTATTTAAATTTTTAATAACATACACTTGAATAAATTAAAATTGCTCGTCTTTTTAACATATTTTTCAAAAAATAAAATTGAAAAATCAGCTTATCTTAGATTCACCCCGTCCTTCGGACCGTCCCCGTTCGTCATTCTGTTTAAAAAAACTTCTATATTGTTTAAGATAGAAATGAAACAATGAAATTCATGTGAGTCCTGTTTTCAAATGTGTATATCTGCGGTGTATATGTGTATATTTTGGTACAAGTCACGTATTCTAAACTGTTTTTATTATCTTTTTGGAAAATGGGCACCTTTTAAAATTTTGGATTTTATTTTCTGTCTTGTTAAATTTATAATTTTAGAATACTTAAATAAAATAATTTTATGAATGAAAATTTTGCTATTGGCTTTTCAAAGCATGGTAGATAATATTATATAAGAATTTATTATTTCAAATATTTTTTAACCCTTTGCTACTTGATATTATCTGTCTTTCTTTTTGGTTTTTTGTTTTGTATTTTATGACTTTAATTGGTATATTGAAATTATAACCATTTTTAATGTCAAAAATACTAACATAAAAAATAATATAAAAAAAAAGTCTTTAATATCTAAAAAATGCACATATTAAAAGGACCCCCTTTCTTTATAAAATAAATAAATAAATTTTAAAGGCATTTATTTTGTTTATCGTTTATTTGTAAACGATTATTGATATCGAATGGCTTACAAATAAAAACGATTCTTGATAAACAATTTTTTGGTAACTGACTTCGGATTTTTGAATATAATGCAAAACTGGTTGAGTCTTGAACTTTGTTCAAAAAATGTTTACACTTTTGATTTTTATTTATAGCTTTATTTATTTATTTTTTATTAATATTTATTTTATGCATGGTTGGTACATATTAGTAATTGATCGAAATTATTTTTAAAGTATAGGTATATTTAATAATTTATATTTAGAGATAATTATATTAAAATAAACTTTAAATACTTAAATATACAAATTTTTGTGTATAAGACTTAAATATTTAAAGAGACTTAAAGACTTTTTAAATTTTTTTTTTAATTTTCTTTTTCAAATTATAATTAAACGATTTTTTTTTTTTTTTTTTGGCACTTTCGACCGAAGACATAAAGAATCAAAAATACGAAAAATATTGCAAAATCATGCCAGAATGATAAAAATTTCTTAAATAAATTTATATAATAAATAAATATAATATAATATTGTAATATTAATTTGGAAAATTTCCAAAGGCTTTCCAAAATTATAGAACTTCTACAATATAGAACTTTAAAAAAAAAAAAAAAAAAATATCAATACTAATATAGGGTTAAAGAGTATGTGCGAAATATATATAGGTATATATTATATATCTCAATTACAGTTTATGCATATGTTCTCAATTCTTATTTTTTTGTTTATTAAAATAATACTCTTTATAACTCTTTGCTCTTTATTTTTGTTGAAAAAAAAAAGAATGTCTTCTAGACTTCATTATAGTGGGTAAATTGTATAAAATTATAACCCTAAAAGAATGGTAAAAATATTTTTTTGTTTTTGTTTGGTACGTAATATAAGTTTATATTATATATAAATTTCTTTTATATATTACTCATTATGTATTATAATGTACCTACGTATATTGTATTATAACATCATATAAGAAGTGTTTTTTTTTTAAATGGCTCGAAAGTCTAAAATAATTCTTGCTGTCAATATCTAAACTAATAAAATGGAAATTTATTTTTTATAAAATAATTAAATATAGGGAAAATTATTTATGTAGCTTCTTAATTATAAGTTTTCTTAAACAATATTCTAGAAAAAAAAAAAAAAATTAATTTTTATAAAAATTGCATAATTTCAGGCGTCAATAACATTTCATATTAAAAGTTTACTTTATTTGGAACTAAATGTATGCAATTTTTTTTCTGTATACGTTCTTATGTTTTTGTTTAAAAACTTATACTGTATAACTGAAATTTGCTCGGCTTTGATTGATGGATTTAGGAGTTACAATAAAAATGTTCTGTTATTTTCTCAATATTACAGTGCAATAATAAGTCTAGTGCAAAAAAAAAAATTACATCAGTTAACTTTATGTACCTTCTGTGCTATATATTTAATATAAAGTGTAATACATATTTATATAATATGAACTCATATATTATTATTGTTATATGTACATTATGTAATATCTACTTATGCATATTTATTTTTCTTTATTAAATTTAACAATGGATAAAAATTCCGGAATACTAATGCTTTGCTAATTTTTTATTTTTTGCTAACTGTAATAAAATTTACACTTAATTTTAATCTTTATGTTGTCCTTCGTCATTTTTTTTTGTTTTTTTTTTGTTTATATAGAAACAAAACAATAAAATACAATCACAGCAGTGACTTTAATAGGAAAATTATTCAATATACTCATATTTTAATTATTTTTATACATATTTTATTTAAATTCGTATAAGTGTGTATGTACGAATATTCATATAAAATAGATATTTACACAAAAAAATATTTTTTTTGTGCTTACCATGGTGTATATATGTGGATGTATTCTATATTTGGTTTTAATTTATTTTCTATTATTTTTGTAAGTGTCAAAGAATATAATAAATGTATATAAAGTTAAAATTTAAGTTGAACAGGAGACTACTTTATTTCAATAAGAACTTTTCATAAATAATAATAATTCTTTACAAAAAAGGATAACAAAATATAATTATATACATAATTCATAAGAATTTTATAGAAAAAACTGGTGGCGACTACAGTTCATTTCTACAATCATTTTTTGTGATTTTAATTAAAACCAGTCATAATGTACTTTCAATACCATATGCACTGGTAAACAATGAAGGATCAAAAATTTGAAAATTATTAAAAAAAAATATTAATTGTTTCCGAAAAATTTCTTAAGGGGAATTCGTTTAAATACCTACCTTTAATGTTAAACTTTTTTTAGATCTTTTTAATGTTATTCAACTAGGATCATTTTGTAAACAAACTTATGCGACGTTCTGTAATTAATGGTCATATGCTCAATCAGTGTTTTATTAATTAAAAATTAAACGACCTTAACTCTTGTTAATTTTAATATTATCCTACTGTAAAGCTTAAAATCAATATACCTAATAATTTTTCAATAATTATATGATACTGTTGGGCCGCATTATTTTCAATAAATCGTAGAATACTCTTTGAAAGAATATTCCAAACTTGACGAAATCTTAACTTTATTTCTAAGAATTTACGAGTGAAATTAAAGCTCAAAAAAATATATGTTTTTTTTATAATCTATAGATTAATATAAAAATACAAATTTTTTTTTTGTACTTTCCATTCCAATGAAGAGTATTTTGCATCCACTAAATCACTTATTAATCATATTTGACTAAACTTCAGTTTCTTAATCATTATTTTAATCAAACCTCAGATTATAAGACATATAAATAAATTTTAAGCCTAATCATAAGTGAAATTGCTTAAAATATCAGTATACGTCAATATTTACTTTATTGATACATTTTTAATTAATCTTTGAATGATTGTACAAATTTTATGTATATTTACTGACATGAATTTGAAAATTTTTGAAATAAGAATGAATACATATTATTAGCTTCTTGTCTATGGGATGCAAATAAAACTCATTTAATATGTTTAATTAATCCCTGTATAATGATAATTTGCCTGATTATTAAATAATATTTGAAAATTTCTTTCCTCTAAATGATTTAATTTATTTACTGCCTTCGCCTTACTTTTTATCTTTTTCTTTATCTTTATTTAAATTTCCCACAGCATTACAAATTGTTTCTGTTTGTGGATCAACATAAGGAAGATTTTCTAAAACACTTTGAATAATCTTCATCTACTTCCGTTGGATCACTTTCTTCGGTTTTTTGCATTTCAGCTTGATGAGTAACAGTTTCTTGTGCATCTTGCGTAGACATTTGCATTGCAAAAGCAATTTACTCTTCTTCAGTCATATTAGCAAAATCTGTCATATTGTCTTCAGCTGGAGTTTCTGTAGAACAAAAAGAACAAAATATAAATCATACCATATTACTTGAACTTATTAAAATCAATATTTAGAAAGCAAGTTGGACAACTGAAATTTAAAATTATTATTGTTTAAGTAATTTAAATTTTCCTTACATACATACATTTTTCACATTTATGTACATTTTTCCCATTTCCGTTTTCTAATAAAGCAATTGCAATAATAGTTTTTAATTTAGATTTCTTGAGATAAAAAATGTACATATTCTTCAAAAAATTTTAATTAAAAAAATTTTTAAAACATTTTTCAAAATCTTAATACATAAAATTTTAACAAAATATCTATATATACTCGTATGTTGGCATAAAGAGCCTTCTACATATTATATAAAATTTGTTTAATAATCCAAATTAACTTATAGTCAAGTTAATGTTCATAAATTCCAAAGTTTCTTGCAAACATGCACACATTTTCAAAAAAAAAAAAAAAAGAAAAAATAATTTTATATTAAAATGCAAATCAGAAACTTATATGAAAAAAAAATTGTTGATGCTATCATAATACATAATATTATATAAAAATATGTTATATAAATGTAATATTAGTACATTTTTCATTTATATCCTTTTTCTGTTAAAGTAAATCCTAAGAAATCAAAAAAACTGAAACTTTTTCTTTCTGTATATTTTTAAAAACTTTTAATTTATTTTTTAAATAATTTCAAACTATAAATTTAAAGAGTTTTTAAAAAAAAAAAAAAAAAAAACAAAGCAAAAATTAAAATAGAATATATTTTAAAAATGCATAACTTTATACCATAAAAGACACTTAAAACTAAATTTGTCTTAAAATAAAATCTTGAATAATAAGTTCAGGAAATTAATCTAAAAACTTTCTATATAAAGTGTAGCCATATGATAAGAATTTAGGAAATTATTTAAATATATATTTCATAGTAATTATGACATCTTGCGAAAAGGAATTTAAAAACAAAGCAGAATGTAAACCAACAGTTTTTAAAGTCGCACATTTCCAAATGGCAATACAAACTGTTTAGAATTATTGTGACATACACCAACATTTGAAAATATTCTTTTATTTATTATTTATAAATTTTCTTGCCTTTTATTTTGAAAAAATTTGGACAGGTGCCCAAGTTACAGATGTTTAAAACTAGGAAAATTTCAATTTTTGATCCCTAATATTCCATAAAAAGGTGATAGTACAAAAACATTTCAGATACAATTTATACTAATTCTATAAAAGATCTTTCTTATCTCAAAATTTCAAGTTTCTATTTAAAAGCGTGCCGGAGTTATGAAAGAAGAAAAATCATGCAAAATTTGGTTTTCACATAACGGTAATTCCAGGTACTAAATAAAACTAATTTATAATTTTTTTTTTTGATATACTTTTTGAATGTATAAAAAAAGGAGCTTTGGTGGTCTAGTGGATAAGAGCGTATAAAATACGCTGTGAACACCGAGGGCGTGCAGGTTCGAATCCTACACACTTCGTAAGAGTTATTCCCCCTTACGACATTTATAGCCACGCCTGAACAAGAAAGGCTGTGTGATTTCCTGTCCATATTTATATGGCAGAGAATTTATAAAAAGTCGTATCGAATGGCGTTTTTAAATTGAATAAATGTTAAGCGGAACTTGAGATATACTTAGACATTTAACAATAGCGCTGCTTCAAAGTTTGAGGAGCTGTTATAACCGTAATTGATGAGGCTACATAAAAAAGTTGTTCTACAACATAAATTTTTATGAGACCTTACCCATGGTTAAAATTTCATTGCTCTATTTTTAACGGTGTAGAAGTTTTGTAAACAGACGGACGGACGTACAAAGTGAAATTAATAATCATATACTTTCAAATTTTTTTTGAAAAATATTTAATTTTATAATAAAGAAATATGCATTTTAGAAGTAGATATATTAAGAAAATGTAGCTATAGGTTCTTATTTTATGTTTCATAAAATTGTACAATCTTTGAGATAAACCAATGAAATCAATTAAGCATGGATAGATTTTAATAAAATATTATATTGTTCCTTTTTGTATAGCAGGAAATTATTTTTGGTAGTTGGAAAGAAACTTTAAAAATTTAAAAATTTGATAAAAAGCACTAAAATGCTGCTATATTTTCGGGGACTAAGTGTAGATTCTTAAGTATCATTTAAAATAGTCTGAATCTAAACAGTTTCCCTAAATTTATAAATCAAAATTATTGCAAAAAGTTGTTTTTTTGAATTATTAAATATTTCAATTTATCGTTTTGTCAAATAAAGTTGAGTCATGTGAATTATGTAAACACGCTTAGTAATTTGTTGAAATCTGTAATGTTTCATTGAGCTGAAATCAATAATGTTTCATTCGTTCCTTTTCGTGCAACATTTACATTTTTAGCACATTTTTCAAAAATATTCGTAAAAATTAGGTAATTGGTTTCATTCTGTTCGTCCGTCTATTTGTTTACAATACTGCTACAGCGTTTAAAATAAAACAATGAAATTTTAACGATTGATAGACCTCTTAAAAAATTAATGTTGTTGAATAACTTTTTTATGTTGCACCTCAGTGGGACATAGACGAGTTACTACATCTGAAATTTGAAAAATTCTACCTCAGATTCTGGTTAATATTTTTTTAATCTAAAAACAAGAAACAATAAAGAAATTTTTTGTCATTATAAAACGATATAAATTTTGCAGTTTAGTTTCTGAATTTACTGTTATGTGAAAATTAATTATCTGCAATAAATAATTATCGCTATGTGAAAATTAAACCTCCGGAAGGCTCTAAGATAAAACCTAAACAATTTTTTTTTGTCGCTTTCTCTATAATACATAAAAGGATCAAGAGATCAAGAATTAAAGATCAGATTCAATTCTAAATCTATTAGAGATTAAGAATCAAAATTAGCTTTTTTGAGACAGCTACAACTTAAGTATCTGTACAAACTTTTTTAAAATAAAATGCCCAAATAAAAGCTTCAAGATTTAATCTTATGTCTCTTAACAGTTTTTCTTATTTATATAGGTTTTCAAAAGAAGCAACTTTGATTTTGATTTTCACAATTTTTTCTTTCATATAAGATTGAAGAAAAATTTGTAAGTCTTGATGCAAGTCACAATATTCTAAACTGTTTTTATTGACTTTTTGTTAAAAATCTTTGATTTTTACATTCTACCTTGTTTGATTTAATATAAATTTTAATTAAATATTCATAGTTTTATCTTTCATGCTGACTGCATGTATAGATTTTTAAAAAAACTTCTAACCACCATATATAGATAAAGGATTGCTATAGTAATCGACAATTTTTACAACTATGGTGTTTACAATTATTTTAAAGATACTTCGACGAACTAAAAAATCATTCGTTTTCATACTGCCTTGTGTTATTTTAATAACAGATTTCAATTCACACTAAATATTTTTAGCTTCTTCCAACCTTATACCACCTTATATATATCTCTTGGAAAATAGATCTTAAGTTATGATTACTTTTTTATGATTTAATCCTAATTTGTTACATTTGGTTCTTCAACAAAATTTTATCTTTTAGCATTTCTTTTTTCTTTCAATTATTTTCATATTATTTATTTTAATATCTTTATTATACTTTTATTTATGTCCTTAGTAACAAAAAGATAAAGTGATTGAAAAAAATAAAATATTTTTATCGCTACTATAATAACAGTTGAAGACTTCTAATATATACAATGATACCAGCTATTTGAAATCAAGCTTAACGTAATGAGTTAATATTATCTTAATAAAGGTAATATTAAAAGTTCTGTTAGGTCTCGTCGTCCACGCAAAAAGTGGGTGGGCGATTTTTTTTTTAAATATTTCAAAAATATTGGTGTTCAAAGAAGTGGCGAGAAGAGAAAGGAATACAGAAGAACAATAAGACCGCAATTTTTTTGCGGTAAGCGGGCGATTTTTTAAAATCAAAATTGTTTGAATTTTAAAACGGCAAAACTGTGATAAAATATGACGACAATAATTTCATTTTTTAATTAAAATTAACGTGTTTATCGGTTCATAAAATTTTTAATTGTCGCTTCGTCGCTCATATATTCGAAAAAAAAAATTTCTGAGTCGTCTCTTATTTTCCTAAAGCTATTCTTTCCGCAAAAACTTCACAAAATTATGTGGCCATTTGGCCAAAAAATCGCCCACCTCCTTTCTGCGTGGAACAGGCCCTTAGTTTTCTTCTCCTACATTGATTTCTGTTCACAAAGACAATGTGCTGATTTTAGTTAGATTGAAACACATGTTATACTTCCGCGTTTGTCCTTTGCAAGTCAAAAATATCATAAATTTTCAAACAGATATATTCTTTTCCCCGATGCAGTTACAGTTAAACTGCAAAGATTTTTATCTTTATCAAAATATTAAAAGTTTGTTCTATACTTTCAGAACATAATATCTCCCAGTATTTCAACAATACAGGATTAGGTCAACTATGCCTAAAAAAAAAAATCTTTTATTTGATGTTAATCTATAATATAATAATAAAAAAAAATTGTTATTTTCAAATATATTAAAAATTGGCATTTCAATTTATTAATATTTACATTTAAATAAAAATCATTTTATTTTTATTTTTAAAATATAATTTATAGATCTAAAAACTATAGAAAACAAAATCCATAATAAAATATAATATTATATTATTAAATTATGTATACATTATATACCTACTTTATATTTTTATTTATAACTATAAATGCAATGAATAAGGACATAAGCGTATAGTTCATAATATGTGCCCTTTATATGCTTGAATGAATAAAATATAAGTACATTATATTGTATATTATTTTCATAGCCCAAATCAAAAACATTAATCTTTATAATAAAATTTATATTCGACATTATATTGAATTCCAAAAAAAAAAAAAAAAATCATCAATTGAATTTATTAAAGACCCATATATAGCAAAAGTTTTTCCAATCACCCTGAAATATCAAAAAAAAAAAATAATAATAATAACAAGGACATTAAAACAAGTAACTAACGAATATTATGTAGGTCTTAAAAGACATAAGAAATATTGAAGTAAATCAACGAAAAACTCATTGTTATTTTATTTTCGTGTCATTTCAATTTTCTGATATGGGTAAAAAAAAAAAAAAAAAAATTTTATATTTATATGAAATATAATATGTTCCATTTCAATATTAATATGAAGAAGTAAATTATTTTGTTGTTAAAAAGGCAATTTAATTTAATGTAAAACACAAAAACAAAAAAAAAACAAAAATCAAGATGGGCAATCAAAAAATATTTTTATTTTTTAAATTGAAATTCTTATTAATATGAAAAAAAAAAAAATTATTTCTACCATACTTTATTAAAAAGAGAATATGATGTGTCGTAAAGAACTGGGATATGTGATATAAAAAAAAAACTTGGTTCATTTAATTTACCATTTATATTTACTGATGAGAAAAAAAATTTTTGTTTTTACCCATTTAAATCAGATATGAAAAAGAATTTTTTTTTTTTTTGCAAACAAATTTTTAATATTATACAGTACAAAAAGTCAATTTATGTTAATATTTTTATGTCATCAAGTGTTAATTGATATGCATCCCATTGATGGATAAATTTTTCTTAACAGTTACTCTACTTGACAACTACTTTTGTTATAATATTCTTTGTTCATTGAATCTTATCCAAAAATTTTTTCTCATTATTTTTTCATCATTTTTCATCAGAATTAAAAATAGATGTACAGATGGACCTACAGAATAAAAATCGTTTATGCGCCTACTAATAACTTGCCGTTTACATTCTATTGCTATCCACTATCTGTCGCTATATAAATTAAGCACTTACTGCCTTTTACTGTCTTTGTGGCAGAAATCACTGGCTGAGAAAGAAAAATCTAAGACATCGCTGTCTAGAAAATAAACGTCAAAATTATATTTTTGAATGACAAAAAAAAGGAAGAAAAATTAGAAAATTTTTTTTTATAAATTGTTTTTTTATCTGTTAAAACATTAATGTCAATATCGAAGCTATTTCTTTGCGCTATAAAGATATTAATCCATAAGTTCTAATTAACTGTAATTTGAATTTGATTTTAAAACAAAATTACATGTATTCTTTTGTTAAGTTTCCTTGTTAATTTTTCTTTTAAATGGACTGTCAATATAATATTTGAACACAATTTTGTTCTTAGATAGTAAATTGACATTTTAAAGTAGTGATAGCAACAGTTGATAGATACAATATGTAAATGCCGAATAAGTTCTAATAGATTCCAACATTTTGGTTATTCTATAGAAGGAATATATTATTTATCAAAATGCACGACCAACATAGAATATACAGTGGCCTAATGGGTAAGAGCGTATAAAATACTCCATAAATACCGAGGCAGTGTGGATACGAAACCAACATACGTCGTAAGAGTTATCCCCCGTTACGACATGTACAGGCTCGTCTGAACAGGAAAGGCTGTGTAATTTTCTGTCCACATTTATGTGGCAGAGACATGCATTAAAAAAAAAAAAGCTTACCAAAACGTAAACTAGATATCCGTTGCCATTTATTTAAATAACATAAAAACCAGATTTAAATAATCAATCACTTACAGATCTAAAAAACTTACATAATATAACCTATAATTTTTGTGCAAATTTTGTAACAAAAGAATATAAAATACAATACAGATAGACAAAATATTACCATAAAAACTGTTATTCTGAAGAAATTTAACAAACAGTAGCAAATTTTAATTTTATGTCGTAAAAAATATACCGAATTAAATCAAAAAGGATCAAATTAAAGAATTTTATTTTACATTAGCACCCAATTGCACCAACCACTTATCACTAATCAAATAATCAAATAATCATTTTTTTGATAAGTTTTTGTTGCACCAAAATACAAAATCATATTTGGTAATAACTGGTGCAATATAGGAGGGCCCTGTTCGTTTTATTTTTTTTATATACAGAAAAATTAAATTTTTCTCTTCTTTCAAATTAATACAATAACGGTTATTTTATTAATTTATGAAATCATTTTATGAAAGTTTTTTAAACTTGTTATATTGTATTCTTCCAAAGGTCCTTTATACTTTATATATTATAGAATTTAACTAAGATTTTGAAAACAATAGCTGGTATTTTTATTCCTTTTAATTTTTGATATTCGCTAAATTACATTTAAACTTTTGATCGCGGATTACCCATAAAACATAAATTAAATACCTCTTAAGAATAATTGAAACACATTCTCAACAAAATCAAAAGAAAAAAAAAATAGCGCAAATAACACTATATTATTTTATAAAATCAAAACAAAAAAAAAAAAAAAATTGTAAAACAAAAAAATTATTTTGGAAAACTGGGAAAAGGACACGAGTACAAAAAAGCATAAAAATAAAACAAAATTGAAGGAGATTAAAATGAAGTTATACATCATGTTATGCTCCAAAGAACATTAAATTGTAAATTTAAAGCACAAAATAATATGAAGCCATCAAGCAAAAATACAATTTGTTACACTTTTAGATTTTTATTACAATAATATTTTTTTTCTTCTATATTTATAGTCATTTTTACATCGTTTCGTGTCTTACATTCATTTTTTTTTTTAATTTTCAAAATTGTTTTGTGGTTTTAATATCGTCGTTTTTTTTTCCTTTTTTGAATGATGGGGTACTCCAAGCATACTTCTGTCATATATTTTTACTGATTATACATATTATGCTTTTATTTAATGAAAAAAAAAATTTTTTTTTCATAAGTTCTTGCAATGGAATATAAATTTAATTCAAAAACTCACAATATTAAAAAGTTGAATATAAACATATTATGTATATTGAAGTGTTAATAATTTGTTAGCTTTCCCATGGGCTATGAAATTTTCAAAATCATTGACAACATTATGAAAAGATTATATTGTATACATATTTTATGTTTGTGGCAAATAAATTTACACTAACAAAATTATATTAACAAAACTATTTATGAATTGGAAAATTTAAACAAAGGTTTAAATCTTAAGATCTTCGTTTTAAGAAAATAGGTGGGAATCATTGAAAGAAGATAGCGGAACGAGTACGATTCTTCTGTGAACATGTGAAACCTAAACACACTAAACATCACATCCTTTGTTGACAAAATAATAGGTTAAATATTCAGTGAAGCTGTGAAACTTAAATCCACTATTATACTATTTGTTGCTAGCTCTATTGTATACTACTTGAGCGAAAGAAGATTCCATTATGAAATAAAAATTGGTTTAAAGCTTGTAGGAATATAATATAAAAGAATGTGTTTTGCGTTCTCCTAAAGCCCATATAAATATTAAGAATAAGTTTAAATTAAAATTAACTTGTTCAAAAATTGAAAACTAAAATGCTTCAAATTAATGTTAACAATATATTTTGTAATAATGATTATGGATTTATAAAAAAAATTACCTACAAAATACTTCTTAGAACAGGAGAATCGAAAGTAATTTTTTTTTTAAGAATTATTGTACACTTTTAAATTCAAAGGAAAAAATAATATGAAGTCATCATAATTTAAAATATTCTGAATGTATTATTCTATTTTAAGAAATCTATACCTAATTTAGTACTTAGTACTTTTATTTAGTACCTAATTTAGTACTAAGAGGATATAAATATCGTTATCCGAAATGGTTGTGTTAGACTAACCAATGTTTAAGGAAGTTGGTATTGGCATGAAACTTAATTTCTTTTTACAATATTTTAAATATTCAGCTTATATAGACACTGAGCTATGCTCATGTAAAAAAAAATAAAAAGTTGTATGGCAGCTACACTAACCCTTCAGTTAAACTTGTTCAATTTCAATTGCGAATCTGCATAAAAATGAATGGGGGTAAAAATTTCAGAATTCTAGCTTCATTATTTTAGAGTGGGAATGGCTGAACGGACAAAGCTAAATCGACTGAAAATTCAATCCTGAGCAAGAACATAATATGATATATTATATAAATACATTTTTCCAAATTTATCTCGTCTATGACACCTTAAATGTCACAAACGTAATGACACATATATTATAACCTTGAACTATGTTCGAACGGGTATAAAAAATATGACCTTGTTGTAAACATTTATTTTTATTATGATTTGGGGAAAAATATGTATTCAATATTTAATTTTTATATAACTTTAGATTTTGATATTATTTAAACTGTTCGATTAAGTGCTCGATTTTTCTTAGTATCCAATACATTTTATACATATATTGATATATATATATTTTTTTTGTATAAAATTATTGTACAATTTAATTTAAAATATGTTTTCAAAAATTTTCAAAAGCAATCATAGTTGTGTTACAAAATACATACATACATAGCTACACAAAAAATAATAAATTTTAAATTTAAATCTAATTATTAAAGGTTCAAACAATATTTATTTAAAATTATTGAAATTGCGTAATCTATCAACAACAACAAAATCTTGCATTATTAGATACATCTATAAAACATAAAAATTAAAAAATAGAAAAATGAAAGATTTAATTAAATCTGGCAACACTTTTCAGGCTTATTACATACATTTTTAAACAACTACCTATTTAACTAATTTATTTAGGTAATTAAGTTACATAATACCTATAGGTTATTTTTATTGAATAAAAAATTCCAACTTAACAATTTAATCTTTAAAACTTTTATATTTTTATCTTAACATTTTAACTTAATTATTAAGATTTTCAATTTAATCAAAATTATATTTTCTTTTTTTTTTTTCACATTCATAAAAATATCCTATATTTGTACCTAATTTGGATTATATAATATAATATTAAAAATATTATAAACACATGTTGTATTATATTTTAACAGATCATTTTCTATAACATTTTCAAAAACATATAAAAATTCTTAAGTAGTGTGAGAAAAAAACATTTTTGTAAATAGTATATTATTGACTTTTGTATTTTTTTTTTTTTCTTTTCTTTTATTTTTTTTTTTTTCTAATTATTGTTATGTTTATTAAAACCCAAAAAAACAAAAACAAAGCAATTCAAATTAATTCAAAATAGAAATACAAAAAAAAAAAAACAAAATAAAATAAGTATTTTAATATCACGAAAGAACTCAATGTAATTAAACCTTAAAAGCAAGAAGTTAAAAAACAATAAAAATAACAACAACAACAACAACAACAGCAACCACAAAATGAACACTCATTTAATCCTTAATTATCATATTTACTTTTCTGTTAGAACCTTTTATTTTATTTTAACATTATTTTTTTCTGTAAAAGAACAAAAATTAGACATTTGGATTATTTTAGTTTCTATATGAGATAAAATTAGATTGGTTTTTAGAATTAGGAAAAAAAAAAAAAAATTCTGGAATAAAAAAATAAAATGAAAAAAAAAAAGAAATTTATCTAACCCAAAATATTCTCCACAAAATTAATTTTTACTTTTTTTTTGTTTTTGTTTTACTTTCCGATTTTTTTTTTTTGTTTTTTTTTTTTATCATCATATTAAAGTCGTTATTTACTCATATATACTCGTTTGTATTACATTGTGTACAAGGTACAATTTACTTGAACATTTTTTACAATCATATAAATTTGATGTGCGCTCGGGTATAATTTGGGTATACACAGATAATCAAATATATATATAGCAGCTATATAATAATATTATAGTGTTAAGAAAATCTATTATATACAAAATCTTTTAGAATCATAAAGAATAAAATTATCACGATAATTATCTAATGTCTTAATGGATATATTAGGAACCATATATACTTGGAATAAACTTTTAAATACAACCATTCGATTTTTTCTAATATAAAACAAGTTATTACTGATTTATATATAGTGTCAAAAAATCACACAATAATCAGAAAGATAAAAATTGTTCACATATACATATAAATATCCCTATACATAATTATTGTATAGCTGGATATATAAAATTTCGGGCCAAAATTAATTATGTCAGAGCTTACTTTCATAATAATCCAAAAAAAATTTTTGTTGAATAAAATATTATAAATATATATATATATATTATATAGGTATACATTTATATAAACTTTAATTAATTCAAAAAATTACGTAAAATACTAATACATATACATATAGATACGAGTATATTCAAAAATGTGTGCATTTTATTAGGAATCACTTATATGGTTCAATAAAACACAAACATATTTTTTTTTTATAGACATCAGTGGTCTTAAATTTAAATAATTGCATTCAATTAATATTAAATTTAATTAAATATGTTTTTAAAAATTATTAAAAGAAATCATAGTTAAAGGAAAAAATAAACAGCTAACTATATGTAAAAATTTGTATAGATAATATAAGAAAAAATTGGAAAGGATTTTATTATATTATATTGTATTGATGACGATACGAATCTCTCCTAATATATTTTACTTTGTTTTCTTATCATATAAAGATATGATGTCCTTTTGTCCATAAGTTGTGATCTTATTCTGCAAATACTACTGCATTGAAGTA
Organism: Poecilobothrus nobilitatus; assembly: GCA_947095535.1. Taxonomy (NCBI): domain Eukaryota; kingdom Metazoa; phylum Arthropoda; class Insecta; order Diptera; family Dolichopodidae; genus Poecilobothrus; species Poecilobothrus nobilitatus. Next base: position 232,780,465 of record OX352773.1, read on the forward strand.
GCACATCAACAATGAAATTCTATCTATATCAGAATAGAAATGTCACACTGTTTCATTCTATATTGGCATCTCATAAGTTATGACACTCAAAATTATATTTTAGAGGAAGGTATAAAAATATTTTGTTTATATTATGTTGTCATGTTTTTTGTAATAACCTTTTTAGCTGTTTACTTTGAAGCAGAAAAACATACTATTTTAATTATATAAAAACTATTGGTTTTTTCTTTTTATGCGTTGATGGCAGCGTTTACTGTTTCGAGATTTTGTTGTTCGAGGAGAGAAAGTATATAGAAGAAGTGAAACTTCTACCAAAGGAATCTGTATACATTTTCATTTAATTTATTTTATGAAATAACACTACATATCGAATTTTAATATTTTTAACATTATTAACATGTACATATTTCGGAAAAATTTTCATTCTATCTATACACGTTTTTTTGTGTCAGTTTACAAAAGCACATTAGATACCGTTTTATAATAATCTTCTCCCTAGCCACTATACTGCGTTTTCATTCGATATTGACTAATGAGAGAGGTGGATTTAGAATAAGAATTAGAATAAGAATTTGGCACTACCAAGGAGAAATTCTTAGTATTTTTTGAAAAAAAATAAATTTTAGTCATTTATAGATTTTATTTATATCAAAATATTTAATAAAATCATCTTATCTCTCCAGATCTAAAACTTATAAACCTAAAATAAAAGACAATTGATTGGTGTTATTACGGGGCATTGTTTTATCAGTAGACATGCTATAGATTAGGTATGTATATGGATTTTAAGTGTAGTTTTAGCAAATAAATTGATGATTACTGCACTCTGTCAAGAACAAACCGGAAATATTTCGATAGTCAAGATGTAGAAGATCTCTCTGACATAGATCTAAAAAGCTTTGACAACTTCTTCTGTCAGAGCAATATCTTCATTACATAAATCTAAGAATACTTAACATCAATTCTTCTTAAATAGGTTCTCATATGTTTTAAATGTTCACTACAAACCTAAAGACTAGTGATTACTAACACGTTACCTCAACCTTTATAAAAAAAAAAAAAACGCATCCTCCACACAAAAATTATTGGTAAAAATATTTGTGCAAATGTTTTAAAACTTAAAATATATATATTTTATTTTTATATTTTTAATTACACAGCTTTTCCTGTTCAGGCGTGGCTGTAAATGTCGTAAGGGGCAATAACTCTTACGACGTTTGTGGGATCCGAACTCACACTTCCTCGGTGTTTACAGCGTATTTTATATGCTCTTACGCACTAGGCTACCGAGGCCCTACTTAAAATATTTAACACTTGTTTCATAAATATTCAAATGCAGATTCAATTACTTTTTTTTAAATTATTAGAGTAATAATACTGGGTATTATAATAATTAGGTATATTTATACAGTGGAATGAAATTATTTTATATTTTTTTATATTGAAAATTAAATTCATTTACGATGCCAGAAATATTTGTTTTAAAATAAAATTTTAGAAAAATTAATTGAATATTAATTGCATATTTGCCATTTTATTAAAAAAAAATTTAACACAATTTTAATACAGCCATGCTCAAAAATAAATAAAGTTATTTATAACATAGCCTATACAAACAAATTATATTGTTAGGTACCTAAATAAACGTTGGTGATCAGTTTTATTTTACTATACTATATTATAATATACTGGTATTTGAATTTCATACATAAATCTTTTTATTTCCTTCTTTAAAAGAAATTCTTTAAATTTCTGTATTTTCAAAACAAAAATATTTAAGTTATTGCAAAAAATATCAGAAGAATTCAAATAAATTAAAAAACAAATATTACCACCAACAGCACCATCACCACATATAAATTTAATGCAGACAATAAATTTTCATTCATTAAAAACCAAAAAAAAAAAACAAAATATGTATACAATATTCTTAAATATAGCATTAAATTGATTTTCCATTTATAATTCATTCTAGGTATTATAGGAATTTAGGCCTAAAAATTTCGAACGTGAAATCGTTAATCCACTTGTCAGTTATTTTATCAAATTTATTTTTTTTTTTAATATAAGAAGTGTTTCAAAGTAATTGCAATATTGGTTGCTTTGATTGATTGATTGATAAAGGCATAATATTAGTTAAGCAATAGTTATAAAGTTAATATAAGCTTATAGTTAAGTTAACTTAAATATTTCAATTGAAGTTAGTAGTTAGTCAGCTTTGGTTAAGAAAATAAAAGAATAAAAGTCAATGAAAGAAAGTCAGTAAAACATTTCACCTTGGCTCTGGTGAAAACTACTAGCCCAATTCTGAGACTAAACAATATAATCCTACTTTAATCTAATTTAGCAATGTACATAGTTGTAGTTTAGCTGAATCGATAATTAAACTGTTAGAAACGCATTCTAAATAAAGTCAAACTTCTTCGAACTAAATCCAGCAATGAACTGATTGATTAATAGAAGATCATAACTTTTATTGGGCAATAAAGATAAACTATATAAATGTACACTTTAGGCAAAACAAATACACATTACTGAACTCTGGGAAGCCTTCAGTAATTCAAACATAAAAGTTAAAGCTGCTTTAGTAAAAAGTTTATTTAAAATGAATAAATCAAAGGATCGGAGTATGTATACGCATAACACAAACCATTGAAAGTGATCTTCAAATAATGTTTTCTTAAAATGAAAATATTATCATCCAGCAGAAAATATTTTAACAAAGTGAAAATATCCAGATATTACCGACAAGCAAAATCCAACCAAATAGGTTTCAGCGCTATACGTGAGAATATTTTTCAGTAAGATTCATACCACACATTATTCAATTTGATTCAATTGACAGACAATTATGTGATGCTATTTAAACGTTTTAAAAAGCATTGAATATTATATGAATAGAACAATTTAAAATAATGTTTTTTTTTCGAGAAAGAGAAGGATGAAAAGAAAAGAAGGGAAAAATAGTTTTATCTTGATAAAATTTAATAAAAATTCACTACATCGCATTAATGCGTAATAAGTAACTGCGGCAGTATCTAATGATAACTGATGTCATATACTCAACATTAATATTCCACCAAACATGGCTTTATAAAAAATTATAATATAAAACTGATACATTCTATTATCTTTGTTTTAAAAATATTATATCTCATAGAATTCTGATAAAGTTTAAAGTTTTAAACGTATAAAGACATAAAAATTTTCCTTTAGAATTTTTTCTTTTAATGTTATTTTCATGGAGTTTTATAGCTTTATTATGTGATTTTTGTTTTTCTATTTTATTTTCTTTTTAAAATGGAATACATTTTAGAAATAAAAATAAATCTGAAACCAGTTCTTCTTACTACAAAATAAATTTATTAAATTAAAAAGAAAAAAATAGATTGTTACGCGAAAATAAAGAAAAACTGTTAAAAAGTGAAACGACACTTAAGCTTTCTTGTTTTTAAAGAAGTTTTAACGGTATTGTCAAAGTCAACAAATCGTTTTTTTTAAATTTAATTCCCTTTTTTATTTATAAACGTGTAGACGTATCTATTTCTTATTTTGCAGTAAATTTTTGCACTTTAAAAAATAATAATATGATCTGTAATAAAATTGAAAATTTTCTACCGAATTAAATAATAATCATTTGAAATGGAAAATCTAAAGAGAAATAAAGGGCCTTTGTTAACAGATGTTTACTATTTTTAACTATCTTTACGATATTTATTTTATAAGCTTGATAAATATTTTGCAAACTTATTTAAAGAAAACACTGCAAACTGTCAAAAAACGTTAGGGAAATGTCAAATATATGGAAAATGTATGGGAAACGAATGAACTGCTAGGTACTAAAACTAACATGTTTGCGGAAAATACGAAAATATTTTAAATGAAAATAATTTAATTTAAGTTCTTTCAGATTGGTTCTTTTTAGTTTAATATTACACAAAAAAAAAGTGATAGGTATTGCATTATAATGTTTACATTTACATTAAAATGTTTTCAAAAAATATTGAATAAATGTACAATAATATTTATGTTATTCATATTTTAAAGGACGACACTGATTTTATTTGCTTAAAAAGGCTTAAAATTAATATATTTTATAAATTTAAAAATAACAGTTTCGGAAAAAAATGTCATGTTAATGTGATCAGACAATTTAAAAATAATAAATTTCTAAAGTAAGGCCTTGTTTACACTGTATTTCTGAGTTTTATTGAATGAGTTAATTTTATGTTGTATAGGACTAAATTCCATGAACCGGAAATGGAAGTTTTTATAGAAAATAAAGATTAAAATCGCTATAACTTTTTCCTTTTTTTTACGAGGTACGACGGTAGGACTGTAAGATCTTTTTATGTAGAATAATCGAAATGGACATACATGCTTTTTATTAAGAAATAAGTTTTTCGTAAAAGTTTTAGAAACATTCAGGGCTAGAAAAATGGAGCTTCTCTGTCATCACATAAAATTAAAGTCACAAAGACGTGGCACCCTTATTCTGTTTTTGAATCATAAAACTAATTATTCTATTAAATTTTTGGGGCTAATCATTCTACAAACGAACCAGAAGATGTTCCAGTTACTAATTTAGTCTAATAAAATTTTAAAAGTGCATAAAATTTCTGTTAATGGAAAAAAAACTTCATATTTAAAATTTTGATCTCAGTAGATAGTATTAGGATATATTTTCTACAATATTAAATATTGTGCTTTAAATAAGTACCAATATTAGAAACGAACTTAAGAATCGATGGTTCCACGTGATGCTACTGAATCTGTTTTGTTCCCGTATACTGACTTAAAAATCAAATTGCTGCTTTTCACGACAAGAAATTTTCACTCCCATGCCAAACCAGATACATTTAATAAGCCGTATGTTATGTGAAAAACTGAAAGATACTTCCATTTCATTTACTTTCACGACTAATATGCAAAAAACTAATTTTTTTTTTTTAATATAAATCTATCCAATATTGTAAATATGACTTTTTTACTTTAGCTGAAGATTTTTTTAAATATTTTTTACTTTAACAGAAGACTTTTTCATTTCAAGTGAACATTTTTTACTTTAAATGGAGACTTTTTTATTTTAAATAAAAAATCTTTACTTCAGTAATTTATATTATATATCTATATATTTAATATAGGTACATACATAATATATTTAATTTACTTAATACATTAATATAAATCTCATATTTATATATTTGGTATTTATAATATACCTATGTATGTATATATTTATTATTTATATTATATTATATGTACTTTTGTACTTTAACTTTATTTTCAAATGTTTTCAGTTAAAGTAAAAAATCTTCATTTGAAGAAGAAATTTCCTCACTTTAAGTAAAAAATTACTAAAGTATAAATGTCTTGACTTAAAGTAATATTATTATACCCGTATGATAAGTATCGGGTATAATAAAATTACTCCTCCGTTTGTAACACCTCGAAATAAGTGAGCTAGATATACCTTCAAAGGTATGGATCGGATCAGAATCAAATTCTGAGTCGATTAAGCCATGTCTATCCATCCGTCCGTCAGCACGCTAACTCAAAAATTAAGAAAGCTAGAATCTTTAAATTTACACAAAATATTCTGGGAGCAATTTGTAGGTTCCCTATTTCTTTGGTTGAGTTCCGATCAAAACTTCGTGTAGCTCCCGAACAACTAACTTTTAGATCTAAATAAACAACATAACGGTTGCTTGAAGAATTTTTATTTATATGATATTGATATACATACATACTTATATAATATTATGTTTATTTCCATATCGTATATGTCACTGATGAATGAATGATAAGAGTATAGATGTATAATATATAGCGCCGTATTTACATACATATATGTATTTTATTGTACTTATAAGAAATTATTCTATGAATGGAAATATTTAATGTAAAATGTGGAAATATATATTAATGTGGAAATATATAAGAAATATTGCAATGTATGGCGATATACTTATAACAATATAAATATACTATGTGCGCATTAATATAATATAATATTTAAAATTATATTTACTATTTTGTAATTTAATATACAATTACCGCTTAGTATTAAATGGTACTATAGAATATTTGAAAAAGTTTTGGATTAATAATCGTTATATGGAAGATTAGAATCTGCTTTTGAAGAATGTATAAACATATAGTTTGAATATACATATGTACAACCCATAGTTCTAGAAATTATAAAATGACCCAAATTATTTTAAAATAGTAAAAAATTAAAAAAATAATATTATAAGCAGAGTGACAGGCTATGGACATACTAACGGGTCGTACGGGTATCTAAGAGTTGACAAAGGCAACTGTTTTCTTCCTCGTTTTTCTTTTTTTTAGTGCATTTCCCTGTTACATAATGTGACAAGGAAATTACACAGCCTTTCCTTTTCAGGCGTGACTGTAAATGCTATAAGGGGAAATTAATCTTACGACGTGTGTTGGAGTATTTAGAGCGTATTTTATACACTCTTACCCACTCTTATCCCCACTCTAACACACACTTTTACCTCCTAGTAATATTATCTTCAGTTAAAATAAAAAGGGTATATAGTCATTTAGTACAATGCAAATAGGTTCTCAAAAAAAGAAACTAAAATCAAATAAAATAAAAAAATATACTATAAGTACATTATAAATGCCGATACTGTTATTATAAATTCTTCTTCCTCTTGATGATAATATTATGCACTTAAGAACTTTTCAAATGAAAAAACTTAATGCTGCGTTTTACTCTCTGAAATTAAGATAAATAGCTATATATAATTATATTTCTGTATATGTTTGTATAAATTCTAATATAAATCACTATCTTAAAAACATATATACATACTTTCATATTTATATCTAAGAAAACGAAATAACTGAAATACTTATGTGTAAAATGTTATATTGAAAAAAGTATGGTATATTGGTATATATATATATAGCACGTGAAAATATTTAATATATAATAAGAGCAACCTACCATTATATGTAATAAAAAAAATTCTTTAAATCAAATTCCAACACTTTTTTTTTCCTCAAATGAAAATCTTTATTATACAATGTACATAAGATTAAATTTTTATTTGAACTTATACATTATATTGTACATTACAACACGTATATCTATACATAATTTATAGAAAATATAAAAACATATATTTTTTAGAAAGAATTGAGGGAATTACAGAAGAATGCAATATAAATACTTCACAATAGAAAGAAAAAATGGTAATGCATGATAGAACAGGAGTTATCGAAAAACGGTAATACATATATCCGTAGACGTTCAATTTCAAGCGTTTTTCATGATAAATAGATTTAAAAGTTCGATTCAAAATTCTTTAGATATAAAAAGACTATCATTAGATATAATTTGATTTAACTGATGTTCAATCTGATTATTAAAACGTTCTTTATCATCACTGTTAAAGTAAAAATATATCTTTCTAAATTAAAGGTTGTGGGTTCGAATTCCATACATGTCGTAAGAGTTATTCCCCTTTAGACATTTATAGCCATACCTGAACAGGAAAGGCTGTGTAATTTCCTGTTCACATTTATGTGACTGAGAAATGCTTTAAAAAAAAAATCCACTTTTCTTTCATTTGCTTCTTGTCGCGTCTTTTAAATCTCAGCTTTAAAGTTTAAATTATGTTGATAATATGATGTTTGCGATATCTCCTACAATTTTGGAAATAACTTAATATGAAGATTTATTTATTGTTTAAAAATAATATCTTTAAAAACTGCAAAAGATAAATCCACTTCTAGACAAAAATCTTTCCTTTCTAACAATGTATTACTGTATTTTTCTCTATTGTGGGGCACCCTACTGCATAACATATAAACTAATGTGTAATTTATATCAGTTTAAAGGAAAAAGTAATTACCACAATGTTAACCTTAATTCTATCTTAGACGTATTCAATTTTAAAGTAGGTTATCATTTAAAAAGTTAAAAAACAACAAACAATATTATTTCTATTATTCATTTTGTCTATTTAACTTTTTTATTGTTGCTTGAAAAATCAGTACATTAAAAAAGAGTTAGATTGCACAAACAAAAAAAAAAAAAAGAAATCTCTTAGGATTCCTGTACCATATCTAATATTTCTTTAAAGTACCTATTCTATTTATTAATTTTTTTGAGATTATCAACTCTTGTGCTATTTAAAATAATGTTGAGTAACTGAAACTTTTGATGTTTAATAATACAAATAATAATAGCTTTATTCATGATAGAAGTATATAACCTTTTTATATGAATAAATAACTAGGCATCTGAACACCTCGGTGTAAAGGGAAATAAGGAAGCGGATCGTCTTATAAAATAAGGAGCTGTACTTTTAATCCTTAACCCATCCCAAACCTTTGTGGCATAGGTAGACATAAAATAAGAGAATTACTAAAAATGAAATAGGAAAACTATAGAAGCAAACTATGGAGTGGAAAATCAGCGTTCAAACAATCTAAAAAGCTTCTCAGAAACTTTAACCGAAAAGGATATCCACAAAACAAAATTTAAGAATTCTTACAGGCTTCCTGTCGAGACATTTCCCGCAAAAAGGTATGCGCAAATTCTGTCAATAAGAAGAAAACTGTTCAGGGTATATACTTATAAACTGTAGAGCTTTACTCCGAGCAAGATAATGCTGCACCTAGAAGCAAATACTGCTTCACCGAAGATAAACTTCCAGCGATAAATCTTCTACAAATTTTCAATTTAGAAGTAGTAGCACTGGCTGACAGTTGAATAAAGTGGAGACAAAATCTACAACACGTATTAATAGACAGAGCAGTAAAAAGATGGCAGTGTTATTTATACTCCTTAAATAACAACCTAGTAATCTAACCTAATCTAGTATGAATAAATTAGTTTATGAATACAACCTTAAGCTAAATGCAGCGAAATTTTTTACATTCAGCAGATTTGTAATTTTTGAACTACAATTTATTTCTAAATTGTATGTATAGAAATTTCTATGTATAGAAAATGGGTTACTAGCCTGTATTAAATGGGTCATATCATAAGCCTGTATTTAATTTGGCTGTATTTTAATTTTCCGGCATTATTATTTGCCTGTATTTTCACTTGCCTGTATTTCATTTGACTGTGTTCCATTTTCCTGTATTTCATATTAAAGACATATAACTTTGATTTTGAATTCACTAAAGTCCCTCCTAATTCAGATTCCCATATATATATACATATATATATAAATATTCTGGAAAAAGCGTATAGCCTTGCTTTTGAATGCAACTCTAAAATCTCTCCTAATTTAGAATGAAATGGAGACAAAATAATAAGCATTTCCTAATTTAGAAAATGCATAAGGTAGAAGTTTCGTACTGTACTTGAAGTGAAAAATAAGAAATTTATTTGTGTAGGTAATTGTTCTAAATTATTCGTATTATCAAATATCTTCCTAGGACATGCATGCATTATATTGTTTATCTTCTATTTAATTTTGAATATTTTGGTTATACTTTATTTACCACTTTTTTTTTTTTTTTTTGTTTTCAAGTTTATTTTCAATTACCTTTTTAATATTTAACACCTGGAAATAAATTCGTGTTCACATAACTTTTTAACTTTTGTCACCTAAAAATAAATTAATTAAAGAAATACAATATTTAGCTAGAAATAAGGCATTAAATATTCAACAAATTAATTTTCTTTATTCTTTATGATTTTATTTAATTGCTTATTGATATTTCTTGTCAATCATAAGTGTTATGAAAATACTTTTACTCTAAGAATATACATAATATGTAATAATAATTTTTTTTTTTTTTAAATATCTTTAGTTTGATTAATTTTAATTGATATTCAGTATATAAATCAATAAATCATTATTATAAAAATAAAATTGTATAATTTATAAAGAAATTTATGTATATGTATTATGTATATAGAATTGTCCTGATAGATAAATATTTAATTTTATTGCCATGTAAAATTAGCTTTTATTTATGATATCTTAATAACTTTTTCACATAAATAGTTAAGTACCATCTAATATACAGGGTCTGGTTGATCTTTAATGGTTTACGTTAACCCTTTCGCAGACAGTAGGTGGCATATGCCGCTTTTGGCTGTTTCTAGAAGGACACGACGGCATATGCCATCAAAACTTTAAAGTACTATAAAATCAGTACAGCATATCTCGTCTCGTTTCAATATATTTATATGGTAGAAACAATTGTTGTCCCCTTAGAAATGTAACAGACAGAGTTATTGTCTCAGCAAAATTTTTTTTCAGTACGTTTGAGTTATATTGACATGTTTCACAAAAATTGAGAAAAATTTTGTCAGGACAGCATATATCGTCATAGATCGCATTTAAAATGCAGTATAGATTTAAGCAGTGCGCCAAGCAGCCGTGTTTTTTTTGTGAAGAATATATTCAAATTTTTAAAGATTGGTAAGTAAAATTGTAAAAAAATTTTAATAAAAAAATAAACCTAATACGGTCAATTCTATTGAAATACATGTACCAGAAAGAATAACTCCAGATGAAAATAGAAAAAATTCGAGAATCCTTTATAGACGTTGCAGATAATGTACAAAATTACACCAAAGAACTGAGTGATCGGAGAGTACGAGACCAACAAAAAATTGTTCTGGAGGAAAACGTTAATTTTTAAAGATTTTCGAAATAACCGTATCCAAAGTTTTTCATATAAATATTATAAATAGAAAATCATATCTTATCTTGTTAGACCAAATTTGGAATATGCCAGTCAAGTGTGGTCGTCTTTTTATTAAATTCATATCAATAGAATAGATGCAATTCAGAGAAATTTTTTTAAGATTAACTTTGTGAAACCTTCAATGATCAAATCCATTTATCTTACTTCAATATAAACACAGACTTAGCTTTATTCAATTGAAAACATTAGAATCAAGCGGCGATAAGTAGCTGATCTTATTTTTCTTACTCAATCGTCTAAGTTATACTAATATATTTACGTTAAGCTGTCATAGGACTAATTATAGTAATAATTATGAATCGATCCATAGGATGTTGCTAATGGGTAACAAACACAAGAATAACATTGACTTTAGAATTTTTGTGGCACTAATTTTTAATAATTTTGTATCTGCTGTATTTCTCAAATATGATTAATGGTATACAAGAGGCCTCGGTGGCCTAGTGGGTAAGAGCGTATAAAATACGCTGTAAATACCGAGGACGTGTGGGTTGAAATCCCACACACGTCGTAAGAGTTATTCCCTCTTTCGACATTTACAGCCACTCTTGAACAGGAAAGGCTGTGTAATTTCCTGTTCACATTTATGTGACAGAAAAATGCATTAAAAAAAATAAAGGTAAATACAAGTTCAACAAATGTTAGTTTTATCTCTTGATTAAGCGTAACGTTGCACAAAAAATTGAAAATTAGATTCTTATAGAGATATGAAAATTTGACATTTCAGTTCAAAATATATCATTGACCGATTTTGGCACCAATATTAGTTTAACAATATTATATTTTAAAATATTAAAAGTCTTCTCTTAATTATAAAGAAATGGTTTTTGAAATAAAATTAAAAATTGTTTTTATATTTTCCCAAGTTTCTTTAAAAATAAAATTTTAACAAATATTAAATATTTTATCATGGTTGTGTTGTAAATGAGAGAACTCATTTGGCAAACTCAACTCATTGTTCAAAATATGAACGGATCTAATATTTGAACTGACTCAAAATTTGAGTTGAGTGATGAGTTGTATTGAAATTTCACCTTTTTACAATATTTTAGTGCAAATTTAGTCACAATTTTAAAATAGGTACTTTATTATATGGTTTTGGAATTGTATACTTCTACATAATACCTATAATCTATATAATACCTTTTATATAATACCTATAATCCATTGCATTCCATACAATTTTATTGAAATTTAGCAATTTCAAACGTTAAATATCAATCTAATAGATCTGGGTTCAATAATCATATTATTTCAATTAAACTTTAGATGTTTTTTACTCAAATAATAATTTTTTGATTTTTAGCATTTTTTATTATTAAATATAATAATATTATCTTCTTTAATTTTTATCTCGTCTCGATTTTGATTCTATTCATTGGAAATTTTACTTTATTCTTTTTTTTTTCTATCTGAAGATCAAAGAATATTTTAGTAACATTAAGCTTTTAATCTTCAAAAATAAAACAATACTTATTATTACCATCCAATTATTTATATAGCATATTATATTTTATCGCATATTTTAAGATACAAAAATTAAAAGCAAAATAAAACATCAACCGTTTTATTAAGATTTATAATGGTAAAAGATTTCTAAAATTACTTGTTTGACAATCTTTTGTAACCTTTTTCATTTAAACTGATTTCAGATTCTATAAAAAAGATTTTCTGAATAGTAAAAATAAAATAATATAATGTTATAAATTGGGGTTCTTATAATATGGTTAATAATAAATAGTTAAAATGTGAAAACTTAAATAGAACTAATACATACAATATATCTACTTGTATAAATAAAGAAAATTTACAAAAAAGAAACAATAGATATTATCAAATATTTTAATTCAAGGTTTCATTTTTGTTTTTAAGTTTTTGCATTAAATTTAAATTTTTGTTCACGATAGTGCAATATATTTAATAAAAATATTTCAAGGAAATTCTTGCAATAAAAATCTCTAAATTAAAATTATTTTTAATTTGTGTGAAATAAATTTGATTTTTTTGTCACTTCGTTTCATTTGAACAATTATTGTTGGGTACAGTACAGTAACTTACCGAAAATCATTAAACAGAGCATTTGTATTTGCAATTAAAATTTATTATTATCAGTTAGAACCAAAAGACATCTACTGCCAATATATCTTATAGATCAGAATCTGCTACCTTTAAGTTGATTTAAAAAAAAAAAAATTTGAAAAATATATTTATTAATTTCAGTCTTCCGTTCGTCTTGTCGTTTGTGCATCTGTTTAGAAAACTTCAATACCGTTAAAGACATAGAACTAATAGTTTTTTAATAGATAGAGACATTGAAACAGGGAAATTTTTTTTAACTTTATAAAATAATGTCAGAAAAATACAAATTTTTTCAAACTTAGTATTTATAAATTTACCGTTATGTGAAAACAAGATTTTATAAAATTTTGCTTCTTCTTATATCTCTGAAACCCCTTTATAGTTAGAACGTTGAAATCTTAAGAAGAGAAAGATCTCTGCATAAATTAACTCCGAAATTTATTTTGTTTGTTTGTACCCCTGCTGTTACAGGTCAAAAATTTAAAAATTGCTTTGTTCAGTCACCAGTATAACTTAGGAACCAGTACCAAAAATTAAAGCTTTAAATTTTACATGTGCAAATAAATTTCCTGAATTAAGATTTCCCAAAAAATTAAAGTGTCTCTTCATTTTTTACAATTTTTCTTTGATATAGAGAATTCTGAGAAAAATTTCAAAAGTTCCTGCAATTCCGGCAGCTTTTTAGTTAGGACGTTAAAATTTTGAAAGAAGAAAAATATTTTCAAAATTAGCGTAAAGTAACACAGCCCTTTATATTTGTTTTATAGGTTTAAAATTTCAATTTTATAATTTTAAATTTTAATACAACACACATTTTACTACTTAACAAACCAAAAATCGTCTTCGTGAAAATCCTGAAAATCAGCGTTAAAAATAAATATCAATTCATTTAAGGATGTAAGGATCAATGGCTTTTAAATGATCAAATTTTTAAAATGATAGCTTTTTCTTACACTCTACAAAACTTTAGGATATTAGGATTTGTACATTGTTGCTGCTGGTTTAACTAAAAAAAAAAAATAGTTAAATACATTATAGAATAATGGCACTATTTTTTAGTAAAAATTTATAAATGTTCATGGAATTTGTTCTACAAAGAAAATTACAAAAAATAAAGAGACACTTTCAAAGAACCCGTACACAATTAAAAGATAATAGATGGCGCAGAATTAAAGAAACGCCTAGCCTTGTACAATAGCTACAGCCAAGTAATTAACGGCTTAGTGAAATAATGATTCCAGAAACTGAAGCATAGTCAAATATGAATAATATATGATCCTTATATGTATAATATATATGATAATATGAATATGAATAATATATTATGATCCTTATAATATAGTGGATGCCCTATTATCCTTATATTAGTAAGAAGAAAAAAAAGCAACCTACTTAGCTTTAAAAAATGTGTACAAAGGACCAGTTTAAAGAATTCAGAATCATAATATTGTTCAGAATCTCATAACAATAAATTTATTGGCATAACAATTATAAATATTGGCTTTACATAACAATAAATTTAAATCAAATTGCAAAAAATTGTACCTAGATACCTATTAATTTAGAAATTTAAAGTCATTTAATTTGGTTTGGTATTTTTACCACTACTGTGACTTGTTTTTATTAGATCTTTCTTTTATGAGTTCCTTCAGAACTCTTTGAGAACTTAAAACGGTGTTTAAGTTTTCAAACAGTTCTGCAGACAGGGTTAAATGAAAATAATTAACAAATTTTTAAAAAGTATCCCCTTAAATTTAATTTTTTGAAAAGTATCCCCTTAAAACAAAAATATTTATTTTATTTTCGAATATAAAATTTTAAACATTTTTTAAGAATATCCTTGCTAAATTTGGTTTATGGATAAGCTAAATTGATTAGATTTTTTTCTTTATATATATATATAATTTCTGATATTATTACAAAAATTATTTACTTTTTTACGAAAATAACCTTTTCAAAAACAATTAATTAAAATCAAATTCGAAAATGTTCGTTGAATTTACTAAAAAACGGATGATAAACGTGATGTGGTAGATTATTATGTGTACTAAAAAGCATTTCCTGAAGGGAAATTTAAAATTTCGAAGTAGAAAAGAATATAAAAACTTTCCCAAATTATGTTATCTGTTATACAAAAATCACAAGAATATAGAAAAGAATAAAAAAACAAGCAAAGAACAAGCGAAGAATAAACGTATATGGTTCATGAGTTAGCTAAATGCTAGTACTAATGGTTTTATAATTTACTAAAATATTCCTTCAATTCGAAATCTTTTTTTCTATATTATGATTCATACTATTTCGTTAAGTTTGAAAATGGATGTAAATAATTTTGGGAAATTTATTTAAGACACAATAAAAAAAATGGGAAATTTTATTTGAAAACCATATGATGGGTTGCTGTAATAAATAAGACGAAAAATATTTTAAAAGCGGTAAATACAGCAGAAAAGATTGGAATTTTTCACTTTAGTCTGCTTTCGTTAAATTCTTTAATTTTTTTTTTTTTGGTATCTAATTGTTTCTTAATTATTAAAGTAAAAAATCATAATTTAACTAGGTACACTAATTTTTTATTAAACGATTACTTTACTTGTTATTATTTTAGAATATATTATGTAGTAGTATTTACTAATACCTGTTAGTTCTAAAAATATTTAATTTTTCTATTTCCAGGTATGTACGTTAACCTTTTTCCTTTGATAATAAAAGTATTTTTCTAGTTAATCAAGAAAAAATGTAAAAATGGTAAGTATAAAAATTATTAATAATTATTAAATATTATTTATAGTGAAAAATACTTTAAAAATCAAAACAACAAACAATTAAAATTAACTTAAATAAGAAAAATTCAACAAAAAATACATTTAATTCTAGTTTGTGATAAAAACTTTTTAAATGGTTTAAGTTGTAAGTAAAAGAAGCAAGGCAGAATATAAACCAACGATTTTTAAAAGCGCACATTTACAAAAGATAATACAAACTGCTTAGAATTGTGACATGCACTAAAATTAGGAAATTTCATATAAGAAAAAATTGAAAGTGAAAATTAGATTATTTTTGCAATTTTGAGGGGTTGCAAGTCTTCAATTCAATTTTCTTGTCTTGCCGAAGAAAAATATGTACAGGTGCTTAAGTTACAGGTGTTTAAAAAAAATTAATTTCAATTTTTCAGCCTTAATAGCTCATAAACAGGGGGTGGTCTAAAAAAATTTTATGAGGAAACTTATATTAATTCTAAAAATTCTTTCTTGTCTCAAAATTTAAAATTCCTATCTAAAAGCGTGCCGAAGTTATGAAGGTAGAAAAATAATGCAAAATTTGATTTTCACATAACGGTAAATTTAAATACTAAATTTTGAAAAAATTGTGATATTTTGAAAAATTTTAATTTTGATATTGATTTACAAAGGTAAAATAAAATTTCTGTTGAATGGCAATGTTAAGTAAAACATGATACGCATTTAAAAATAGGGCTTTTTCAAAGTTGGAGAGGCTGCATCCATTACGGGGGATGAGGTTACATAAAAAAGTTGTTCTACAACATTAATTTTTTTATGAGACCTACCCATGGTTACAATTTTTTTTCTCTATCTATAAACTTCTAACGGTGTAGAACTTTTGTAAACAGAAGGACGGACAGATTGAAACTAATAGGCACATTTTTTCAATTTTTTTTTAAAAATGTGCTAAAAACAATATAATATGTGCTTATATAATATTATGTATATACTATACCTTTCAGTAACATAAGTAAAAACTTTACAGTTGCATAAAATAAATAGCAAGCAAAAATCAATATGGCTACTTTTAAATAGTATTTTGGACACCAAACGACAATATGGTCAAATCAAACTAAAATAATAATTGTAAAAAAATAATGTAAAAAAAGTTAAAAGAAAATAAATAAAAAAAAAATTTTTAAAAACAGCACTTTTGAACTAAGTACATAAACAAAATAAGTTTTAAATTGCGAATTTTTCTGTAATATTCTATATTCCAACAATTACAAGCAAATATATAAATTTATGTGTCATAAAGCCTGTGAAACTAAAAAAAAAAATGGAGGCAATGACAACTTTATAGACTTTATGAAACATCTACATTTACTATATTGAGATAAATTTTTTTTAAAGAAAAATATCACTTGGCAGCCTCCCAAAGATGTGATACAAAGCTAGTGAAGAATATATTGCTTGCTATTTTTTCCAAACAAATATTATAATATACATATATACATTTAGTTTTGTCTATAGCTTTAGTTTAATCTTCAAGAAGTGATAGAGAAGGTCAAAATGTGATATATGAGGTGAAGTTAATAATGGTATATTCTTGGATAAAAGTGCTTAATTAAATGACAAATTTTGTGTGAAAAATTCAATAATATTTGATTTTAAAAATAAATTTATAAAATTTTATTAAAAAAGCCACAGATATTTGGTTGTTAATTCATCAGAAAGATAGCTTACAGAGCTTCAAAAAAAAGGTACTTTTTCTATTTACCTATAATAGTTTCAAAATTGTAAACTAAAAACTAAGCGACATATTTTAACAAAGAGAAAATTTTTTAGGCCTGATTATCTCAGTGACGGTGGGAAATAGACCACCTCCCCCTAATAATAAGTGTGTTTTGCTTGTTTTAATCTCCCCTATTATTCCTTGAAATTATGCTGTCAATTTCTCAAAAACCCTATATATATCGGACATAGGGGCAAACTGCTTTAAACTGGAGCAGTTTTTTTGAAGAAAAAAAAACAAATACTTAAATTTTAAAAATGAAGAATCAACTAAGTATCTATGTATTAAAACTAATTAAAGTTATATCACAAATGTAGGTATATAGAGGCGAATAACATCTAATCATGAATATTATATTTTTTCTCTAAAAATTCAACCAATTAAATTAAATTATATATAATTGAAATTAATTTATTATTTTAATCCATCTAAATTAAAAAAAAAATGATATTTTTTATTAATATTTTAAATACAGAGAAACTTTACGTATCTATATACAGTTTCGTACAAATACAAACAAAATAAAAATTTTTCTGAAAATATTTATATTATAGGGAACGATAAAACTTTTTTTTTTTTTTTTACCAATTTTTCATTTTTCTTTAAATTACTAACAATAAAACGATTTAAGGCATAATTTTAGCAATTTAAAATTATTTAAGAGTTAAAATAATGACGTGTTCAAACACAATATGGTTTATAAAAATATTCAAGACCAAAAACTTTTTCTTTCTTTTGTTTGTTTGTTTTTTCGAATTCCTTTGATAATTTCGTAATTTAAATAAATCTGACAATATACAATTATAATACTTAATAGATTTCATTTTTATTTGTTGTTTTTTTTTTGTTTTTTTAGTTTTTATTCTTTTAAATAAATTCAATTTTAACCTATTTTCTAATAAAAATATGTATGTATGTAAATATATAAAATAATAATATACAAACGTGTTTGTAAGTGCTCTACATAATAAATGTGTGCATTTAAGTGGCGTGCAATAACTTTTCATTTATGAAAGAAAAATTCGTTTTTTCTTCTACTAATAAATTGAAAAATATTAAAGGGGGTTTATGATTATAAAGGGCCTTTCCATGTTATGTTGAAATCTGATAATTATTTTTTTAATTAATTCAATTTTTTCGAGTACTTAAAGCTTTAAAGAACTCCCATGACAATTAACGAGTAACGAGTTAGATAATTAGTTAGCTCATTACGGCACGTCATTATGTTAAATTTTATCATGAAGAGATTTGTATTAAATTTGTGTTAGGGATTGGTCAATAATTCCTTTTCATCGTTCAGTTCACTAAGAAATTTCTCGTATGTTCATTTATTTTTTGTTTTGTAAAAACCAATGTCTTTAAACTTTATAGTAGCCATTTTCTGCACCAAAAGTTTCTTGACTAATTTTAAAATTGCAATCATCACAGACCACTGGCCAGTGGGCACGCATGCGGTCAAATTAGGACTCCCACACAACACCTCATGCAGGAGCTGCAAAGAAGCAAATGAAAGTGAGAATCTGGAACACTTTCTTTGCAGATGTCCGGCCCTAGCTGGAGCCAAACGTCTCTCACTCGGCAAGCCGCTCTTCCACAACCTCAGCAAGCTTTCTGAACACAAAATCAAAGAACTGATCTTGTATCTGAACCGCTCGGGTTGGATATAAAACCGCAAACAATCTAAAAACACGGGTCACATGAGTGCAGTGGTATCAAAATGGCGCAATCTAGTGCTAATTGAGGCCTTCACGCAGCATCGTGAAGGTCACCACCATACCTACCTACCTACCTAATTTTAAAATTATAATTTTCAATTGAAAATAATAATCCTATCTATTAATAGTGGTGATGTTTTATACATTTTGTTTCAGTAAAAAAAAAAAAAAAAATTTTAAAATGAACTTAATCAACATAATATATAAATAATAGTATCTATAGGTGCATGAAAAGCCAAAATATAAGTTCAGTATCTAATTTGAAACGGCTTAAAAAAATAAGACAATTATTAATATTCTCAAATTAATAATAATTGTCACACCCATATTCTTCTCAACTACAAATTTACATTAATTATCAAAAGTTAATACATAAAATTACTTTCTGTTTTTTACGGAGAACAGCTTCAAAAACACTAATCCACTAATAAACTCTATTCCGAGAATACCTAATGCCTGTGTTTAGATAAGCATTTTGTTTTTTGCCGTTTCCCCTATAGTAAGTTTGTAAACCAACAAACTGTAAAACTCTAAGATACCGGTACGCACATAAGTTATATTGTTACCATAAAATTTGATCATCTTTTACAAACTTTTAGATGCCTCATTTAATTAAATACCAAGATATAACAACAACTCGAACTTATTGCAACTCAATTGCTACTTGTTCAATTGAAATATTAAAGATAAAATGAGAAAAATTCGAAACGAACGACTAAATCGTTCGAATTCGATCCTGAGCAAGAATATATAATATAATTTTTCATACCTAGCTCGCCCTCCTTTAAGTTGTCACAAACGTAATGCAAATTTATTAAACCCTGAGAACTAAGTTCATAGGGATGTAATAATTAAAACTAATTATTCGAGTTATCAATTTATACAAATCGAAACTATCGGTTAGAACATCAACAAATATTTTTATATCAAAAAAAATTATTATGAAAACAGGTAAGACATCTCCAAATACTTTCCCACATCTGAGTATAATCTTACAAACGGTAATAGGTATAGAAAAAATAAATGGAATTAACAAGTTCCTAATAAAAAAAAAAAAAAAAACAAAGATATATTTATAATGTTGTACTTATGGCTAATAGCATTTTTTATGGTTTTCTTTTTTGCTTTTGTGTAGATTGACGTTACTATAGAAAAGCTTTGTTTTCCTTTTTTTAAAAAAAGAAATGTCGCTGATAATAAAAATAAAGATTTTTTTCCATAGAGACATTTAAGATTTGTTACATTACAATAAAAATAAGAAATGACAATAACATAATTTCTACTTCAGAAGATCTTATAGTCTTCGTAGTACCGCAAAAAAAAAAAAAAAAATCAACGCGGTTTTAATATAAAAAAACTTTTTCCGGTATACTTATGTATTCTTACTAAACCAAAACCACCCACAAAATAGCACAATGTAAGATTCTTTTTTGAATAGATTCATATTACAAATTAAATTTATTTGATTGGTTGTTAGTTATTCTGTTCATATATGATTCTATAAAATATGGCTTATACATTTTGTTTTTTTTTTCACTATCTCAATATAACTCGCTATAACTTATTTGATATACTTTTGATGAAGAAGATAAAAAGTACACTTGTTTGAATAGTAATTTATAAAATAAAATATAAAATTTAAATAAATTCATTTATAAAATATTTTTATTAATTACATTGTGCCATTAGCGTAGATACGTCAAAACGCTATATGATCTATGTAGAAAATATGTTTTTTTAAAATTTCTAAAGAAAGGTGTAAAAATTGCATATTTTTCAAAAGTATATTGACTTTTAAAAAAAAAATCTCGACTTACTGGGGGACGATTTCTAAAACTTAAAGCATAAGGATGGTGTTACAAATAAAACTCGAAGATGTGCAGTTCCAATAGTAAAAAGTATGTAAACATTTATATCACTCCTTAATAGAATAAATTAATGCCAGACGCTTGAACTCCTATTTTTTGTTTGAAAAGGTGACATTTAATTTTAACCTCAGTTTTATGCATTTGATCCAACGATGTGGATTAAAATTAAATACAAAACAAAATGAAAAATCATAATCTTAAGCAAAGAACAGATAATAGAGCGTACTAATGGAAACAATATTTCAATAGAAAGAATAAACAAAATAACCTAACTATAGGCTGTAGGTAAAAGACAAATGAAATCGTTCGGTAGGAATTATGTATGCCGAATAGAACAGCTATGTAAAGCTAGATACTTTCTTCATTTTTATTTGAAAAGATATGTTACCGCCACAATTTAATCCTACAACAAAGATTGGTCAGATTTTATGATATTTCAGTGCTCCTATACGAAGCCGAAGTAAGTAGATAGTCTAACAGAAATTTCTCTTCAAATACAAAAGAATATTAAATATAAGTATGTGTCAAATAGAATTACTAATGTTGAAGTTTTCAAAAAAAATATAAAAATTAACGGAAATTATAAATATGTATAACAAAACAAAGAAAAGTGAAATACTTTCCTCATATAAATGAAACATCCACAAAAATATTATCATTTTCTATGTCTCATTCTTTAAGACAAAATACACAAGGAAGAAAAAGTTTTAATTTAAAATTAAATATATCTCCAGGAAAAGGGTTAAATTGTTATATTATTTTTGAACATATTTTTATTTTTTTTTTTACTAAATACAAAATTTTTTGTTATACAATATTAAAATATAAATTTTTGGCAATTAAAATAGCGTCAGAATCTTTTTCATTAAATTTAATTTCAATATGGCTTTAGTTTAAACAATTCTAATAACTTTTTTTCTTTCTGGCAACGTTTCATAATTATCTGGATATTTAAATAAAATAAGTTTTGTATATCTAAGTATGTACTTATACCATTTATATTAACAAAAAATAAATATATTATAAGTATAGCTAAAACAATTTGTATTTGTAGCAATTTATTTTTTACAGATTGAAAGTGCTAGAAAACTTCTATTTTATTAAGTTATTCTTTAATTTTTAAATATTTAATTGTTAGTCTTTAATTAGTCTAATCTTTAAATTAGAGTCTTTATCAATAATTACGGCTTAATTTTAACTGTTTATATGGTCTTATGAATCGTTAAAGGAACTTTTTTTTATGAATAAAATTACTTTAGAGTAATTTTTTTTTTTAATAAGGTGTATATGAAAATTGAATCAATAAATCAACACAAAATTATGGTAGATGACGACGGTGGCTTAATGGGTAAGAGCGTATAAATTACGCTATAAACACCGGGGGAGTTTGACTTCGAATCCCGAAAGAATAATTTCCCCTTAGAACATTTATAGCCATACCAGCGCAAAGGAAAGACTGTGTAATTTCCTTCCACATTTATGTGGCAGGCGAATAACCTAAAACAAATATATATATAGTTAGTGTTGTTAACTTACATATACATATGATCTGATGTTAGTAGAATGCCTTTTTAAATATATTATTATTAATAAACTTTTTTATCTTAAATTCTTTAAAATTTAATTAATACGAAACTAAAATATATCCATATTCAATTCTAATACTTAAAATTTAAAATATACAAGATCATATTGTGAAAATGAAAATATGTAGGTATGTAAATGTTTGTTGGATTTTCATTTTCAAATCCATTGATAAGAAACATTAATTGAACCAGATAATGTTTGAGATAATAGAAATCAGTAATAGAAAATTTAAAAAAAAAATTTTGCATTAATAAAGAAAAATATTTATAGTAAAATATCACCTATAGAAAAATTATCTATAGAATAGTCTAATTATCTCTTATGATTCAAAATCATTTTGTGGATTGTAAAATTCTGAGAATTCGATGTTTTAAATTGTAATAAATACAATATTCATGTAAATTAAAATTTCCCGTTTAAATTCAAAAATTGTATAAATCCTATAGTATAGGGCATTACTATTTACTGTTGCATTACTGTTGCATTACTGTTGCATTAAGAATATTACGTATCTATGTACCTATACACTATGTATTAAGAATATTATGTATATATGTACCTATACACTATGTATTCAACACAAATTTATAAATTTCAATATTTTGTTTAAAATCTTTAATTTAATCCTTAGGGAAATTCGACCATATTTTTATTTTTCAAAAACTTTTCACAACTCTGCACATATTTGAAAATTTTCCAGTTTTATACCATTAACTATTTTAAATGTGCAACAATGAATAAATGAAAATTTCTTAAATAATATTGACTTTTAAAAGAAAAATAACAAAAAAAAAAAAATAAAAATAAATTAAAAAACTTTAAAATGGCAGGTTTTTAACTTCTGAATGAAGTGTAAAAATATACTAAAATATCTATTGTATAATAAAATGTGCACAGAACTCATTAAACTTCTTTTAAAATAATTGCGAGAATAAAACTTGTAACAAAACTTAAAATTTGTATTAAAATAATTTCCAAAAAAAGTTGTATTTAGAGAATGTCTTATATAAAAATAGTTTTCAACTATAAAAATAAAATAGTACATTAGTGATTTAAAAAAAAAAAAAAAAATAATAATAATAATCAAAATATGAAAGTAATAAAAATAAAGTTGTTTTCTTTTTCAAGTGTAAACATTTTTAACAAGAATTGAGGAAAGGATAGAGTTGGCCGTGTCTACACAAGGATATGTGGTGTTTCTATAAAACTAAAACATCTTTGAGAAAATTTAAGATATTACCTGACTTTTAAAAATTTAGTAGATATATTTATGTAAATTTTATTATGAAGTTGTATGACAGCTATTTGATCCCATTACATCAAACCACCCAAACAAGAGTTCTTGCCATAAAACTTGATAATCTTTTACAAAATTTCAAATAACGTTTTTAAGTACAAAAATATGAGCATATAAATTTCGGTGCTACTCGAATCTCTTGCCCTCTAGAACAACAACATTTTCTAGAGATTGTTGGCATAAAACTTAACTCTTTTTAAATTCATAATATATCTGACTTAATTAAAGTTATACTTATATAAAAAAAAGGAAATTTTATGACAGTTACTTAAACCTGTCAGCCGAACTTATTAAAGTTTAATATCAAAATTGGCGTTTACATAAAAATGAATTTTCAGAATCATATCTACATTATTATTTAAGTTATCGTGTGGACGGACACAATATATCACAAATGTTATGTTAAATCTATTATACTCTTGAACTATAATGTTATAGGTACTGTACATAGGGTATAATAGTATACTGCACTTTTTCGTTTTATTAATGACTCGTAAACCGATAACAGAAGAAGAAATATAAAAGTATGTACATTAAATTTGGTTGACAATATACTGAATGATTTTGAGGTTCCCATTAGAGTAAAGGATTACGTATAAATTATATATCTATATTTAGTACCTATGTATATTTAAATTTTTTTCTTTTTCTTTTTAGATTGTAACAAAAGCTTGCGAATGAAAATGAATGTTTTTTTGAACAAAATTTATTAACAAAATAAAAATATGTCATAAAGAAAAACTTGTAAATTTCTTCTTAAACTTCTAAATTATTCTTTTAAAATCGAAAATGTAAAAAATTTCTAATCATTTTAAACTTTTGCAGTTCACATTTTTTTTTTTAAACAATTATTATTAACATTGTTTGTAAATGGAAACTTGTTGGGAAATCTTAGTAATATTCTTAATAAATGGGAGTTATTAACAAATACAGACATTAGATTTTTTTAGACAGACAGACAAATTTGACATTAGATTTTTTTCCAATATTATTATAGATTATGTTCAGTATGTCCAGTATATGAATTTTGGTATGGTGTTTATAACCACCAAAAGGAAGCGAGTTAGATATGGACGTATATACTAAATATTCTGAATCAGGATCTCCTCCTGAGTCGATTTAACGATGTCCGTCCGTTAGCATGATAACTCAAAAACTTGAAAGGTATCATAATGAAATTTATATAGAAAGTTACTAATTGCGAAAGGAAGGCGGAGTTAGAATCTGGACAAAATCGGTCCATAGGTTCGGATTTTGGAATTTGGAATTTTTGGAAGCTTTTGGATCATTCGGAGATTACGGTGCAAATGAGATTATCTGCAAGACCAACAAAGATTTTTAGAACCTTTATATTTGGTAGAAGGGTATTCTGGTTATTCCTTTTCTTTAAAATTGAAACCTGACATTTGAAATGATTTGGACCATGCTTTCGGATTTTGGAAATTTCCGAATTAGCCAAAGAGCGAACGAGCATACCTCCAAAACCAAAAAGATAGGACCTTTAAAATTGGTACAAGTAGTGTTCTGTAATGTTTCCACTATGTCCCTGGGATGGATTTGATGAATTGGATTCAGGCAATCCAGGTACCTGACACACGCCTCCCAAGGCCTAACAAGTATATATATCTTCGAAATTAATAAAGATAGAAACTTTGAATTTTGTACAAGGGTGTTACAGGATGTTTGTTTTACGTTTCTGAAATTCGAGTTGAATAAGAAAGAAAAAGGAAGCGGTTCAAGCAGCTGTCAAAAACTTATGGATTTTTAATGTAATTGGAATTTTTCAGGTGTAGGGTATTCATAAATCCGTTGCATCGGTTTACTGTTACATTTACTTGTTTGTTTTTTTAATTTGGTGTTTCTTCATATACTTAAACATATTCATAGAGACTATTTTAACCCTTCAGTATTCGCGTAAGGATCTTTTCGCCTCAAATCTATTTTATAAGCCAATACCTTTTTTTCTTTAAACATGATGCTCTTCATTTTTCAAGTAGCTGAGTTTTAATATTACCTGAAACAATAACTGTCATTCTTTCGTTGATTTTTTGAAAACTTTATTCATATTTGCAATATGAAAAACCAGTCTGGATCATTTAATTTACAATTTCCTAAAAGCTTTATTTGCTTTTATTTTGAAGTTTTTGAAAATTGTTCTAAAAACTTTGTATAGAAGAAATTTTTATTATCAAATTTTACATAAGACTGTAAAGTTTCATGAATTTTGGTGTTCTTTTGATGCACTTACAATAAAGAATGCCAAAAATGCCAAGTAGAAGTAGGTCATATAAAATATTTTATGAATGTTTTTATTTCGATATTTTTTTTAAATTGTTTTTTTTTTTTTTAAATAAATTTAATTAAGGATAATATGTAAATGTTTAAAAAAACTGTAAAAAAACTACCTATCTAAAAAAAAATAAAATATTCAGATGACATCTTATATTATTAACGCACATTTATGAACTTAAAAATATTGCGAAGTACTAAAGGGTTAATAAGCTTACTTTTAAAACATTTGCCTTCTTAAAAATTCTCTAATTCTTGAGATATTTGTAATCTATTTAAATTAACCTTTGCATATAAATAAGATTTATTATACTGTAAATTCTTCAAATTTAAAAATTAAATAGAATAGGCAGACAGAAACGGCCAGTTCACGTGGTTTGCCAATATCTGATTCTGGAGCCCAAAAGAAGAACTTTGGGAGAGGACTATTGGGAAGATCTGTTTGAAGTGCGGGCGCTTGACCAGGGAATTATCCCCCCTCCCTCCTCCAACAAACAGCAACAAATCAACATTGTTATTTTTATCTTTATATCTCAAATTCTTAGTGTTGATAAGTGAATAACTTAACCTGGATATTATACATAATATAACTACATATAGTCCATACATTAGTAAATACTTAAACATATTATGTATTCCAACATATTCCAATATTGTTAAAATAACTGTAGATAAACGTGAACATTTTTCTAATAAAATTTTTCTTTTTTTTCTGCGGTTTAACAACTATACTTAAACAAAATAATATGCTTTGTTTTTTTTTTTATTTAACTATTCTACCGCAGGTGTAAAAACTTTTTCAATAAACATTGACTTTTTTTATTATTTCTGAATAAAGTTTAAAAAAAAATAAAGTAAAACACCAAAAGTTGGTGGGAAAATAGCAGCGAATAAATACTAACTTCAGAAAATAAATTTTACATTTATTTCTTGACATTTGAGCGCCTTTATAAACGAAATAGAAAAATTGAAAAGAGTTAAAATAAAAACTAGGGGTAAAATCATAAGAAAAAAATTGGAAAAATATAAAATTACCATTTTACCAGAGATAAATGTGATTAAAAACTTCATTAAACAATTTAAATTGATTTGTTTTGAAAATTTTATATAAAAAAAAAAAATAAACAGAATTGTTTAGAATAATTAGTTGAACCGGAAAATGTTTGGGAGAAAAAACTTTTTCCTAAAATTATTTTGAAATTAATTAATTATTATTCAATAGATATTTAAAAAAAAAAACTAATTACACTTTATGCTAATAAAAATTTATTTGGCGAAGCTTTGAAGATTGTAGTACCCACTATTTAAAATTCTTTATTGTTAAAGTATTTAAAAAGAATAATTAGGAGGGATTTTAAAAATTGGTTTCAAAATCAAAGTTTCAATAATTTGTTGGGAGAAAATTTAAGGTGAGAACATCCACTAATTTAAATATTTGGTATTAGAATTATTTTAAACGCTTTAATATTGAAATATTAAAAAAAGGAAATATTTAGGATTAGGAGGAATTTTAGAGATAAATTTGGATTGTAGAGTTAAAATTAGGGTTATACATTTTTTCCAGATGTAAAATCCCAACTTTTCAAAATTCAAATCACAAGCGGGGGGTTTTGATTTTGTTAGTTGAATTTAGATTTTGTTGATTGGGATTTTACAGGAAGTCAAATAAATATAGTGTTTTTTAAAACACGAGATTTTGTAACATGAAATTTTAAGTAGTGAGATTTTTAAACGCCAGATTTTGTAGCCAAGTTAATTTATTTATTTGGCACGTAATATAATATTAAAAGTATAAGGTAGTAGTAGAATTTGTAGACACTATTAAATTATACATTTAACATAATATTAATTTCAAATCCAATGTGTTAATTTTGATTAGTTCTACAGATACTACATAAAACGGATCTTATTATTTTGAAGACAAGTGTTATTATCTTTCGCTTGAACTTCAATTAAAAGGAATTAAATATACTAATTTAAAATATCTTTTTTAGTAATTTCACTTTCTATAAAAAATGTTTGCGACCATTAATAGTACTATATTGATCTAAATTTCGAATACAAATTCTTGTTGCTGGATTGAAAATAAAATAATGAGGTTGTCAAATTTTAAGTATTTGGTTTTTAATGGTAAGTTCACAAGAGATGCATGCATCCAGATGCAAAAATTATTCCGGTTACATTTACATTTCGTGTACTCTTTGGTAATATTAACGAATATTTTGCATCCGTTATGCATCCATTTGTTCATGAGATGCAAAACTGCCACATTTTTATTTTGAAAATTTTATTTGAAAGTACCTGGTAGGCTAGTATGTGTGTATTGTTTGATGAAAAAAATTTTTATTTACCAAATACAAAACACCAGAGAAAATTGTTATTTTATGTAGATAAGAAAAAATTTTAGTAAATAAATTATTTATTATAATATTAACTGCAAATTAATATTTTACCTTTTTATTATATCCATCTTCAAAATAAATTAAAATATTTAAAATTTAAAATTTTTGACGTTTGATTTACGTTTGTATTTGTTGTTAAAACAAATTTACATCTTGTATGTTTCTTATAGACGATGTAAAAAATTTTGCATCTAAAATTTTGCAGAGCGAAAGGGAGAGCATGTCATGAATACAATATATATTTTTAATCAATCAAAAGTTTGCATCCGGATGCATGCATCCCATATGAACTTAACCTTAATAATGATTAATCTGAAATAATCTTTATTTTAAGTTGATCATTTTTTTTTTTTTTGATATACTTGAAATTTTACATAAACGGTACTTACAAAATGTTAAGAAAATTTTTATTTTATAAAAATTTATAGAATAATTATTTTGACCTTTACGCCAAAAGTCATGTTCTATAAAAATATAGGTGATGTCACTAGGTACTATATAAAATTTCAAGGCAATCAGACAATCAGACAATCAATAACTTTATATTTCTAATATTTTAACATTTATATTGTGATTCACATACCTACACTATAAATATTTTGATCCACATGAAAATTTGAACCTTATAAATTTATTTAATAGATTAAATAAAAATTTTTTAAATTAATATTATTCTTCAGTTATAACCTAATTTAAATCCATAATTTATACAATATTGTATTTAATAATATCTCTACATATTTATATTTTAAAATCCTAAAAATAGATTTAATTTATTATCTTTAATCATTTTCAAAAAAAAAAAACGAAAAAATTCTTTTTCTCTTAAAAATTTTATTTTTTGACAGATCATCATTTTGTATCTTCCAGTGTAATAATCAGTATATGTATACGTACCTACTGATATAAATCAATCATAAACTAAAAATTCTTACCCCTATAAAAAAAAATAAATAAATAGCTATAGGTACGCACATTAAAAAATTTTAATATAAATGAAAGACAACCCTTATTAAAGCAAAAATAAATACACATAAACCCAAAAAAAAAAAAAAAAAGAGCAGAAAAAAACCAAGTGTGAATGTTCTTTAGTAATTTTAATTTGTACAAAAATACAATATAATTATATATTCAAAAATTAATTAATTATAATGTGTTTTTTTTTTTTTTATTTGTTTTTTTTTTTTTTTATTATATAATAACTCATAACTTCTGACATTTTTTATATTGAAATTAAAGAATTGTACATAAGTAAGCATAAATTAGTTATAATATTAACAAAATTTACTAATCAACATTTTTTGCTTTTTTTTTTTTGTTTTTTTTTTTTTTATTTTTCGTTTATCACTATTATACTGTTACGCTTTTTAATAATCACTCAAGACAAAACAAAAATGTTATTATACGGTTTGTCTCTGTGTGCATATATATAATAATTATTAATTTATATTATACACTTCCATAATATCCTTATTAAAATGATACTTAATTTATAAATAATGACACTTTAATATAAACAGTTAAGTAAAAACGCGGTCGTATTTAAATGAACCGTAACCATAAAAAAAGAAAATCAAAAAAAAAAAAAAAAAAGAAAAAATAATAAAAATGTATGTAAATAATTATAATTTAGTCATTCATTCATTTTATTCATTCATTCCACTCATTCATTCATTCATTGCTTCATTCCTTAATTTTTTGACTCCTTGTTTATCATCATCATCATCATCATTATCATAATCATTCTTTTGTTGGTAAAATTATTCATTCATACTTCATTTTGTAACCTTTTGCCAGTTAACAAATTGCTATATTATATACAAATTATATAAATATTAATACCTAAATATACATTATATTAATATATACATACATATTTATATATATATCACATTATTATTATTTTGTTTTACATTATAAACACTATAATATTATTATCAACATGCATTTCTGGTACTGGTAACTTTTCGAAAAAAATTAAAAGAGAGTGAGAAAATGAAAATTTTATTTATTCATATATGAATAATACATTTTTTTTTTTTTTTTTTTTGTTATTTTATCTCTTTTTTTCTTTTAACCAGTTTTATTTTGTTTGTTGTTGTTGTTCAATTTATAATAATTTATGCATATTCCATAGTCTACATTTAATATACATATTATATATAACTGTAATTATTTATGAATATGTAAATATATACATATTATTATTATATTTTATATATATATATAATGTATACATATAATTTTATTTTAAATACATATTATATAGCTGCTTTACATAAATATAATATGGCATAATATTATTTATTATTACATATGAATTTATTTAGCAATTTGCTTCTCAATTAACCATAAAAGGACATTCAAAACACAAAAAAAAAAAAAAAATTCTAAAAAGGATAATAATATTTTGTGCATATTTATTTCTAAGCAAAATGTAAAAATAAAAATGCAATTAGTTTATTTAATATTTTATCCTTTTTTTTTTTGTTTAGAGATAAGAACAGCTGTAAAATGTAAACTGTAAACTGCAAAAGTTAAATATTCATTCTCTTTGTATAGTAAAAATAAAGGGAAATTTTTTTCTCTTAATTTTATCGTATAGAGATTTTGTTTTTTAAATTTACGATATTAAAAATTTTTATATATTTTTTTTTTTTGTTGTATAACTGTCGTTAATTTTCAAGAGATTTAAAGAGAGAATAATAATCTTAAACATTTTTGTAACACTGTAAATAAAGGACTCCTACTATCGCAATAATTTTGAAAGAATATTCTGTCATAAGATAAGGATAAAATCTATTTTTTCAGATTGATAAAATATGAATCATACCAAATAATATTTCGTTATTTCTCTTTAATTTTTATTTTTTTTTTATTATTTAATAGTTAAAATTCCTCATAATATGTTTTTTTTTAGGTAATGATACTTTTTGTCTATTATGGTTAATTTTATTTGAATGAAATTATCACTCAAGAGAAAAATATTAAAAATAATTTAAGATTAAAGATTTAAATTGGCAAAAATTTGAAATATATTAAAATATATATTATGTATGTACATAATATGTTTTATGCCTTAAATATTTGTTTGATTTGATGTAAGATTATTTTAATTTAGTTTAATATAAGATCAAAGTAAAGAAGGTAATATATATTATTTAACAAAAAATGTGTGAAAATCAACTAAATGCTATTAAGGGCCAAAAAAATATAACTACTAATGTTATAATAAACATTTAAATTATAGTGATTATTGACAATTAATACTATTATAAGGTTTTAAATGTTATTATAGCTTCGCTTAATTAGCTTCTTTTTTTTTTTTTTGTTATATTCATTTTATGTTTCATATTAAAAATACCTCCCACTTTATTATACATATTCCGAAACTTTTAACTTTTTTGCTTTCAACTAGGAAAATAAAAATAATTTTCTCTTAAAATGTTACCTAACTATAACATTTTATGTTCATATTATTAAATTAATATCATTATCATATATTATTTATTTAACATCATAAATGTTAAGATAGGTAAGTGAAGTGCTCTATTTAGATTGATTCTGTTATAAGAAAATTGGGTCAATTTTGTTAGTAATAATGCAGGTTACAGTACATATTCTAAATGTTTATTAATAATCAGCTGATATAACATAAAATCTGAATAAATGAGAAAAAAAAAACTCTCTTAAACTTGGTAAAATCCTTAAAATTATACATACATTATTATTTTATTTGTAAATTTAAACATTTATTCTAATAATTCTCAATATATATTACCGTTAATTCTGATATATACCGTTATTCTAAAATTTTATATTAACATTATTTCGTAAATAAGATTTTTGTAATGATGTTTCTTTACTAAAACAAATTTAAGAGAAAATTTTTTCTTTTTATAATAATAATGTTTCATTTTTCATTCTGTTTCATTTTATTAAAATATTATTTCTCTATCAGTATTTTATTTCATTTCCAAATTTTTTTTTTTTTCATTTTGTGATAAGAATAATAATCATAAGAATCATCTTAACATTGATTTTATATTCTATCTCATGGAATTCTTATTGGGTATACATAAAATTATATTGAAAATCTAGGCAAAAGAAAAACTCAAAAATTTATAATCAATTTTAGTTATAAGACAACCGCGAAAATGTTTAGAACATGTACCGGTTTTCGTTTGATATAATATAAAAAAAAAAACAAAAAACAAGAAAAAATATATATAATAAAAATTATAAATAAAAAAAATAATTATTTTTAACAATAATACTTTGAATTAAGTGGTATTTAATAGAAAGAATATTTTTAAAATAAAGTTTTTTAAATTTTTATTTATTATTTACTTATTTGCAAAATTATAAAAAAAAAAAAACAAAAAGGATAAAAAGTTAGTAAAATGATTAAAAAATAAATTATTAACAAAAGTGTAGGTATATATTAAGAATGTAAAAAAAAAAAAAACATAATTTGTTTATAAAAGGAAACGAAAAATTCTATTTCATTTCCGGGCCAAATGGAATACGTCTAAAAAAATGTTATATACTCGTATTTATATTAAATAAAATTGTCGTCAAATACAATTTATACAATTTATTATAAAATTTAATATAATAAAAATGTAAAAAAAAAAATTTTTATTTATATCAAAATAATTTTAAAAATATTAAAAAAAAAAAAATATTCATACCTATTACGAAATATTTTAAATATTATATTAATAGAATGTGTTATATTCGTAGAAGTTCGTTTTTTAGTCTATGATATGTAACTCTCTATTAGATAATTGTTAATTTTTATTAAAATAAATAATAGATTTGCGTAATTAAATACCAAAAAAAAAAAAAAAATTCTCGAAATAAAATAAAGTTTTAATAGTTATTTTATATATATGCAATAAAATATATATAATATTAAAAGGTATTTATTAATAAATATATTAATACAAAAAAATTTTAAATATATAGCTATTATTTTATTTCAAAGTGCGTTTTTTTTATGTGTTCACAAAATAATAAAAATTTTATTATAATGAAAATTTTATGTGCACACAAATAATTTATGAGAAAAATAATAAATTATTAATAATAATTATCAATTTTTTTTTTTTTTTTTTTGAAATGATAAACAAAAATATTAAACATATAATTAAATGGTAATTTTAAATCAAAAAAATAATTGATAAGAGTTTTTTTTTTTTAAATACATTATTTAATTTAAATTAATTATGTTATTCTTTTTTTTTTTTTGGTGAAAATTGATTGTTTTTCATTTCTCATTTATATAATAATATATATATATAGATATATACATATAGTTAATAAAAATTAAATATAATTGATTTGTATTCGACCTAATTTAATTTAATTAATATAAATTATAAATTGTATATGATATTATGAAATAATTAATGAAAAATGCTAATTTTATAATAATTAATATACATTAATATTTTTTTTTAATTTAGTAAATACCCAATTAGTATAATATTAATTTGTTTTATTTTATTTCTACTGCACCTTAAAGTTTAAATATGGTTAATTATGTCCAAATTAATAATGATTGATTGAGCGAAAAAAATAAATAAATAAATAAATAAATAAATTATTATTAATCCTAAAATATTACTGATTAAAAAGCAAAATATAAGTATATACATGTTTAATGTAGAATTATTGATTCTTACATCAGTTTAATATTTTACTACATTATTATGATGGTAAATGATCCCTTCTCTATTACTTATACTTATTACTTGTTAAAAATTATTTTACGGATATTTGTGTTTTTTTTTTGCAAATTAATATAAATTTTTAAAAAATGAAATGAAAAAAATGTGATTAATTGTTTTTGAAAAGTTAATAATATTGAATAATTGTGGAAAGTAGAAAAAAATTGATTATTGAAAGCAAAAAAAAAAAATAATATATTAATTTCTTATGTTATCTATGCTCTTTGGAAAAAATATTTTGATGTCTTTATTAAAATTCATTGGTATAATACTATTAATTTTTAGTCACTTATAGTAATTTTATTTTTCTGGTAGAAAAATTTACCTTATAACTGTTCTGTTAAGAACATAATTTAATTTAAAATTGTAAGTAAAGTAAGCATTACATTTCAGATATTCCATTACACTTAATACACCTTATGCATTTATTAGAATTTTAATACAGAAAAATAAAAAAAAACGGGCTAAACTTTATAAATTAACCACGATATCTATTATAATGATTATTTCATGTCCAAAAATTTAAAAAAAATAATATTTTAAGAAAAAACACTCAACAATTTTCTGAAACCAAATTATACCTACTTATTTTAGAAATATTTCTATGTTTTCTGTGTTGAGTGATAACACTCTTTGGATCTAAGCTTAAAACTGAGCTTGAACACTCAAATCTATCTTTTTCACACAAACATTATACGCTTTAAGTCATAGGTTTTGTTCTTTGTACGATTTAAGTCGTAGGTTAGATTTGTTTTGTTTAAAAGAGAGATTTGAATTTAACCTTTAAAGCTAAGAGTTTCTTTTAATTCAATCATTTTATCTATTTTTAACTTTAATATAAATTTTAAATTAAATAAAAATATATTTTTGTATTTTCTTAGATTTTGTATATTATTTTCAACTTTTCTTTGAAAGAAAAAGATTAGAATATCATTCAAAAAATTACAAACATTATAATTTTATTGTAAATTGTTCGATTTATGTAATAATTATCTATAGATAGATATAAATAATTATCTATAGATGTTAAATGAAAACTTTACAGACAATGTGATTATTTTTTTATATTTTTATTGTTTTATAAAATGAAAATAAGTTTTAAATTAATATAAATTAGAAATATCTGTCTTACTTTATAAATTTTTAATTTGTTAACACAAAATATGTAATATTTTAAGTATTGAAACTTTTTCAAAACTTTTTTTTTTTTTATCTTTTCTTCAAAACATTTGTAATAAATTTTATATATATTATATGGGTGTATGGTACAATTTGAAATAATTATATCAATATTAAAATGATATTACGAAAGATTTTCTTTTATTAAATTTAAACACAATCTTATAATATCTTTTAATATTATTAGAAATATGGTATTTGCCTTGGTTAAAAATTTAATCAAAATTTACACAATCAAAATCCATGCTGTTCTATTTGTACTAATATTTTTTTTTCTTTTTGTTTTTTTTTTTTTGCTTAAAATACTCTTAAAATCAAATTTATACTCAAGCAAAGGGGAGAACTCATACTTTTTTTGTACTCTTATTTTTTGGTTTTTTTTTTTTTGTTAACAAAAGAAATTTTTCTATTGTTCATTTGATTTTTTTAATTACTTGTCACTTTAGGTAATCAAATGTCAAATTTTAGCATTCTATTCAAATTTCAAAATAATATTGTTGTTGTAACTCTACATTTTTTATTAAATTGATTTTTTACCTATACCTACTGAATTCTTTAAAAATTGTACTTAAACTTCGAAAATTTTGATATTTTCTGATTAATTTAAGTTTCGGAATAGTTTTTATAAGAATTGTTTTTTAATTTTCTAAAAGAAAGGGTAATGTTTTCTAAAAGAAGTATTTTGAAGCTGAAAATAAATAAGTTAATGATAATTATATAGGTACATTTGATTTAATTTGTTAATAGATATAGGTATTATATAGATAATAATTTTTACAAATTGGAAAATTTTTTATTTGAAAATTAATTTTCCCTAAAAAAAAAACGAAAAAAACGAAAAACATTTAAAGGATATATTCAAATAACATAATATAATTTAAAATTATATCAATGTATATTTGAATTTAATAAAAAAAAAAAAAAAAAAAAACGTATTGTTTTTATAGAAAAAAAATTTAACTGCGGCAAAAAGTAATTTGTTTTTCTTTTTTTTCGTTTTTCTTTGGTAGTATTCCCATAAAGACGGCACCAATTTTTTTTTTTACATAAGTTGTGTTATAACAGAATATTCCCATTGAAAGCATTAAAAATTAGTTGAAGAAAGAAGAATGAAAAAATTTTCATCTATTTTAATATTTAATTTTTTTATTTTTTTTTTCTGCTTTATTTTTATTTTTATATTTATAAAATATATATAGATATATATTATATCTTTTATGTCCATATATATGGTATATATATTGCGAATATATTAATTCTAATTTCTTTCATTCAAATGTAACAAACTAGATATAAATTGAATTTAAAATAACATTGATATTATTAAAATAGTACAAATATAGCTAGTATTGAATCATATTATTATGTATAGAAATAAAAATGAAGTATATAGTCAAATCTTTGATCTTTATATTTACTGAAATTAATCTGCCAAAAAAAAATAAAATAAAATAAAAAATTGATCCTTTTTTTCCATTTATTTATTTATATACATTTTTATGTATTTTTATTTTTCTCTTCTTTCTTTATTTTTTTATTTTTTATTTTATTTGATTTTTATTTTTTTTTTTTTTTTTTTTTTATATTCTAAATATATTTATAAATATTTACCATTTATATTTTGTAAATATTTAGGGAAAAAAAAAATTAACCCTAAGGATTATTATATATTTTTTTATTCCATATACTTATATATAAATTATTTTTTTAAAAAGAGAGAAAAATATATATGTATGTGTATGGAATTGAAAGAATATTAATATTTAAATTTCTAAATATCAAAAATAAAATATAAAACAAAAACAAAAAAAAATAAATAAATAAATAAATATTATATAGATTTTTATTGATACAAGTTAGCGTATATATAAAAATAGGAATTTTCTATTTTTATTTAATAATAATATCCTTTATTTTGAATGTAAAAAAAAACAATATATCAATTTAGTTTTTGTGATATTCGTACCTGTGATGTAAGTACCTGCATATAATGATGATTCTAACTAAAATAATAAACACAAATCCGATTTTCAATCATCGAACATCGATCACCGCCAAAATTCGCTTCCCCGAACTCTTCTTCGTCAAATGTAACATAATTGTATAGCGAAACGAAAAATAAAAATAACATTTTTAATTTTTGTTACTTATAGATAATAATGTCAAACCCGACCATAGAGATAAATGTCATCACAGATGAAAAAAACAGAAAATGTCTTAATTTCGGTGAGGACGAATTTTTGATTTGTCGATAGTCTCAATTGTAAGCAAATACATAAAAATGCATAGGTTTTAATTTTTTTTTTGTCGAAAACATTTTATTTAATCGTTAAATGAAACTTTGTAGACATACAATACATAGTTAAAAAAAAATTTCTTGAAAATCCATGCATCGATTGTCAGAATTCTGTTCTGATTGTCAGATGTCTGTATAAAATTATTCCTTCTTTTTTCTAAAAATCTTTTTTTCCTAAAAATCTTTCTCATCCCCATCCTGTATCCCGTAAGCCAAAGTGTACATATTTTGTATTAAAAGTCTCAACCTAAAGTTTAATATTAAAAGGGGTAGTTTTCGTTGATTAAAACTTCAACACACTATGCAAAAGAATCACGTAAAATTCTTCTGGATGACTTTTGAACTTTTAAACCTTCCTTCGTAAAAAAAAAAAGAAAATATTACTTAAGAATATTTAAACAAACAAAAAAAAAAATTTTTTTTATTATAGGATTTTAACAAATTGAAAACTAAAATAATTTTTTTTTTTTTTTTTACTAAACTTTTATTTAATTCTTTTACATAGTCTTATTTTATACTACAAAAAATAAATTTCAATAGGTACTTTAATTAAAAATTTAAACATTTTATTTAATCCTTAAATGAAATTTTGTAGACATAGGTAGGTAGTTAAAAAAAAATTCTTGAAAATCCTTAGAAACAATTTCAATTAACAATTTGAAATAAATCTTTTTTAATGTTAATGTGTTTTTTCATCATAAAAACTAAAGTATGTAATATAAACAGTGAAGAACAAAAATTAAAAACATTAAATTTTTTCGAAAATGACTATTAGTATAATTGTTTTACATTATTGTTTTAAAATACGTTTTTCTGTTCTGTATTAGGAAATTTAAAAATGCATAATATTTAAAAATAAAAATTGAACTTAAAATAGGCACTGGGAAATATCATCTAAAGAAACAAGAACTAGAAGTACAAAAATTAAATAACATTTAAAAAAAATACATAATTTTTTTTAGATCTTATTAGCGAAATAAGACCTGAAAGTAAAAAAATGGAAGAAAGTATAAAAATATTTTAGGTTTTATTTAATTTCGTTAAATATGTAGATATAAAATGAAAAAAAGTATAACTTTTGATAAAACTTGATTAACACAATTATTGATGTTTTGATCTGATAATGTTAATTATAGTTGTCCAGTAAAAATATTATTACATCTATGGATTTTAATATCGGTTTAAAAGGATAATAAAGTGCAATAAAGGAAAGAATTAAATCCCTTATATTATTTTTCAAAAAAAAAAACAAAAATAACGATGATCTAAATTCGCAAAAAATAAAATTACTGCGTAAAAATGAACCAGAAAATTTTTCCGCTTTCACAGTCGGTTAATAATCAGATTTAGGGATGCAATCCTCAGTATTTGAAATGCTTTGATTTTCAATCATATATTATTTATGTAAAAACACAATTAGAAGGAATTTTGAAGTTGATTACAAAATCAGGGTTTTAATAATATGCTTAGCACGGATTTGGAGGCAGCAACCCCCAATTTTTTTAAATGACAACAGCTTAATGGACAGAATAATAACGAACTTTCTTGTAATATTGTTCAATATACTTTGTATGTTTTTAATAAAATTATATAAAACCTTGATTTTCTTTTGATTTTTAGAAAATAATTTTTTATTTTAGATCTTATTTCATTTGTTTTAATTTTTCATTTCGGTTTTTTTTTAATTTTTAGATTTAATTTAATTGCAATATTAGATATGTTTTCTCATTCATAAATTATTGATCTTATTCCATTAGACGTTTTTTTATCAAGCAAAAAAAAAAACATGAACATTTTGGATGTTATTTAATTTTTTATTTTTAAACTCTTATTTCTTTAAACGCTATTTCGTAATGTCCTTAGAACAGTTTTATTTCAAAACTATACTATTAAAAATATTTTATTATAATACTTTGTATCCATTTTCAAAATTACGTTTATTTGAATCCTATATATTTGATTGTATTTTTCTTTAAAGCTTTATATCCTTATATTATCCTTGGGTTGATTTTTATCCAATTTTAACTTTTTTTCTTAATTTTTGTATATTTGGTCAAAAATTCTAATTTTTGTTAAAATAGCGTTATTTGTTTTTATAATATTTTAGAAAATACGGCACCTATACAGTACTTACTTTGCTTGGATGTAGTCTTGGATAAAAATTTACTCAATTTTAACTTTTAGCATTTTGCCCTTTTTTTTTTTAGTTATTACTTAAATTATTAGGTATTATTATTTAATTTTGTCTATTTGATAGAATTTACTATTTTTTGTCAAATGTATTTTGATAATATTTTGAGTGCAGTAAATCTTAAAATTAAAAAATTTTGGTCCTGATAATATGTGAATACAAATTTGACAATTTTTTTATGCAAATAAAATAATGAAACCAAAATTATGTTAAAATTTTAGTACGATATTTATACATTCTGGGTATAAATTCACCCAAAGAATTTTTATGTGATTTTTTTTTTTGAAAAGATCATGAGGGTTAATACTTTTATTTTATATCATCATCTTTTATTAATTCTTGAATTATTTTACTAAAATATACTTAACAGAATAATATTGAATTTAAGTATCTATAGATACTTTTTTTTTTAGTTGTTTAAAGTAGATAATAATAAACTTTTTTTTTATAGAAATAATTAAAGAAAAATTGCTGAAGATAATTTTTAACATTTTCTTAAATAAAATACCAAAATCTTAAAATATTCATTTTATTTATTCATTTAAAGTGAGAAAAAAAATACTCAAATGATCACATTTAAATTTGGGTTAAATTTATACCTTTTAAATATCAGGAAATCATTTTAAAATATGTCCTTTTTATTTATTTTAAATTGATGAAACAAGTCTGATTTTCATTCTTTAAGTTTCTTTTTTATATATATATTTATAATACAAATATAATGTTATAACTATGCATACATAGATTGGTGTATACATATATATATATATATATAATTATATTAAAAAGAACATAAGTGTAGGTAATAGGATAAAATGTGGTGAATATTCATTATTATTCCGGAGATAGACTTTCTAAAAGTTTTTTTTTTTTTTGCCGAATTTTAAGAATATCAAAGTGGGTATTGAAGTAAAAGAAATTATCCGCATTTCCCCAGATTAAGGATCAGACAATAATGAAATTTAATATTCAAAAAAATTTATTTATTTATTTACTTTTTTGAATTTAAAAAGTAGTAGGTATATACTTTTTTTAATATTAAGTATGTATTAAGTATATAGAAAAGGAAATAATATTAGAGATGTCATAATGTTTTCACTGAATTTTGTTTTTTATTTGAAAAGGAGATTGAATTTCTTATAAGATTATAATATTATATAAATTTTTTTTTTATTTAAATAAAATATAGTATATAAAGTTAAAAACGTATTTTTTTTATTTATTTTGTTACTGTTATAAAATCTTGATTAAATTTTTATAATTTCTCTAACTTACATTTTCATTTCGAAAAATATAAAATTTTAAAGAAAATATTATATAGATAAAATTTAAACTTTTGAGGAAAACTTTTTTATAGTTTGTTTTAAAGAAAAACTAAATGTATATTTTAATGAATGAAATAGAAAAAAAAAAACAAAACTTTGTTTCAAAATGTTTTTGTTATAGTGAAATTTTTTCTAAGATGAGTTTAATGTTTTCGCTCCAAAGATGAAATCATAAAACAAAAAGTATTTTTAAGCATCGGTAAAGGTGCCTTCAACTAATTCCCAAGTCACTATAACCTCCTATTAAAATTTACTCTTAAAAAACAGATTATTGTTAAATGAATTAGGTAATGTTCAAAAGGTCAAAATCCAATTAAATTTTATTATAATATTAATGGCACTGTCATTGAGTATTTCTATATGAAACCAAAGATTATTATATCATTCTTGATCATAAATTAACTTTTAATCGTCATATTGATCATATATCTAATTTCAAAAGTTTCTTCTATGTTGGGTTTCATTAAACGAAACTCGCAAAAATTTCTATGATCACTACACATTTAAAAATTTGTATACTACACTAGTTTATCTACACCTTCAATATGCTTGTCCGATTTGAATGCCATATTATTCTTAGCATATCAAGATATTAGAATTTGTTCAAAGAAACATGATCAGATTTTGCCATAGGAAGTTTGACTGGCAACCTCATGTTACTCGTTATCTACCTAAATCTCAACTCATTAAGTTATCTACTCTTGAGAGCAGACGGAATATTGCTTCTGTTATGTTCCCTATGATGTCTTAACTGCAAGAAATAACCGAATTCTTTTAATATATACGCTCCAATTTGTGATTTTAGAAGCCAAAGTATTTTGTATCCTAAAAGTCATAGGAATCTTTCAACCAATAGAAAATTCTAAGCGTTTATTTAATCATAGTTTTTCTGCAGTTGATTTCAATTTTAGCAGATATGTTTTTAGGAGGAAAATCACCACAATTTTTTGATACCATACAATTCTTCTAACTAATCATAATTTTTCTTAATTTTATTAATTTTCTAACCGCGGAACTTTATTTCAAATTTATCTTATCTTATTGGTTGGATTAAATTTATACATTTGAATTTTTATATTCATTTTAAATTACATAATTTAAATTTTACATTCTTAAACTTAGTTTGTAACTTTTTTCATAATTATTTTTTTTTTCTTATTCTATGTTGGGTATCTAATGAATTTTATTATTAAGATTGTTTTATTTTACATTATAATATCTATAATCATTATTATAATATATTTATTTTTTATATTATAAGCATAATCTGTGTAAGAGAAATTTTCCAGTAGATTCAAATAGATAAATTAAGCTGCACTTACAAAACTAAAATAAAATTACAATATTTTTGTATATACCTACTTAAAATTTCTATAAAATGTG
Organism: Poecilobothrus nobilitatus; assembly: GCA_947095535.1. NCBI lineage: Eukaryota > Metazoa > Arthropoda > Insecta > Diptera > Dolichopodidae > Poecilobothrus > Poecilobothrus nobilitatus. The sequence goes on from OX352773.1 coordinate 232,823,042, forward strand.
ACACCTGTTTATAATATCATAATAATTGTTCATTAAAACAAATACACCAATACCTCGCTTTACGGCGTAGATACGTTCTGAAAAAGTTGGCCGCAAATCGAAAAGCGTTAAAACGAATCATTTATTTTGATACAAACCTATACAAATTTAATAGGATCCGTTCCAATTTTTAATAATATAATTTTTAATAGTTTTTAGTTTAAAATGCATTTTTTTCTTAGTTCATTTAAAAATGCTTATCTACATATAAAATAAAAATACATAACAAGTAATAATAAACAAAAATTCAAAAAAAATAATTCATAAATAGTTCATACAAAACAAATATTAAAAAACAAAAAAAATTCATATGCAAAATGTTTAAAAACAATTCTAATCTGAAGACGAACTGGAAGAAACGGTAAGCTGTAATAGTATGCTGTTATCATCACTTTTCGCTGTTGTGGATTGACCTGGTTTAAAAAATTGATTCAAAGTTGTTTGTCTTGCCTTGCTTTCTACATACTTTTGCAGCTCTTTATAACAAGTAATGGTTGAGTTATTTCCTCGAGAAAACTTTATAGGGCTGCATTCTATGTCAGGATCCTTTTTGAACAAAGATGTTTATTCCTTGTTTGAAATAAGAAAGCGCATTCGACAAGTTCTTTAATATTAACTGTTGGCATACAGAAGGCTGCATATCTTTTTTAATTTTTATTTTTTTCCATATTTTTTTTTTGGCCGTATAACGAAACATTTGTAAAATATTAAATAAATGCACTTTTGTAGGAAACTAATAAAAATAGTTTCTTATTTTTATACTTACTCTTATTCCAAATATTAATTATGATCTAGCTATCAAAAGAAAAAAAAAATTAACTAATCTCTAAATATAGTTTTCGAATAGTTGGGATTTAGTTCATATAAATTAATTCTCAAACTCTAAAAATGAATTAACCCCGTCCGAAAAAAAATAAACGTTATCTCAAACCTCCTAACTAACTCCTAAAAATCTCTCCCCTTCGGTATAGGCAATGAACAAATTCCCCAAATAATACTACGCGAATTAAGCCCAAAAGAAATACATTATAAAGTCTTTCACTTATAAAAATATTTTAAATGCTTTGTCATGTAAAAAAAAAAATAATTATAGGGAAAACTTTAGAGTTGGTTACAAAATCAGGAATATACACTTTTTCCACTAATAGTTTATTAAATTTTACCAAAAATAATGACATCGCGGTTAGTTCATTTTCGTTTTGGGGGGTTATTTCATAACGCCCTCTCTATATAGACAAGTTTTTAAACGCTTAATGTAAATTGCGCCATAAAATATTTAAACTAGGAAGTTTAATCAAAGAAGTGTGCATTTAACTGTAAAAATAACTGTAAAAAATGTGAAAATTGCAGTTTTTAACTTTTTTTTTTTTTTTTAAAAACATAATAGTTATAACAAACATGAAAATAAAAAAGAAAAACAATTTTTTATTTTTTTTTTATTTTAACATTATGATTAAATTAATTTATTCATCAACTTTTTAATTAAATGTTAAGAGAAAATTAAATAAATTTAAAAAAAAAAAAAAACACAAGAAAGAAAATTAATTTTATGTAGATACATTTTAATTATTTTCATTTTTTTTGCACAAATTTGCAAAATTTATAGCAAAAAAAAAAAAAAAATGTTCCTAGTAAAACAAAATATTGACATAAAAAAAAAAAAAAAAATTTATCTTATATTTGAATGTACATTTTATAATTTAATTATTTTTATAATAATTTATACCAAAATGAACTATAATATAATTTGATTAATGTATAAAAACTATGGTAAAATTAAATGAACTTTAAAAAATAAAAAAAAAAAAAAATACCTAATAGTGGAAAAATTAAAAATAATTATTATATAATAAATAAATGTTATTGAAAAGGCATGCATTCATATAAAGGATAAAAAACAAAAAGAAAAAAAAAGGATCGAAAAAAAAATATAATGACATTTATTTCAATTTTTTTTTTTTTTTTCCACATTTTATAAAATTAATTAAAAAAAATATAAAAAAAAACGTTTATGCCTTCAAAAACTAGGACATTTTAATAAATTTAATTATTTTTTTTTTTTTTTCTTTTTTCTTTTTTATTATCTACTTATTTATATTATATAATATTATGTAGGTATATATAAATTTTAATATTGTCATTTTCTATTACAATGATGTCATTTAAAATAACAAGTTCTAAATAATTAAAAAATTAATATATTCTAAAAACATAAAAATGATACTTAATTGCAGGATATACGTATATTATTCACATAAATTCTAATTTAATTTTTTTTTTTTTAAATTTTACATAATATTTTATATATGTACATATTTAGCTGTATATTAAATATGTAAATAGATATATTTATGTTCGTTTTGTGACATTTTTACACATTCATTTTAAAAAATTTTTCAGATAAAAATTTTAAAAATGATAAGTACAAAATATTTCTAAAAATTTTCAAAGAGAATATTTTGTTTCTATACATATATCTATATAGTATATATATATATATAAATTTTTTTTTCGAAGGTAGGTGGTAATCTCGAAAGACGTCAATGAGATCAATGCGCGAAATCTCATTGATCAACTCAAAAAGCGACCTTCCTTTTAAAACAAACATTTATTGGTTCGAAACCATGGTACATTGTACTGTATGGTTTGGAGATTGGAAAAATAGAAATAAAGGAAATGAAGAAATGAATGGAAAGATAATGGGAAGTTAATGAATATTGTGAGGATCGTTAAGAACAAAGTTGTTGATTTTCTTTTAAAATTTAACGATTCATACACGTTATGTATTCGAAATTTTTGTAAATAATTCCAAGCTATTGCATATTTATTTAATTTAATTTAATTTGTTTATTTTAATCTCAAAAAGAGCGTTGAACACTCGTACAGAGTGAGTACAATATTAAATTCATTTAAATCCATTATTATTATTATTATTATAGGCGAATATACATTATTAAATTTTTTTAAATTATTATAAGATAGAAAAGAGAAAAAAGTAAAAAAAAATTTTGGTTATTTGACTAAAATTATTAAGCTAAATTATTATATTATTTATGTAGATATTTGAAACGTTACATATGCCCTGTAGACGTTACATATGCCCCTTATTGTTCTGAAATCTTCTGCGTTCCTAGTACTATACTGGTGTATATTTATTCCTTGATGAAATGTTGAGTTAGTTATTATTTGATTGTTTATTATTTTATGAATATGGCTCACTTGTAGTAATTTATATTGTTGATTGACGTTTAGTATGTTATATTTTCTGTATAAACTACTTGTTGGTGTCCTAATATTCAGATTATACAAATTTTTAATTGCTTTGTTTTGTATAGTTTGGATTTTATTTATATTTTTCTGTGTTGTTGATCCCCATATGATTTGTCCATATGTTATATTACTGGGTGTCCGAAATTTTTTTAAAAATTCCAGCAGCTCTTCTACATTTTCTGTCGACTTCGCTCACATGCATATTCCAATTTAGTTCTTGATCTATTATTAGTCCCAAGTATTTATAATTATTTACCTTTTCTATTTTTGTATTATTATAAGTTATACATATTTAGGTTTATTTGATCTGGCCCTTTAAGCATATATTTTGTTTTAGTTGTGTTAATTGTTAATTTATATTTGTTTATCATTTTTAGCAGTATTTCATTATCCAAATTAATATTATTTTCTAAAACGGTGTAATCATCTGCAATGTAAACAACAGCCAAATCATCAGCATACATGAATATCTCACCATATGTTTGTATGTTAGCTATTTCATTGACATAAATAAGAAATAGCGTAGGACCCAGTGAACTACCTTGCGCAACTCCATACTCTACGTTTTCATTCTTACTTTTAAGTTTTTCCAGTTCTGCAATTTGACACCTATTAGTTAGATAACTTTTGAACCATTTATGTGAGCTCCTTTTACCCCTACACCATACAAAACTTTCAATAAGATATTCCTATCTACTGAATCGAAGGCTTTTGTTAAGTCATAGAAAACAATTGCTATTTTTTTTTTTATATTTATTTTTTCTTTTATTAAACTTATCAAGTCAAACTTATTAATTAAAAGCAATTAGAACTAATGACCAATTAATATTATTTGGTTTTTTTTGTTTTTTTTTTTTAATTTGTTGCCGAGAGTTTTAATTATTTTTTAGTTATTTTTATTTCTAGTCGTAATCGAAATAGTGAATCATTTTTTTTTGACTAATTTTTATTGGATATAAAAGTTACTTATAAGTTTATATGAATACTTATTTCCCCTTAAATTCATAACCCCCTATAGAATACTAATGTTAGTCGATTCGATTGGTCCCTCTCCCTTATTCTCATTTGAATCGTTCTGATTTTTTAGTTATGACTGGTATCATGGATAAGTGGGATTTGCCGTTAATTTTTTTAGTGATAATAAAACTGAAATTCAAGTCTGAAAAGAAAGAATTCCTATTCTTGTTACTTTTTATTTTTTTAGTTTTAATAAAGAATTGCATTATATATTATAAGAATATCTTTAATAATCTATTTTTTTCGTTTTTGTGTTTTGTGTCAAAATACAATTTATTTTGTCAAACAGAAACTTTTTGAACTATTACTCGTTTTAACTAATATATATATAGTATTAACGTCTGAAAAATAAGATTAGTATTCTATAGGGTTAATCATTCTAATAGATATTTCGATTAAATATTTTAAATTTTCGGAAACTAAATCTTTTTCGGAATTATTATAATATGTAAAACTTAATGTTAAATTATACTTTGTTTACACATATTATAATATCCCTAACGCATTTAATATCATAGTTTGATTTGTAAATGCCCAAAGGGAAATCTTCAAATTCTGTCCATGAGTAAGTCTTCAATTTAGTACCTAATCAAAAAAATGTGTTCCAATGAACATTCAACAAAAAACAAAAATTGTTACGTCCTACAAATTGAATTTAAAATAATTATTTATTTATTTGGGCATGTTGCGCTAAGTATAGTCTTTTTTAAAAGTGTAAATGACTTTTTTGATGAAGAAGTAATAAAAGATACAAAAAACATATACTAGCGGTAGGAAGAGAAAAACGAATTTTTTCAGATTGAAAAATGATTGAATTGAAGTGGTTGTGTCCGAAAAAGAATTTATTTTGGACAACACTATGAAATTGGATCATAGGTAATATAAAATCAATTTTATTATGATGCGTTAAAAATTTGATATATAAGTAAAATAATAAAATTATAATTTTCTATTAAATATTGAAGCTAAAAATGTAAAAATTTTTAACAAATTTTGTTTATTAGAACATTTTTAATTATATAATCTGTTCTTATACTAAAATCTTATAAATAAAATAAAATTAAAAGAAAAGATTTTACATATGAATAATGACATATCGCTTTACTATAACTATACTGTGTATCAAAAAAATTCGAAATGTCAAAAATGTTCTGAAAGTTGAAAATTTCTGCTCTTTCTGTATTGTATAAATAGTATAGGTATACATAGTCTAAAAGAGTCTTTATTCTATTTAAATTTTGCAATATTTGAACCTGTAAAATGATTTTCCATCAAAACAAAAAAAAATTGCATTTCATAAAATCACAAAAAAAAAAAAATAAAACAAATAAAATCTGTAATTTAAATGCATTTAAAATATTTTTAGACTCTAGTGCGTAAAATAATATCGAAAAAAAAAAATATAAAAAATTGGACAAAACAAATTATTATAAAAGTTAATTTTGACAGTTAGATCAAATTACATATTATAATTTTTGTTAATAATTAAAATAAAAAAAAAAAACAAAAATTAAAAATTCAATTTTAATTTTTATACGATATACATACAATTAAAATTCATATCCGATTCACATCAAAAATTATTTTAAGAAAATTTATAATTAAAAAAAAATATCCTGTTTCAAAAAATTTTCATAAAACATTGAAAATCACAATAATTTCACAATATTTTATTATAATTTGATACAAGTGGTATTAAAAAAAAAAAATTTTTTTATTATTTATGGCGAATTGTTTATTTAATTTTAATATTATATAAATTTTTCAGAAAACGATTTAATTCTTTTAGATCTCTACGATAGAATTTTGAAAAATTATCAAAAAACTGAAACTGTGAATGGAAGACTCACTCGGTGCAAGACTAAATAACACTTATAAGAATAATAGGTATAATATGTATCCGATAGTTTATCTAAAGATCTTATCTGACAAAAACTTAGATTCACACAATTAATTAATTTTAAGACTTTTATGGAAACAGCATTATAATATTTTCATTCGGGTATCCCAAAATTGATACAGTCTTCTTTTAGAGTTGACACAGACTACGGTAACGTCAACAAAAATTGAAAATTTATCATACTGTAACGTCAACAAAAATTGAAAATTTATCATACTTATATGCTATATGTCCAACTATACTTGCCGTATTTCTTAACCAGCCGCGTGAAAAATGAAAATGAAATTAAATAATTTAGATTGAAATTGATTGGATTAAACTGGATTTGTGTTACTGGATTTTACGTTACTATGATTCTGTGTTACTGTAATTCATAGACAAGCACAAATTTAGTTTACAAGATCCAATGAATGGGAAACAAAAAAAGGTAGTACCTATATGTATGTATATATGCCTGTTCTTAATGTATATTATGTAACCAGCCAATGGTGTAGTGGTTTTGGGAAAATATTAAGACTAAACTCGAGCAACGCCACCTGGGATTAATTTTTTTAGAATTAATATATGTATAGGGTATACTTAGTGCAAATAATTAAAATAAAAATTACATTTTCATTAGATACATATAATATACATATCCTACTATACGCAGTCTATTTGCTCAACTGAAAATTATCCTTTAAGATTTTTTGTTAATTATTGTATGTATGTATAGGTAATTCAATTTTTGTAAAAAAAATCTAATGTAAAAATTCAATGAAATATGGAAAAGTGACATAAATTTTATTTAATTTTTAAAAATTAGCTATTTGATTACAAAGAGATTTTATTATTCTTTTTTTTATACTTGATACTTATTTTCATTATTTGTAAGTTGAAAATGACCACAATAATAGGTATTTATATAATTAAATAAAATAATATGCACTTTCAAATGGATGTTTTTTTTAAATATAAGACTTGATAACTCAATATAATATTTTTTTTTTAGGGAATTTTTTGAAGTTTTCGAATTAATGAAGTTTTTTGTTATTATAATGCCTATCTCATTTTTATGCATTAAAATTTAATATTATTAGTAAAATGGCAAAGCATGGCAAATTGACAAGTCATAATTCAAGAATAATTATATTTTTAACCCTTTTTAAGGCATTGGCAATATAGATGCCACCATATTAAAATGCTTGTAAATAAAGGAAAAATAATTAATTTGGTTTGGTACTTTGATACGTTAATGCAATTTTTCATAGTATTATTTTTATATTAGGAGATAGAAATGTCTACAAAAAGTTTGAATGAAGTTGAAATTGCTGAAATTTTAACTGATTTTCCTAAAATTTCAGGAGACGAATAATGATGTAATGATGGTTTTAATCAATTTGCCGGATGAAATTCGTTTAAATAAAGTGGATTCACACATGCCGAAACAAATTGAAATTGTACTATGACTTATTAAAAAAAATATTTTTTTGTATACAACCTTTTGTGTTATTATCAGACAATGGCATACATATTGCCACCTTATTTTTTTTTTTTCAATTTACAACTATTTTTTTGGTATTTTGCAAATTATATAATATTTAGCGTTAACAACTAACTAAAAGCTAGAAAAGATTTAATGATAATACCAGTGATTTCTTATGTACGTTAAAGGGTTAAGTAGTAAGATTTTTCAAAAGCTTTAAGGGTATGGAGAGTATGGAGCAACAGTTGATTAAAATTCATATGTATTATTGGAAAATTCCACTATACCTAATATCAGTTGAGACAAAAATCTATTCTTAAAAAAATCATTTCTCAAAAATTCCAGATATCAAAAGTTTACATTACAAAACATTTGTTTTTCAATAATGTTCAAGTAAGATTAATCTTCCATACCTATACATTTTGTTTGCTAAATAATTTTTTGTATTCATAACTCCAATCATCTAAGATCTTCGGACTGATAAAACTTAAACAGATATTTATATGAAATTGATTTAGAAGAAATTTTTGATCTCATAAAAAAAGGAAATTTTTCAGTAGTACAAAATAAATTATTATTTTGTCTATTATAAATTCTACTATATCATATAAATTATCTTATTACATTTTACGATATTACCATATTTTATATTAACAATATTCCTTAAACTGTAAACTAATAAAAAATAAAATTTCCCTAAAAGAAAAATAAAACTTCAGTACCATACCCATTAAATAATTCAAAATTATAATGGGAATTTTTATAATAAATAAAACTTTATATTCAATCACACATATCCTTAAATTGTAAATTGATCTAAAAAAAGATTTAAATAAATATAAATTGAATGTAAATTTTATTCAAAAAATACTTCTTAAACTGTAAATTTATAGAACTGATCAAATTTCCTAAGTGATCAAAATTACCTTCCTATAAGAAAGTGGGAAATTTTTGATAATAAGAAAGAAAAAAGAAAAATTATATTATGTACATACCTATATCTTTTTAATGGTCAATCGATAATTTAATATAAAATACTGTAAAATATTCTGATCATGCTTTTGGTGTACCATGTCGTAACTAATTGAAATCTTGAATACAAAAAAACTCTGTTTTGTTGAAAAAGACTCTGAAAAAACTCTGTTTTGTTGAATAGAAAAAACTCTTTTTTGTTGAAAAATAAAATAAACTATACAGATATGTTCATATATCCTTTTGATATCTTAATACTTATTGTTATTTCAACATATTTTTTTTTTATTTCAACAAGATTTCAATATATTCCCTTTAAAAGAATTTTTTCTTTTTTTTTTTTAAATTTTATTAAAAAAAAATATATTATAAAGTTTTAGAAAAGTTAATACAAAGACTAGGTACAACATTATTATGTGTACGACGAAAAACAGATTTATTAGATATATGTTGTATACGTGCACAAAAAAAAAAAAAAAAAATGAACACAAAAACAAAAAATGCATTATTATACAATAACAAAATTAACTAATTTTTATATTTATCTATAGATTTGTTTGTCATAAATTTAAAAATTTTCTTATATCACGTCTTTAAATTTTTCTTGTTGTTTTTTTTTTTTTTTTGTTTACTGTTGTTTAATTTTTACGCTCATGATTATAACAACATAGGGTTTATTCGACGACCTTTTTCACTGTATAATCTTAGGTGTAACATTTTCTAACAATTTTTTTTTTTTTTTGTTGTTTTTTTTTATATTGTGAATGTTATAAAATTATCCTGCATTCATATTATAAATTATATATTAATATACAAGTAACATATTATGCATTCTATCCTTATAAGTTAGAAAGAGTTTTGTGGTTAAAATTTTATTTTAAAATTCTATGATATGAACGCAGAGGATATTCAATTGTATGTTGAATATATAGTGTACATAATATTATGTAATACGTTAATCTAAGATTTTTATTTTTTTTTTGTTCTCCTTTTTTTAATTTTAGTAAATGCAGAAAAACGTGATGAGCGATGACAAAAGCATAAAATAAAAAATATGTTCCATAATAATATAAAACATCCTGTTTGTATTTTCATATTCTTGTTGTTATATGTATGTTATATTATTTTGCTTGGATTTCCAGGATAATAGATTATGTTATTTATACATTATTATTGTTATATTGATCATGTTGACTGCATATTACATAAATATTAAATAGTACTATATATAGAAAATATTAATTTATGTAATAATAAGTGTATTATATTGTATACATATGTTATTATAAAGCTGACATTGCACTTTATTATTAAAATATTTGTTGGTTTTAGCTGTGTTTCATATTGTAAGATTTTTTAGAACTATATGATATTGTCGTTTTTTAAATGAAACTATACCTAATATCTATAAGTACAAAATATTTTTTATTTTATTTACTATCGTTTTTAATATCCGTTTAATCTAATATCTTTTGTTTTTTTTTTTTTTTTTTTTAATTAGTATGCACTGTTTTATTTTATTTTTATATTTACATTTTACGTGTACAAACGAATAAAATTTGTATTTAATTAGGATTAAAGTAATATTATACATATTGTATTATACATTATGTGTATTATAATATAATAAGTACTTACCTAAATAAAAACTGCTGGTGCAGCAAGTAGTTTTAAAAGATAAATTGAAGGTATAACGTGCCTTAAAACTCTGGTATTTATTAAAATTTTTGTTATCTACATATTTCGAAAAATTACATAATCTTTATAAAAACGTTCACGATAGTTAATATTAAAGTTGATTAAAAAATATTTAAAAAAATATAAAAAGATTAACATCACAGGTATCATATTGGATAAACATTGAAGTTATATACAAGGAAAAAGGAGGATATTTTGGATATTGTATGAAAGTGGATATTATGTATATTTGAATTGATTTCAATTGGTTTGAAATGAAAAAAATAATTCGATTAAACTGAATGTTCGAATTTATTTAATTTTTAAATTTGTCGAACTTATTTCACTATGAAAAAAAATTCCATAAAATTAAAATTAAAATAAAGTGAAAAATAAAACTGGTTTTAAAATTTTAAAATTAAGCATTGGTGATAGAAACCACAAACAGAAATCTATAAATTCAAAATCCAACTATAACATTTCCTCTAGTTTAGAATCTAGAATATACATAAGTAGGTACATAATATTATAATATATTATATGCATATTCTGGAAAAAGGAAATACCTATACCTGATTTTGTATCCAATTTTAATATCCTTTTAATTATTTTTGTTACATACACGTTTCAACAATAAAGCAATTTAAACAGTTGGAACTACGACACTCCAGGCCACCGCTGAACATATTCTTGAACACCTGATTTTGTATCCAACTATAAAATCCTTTCTAATTATTTTTGTTATTTTATCGAATTTAATTCATTTTCAATTAAATCGAATCTATTACGTAACGGGGCCTCGGTGTCCTAGTTGGTAAGAGCGTAACACTGTAAACACCTAGGGCGTTTGGGTTCGAATCCTACACACGTCGTAAGAGTTATTCCCCCTTATGACATTTACAGCCACGCCTGAACAGGAAAGGCTGTGTAATTTCCTGTTCACATTTATGTGGCAGAGAAATGCATTAAAAAAAAAAATAAAAAAAATTTCATAACGTGGTGGTTTAAACATTACCCTTTCATTCGACATAAAATAAATAATATAGATTTTTCTTATAATATAACATAATATTAATATAATATAATTAAATAAAAAATATAATATCATATCGTAATATAATGTACATTATAATAAAATAAAAATAAGAATAATCCTTGAATAAGATAATAGATGGAGCGCAGAGATAAAACTATTTGCGTTTTATTGTCTTCTATATAATCAACGGCTTAATGAAACTAATTATTCCAACGAAAAGTCAACTATAATTTAAGATTTAATGGATTTCGTATGCTTCTTATAAAAGTAAAAAGGAAAGAAATCTTACTTATAATAATAGAAAAATAAATATGTAATAGCACCATTCAAATGTCCATTATTTTTAAATCCATTACAATAATATTTCGTAATATATAAATATTTTATTTAATTTGATAATATCCATATAATGTGGTTTGTTGTTAATTTATTTTTTTAATTTATTTCAATCATTTAATTAAGAAATGCTTATTATATTTAAATATTTTTGTTTTTGTAATAAAATTTCCATTTTTCATAATCATTTTTCTACTTCAAAAGTCGAGAAAAATTTACTCAATGTTTCGTTTAAATTTTCAAAAATTACCGCCTATGCTATTTTAGCTCTAAATATAAACTTCAAATAATACGCCGTACCTGTCACTGGTCACCCGTTGTTAAGATAACCTTTGATTTCTATAACGGTTTCTGAAATACATATGTATATATTATGGTTACCTTGTCACATTTTTGTCACAGCAAAATAAAATTGAAAAAAAAAAATTAAAAAGAACTTTAGAGTTGGTTACAAAATCAGGGTTTTAATTATTATTTTAGACCACGATTTGGGGGGTGGTAGTCCCCAATATTTGTAAGTCTTTTATATTGAAGTATGGGTATATAAACAAATAATTTGGAAAGATGTAGTTGAATATGGCCTTAATCGAAAAGAGTTTTAGTAGAATTTTCCTAATTGAGTTGTTTTAGTGGAATTGAGTTTTAGTTGAATTGTTTTAGTCAAAATGTCGATGGGCCTGTAATAATTCCATTCAATTATTTTGTAAAATTATTTTATGCATTTTTGATTTGTTTTCTAAAACTAACATAAGGGTTAATATGTCAAATGCACGTTTAAAGTGTTAAAAATTTAATTAATAAAATTTTAAGTTTTTTATTTTCTAAAATTCATAATATTCACTTTTTTTTATTAAATTTATGTGGTATAAAACCACATTTTTAAATTACAACTTATTATTATGTAAGTTTTTGGTTTTTTTTTTCTTTGTGCTGTTAACGTAATATGAGGTTATGTTTTTATTGACATCCAACGATTCTTTGTTTCAACGTTTTCACGATAAAGTGGTAAAGTGGTAAAACTGGGAAAATTAAAAAAAAAAAAAATAACATCAAATTTTATATTAAAAGTTTCGTGATCAATTTATTATATTAAATGATATATTATAATATAGTTCTATGAAAATGCCGCCGGCGTTTTTCATTATAATAAATATAATATATAGGTATATACTATATAGCTATATTTTTAATGTTATGTATATCATAATAATCTGTTATTAAGTTTTGAATGCATTTTAAAATGAACACGATTAAATATTAACAATTAGGTACATCAAAACTTTGCCACTTTTAAAATATGTAAACTGTTTTCATGTAATTTTTGTTATTTAACATTTAATAGACTTTTTGGTTTTATTGGTTATATAATTTTGATTATTTAAAAAGCATTGTCTAAAAAAATGTATTGTTAAATTTACAAGAATCTTTTTTTATTTTTTAAATCTAAATAAATAAATAGTTAAAGCATAAAAAGAATTTAATAAACTTAAATGACTTTTAATCTTTTTCTTCAAGTGCATCTTTACTTTTCTATTTAAGCGTGATAAGCTGACTTTTCTGTGTAATATGTAATTTTATTAACGAATTTTGTATAGGTACTCTATTATTTTTGATATTTTGTGAATTAGGCTTCCATTAGTTCAAGAACCAGTTCTCATTAATGCCCACCCACTTCAAAATTTCTTAAGTTACGCAACTACGATTTTTGTTTTTTTCTAACTCTTTGTATTCACTTTTAACTCTTAACACGTTTTTCGTTGAATAATTATAACTGAAGGACTTGATTTATTGATCTGCTCATAATAAGTAATAGTCTTTGGCTTTAATAACTACAAAGGAGTAAAAAAAAAAATTCATCAAAAAATAGGTTTTATTGAAATAAGGTTTAAGCTGACAAATATTTAAACTTCCAATTTCTCCATCACTCTTCAATTTATTTATTTGAAATTGAAAATTGATCATAGCTTTCATAGAAGTGTGCATGTTAAGGATTAATACCTAATATCTTTTTAGATTTATAAAATTTTTATTTACAATATAAGTAACTTTTAATTAAATTAAAAATTTATTAATTATTATCTGATACATTTGAAAAAGAAAACAACATCAATTTTTTTATTCAAAATTTCAATGAAGCACAATTTTCTCGAAAACGGTAAAAGATACGATAAATATGATATTAAAATAAATTACAGTTATGATTTTGATAAATTAGAAAATGTTATGAAAATCATATATTTATAATGGTTTTATATGCAAAAATTACAGATATTTAAATATCAATATTCATCTTAAACTATTGAACTCTATAAATATTAGAAAAAGTTTAGATATATTAGTACTTTAGTACTTATAGTTTCTGTTATGTATCAGTTATATTATATCGATATGCAGCTCATAATTTCAGTTACGTATCGATATCTAAACGAATCTTCTACGTTTTACAAGACGAAGATAAATCTTCTGTGTTATAATACTTTGAAGGCCATTATCTCGGAATCTGTTAAAAATAGTTTTAGGCAAATAGTTTTAGGCTTGTTTCGACCTCCCCTATTATCTCCTTTCTAACTTTCGACATCCAAACCCACTGTATATAGTTTTACATAGTGTCAAATTTAAATTTTAATTTAATCTTCTTTTCATTTGTAGTCTTCCATATAGTTTTAAACTAAATGCAGACCTTTTTAATTGAATTGCATTTAAGAATAACAGAAAAAAAAATTTATTTTTTTTAATGCATTTCTCTGCCACATAAATGTGGACATGAAATAATATGGACATGAAACATAAATGTGGACAGGAAATCACACAGCCTTTCCTGTTCAGGCGTGGTTGTAAATGTCGTAAGGGGGAATAACTCTTACGACGTGTGTGGGACTCGAATCCACACTCCCTCGGTGTTTACAACGTATTTTATACGCTCTTACCCACTAGGCCACCGAGGCCCCATAAAAATTAATTTTGTTTAGATATTGCTAAAATATTTGAATATCCGATTCGTAATTTCTAAATGTCTATTACATTTCGAAACTTAGAAACTCTCTTATTTTTGGTTTTACAAGTATGATATAGAGGTGTTAGAGAAAGAAAAAAATTTTGTTGGATTACGTTGGATTACGGCAAGTTGGATTACGAAACTAATTTTTGTTTTTAAATACTTTTATATAACTTATAATTGCACAATAAATTATTTTCACCGTTAGATTTAGTTTTTTTTTATTGTTTTTTTTTCGCTTATTCTCTTTTACCTACATACTTTATTTCTCTTTGATTATTTTTTTTAATAAATATGTAAATTTTGATCGTTTTTTCAGTTTTTTTTTAGTAATAAATTATCAACAAACATTTTTCTTTCCTTTTAAAACTCATAAAGTGTTTTATTTTGTAAACTGAATATGGCGGAAAGAACAAACATATACCTATATCTATATAATATATATATTTTTTTGAAGTAGGTAGGTATGTGTATTATATGAGACTTATAATAAAAATGCATTTAAAAGGATTTAAAATGTTAACTATAAAGAATAAAATTTTACTTTGGGTTCTATTATAAAATTTATTGTGTAGATATAGTAAAATATGAATATCAAGAAGATGTAAAGGAAATACATAATATACATAATATAATAAGTACATATATATTTTTTTAGATATGGATATCATATTTATGTATTAGATGTTAGAAAAAAAGTTAAAAGCAGGAACAGAAAAAATATTAGAATATTTTAGTCTAAATTTCAGCATCTACGACCTATAGATACATTCTACCTATAAGTAAAATGAAAAATTTAAAAAAAAAGACATTAGGTAAATACTTAAAACTAGAAAATAAAGAAATGAAAATTATCTTTTTTTTTTATTATACTTGTACTTCAATAAATAGGAACCTAATAAAGCATAATGTAGAGAAAAAAATCATTATATCTAGAGTAATACTATCTTAATAAAAAAAAAATCTATTGTTAGTTGAATATTACTAAAAATTAAATTAAATTGGTGTACTTTAAGAACATGATAATAAAATATACCATATTGTTTGCTCTATAATGGGAGACATTAATAATTGCGATTTAAAATAATGCTTTTCTTCATTTTCCTAGTTTTTATAGATTATTGTGATTTTTATATACTATTATGTACCTTTATATGTAGATTATGTTTAATTTTACTTTTAAAAAATTTATCCTTGAATTTATTTTAATTTTATTTTTAAAATATTGTGTCTATTTACATACACTACATAATATAACTTTGCTTTGAAAATATATACTATAGGGAAACCCTCGTGCAAGTGCACAATTTCCCATAAATGCAATTTTTTGTATATTTTTTCTTTATTTTATGACAAAATATATCGTGTATCCGTTTTAAATAATAATTTTCGAAATAATTTAAAATTTCTTTTAACTGGTAACAAATCAATTTTTAAACAGTTTATTCGTCATTATTCATTACAATAACTGAATCCTTTTCATAATTGAAAAATCACTTACTTAAATTCGAAATCAATAGATGTAGGTAATAGAAAAAAATATAAAACAAAATGGTATATATAAAAATAAAATAAAAAAACAGAAAGCTTGAATTTCAAACCCTCAACACTTTGATTTCCACCCGGTGAATATAAGAAAAAACTTGCGTTAAGTCCAACATATCACCGGTGAAAATCATTCAAATGTTTCAAAATCGCGTACTCACCGGTCACCGTAAAAATCAACTTGTATTAAGTTTCAAGGTATTAACGGTACACATTTGTAAAGGTAAAAAAGCTATATATTTATGAACATTCAGTAATATTCACCTGTGATGCGTACATGGAACTTAAACTTAACAGAAATTTATTTTTAAATTAACCGGTGAATATATTTTTTTCCACGGCTAACAATATTAATGGCGTTTTAATAATGGGTATTTTTATAGGGAAGGCTTCTAAAAACCGATATTTTATGTGTTCACATTTTTGATTTTCTTTAGGATTTCGTAATGAAATATTTACGCAAATATATGCTGGCTGAATTTAATATTCAATGCGAAAAATTCATTTTTCAAATCAAAATTTTAAATCCTTTGTATTTTTTTTCGTGCCTTGAGACATCATTTAAAAAAAATTACGAAAAGCTTTTATCAGATTATATAAAATAGAAAAATATTTCATCTATTTCAAAGCTTTTGTAGTGTAAAAATACATTGTTAGAGAAATATTGTTTTTAAAATTGATATTTTTAAATTAAAATGTTAATATTTTTTAAAACTTTATAATATATCCTTGCGTCATAAAGTTGAATTTTGAAAGCCAACTATATGGACAAACTGAAAAAAAAAAAACTATTTTAAAATTTTGTAATTGCAAATAGAAATTATTGATATTATTTAAGCGAATTCATTTAACAATAGTCAATTATAATTTTAACGTAAATGCCGGAATAACGCCGGTATATCATGTAAATTTTAAAATTATTTTAAGAAAAGCGAAATATCTTTTTTTTGTGTAAAATTTTTTAATCATCTTATAATAACATAAAAAAAATCATGTATCTACACTTATAATTTACACACTTAAAGTGAAAATGCATAAAAAATATAAATGAGCTCAAAACCATAATATGGAATGAATAGTTTAGTTTATTATTTGAGTAGAGTTATTTAGATTGAGTAAACACATTTATCTATAGATATACCTAGAATTTTTATATATTTAATATTTTTTTTTTATAATTTTAAATTTTTCCGTAATTTTTATTCATTTTATTCGCGAAAAAATTCTAAAGCATTACTTTAATCCATTATATATTAACAGTTATTTGTACGTGGGTTAACTGAAACGTGTAAGGTACGTTATTACTATATATGTTGAACTGATAAAAAAAAAAAAAAAAATGTGGAACAAAAGAAATAAAAAATATATCTAGCTATGTAGAGAACTTAAACCCGTAAAAAGCTAAAAAAAAAAAATGGAGCAAAATACTTTTTACATAAAAACATTTAAATTGCACATTTTTTTTTTTTTTTGCTTGTCATTTTTTTTATGTCATATTGTTCAGGATTATGACATACTAGGGCATTATGATTTTATTCCATAAATTTTTTTTTGTTGTTTTTCTTTCATCCATAAACCCAAATAATTACATATACATCAGAGTAATATACATAATATAAATATAGTAAGTATATATACTAAGTATAAGTATATATACTATTATAATATATAAGCTTAAATAATAAATTTTTGGAAAGTTTAAATGGGATTATATTTACTATAAAGTTTTTTTTTTTTGTTTTTTAAAACTGGGCTTGTCTACACTTTTTCTAATATACATAGGTATATTCTATTTAAAGTGAATTGGTACAACTCTTATCATTATGTCATGTTATTCGAGAGAACTGTAAACACTTAAAAATGGTGTAAAGATTATTATATATTTTTTTTTTTGACATGAAATTAACTTGTAGTATCTAAGTTTATTCTAACGATTTATAAAGTTAGTAATGTTAAGTCTAGAGAATAAAGTAACTAATTAAGTAATTCTAAAAAAAATACTACTTATAAAAATTAATGTTAATGATATGGTAACATGTAATCATGTAATTATAAAAGAATTTCTAAAGTTGGTTGCAGTAAAATTTAAAAGTAATCTTTAATATGCATTCATTTGATATAATTTAATTAGATTTATTAAATTTTTGAAATTAAATCATTTGTATTTTGTTTAATATAAATATTATTTATCATATTTTATCATAAAAATAAGATTAGATACTTAATTGAGTGTACTTAATTAACGTGTACTTTTAAAAGAAATTTAATGTAAAAGGTGTGATATTTTATTCAAAACTGTGATTATATTGTAATTTATTAGATTTTTTTTATATCAAGATAATAATAAACTAAATTATGTACAATATTTCTTTAATTCTTGAATTATTTATCACAATTTTCGGATAAACTTCCATAAAGGGGTTATCATCGACTTAGATGACGTTATCACATAACGGTACTTTATATCTCTAATTTTCTAGAGATATAATTTTCTGTAAATAATTTTTTCTAATTTTTTACTTTGTATCTGTAATATAGACTTTGAATAAATTTCCACAGAAGGTCATAAGCTATTAAGATGACGTCATCACATAACGGTACTGGCGGCATCGGTCCCAATGGCATATATATTTGAAAACTTGGAGATATAAAGTACCGTTATGTGATGACTTCATCTTAATAGCTTGTGATATAAGTATGTAGAAATATTAAATTTCTAAAATTATTAGATAATATTTTAGATTGCTTAAATTTACTTCGTCTTTCTATCGTGGCTACAAAGTCGAAATCATTAAACTTAACTTTTACTTGACATTATAATATATAACTAAACATTAATATTATAATTTATTGTGTGTTATTATAAAGTATAATTTTGTTTAGTAAAGTCCATTTCACTATATAAACCTTCTAAATGTAAATAATAATTTATCTTTACTTGAAGTTCGACAAACTCTGTACAAAATCAATAAATCCAAGCTGTATTTGATATTATAACTAAACATTATCAAAATTATGGATAATGAGGTATTTATGTTATGTTAATATGAGGTATTTATTCATTTAGAAACGCTCATTTGATAGGGTATAAACAATTCAAATGTAACTAATAACTTACTTCCACTTAGAGTTTGATAAACTATTGGTGCAGTTTCGCTTTTTTATTGAAATATTTCATATTATCTCGAGATATATTGCATGACAATAATTGTTCTATACTGAAATAAAATCCTAAAAATAAAATTCAAAAGAAACAAAAAGTAGGCCATCTTCAAATGATGAAAATTTTTAAATGGAAAAAAGTCTTAGAAATTCGTTAATACTAAGAGTATTATGCGTGTTGAATTTATTGTTCACATCTGTATTCTCAATATAGAAAGAGGTCGATTTGAATACAATTTATGGAAAAGTTCAAAAAAAACTCTAATCAACACTTCAAAATTTCTTCCAGTTCCTTAGTTTATAATATTGTTTCCATCACCTTACTTCTCCTCTAGTTTAATAAGAGTTTTTTTTTTCACGAAAAGCAAAAGGTTACTACTTTTTATTTGAGTTCAGCCTTCAAAAAAAAAAAAAAAATTAAGGCAGATATCCTTCTCAATTTTCAATATTCTCCAAACTACACATTATTAGAAAATCGCGATCGTAAAAATGTTAGTGTTAAAAAAAAAAAATGTTTTTTTTTTTTATTTAAGGATAACTTGAGTTTTATAATAAAATTGTTTATTATAAATTTATGTTTTTTTGTTGGAAATCGTATACCGTAATGAAAAATCTACAGATGCAATATATTTATATACATTTTCCTCTTAAATATTATTTCATATTATTTTTATCTTTTAATATTTTAAATTGTAGGTATACAATTAGTGCTTTTACACTTAGGTGTAACATTAAAATATTTCAGTAAATAGATGTTGGGCTTGACCTAAATAAAAGCACGCAACGTACAATTTTAGGCCGCCAGTACGCCGATACATCGACATGTACCGAAATTGATACGCGTGTACAATTTATCATTTGTACTTTCATTTTAAAATTTTTTCATTTTTTTTTTTCAATTATAAAAAACCAATGCCTTGAAAATATAACAAAAAATATTAAAAAAACATTTTTATACGCTTTGTCGATTTTTAAATTTTAAAAACTTGACGTACGCGTATTTCGGGTGCTCTAATTTAAATGCATGTATTTAAAAATATTTTGACAGAAAATATACGCTGTACGCTTTTATCTAGGATGCGCCCATTAAGTTTTTATTTTCACAAACTTAACATTTTAAAAATATTTTAAATTGTTTCTAAATACATTTAAAAATTTTGTTTTTAAAACTTCAACTTCATATTTTCAACCCTTTTTACAACCTTTAAATATTTTTTACAGCGTTAAAATATGTACCGAATATGTTAATAGGTATATCTATACATTAACCTTGGGAATCCTTAATATTGTATATCAATTTATTAAACAAAATTTCAACTTAATTTTTTCCACAAAACCATTTCTTTATAAATAAGATGAAATTGTAAAATTTTTTTAATTTATAAAATTAATTAAAACAGAAATGAAGGGTTTTAAAATAAACACAATTAAAATTAATAAGAAAAATATATTAAGAAAATTAATAACTTTACATTGAAGCTTATATAATTTTTTTTTATAAGCGTTTTGAATAATTCCAATTAGAATTTAAGAAAATGTTTTGATAATGATTTTCAAAATTAATGAAAGAAGCTGTTAACATAAACGTCTTAAACCTATTTTTTTTCATCTTATTTTAATACCTTCTATAAGGTATAATTCTATAAATTTCTACTTAAAAAAAAATAAAATTGGTGCTTTATTTAATAAATTTGAAGTAAAAATAAAAAAAAATATTTCCGTTACAAATGAACTATCCATTTTTTTAAAAGTAATTAAGACAATCACTTATTTATACTAAAACATTGAAGATGTGAACGTTAGTACAGTGTCTGAAAAAATAATAAGCGTAAAAAAAAATAGAATAGAATCTTAATACGTAAAAATTAACTGCCAAATCAAATGTTCCAATCGAAATGTTAAAGTAAAGGTGTATTAAATTGAATGAAAGTTTGCACATTAAACACAGCGGTGACACAGTTATGAAATAAATTGTTCAACTTTTAACTTTTTTAGCACATTTCCAAAAAATGTGATTATTAGTTTCATTGTGTCCGTGCGTCCGTCTGTTTACAAAACTTCTAAACCCTTAAAGAAAGAAAACAAATTTTAACCATGGGTAGGTTTTATAAAAAAAATAATTTTGTGGAACAACTTTTTCATGTAGCCCCATCCATTACGGAGCTACAGCCCCTCAAACTTTGAAAAAGCCCTATTTTTAAATGCATATATCTTATGTTCTGCTTAAGACTTTTTCACTGTGAAAACGTCATTTGACAGATAATTTTTTTAAATTTGTAAATAAATATAAAAATTATACAATTTTTTTAAATTTAATATTTAAATTTACCGTTATGTGAAAACCAAATTTTGCATGATTTTTCTACTTTCATAACTCCGGCACGATTTTAGATAGAGGCTTGAAATTTTGAGCCAAGAAATAACTTTTAGAATTAGTATAAGTTTCATTAGAAAATTTTTTTGCACCACCCCCTGTTTATGAGCTATTAGGGCTGAAAAATTTAAAATTTGATATTTTTAGGCACTAGTAACTTAAGAACCTGTACACATTTTTCTTCGGAAAGACATAAAAGTTAAAGCTCCAGTAATATATTTTAACGTGCGTTAACGGTTTTTCTTAGTTATATAGGGTTCAGTTTTCACATATTTTTCAGAATAACAACCTAAAGCTACATCAATCTAAACTACATTTTTAGCTACAATAAAAATACAGCAAGAGCTCTTACTTTAGTAATAGTTGACCAGACCTGGTTTTTCAAATCTAGTTTTAAGTTTCAATTCTTAAGGTTTTAATTTTGAGCAAAAAACAACAGCTATTAGGTATATTCTGGTGATTTATAAATCAAGATATTATAATAATTATATAAATGTTTCTAATATAGCAGTATTATTATTATATTAAACATTTTTTTTTTATAAAACATATTACAAATTAAAAAAAAATATATATTATTTATATGATATATTATTTTATTTAATTTAATATTACATAATCACATAGGAAGCAAGTAATATTACTAAAACTATTGACTGCTAAGCGCATGTATTTATTTATTGCATAAAACACTAAGGAAATAAATAAATTACCAAAACTGTCGACTAGTAACATCTTGTGCGAATTTATTTATTTATATTAATATTACAAATCACATAGTATAATGTAATATTATGCAACCATCTTAGTACCCCATTATAAGTTGAGTATAATTATTAATACTGTAATATTATTTATTTTGTGTACATTATATGGTATCATCAGAGGGATTTCTCCTAAAGAAAAACTTTTGTTTTCAGTAAATTCTCTTAAAATTGAAAACATAGATAGAAAGTGTAGGATTTGCATACGCAAGGCACGTGCAAAATCACGGTCACCAACGTCCCCCTCCCTTTAAAATCAGGATTTCTCGATATTTCTCAAATCGAGAAAAAACGAATAATTTGCATACTTTCAGGAGGATGCCTTTAACATTACGGTCATACATTATGCTACATAGAAAATGATATATTTTTATAAGTTATTATAATTATATTTTTTTTTAAAACTATAATAGAAATATAGTTTTTAATTTTTTTTTTCTTAACTGTTATTAACAAAAACTTGGAAGAGGTTTCCTTAACAAAAAATTATTATGTATAGGATAGATAAAAAAATAAAATGTTCTTTGTTGAAAATTTTTAATTTTAAAATGTTGAAAGGTAAATTTTCATGAAAAATCATTAATTTTATCAAATATACACTTTGATAAGATTTTCTTAATACAATAAAAAAAAACAAACAAAACAAATACAATTTATTACATAATATTTCTAATTATGTTTCCTTTTTACTTTTTTATATTTTGTTATTTTCCTTTTTTTAATGAAAAATTTTCTTTTCTTCAATTTATAATATTTGTATATTATGTACTTATATCTTATATATATAAACATAAAATATATATATTTTAATTTTTAACTCATTCCATATTTTATTATTACTCGACAGCAGTTCTTTTCGTCGTTCACTCTCAAAAGAAATATTTGAACAAAAAAAAAATATATATATATATATATAGCTACAAAGTTAAAATGTTGTATTTTCATTCATCACCTTAAAACAAGAAAAAAAAAAAACAACAAAAAAAATAAACAAAACGAAAATAAAAATTTATAAATTAAATCCTGGTAACAAAAAAATTTTTTTTTTCACAATTTTTATTTTAATTTTTTTTTTTTTTTTGTTTTACTTAAAATATATACACCTACAAGAAACAAAATACCTATCAAATAATTTTTTTTTTGTTTTATTTTTATTTATTTTTTTCTTTTTTTTTACCGGAAAAATTTATCCGTTTTTCTTTTAATTTTTGTTCGTTTTTATTGTAATCATATTTAACCTTCACCTAGTTACGAACTGTTAAATTAAATTCCAAAGAATATCTTTCGTCGTTAAATCCTTGAAATCCCTGAAGCTCATTAGAAACGAAATATAAAAATAAAAATAAAAATGAAAAAAAAAAAAAAACTCATTAGTATTACATTGTATACTTGTTCATGTCAAACTTATGTATCTATATTATATATTATATAAAATGTATATATAAAAATAAACGAATAAAATGATTCACCGTTAGCAAGGAAAATATCTCTTCTCACCAAATAATTATTGTTTCTTATTACAATTTGTTTTTGGTGGAAAATTTTCTTTTGTATCATTTAAAATAGAAAAAAAAAAAAAAAAACAATCACAATTTTTTGTGTTATTTCTCAGTTCATTTTACTTGAAAGAAGAAAACAGAAAAAAACATAGAGAAATTTAAAACAATGGTGACAGTCAACCTTGAAATAACAAAAAAACAAAAGAGAAATTTTTTTATTTTAAAAAATTATTACAATAAAATAAACAACAAACACAAAAAAAAAAAAAAAAAAACTAAAAAGGAAAAATCTTTACCCCACCTTACTATAAATTCAATTTATTTACTTTTTCATATAATATACACTCTAACGAACATTAATAAAAAACGACAAATACATACTTAAATTATATAATATTATTCTTTTGAATTTACTACATCATGTATGAAAATCTATCTTATTTCATTCTTCAGGTATAATAGTATTTTAATAAAATTCAATAAACCATCATCACACCGACCCCATCACCACAAAACCACCCCAATTGAAAATTATAGTTAATACCACATACAATGTTAATGAAATATTTTTTTATTCAAGGGAATTTTTTTTTACTTTACACTTATTCTGACAGTAGACGATTGTAGACGAAAATATCAAGGATTGTTTTCTTTTATTGTTATTTTTATATATATATGTATATATAAAATATATATACATATATGTGTATTTTTTATAATATGAAAAATTTTAAATTGAAATTATTGTGCAAAAAAAAAAAAAAAAAGAAAGCATATTCTTTTCATTTCATTTTTAATTGTTTAGCACATATTTTTCAAAAATGATATTCAAAACAGATTGAAAGCAATGAAGTGAGGATTATGTTAAACAAGTTAGTATATATATCAAATCATGAATTTTTTTAGGTTTACATTATTTCGAAATGATGATAAAAAGTATTATTTAAAATGTTAATTTTAGTTTTTTTTTTTTTTATTAAAATTTGTGTTCTATATTTTGTGAGAGTTTTTTCTATAGGTAGGTACAAATTTTTGAATACCTCTTCAAAACAGATTTAACTTTAAAGAAACTCTATTTAGCAGTGAACATAAAAAAAGATACTTGAATTAAGTTCCGCGTATAATCAACGGTGAATATCACTCAAATGTTAAAAAATTCGACTCTCACCGCGGTCCCAAACAAAAACAAGTCCCATTGATTATTTTTAAAATACAGTACATTAAATTGATTCTGGCTTTTGAGAACATTCAGCAATGTTTACCGGTGATACACTTGAGACTTAACACAAGTTTCATTAATGTTCACTGGTGTACACGAAATTTTGAAACATTTAAGTAATGTTCACCGGTGATAGACGTGGGACTCAACCTGTTAATGTTAAAGCACAGTAACTTGTTAAGTTTCGTAAAGAAATTTTTCAACATTTTTTAATGAGATTAAATTTATCTTTAACAATTTCGTTATTTTATCTGAAAGTGTGCAGAAGTTTTACAAAAAAAAAAAAAAAAAAAGACGGACAATAGTAGTGAAAAAGTTTTTAAATGTGCTAATAAAAACACAGAAAAAGTAGAAAATTCAATACAGAAAACTCAATAGAATTTAAAAAAAAAAAAAAAAGACATTGTTACATAAATAATTGGATTTGCGAAAGAAAATTTTAGAAATTTCTATATCCAAAGGACGTGGAAGTTTTATTTTAAAAATACTTCGATAGCTTAAATAAAATGTAAGTGGTCTAATCTTATATTGTCCTATAAAGCCGAATAGACATCTCTTCAATGCAGATCCAATTTATGATAAACATCTTTTTGATATATCCGCACATTAATGATACATAATGTATTTAGTTTGAAAAAAAATTTTTTCTAAAATACGTATATAAAAGTATATACGTACACATAAAAGAATATTAAATGAATTAATAACATAGATACTTTTCTATTAATGCTTACTACTTCAATGTCTAAGGTTATTACTTCTAAAACCATTAATCAGTTTATATAGAGAAAAGTGTTTAGAGAAGAGGAAAAAAAGGACATTCTCAAATCTCGTGTGCAATATAATTTACATATAATATTTATTAAGTATTATATTTCATTTTAATGCCTTTTAATTGATGAAGGTTGAGCTTATACATCAGTAATAACTAGACTATTATAGGTCCATAGTGCATCTATGAAAACGTAGGAGAACCTATTCGTCCATCGATGGTGTTAACTTACTCTAGATTTATGTTACGATGATACCACTTTGACGAAAGAAGTTTTGAATTATATTCTGATTCATGTCAGAGAGTTCGCCTAAATTTTGGAAAAAGAATTTTTAAAAAATTACCGTATTTTTCTTGACAGACTGAGACAAATAACTCCACGCATTCCACAGCGTCAATTCCATTTCAAAATTTGCAGTTAAGATCCTCACGCGTATCTAATTTTCTAGTACGTCTACCAATAAGACAACACCCGGTAATAACACCAACCAATTGTTTTATTTCAGATCTAGAAGAAGAATGTAAACATTTGATCTTTGAATATTTTATTAAAATTAAATTGTGAGAATAAATTACACATTAAATTAGATTAGAGATACAACGAAATTTAAATTTTTACTTTAATTCACTTTAAACTTACCTATTTTTACTAAACATAATATATTTATTAATTTTTACTTACATATACGGGTGTTCTACATAAAAGTGCAAACACTTCGAAGATGATTCCAGAGACTAAAAATAAAAAAAAATTGTATGGTCAGGGGATCTATTATTAGTCCTTTTCAAGATATTGGGACTTTTAAGTTTTTTTATTTTACATTATTAATTACCGAAAAGTACTTAATTCACATGCGCCACAGAAGTTAACTTAGTTTTATTTGAAAGCTTATTCCTCAAGATTTCATCTACTGAAGAATTTATTGCCTTGGAGTAATTTTGCAAAGCATTTGAGTCGAGTGTTATTCGGCAATTAATAATAGAAAACAGAATAATATAAAAGTCCAAATATCTCGAAAAGAATAATAATGGACCTCTCCTTCTCATATAATATTTTTCTAGTTTTAGTCTCAGAAATCACCTCCTGAAATATTTGCACTCTTATACGGAACACCCTGTATATAATAATTATTATATTATTAATTGACTTACGTGTTTTTTTCTCTTTTTTACCGCCTTTATTTTTTGATTGATAGGGATTGAGAGGAATTCGAATTTCTTTTGATATGGTGGTATTTTTGTCAGTATGGTTTCTTTCTCAGTTCTAATTAAAAAAAATTTGCAAACCTACATTGAAGATATACGTAGGTATAAATTTATCTTAACCATAATGTTAAATTTTAAATAAATCTAGTGAAGTGGGTTTTATATATCTAATATAAGTATTTTGTACCTAATATCTATATTATAATATATACAATAAATACAAAGATGTTTTTGTTAAATTAAAATAAAATAATTATTTTTCTAACTGATTTCAATTCGTTTTTATAATTGAAAAAATGTCGTCGTCGTTGTTTTCTATATATTTTAAATCGATAACAAAATAAGTATGCAAAATTAATTAAAATACAATAATTTGTGCAAATATTAATTTGCAATATCTAATATATATGTTTTTATGTCTACATTTATAATTTATAAAATAATATAGATTATGTATACAATTGTATATTTGTATATACATAAGTGTATATAATATAGGAAAATGACAATTTCACATTTTTCAAATTATTTATATGGTAATTTTGTAGGAGGAAATTAAATAAATTGTTACAATATGTTGTAATATACACATGTACATATATTATATACATAAAATATACATAACATTTTATATTATATTAGTAACAAGAATTATTATTGACAGTATGAAATAACTCCTTAAGAAATAACACCGCAACCTAAAAATGAAATATGTAAGTCCTTAACATTTTGTTTTGTTTTTTTTTGGTGAGGAGTTCATTTTAGCTTAACACTATATATATTTGCGAAATTCGTAAAATGGCGATTTTCTAACGAAATCCCTCTGTCTGAAATCTGATCCAATTACACTTTTTTTCATGCGTCATATTTCAACATAAAGTACTTTAAAATGATTTATTTTCTTTTAATTTTGAGGGCTTATTTTGTTTGGTGTGGAGTTATTTCCGAAGAATTGGGGTCTTATTTTATTATGAAATAGTTCCAAAATTTGATATGGAATTATTTAATTTTTTGATACGGAGCTATTTCTTGATGAGTTATTTCCTACTGCCATTATTATTATCTGTTTAAAATTTAGAATAAAATAGAATTTTTTATATGTTAAAATAATTTATTTTATGTCTTTAATTTGTAGAAATATTTTTAATTAAACTTTTAAAAGGAGTGTACAATATTTGTTATTAATCCAGCCCAAGTAAAATAAATATTATGTATTAGTTAATCAAGTTTTAAATATCGATAAAATTATAAAGTAAATAAACCAATTTAAATATTTTCAAAAATTACAAAAGTTATCTTATTTTTGCATAATACTTGGTGTATGAATATTATTTAGCTATAGTAGATAAATGCTATAAAACTAACAGTGATTTATTCAAGCTTAATGAAAATGACATCGCCTTATACTAAACTTAAATTTATCGGCTGGCATTACTTTGGTAAAAGATTAATTGGATTTGGTACAATATAGTATTTCGCATAAGATTTACTTTGAAATAGAATTCTTCGTTTTTTTTAAAACTTATTTTCTATTGAATGTATCAAATTTTACTGTAAAAAATTTTAGGTACTCCAGATAGTACGTACATACACCTTCCAGATAGTACTAATTACACTTTCCTTTTTCTTGTTAAAAATTTAATTTGTTTTTTGTATGAAAATATGTATAAGTATAATAATATAATGCTGTAATATTTTGGTACTGAAAAAATTCAATTTAAAAAAGTTTATAACTAATTTAAAGATTTCAACAATATATCCGTGTCGACACATAAATTATTACGAAAAAAATGTCTTATTACATAGTCTTTTAACATTTGGAAATCCAGTCCTAAAGCTTTTTGAAAATTTTCGTCAAAGCCTTAGCTACATTTTTCATGTAATACTTGTAGAACTATGACTTCAATTAAACTTAGAATTAACGGTAAAATTGATCATTTATAGAAAAAAAACCTGAATATTGGAAAGATAAATTCATTACTATTTCAATCAGTTGAGTGTTCTGATGCCTTATAGTGGCGCAAAGCGTATTAAAATTGATTAATAGTAAATTATGTTCCAAGTATGGTATAGTGTGAAAAGAAATTTGTTTTTGTGTATTTATATTTAAACAAATAAATGTAACAGTAAGTCGATGCAATTGACTTACTTATACCCTACACCTAAAAAATTCAAATTAAATTAAAAATCCATAAGTTATTTTAGTTAGGTATTAAGCTAAAAAAATAAACGCTTTTGTACAAAATTTCAGATTTCTATCTTTATTAAATTCGAAGATATGTTTGTTAGGTCTTGGGAAGTGTGTGAAGACACCCGGACCACCACCCCAATTCATCTAAAATTTTAGAGACATCATCAGAGCGGGGTAGAACACTCTTATATCAAATTTGAAGTTTCTATCTTTATTAATTTCGAAGATATTTTTGTTCGGTTTTGGGAGTTGTGTGGGAGGTACTCGAACAACTCCTACAAATCATCTCAAATTTTGAACAAATCAGGGATTCAAGAAACAACACCGTATTACCAAATTTGAAGTTTCTATGGACGGACATCGCTAAATCGACTCAGGAGGTGGTCCTGATTCAGAATATATATTATACATGTCCATATCTAACTCGCTTCCTTTTGGTGGTTACAAAAACCATAGCAAAGTTAATATACCCTATACTTTAGGTGTAGGGTATAAAAGGGCGGATTTATTGCCACTGAAATAAGAAAATTAAAATTGTTGTAAGGGGAAATTTATTCTTAAAAATTACGTGACATGTGTCAGTTTCAAACCTACGCCCCCGTCGGTGTTATAGAATTTGCAAAAATACAGTCAAATGTCACTATACAGGCAAATGAAATACAGGTACATGACACGATCCCAAAATCTACACCTTAACTCGTAAAAATGTAAGATCTAGCACAATTTTTATGCATTCGACCCAATGAATACAAAATATGATATAACGTATTTACTGTATGCTACTGAAAGATTAATAATATCTATCTACAGATTTACAAAATAAAATATTATTTAAAAAAACTTTCTTGTTTTTTGAACATTTTTAATTTTACATAATTAAAAGGAAAACTCTTTTAATTAATAAAATCTGAATTTTTCATTGTCTTTAATTGGATTGTGGTTGAATTTAATATTACATACATATATTATATATTATGTATGTGGTGAAATGTTAATTTTATTTTTCTTATTGTTATTTATAAAATTTTTCATTCATTACTTTTATATAAATAAAATATTTTTAACCATTCCGTACTCGTCTAAGGGTCTTTTTGACCTAAATCAATTTTTGATGTCAATAACTATTTTTCTTAAGCATAATGCTCTTCATTTTCCCAGTAGATGAGTTTTAATATTTTCTGAATCAATAACTGTCATTTTCTCGATTTTTTGAAAACTTTATTTGCAATGTGAAAAATAGTCTGGTTCACTTAATTTGTGATTTCCTAAAATCCTTAAATTTGTTTTTGTTTCCAATTTTTTGTTCTAAACTCTATTAAAACTTGTATTCAAGAATAATATTTTATCATCAAATTTTACATAAGAATGAATTTTAGTGTACGTTTACAGGGCAGTTACAACTAAAGATGTCAAAAATGCAAAATATATGTGCTAATAAATATTTTATAAATGCTTTTATTTTGACACTTTTTTTGAAATATTCGCTTTGTTTAATAAATTTAATGGTATATTATAAATAAATGTTTTATTATTTGTAAAAATAAATTTATATTAATTGAAAAAAGAAATTATTCAGATGATATTTTATATTATTAACGCATATTTATGTATTTTTAAGTTTGGGTCAAAATGACTCAGAGCAAGTTCTTATGAAAAACATATTACGCGAGTCCCTTAGGGTTAATTAATATTTTTTTTTACTCAAAATTAAAAAAAAAATTATATTATATTTAACATTTTCTCCTTTGCAAAAAATAATAGTTATATTGCAGAAACATATACATATGTTAACACGTATGTTAAATATTGAAAAAATTTTGCGAACATTTTTTAAATATTGTCTTATAGTCGTACGAACATATTTCTAAAGGCATAATAAATTTAATATTATGTTTGTGACACCTTAAAGGAGATGAGATAATTAATATAGAAAAGTAAATCATATTATATTTATTCTTGCTCAGGATTGAATCTTGAATTGGTATACATCTGCAAAATTTACAATCTTCTTTATTTTTCAATTTAAATTACAATACATATTAAATAAGTACATACCTATTTTCCATTTTAATGCAATTTATTTCGAATTACCAGAAACATTTAAATATAAACAGAAATGTGGTGTAATATTAGTGGAAGTATATTTATTTAGACATAAACCATGACACTATAATGAAAACTATATGTACTATATATAATTTTGGTATAATACAATCATTCTTTTCATGGATATTTTTATTTTTTTTAATTTATTAATTTTCAACAATTACTAATTCCAATTTTTTTAAAAATTTCTTGCTATATGTATATAATCTATAGATTATTATTATTTGTGTGTTTCGTGTGGAACTTAATTAGAGACACAAACCATAGCGATTTTAATATATGCAGTAAACACTAAACTATTGTGAAATTTTTCAATTTTCCGTATAAAATTTTGAAAAAAATTCCATGGTCCTTTATAATAAATATTCAAAAAAAAACACTTTCATTGTAAATAAAAAGAATGGTAAAAAATGGTAAAAAATCGGAAAACGATTTCGGTCATAATAGGTATATAGCTCGTAGACCTGTAAAGATTACAATAAATTCATGAATTTTTATAGTATTGTCGTCAATATGGACATTACATTTAAGATAAAATACTACCTATATGAAAAACAAAAAACCAAAATTAAAAATGAAATTATTTTAAATATAATTATGTTATCTGGTGACGGGATCTTATCATATACCCATAAGGTATCATTATCATACTATTATTATAATACAATTTTTATATTAAAAAAAAGATTTAATCCAACCTATATTTAAATTTTTTTTTAAATTATATTTTTTTAAACAAAAATCCAAAAAATAAAATATTATAAACTTTATCGGTTTTATTACACTTTGACTGAAGTACCCTTAAATTTCGATAAATAGTTCTGAATATGGTTCATTTTTTATACCCTCTTTAAAAAAAAAAACTGTCACAAACATATGGTAAAAATTTAATATCTTCTACTTATATATTATGTATGTTTTTTATCGACTTTACTACATATCCTTGTTTTAAAAGGAAAATAAACCAAAATATCTTTTGAATAATTAAAAATCAAATTTTACCGAATATTTTTCTGATACATTTAACAATTTTTGAAAAAACAATTTAAGTATTTAAATAAAAAAAAAAATTATTACAAAAAATTTTCATTTTATTGTTAAAGTTATAAGTAAAATAAAATAAAAATCTTTTTCATAATTTTTAGTTCAGTAAATTATTGGCAGTTTTTGTTTAAAAGTTATTAATTTAATATGACAAAAAAAAAATATTTTTATTTAATTTTTAAAATAAAAAATTTTCGTTTTTTTTTGATGAGGTCAAATAAAATTCCAATTAAATATGAATATTATAAATTTTATTATAACCGCAATAAAAATAAACTTTAGTACAATAAAATTGTTTTAAATTTAGTTTTTATATAATAATATTGAAAGTATTAAAATATAATTAAAAGGTCAACAATCTTATAATTATTAAATCTGTGAAAGTTTTGGTGGTTTAGACATAATTTTTAGTAAGAATTTAAATTTAATGTGATTTTATGCGCATTATGACTATACTTAGTTGTATATGTATATCCTTTTTGAAGGAACAGAATTAATTACTTTAGTTTTTATTCTTATTTTCGATTTAAAAGAAAAAAAAATTATTTTATAAATTTGTATGTTTTTAGATAGTGGGATAAAATTGTACATTTTCCATTTCAGACCTTTAATAACACATAATTTGAGAAATACATAAATGGTATATGAATTTCAAAATCTATAGCCACCTAAGAAGTAGTTTTATGTGCATCGCACATTAGACTTGTAATATGTAATCAGCAAAATTTATCATCAAATTAATGTTTGAACTATAAAACTTTTACTTCCATTTTTGGGCTTCTGGCATAATAAACCGTTTAGAATGTATTAATAAACTTATTTAGCATTAAGGTTTTTGTATCCAAAGAATATTAAAACTCAATGGATGGATGAAACAATAATTCAATGGCAAATTTTGGTGATACGTGATACGGTAATAAATATGAGAAGTCAAACAATAATATGTGTTTTAAACAATAAAGTTCTTTCATAAAACTACTTTTTAAACAGATCTATAAAAGTGTAAATATGTATCTATTATCAAAATAGAATTATTATCGGTATACGTTGATATAATTGTGCATAGATGTAGGACGCTGTCTCAAAATATGAGGCTATACAATGTTCAATTTCTTTTGAAAATCTTCTATAAAAACTATAATTCATATAATTATATAATATAATATGAATATATAACTTTTTTTCTTTAAATGAAGACATTTTTACTTTAAGTGAAGACGTTTTTTCTTTAAGTGAAGATTTTTTAATTAAAGCGAAGAACTTTTTACTTTAAATGAAGATTTTTTATTTTAAGTGATAATATTTTGTAATAAAGCATATGTATAGATATTAATATAAATCAGATCCAAATATATGCATTAAGTAAATTAAATATAACTAGTGTTGCCAACACTTTAGTAGTTTTTGGCAAATCGGTACCGAAAGTTTTGCATGGAGAAAAATAATCCGATTAAATATATATAGATATTATGTACATATATTAAATGTTTATATGAAATAAAGATTCTTTATTTAAAATAAAAAAGTTTTCACTTAAACTACAAAATCTTCACATAAAGTAAAAAATATTCACTTAAAATAAAAAAGTGTTCTGTTAAAGTAAAAACGGTAGATACATATATTACATACTTATATTTAATTTCTTTTTATACACAATATTACACCTTTAGTTAGACCAATCGTTTATAATTCTCTCTTTTTTTTCTCCTTTGCATTTCTATAAAGAGGACATACGGCATCTACAAAGTCATTTATTAATCATATTTGTCGAAGCTTCAATTATTGAAATCATTTTATTTCCCTAAACTGTTGATTTACTCGACTGTAAATATTTTACTAAGTACCTATATTTAAAATACTTTTATTTGTTTAAAAATAACGGTGCATGCGAATCTAATGATGAAAAATCAAAAGTAAGAATAGCATAAAATAACTTTAAAAAATAATAACTTTGTTTTATAATAAAAAAAAAATATAACAATATTATTATTATAAATTGCATAATAATAAGGATAATGGTATAATATCTAATAAGGATATAATAAGGATATATTAAGTTCTTTATTTTTATAATGTTATTCAGTTTTTTTTTTTTCTTTTTTTTTAAATAAAACAGATTTCTTACAAAATATAAAATTTAATATACCAATTAAAAGTTTTGATATATACCATAATATTATACAAATATTTATACTTAAATATTATTTTATAATCTTAATTATAGTTAAATAAAACTTAATATAAGCAATCATTTTTCACCAAAAATTATAAATATAAGTAGATACATGCTATGTATATTAAATTCAGATTTAAAGAGATACATGGCTTGTATCTGTTTGCTGCTGACTTAAACTTTTTTTTTAATATTTTATAAGTATTTATATTTTTCTTTTAATTTTTTTAGATATGAAATCAAGAACAATTAAAAAACTAAATTTTTATTATATTTTCTTTATCTTAGTTCTATAATTTTATTTCATTCGTGGAAAAATTATTAAACTTTTTTTTTATTATCAAAAAAAAAAAATTTTTTTTTAAAGAGGAAATTTTTAAAATTTAAAAAACAAAAAAAAAAATTAAAAGAAAGAAAAGTGAAATATAATAAAAAGAAGAAAAGATTTAATTAAATTTATTCAGTTATAGTGAAATAAAGATATTTTCTACAATATTAAATATAAATATTATTTAGGTAATATAAGAACATATTTTTTTTAAAAATAAGTACAACAAAACAAAATATTATCTATTATTTAATATTAGAATAAAATAATATAATAATTATTTAATAATGTATTTTATAACATAATTTAAATAATACCGTTACGTTATTATGTTATATTTTCTGTTATCATAATTTTTTGTTAATTTTTTAACAGATCTGTTGTTACCTATCTGATATTATAATATAGGTACTGTTATTTTTTAATAAAATTATTCTAAAACAAAATAATATGACACCTAAATAATTAATATACCTAAAACAAATTAACTAACGGAACAAAGGAAAGAAAATTTTTTACAAAACTAAAAGAAAAAAAAAAGGATAAGGTTAGAGAACCTTTTTTTTTAAAACAAAAAAAAAACTTTAAAAGTGTTTTTGATTATAAATAAAATTATATCAAAGTAATGTCCATTAAAAATTTTATTTTTAAAAATATTTCAAAAAATTAAATTTTCTTAGGTATGTTATGGAAATGCTTATTTTTATTTTTTTATTTTTTTGAATATAAAAGAAGAAAATTCATAAATTAATAGATAAGAAGTTTAAAAACTTATAATAACACTTAAGATACAAAATATATTTTATCAAAAACAAAAATAAAAATAAAAAACTGAAAAAAAATTAAAATTTTTCGGTAAAAAAAAAAAAAAAATAAATTTATATTAAGTATAAAGTTAGAATTTTAAAAATATAAAAACAAAAAACGAAAAATTTTAAAAGTGTCCTTTTTTTTTTTTAGTTTAGTTTTTTGTGAATTAAAAAAAACAAAGAAAAAAAAATTTATAATAGAACTTTAATAATTAAAATGAAATTTTTTTTGTTATCTATTTATTAAACGAAACTATTTTATTTAGAAAATAATAAATATTTTTCTTTATTTTATATACAGTTAATATAATATACATACATAGGTATATACTATAAAAAATGGATTTTATTTATATTTTATATCCAAAGTACAATAAAACATTATAGTTCTAATTTTGTTATCATTTTAAGGAAATTAAGGGAAAAAAAATATATATATACATACATATTATATGCATAATAATTATTTTCTTTGAATTTTATTTAATTCAAAAAAAAAAAAAAAATACAATAATAAATACAATAAAGAAAAAGGAAGAAGAAAAAGGAAGAAGTCCAACAACAACAACAACAATACCGTTAATAAAGAATTTAATTATCAGTATTTTTAGTTGTTATCATTATTATCATTAATATTATTATTATATTAATACATACATACTATATAAAATACAATACAACTATTATATTTTAATATTATATTATTATCACCAATATTATAAACTTTTATTATTACCAAAAAAAAAAAAAAAAAAAACAAAAGGAAAATTAAAAAAAAAAATTATTTTTGTTTAGATGGTGATTTTGTATTCTTTAAAAATAAAAAATAAAAATTATAAAATGTCGTTAAAGTTTCAAATTGTTTCGGTTAATTCACCAAATTTAGAAAATAAAACAAAAAAAATAAAACAACAATTACAAATTTTTCATTTACAACGAAATCAACATAACAAATTTAAAAATATTAACTATCATAAAAATCATAAAAAGTTTTTAACTAACTTTTGGATTATTACAACAATATTAATGTTAACTTCAACATTTCATGTTATATCGGGTGAAATTATATTCCGTGTGGATCCATTAGGTAAGTTTTGATTTTTTTTTGTTTTGTTGTGTTTTTTCTTTTTAATAAAAAATTTTATTATATATTATCTATATGTATATGTACAGGATGATCAAGACCGTTCGTGTCAGCTTTTTAAAAAAGGAAGGAGACGTTATTTTAAAGTATAAGAAAAAAAAAAAACAATTATTATTAGCTAAGCTGTAGGCGTGTTCTATCGATTGATGATATTTTTAACTTTCGCAAAGGATCGGAAATAAGTTTTTTTGATCGTAAATACACCGAAATCGAGATTTTCAAATGAGAACGGGTATTTTTCGATGTAAATTCGGATTCTACGTCAAAAAAATAAAAAACTTTTATCTTAATAATTTTTTTCTATTTTTTTAACTTTTCTAAAATTAATGAAAATAAAACAAAAAATTTTCATAATTTTCCTTATAAATATTAGTAAATTAATTTTCAAATTAAAATTGGTAAAATTTATAAAGAAAAATATGAAAAATGTTCATATATTATTTTTATTAGTTTTAAAAGGAAATAGTTAAAAAATTGTGAAAACCAAAAATTCATATTTTTTGACGTGGAATCAAAATTTGCTTCGAAAAATTTGCTTCCCGTTCGAAAATCTTAATTTCGGTAAATTTTCGGTCCTTTTTGAAAGTTTAAAATATCACCAATCGATAGAGCACTCCTGACTTAGTTAATAAACTTTTTTTTCATATTTTAAAACAACAACTCCTTTCCTTCTTTAAAAGCTGATACACATGGTCTGAACCAACCTGTATATTATATTCTGTATTTGTTTTTTGTTTTAAAATTTTTTGATTTTACTTTTTTTTTTTTAAAATGTTTTAATGTAACATGCTATCTGTAAAAAAACAAAAGGAATTTTTTTTTGTTTTATTTCACATCAATTTATTTTTTGTGAAAGATTTTTCAATAAGAATGTTATACTTATAAAACAATATAAAAAGATCAAAAGTTACAATCATTGTATTGAATATTCTTTAGATTAGCTTATTTAACAGAATTTATTTTTATTTTATATAAAAAAAAATTTATTAAAAATAATACACTTTTGTGAGAATCTTATTTGGTAATAAAAGTTATTAAATGGGTTAATATAACACCAAACTTAATAAAACTGCACAATAATCTAAATTAAAACAAATATTTAGACTCTAAATGGCTAAAATATCGAAATTTTCCATTTTGAGATGACAGTTAAGAGTAAACTCTAAGCAGAATAAAAGATATTTAGAGTAATTTGAATTTCAAGTGAATTGTCAGTGAACTGTCAATTGAACTGATAGTGAAGAATTAAAAAGAAAAGTAAAATATGTATTGTTTTTAAAGTGTATAATGCTTATCAAATGTATATCAAAGTATACCCAGTTAGACGATTTTGGGTCCGTGTATTAAACCTTCCAAGGGATATGGAATCACCAATATTACAAAAATGATACAAAAAAACAAAAAAAAGACAAAAAAGAAATGTCAATTTAATCAAACTGGCGAATAGTTAAGCGGTCAGTGTTCAGCTTTGAACATTGCTCAACTTCAACTTTAAAAAAGTTTCAAGCCGTCAGCAGTCAACGCCAGCATTGGAGAAGGTTACATTAATTTTTATAAGTTTTAAAATAATTTGACGATGACCACGCCTGTATTGAAGAATGACCTTAAACAGAACATATTATAGAAAATTTATAATCTATTATTAATTGAAAATGTAAGGTTCAGCATATATGTAAAGTGCTCCGCTCACTCCAGAATGTTCTATACATTTTTAAGACATAATCAGCTGTAAACATGTTATAAACGTCATAACGTAAAGTGTTCTAAAGGATCAAACTATTCGAAACTTCAGTTGTACGGTATTTTTATTAATTTATTTTAATTTCAATAAACCCTATATAAATTTTCATAATGTCAGTAGATATATGATTTCAAAGTTAAGTAGAAATTTACAATTTCTTTCTTTAAAATATCATTGTTGGTCTCATTTTGTTCAGTAAAACAAATAGAATTAACCTTACCCTGTAATTAGTATTAGGCCAGCATCCCCTAAAATTGAATAAATATTAAAATTACTAAAAATTTTAACAAACTTGTTTTAAAACCTTATTAATATAAAAATAATGTTTTCTGTGTTTTATTTTTTTGTAATCCATTGAGAATTTTACTGATCAAAAAGTTTATTTTGGTTTTTGATACAAAAGGTCATTTTTAGAAACAAAAAAAAAAGTTCAACAAACGAAAAACAATAATAAAATTCCATAAGGGACTTAAATGTTTTTAATATGAACTAAATATAATATGGTAGAGAGTCCTTAATAGTGTTATTAGTTTTGATTTTTTACAATATTTATTTAAGCAAATATTTTAAATTGAATAAAAGAAAAATTTTAATATTTAAATTGAATTTTTTATTTTTATTTGGGATTTAAAATTATTTATAAATTTGTTAATTTTATTAAAATAAAATTATAATTATGAATAAATAAAAAAATGAATCTCTAAAAATTTTGAAAATAAGTTATCCTTTTTTTTTATTTTGGGTAAATATATAAAATTTTATGTATTGGTGAACAAAAAGTAAAAACACGACAATTTAAAATTTTCTCAATTTGAATTTCAAAAAAACAGCATTCTTATACTAAATTTTATCTTCAAATATTTTATCATTTCTGGTATCTTAGAATCACGTTCGAGAGTTACCATTAAGTTTGTTGCTTGATTTATTTACATGACTGCTTCAGAATTATATTTAGAATTTTATCTCAGAAGGCCTAAAAAACACTAATAATATTAGGTGAGGTTTTGATATCATAACCTTGTAGTTTTTGTTATCATCTATAATTAAAACCAGCATATACAGTTCAAAATTAAAGTTGACCAATTTTACTTACGGATAATTATTGGTTTATGTCTGTGAAGGTAGAACCTATCCAGATTTTCAATCTTACCCTAACTAGGACCATTAGGTTTCATTTAGTTTATTTAATCGGTTGACGTTTAATATATAATTTTAAATCTGTTTCTGGCCCTAAAGGTTCATTTTTACTTTCATTTTATCTGATAATGGATTGTAGACAATTAATTTGACATTTCCAACAAGATTTACTGATTTTCAATTAAGTCTAAAAAGTCTAGATTTGTTTGTATTTTGTAAAATAGTGAAAAATGGTGAAGCAACCGGAAGAAAATGGAAATTGATTTTTTTTATCCGCTACACACTGTTACTTTAACGAAAAAGATAGATATTGGAAAGAAAAATATGAACATTAGACGATTTAGTTACTTATTTATTAGCTAAATATGTATATAAGATCTTAAAAACAATCAAAATAGAATTGGATTTTTTTGCACATTTTGAACATTTAAACCGTTTTTGAACATGTAAAATTAATGTAGTCGTATAGGTATTAATTTTCTAAATATTAAAATATTAAAAAACACTAACTATGTAAGTGATCACAAAATAAGTTTTATAGAAACGTTAGCTTTCCGCTAAAGATATTAAAAATTCTTTAAACATGTCTTTAAACATTTTTTTTATCACAGTCATAAATAAAGCAAATAAAAACGCAGCAGAAAAAATTAGAATTTTCGAATGTAACATAATATAATAACAATAGTAACCGGAAAATTAATCGTAGATCATCTCTCTATATCTAAGTTTGAATAGATACTAATCAAAACTAAATAATTGTATATTCTTAACGAAATTTTAAAGTTATGGTATGGTATGGTTTTGTTTTCCTCTTAATGTATTTTTAACCCTGAAATGCAAGTTTAGTATGTTCTTATTACTTTCTTATTTCATTACTTTACTCTCCGTTTACCAGTTTATTTCCAAAACTTTTATACCGTTTCAGATAGAACAATGCAATTTTAACCACGGATAGGTCCCTTAAAAAAAATTAATGTTGTGGAACAATTTTTTTATGTAGACCCATTCATTACAAAATTTACAGCCAATTAAAATCGGGAAAATCCCCTATTTTAAAATGTGTGCTTAACACTTTTCCAATCTAAAAATTTCAACCAGACAGTCTTAGAATCAATATAAAAATATCCATTTTTTTGAAATTTTATTTTCTTCTTTTTTTTTAGCTCTGCTGCATTCTGTTCTTAGAATCTTGATAATATGAACTGAAGGATCTTTCAGAATAAGTGTAAGTTACCCCTCCCATCCCCCCTGTTAAAGAGAGCTATTAGAGATCAAAAAATAAAAATTTTCCATTTTTTTAGACACCTCTGCAAATCTTTTCAATATAGAATTCAAAAATTAAAGCTTTAACATTTTTACATTAACTTTTTTTCCGAATTATAGGGTTTCACTAAAATTGAAGAAATTGTCTCTAGATTTTTACAATCTTTTCTGAAACATAAAATCCGAAAAATAAAATTTACAATATTTGGTGCAAATCATAATATTCTAAACTGTTTTTATTGTCTTTTGGAAAATATTCTCTTTTATAAACCTTTTTTTTTGTTTTTTATTATTTTGTTCATGAATTTTTATTTTTATATTTTTTCCCATTCAATTTGGATTAATGAAAATTACTAAAGGCTTTTAAAAATATTAAAGAAAAAATATTTTATAAAATAAAAAATACTATAATCCTTTCAGATATTCAACAATATTTTAAATTAAAATAAATTAATTTTAGATCTACATACATAAAAAAAAAAAAATAATGGAAATTATAATATTTTACTTAAAGTTTACTTTATAAAATACCAATTTGTAAAAATAAAAGCAATTACTTTTAATTAAAAAAAAATATAATATAATTATAATAATATATAATAATTTTAAATCTTTTAATAATAATTTTTTGTAATTTTTAATTGCAATTAAATCGGATAAATATTTTTTTTAATGTTTAAAATATAAACTTAAATACAATAACAAAATAAAATAATAAAAATGATAAATAAAATAAATAAATAACAGATAAGTGAATGAAAGGGAAAATACATTTTGAAGGAAATCACTTTTCTTTCTTATATACGCGTATTTTACTTTCTTAGAGAGTATTAAAATTTCAGTCTCGATATTTTTTTCCTTTTTGTGTATAGCAATGGCCAAGGGTTATAATTTATACTAGAATTATTGTATATTTTTAACTACATTTTCACCTTCTGCCTTACTGTACACCCAAACTATTGAACATCTCTGATCTCTTAAACATTGACTTACAAAAAATTACATACGTATGTATAATCGATATTTTATGCAATTTTATGTTACTAATTTTATAAAACACGATTTTTATAATAAAATCATTCCTCCGTTTGTAACACCTCAAAATAAGCAAGCTAGAAATACCTTCAAAGGTATGGATTGGATCAAATTCTGAGTCGATTAGGCTTTGTCCGTCCGTCCCTCAGCACTCTAACTCAAAAATGAGGAAAGCTAGAGTATTGAAATTAACACATAATATTTCTGGATCAATTTGTAGGTTCCTTATTTTTTTTGGTTGAGATCCGGCCGAAATATCGGCTAGCTCTCGAAGAACTAACTTTTTGATCTCCACATTCATACAAATTTTTAGAAAGTTCTTCATCGTTACTCTAAAAAAAATAATTTTATGGAAGAACTTTTTTTTGTAGCTCCACCCGTTACGGAGCTACAGGCCCCCAAAGTTCGAAAAAGTTCTGTGTGCACAAGTTGATACAAGTTCTGTAAGGTATAAGTATAATCAATCTGAAAATGCCAAACGATAGCTGCAGTTATGACCTTTACAAATATGTATATAATAAATATATACTTGTTCCGTACGGTGTCTTAATTTACCATTATGCGAAAATGAATTATTGCAAAACTCTTTAACCTCTCTATCTTCTAAACGGTTTAAGTTAGAAACTTGAAATTTTTACAGAAGTAAAAAGTTATTTCATGAG
Organism: Poecilobothrus nobilitatus; assembly: GCA_947095535.1. Classification (NCBI taxonomy): domain Eukaryota; kingdom Metazoa; phylum Arthropoda; class Insecta; order Diptera; family Dolichopodidae; genus Poecilobothrus; species Poecilobothrus nobilitatus. The sequence continues at coordinate 232,865,923 of OX352773.1, forward strand.
ATGTAAGTCGAGCTGTAAGTGGTTCGAAAATAAAAATTCCCTATTTTTAATCACCTGTAACTTGAACACCTATTCAAATGTTTCTAAACTAATACATAAAAATTAAAGCTCCAACATTATAATATGTACTTTTATTTCTGTTAGAAACTTTTCTTAATAATATAGGGTTACCTTAAAATTGACGAAAGTGTGACTTGATTTTTTTTCAAATTTTCTAACAAAGTTCTTTAACGATTTTTTTGAATTTTTTTTTTACTCGATAATTTAAAATTGTTGAAGATACAATGCGTAGTACAAAAAAATGTAAATAAATAAACAACATAACGGTTGCTTGAAGAATTTTTATTTATATGATATTGATAGGGGCATCGGTGGCCTAATGGCTAAGAGCGTATAAAATACGCTGTAAACACCGAGGGAGTGTGGGTTCGAATGCCACACACGTCATAAGAGTTATGCCCCCTTACGACATTTACAGCCATGGCTGTACATGAAAGCCTGTGTAATTTCCTGTCCACATTTATGTAATAAATGATATGTAATAGCATATTTGGATAAGTTTTGGATTGATAATCGTTTTGTGGAAGGTTAGAATCTGCTTTTGAAAAATGTGTAAATATATAGTTTGAAGATTTGTACAACCCATAGTTCTAGAAATTATAAAATTCACCCAAATTTAAAATACCGAAAAATTTAAAAATTAATATTATAAGCAGAGTGACAGACTATGAACATACTAACGGATTCGTACGGGTATTTAAGAGTTGACAAAGGCAAATGTATTCTTCTTCATTTTTATTAATCTTGCAACATTAAAAACTTACAATAATAAAATCTAGCGCAAGACAATTTAACATTTACAAAATGCGATAACAAAATTTTAAAAAAGTTTTATCAATCGGGAAAACTGAAATGAAAATAATAATTAAAAATCCTACTATATGAAATGCTTTTGTTATGAAATATAATTTTATAGGATTTTGAAGTATTTTAAAGTATGATTCAAACTCGGCGTTATACTATTTTTCCAGAATATTTATACATATTATGTGTATGTGTGATTCTGAATTAGCAGTGATTTTAGAGTTAGATTAAAAAACAGGGTTATACGGCTTTTCCAGAATATTTATATATATGTATATTATGTGATATTGTGCATTAGGAGAGATAAATAAAATTAAAAAAAATTATTTTAAATCTACATTCGAGTATATTTTTATTTCAGCATTTTATTTTTTTACATTTTTTTTTTAACTTTTTTCCCTATTCGATATTTTTTTCGCAACATTTTTTTTTTCAACATTGTTAATTCGACATTTTGTTTTTCAACAAATGGGTGTGAGTCTACCCACATAATTTTCTTTGTCGAATAAATTTAGCGCCTTGTTTCACTGTGGCATTTGTGCATATGGAAGCGCCGGCCCTGGATGTGTACCAAAAACTAAAAAACCTAGCTCTTTATTATTAAAATTTCTCTCCTTGTAGCTCAAGCTTCCATACCCAACCTGTTTTCTTTCGCACGTATTTCAAATTAAACTAGCAAATAGTGTATAATATTATAACATATTTTGTTTCACTTGATTTTGTCAATTAATTTTAATAAGATAATTAATAAAATTAACTTCACAGATGTACAACTTCACAGATATACTAAACCTTAGAAACTTTATCTTAAAAAACCAAATTAAAAAACTAAATTTCAAAAATAAAATTCCAACTTATTAAATTTCAATGATAAAAAAAAGAAAAAACCAATAAAAAATTTTCATTTGTATCTTTAACTACTCTGTAGAAATAAACTAAAATTAGAATTCGTCTAAATAAAAAAACAAAATGAAGCAAAAAAGAATGAAAATGAAAACAAAAAGGTAGATGTGCATTTTTTTATATTCAATCACAATTATTAGATTGTACTATCTCTGTACTGTTATAATTGTATTATATTAATTTGTCTTTTTTTTCACCTTGTGAAATTTTCTTCGTACCACTATGAAATTCAATCTTTAAAATTTTCAATTTTCTTCTTTCAGAAAAAAAAAAATTTTTTTTTGTCACCTTTTTAGCCTCTTTCCCAAAAACATTTTGAAAAAATGTGCCTATTTCTTTCACTCTGTTCATCGGTCCGTCTGTCTGTTTGCAAAATTTTACACCGTTAAAAATAAAGCAATTAAATTTTAACCATGGCTAGGTTTCATAAAAAAATTATTAATTAAGAACTTTGTCATGTAGTCCCATCCATTACGAAGCTACGGCGGCTTAAACTTTGAAAAAGCCCTATTTTTAAATGTGTATAGATTTCTTAAGTTTTGATTAAAATTTTTTGAATTTAAAATTACCATTCGATAGGACTATTGTTTACCTTTATAAATCTATTTGAAAATTATGCAATTTTCTAAATTCAGTAAATAAATTTACAGTTAAGTGAAAATCAAATTTTACAAAGTTTTTCTCTCTTCATAACTCCGGCAAGCTTTTAGTTAGATCCTTAAAATTTTAAGAGAAGAAAGATCTGAATGATTAGAAAGATTAGAATGAGCAAATGGTAAGTTGTCTGAGGCAATTTTCAGGCACCAACCCCTGTTTAAGAGCTGTTAGGGCTCAAAAATTGAAATTTTGCTATTTTAAAACACCTGTAACTTGAGCACCTGCAAACATTTTTTCAAAAGAAAAGGCAAAAACTAAAGTTTCGACTTTATAATCTTACATGTGTTAATGGTTTTTGTTAATTGTGTAGAGTTCTCTTAAAATTGATGAAAGTATCTCTTTATTTTTCACATTTTTCCATACTAAATGAAATTCTTAGAGAATTTTTAAATTTTGCTGCAAGTCACAATTCTAAACAGTATTGTCTTTTGGAAATGTGCGCCTTTCAAAACCGTTGGTTTACATTCTGTCTTTTATTTTTCGCTTTAAGTCGTATGAAATCTTTGACCTAAAAAGTTTCCATCTCTTTCTCTTTTTTCGAATATTCCTTTTTTATTTTCATGAACTTAAAAAAAAAATAACACAAACGAATTTTGTTCAATTTAAAAAAAAATTATAAAAAAACAAAGAAAATAAAAGAAAGAAGAGGAAATGAAAACAATAATACTAGTATATAACAGGTTGACAGAAGAATTTAACAGTGTTTTTGAATTGAAACAAATTGTAAATGAAAAAAAAAAAAAAACAGGTTGTACAGATGAAGAACATTATAATATCGCAAGAAATAAAAATATAAAAATAAAAAACAAAATTAAATTACTAATGGAAATTTTGCAAAAGGAAAAAAATAACTTAAAATGGTTTACTCTCCCTCTATTTATAATATAACCAAACGTATTAAAAGTACCAAAAGAATTGAACATATTATTTAAATTTTTTTTATTTTTCAGTTTCATTTACGAATGGAAATTTTTTTTAAATCGATGGTGGTTTTGTTTTCTTCATTCTCTCCGACTCATAAAATTTTTTTTTTTTTTTTTATTATAGTATGGCAATACCTATTTGGTGACACAAAATTCAGTTTAAAATTAGTTTTTGTTTCACGTGTTTTAAGGTTAAATTTAATATTGTGTACATATTATTAACAGAAGGGAAATGAAAGTTGTGCACAATTACGAGTACAATAAGAATAACAATGTTTGAAATTGTACGATTCTTGATTTGAATATTTAATTTAAGAAAATGGTATATTTGATGTTTATTTTCTTTTGTATATGCAAGATTTGTTTCTGCTTTTTAAATATTGTATACATACCTAATATCTATAGATTGTTATATTCAAAAATATTTTTAAATTTATATATTTTTAAATTGAAGTTTACTTTATTAAATTTAATTAAAAAAGCTATTAATTTCGTAATAGTGGTAGTATAAAAAAAAGGTTAACATAGTATAAAAAAGTAAAGGTTCAACGAAGTTATTTTGTATTTTTATAAAAAATAATTTTCATAAAAGATAATGAAAATCAGAGATTTTTTTCAATTTCTACAATCAGTATTCTTGGAATATATGATATAAACTGGTGTTTCAATATAAAGAAAATATTTGACGTGAATGAAAATTTTATCAATAAAATAACTTTAGTTTTTTAGCTGGTTCTTAGATCAAAAAAAAAGTGAATCAGATCAATCTGTATTCATATAATGTAACCCATTTAGTTAAAAAATCAACATAAAAGAAGCCTCCGAATATTGTGTAGGAATTTCTTGCTCTTAAAATATTTTCAAAAGCATGTAGGTGCTAAAATCTTACTTTTCTACTATGACAATTGGCATATTATATGCTTATTACTGATTTAAAAAAAAAAACCAGTAAAGATTAATAGTTTTAATTATTATTTTTCTAAAATTAATTAAAAGAATCTTAATTCAAAAAAAAGGTAAGGAATGGTCAGAAAAGTTAACAAAAGTTTCCAAATTTTTTTAGGGCTAGTTATTGAAGTCATATTAAGATATAAGCCGTTCGGTTAATCTAACAATTTTGTTATGAAATGGTAATGTGATTACAAAACTTTAAAAAGAAAAAATTCCTTACAATGAGTTCCATGATTCTTGATTTAAGTTAACGTTTTTTTTTTTTATACCAAAAATATTAAAATAACTAACCAAACCAAACCAAAAATATAAATGGTTATATTAATCAATTAAATGGAACAACCAATAGGGTTTGGTAGATATACTTAATTGCAAATTGAAAATCACAAAATACAAAATTAAAAACACAAATCTTCAAATTTTAAAATCCTAAAAATTTCATTATGTATATTACAAAATCCCATATTTTGAAATTTCATTCTCGCCCATTAAATTATTACTAAGAGCACGTCGTATTATAATATAGATATTCTGGAAAGAGCGTATAATGCTGATTTTGTAACCACCTATTTGTAAAATATCTCCGGATTGAAAATTTTAAATATACATAGTTCTGAAAAATGTATTTTTTTATCTGATTTTATATTTAACTCTACCCTCCTTAATTATTTTTTTTACATATAATATTTCAACAAAAATCGTTAAAACTAGGAATTTTAGAACTTTTAGGAACTGCCGATTCCAAACTGTCTCTAAATTGAAACCCTGATTTTGGAACCAACTCTAAAACCACTACTACGGACTTTTAAATTAGCGTTTTTCAAAATGTTAACAATAATATTATAATCTTACTAGAAAATCCCCTGTGCAATTGCACAATTTCTATAGATTCAAAAACATTTACGGTATCATACTGACTCCCTTAATAAACTACCTAAAAATTTCATATTTACATCAGCACCATTAAAAAAACTTTGGAATCACTTACTTACTTGATGTAATAGAAAAAAACATAAAACAAATCTAAACACATAAAATTAAAAATGTTAGGTACAGTTTATTAATTTTTTCTCACCGTTTTTTTGTGGGGGTAATTTTTGACAGTTTTTTAATCATTGAGAAAAAATGGTCCAAGCAAAAAACACATTCAGGGTAAAAGTTCGTGCCGATATCTCAAAAATTGTTTGAAACACATGTATAAAGTGCACAATAAAAATCGGCGAAAAGCCAACCAACACCAACCGCTACGACATTTTTTTTTTTTGTTACATTTAAAACAATCCCAATAATCGAAATAATTTTAATATTTGTTAAAATTTTACCAGACTCTCTATTTTTTTTTAGTTTTAAAAAAATTTTTTTATGTCGATGAAAAACAGTGGTTTTCGCCGCGAAATTACTTGAATTACCAAAACTACTTTCAAGTCTTTTGCTTTTATTTTTTTTTGCTTGAAAAAAATTTGCTGAGTTTATTTTATTTAAATGTACTTTGGAAGAGGTCTTTGGTATATTTAATAAAAGATTCATGTCTCTGATAATGAAATTTCATAAATTTTTGGGGGCTTTTTTTTTGTGAGGGTCGTTTTCGACAGCATTTTAATTTAATGGTCTAATAATAAATTAGTACAAAATTATGAATCTATTGTGAGAGAAGGCTTCTAAAATGATATTTTCTATGTTATTTTTTCTTTTTTTTTAAGAAAAATATCCATTTCTATAATATTTAGTAAGTTTCTGATTTCTGTTATGAAATACAATTAGCTAAGTCTGCCGAATTTTATATTAATAAAAAAATTCGAATATTTTATGTTATCAAATTATAATATCAAAAATGCAGCTTAAAAAATCAAAATTCCAACATAAATAAACAAAACTACTTTAAAGTCTGCTGCGAAGCTGTCACCAGCTTTTATAATAGTGAAAACAAAATAAAGAATAAAATCGGCCTATTATTTGTTTCTTATAAATATAAGGTTTACTATAAACTTTGCTCTTTTCACTTTCAAGTCTTTTAATTTTATTAAGAGTATTTTTATTTTTTTCAAAACAAAAAGTCATTTGAAAACTGCCAACAGGAGATTAATAATTTATTTTTAATTTATCGCTGCGACCAGTTCATAATGGATGTGGCGGTCAAATTTAAAAATTAAAAATTTGCTTTAAATTTTTGTCGAAAGTACTTTTTAAAAAGTAAAAGTTTGTGTCTCTGATAAGACTTTTAGTCGAAGATTTATGTCTCTGACAATAAAATTTTAAATTATTAAATAAATATACAGAAATATCATCATTGCCAGTTCAGTTTACATTCAGTGTGTGTGGTTTATTATAGATCTGGCCAACATCTTGTGTGTATAATATTGTGTATATTATCAGAAATTCAATCATTAATTCCTGGTATTATATTATCTGATCTGATTAATAAATCTTATTTTTTTCCACGGCTAACAATATTATTAGTGGTCTAATAATAAATTAGTACAAAATTATGAATCTTTTGTGAGAGAAGGCTTCTAAAATGATATTTTCTATGTTAGTTTTTTTTTTTTTTTTAAGGAAAATATCCATTTCTGTAATATTTGGTAAGTTCCAGACTTCTGTTATGAAATATAATTAGCTAAGCCTGCCGAATTTTATATTAATAAAAAAAATTTCGAATATTTTATGTTATGTTTTATGTTAAAAATATAAATTTCAACGTAAATAAACAAAACTATTTTAAAGTCTGTTACGAAGTTTTTACCAGCTTTTATACTAATGAAAACAAAATCAAGAATAAAATCGGCCTATAATTTTTTCTTATAAATATGAGACTTACTATAAACTTTGCTCTTTTCATTTTCAGGTGTTTTAATTTTATTAAGAGTACCTATTTTTTTTTTTTTTTCAAAACAAAGATTGAAAACGCCAACAGAAGATTAATAATTTATTTTTAATTTACCGCTGCGACCAGTTCATAATGGATGTGGCGGTGAAATTTAAAAATTAAAAATTTGCTGAATTTATTTTTATTGAAAATGTGTTTTTTATGTATGTACTTCACCTTTTTTGACTGTACTAACTTTTATAACTTTTAATGAACGGTTTGTGTCTCTGATAATACTTCTAGTGGAAAATTTGGTCTCTGGTAATAATATTTACTAAATTTATTTATATTTTTAATTAACGGTTTGTGTCTCTTGATAATACTTTGAGTCAAAGATTTGTGTCTCTGGTAATAACATTTTAAATTATTAAATAAATATACAGAAATATCATCATTGCCACTTTAGTTTACATTCAGTGTGAGTGTTTTATTATAGATATAAAATATATTTTTTTACATGTTGGCAAGGTCTCGCCAACATCTTGTGTATTATATTATAGATTTATGTAAAAATGGAATTTATCGAAAAATATGATTTAAAGCAATCTAAAATTGGATTTAATGAATTCCGAATTATTTTAAGAAAGTTTTTCTTGAAGGTTTTTTCTCTCCTCAAGTCATTATGATTTTTGAGTTGTCAGTGTATTCTTGGAGATACGGATGGTTTTTTAAAATAACGGTAATAAGTTAAAACATCTGATTTTAAAAAAGTATTCTAAAATGAAAAAAAAAATGTCTTTTTGGACTCATTTTGAAAAGCTTTTAATAATGTGCTAAAAATAAAAGTTTTCGGATTGAACAAATATAATAGATCTTATATTATATAGAGGTTTTAATATACCTTTTGTTTTTAAGGAAACTCTATCTCTATCATCCAGCTACCATGTAGAGTTATCAAGATGGCGAAATACAGCTTACGTAAATTCGTTTGTCATACGAACGTCCCGTTTGTGGAATCATATACCATCGCATGTGTTCCCTAAAGTTGGTAATTTATAAGTGCACGATTTACTTAAGTTTAAGATGAATATTAACATCTTTCTTCAAAATATCTCTCCAAATTTCTCTACCTATCCCCCAAATTTGCCAATTCCAATTTCCCCAATTATCCTTCCCATATCTCTATGCACAAAACCAAGCTGTTTGTTTCTATTAAAGGTTCCATCCTAAAGTTTGGTTTTAAAAGGGGGGTGGTTTTAGTTGGTTAAAGTTCAACACTACCTTGAGGAACCATTCCTCTTGGTGACTTTAGAAGTTTTCCACCAACCCTCCCAAAAAAAAAAACTAAAGCTTCCTAAAGGACAAGGTAAAATTAAAAGGTTTCTCAACAAAATTATTTTTTAACGAGATCTATCCATGATTAAAATTTCTTCACTTTATCTCAAACGGTAGTATGAAAGTAATTAGGATTTTTTTTTACAAAAGTGAAGAAAAATCTAAAGGAGATTTTTCATATTTAAAAAAAAAAACAAAATCCTGATATTTATTGAATCAATTTTATATTAAAGCATGATAATGGAAAACATTTAAACCACTTTAAATTGAAAATAACAAAAAATATAAAAGTTTACGATAACTTTAGTTTATTTTTTTCCAAATATTTTTTTCTTTTGATTTTATTAGGTAATATCTTGCGCAATATGTACACTAGAAACAATTTTTGTTAAATCGATTCGATTTTCTGAATAAAAATTAAATATGTAGTTATTTCATTTACATATTTATGAAATATGCTAAAATTTAATACTTTTAACAATACATACAATAACAAATCAGTTACGAAAAAAATCCGTAATTTTTCATATGAAAACAACCTACCTATACTTTGCTATATGTACAATAGTACAATATTTGTCCAAAAGTCCAATAGTACTAAATGTTTTATAATTTATTGTCTGACCAAAGAAGGGTTTGTTTTGTGTGTTAAAGTATATCTTATTCATAGAAGGATCGTTCACGTTCCGCTCTTTCATTATATCCTCTAATGATCCCCCCTATACTCTTTCAAAGAAATAAAAAAATATTACAATTCCTATAACGACATGAACTGTCTTTCATTTTACAATAACTTTTAAAACGATTAAAGCATGTTATCGATTTTCTTTCAACGTGAGTTAATTGTAAAATACTAGTTTAATAATTGATATTCACCAAAGGATAATTTTCATGGTTTCATTAAGTTTAAAGATTTTATAAACTTTTAAGGGATTCAATTTTAAATTGGTTTTTTTTTTTTTGTTTTGTTGGATTAAAATTTTTTAAAAAAAAATAAAAATAGGTTTTTCCAACTGATTGAAGTTTTTTTTAAATAAATCTTTAATTTTAATTCAAATGAAATCCTATGATCTACAATTTAAATTAAAAATTTTAGCTTAATACGTTTTGAGACTATATGAAACATCAATATTAAGTGAAGGATTTTATTTCATCATTTTTGTAATTTTGAAAAGGAAGAGAACCAAAATGTGGACAAATAAAGTTTTTTTTAGATCATTAAAGGAAATGTTTGCATACTTATATGATGATGACATTCAAGTTATATTCTACCGCCGCAATCAATTCCATCAGTCAATCAAAACGATTTATAAAAATTATTTAAAATCGGATTAATGTATAAAATTTTACAAATTCTAAATATACCTATCTTTTATTCAAAAATAATTTTTAAATTATCTACAAAAATACATTATTACTAATTACTATACTCTTCAAAAAAAAAAAATCCTTAATTCAATTAAATGTCCTTTTTTATTGAATCTCTATATTCAAGTAAGTGTTTATTGATTTCTTTGGTAATTACTAAATAAAATTATCACTTAAATTTCATTTCCCTTATAATATGGTTTTCCCTTATGTGATTTTAAGGAAAATATCCTTAGATAAAACATTATACTATAAAATATCCAGAGTAAATTTAATGTAAATCAAAATATGTATACTTAAAAATAAAAATAACAATAAATAAAATTAAAAATAAATATAGAAAAATATTTGATATCTATTTACGTAATACGTAGACTGAAATAGATTTTTTTTTAGTATTTTTGTCCTAGATTAGATCTTATATTATTTACTTTTTATTTTTTTTTTTTATTTTGATTTCATTTTATTTCAGATTTTTGTTTTTTTTTTTCAATTATCACGAAAAAGTAGTTATTTTCTACTTTGATTATCCTGATGATGAATAGTGTAATGAGATAATCAAGTTAATTCAATGAAATAATTTTTGATGATATACTTGATGTCATCCTTAAGTACATTATTTGTGCGTTTTTTTTTTTTATTACTATATATTTATATAAATTTATATTATGTACTTGTATATTATATAACATTTAATGTTAGGTAATTTAATATATCCAATATATTCACTGTGTCTATGATGATTGTTGAATATTTTCTACTGTTTGCTACACTATTGAGTATGTCTGTAGTATTTATAGTATCTTAAAAGCATTCCTTTGTTTTTGTTTTACTGGACAAATAGTGATTTAAGGCGAAAATATTTTGTTAAAAAACGAGGAAGAGTGCAGTAGAGTAGACTGTGTCAACTCTGGGATACCCGTATGAACGTAATATATCCTGTTTCTATAAAACTTGATCATCTTTTAAAAACATTCAGAGTTTTAGTACCGAACTACAGAGATATATTTATGTAAATTGTGGAGTTGTATGCTACCCGAACCCGTCACACCACCACAACCAAATTTTGCAGAAGTTGTTGCCATAAAACTTGATCATCACTCGCAAAATTTCAGATACCTAGATTGAACAGACACTGGGTTATTTCTTTTTAAAGAAAGACGTTGTATGGCAGCTACCCGAACCCGGGGACAGAAAATGCTGGAGTTAAATAGCAAAACTAACAATTTTACAAAAGTGACGTAAAACAATTTTCAGCCTCCTAGCTCCTCTATTTTTTGAGTTATAGTGCGGACGGACACTGAGTTCTTTTCATTTAAAAAGATATTTTGTATGGCAGCTACCCGAACCCGTCGTACCAGCACAACCAAATTTTGTAGAAGTTGTTGTTGATCATAAAACTTGATCATCATTTGCAAGATTTCAGACGCCTAGCTTTATTAACTTCCAAGAGGTGCAAGAAGCCTGAACCGGCTGTTCTAGGCCAAACGAATTTTGCAAAAGTTGTTGGTATATAACTCGACACTTCTTTACTAAATTTCAGATTCCTAGCTTCAATAAACACTGAGTTATTCTCATTTAACCGGATAAGTTGTATGGCAGCTACCCGAACCCGCCGCACCACCACAACCAAATTTTACAAAAGTTGTTGCCATAAAACTTGATCATCATTTGCAAAATTTCAGACGCCTAGCTTCATTAGGTTCCAAGAGGTGCAAGAAGTCTGAACCGGCTGCTCTAGACCAACCAAATTTTACAAAAGTTGTTGGCATGTAACTCGACACCTCTTTACTAAATTTCAGATTCCTAGCTTCAATAAACACTGAGTTATTCTCATTTAAACGGAGAAGTTGTATGGCAGCTACCCGAACCCGCTGCACCAGCGCAACCAAATTTTACAGAAGTTGTTGCCATAAAACTTGATCATCATTTGCAAAATTTCAGAAACCTAGCTTGAATAGATACTGAGTTATTTCTATATAAAGATAGAAGTTGTATGGCAGCTACTCGAACCCGCCGACCGAAAATGTTGGATTTAAATAGCAAAACTAACAATTTTGCAAAAGTGACGAAAAAAATTTCAGCCCCCTAGCTCCTTTATTTTTTGAGTTATCGTGCGGACGGACGGACGGACGGACGTACATGGCTTAATCGATTCAGAATTCGATTCTGAGCCGATCCATACCTTTGACACTATATCTAGCTCGACTCCTTTAAGGTGTCACAAACGTAATGGCAAATTTATTATACCCTTGAACATAGTTCATACGGGTATAAAAAGAGAAATAGAAACTTTTCAATTTAATGTCCGTATACATATCATGTTTTTTATTTTTTTTGTAATAATAATGATGCTGACATATTTATGTTTTTTTTTTTTTAAGCATATAAACAACTATTTTATTATGCATAAGTACATAAAATATATTTAAGTATATTTATTTTTAGTATAATATCTATTCTATGTCATGTAACATTCTGAAATCCCAATTGAAAGTTGAATTGATTAGATGAATGGTTAATTTTATGATTTAAATGTTGGTTTTAAAGTAATTAATCTTATTAAGTTGCTGTTTATTTATTTTAGATATATTTAGATATAAGATGTAATTTTTTTTTTTTAGATTTTAAATTTATCAATTTAATATCTTTTATAGCATTGAGTTTCAAGGGTTCAATAAACAATGTACCGTGCAAACTTCATATTCTTACATACTTTAGGAAATAATTAATAAAGAAAAGACTGTATTAAGAAAGTAAGATATTCTTTTCGTTTTCTGATTTTTAACTATCTAAAACTAAACCCTTCATTAAGCCTTCTAACTAAACCCTTCATTAAGCCGAGAATGGGGTACAATGCAAACATTTGAGCAGGAGCTCCAGAATTAGAATTGGCATATCTAGGCAATGCAAAATAGTGCAATGTGTTTAAAAAATGATCCTATTGCAACTTCAACTTTGGCTTCACTAGGTTATCGAAGTGCCGTTAGAGGATTTACTATATTTTTTAGATATTTTGTTGATATATAGGAAACTGTTCAGAAGAAATTAAAATCTTAATGCCTTCTCGTAAAAATTTCAACCGAGATACAAAGAGATAACGCAGACTAACTATTATACGTTACGGATTCACAGATGGTTTATTTCCTCACATGGAAATTCGTATGTAATGGAAATTGCGTTATAACTTGCCAGCTACAGTATTCCCAAAAGTTGGCAACCATAACGTGAATAATCATGTATATAATATTGTTAAATTCAAGAAGAACATCATTATTTTCTAGTTTTTTTGTACATGCATACATATACATATACACGCATATACAAGCATACACACACTCACACACAACTCAAAAAGACGTCACGCTAAAAAAATATTGTCCAGATTTCTACGCACCGAAGTAATGTATATTTGCAAATATCTCCGGAATAAATTTTTGGTATGAAAACAATACCTATCCTATATGTTCATGTATGCGGTCAATAAAAAATTAAATAATTTGCATTAAATTTTATATTTGGTTTTAAATTAAAATGGTATACATCTTAAGAAAAGGACTTTCAACCAAATGTTTTTCTTAAAATATTATTGACTTCATTTTTAAGAAAATATATTATCTTATAATAGAAAGTAAAAATAAATATTTTGATGAATAAAAAAAAAAGTTTTTAATTCAAATAAATAAATTAGGTCAAATAGTACATAAATTTTACCTCTCAAATTTTCCGACTTTAAGTTATTTGTTTTTATCTCGTTTTTTTTTTTATTTAAACTTTTTCAACAAAAGTTTCGTAGAAAATAAAACAGTAAAATTTTAACAAAAACAAAAGGAAATAAATAAATATTTTATATAGAAAATTTAATTTTTTTTTTTTATAAACTTTTTAATTTATTATTTTTTGTAGACATCATAATATTATGATATAATAAACCAAGGAGAGATAAATTTAAAAAAATTTTTTAAGTTTAAATTTTTCTTGCAAAACTAAACACGATTTATTCATTTTACGTTGAGACACGTCTTATTTTTATACAATTATTATTAAATTTTGTGTAAGTTTGAATCAACGTTTTAGTAATCTGTAAAAGTTTCAAAATGATTTAAAATTTTAAGCTGTTAGAATAACCGTTTTAATGCTTTTATGTCAAATAATTATAGCCGCTATACAGGCTGAATGTTTTTTTTTATACCCGTACGATAGGATCGGGTATAATAAAATTACTCCTCCGTTTGTAACACCTCGAAATAAGCGAGCTAGATATACCTTCAAAGGTATGGATCGGATCAGAAAAAAATTCTAAGACTTTTGAGCCATGTCCGTCCGTCCGTCCGTCCGTCAGCACGCTAACTCAAAAACTAAGAAAGCTAGAATCTTGAAATTTACACAAAATATTTTGGGAGTAATTTGTAGGTTCCCTATTTTTTTTGGTTGAGTTTGGACCAAGTCTTAGGGTAGCTCTCGAACACCTAACTTTTAGATCCCCACATTTTTTTTGCAATAGAGCTATGAAATTTTAACTACTGATAGATCTCATAAAAATATTAATTTTATTTTTAATAACTTTTTTTTGTAGCCCCACCCGTTACGGAGCTACAGCTCCCCAAAGGTTCAAAAAAGCTCTATATTTAAATTGTTATAGCACAAGTTGTATAAGGTATATCTTCATTTTGAAAACGTCAAACGATTACTACTTTTATTAGCTTTAAAAGTATATATACAATAAATATATATTTGTGGCATACGGTGTCTTAATTTACCGTTATGCGAAACTAAAAGTTTGCAAAATCCTTTAACCCTTCTATCTTCTAAACGGTTTAAGTTGGAAACGTTGGATCTTTGAAAATAAGTATGAGTCATTTCAGAATTTTTTTTTGTATCACCAGGAGCTGTAGCTTAGGAGCTGTAAGGAGTCAAAAACTGAAAATTTCCTATTTTTAAACACCTGTAACTTGAACACCTGTTAGAATTTTTTTGAAGTAATACACAAAAATTAAAGCTTCAACATTATACTCTTATTTCTGTTAACAACTTTTTTTAATAATATAGGGTTACTTTATAATTGACGAAAGTGTTACTTGATTTTTTCAAATTTTCTAACAAATTTCTTCAACAAATTTTTTGCATTTTGTTTTACTCGATAATTTGAAATTGTTGAGGATATAATGCGTAGTACAAAAAAATGTAAATAAAGAAACAACATAACGGTTGCTTGAAGAATTTTTATTTATATGATATTGATATACATACATACTTATATAATATCATGTTTATTTACATATCGTATATGTCACTAGTGAATGAATGATAAGAGTATATATGTATATTATATAGCGCCGTATTTACATACATATATGTATTTTATTGTACTTATAAGAAATTATTCTGTCAATGGAATATTTAAATATAATATAATATTTAAAATTATATTTACTATTTTGTACTAAGTAAATTTAATATACATTTACCGCTTAGTATTAAATGGTACTATAGAATATTTGAAAAAGTTTTGGATTGATAATCGTTATGTGGAAGGTTAGAATCTGCTTTTGAAGAATGTACATATAAACATATAGTTTGAATATATGTACAACCCATAGTTCTAGAAATTATAAAATTCACCCAAATTATTTTAAAATACTAAAATATTAAAAAAATAATATTGTAAGCAGAGTGACAGGCTGTTAACATACTAACGGTTCGTACGAGTATCTAAGAGTTGACAAAGGCAACTGTATTCTTCCTCGTTTTTATTGTAAGTTTTCATTTCAAAAGTGATGCTCAACCAGAAGTTTGACTTAAAAAAATTGAAGTTAAAAAAACTTGAATTAAAATTTTAGCGCTTTGATATGACGTTAAAAAGACGAATTTATTTATGCCTTTAATACTTTAACTGAAGACTGTTTTACAGTGGATATTTTTTATTTTAAGCGAAGACATTTTTACTTTAAATGAAAGTATTTTTACTTTAAGTGTATGCATTTTTACTATAAGTGAAAATAGTTTTACTTCATTAATTTACGTCATATAAATATTTTAATATAGGTACATATCAGGTACATATATATTTGGACCAGATATATATGTATTAGATATACATTATTATTTGTATGTATATTGTATATATTTTTATATCCGTACGTTATTCTCAGGTATATTAAAATTTATCCTCCGTTTGTAACAGCAAGTGTATGAAATACATATATGCTAGATATCGCTCAAGTGTATGAACTGGATCCGAATTAAAAAATTTAAGCATTGTCAACCGTCCGTCCATGAGCACGATAACTCAAAAACTAAGAAAGTTGAAGTTTTGAAATTAACAGAAAATATTTTTGGATAAATTTCTAGGTTCCCTATTTTTTGTTTGAGATCTGACTAAAACTTTCCGGGTAATTTTCGAATTTTCTAACTTTTTCAAGTTGGAATTTTTCATACAATTTCCTGTATAATAAAAATTTATATGAGTTTTTTTTGTTTTTTTTTTTTTGTACTTTTGTATCTATTATAAACCACGGTTCCAGAAATTTTAAAACTCACACAAATTATTTTAAAATAATGAAAATGGTAAACTTATTTAAGAGTTTTTTGATGCTTCATTTTTAGTTCATTCCCCTGCCATATAAATGTAACAAGCAAATTACACAGCTTTTTCTTTTCAGGAGTGGCTGTAAATGTCGCAACGCGGAGTTATTCTTACAATTCGTGTGTGGGATTCGAACCCACACTCCCTCGGTGTTTACAGCGTATTTTATACGTTCTTACCCACTAGTTCACCGAAGACCCTATTTAAAAGTTAACAAGGGCAAATATATTCTTCATCGTTTTACTTAAACTTTTATTATAAATATCTTCACTTAAATTAAAAAATTTTCAGTTAAAGTAAAAATATCTTCAATTCAAGTAAAACTGTTTTCATTTAAACTAAGAAACGTATAATAATATTATAATTTTAATATGTGTTATACAAAATAATGGACCTGTATATAAAATAAATTAAATTTGAAAATTTTTAATTTTATTTACAAAAAATAATCTACAATATTTACATTTTACAAAGTTAAAATATTGGAAAACTTTTTCAATGTCAATTTTCCGATACAAATGAATTCCAATTATTGAAAACTTGATCATTGTGAAAGAAATAAAAAAAAATAAATATTTTCTTTTCAAAATAAAAAGGAAAATTTTAAATTGGTTTGAGTCAAAACCAAACAAAATTTAAAAGAAAATTCTTAATCATAAGGATAAAAAAATATAAGAAAAATTCAGATAAATATCATGGGTTTTCAAAAATTCTTAGAAATTGATATTGCAATTTATAATACATAGCTACATTTTAAATTTGTAGGTAGGTAAAGATACTTATGAATATAAAAGTTTAAGGAATTTTTCCTAAGAAATCTTATCAATAAAATATACAATATTTAAATTAAATACAATGTAAATAAAAGAAATTGTAAATTTGAATACGAAAAAAAAAAAAATTGGCTTTAATAAAATTCATAGAATTCATTATATCAACAAATACCTAGCAGCTATACGTATTATAGATCCTTTTTTACTAGACCAAAAAAAAAAAATTTCCAC
Source organism: Poecilobothrus nobilitatus (assembly GCA_947095535.1). Taxonomy (NCBI): domain Eukaryota; kingdom Metazoa; phylum Arthropoda; class Insecta; order Diptera; family Dolichopodidae; genus Poecilobothrus; species Poecilobothrus nobilitatus. The sequence goes on from OX352773.1 coordinate 232,883,317, forward strand.
ACTATTTTTAAAAAATCGAATAATTTTCTTTTGATAAATTTAACATTTAGTGTATTTTCTATTAAAATGTTGAATGAAATTTTTTTTTTTCGTTTGTTAATGTTTATTTATAATTTTCCAAATTTTCTTTTTTACGTCTTCCATTTCATTTTTTAAAAGGTTTGTATATATTTTCTAAAAGGAAAAGTATTAAATAACGTTGTTGTTTAAATATGGGTGTAATAAATGCCAGTAAATTTTACGGGGCATACATAATATTTTGAAAGAAAGGTTGGATCTTAAAAAAGATGGGTCTTAAAATAGAAAAATAGAATAGTTGGGATGGAAAAGATGGATCTAAAAAAGAAGCGTCTCTAACCTAAAGATTTCATTCAAATTAATTTCTTTTTTATCTTACTTCAATTATTTTTCTATAGTTGCAAGTTAAAATTATTTTAACCGGAAAATTTTGATTAGTATAATGATATGATATCATTAAAATCCTCTAGATACATAAAATTGACTCTTTTATTCTCGCAACATTTTGAAACTCTCTCACCTGTTAAGAAAGGTACATTATTCGATACCTTGATTTTCTTAGTTAGAATGCAATATAATTATAATTCTTTTTTGTGGATATCATACAACTTTTTTTAGCACATTTTCCAAATATTTTTAAAAAAATTTGCTAATAAGTTTCACTCTGCCCTTTCAACTGTTGCTCTATTAATAAAACCGCCTGTCTACACCGTTTAAGATAGATCAATGGAATTTTAATCATGGTATTATATTATTAAAATGGTCGTATGAAAAAAAATGATGTTGTGAAACAACTTTTTTATGTAGCCTCACATATTATGAGACTACATTCCTTCAATGTTGAGAAAAGCTCTATTTTCAAATGTATTGGTATATTTAAGATTCTGATTAATATTTTTCAATTTGGAAACGCTATATGGCAAGTCATTTTTTTCATATTTAGCTTTAAATCAGTGTCAAAATTATACAATTTTTTGAATATTAGGATATATAGATTTTCCGTATACATTTTTAGCATATAATTTTGTAAGATTTTGTCTCGTAATCTCCGATGCGATTTTAGTTAGAACTTTGACAGAAGAAAGCCTTTGAGTATTAGCATAAGTTATCTCAGAAATTTTTTTTTGCTTATCTTCCCTGTTTCAGAACTATCAGCGTACGTTCACATGGAATGCATGTCTGTGGATTCAAAATTTTGATTGGTTGAAAACATAATATATCGTATTCATGGCATGTTCTTCCTTTCGCACATTTAGGAAGTAAAAATTTTTGCATCCGCTGTAACATGGAAACAAGAACCATATTATTCAAACGTCAAATAATGTATTTGTTTCTTTTATGTTTTGTTTGAAAACGAAAAAAAAAAGGTAGAATGTAAACCAACGGTTTTTAAAAGCGCACATTTCCAAAACTCAATACAAACTGTTTAGAAGTGTGACTTACACAAAAATTTGAAAATTTCATGTAATAAGAAAAAACGTGAAAATAGGACATTTTTGAAATTTTGAGGGGCCGTAAGTCCGGAATCCTTTATAACTAAGAAAAGCCGTTAACACACGTAAAAATATATTATTGAACCTTTAATTTTCATGTCTTGCCGAAAAAAAATTTGTACAGGTGCCTAAGTTACAGGTGTCTAAAAATAGCAAATTTTCAATTTTTGAGGCGTAATAACTCTTAAAAAGGGGGCGCTACCAAAAATTTTCTGAGGAAACTTATACTAATTCTAAAAGTTCTTTCTTGTCTCAAAATTTCAGGTTCCTATCTAAAGGGGTGCCGGAGTTATGAAAAAAAAAATTTCATGCAAAATGTGGTTTTCACATAACGGTAAATTTAAATAGTAAATTACAAAATATTACATAATTTTGATACTGTTTTATATAGATAATAAAATTTTCGATCTTCTGGCGGTTTTAGATTGCAAAATTATTACGCATAGCCCGAGATATATACATCTGAAAATGGGGCTTTTTCGCAATTTTGAAGAGCTGCAACTTTGGAACCCTTTACAATTAAAATAAACCTTTAACACACGTAAAAATATATTATTGTAGCTTTAATTTTTATATATTGCATAAGTAAAATGTTTACAGGTTCCTAAGTTACAGGTGTTTAAAAATAGCAAATTTTCAATTTTTAAGCCCTAATAGCTCATAAACAGGGGGTGGTCCAAAAAAAATTTCTGAGCAAACTTATACTAATTCTTAAAGTTCTTTCTTGCCTCAAAATTTCAAGCTTCTATCTAGAAGCGTGCCGGAGTTATGAAAATAGAAAAATCATGCAAAATTTGGTTTTCACATAACGGTAAATTTAAATACTAAATTTAAAAAAATTATACAATTTTGATATTAATTTACAAAGATAAAAGAAATACCTGTCGAATGACGGTTTCAGATTGAAAAAATCTTAAGCAGAACATAAGATATATGCATTTAAAAATAGGGCTTTTTCAAAGTTTGAGGGGCTGTAGCTCCGTAATGGGGGGGGCTACATGAAAAAGTTGTTCCACAAAATTATTTTTTTTATGAGACCTACCCATGGTTAAAATTTTTTTTCTCTATCTTTAACGGTGTAGAAGTTTTGTAAACAGACGGACGGACGGACGGACAGAGTGAAACTAATAAGCATATTTTTTCAAAATTTTTTTGGAAATGTGCTAAAAACACAATAGCTATTCATACGTATTTAATTTCCTAATTTGAACTTCAAAATAATCGTCTTGTAATAATGTCAAAACAATAAAAAAAAAAAAAAAATCACCCGGTAAAATAAGTCAAAATAAAAATTTATCGCTTACGTGCATGCCTATGAACGAACGAGCGGATACATGTTGAATGCAAACTACTGGTTAATATTTCCGAAGAGTATGCGAAGACTAACCGAAATATGTTTTGCATCTACAAGCATGCATCGCATGTGAACGTACCCTAAGATGTCAAAAACGGAAAAGTAGCTATTTTCAGACACCTCTAACTTAGGCTTCTGTGCAAATTTTATCGAAGCAAAAATTCAAAGGTTCAACATTATATCGTTGCAATGTCATATGTTACTTATGCTAAATTGTGTTCTTTTTATATTGATGTATAAAGCTTAACAAATTTCCTATCGTTGTACGTTTTTAAATTGTTAAACAGAACTTGAGATATAAATATTTGAAAAGAAGCTTATTTTTGCAAATTCGTGTAATTCCTAATGGGTAATTAAAGCTACAAAAAAAGTTGTTCTAAAACAGTAATTTTTTTCATAAGATGTATTCATGGTTAAAATTTAATTGCTCTATCTTAAACGATGTATAGTAGTTTTGTAAACAGAAGGACGAACAAACTGAATCTGATAGATAAACAAATTTTGTTTGGAAAGGGTATATTAAAAAATATATGGAAAATATGTTTAAAATTGCGAGTTGAAGCCCAAAATTCGATAAAAACTACTAATTTTAATAAAAAAATCATAACAAAAACTTAAAATGTATTTATAGGCATTTTTCGTGAAAACATGAAAAAAAAGGAAAAAAAAATTATACCTACTTATTTATTTTTATTTTTATCTTTCAAATTTTGATAGAAAGTCAAGGGGAGAAACATTTATTTTATTATAGTACTAGCAGAGTACCCGGCGTTGCCCGGAGTATTGGTTTTATGAAATAAAAATTATTAACTTTTGTTTCTGCGTTAATATAATTTAATTAATATAGTTAACTTATTACCATGCATTTACAGATGCTGGTAGTTTATATTATATTTTTTTTTATTAGATCTAGTTAAATTGAATAAACAGAGTCAAGAATTAGAGACAATTCTTCTACAAAAAATTTTTAAAGGAATCAATAATCTATTGAGTACACAATTACGGCGAAGTGAATCTCCACAATATATTCGTTAATACCGAAACATAAAATTGCATTTCAATTATAAAAGACCATAATGTAATACATTTTTTTTTGTAAGTAATGTCACTTCATGCTTTTGGAGAATTATCCTTTTAACCACATTTTGAAAAATTTGTTATTAAGTTCGCTCTGTCCCTCCGTCTGTTAAAACTTATATACTGTTTAATAAAGAGCAATGAAATATTAACTATGCATAGGTCTCTTAAAAGAGTAATGTTGTAGAACAACTTTTTTATGTACCCTCATCGTTGGAGATCCTACAGCACCGACAGCTCTTCAAATTTTGAAAAAACTTCTTTTTAAATGCGTACATTTCAGGTTCTGTTTAACATATTTTCAATATAAAAAATACATGATTGTTTTTTACCTTTATAAATCAACCAGAATTTTTTTACGTTTAGTTTTCTAATTATGTTTCCAAATTGATTGGCTAAAAATATGTGTAAAAATTGTATATGGATAAGAATGTAAGGTTTTCTGTTCTTTAAATATGTATGTACTCATTTTTGATTAAATGATGTACAGAAATGTGAATATGTTTTCCAATTTAATTGATTAAGTTTATAGTATTTTTAAATATACGGATATTATACATACTATATGTACATATTTCAATGATATTTTATGGGAAACATGTTATACACATGCATCTTATATAGGTAGATCACTTGTAAAGACCACATGTAAGTAATGCATTTGTGAATGATGACATGATGATTGTCTAATGTAGGAGATTGTTTCTGCTTTTTAACAACGGCCGAAAACGTTATGTTGTTAAGACTTAAACACAGTATTCTTAAGATACTTAATAAGGTTACTTTAATTACTGTTCTATATTAGAAATTTGCATTGAAAGGTTTTTATGGAATATTAGAAACAGTATAGATAAAAGTAAAGAGTGTTGGAAATATCTTTTTAATAATAATAACAATACACAAAATTAGGCAAAATATTATTAATATAAGTGCCGTTCGAAAATGGGTTAACCAACGTTAACAAACATTTTGTCATCCTGCCAAATTAGACAGAAATTAGAAACAAAATTTTTTTTTTGACAGTCTATCGTGTCGAAATGTGTTAATGTATCACAACAAAATTTATTGAATGAGTTTATCTGCCAAAGTGCAATACTTGTTCAAATTTTCAATTGGTCAAATCGTTTAAGCACAACAACAAAAAATGAGAATTGCATGGCCTGAAGCCTGATGGGTTAATGTATCGTAACCAAATCAACTCAGAAAGCTTTTGTTATAAAGACCTACACTTTTGTAAATTTTCAACTCAATTGGTAAAACCGTTCAAGTGCGACAGCGAAGAAATTAAAAAATGTTATTGAGCCCTGGTGCCGAAACGGGTTAATGGATCGTAACCAAATCACCTCAGTGAGCTCCTGTGGTAAAGAGCTACACTTTTGTAAATTTTCAATTCAATTGGCAAAACCGTTTAAGCGCGACAACAAAGAAATTGAAAAATTTCATTGAATCCTGGTGCCGAAACGGGTTAATCGATCGTAACCAAATCAACTCAGTAAGCTCCTGTTGTAAAGAGCTACACTTTGATAAATTTTTAACTCAATTGGTCGAACAGTTTAAGTGCGACAACTAAGTAAATTAAAAACCTTCATTGAAACCTGGTGCCGAAAAGGGTTAATGGATCATAACCAAATTAACTTAGTGGACTTTTAGGCTACAGAGCAAGAGTTTTGCAAGTTTTCAAATTAATTGATTGAACCGTTTAAGCAGGACAACAAAAAACATATAATGAATTTCGTTCGGCTCTCGTGCCCAAACGGATTACCGGATCTTCATAAAAATTTGTCACAGGCTTTTTTTCGAACCATAAAACCACCATACAAAATTGGACATAAATCGGAAACAAAAAATTTTTTGGAAGCCCGCCGGGCCGAATCCGGGTAACATTTTGAATCCAAATTTCTTTGGTACCCGTCCAATGATAAGAAGAATATTTGTCCAAATTTTCAACTCAATCGATCAAACCGTTTAGGCAGGACAACAAAAAAACGAAACGGCTTTAAATGGCTCTCGGGCCGCAATGGGTTAATGAACCGAAACGCGATATAGCCTATAACACTTTCCGGGGTCGTAGGAACGTTCCTGCAAAATTTGGTTGCAATCGGACTGGTGGTTTTTACGTGAAAAGGGCACAAACAAACAAACAAACAAACAAACAAACAGAATTTCTTCCTTATTTATTAGAATACGAAAAATTTGATAAGGAAACACCTTTTATTTTTTGTTTTTAATTTTTTTTTATTTTTTTATAAATTATTTCTGCCTTAAATTTTTTTTTTTTTATTTTATTTAAAACAAAATTTTGTTTTTGTTTTTTTTTATTTTGATTTTTTTCTTTTGTTTTTTTTTTGCCAGCGGGATTTGAATAATAACGATCTGAGAGTTATACTTAGTGATGTTTTTAAAGAAAATAAATATGCCATGGGTGGTATTATAGCCGGATCTTACAATAGGAGAATAATAGAAACACAAAAAAAAAAAACAAAAACAAAATAAATTTACTTTTTTTGTATATTAACTTAAAAAAAAAATCTATACTAACATCACAGCAATTATACATGTATTTTTATATTTTTACTAAACTGAAGATACAATTTTCTATAGGTAGGTAGAAAAGTAATAATTTTTAATAAAAAAGAAAAATTACTTTATAAATTATTTAACCAAAAATTCAAAATGTTATTAAAAAAAAAAACAAAAAAAATATACCTAAAGATTAAGAAATTAATGAAATAAAAAAATAAAAAGAAAATAATAAATAAAAATAGAAAAGGAAATTTATGATGAATTGGTAGGATATTTTTTCTGTTTTTATAAAACACTGCTGATATCAAGGCTAAGAAAAACTTTTAATGGTGATTTGCTGACAGTTATAAACAAATTTTTATATTTTCAACAATAAATTAAAATTCTTTTTGAAAAAGTTTTAATCTACTTAGCCATTATTGTATATTTTTATTTTTATACTTTTTTATATTAAAATGTTGTTTTTTATTTTTATTTTTGGTTTTTTTTTTTTTTGTTTTTCACTTTTCATAAAAAATTAAATAGAAAATTAGGGGTAGAGACCGGGGAATCGATTAAATTTTTTTTTTAATCTTAGATATTAATAAAAATAAAAAAAAAATTAAAAAAATTATTATAAATTTTTAACAAATAAAGTGTTTTTTTTTTTTAAATCCTTTATAAAAAATCAAAAAACAAAAAAAAAAAAGTATTTTATAAATTTAATTATATTTTAGTAAATTAAAAAAAAAAAGTTTTTAAACAATTATAATAATATATTATATAATATTATATAGGTATAAGATAATTTTAAATATTTATCTATTTATATTTTTATATAAATTAAATTTGTTTTTGTTAAAAAAGGAAAAGGAAATTAAGGCGATTATTAGATAAAAATAAATTTCAGATAATCAAACTATAGATATAATTTATACATTATATTTATACAGGGTGTTTGACTCTCGATGGTTTTCTTTGAAATTTGTTCAATAAATATCAGAAAACATAGAAAAGTTTTTATCTTATCAGAATAAGATTATATAGAATTATTCTCTCATAAAGGTTTTGAGCTAGAAAAGTGCTAGTATACTCAAAACGCAAAAAAAGAGAAGAATAATATTTTAAAATGGAAAAAAACTGTTGTGTTAATAACGTTATTTTTTTGTTAAAACGGCTTTATATGAAACTTTATTAAAAATGTGTCACTTTTATCCTTTATAACCTTAGACTGGAAAACTCAAAAGAAAAATTTGATAATGCTTTAGAAAGCAGCTTTAATAAGTTTTAAAATGCTATACTTATTTTTTTCATCTTATTTAGTTTCAATTTTATGGGACTAAAACTAAATTATGGTTGAAAAATAATTAAGACCCCATAATTTCTAAAGTTATGTTATCCTTTCTTACCCTGGTAAATTTCTAAAGCTATGAAAATAAACATCCTCTCCCACTCTGCCATACAATTTTTGTTCGTCTCGGTATGCTCGATCCTCTATTTCAAGAAAAACCATTGAGAGCCAAACACCCTGTATAATTATTTAATATTATTGCATGAATATAAAAAATAAAACACTGATGATTTAAATACTTATTAAGTAATTGGAAACTGTTTTTCAAAAGACAGTTTAAATTTAGAAAAATGAACTTTTTTATTTGAGCTGCTAAGTATAGTTTTTGAGGATTTAATTATTATTTAAAATAAAAATATATATTATGTATCTATAATGTATACTTTTTTATAATCAAATAAATACAATAATTTTTTTTTTTCAAGTGAAAAATGCTTTTATAAAAATAAAAAATTTTACCTTGAATAAAAAAACGGTTTATTTGATTTGAGAATGGGTTGTATTGAATATTTTCTATATTTAAACGTCTGTACTTTAAGCATCTGAATTAAGAATTTCTCGTTAGTAGGACATAGATTTTAAAGCTTCAATATTATATTTTTACATGATTTGACATCTTTTCTTAATTATTTAAGTTAAAATATGGTTCCATATGTCAAAGTTCTAAAAAAACCCTACTTTCAAATATGTATATCTCAAGTTCTACTTAATATTTTTTTCAATATATATGTTCACGTCAAAATGTCGCAATAGGACCTTTATTTTTAGCTTTAAAAATCAATATAATTACAATACAAATTTTACAACTTAGAGTTTAAATTTAACGTTATGTGAAAACCAAATTTCGCTTCTTTTATATCTCTGCAACGCTTTTAGATAGAACCTTAAAAAGTTGAGAGAAGAATATTTTTCAGAATTAGAATAAGTTAACTATACAACAGTCGTTTAAAAGCTAATACATTTAAACTTCAATCAACTATAGCATACTATTTACTGTGCAATATAAACTCTGGGTAAAACAATTTATCATAGATTAAAAATATTGAATCAACTCTTTAACAAATTAGCTTTTATTTATGGTTTATTACAATTTTTTATTTTATTTTATTTATTACAATTTTTTAGGGGCCTCTATGGCCTAGTGAGCCTCTATGGCCTCGCATAAAATACGCTGCAAACACCGAGGAAGTGTGGGTTTCAATCTCCCACCGGACCACCACCCCAATTCATCTCAAATTTTAGAGACATCAACAGGGTAGAATATTCTTATATCAAATTTTAAGTTTATATATTTATTAATTTCGAAGATATGCTTGTTTGGTCTTGGGAGTTGTGTGGCAGATACCCGAACAACCATTCTAATTCATCTTAAGTTTTGGACAAATGAGGGATTCAGGAAACAAAACCCTAGTACCAAATTTGAAGTTTCTATCTTTATTAATTTCGAAGATATGCTTGTTCGGTTTTGGGAGTTGTATAGGAGGTACCCGAACGACCACTCCAATTCATCTCAAATTTTAGGCCAATCAGGGATTTAGGAAACAGCACCCTCGTATCAAATTTGAAGTTCCTATCTTTATTAATTTCGAAGATATACTTGTTCGGTTTTGGGAGTTGTATGGGAGGTACCCGAACAGCTCCTTCAATTCATCTCAAATTTTCAACAAATAAGGGATTCAGGACACAACACCCTAGTACCAAATTTGAAGTTTCTATCTTTATTAATTTCGAATATATGCTTGTTCGGTTTTGAGATTTGTATGGGAGGTACCCGAACAACCACTCCAATTCATCTCAAATTTTAGGCATATCAGGGATTCAGAAAAACACACCCTCGTACAAAATTTTAAGTTTCTATGTTTATTAATTTCGAAGATATGCGTATTTGGTTTTGGGAGTTGTATGGGAGGTACTCGAACGCATGGTCCGATTTCACTCATTTACAATCCCCGCCTTACCTTAGTTATTGTTAACCAACAGTATAAATTTCATCAAGATAGTATCATTATTTTTTGAGTTATCGTGCGTACTGACTGACGGACGGACATCGCTAAATCGACTCAGGCGGTGATCCTGATTCAGAATATATATACATGTCTATACCTAACTCGCTTCCTTTTGGTGGTTACAAACACCATACCAAAGTTAATATACCCTATACTTAATGTGTAGGGTATAATGAATAAGCTGAAGATTAAAAACAAGAATTTTGTTTTCTGTTTAACAGAACATTAACCGAACTTTAATAGAAAAATTTGTCACACTAGCCATTTCTAAGAAATTATTTACTTACAAACAATTCACTAAAAATCCATGAGAAAAGGTTGTCGTATCAAATAAAATCTCTCCAGGTAACTCCCCTTCGTTTAAAATTTTTTTTCCTCAACTCTAAATTTTCTTCTATATATTTTTAATACATATATATTACAACAACAAAACATTTAAAAGTGGGGACTACCAACTCGAAACTTCTGCTTAAAAAATTGTAATAATGATTTTGTAACCATGGGGAAAATTCCCCCTAATTATATGTTTTACACACATTTTTCAAACCCCTGCAAGACATATCATTGAAACGCTGATTTTGTAACCTACTCTAATATCCTCCTTAATTATATGTTTTCCTTATATATTTCAACAACAAATGGGAGTGGGCTCTAAAATCTATGATTAAGTAATAATGAATATATGTGAATAAAATAAACATACATCTAATACAGATTTCCAAAAAAAAGTTGTTTTTATGTTAACATTAAATAATATTTTTGGAAAAGTCTATTTTTATACCCTACACATTAAGTATAGGGTATATTAACTTTGGTATGGTGTTTGTAACCACCAAAAGGAAGCGAGTTAGGTATAGACATGTATATATATTCTGAATCAGGATCACCGCCTGAGTCGATTTAGCGATGTCCGTCCGTCCGTCCGTCCGTACGCACGATAACGCAAAAAATAATGATGCTATATTGATGAAATTTATACTGTAGGTTAAGAATGACTAAGGTAAGGCGGGGATTGTAAATGGGCGAAATCGGACCATGCGTTCGAGTACCTCCCATACAACTCCCAAAACCTAATACGCATATTTTCGAAATTAATAAAGATAGAAACTTACAATTTTGTACGAGGGTGTGTTTTTCTGAATTCCTGATATCCCCAAAATTTGAGATGAATTGGAGTGGTTGTTCGGGTACCTCCCATACAAATCCCAAAACCGAATAAGCATATATTCGAAATTAATAAAGATAGAAACTTCAAATTTGGTACTAGGGTGTTGTTTTCTGAATCCCTGATTTGTCCAAAATTTGAGATGAATTGGAGGAGCTGTTCGAGTACCTCCCATACAACTCCCAAAACCGAACATACATATCTTCGAAATTAATAAAGATAGGAACTTCAAATTTGATACGAGGGTGCTGTTTTCTAAATCCCTGATTTGCCTAAAATTTGAGATGAATTGGAGTGGTCGTTCGTGTACCTCCCATATAACTCTCAAAACCGAACAAGCATATCTTCGAAATTAATAAAGATAGAAACTTCAAATTTGGTACTAGGGTGTTGTTTCCTGAATCTCTGATTTGTCCAAAATTTAAGATGAATTAGAATGGTTGTTCGGGTATCTGTCACACAACTCCCAAGACCAAACAAGCATATCTTCGAAATTAATAAACATATAAACTTGAAATTTGAAATTTGATATAAGAATGTTCTACCCTGTTGATGTTTCTAAAATTTGAGATGAATTGGGGTGGTGGTCCGCGTCCTTTCACCCACTTCCCAAGACCTAACAAGCATATTTTCGAATTTAATAAAGACAGAAATCTGAAATTTTGTACAAAGGTTGTAAAAGCATTTATTTTTTTAGCTTAGTTACATTAAATACCTAACTAAAATAATTTATGGATTTTTAATTTAATTTGAATTTTTTAGGTGTAGAGTATAAATAAGTCGGTTGCATCGACTTACTGTTACTTTTACTTGTTTTAGTATAAATTTAGTAATTAACCGACAAAGAGTCCAACATATTGTTGTTGACAAGAAAAACAGAATTTAAGATTGTCTAGAAATTCTCAAGTAAAAATAAATTTTGACATATTATGTGAAGACGACCAGTTTACAACTCTTTTTGTTTAAAATTATTATAATATGTGAGCTTGTAATCAGAGAATAACCAAGAAAAGCTAATATTTTATTACCTATACATTAAATCAAAATATATGTTCCAATATCTACTTATGTATTAGCTATGTATATTTATTTTCTCAGAAAGCTAAAATATACTTACATAAAAATAATATTTTATATAAGAAATACATTGTTGGTCATTTCGGGCGTTTCGAAGCTTTTGGGTGGGTATTATTTTGGTTTACCTTATTTTTTAGGATTTTTATTAATATAACGTATATTTTTTTAAAAACTGTATTTAATATGGTATGCCGCTTTTTTAAAATGTATTTACTCAGAAAATGTTAGATAATAATAAATTATTTTATTATACAAGAGATTACTATTTAAAATTGTTTTAAAAAATATAATTTTTATTCATTTTCCTTTGAATTATTTTGTTGTAATGAAAAAATGTGAAATAAAATAATCAATTTAATAACAAAAATATGTAAAAATATAATATTATGTATAATGTGTAAAATGAAAGGTAATCATAAATTTGTATTATATATTGTTATGTACTGGGTGGTGCAAGTATAACGAAAAGCAGGAAGAGGATGATTGAGGAGATCAAAATAAGCAAAAAATTCTACAACAAGAAGTTTAGGTTGATTCATATCTTCTAAATGCTTTTAGTTAGAATCTTTACTTTTTGAGAAATGAAAGATCATTTCAAATTAGCATAAGGTACCTCAGAATATTTTTTCGTACCGCTCCCTATTTAAGAGCTATTAGAGTACAAAGATTGTAAACTTGCTATTTTCAGACATCTGAACTTTACGCACCTGTACACATTTTTCAATATTATATTTTTGCATGTAAAAACTGTTTTCTTTATTTTGTAGAGTTTTCAAAACTAAAGAATGTATATTTTGATATTTCATAATTTTTCTTATTATATAAAATTCTACTACGGGAAAAATTTTGTACCATAACTTATTCGTCTTTTTAACCTATGTTATAGGGTTTCAATTTGATAGATATAAAACCAAAAGAAAATATTTTGAGATTAAGAAATTTTTAAGGCCCTCTTGCTTCTAGAAGGTAGGCGGATAGACCCTTCCATATCATAAAATTTTTTACTCATTTTAATCACCACAATCACCCTATTTTCTATGCTTCGTTATTCTTGGACTACCCTATATTTTCAGTATTATATTTGATAACATTATATTCATTTGTAAGCTTATAAAAAAATTAAATTAATATTAATTGAAGGGAATTTATTGAAGAGATTTTTTTAATTAACCTTATTCGTATCTTATACACGTAATTATTATCCTACTTTTTCACTATGGTTTAACTTTTTTTTTTCTATTAACTTTTCGTTTTTTTGTTTTTTTTTTTTGTATAATTATGCGGAAAATTGTAAGTATAAAGTATATAATAAATAAATTTGAACCTTCAGCTTTAAATCAAAAATTTTATATTTACAGAATATCTACAGATAAAAAATTTTTTTATATACAAAATATATTTTTAATTAGTATAAGAGAATTTTTTTTTTTTTTAAATATATAAACAATGAACCCAAACCAAAACCAAACCAAAAAATATCCCAAATCAGCTTAATGAATTTATGTTCCCCCACCAACATTTTTTAATTATATTTCAAAAATATGTAATTGTTATTTAAAAATGGATAAAAATTAAAAAAGATAAAAAAGAAAAAAAAAAATAAATTTGAAAATGGTCAAGAAAAAAATTTAAAAGGGATTTAGAGTTAAAAATTCTAAGAAAATAAGATATATATATATGCATATATATATATATTATATATTTTTATTTTAATGATATAATTACTATTTTACCTTTTCATGTAAATATTAATTAGAGTTAATATTAAATTTGTACGGTACATAGGCTCTTATATAGATATTTAAATTAGAGAATTTAAAGTTTGCATTGAAATTTTTTATATATTAATTTCTATCTTTAATAGTTTAATAGTTTTCCTAAGTCTAATAGTTTCATTTCCATTTATGTTTCATATCATTTAACTTAAAGATCATGGTTGATGCTTACGCGAGTATAATTAACTATTGCATAATAATGATGAACTTACAACAGCTTTAGTTACTAATATAGTCACTGAAGATTTATATTCTGTTTTTCAGTATTATTTCTAACAGAGTTATTCTGTACTAAAAAAACTACATTTGCATTTAGGAATTTAAATTTTAATATCCTATTGGAATACTTCCTTTGAATTCATAACCCAAAGAAGTTGATTTTATATTACAAATGTTTCGATTTCCATATCATTTTGCCATGCTAACTAACGCTGTTATAAGATAATAGGATGGCGTAGGAATAAAGAAATATTGCCACCTCATAGTCTTGTACGATAGCCTACAGTCGAAAAATTAATGGCTTAGTGAAATTATTAATTCCACAAACTGAAACTTAGTTAAATATGAAAAATATATGACTTAATGGATAACGTATGCTTCTCATAGAAGTTAGAAAGAAAACATAACTAGCGCCGGTATTAAAAGCTTGTAGTATAACCGCAGCCCTACTATAGTGTCTCTTATGATATCCCTAGTAAATTAATGTTTTTTTTATTTCCTGAAACGAGTAAAATTTAAAATCACTAGTACTTTATTCAGTTTAAACATAGTATTATTATTTTTCATTTAATTAATTTAATGATCACTATACCTAGTGCTAAGTACACTACTTTATAAATAGATTAACCGCTGTTAAAAAGAACGCTGAAATTTTGTATATTTTTCTTTTGCATCAAGTGAACATGTTCAGATATAAAAATTATAATAATACAGGGCATGCGCTAAACCTATCAGGCTTATTAAAAGAAAATAAAAGTAATCTATACAAAAAATTAAAATATGGTAAGCTTTTTACAAACTTTGCGAAACTCTCACTTTTGTTTTAATTTCGTCCAAAGGGGGGAGGGGGGGTGTTAAAATTCTACCTTTTTTACATCACATCTCACTTAAAATTAAATTTTTTAATACATTTATTATATGCATTTGGAGAAATGTCTTCTCATTTCTGACCAAAAATGTCTTGACAAAAAAACATTTTCTTCTAATTGTTTTTTCTAAGTATAGGTATAGGAAATTGAAATGAAAGGCTAATGAAATTTTTGAAATGTTAGATATAAAATTTGAAATTTAATTATAAAATTTGTCTGATTTGAGTGAACAAGTTCTAAAAAAGACTTAAAAATGAAACTATATAAATGAAAATAAGAATTTTTTGTCCAAACATAATGTAAAAAATAAAAATCCAAGAACAAAATGCCAAGTGACACTGTCTTTTTTGAACTTTCCTTTCAATTGTTTTTGGATGTGAACAATAATTTTATTGTTTAAGTATTTAAGACCTGTAATTTTTATTGGATATCATTAGAGCTTAACATTAAATTAAAAACCACTTAAATATTTTAACATTTCCTTGTTTTAATACCTATTAAGTATCTACTTAACGGACAGATTCGTTAATTTTCCTATCGTATTTAAAAAAATCGAAAAAGTTTAGAATTATTCAAAATAATTTTTAAAATTCTCTAAAGATGTTTTTTTTTTGCTAATAAAAACATATCTATAGTATTTATTTTTATATAATTTTCAATTGAAAATAAAAGACAAGATAAAAGATTTTTCATAGTACTATATATAATAATATAATCTACCATAACCTAAAATGTTTTTTTTTTTTAAATAATTTGTTGAAATAAACAATTTTTTATTTTTTTTTATATTCAACATGGAATTCATAATATTTCATTTTTTAACATTTTTTTTTTTATTTCTTTACAGGTATGATAATTTTTTCTGGAATAAATAAAAACAAAAAAAAAACAGGAAAGATAAAATTATTTTTATAAACATTTGGTATATTATAATATTTTGTTGACATAGACAGTTTTAGATGAACGTGTCAGTATTTTTTCTAAACTAAAGGTAACAATTTATATACAATATATACAATAATAATAACATATATTATATTATATAGGCATTATCATTTAAATAAAAAATAAAATAAAAAAAAAACAAAAATTAATTCCACCCAACTGACATTTTGTCTTATAAATGTGCTTTTCACTTTATAAGAATTTTATAATAATATTTACCAAGATTTGTAATAACTGGCTGTGCGCAATTACACTTAAAAACAAAAAGCCCAAAAATAGAAAGAGAAAAAAAGCTCAAATTTTTTGGGTATTTTTTCATAATGAAGCTCAAAAAAAAGGAAAAAATGCCCAAGATTAAAAATGAAAAAAAGCCCAAAATAAAATGATTTTTTCATAATGAAAGAACACAATTTATTTTCATTTTTAAATGTTTTATTATTTTTAATATTTAATTGTGTACAATTAAATAGTTTCAACGTTTCCTGAACTTGTTGCGCCGCATATGCAGGTCTTCCATAAAAATATCAGTCAAACTTGTAACAAAGTCAAAGAAAGTTTTTTACTGCCAACCAGATCGGTGAGGCCGGGCCGATGCAGCATCCGCGTCCGCATTTGCGCCTTACCCGCGCAAGTTACGGATTCGTCTGATAATCCACCTGTTGAAAATACAACAACGTCAGCAATACCTGCTATTATCCAAATAAATTCCACTCCCACAAAAATAACAGACGCTAAATTTGCATTTCCTGTTATTGCCAAATAATAGAATTTATCATTTGCAATAACTTAAAATATATATATCAGATTTCAATCTAATTACATTTAAATTATTAACCAATAATTTAAATATAAAGTTAATATCATATTTTGTCTGGAATAATAAAATTACTTCTTATTAAATTGATTATGAAATAATTAAAATACAGTTTCCCACAATAAATATTATTGCTCGAATTACACCAAAAAGTTAAATTTGTTTTTTGTAATTAAATTATTATAAAATTATTAAATGATCATATTACAAAAGTAATATTCAAAATAAGTTGTATAATCAAAATAATGCGTTTGTATAATAATTTTAATAATAAGTTTCTCACATCCAAAATACCTGAACTAACATAACTTATAATATAAATAGGACGATAATTAGAATAAGAAATGAGTTGTTAAATTGTAATTTGTTAATCAAGACATGAGTTGTTAAATTGTAATTTGTTAATCAAGACCTGACATGGTCAAGTATAATAAAACATACTAAATTGTTTGTGTTAATAAAATATTGTATTTGTCTCGTAAATTTCAATATAAAAATAAAGTTCGTAAGAAATAATAAATAAAGTTAAAAACGGTAGTTTTATTTTTTTAAGAATATCGTAGTTCAACTATAAAACTCGCACGGCGGCCATTTCCGCCAGCATTCATGACGCCACGGCGACGACACGGATGCATTTTATTTTCTCTCTAGCTATTAAAAAAATCTCAAAAGAGAAACTTACAAAAACGCCCAAATAAAAAATGAAAAAAAGCCCAAACATTTTTCGCTCTTTTTTTGGGCTTTTTTTGATTTCCTATTTTTGGGCCTTTCGTTTTAGGGCGTAATTGCGCACAGCCGTAATAACTAAATACTTGTAAACTACTTGTCGAAGAAATGGCGTTTTAAAAATTAATTTCTGCTCTTATTTACATCTTTGTAAACTCTGTTAAAAGCCTGCTCTTACATGAGGCTTATTATACTCTTAATGCATCTCGCACTAAAATTTTCTTTATCAATTGACAGATTTGTTCTTACAATGCTGTTCAGTTCTTTCTTTATAAAATGTTTTGTAGGATTTCCCTTGATCAAAAATTTTATAAGATTAAGATTGTAAAAGGGTTTTTAATATGGAATGCCATAAAAGAATGCTTATTGTCGAATTCTTACATGAGGGTCTTAAAAATAATTTCATAGACGTCAAAGAACTTTCTGATTGACGTTTAACACTAATAAAAAATTGTTTTGAAAAAAAAAAAAACGTAATCAGGTTTACTAGTAACTAATAATTATAAATACCTATGTCGGTAATAATAATCAGTGGACAAAAGTAAAAAGTGGAAGCTATAGCAAACATCAAAAAATGTACTTGGAAATGAGTAATAACAGTTATTACATTTACCTTATTGCATAATTAAATAATTCTTCTGTAAGATATGAATCGAAAATATTTTTAAATACTCTATGATATAAGTTCTCTGTAAGACAAACTAAGATGAATCTTGTAATCCACTTAAAACTTAAAACAACCTAGTCCTTCCATTTTTTACTAATGTTCATTTTAAAAAATGGTTGTTATTCTGTAATTTTTTTTTTAATGCACTTCTCTGCCACATAAATGTGAACAGAAAATTACACAGCCTTTCCTGTTCAGGCGTGGCTGTCGTAAATGTCGTAAGGGGGAATAACTGATACGACGTATGTGGGATTCGAACAATAATTTTTTTTGGGATTTTTCTTTTTTTTAGTTTCTCAAATTTTTTTTTTAAATAGGTATATCACAATTTTATTTCATTTGTAAGATTTTTGAGAGCAGAAAAAAATATCATTAGGCAGTTTTTATTTTTAATCGAAAAATTTTAATTCGCAACAAAATTGTATGTTAATTTTAAAGAATATCCTAATTATAAACTAAAAATATTATAACGTATAAAAAGTACTTGTATTTCTTCACATATTATATTATATGTAACTTTCAATAATTTATAAATTATATCTTTCATAATTTTATGGCAATGATAATTTAACAGTATTGTATCTTATAAAATAGACTCTTTGATAAGAAAAATAATTAACCTTATATGACTCTTATATGCATGTACCATACATGCCTCTTATTACAATCTTATATGACCAAAAATTTCTCCAGAAGGTTCTTAAAAGTTTGAAATAAATACTCTTCTTAACCCTTATTTCACACTTATAATTTTCAAAATTGTTAGTTGGGCAGTGTTAGATAACATTTTTATAAAATGTAATAAAATAAATACTATATGAATATAGATTCTAGATTGTTTTTCTAATAATCAGAAAATAGAACAAAAAAAAAACAATTTTGTGGATAAAATTTAATTTATTTTATTATTTTAAGATTTTACGTTTTTTTTTTTTCTATTTTAAAGGAAGGCGAGGCATTAAACCAGTTGTTTATTTAATCATTTTTATAGATATTTTTTATTTTTCTTTAAAAGGATCATCAAGGACTTTTCAATTCTTTTTTGTTTTTTTTTTTGGTTATTATTTTGACTATGATTTATTAATATTTATATTATTACAAAGAAAAAAGTGTAGAAATTATTTCTGGCATGTCAGTGTCAGTGACAATACGAAAAGCAACAATAGAATTGTTTTAACTTTCATATTAGATATATTATAAGTTAAGACTTGAATAATAATAATAATAATATTTTTGGGTAATCAGCCTTAAAAAAAATATTTTTTGCACCACTGAATTGAAAAATCGAAATTTCGAATTATTTTTTGAATAGGCAAATTTATATTACATTTATAAAATTTTTATTTTAAGAGTTAAAACTAATTAGTTTAGTATAGAAAATTTGACTATTTAAGAGTAAAATATTAAAGTTTTTAATTTTAAATATAATTTTAGAAAATCAAAGTACAATTTAGAAAAACTTAGTAATATTAAAAATTTTTTTAGTATATCTTTTCAAAAAATATTATTCTAAATTAATTCGGTAATAGCTTTTATTTTGTTCCTATCAGCGTACTTTCTTCTAAAATTTATATCTTTCTTTATTTATAGGATGAACCGATATGCTTTTTTTGGAAGACATTTTATTTTAACTATTAATTTTCACTTAGTATGAATATTTCAATTAACAATAAACTCATTAGTCGTTGCTCTTTAAAAGACAATCAAAAATTAAAACCTGAACAAAGTTCATACATGCGCTTGTTAATATTTTTCATCGAACATGAACAGAGCATGCTAATATTTTTCATCGAACACGAGTATATTGTGTGTTGAATAATACATAATGTTAAATGATAGATAGAGCAGTAGTTTTATACAGACACATGTAATAAACGCTAAAAATATAACCACAGCCTTACTCTTAATATATTTTCAGCTGCTAATGCCACTTCGTATACATTTAAAAGTTAATCTTCTTAAAAAACTAAAATTCGGCAATAGTGATCATTTTGTTCCATTGTTATTTTCTAATTTTAGAATTAATTGAAAACTTTTACAACTCTAAACTATAGCTGTTTCTTCAAACATTATAACTTTATAATGTCAATTTAAAACCTTGTCTCAAAGTTCCAAGTCAATTATTTGCATTATCGGAATGCCTTAGGTACTTATTTGTTTTTTTTTTGTTTATGCTTGACTAATAAATAATTTTCCAAATTCATAAAATCGTATATAAGTATGTATATCGTATGTATATTGTAATCGTATATTATATAATATATAGAGTGTTGTCAATATATATTTTAATTTTTTTTTTTTTCACTTTTAGAACCGAACATATATAGAGAGAAAAAATAACTAACAAGATTTTTGTGATCAGATAATCTAGATAATATTTTATTTCAATAAGAATGCAGTGAAATCCGTTTAAATGGAACAACTAAAAATACCTAATACATATTTAAAGGTTTCAAAGATAACCATATAGTATACGATTTTATTATAGATTATAGAGTGGATTATATTACTGTTAATATTTTAATTAGAATATTTTACCGTTAGTTTGCATTTTTTACCGTTCAAAATTGAAAATTGTGGTTTTTAATCCCAATTATCTAAAATTGTCAAAAAATGTTGCACGCTATCGACTATATTTATTTGAAAAAATTATCTGTACAATTAATTTCGAACAAATTATTTCATATAATTGAAAAATATTTTAAATAATATGTGCAGCTATTTGAACTTACTTTATAGGTTATGAATTAGCTAAGACATTAATTATTCGGTGACACTATTAAAGAATTCAGTTAGATAATAATTTTGACATTTTGACATATTTTTTTTGACATTAACAATAAAATAATTGAGTTTTTACACTTTATATTACACACAAAAAATTGTAATGATAAGAAAAATATTGTTTTAAAAATAAATTTAAGATAGACAGGCGCTAAAGTTAAAATTGGACATTCAACATCAATCGGATTTTATCATAAAAAACCAAAGCATCTATAGAATATATATTTATTTTTGGTATTTAAAAAATTATACTTTCTTGGAATTTTACATATTAAGCAAAAATGAAAAAAAAAATGTTACAAAAAATTGTGATATCCAATTCTCTTGATTAAAACGTGTAACTACTTATTAAAATAATAAATTTCATAAATTAATACTGTTACACCGTATTTCCATGGAGATTAAAATTCCCATTGCAATAACACGAGTAGAATTTAAATGATTCTTAAGGAAGAAAAAAAAAAATCTTATTTATAAAAATATTAATTTATAACGGTAAAATTATACTAAATAAAATATTAAAAATAATTTTAATTCATATCATATTTATTTTGTGTTTTTTTTTTTTTTTGTTGAAGCTCTTCCTGATTATTTTGGTCGAATTTTAATATAGAAGAAATTCTTACCATTAAATAGAATAGGCTCTTACTTAGCTCTCAGGTCTTTCATTAACTCAATTTTATCAGTTTTATTTTTTTCAGTATAAATTGAAATTTCGAACGGTAGGTATTCAGAATTAAATTAGTCAAAAGGCAGAAGTTCTTACCAAATCGCAAACAAAATGTACGCTACCTGTACTAAAAATGGTTGAGTTCTTATGTTATTTTATAAATACCGAATTTTTTGTACTTTTATCTTTTCATTAATTTTTCATCATTATGACATTTTTAATCATTATTGATAATTCTTTATTTAAATGTGCTGTGAGATGTTTAGCGAACCAAGACCTTGAAAATCAAAATATTTTATAAAAATTATCTATTTGATTTTTACATTAGTTTTTATACTTTATGAATTATGTATATATGCCCATATTATTAGGTACGTAGAAAAACTTATACCTATAATATAAACTTTTAATCATATTGATTTGGAAAGTATACCTATATAAGTTTGTTTGTTTTAATGTAAATATTCACTTTGAAAAGTTCAAAACAAAAAAAAAAAAAAATTTTTTTTCTCATAAGAATTGGGAAGGAATTATAATAAAAACACACACATACATATAAGACATAACGTATATACTATAGTATATAAGAATATTTATTATATATATATATATATATATATATATATATATTTCCACAATCTTATTTATCTGGTGTCAAACTTACAAATATACAAAGAAGAAAAAAATCATAGATACTTAACAGGTAAAAATGTTCAATTTTTTCTCACCTGTCAGTATTTTCATCGCATTAACTATAAATAAAAGTATATCTAAATATAACTCTGTATATATATATATAGATTAATTTACATATTCATATATACGCTATTGTATTAGGACAAAAGGATTTTCACTTATAACACACATATATATTATATACTTATTATGTATACCTAATACAGCGAACAATATACATATGAATGGAAAAAGGAAAATAAGGATATGGAAGGATATTTGCTTCATCATTTAATGTAAAAAAAAAAATTTTTTTTTTTTAATATATTCGAATCTTTTTTTTCATTTTTTTTTATTTTGATTATTTTTTTCCTACCTTTTCCTATGTATAATTTATATGTTTTTACTTAGAGTTATAATTTTCAAGTGGTTAAACGTGTAAAAGTTTAAGGATTGAGTAATTTTTTTTTTTACATATATGAATAGGAACCCATCACCGCACTATTAAAAATTATAGAAAAATAAAAAATAAACAAAATTAAGTGTGAAGAGGTGTTTCAGTTAGTAATCAACGCAAGTTTTACTTTTCTTTGTAATATTATTGAAATTCTTGAATAGGTAGGTACTAAATTATACTAAATGTTAATTATTAGAAATAAAGATTTTCAGAAAAAAAAAAAAATAATAATTACCTACCTAGGTACATATTGTAAATTCGAAATTTATATATTTCAAATAAAATCAAAGGAAAAAGAAGAGTTGCAATTATCATCTATTTGATGTTTTAAATTAAATTTTGTAATTATCCCAAATCCAATTACCCAAGTAATCTTTTCCAAATCATTATCTCCAAAACCAAACTGTACATTATATCGCTGTATATTAACGGGCTTATTCTATAGTTTGGTTTTAAAGGGGTTTTGGTTGTTTAAAATTAGCTAATACTAATTAAAAGAATCTCATGCAGTTCCTTTTAGTAATATTCGATGTTTTGCACTGATCCTATTCGATATTTTGCAACAAAAAAAAAGTTTTTGCGGACGCGGATGCAGATTTTTTTTTTGTTTTCTTGGATTCTAGAAAATGAATTAATTCCAGAAAATGAATTTCAGCTAAATCCATTTTTTTTTTTCGAAAGCAACGAGTATTAACTCGTAGTTATTTTATACTACGAGTAAAAATATAATATTATTAAACAACCTTTCAAAAATAAATATTAATTTGTATTATAATATGTCTAAGATAAAGATTTTATAATTTTTTTTTAACTGGATTTCTTTTATTTTTCACTTAATTTTGACGAATTTTTAATAATGACTTCATAAAATCCTTTAAAATACGTACTAAAGTCAGAATTCTTTTTTAATTTTACAAAAAAGAAATTTAAGTTTTTAAAACGCGTAAATAAGACCTAACGAGTAAAACTATGGCATGAAAAATCTAGGCTCAGACAATCTAAGGAGTTTCTGAGTAACTATATATCTCGAAAAGATATGAAAAATCATAGAATCCAGAAAAAAATATACTGATTTTTCTAACACGATTTCTGTCGGAGTACTGCTCGTTAAAGAGGCACTTAAAGAAAATTGAAATAAAAAATTACGCCACATGCTGATTTTGTCAAGAAGAAGAAGAGTCCCCAGCTCTTGGAGCTTTCCTCTGAGCAAGATATGTGTAACTAGGAGAATATTAGTTTACTGAAGACGAATTGTCAGAAGAATTGTAAGAAAAACTCTATATACATATCTATAGTTTGTTAGAGATAGTAGGGCTGACAGAAATATTATAAGTGGAGCTAAAACTTGCAAGACACAGTAATAGGGCAAGCACAATTAATCTAGATTTAGATTTAAATAATAACTAAATTTCAAACTTTAATTATTTTAATATTATTTAATTATACTTATAAATTCGAATCAATTTATATTTTTTAAAAAATATGCACCCTGTATAATTTTGTGTAAAAATTTTTAATTTACATTTATATAGTTTTGCATTTTCATTTTCATGGGAAAATATAATTTCATTCCAGTTAAAAAATGATTTTAAAATGATCTTTTTTTTTTATATATAATATTATATCATATTTTCTATCTAATTTTCACAATTTCAGTGAAAATTAAATATAAGTACATAATATTATATGAAATATAGATTTATATAAGAATGTATATATAGATATATGATTGAAATTATGAAAAGAAGAACATCTGTTAGTCTTTTTTTATTTCAAATTCAATTATGACGAAATATATAAGAGATTTCCATAAAATTTATAATATAGTAGGTATGTATGTATTTGTATACTATATGAACATTTTTCTACACACATATGTTTCAATTATTACCCAAAAAGTTATAGTGATTTTAATAAAAGCATTGAAAGATATAGTTTTTATTTTATTGAAGTTTTTTTTTTTTTTTATTTCGGATTTAAATGTAAAAAGGAAATGAGAAGATCCTGTCAAAAACAATTAAGGTTAATTCCTCAAAAGAAAAAAGAGAATACTTTAATACTTATATGTACGAATAAAATAAATACATATAACTAAAAAAACTTGTAGGTACGTAACGTATTATATAACTTTAACTTTATAGTTATTATATCTACAAATATATTATTATATATGAATAACACCCAAGTACCTTAACATCTTTGTATAATTTAAGAGTTTCAAGAATTCTTAAATAATTTATATAGTGTTAAGTTAATAATTAATCTTTTTATTTCAAGGTTTATATAATATGTCATATTACAATTTTGTTTCAGAACTGTTAATCTTTTAAATTATTTAAGAGAAAATATTTGAAAGAAAATTATAAAAAAAAAAAAACACAATTTTTTTTAAAACTCCAGCTCAAATAGAACAGAAGTTACAGCTTAGAAGAACAGAAGAACAGAAAAATTAATTTTGAGATACCTAGGCTTCAGTTTAATTAAGTATAAACTATCTTAAGCTTTTCAATAATAATTTTTAATTTTAAAATTAATAATTTTTATAATAAAAAATTTAATTTCAAAATGTTATAGAACGATAAATCATTATATTTATCATTTTTAAAGGGCTTTTATTTTTAATTGTTTTATTCTTAGTTACTATTCTTAGAAGCCTAAGACTATTACTTAACATCTCCATATTATACGATTTTAATGTTATTAGAATAGATTTTACATTTAGTCAGTTTTGTTCTCCACCATGTATTGTTAGGGCGGTCGCATTTTCTTATTCCCTGAGAATTTCACTCTAAGGCGAGTCGGATTAAACGTAGGTTTCGTTTTCTTAGCCATCCATTCCTTTTCTCTGCTCCTGATTTGACGTATTATGGATTCTTGACCGGTTAGTATCGGAAGATTCGTTATTATATTTGGCCCAGAATATGCGGTATATTTTACTAAGGCACTTAAAAATGAAGACTTGCAGTTAATCATTTATACTGTTATTTATTATTTATAAGTAAAGTATTCATATGTCAGAATAGACTTTACAAACACTTCAAATACTTTTATTTTTGCCACACTATATATCTGGAATTTGTTTTCATAAAAGACTCAGGCATCCGAATACTGCTCAATATGTGTAATGTTTTCTGTATCATATAATTCAGCTGGTGGTTATTATGCTACCTAGATAGAAAAAGTTGTTTACAAATTCTATCTGTTCTTCTTTCAGTTTGATAAAATCTGTACTTGTGTTGTTTATTCTCATCCCTTTAGTTTCTCCCAGGTTGATTTCTAATCTATATTATTAAACCATCAGCTGCTAAAGACATTATAGGTAAAATTGTATTAATATAATAAATCAGTTCTCCACTAAGACTTCTCTACTTTATTTTAAAAATTTCCAAAATTTTAATTAACACTTAATTCACAAAAGATAGCATATCTTTAGGCTCTTATTTAAGACAATCTATTGAATAAAACAATTTGGTTATTAGTACAGATTATTAAAAAAATAATAAAATTGTTATATAGTTTTTTATTGTTATATAACATATACTTGTATAAATTTTTTCTATTTTATTATAAGTTCACTATTTTATTTATATTATTACAGTTATTATGTCAAATATTTTGTTTAAACAATATTTTCTTAAAGATACACGTCTTGTATAATATATATACCCTTTTCATTCTAATCTTGTTAAGTACTTATTTATATCTGACAAAAAATATCTAAAAGAATATACTAATATATTATTTTTAATATGTCTTGAAAAGGAAATATAGGTGGAAGTATTAATCACATATAATTCTATGAAAAGTAAAAGAAACTTAAGTATAAAGTATACTTGATTTTTCTTCTAGTAGTATATAATGTGTTTGTACTACTATATAATATATTTATATTGTATATTTATAGCTAAGTATTAAAATTTCGAATCTGATCTGTATGATATGAAAAAGTATTAAAAATAAGACATCAAAAAAAAAAAAAAAAAGTTTTAAATTTGTAATACGAAATCAAAAGAAAAAATTTCAGAGAAAATAAATTTTAAATTTTGAAAATAAAATTGAAATTTATTTCTTCCCTTTAAATTTTAAGTAGAATTTTTAAATAGATTTATATGGTTTTTAATAAATTATCAAATAAAATTTAAAAATATAAAGACGTATTTATTTTAAAAAAAAACATTTTTTTTTGTTTTTTTAAGCTTTCAATATTAATGCAATAAAAATATGAGATAAAATTTAATTAAAACCGTCATATTAATATTTTGAAATTTCATTTTAAATTAAATTAAAAAATTTTGAAAAATTTCAAGAAAAAAAAAAACTTCAATAATATTTATAAAAAAAATTTAAAAAATTTTCTTTATTTTTTTTTTTAAATACTTTGAATTTATTTAAGTTATTTTAAAATGCAAACGAGGAAGAATACAGTTGCCTTTGTCAACTCTTAGATACCCGTACGAACCGTTAGTATGTTCACAGCCTGTCACTCTGCTTACAATATTATTTTTTTAATATTTTAGTATTTTAAAATAATTTGGGTGAATTTTATAATTTCTAGAACTATGGGTTGTACATATATTCAAACTATATGTTTATATGTACATTCTTCAAAAGCAGATTCTAACCTTCCACATAACGATTATCAATCCAAAACTTTTTCAACTATTCTATAGTACCATTTTAATACTAAGCGGTAAATGTATATTAAATTTACTTAGTACAAAATAGTAAATATAATTTTAAATATTATATTATATTATATTTAAATATTCCATTGACAGAATAATTTCTTATAAGTACAATAAAATACATATATGTATGTAAATACGGTGCTATATAATATACATATATACTCTTATCATTCATTCACTAGTGACATATACGATATGTCACTAGTGAATGATATGAAGTATGTATATATATCAATATCATATAAAAAAAAATTCTTCAAGCAACCGTTATGTTGTTTATTTATTTACATGTTTATGTACTACGCATTATGTCCTCAACAATTTCAAATCGAGTAAAACAAATGCAAAAAATTTGTTGAAGAAATTTGTTAGAAAATTTGAAAAAATCAAGTAACACTTTCGTCAATTATAAAGTAACCCTATATTATTAAAAAAAGTTATTAATAGAAATAAGAGTATAATGTTGAAGCTTTAATTTTTGTGTATTACTTCAAAAAAATTTTAACAGGTGTTGAAGTTACAGGTGTTTAAAAATAGGAAATTTTCAGAGTCAATTGGCTCCTTACAGCTCCTAAACGGGGGGTGATACAAAAAAAATTTCTGAAATGACTCATACTTATTTTCAAAGATCTAACTTCTGTCAAGCTTCCAACTTTAACTTCAAGTTAAAGCTTCTAATTTCAAGCTTCCAACTTTAACCGTTTAGAAAATAGAAGGGTTAAAGGATTTTGCAAAATTTGAGTTTCACATAACGGTAAATTAAGACACCGTATGCCACAAATATATATTTATTGTATATATACTTTTAAAGCTAATACAAGTAGTAATCGTTTGGCGTTTTCAAAATGAAGATATAACTTATACAACTTGTGCTATAACAATTTAAATATAGAGCTTTTTTGAACCTTTGGGGAGCTGTAGCTCCGTAACGGGTGGGGCTACAAAAAAAAAGTTATTAAAAATAAAATTAATATTTTTATGAGATCTATCAGCAGTTAAAATTTCATAGCTCTATTTCAAAAAAAAATGTGGGGATCTAAAAGTTAAGTGTTCGAGAGCTACCCTAAGTTTTGGTCCAAACTCAACCAAAAAAAAATGGGGAACCTACAAATTACTCCCAGAATATTTTTTGTAAATTTGAAGATTCTAGCTTTCTTAGTTTTTGAGTTAGCATGCTGACGGACGAACGGATGGACGGACATGGCTCAAAAGTCTTTGAATTTTTTTCTGATCCGATCCATACCTTTGAAGGTATATCTAGCTCGCTTATTTCGAGGTGTTACAAACGGAGGAGTAATTTTATTGTACCCGATCCTATCGTACGGGTATAAAAATTATTTTGGGAATTCAATGATATAAATAGGTACATGAACAATCAATCCTTCATCAATTTTAAATAAACATTTTTTTGGGTGCAAAATGAGCTTTAAATAAGTAAAAAAAGTAAAAACCAAAAAATGTATTAATATTTTAAAGTTAAATGAAAAGTACATATTAAAACTAATAGTTATGTTATACAATGTAAATTTATATAAGATCGGATAAATAGTTTTATTATGGACTAAGATACAAATTTACAGCTAGACGAATCAGTTAAATTTGAATAGATTCTGTTAGAATTTTTGCAGAAATGGTCGACATAAAACTTGATCTTCTTTGTTGACAAAATGTTATATACCCAGCATCGCAATAGGCACTAAGTTATGTGCATATAAAAGAAAGAAATTGTATGACAGTAAATCGAACAAGTCGGTCCTACTTTCTCAATTTTAATAGTGAACCTAACAATTTAACAAAATTGAAATGGAAAAAAATCCAGAATCCTAACTCTATTAATTTTTGAATTGTGTTATTGTGCGAATGAAGGAATGTACATGGCTAAAATCAACTGAGACAAAATTCCATCTTGAGCAAGAATTTATACCTACCATTTTCCTATACCTATCTCATATTCCTCCTTTAAGATGCCGCAAACGTAAAGGAAAATTTATTATAGCATGTGAATTATAGGTTTGTACGGGTATTACAAGTAGTAAATAACTGAAACAAAAACGATGGACAATATCTTAAAAGTTTTAGTTATGTAAATCCAAATAGTAAAGCGAAAGTAAGTAGTACCCAGAACCAACTTTTGTTAGAAATAAAATAACACATTTTAATAACTTACTTATTGCTATTTAATTTTTATGTTTTATCTTAAAAACTTTTTTGTTCATCAATTTACGTTTAATAGATCATAGACCACCACCAATTTGGTTCCTAGAATTTCAACATGTTTTTCAAAATATTATATTGTACCTACGTAATTTTTCTTTTTTTAAAGAACCGTTAAAATTCAACTTAAGAAAATTTTTTCATTTAGTCGTGTCGTGTAGATAAAAATAACATTTTATATTACAGTGGATTTAGGTATTTCAAGAGAATTTTATATTTATTTTATATATTTTAATCCTTTTAACTTTAAAAGAACGGAAAATAAAAAAAAAAATTAATAGGAATTGACAAAATATGTCTATACTTTTTTCAGTGTATACAGTTTTAAATATATTTTAGGTGTTTTGTTTGTAAATTATAAGATTGTAACTTTTACTAGTATTTACTAGTACTATGAATTCAAAAACAAACATTTTTCCTTAATTGATGAAAAAAGAAAAATGCATGTTTTTGTACATAATATTATTAAGTATTTCTATTCTATTATATTTTATTTCTAAGTATCTATAGTTTATCATTCTAGAATCTAGAGTATAGTTTTTTTCTAACTTTTTTTTTCTTTGATGTGTGAAAAATTTTTCAAGGACTCTTAATTTAATATAATTTTCTATTATAAGATAGTACCTATACCATTTTTTCATTTTTCTTAAAAATAAAACAATAAAACAAAAATATATAAAACCCTAATTTTAAAAATTATTAAGAAAAAATTTAATTGAAATTGGAAGCTACAAAGAAGAAGAAAAGAGCAGCAAAGCAACAGAAAACAATAAGTTGGAAAAAATATTCATAGAACTTCTTAGTGGGAACAGAAAAGTGTAAAGAAACATAACATTTTTTTAAAATTGCTAACAGAAAACATAATTCTGTATTAATTTTCTCCAATATTATGAACTCTGAAGTGAAGTAGAATTTTTTTAAAAGTGGCAAAAAATATTGTGCTTATAATTTTTTACATCATTTTTTACTCTATGTGTAAACCGTTAAAAATAAAATGATGTTTTTTACCTAAACACGTTACCTTTTCGTGTAGTATAATTCTTAAATTCTTATATTCATATATAATAACTCTTTTTAATTAAGTCTTTCATATACATGAGTTCTGCAACACTTATTTCAAATTGTTTATTTGATTTTGGCCTTTTCCCCTCTAATATATTTTTTTTCGAAGATTACTTTATTTTCTATATCCACGATGTCTGGTCTAAAAATCGTTATATACCAATAAATCTTCGTTCGAAAGAGACTATATAGTTATATATTATAGCTCACGGGCTTTAATTCCGCGGGCATTCTGTTACTGCACCAGTTATACCATCAAATACAATATCGGATTTTTTATTGATTATTATTTACTATCACATATTTGGCATTTAAGTTTACGATCGGTGAACTAAGCTTCTAAAATATCATTTTAAGTATTATGTAAGTCAAACATTAAACATTGTCAAACATCAAACATTAGAATTAGTAAGAAGAAACATATTGTAATCGTATTGTATGTGATATGATTTTTGAATTTCCAATATAACAAAACAAGTAAAATGAAAAAAATTACTAATTGTTAAAATTATTAAAAGAATGATTACAAATATAGTATTCCAGTAGTGGAAATATATTAAACAGAACCAAACTGTTGTACAAATTAAAAGTATTACCAATTAAGGAAGGGGTTAATTTAATTATTCAAAACGAAGTATTTTCAGTATTTAAAATATGATAAGTAAAGAAATCATAATAAAGGAAAGAATTGTGCGCTCTTAAAACAAAATTTTTTTTAAAATCTTTTTGACAATTTCATTCCGGCAGAGACCATAGTATTTCCATTTTACCATTTCTATCTCATACGATTTCCTGCTAGTGTTTTATATTTTCCCATGTGAGTTTGAGCTCGGCTATTATGACACATCTCCAAGTGACGTTTGGACTCTTGTGTCTTCCATATAGTTGTGGATGCCACTCTTAGGTAATGCGGTTTATGTTTTTGTGAATTTTTCTTAGTGTGTAGCCTATCCACCTGCATTTTTTTCTTTTGTAGTTGTTTAGTTTTTGGACTTATTAATTTATATAATGTAAAATTAGGTAAAAATTAATAGTATTTAACCAAAATTAAATTTTAAAGTCTGTTCAAGTGATTTATGCTTTTTTTTTTAAAATATATCTCTCTTAATATTATATTCTTATATTTTTTCAATCGGGAATAGATTTTTTTGTTTTTATACCGAAATACCAGTTTTATTTTAAATTTCGTTAAATTTTTAGTCACATTATTCAATATTATAATCATTATCATAATATTAATCATATAATTCAAGACTGAACTAGAACAATAAATTCATCTTCAATAAATTTTTATTTTTAAAGAAATTTTTGAAAAATAAAAACACAAAACAAGTAATTGAATTGATACCTATAATACTCTATTAGATATTATATGTACTTATAATAATTAATAATTTATTTCTTTTTTGAAAATTAATCAGTGCAAAATACAGGCAGGATATTATAATGTATTATTAAATAAAACATCACGCAATATAGGTATGAAATAAAGTTTATTGATATAGTAAAGAAAATCGAAACATGAAAGGAAGTTTCATGATAATTTACAGATGCTATCTTTTCGGCTTCTTATAGGTAATTACAGGGTTCATTACAAAAAAAATATACCCATATAAATTATAAGAAAAATATTAATATTTTATTTGATGATTATAAAAAAAAAATTCATGCAAAACAAAAAATCTAAATTTTTCAAAGTATCTAAAAAAAATTTTTATTTTTTTTTTTAAAAAACCATTTAATAAAAATAAATCTTAACAATGGATGAAAATGAATGTTGTCACAAAACAAAATAAATAAATTTCAGTCAATAAAATTCAATCTAATTAGTTTTAAATATACAAAGAAAATTTGTTATATTAAATATTTATATATTATACCTATGTATATGTATTATATTGATTCATAAATTATTTATTAAAAAATTTTCCTTTGTTTTTCCAACAATAAACAATAGAAAACAAAATTTTTTACATGTTATTGTGATTAGATATTGTTTTTAATCATTTCAAAAAAAAAAAAAAAAAAAAATCTTTGTAAGAGAAATTTATTCTACAATAAATTATAATTTCTAAGAAAATAACGAAATATAAAAAATCTTTTTTAAAAAAATATTTTTATTTTATTTTATTTTTTTTTTTTTTTTTTTTTTAAATATCTGTAAACTACCTTTTTCTTTAATAATATTTACATAGGTATCCAAATATCTATACAGTTGTATAATTTTAATATTACCTTAAAAAAAAAATTTCACGAAAAGAAAATTGAATAAAAACTATATAACTATATGTATAAATGTATTTTTATATTATACCTATTATTATAGTATATAATATACATAATATATGATTTATTTATTATAAAAATGAAACATTTAATGTCAAAAAAATAAAAATGAATGACTAGAAAGTTCAGAACTATAATAAATTTTATTTATTTATTTTTTTTTTGTTGTTTTTTTTTATTTTTTTTACATATTTTCATTTATATTTCCATATAAGTCAAAAGTGATGAAAATATATCGGAATCCCTTTCTTTTTTTTTATACCTAATATATTAGAAATAATATTATATATATTTGGAACACATATATATATATACTTATTATATCCTTTATATAAATTCATATATATATATATAAATTTAATTTTTTCCTGTATTTCATTTTTCTTTTTTCTGTTTTTTTTTTTTTGTTTAATAGAAACGGCAAAAAAAATTGAAAGAAAAAAAAAAAAACGGACATCATAAATTGATGAGGTCTATATTCGAATGGTCCTAAAGGTCGATTTTCATATTTTTTTTGTTTTTTGATTTTTCATTTCATATTATACAATATATAATATATTATTTATATTATTATTTATATATATATATATATAATAGATATATTATTTATATATTATATTTTTTTTTTGTATTTTGATTATATGTTGTACTTTTTTTCGATTTTCCTTTTTATTTCATTTCATAGAATTCGATTTTCTGTCATGGTGCTGACATAATGAGAAAATTTCATTTTTGATTCTGTGCCTGTTTTATTATTTTTTTTTTTTCTGGAAGCAATAATAAATTCTTCGGAGACAGACAGAACAAAAAAAGAAAATATTATTAAAATTTATGTCGAAATATATATATATATATATATATTATATATGTATATCTATAATATTATTAAAAAAAAACAATATCAAACAGTCAAAGGGCAACTTTGCATTATTTTCCAAGAAAAAAATTTACAAGATATAGATAGGGTATTTTTGGACTTTTAATAATAAGGAAATTTTAAATTAAAAGAATTTAAATTTTCAGATTTTTTCATTCCTAAAATGTGTTAAAGTACCTACCTACTTAATAAAATATTTAACTAGTTATAGAAGCAAAAGTTTAAAGAAAATTAAACGCATATTGAAGGTTAAAACTTTTCAAATGTTGCGTTGTTATTAGATTTATGATTTAAATTTAAATACCGGTAAGCTGGTAATTTGATTGATTGGAACATCGAATCATTTTCGAAAAGTAAAAATAATATTTATATATGGTTATACTGAAATCCATCGAAATGTTTCGATGAACAAAAATTTTACATAATATTATGGTAGGTATGCTGAAATCAGAATTTTACTTACGGCTGCAAAACGTCATTTTTATTTCGATTTTTTTTTTGTTTTTGCGTATGCTGGATTTCGTTGAAATGGAAAATGAAAGAAAATTAATGAAATTCGATTCAATTAGTCATTCGAAAGCTAGCAGTTAAGAAGGAAGTGTTATTTAGTTTAAATAATTTTTATTTTTTAAAAGAAATAAAGTATCTACAGATATTTTTGTTTTGATAAGTTTTTTTTTTAAGTTATAAATTTAAAAATATTTTTTTTTAAATCGGTGCATTGTTCAGAATAAAAAAAAAATATTTTGAGTATAATTATCTTTTCAAACGCAAATCTTTTCAATTTTCTGTTCCTTCATTTTCCAATTATTCTAAAGTCACTACAAATTCATCATCGATTTATAAGAATTACTTTAAACATATGATACTTTTGAATTATTTCTTTATACTGAACAAATACTTTAGATAAAAATATCTACCAAAAAATGCTAGATACGAAACATATACCTTTAACATCAGCAAAATGTATTTGCAGCCGAATGAACTTCAACATACCAAATTTTTTCGAATGCAGAAAGGATTGTTTTATTCGAACGATTTTTTTATCGAACTTCAGAATAACCATATTAAAGATTTAATTAAAACCATTTGTTAATTAATATCTTTTATCAAGAACAAAGTACCTATCTATAAATTTTTTTACAGTTAAATTCAAAGAAAAAAACATTCAATTCGATTTTCATACCTATATTTTTTCTAATTTGATCATTTTAAGGATTAACCCGTAAAATTTGAAGGAAATACAAAAACAAAAAAAAAAAATAATGAAATGAAAAAGAAATTGTTCTAATTTAACATCAAATCAACTCTTGGAGTGGTGATGAAAACTTTGAAAAAACAAAAAAAATATATAAGGAAACACAATTAAATCATTGACCTGTAAAAATATTGGGATTCTTTTTTTTTTTTTTTTAATTTGAAAAGAAAATTCAAAATAGCAAAAGAAATTTTGTTATCTCTAATAAAGAAAATAGCAAATATGAAAATGTGTAGGATGTTGATATGATAAGGCAAATGAAATTTTTTTTTACTTTACCACATTAAGTTGATTAGTTCATTTCAAATTATTTCGATAGTAGCTATTTTCTGTAGAAAAGTTTTTTTTTCCTCATTATAATATTATATTTAATTAAATCTAAATATGAAAATGAAAGAAAATATAAAAGAAAAGAAAAAAATTAAAATACAAAATTATAAAATGTCAAAAAATCTTAATTAGGTACGTTTCATTGCTTTTCAAACCTCATATCAATTTTAAATAAATTAATATGGGTATGACATTTAATTAAAAAAAAAAAAATTTCAATAAAACATAGATAAAAATAATGATACATAAATACAATTTATATTTTCTAGATTTTAGTTGATAAAAATCGATAACTATATAAAAAATATTATATTAGTTCAAAGATAAACCAAAACATTATTTTAAATAACCATTCATTTATTTCTTTAATTTTATAATTAAAAATCATAAAATGTTAATATATTTTTATATTTGAATTTGACTTTTGCAACTTGACTCTATTTGTTCTATGCTGGATTCACAATAAAAAAAGTGACGTAAAGGAAAGTTAGCGCAAAGTAAAATTAAAACTTTAACTATATCAAAGTAGTATATTTCCATTTTCAATGAGATTGACGCGTTTCAACGCAAAAGAAAGGATAACAAAAGTTGTCCAACCTTTAACTTTTACGAAGATCAACTCTTACAATTATTTGAAATTAATATATTATTATTATATTGTAGGTTTTCTTCAAATATATTTATGTATTCTTCAAATATTTTATTCTTTATCAAATTTTTTTCTTAATTTAAGTAAAAACTTTTTGTTTAAATTTTTTTAAATATTTTTGTATTGATTTTAATTATTTTAAGATCAAATAAAAACTGAAATGTGAAATGTCATTGCGTGAATTGAAAAATTATGACACTGTTGCGTTGTAGACTTTACTTTGCTTTGCTTTGCGTTATGTCAATTACATTGTCAATCTAGCATTAGGAATTTACTTTCAATCTTATATATCAAATCACAAAAAAAACCTTTTTACCTCAAATAAATATGATGACAAAATTGATTTAATGTAACTTTCTATATGTCTATAACTCTACGTCTTAAGTACTATAATACAAAATCTTATTGAAATATTTTCTAAACATAAAATTTAAATCCGTTTTATTTGAACAAAATTTATTGTACTCATAAAAATGCGTTTTAAGTTTTTTAAAAAGACTAAGACTTACCTTAGGTACATAATTATTTTCTAAGACCGAAGTTTAAGCTATTTCTAAAAAGTTTTAGATGGAAATGGAAAACAATAGTTTTTCTAACACCCCGAGCTGAAAAGGAGTGTCTATAACATTATATTTCAATGGAACAATTTTATTTTATTTTGAAGAATTACCACCCACTTATCTTTAGTTAAAAAAAGATACCGTGTCGTAATATTTTTTATTAAATATTGAAATTTAAATGTTAAATTTTCATAATTAAATTTATTTTTTGTAACATTTAAATCTAATTTGGTACTGTGACTTTAGGTTGAAAATACATGGAAAACGCAACCTTTAACGAATATATGTTAAATTCATAATAGTATTCAGTAAGATTTAAAACGATTAACAAACTGTTTTTTTCTAAATCATTTTTTTTTTGTTTTTATTTGTGAAGATAGGTGTTAATCATTGAAAGACACAGTTGAGAAGTGGTACTATGATGCGTCGTCTGTTCTTCAGAAATGTATTGGATTTTAACCGAACTTCACCTACCTTTCATAACCATAAACGATAGGTTTTAGTATAGTGCTAGTCTTTTAGTTCTAATGAACTCATTATGGTCAAGGGAAGAAGTAAATATTATTGAAAGCATAAAGTACCTATCAGATTGTTGAATAAAAATAAAAAGCGTAGCTGTCTTAGCGTTAGAAAAATATAAAAATGAAAAATTTATTTATAATGTTATTAAATTTTTTTTAAAAATTATTTTATTATTTTAAAACCACGCTCAATACAATTACATAATTTATAAGTAGGTTGAAGGAAAATAATAAATTATTATAAAAACTCCATTTGATTTGTTTCCATAGAAATTATAGGTTTCTTAAGTCTAGCTTAGAAGCTTAATTTTGAGTTTTAGGTTATAACACAAACCTCGACTATACATTTGAGTGGATTCCACTTACATATATTTAAATTTCCCTATACTATCATTTCACTGAATTTTTATTTTATGAATAAACATTGCTTAGATAAACTTTTCCACAATTTTAACGGGCAACGTTTATTACATGGTGGAATTGAATAAGTATTGAGCAAAATATTAAAACCCTTGAATTTCATACTAAGAATTAGAAAAATAATATATTTTATTTTAATTTGAAAATTTTTATCTCTACCTCTCAAAAGTTACATAGTCTTCTCATGTAAAAATTTAAATGTAAAAAAATATTAATATTATTTTTAAATTTGTCACAAAACGTTTTGTGCAAAGCATTAAACTATTATCATCAAAGTTTTTTGACAAACTCTCATTTAATTTAAAAAAAATTCTAAAAAAATTTTGAAAAATAGGAATGTGAATAAATTTTCCTATACAGTGCAGTATGTTTTTCGTGCATTTTCAGTTTTTGAAAGAAAAACGAAATTTAATATATAAATTAATTTTTTGTACTGCAATAATTGAAATCAAATGCAAGAAATTGATGTCATACTTTAGTTTAACTATGTTGTACCTGATTTTCTTCAAACTTTGATCAAATAATACTTGTACATGAATAAGAATGTTTTGCCACGATCTGGGTTCCCGTTAACGCCATTTAGGCGGCCCAGTAGTCTTCAAATGTTAAAAACCTTAAAGAGGATCAAATAGCCTTCAAACTTTGATTTTATGATTTGTATTTTTTATGATATCTTCGACCTATGGACCTCTTTTGCTGACATTTTATGGTTATCTGAAAGGTCTCAATGTTTTCTTTCTAAAAATGTATACTTTCTTGAAAAATTTCTAATAAAATAGAAACAAGGTAGAATGTAAACCAACGGTTTTTAAAAGCGCACATTTCCAAAATACAATACAAACTGTTTAGAATTGTGACTTGCACAAAAATTTAAAAACTTAAGAAATAAAATTTACGAAATTTTTTGTAATAAGAAAAAATGTGAAAATTGGACTTTTCCGGAATTTTGTGGGGCTGTAAGTCCGGAACCCTATATAAGTAAAAAAAATCGTTAACAAACATAAAAATATGTTACTGGAGCTTTAATTTTTATGTCTTGCAGAAGAAAAATTTATACAGGTACCTAAAAATAGCAAATTTTGAATTTTTCAGTCCTAATAGCTCTTAAACAGGGGGTGGTAAAAAAAATTTTTTTCAGGAAACTTAATTCTAAAAGTTCTTTTTCTCTAAAAATTTCAGGTTCCTATCTAAAGACGCGCCGGAGTTATGAAATAAAAAATTTCATGCTAAATGTGGTTTTCACATAACGGTAAATTTAAATAGTTAATTACAAAATATAGTGCATAATTTTGATATTGTTTATGGAGATAATAAAATTTTCGATCTTCAGGTTGTTTTAGATAGTAAGACTATTACGCAGAGCCTGAAATATCACAGGTATTTGAAAATGGAGCTTTTTTAAAATTTTGAGGGGCTGTAACTCTGGAACTCTATACAACTAAAATAAACCTTTAACACAGGTAAAAATTTATTACTCTAGCTTTAATTTTTATATCTTGCCGAAGTAAAATGTGTACAGATGCCTAAGTTATAGGTGTTTAGAAATAGCAAATTTTCAATTTTTGAACCCTAATAGCTCATAAACAGGGGGTGGTCCAAAAAAATTTTCTGACCAAACTTATACTAATTCTAAAAGTTCTTTCTGCTCTCAACGTTTCATGTTTCTATTTAAAAATGTGCCGGAGTTATGAAGGTAGAAAAATCATGCAAAATTTGGTTTTCACATAACGGTAAATTTAAATACTAAATTTAAAAAAAAATTGTATAATTTTGATATTAATTTACAAAATTAAAAATACCTGTCCAATGACGTTTTCAGATTGAAAAAATCTTAAGCAGAACATATATGCATTTGCAGAGACATATGCATTTAAAAATAGGGCTTTTACAAAGTATGGGAGGGCTATAATAGATGGGACTACATGAAAAAGTTGTTCCACAAAATTAATTTTTTTTTTTATATCTACCCATGGTTAAAATTTTTTTCTCTATCTTTTATCTATCTTAACAGTGTAGAAGTGTTGTAAAGAGACGCATAGACGGACGGACAGAGTGAAACTGATAAGCACATTTTTTCAAATTTTTTTTGGACAAGTGCTAAAAAGTAGCTGAAGTTGATATAAATTCCATGGTGACAAATCAATTACTTGGTTTCTATACATACATAAGTTCCTTCTTGAAAAGTTTCTTTTCTTCTTCTTCTAAATTAAATGGAAAATTTATTGTCCTAATTAAAATTAATAACATGTTCCTGGTTTATATGCTTAAAAATAAACTTTTATTTTTGAGTTCGTCCTAGCTATTTTTTATTTTTGTCATATTTCACATTTTATTATTAAAGTTTCTTTTCTTTTTTTTTTTGTATTTCTGTAATTTAATTGACTTGAAAAATATTTCATTTTTTTTTTTCGTTTTCTATTAATAACTTAATATTTGTTTTAATTCAATTTTTTTTAATACATTTTTTTTTTTTTAACAATCAGAATAATTTTTTATTTTTATTTTTTGATGATTTTGACAAAATACATTACAAGATAACAAATAATTAGATAATCAAAAAAAAAAAAAAAATAATAATCATTTAAAAGCAGTATCATAATAAAATATAGCTAATAAACCTAATAATCATATTTATGATTGATGATTATTGTTAAAAGGAAAAAAAAAAAAATGAAAAATAAAATGGAAAGCAGAAGTTCACTGCCATATTTTCTTATAATAAAATTTTTTTTTTTTTATTATATTTCCTTTTAAAAAAAATTTGATGTTTTTCTCTTTTTTGTTGTTGCTTTTTAGTGTATCATTAAGTTGATGTCTTTATACAAAAAAAAAAAATTCAATTACATTATATATACATACAGTTGTACCTATATATAAGTAGTAAATGTTATTATTAAAATATTTACAGTTACAGTTAAGACAACAGGATTATATTATGGTGCGACATAAATTCTCATTAAAAAAATAAAAAACAAAAATAAAAAATAAAAATAAAATAATAAAAAATATGAAAATTCCCATTGGCAATCTGTCAATTTATCTTAATTCTAGCTGATATATCCTTAAAAAAAAATGAAAAAAAGAAATAATAAAATGTATTTTCTCCTATCTATGTCTTATTTCTAACAATTGCAATATCTTAGGATTATTATAGATATATACATAATATTATATACATATTATGTAGGTATATAAATATTTGATTTTTTTCTTGTCTCATTTTTCATTAATAGATATAAAAGAATTAAAGTTTGACCATTGGTATATACATATATATAATATATATATATTGAAAAATTGAATAAAATTATAAAATTAAGTTCCGAAAATCGGTCTTGACCAATTTATTTTGGTTCTATGTACAACATATAAAATATGTATATAGCTAAAATACAACCATTTCTGTGTTTATTTATTTTATTTATTATTTAATTTTAATAATAATATTATATCTAACATAAGTTTTAAAAATGACTTAAATCGATTCTAGAATACTTGGAACTGAAGAACTTTTTTTAAACTTACAAACAAAAGTTGTATTAAATACGATTATATTTTTACTATGATTTTTTACCAAAAATTTTTAGATTTTTAAAATCATAACATTCCGATTTCCAAGATTAATAAATTTATTCTTTATTTATACAATTTGTTTTAAAATGAAATTTTTTGTTTTTTCTAATAACAAGATTGGGACCCCAAAATTAAGAATGTATGTATATACTAACGATTCGGAAATTTGAAAAATCATCTTCATCATTTTTTTTTTCACGTTTCCTACATCAGTGTTCCGAAATCATTAAGATCAAGACGTAATCTATAAGTGTTTTATTTGAATCTAAAAAAAATATCTAATTTGCCATTGAGAAAGACAAATATTTGCCTTACAATAATAATTCATTTTTTGTCTTCAATATTTCATTATTAGCTTCAATATTTAAATAGCCTTCTCATATGAAGTGTTAATAGTAAGTCTTGTTTAATACTGTTATAATATCATTAAGCTGTCACATAAGATTTAGATTAAGAGATAAAGACGTACATCAAATATGTATATCTTTAAAGTTATTTCGAGAAAACCTTTAAAAGTGACCGCGAGATGGTTGTTAAATACCAAAAATTTCAGATCTAAGGAAAATTTCTTAATAGTTACATGTCTGTTTAGTCGAGGACTGAAACTTGAAATGGGGTAATAAATATAAAAATTATAAAATGCAAAATGGAATAATGGAAAATGGAGAAAATCTTTAAAAGTGACCGCGAGATGGTTGTTAAATAACAAAAATTTCAGATCTAAGGAAAATTTCTTAATAGTCACATGTCTGTTTAGTCCAGGACTGAAACTTGAAATGGGGTAATAAATATAAAAATTATAAAATGAAAAATGGAATAATGGAAAATGGAGAAAATCTTTAAAAGTGACCGCGAGATGGTTGTTAAATAATAAAAATTTCAGATTTAAGGAAAATTTCTTAATAGTCACATGTCTGTTTAGTCCAGTACTGAAACTTGAAATGGGGTAATAAATATAAAAATTATAAAATGAAAAATGGAATAATGGAAAATTTATTTTAAAAATTGTTTTTATATTTTTTTTTTGACTTGTGGAATTTTTTTTTGCATATTATCTATGTCAGGGTTTTGGAAGTTTCTCCGAATTACAAGTAATTCTTATTTTATAACAATAGAAGAAAATGAATTTTTTAAAATATAGGTACTAAAATAAAAAAAAATTATGATAATTTTTTTTATTTTTTCATGAATAAAGTTAAACTTTTTACTTCTCTTTCTATATTTTTATGATTAACATTGAAAAATTACTCTGTTATATCCTTATCCTACAAGTTTTTTTTTTTTGCTTTGTGGAATTAAATTACTAATTTATTAAAAAAAATTTTTAATAATTAAAAAATGTTAAAAGTACTTTAATAATTATTGTTCTGTTTAAATTAATGGCAGAAGGTGAGTTATAAAAAAAAAAAAAAAATTTATATTAGTGCTGGAATAATAAAATATAAATCAAAAATAATTATTATAAATTTGAGGTGGATTAAATTTATGTAAATTAGATAAAAGAAAAAAGATTAGCACTAATTTGTAAAATGTTTCACATGATAACTTTTTATAACTTTGTCACTTTATCAAATAAAAAATTTTTGATTTTCTAAGAGAAAATTGTTTAAATTTAAATTTGAAGGATAAAATTGAGGTATTTTAATATTTTGTTAACAAGTTTAGAACACTAAACTTCTTCTAGGTATTTACTATAATTGTAAGCTATGGAATTCATAAGAGCTACCAAACAAACAATTTGAGTGAAGTAAGAATTGTCGAAGAAAAACATGGATGAAACTTACGGTTCAGTGTTCGGTTAACAGTTTCAGTATGTATTATAATATTCTTCTTCATAACGTTATAGAATTTCAGATTTAGTCCTGGATTGTTAAATATATAACTTTTAAACTATAATTTATACGTATTATCTATAAATAATAAAATGGGTTAGATACTAATACTCGTATCTCAAAATTTTTTTTATACCCGTACGATAGGATCGGGTATAATAAAATTACTCCTCCGTTTGTAACACCTCGAAATAAGCGAGCTAGATATACCTTCAAAGGTATGGATCGGATCAGAAAAAAATTCTAAGACTTTTGAGCCATGTCCGTCCGTCCGTCAGCACGCTAACTCAAAAACTAAGAAAGCTAGAATCTTGAAATTTACACAAAATATTCTGGGAGTAATTTGTAGGTTCCCTATTTT
The DNA here is from genome assembly GCA_947095535.1 of Poecilobothrus nobilitatus. Classification (NCBI taxonomy): domain Eukaryota; kingdom Metazoa; phylum Arthropoda; class Insecta; order Diptera; family Dolichopodidae; genus Poecilobothrus; species Poecilobothrus nobilitatus. The sequence goes on from OX352773.1 coordinate 232,926,592, forward strand.
TTTTGGTTGAGTTTGGACCAAGCCTTAGGGTAGCTCTCGAACACCTAACTTTTAGATCCAGACATTTTTTTTGCAATAGAGCTATGAAATTTTAACCGCTGATAGATCTCACAAAAATATTAATTTTATTTTTTATAACTTTTTTCTGTAGCCCCACCCGTTACGGAGCTACAGCTCCCCAAAGGTTCAAAAAAGCTCTATATTTAAATTGTTATAGCACAAGTTGTATAAGGTATATCTTCATTTTGAAAACGCCAAACGATTACTACTTTCATTAGCTGTAAAAGTATGTATACAATAAATATATTTTTGTAGCATACGGTGTCTTAATTTACCGTTATGTGAAACTAAAATTTTGCAAAATCCTTCAACCCTTCTATCTTCTAAACGGTTTAAGTTGGAAACTTGAAATTTTGACAGATGTTAGATCTTTGAAAATAAGTATGAGTCATTTCAGAAACTTTTTTTGTATCACCCCCCGTTTAGGAGCTGTAAGGGGTCAAAAACTGAAAATTTCCTTTTTTTAAACACCTGTAACTTGAACACCTGTTAAATTTTTTTTAAAGTAATACATAAAAATTAAAGCTTCAATATTATATTCTTATTTCTGTTAACAACTTTTTTTAATAATATAGGGTTACTTTATAATTGACGAAAGTGTTACTTGATTTTTTCAAATTTTCTAACAAATTTCTTCAACAAATTTTTTGCATTTGTTTTACTCGATAATTTGAAATTGTTGAGGATATAATGCGTAGTACATAAAAATGCAAATAAATAAACAACATAACGGTTGCTTGAAGAATTTTTATTTATATGATATTAATATATATACATACTTATATAATATCATGTTTATTTAGATATCGTATATGTTACTAGTGAATGAATGATAAGAGTATAGATGTATATTATATAGCGCCGTATTTACATACATATATGTATTTTATTGTACTTATAAGAAATTATTCTGTCAATGGAATATTTAAATATAATATAATATAATATTTAAAATTATATTTACTATTTTGTACTAAGTAAATTTAGTATACATTTACCGCTTAGTACTAAATGGTACTATAGAATATTTGAAAAAGTTTTGGATTGATAATCGTTATGTGAAAGGTTAGAATCTGCTTTTGAAGAATGTACATATAAACATATAGTTTGAATATATGTATAACCCATAGTTCTAGAAATTATAAAATTCACCCAAATTATTTTAAAATACTAAAATATTAAAAAAATAATATTGTGAGCAGAGTGACAGGCTGTGAACATACTAACGGTTCGTACGGGTATCTAAGAGTTGACAAAGTCAACTGTATTCTTCCTCGTTTTTTTTAATTCTCGTTTTTTTTTGTTTTCATTTTATTTATTTCTTCATTTTATTAAATTCAATTGGAGCTTTATTTCTTAAATTAAATTTGGGTAAATGTCACATATATATATTATATATATTAGAGCCTGCGCGATTAATGCGTTCCATGAAATCGTCGCGCAAGTCGAAAATCGCACAACTCGAAGCTGTGAATTTAAAATAATTTTATTTTCCATACATATCCCATATATCAAATATAAAGTATTGTAAATTACTTTATTTCTAATTATTTTATGTAATCTATCTTCCTATTTTTCATTAAAAAGTTGAGCAATAAAATAAATTGGAAAAAAGATGAATTGGAAAAAATAGAATGTAATAATAAAAATTATTTTAGTTATTATTATTATTATTACTATAAGCGAGATTTGAAGCGTGTGAATGTTTTTTCATGTTTTTTTTTTGCGTTTTTTTAATGTTATATAAACTTATTCAGTCTTTTTGCTAAATTGTTTTTTTTTTGGTCCGATTTATTTATTTGAAAATATTTGCAAAATAAGGCTATTGCACATGCGAAATAATTTTTGTCAGACATTTTTGTGTGATATTTGTACGATTTAAAATTGACAGGTTTTCTAGCGGTAGTGAGAGTGATAAATATTTGAACAACAAAGCATTTTAAATAATTTCAGAAAAATCATTTAAAATAGTAGGGGCTTCGAAAAAGCATTTTTCTATTATTGTCTGACAAAACAAAGATATTTAGCCAGTTTTTTAAAAAAAAAAACTAGATTTTAAAACAAGGTCGGTATTTTACAGAACGAGATTTTGAAAAAACGAAATTTCGAGAAACGGACGAAATGATTTGTAACGTTCAAACTAAATATTACATAGGTCTTTTTATAATAAATAATTATTACTAATTTATTATTAATCAAAGGATTAATCAACAACAAAAAAAAAAGTATTTGAAAACACATCATAAAAATGTATCCTTCTTTAACATAAATACTGAAAAAAGGATTAATTTCTATAGTACATTTTTCCTAATTAAAAATTTCTATCATATATTTTATAAAAACTCAAACCCTCGAAATTATTAAAACAACGGAAAGAATTAATTTTAAATAATATGTAGCTTAAAAATTCAATTAATATCCTAAATTCTAATTTTCCGTTTTAGAAGAGCTGATAATAGAAAAATAAATATATTATGTATTATAATAATAAAAATTTTATCTGTTTTTATTAAAGAGATTTCCTGATCCTAATTAATAGAGTGAAAAATTTCTATTTTCCTGTTTTAATTTTTATAAAACAATTTATTGGACCGCAATATATTAATATAATAATATTACATATTATTAGATGTTTATATTATATTGTTATTCAATAAAATTATATTTTGTTTAATATAAATTTAATACAGTTGAATTAATATTCAGACCACGAATATTTTATACTATTATTCATAAAAATTAGTAATCATTTGTTTCAGATGGTTAAGTTTTTCCTATACATTCAGTATGTAAAAAGGCTTATATACCTAATATTTTTATATAATATATTGTGGAAAAAATTGTAAATATCTAATTAATTTTCTTATTTGTTACATAATATCTCATTAATAAATAACTAATTTGGTTGATTTTCTTAATAACTATTTGAATTTAATGAGTTCTTTTGAAAAATCAATTAGTGTTAATGAAATATTTTATTTATTAATGTCCTTTATATTTTTATTATATTAATATTCTTCAGATTTTAATTGAACTGTAACTTCTTTTCCTGGAAGATTATTCCTTCTTAGATTGAAAGTGTTTAAAATCCTTCAAGAGGTTCACATCACTTTTATATTTCTATTATATTAATTGCCTTAAAATTTTAATTTAACCCTAGCTTTCACAGCTGGAAAATTGTTACTTCTTACATTGGAAGTGTTAAAAATCTCTCAAGAGGTTTTACATCACTTTTATATTTCTATTATATTAATGTTCTTAAGATTTTAATTGAACTGTAACTTCTTTTCCTGGAAGATTATTCCTTCTTAGATTGAAAGTGTTTAAAATCCTTCAAGAGGTTCACATCACTTTTATATTTCTATTATATTAATTGCCTTAAAATTTTAATTTAACCCTAGCTTTCACAGCTGGAAAATTGTTACTTCTTACATTGGAAGTCTTTAAAATCCTTCAAGAGGTTCACATCGCTTTTATATTTCTATTATATTAATGTTCTTAAAATTTTAATTTAACCCTAGCTTCTACAGGTGGATAATTGTTACTTCTTACATTGGAAGTGTTAAAAATCTTTCAAGAGGGTTTACATCACTTTTATATTTCTATTATATTAATGTCCTTAAAACGTTAATTAAACTGTAGCTCTTCTGCTCGAAGATTATTCCTTTTTAGATTGAAAGTGTTTAAAATCTCTCTTGAGGCTCACATCATAATACAAATTACTGAATTTAATAGTTGATGTATTCATAGCTTTTGATTATCAAAGTTCTTAAAACAAACTACCAAAAATGTGGCTCCATTAATATGTAATTAACATGTTTTTCTTTTTGTTATTGGACACATTATTTCATAAACTATTAAAAAATAAATACTCGAGAATAATGTATAGAAATAAGTATCTAAAAAACCACTCATAAATTATCAGTTAATATTTACTTACTAAAATTGCATAATTTCAATTTCAAACATAATAACATTAAAAGAAAATTTCCTGTTTTTTTTTATCAAATTATTTTAATCAATATTAAGAAAAAACCAAATTTTAAATATTTTCACTTTATAAACTCATAAGTTACTATTACTATATATAATATTAACAACTTATTTAGTAAAAGAAAAAAGGGTATCTTTATCTTCGGTCCCGACAATTTTTTTTTAATCAGTTTGTTTTTTTTTTCTTTAGTTTATTTGTTAATAACTAAATCAAGAAGAAAATGAAGAAAAAATCCTTTAATTTTACCACAGGAAATTCTTAACATAACCATTAACTATATTATATTAGATATTTTATATAGGACGAGAAAGCATTTATTTTTTTTTTTTACAAATTTTCTTTCTAATTATTATCCTAAAAGACTTTTAAAATACCAAAAAGGAAAAAAAAAAAAAAAAGAATCTAAAAACAAATAACATTTATGTATATATACGCATAATCCTTGTTTGAAGTGTATCTCTACTTTCTCTCATAATTCTTTTTCTGTACAGTAATGTAAAAAAATAAGTGTATAATATTGTATTTTACTACTGGAAATTGATTTTATCTTTCACTGTTAGTTTTGTTTTACTTTCTTTGATTTGAATTTTCTTTGTATGTATATGGATTTGAAATATGTTCTAGTTATAGAAATTTTTCTTTTTCCTAAGGAAGGCGAAAATCTTAAAAATAAATCAAGAATAGCTTCTAGGTAGTGCTAGGTTCTTATTAACTAAAACTATTCCTCCCTCTTTACCTCTTCCCCTTTTATAGTAGAATGATTCCCATAACTGCTACTACATTATGATGACTAGAAGAGGATAAGATAAGGATGCGGAAACCTTAAATCGGGAAGGGGGGCTGTTAAGAAGCAATGAATCCGCGTATTATTATTACTATTTTGCTATCAGTGACGATGGCTCCGGGGTCCTCAGTTACAACATGCATTTTAGAACTTAAATAGCATCTTCCTCTATAAGATAACAAAAATTTGCTCCACTATAGCAGCTATTATTATTAATAAATCTGATCAGGATTTCATACCAAGACGCCCCGATTGAAAGTTGGCCACTTAAGTACTATGCAATGTATTACAATTCTAAAGATATTACTCTATCATTTATTTTTGGAAAGTTCACTGAAAACTAGCATAAAATATTTAAGTTCTATCCTTCTTTTCGGTAATCATTTAGAATTTTCTAACTATTTACTTATCAAATATATATATATGTACGTAATAACATATATATGTTATTTAGGCGCCAGTTATAGCTATCATTGAAATGCTTCCGGAAAATGTTTATTTTCAATTTTTTTACAGCAAAGACATGTAAAATTTAACAAAAGTATTGATTCAATGATTAAATAATTTCTAAAGAAAGAATTCATCTACGAATTTTTAAATTTTAAGTTAAATATTTAAAAAAAAATCAATTTTATGATTTTCCGGATTGGTAATTATTTTTCTGAACAAGTGATCAGTAATTTTGCTAATGAAACAAAATTATTTCAATGACATATGTTTCATTTCTTCCCATTTCAGTTTGTCATTGAAAAAAATTCTGATACAATTTTTGATATATTTCATTATGATTTTGTATTTTAATAAGTTTAGACTTAAAATTTGTTTTTTTATTATTTTGTTTAAGTTTAGTTTTAAAATTTTTTGTTTTAAAATGGAAATTTCAAAAAAAAGAAAAAAAAAAAATTAATTCTAGAAAATTTATACTTTTTTATTCTTCTCAATTCAGCCAATTTCATTATTAAATAAAACAATCCATTTGACAAATAATTTAACTGACAGTTTTCTCTGATTGCTATAATCGCCTATACGAAACAAAGTATAAGTTTTCAATGAAACTTTTTTTCCGGAAGCATTTCAATGATAGCTATAACTGGCGCCTTAATGTTTTGTTTCTTCAATATTTTAACTTTCTGAATTACGGTTTTTCTCTTCCTTTTGGTAAAATGAAAATATTTTGATTAAATTCTTGTGATTGATTTAAATAAGAAGTATAAAATTATTTTAATTCATTAAATTTTGTATTTTCCTTTTGAATGTCAAATAAATGTCTAATACTGAAAATATTAAAGAATTATTGGAATTATTATATTTTAATTTTAATTCCATTTGTTTCTATTATTTAGCACAAAACTGTATATAAAATTATTTTGGGAAATAAGTCCTTTGCTAACAGGCATATAAAAGGGTTATTGATTACCTGTTGTTTTACAGGTAACGGTTAGATTTAAAAACAAAAAAAATTATCTGAAATAAAAAAAAAAAAAGATTTTCATCTTTATCCTTGATTTTCATTTTTATAAAATTACTCTTTTCCAATCTTGATAAAAAAAAAACAAAAAAACAAACTTTAAACCGGAAACATCTTTAAACCCTTCCCCATTGTTTATCTTACTTACACAAAAAAAAAAAAGAGTATTCTTAAGTTATATTGAAGGTACAATAATTATCCTGTTGACCGCCCTTTATAATAATTTGTTTTTTGTTGTTGTTGTTGTTGTTGTTGTCGTTATAAAAATCATTACCTTATTTTTTATGTTTTGTAAAGTAATCAGTTATCTTTTAAAAAGTATTATTAAGGAAAAAGAATCAAAAAATAATAAAAAAAAAATGGTGCAAATTATTTTGTTTTTTTGTTTTTTTTTTTTTGAAATAGAACGAGAAAACGATAAGATAAATTTACTTTAAGTTTTGCTATATTTTTATTTTTCCTTTTTTTGTTTTTTGTTTTTATATTTTGCCTTCCGGTCAAGTAAATCCTTTTAGGTAAATTTATAATAATTTTACCGTAAAACAAAAGCAATCAAAAGAAACTTTATTTTTGTCTCTTTTTTTTGTTTTTTTTTCTATTTTGATTTCTTTCATTTTATTTTTCCCTTTTTTTTTGTACAATTTATTCTGAATCTTTTAAGAAAATTCCATACGATTGAAGAAAAACAAAAATACAAAGAAAGTAAATAAAATCATGCAAGAGAAAGGAAATCTATTTAAATATTTCGATCCTTAGATAAAAAAATGTTCACCTAATAATATTTTCTATCAAAAAGAATCCTTCCTTTGTAAAAAAAAAATAAAATTATATAATTTGACCAGGGTCGTAGTAATTTTAAAGGGTGTCCATAGCCCCCTAGAAGTTAGAACATAAGTAACAAAAAATGGATGTGTGATTTTCTTAATATTGTTGCAGGATTTTATGTAACCTTTTGTTTTTTTTTTTTGGTTATATCGTATCAAAGCTGGAACTGAGACTATTATGTCAAAATTACAAAATTAGGTTTAGATCATATTATTATATTTGTTATATAATAATATCATTTAGCATTATAATATAGAAATCAAAAAATCTAAACAGATGTTTTTTCTAGTAAAAAGTTATAAAAATGTGGAATTTTCTCATTAAAGAACTGAAAGTTTTAACAATGTATTCTTAAGTTTTCGATAAATGTTTATGATTCTGTAATGTGAAACAATATTAAAGCTATTTTTTTTTTGCTTACGAGGGTAGGTGGGAATCTCGAAAGACTGCAATGAGATCAACGCGCCAATTCTCTTTGGTAGTGTTGGACTTTAACCAATTAAACACCACCTCCCTTTTAAACCTAACATTAGGTTAAAATCTATTAATTGTACTGTTTGGTTTGGAGATTGGAAAAATAAAAATGAAGGAGATAGGAAAATATAGAAAATTTATTGGAAGTTAGAAAGATTATATAGAACAAAAGATGTTGATGTCCTTCTTGAATTTAAGGTATAGATCTACAAAGGCTTTTTTACGTTTCTTCCAATGCTTTAGTACTGACATTCAACTTAAAGTTGTATATACTCACGTATCTAGGTACATATCTATTATATATTTTAGTCGTAAATTATTGTATCTGACAGAAACCAAAAGAAATATTATAAACAAACTTTTATTTTCTTCTATTATTGTTTTTCTTTTTTATTTTTCTTTAGAAGAAAATTATTTTTTTTTTTTTTTAATGTATGTGATAAGAATTTTTTGTCTTGTCGAAGAATAGCAAGAACGGAAAAGAGTATAGAATAGATAAAAGGAAAGAAAAATAAAATCTAATAAAAGTTATAATCGGCATTAAAATTTAACCAAATGGATTTTTTTTAGTTTTTCTTGTTGTTTTTTTTTTTCTAAAGAACATAAAAATTAATTTTATGCCGGTATCTTAGAAAAATTGTGCAAAAAAAAAAGGAAAAATATTATTCAACACGACAACATTAAAAATATTGTAGAAGAGTTAAAAAATTACTGATGTAATCTAATGGTTTCCTATAAGAAAGATTTCATCGTTAAAATTTTTGATACTTTAAATAAAATAAATGTGTATTTTTTTTTGTTTTTAAATTTTTATTTAAAAATTTCTTTTTTAATTGTAAAAAAAAAAAAATATTTAGAAGTTGGAAGTAATTTTAAAGTTAAAATTTGGAGAATTAAGAATATAATAATTAATATGTTGATTATTATCTTAAAATAGCTATTAAAAATTAAAAACTCAGTAAAAATTTAAATTTAAAATTTAATTTAATTTCTTTAAAAGAAAAACAAAAAACAATATTTAGATAATTTTATAATATATGAATAATAAAAACTTTATTATTATAAAATTGATGCTTTAAATTTTTAATGAACTATTAAAATTATAATAATTAAACCTAATTAGAAAAGATGACATAATATGTATGTATGTGTATTTATATATATACAGCTTATAATAAATACTCTATTATATAAATTAATTTATAATCTAATTATTTTTGAACATTATTAATATTTTAAATAATAAATTATGATGTAATGAACTTACACAAAACGTTTTAATGTTGACGTTTTAAAGAATATTTTATATCTAATAATTTTATTTTTTATTTTTATATTTTAATGTACCTATACAGGGTGACTCTCTTAGAGAACTGAGTATTTATAGCATGTATTTGGGAGAGTCAAAACCAACAAAAACTCTAAAGGAATCATCTTGTATATTATTTGATATGCATCTTTTTACAAACTCTATAAATTAAATTTTGTATATTTTAAACTATTATTTAGGGTTTAACCCTAAAAAGCACAACAGAAGCTATCAATTTCTATTTGAAATTAAAAGGCTTATAATAGTATATCTGTATTAACAGATTTTTACAAATTTACAAGAGTAAGTGTGAATTTTGGAAAGGTATAATAGACAAGTGAAAAGAGTACCGGTGCTATAGTGTGCAACTTTAACCCATTAAACATCACCTCCATTTTTTGCCCCAACAATACAGGTTATAATGACCATTTGTACTTATGTTCAAAAGAAGTTGAGTTTAGAAATGAAAATTGATTTCAAATTGGCAGTGAACAAAGTAATTATTGTTAATTTTGACCTTGAATCTTTGTTGTACGTTGTATATAGTATAATTATCATCAATTCTGGGGAACACATTAGGTGGAAGATAGTTGCACATTTGCGATGTTGGTACAACAAACGAATTTCCATAAGCCGAATTATACTATCTGGGAATTTGTTGAACTACATAAAAGTGGACAGCTATTTGTTTCTCTTTGGAATGCTTGATTTGAGATGAGAAGAGGCATTAAACTTTTAATCTCATTAGAACCCACTATATGTTATATCATAATGGTATCTTTAAAAAAGGGTAAGAAATATCTTATCACTAATAGAGACTAACACTACTAACAGTCAATATTGTTCGTTAATGTTAGTAAATATATAGTTTGTCTTTTTTAAGGTGAAACGTCGAACTTTATTAGAAACAATAAATGGACATAATATTGAAAAATGTTTTCTTAGTTATGCTTTGTTAAATTTAGAATATGGTAATTATATTGAAGGTGGATTTCGTCAAGGTTTTGTTTTCAAGAAATATAGATAGTATGGTATCTCATGAAAATGGGAAGTCTAAAATTTAAATCATTGGACAAAAACAAAAAAAAAAATTGTTACATATATTTGTTAATTATAATAGTTTTCACCTGTTGAAAATTCAACCTTCCTCTGGTTATATTTTTTGCCAATTTATTTTCCTTGTAATGCACACGTCCTTGTCAATACCATCCATAATCCATAATCTTAATTATTAATAGATTTTTATCTTTCGTTTTAAATCCCATCTTCCAAATAGCCTAGCTCTTTTCGTTGCTGTAGTTGTTACTACTATACTTATTTGAATTTGTTGCATTTCGTCTGTTTACCTGACGAAATTTAACTGGTATATTGTTACAGGCCTTTTCATTAGGTGTATAATTTATTTTTTTTTTGTCATTCTCCAACCGATATGGTTGCTTATTCTACCTAAAGTATAGGTCCATTAATTTTATTTATATACTACTATTAATTTCTAATTTTTTGTTTATTAATTATTTGTTAAGAGTGTCTGGTATAGTAATCTTAGCTAAAAAAGAAATAATTTATAAATAAAATCCAAAATATCGGGTAAAAAAAAAAAAAAAAACATAATTACATTGGTTACATTTGAATTATTGTATTTGAATTTCCATTCGACCGATTTCTTTTAATTAAAAATATAATATTTTAAAGTTTATTTAAAACCGTACTACAAAATTAATTTTATATATTAAAAGTTTCTTGTAAACATGCCAAGAATCATATTGTTTATATAGATACTTTAATATTTTACCAGAACTTATGTTAAAAAAAACTACCTTTTTTTTTTAAATTGAATTTTAACTTAATTTTACATGGATTAAAAATTATCTACACATATGTAAATAAACGTATAGGTATGTTTATTTTATTTGCAACAGGATTTTATTTAAAAAGTAAAATTTTTTTTTCTAAAATATTTATTTTGCATATTTTACACAAGTCTGGTTGTTTTTTTTTTTTTTGTATTTCTGTGAATTTTTTATATAAGTGGTAAAACTGTATATAATAAAATAATAAAAAAAAAAAAAAATTTTCTTGTTCAACTCTAGATATTGTTTAAAAAAAACACCACTTTAACAATCAAATATATTTTATATTACATTTTGTATGCATAAATATAACTTGCATTTAAGTTTAAATAAAGAATGCAATAACTAGTAGATACTAAAAATAAGGACAGCATGATGAAAAAATATAACAAAAAAACAAAATAAAAAGAAAATTTTAAATATTTTTTAACTGCTTCTAGAGTTTTACTTTAGGAAAAAACAGCATTTTCATTTTAAAAAGATTTATGTGAAGTAGAACAAAACGATACTAAAATAAAAAGGCAAAAAAAAGTTTTATCCTAGAATTTTTTTCTTTTTTTTTTTTTTTGTTATTCCTTTAGGACCTGATTTAAAATTTTCAGAATTTTCAGAAAAAAAAAAAATTATAATGGTTTTGTATTTTTTTGAAATTTTAAAATTTTTAAAAGAATATTTACTTTTATAGTTACCACTTCAAATAGTTAAAATATGCTTAAAAATTAAAAATAAAACAACTGAAAATTTTCGTTTTTGGCAAACTTACTAATTACATATATATGTATTATTTTAGTGTCTCAACATAATGTATCCGTATATATAATTTTAGTGTATCAACATAAACAACATTCCTAAGATCTAATGAACGTTTTTAATATTTTGAACTTTGAACAAGAATATATACATAGGTATTATTTTGTATTTTTTTTTTCAAACTTTATCAATACTTAAATTTATAAAGACTTACATAATATGTTCTTTAATAAGTAACTACTTAAAATAATTCCTTAGATGATCTTTTCTGATAATATGAACTTTAAACATTGTAACGCTTAAAAGTAATTTTAATGGAAAACGAGGAAGAATACAGTTACCTTTGTCAACTTTTAGATACCCGTACGAATCGTTAGCATGTTCAAAGCCTGTCACTCTGCTTATAATATATTTTTTTTAATTTTTTAGTATTTTAAAATAATTTGGATGAGTTTTATAATTTCTAGAATTATGGTTTGTACGAACTTTGAAGGGAGGACTGCTGCTCCGTAACGGGTTGGGCTACAGAAAAAATTTGTTCCATAAAATTAATTTTTTTAGGATATCTATCCACAATTAAAACTTCATGGCTACATGGCGATGTAAAACTTTTGAAAAATTTGTAGGAAAAATTTGGAGATCAAAAAGTTAGTTGTTCGAGAGCTACCCGAAATTTTGATCAGATCTCAACCAAAAAAATTTGAGAACCTACAAATTGATCCAAAAATATTTTGTAATTTTATTATACCCGGTACTTATCCTACGGGTAGAAATAGGGATAAAATCCTAAACAAAATGACTTTGTCACGGTTAGGTGTTATTCGATTTTAAATGTATCATACCAATCCTTACTGATTTAAAAAATAAAAAAAATTTTTTTTTTAATTATAGGTACCTTACCTATCGTTAAACATATCTTAATATTATGCCTGTTATATTCGTATAAACTGTTGTAGACAAGTAGCCCCAAATGAATATTTTAAGTTTGCAAAAAAATTGATTTTTTTTTTTCTCTTATTAAGTACTTTTTACCTAAATGCATTTTTATGTTATATTTTTAACTGGAAAATTCCCTTTTTCTTTTTTTTTTTGTAAGAATTTTCTTAGAAAAATATTTTCACATAAGAATTCCATAAAAAAATTATAGGGTGTGACTCTCAACATTTAGTTTATAAAAATATTTGTTCATTTTTTTTTCATTAAAGCATTTTTGTGTAGCTTAGTTATAAAAACATTTGCTTATATTATTTTTGAATTTTTATACATATATACATACTTATCTATTTTATTTTTAATAATGTAAAAGGGAAAAAAAATTTTTTTTTTGTAAACTTTGGAATTTACCTTAGTATATTTTTTTTTAAATATTCCTTTAAAACAATGATAAAAATGGATAATAACCTAATATCTTATTTTTTTCAAAATTTTTATTTTTTTTATACATTTATTAAAAATTTGTAGATAAAGGATTTTTAAAAAATTCTGTTTTATTCTGTGGCGGAGTGGTTAAAAAAAATGATTTATTATGTGATGATTTGCCAGTTAAAATTTTGGAAAGGTCGAAAATATTCTTGATGTTGTCGGTCATATTTTGCCTACATTTGATGGTGTCCTACTTACTTATAGAGTTTAGTGATGACGAACGGATAAGGTCAGCCTTCATCAGCAAAAAAAAAAGAATAAAAAATAATTTAGAGTATTGGACCGAATTTAATATGGTGAAAAACTGACGTTTATGCATCACTAATTCATAATACATTTTCTTTTTCTTTTTTTTTTCTTCTTTTTTTAATATATCCCTGTAAAAAATCAACCCTGTTAAAGTTAATAAAACTAAAATAAAAGATTTATGAAGATAAAAATATTTAAAGTAAAAACATTTTTGTTTCTGCCACCACTCATACAAGTTTCATTTCAATAATGGAATTCGTAAAAACACTTTAATACAAATTTCGTTTTTATTACAAATATGAGTACCTGACAAGATTGACAAAGCCAAAACTGATATATTTGAATAGTGAATGTTGCCGCCATCAAATTCTATTTCTACTCTAAAATGTTAGTTAAAATATTGTATTCTGTTAATTACAAAAGTTTGGTGGCTCCAAAAGTTTATCCTTTAATGGCTTTTTATTTCCTTAGGAAATACAATTTTTAACATAATCCAAATACAAAATATGTCAAATGTAAAATTTAAAATGCACTTATATGACTTGGTATTTTAAAAATCGGTATTTAAACAGTATTTAAAAATTATTTTGCACACTTCATTAATAGTTTTTCATATTTTTCTTAAAATATTTCTGTTGGTTTTCCGGAAAACTCTCCCGGAAAATTATTTTTTGTTATTGACTTGCTTAATTTTTTTAAAACCAGGCCATTATAAGATTTTTCGAAGTTTATTCTGCATTTTTATAATTTTTTCTGCCTAATACAGAAAGATTATGTCGTCTGCGATAGCAACTACATTATTATTTTCGCATAAGTTATATTCAACAGGTGTGTCATTTAAAATAAAATAGTACACATAACTGAATTAAGGCGCATTGTTGCAGGCAAATTTTTTTGCTTATAGCTACGCAATAAATATATTATTACTTAAGAAAGTTATGTCATTGATTAATTTAACCACTTAGTTTAGAAGTTTCTTTGTTTTAACTAACTTAATAATGAAATTATATGTGTATACATATTTACATGTTGCATCGACTAAAACGTTAAACCACTAAAATATGAACATAAATATTTTTTCTGAATATTTGTTTTTTTTATGGTTTAGTATCTTAAAAGCAATTAATTTTAAAGTTTTATCTTTAAATAAAAAAAATTTAGAAAAAAAAAGGGTTTTCTGAGTTTTATTCTAATATTATGTATTTTTTCTTGTTCTTATGTAATTTTATGATGTATGAAGGAAGATGTTAGTACAAAGTTAACTTTATATGAATAAATAAATCTTGATCAGGTATTTTTTAGCTGACTTATGGAGTAGTGTTCAAGTCGCCAGCCTTTCAATTGGAGGATCTGGGGTTCAAACCCCGGCAGGGGTTTAATAACTAATACAAATAATTGCTAATAGCTGCTGTAATTTAATGTTTTCGCATCCATGTCCTATACTTTACTATCCCTGATCTCTAGCCAATATACTACTTTATCAGTTAGAGGTTTTATCTCATTATATTTGCTAAAGTGGCAGGAGAGTCTAGTTACTAAGAATCTGAAACTATCAAGGAGGATTTCTTGGTGTCTTTTGAAAGATTCCCATCTCCCTAAGAAAAAAAGAAAACATTCATGTTGAAATTTTTTTTCTACTTTTTTCTATATTTTACTTTAAATTTTATTTGCCTAATACAGATAGACGTCGTCTGCTTAAGCGACTATGTAGGTATATTATTATTGTAGCATAAAATGTACAAATTTTGTTGTATAAAATGTACAAATTTTGTTGTTATCTGACTCATGGCGCAGTGGTTAAGTCGCCAACATTTCAATCGAAGGGTCTTGGGTTCAAACCCCGGTCAGGTCATAAATAAAAAATATGTAGTACTTTTATATCGATAATAATGTATATCGTATAATTAATAGTAGTAAAATAATAATAATATTAATAAGAATATTAATACCAATAATAACAGCCGCTACAGTGACAGTGGGGGTTGCCTTCAATAATTACCTCATGTACTACTACTACATGTTGTAACTGTTGTGAAGGCTTCAGTCACTGTTAGCAAAAGAGTAATAATAATAGGCGGATTCATTGTTTCCTTACAGTCCCACTCCCAATTCAATGTTTCCGTATCCATTTCCTATCTTTTCCTATCCCTACTCTCTAGCCAATATACTGCGTTCGCAGGTTAGGGTTTCATCCCATTATATTGGCTAAAGGGGGAGGTGGGTTTAGTCAGTAAGAATCTGACACTACCAAGGGGGAAATTCTTGGCGTTTTTGGAAGATTCCCACCTCGCTTAGGAAAAAAAAACCTACTTGTTTTTATGTTTTTTCTTTTTCTTTTGCAATAATTCGTTTATTTTAATCTTGGATAATCAAGTAATCGATTTTAGATTTTGAAATTAAAAAAAAAAGTTGAGCTTTTAAAAATAAAATTAAGATACCGTAGAATGAATTACAGAAATATATTTTTAGAACAAGAGCTTCAAATTCCTTGAAAATATAATAGAAAAGCTAAGATTTTGTTGAAGAAAATTTCTTCTATAATGTTATATTCTACACCAAATTTACATTTATAAATATGTAGGTAAAAGCTATATACAAATTGACTTTTGAAAAGTTTTTTTAACTAGAAAAATGGTGTAAATAGAGTAAAATTCAACAAAATAAAGGGTTTTAATCTATATTATAAAATACATTGGAAATTGGGACCTCGGTGGCCTAGTGGGTAAGAGCGTATAAAATACGTTGTAAACACCGAGGGAGTCTGGGTTCGAATCCCACACACGTCGTAAGAGTTATTCCCCCTTACGACATTTACAGCCACGCCTGAACTGGAAAGGCTGCGTAATTTTCTGTCCACATTTATGTGGCAGAGAAATGCAATAAAAAAAATAAAAAATACATACATTTACAATTTATTGAAACCAAAATTTTGTAAGAATGTTCCTTACCATTAAATGGATTGATCAATTGGCTTTAAATTTTGTATAATATGTGTGTCTTTGAGCAAGAACTTTTTTTTTGGTTTTTCTTTGTCAATTATTAAAAACGGGATGATTTGAAATTTAGTATTTGACGTATTTGCTCCTTGACAGTAGATTAGACTGTAACAAAAGATTTAGAATTCGTTGACACATTTTGATACAACAATTCGTTTAAACGAATGTCAAAGGGAAATATATCAAATTTTACACAAACACTTCTTTGACAGTGGATTCAATTAAGTCAGATTACAGATTGTTATCAAGTTGCGTTAACCCGTGGAGAACAAAATACTTTTAAAGAATTTTTTCGTTTTTCACTCTTAATTCTAAATGGACCGATTGGCTTTCATTTTCTTAGATATCTTCTTATACATAAAGATGGCTGAAATATTAAAATAATTATTCTTACATTATTTTCTGAAAGCAAAATTATAAAAAGTCAATTGCCTTAAATTTTTCTTCTTGCAGAAGAAATCTTCTCTAAGATATTGTTTTTGTTTTTGCAGCATTAGGTAACGTCTAAAAATATCCCATTTTTCCAAGAATGGTATCCCATTTTAAATTATACATTACAGATATAATTTAAAACCGTTAGTTTGTTACATCAAGTCGTTCAGTTTGATGTAGCAATTAATTGAAGCGCTAAAATAAATACTGTTGAAAAATTGTACCGATCATCTTGCAAACAAAACTTATTATTTGAACAAAATTTATTATTTGTTAATTTTGTTTGTTGAGAAAATTAATTTAAACATTTTTGTTTTCAAAATACAAAACTGTTTTGTTATTAAAACAAAAAAAATTGAGAAATAAAAATTAAAAAGAGTATTTTCTGTCAAATCAAATGTCGCTGCTCGATAAAGAGTAATTTTTTTATGTTGCAAAATTTATAAAAGTACATATTTATTTAAGCGCTTGATAAAAAAACCGTTCAGCAACAAATTGCCTTAGGCGATTTAATAATTTTAAAGCCAACTGAACTGGGCCATTTTCTCACACTTGCAGTGGAATCTAATTTACAGCTGTCAAAAAATAATGAATTTTAAATTTTTGACTCCTAATAGCCTTTAAATTTATGTTAATTCTAAAAATCACAGAATTTCAAGGATGTCGATGATACAGAGAACCAAAATCTTTTTAAACTTTGTTTTCACTTGACGGCAAATTTAAAAAACTAAATTGCAAAAATTATGTATCTCAGTTTTATATTGATTTATATAGTTTAAAAAAAAGCTCCGTAATGGGTGGAAGTACATAAAGTAGCTGTTGTTGTACAACATTAATTTTTTAAATAGACCTAATACATAGTTACAATGAAATTCCTCAATTTTAAACGGTGAAGTTTTATAAACAGACAGTCGGAGAAATAGAGTGAAACTACTAGTATAGTAATAAGCATGAAGAATATGCTAATACTGGAATATATTAACTAAAAAAATTTAAATTAAGTACTGTAGTTAAAGGTATAGTATGTTTTTTCATATGTACTTCTGAAAACCTTCTTATATATGGGTACTTAATAGAGGTACTAAACAAATGAAATACACGTACTAAGGAAATTAAATTTAACCTTAAACATATTATTTTGTATAATTTTAGTGTTTTCTGTCTAATCTAACTTTAAGTTTTTCCTGCCCAAGTATTTGTTATTTACTTAATACTCTCCAATTAAAATATTTAAACATATGGGTATAGCTTCCTAATTATGAAATAATTTTATATTAATAATAACTCAAAATGTCTATACAATGTGTAAACAAAGCTCTGTATCTATAAATTCTTTACTTTAAAAAAATGGAAAATACTTTTGCAGCAGGATGTTCCCTACTCACAAGATTTAATGTAATTTTTATTTACAAATATTTTATTTAATATTTTATTTACTATTTTACTAAGCACGCACTGCGGTATTTACATCTGAGAATAATGCAAGAAAAAAAAGAAGGCTCTTACTTCCGGTTTATTTCATCTTGTTTTAAAAGTAAAACTTTACCTATACCTTGTTAGAATTTATTTTTAAGTTTATATTTTCTATTTAAAGATTTCATTTAAAAATTTGGGTATAATTTGATAATATATAAACATAATATTATAATATCTGTAAAGATAACTAAATCTTTAGTGTAATGAAGAAAAAAAAAAAAAAAAACTTAGTTATCTATAAATAATAGCTATCTGTTTCAATAAAAATGCTCTAATTTCTAAAAAATTTAAAGGTTTTCAAAAAGAAAAATAAAACAAGAGAAAAAAATTGTTTATAAACATTTTAGCACCTGAAAAAGAAAACAATATTTAAAGTTTTTATTTTTCTGTTTTTTTTTTTTTTTTTGCTTTTATATGAAATATTAAGTTTGTAAAGAAAAGTTTTTATTTTATCTTATCCTGATTTTTTATTCTTGATATGATGGCAAAAGAAAATTGAGTTTATATTGCTTTGAAGGTAAAAAAAAAAAAAAACATTTTTGTAACAAAAATAAACAATTCAAAGTGAAAAGTTTATCTTTTGTAAACACCTAATCCCTACAAAATGAATTATAACCAAAAGAATGTTTTTTGAAAATGTATATATATATAATAGGTATATAAATAGATACCAAAATGGTGAGAAAAAATTTTGAAATGGCGTTAGCATGTCAAAAAATACAAATTTCAACATAACAACAGAGATTTAAAACATACATTTTCTTATTATATAAATTAAAAAGTTTTAAAAAAACAAAAGTTCTATGAATTCTTCAAACTTCTTTTTTTGTTTTTTTTTTTTTTTTTATTATGTTTTATTAAAATTAGATATTATGTATTTATATTTTTATTGTATGAGAAAGAAAGTATTTTGCAACCGCAAAAAAAAAAAAATGTGAGTTTCATATATTTTATCTGAAAATACAAAAAATTTATTTTTCTGTACATTATATGTGTTTAGTATAAACCAGTTATTTTAAAAGTACTCAAAGGTAATTAAAATTTAACATTTACATCTTTTTATGGTGAAAAATTTTGTTTTATTTCAAATCTTGGTATAAAATAAATAAACGATAAGGATGAGTATCGCATTTTATAAAATGTAGGCAGGCCCTCTAAAATGATTTAATCCACGCATATTTTTTTTTGCAGTAACTTGGGTTAATTTTTTTTGAATATCTTTAGATAATGTTTTCTTAATGCACTGCACATTATAAATTGTTCGTTATTCGTAGCTTTTCATTTCCTTAAAATAATGTTTTTATTACATTAAAGAATTTCTTTTGATTTCTATAACTTCATGTCTCTATAATAAGTACACGTAAAAACAAAAGGATTAGTATACTGAGAAAGGGAAGATATTATGTGCCTACATTGAAACAATGGAACTCAAGATATGAAAATGAGAAAATATCGAAATATTTATTCACAAATTATTGATTCACATTAGATTACTATGTAAGATAGGTATTGAATGACGAATCTGATTAAAGCAAATAATGATGAATTAAGATTTGTGGATATCATATTTTTTAAATTTTACTAATTTCTCAAAAAACTCAAAAAATAAAATCACAGATTGGAAATATTTAAGATAAAAATTTAATTGCAAAAAAAAAAAGAAAAAAAACAATTAATAAAACTGAATAAAATTCTTTAAAGAACTGGTGTACATACCTATACTGGTTATTTTCAAAAAGTTATCAAAACGCAAAATTTCAAAAATTGTATGGTTATATGTATGGTTAAATAAATTTTAAATTTGTTAAAAATTTTAACTCTTGTTGTAAACTTGGCAATCAATGCGAGTTTTAATGATACACATAGCAACAACTCTAATGCTTCAATGCTTTCCTGCGTATAAAAAATTACGAAATATTGTATTAAACATTTTTTTAATTTTGCAATTTTTAAATTTGACTGGTTTTGATTGTTGTATAAATCTTTAAAAAATTAATTAACTTTTTTTTTTTTTCGTTTCTTTTTTTTTATCTTATTCAAAATTTTAACAGAATGTTTCCAAAAAATTGAATCCTTTAAAAAAAAAAAAATAATAATATTAAAAAACTTTATTTCTTCCTTTTTTATAAAGACTACAATCTACAGACTTTAAGCTTAAATATAGAGAGTCTTTCATTTTAATTATACGCATAAGTAACTGACGTTTTAACTCAAAAGATTTCTTATGTTTTACTTTTAAATTTTATTTGAGAGAAATTATGGGGCAGACAGATATAATGCGACTAAAACAAAATGAACTAAAACTATGAAATCCTTACTCATTTAGTATGGTAACAGATCATAATGAAATGTTATCCTATATCTAATTTATTTCTTAACATTAGATTCAATATTTTGCTGTATAAAATGATTCAGCTTTGCAAATTATTTTTATTATAGGTACTTATTTTTATTTTTTTTTATAAAATCTAAAACAAACTGTTTTACAGATCCATTTTATGTTAAATAATATTCGCATATAAATTTTAAGGAACAAATTTTGTCATAAGTCTTTTGACAAAATACAAAAATATTATGTATACTTTTTTTTTTTTTATATAAATAAATAAAAAACAACAAAAAGAAATTAAATTAAAATTAATGTTCACATCATTATAATTTAATTTAAAATGAAAAGAAAAACCAAAAAAAAAAATAAACGAATACTTTTAAAGTAATAATCTGTTCTTTTTTGCATATCATTTATAACAACAGTAAAAGAACATTTCTTTAACCTTAAAAAAAAAAATGTCCTTGAAACATTATAAATTATTCGTTTTTATTATATATGAATATAACTTTGAAAATTTAACATTTTCATTTTGCATATTTTATAGAAAAAGAAAAAGATAGCTACATCATTTTTTTTTTGTTTTTTGTAAATGAAGCCTGTTGCATTTATTATTTTCTTGCTTACTAACACTTACAATATTTCACTTTCATTTTGGTAAGCACTTATTTATCACTTTAATTTATAATGTTTATAAAGTTATTTCTGGCAAGGATTTGTTTTTCTGTTTTGTTATTGGATGTTATTATCCGTCACTATTATTATTTAATATAATAAATAAGGGCATATTTTAAAAATCATATTTATTTATTTATTTATATTAATATTGCATACATAAATGTAATGCAATATTATCAACCATCGGCTACTAAAGGCCATTATAGGTTTTTATACAATTATTAAATTATATACTAATATTATTTATTTTGTTTATATTATATACTATATATTTACATTATATTTGGCCGTAAGGGGGGTATGTAAAGAAAAAACACTTACGACCTGTGCAGGGATCGAACCCACACTTCTTCGGTTAATACGCCACACGCCTACCCGCTAGGCCACCGAAGCCCCTTAAAAATCATAATGGTAAACTTTATTTCTAAAATTAACAAAATGCATACTTTAAGGCGCACAGTTTGATATTACCAGATATAGTATTTTCAGTAGTATATTATCTAAATATAATAAAAGACAAGTTGCTGCTGCTGAGTAGCGTGCCCTACTGTTATGTTAAATGTTAATTTAACAAATGTTATACTATGAAAAGAAAGAAACGTACATCTGATATTTACCCATATAACAGATAGAAAACAATAAATATAATGTTATGCTATGAAATGAAGGAAAAAACAAGGCAGTGTATAAATCAAAGTATTTAGAGGGTCGTATTTTTAAGTAGAACATTATAAAATTGCAATAATATTTTTATTTAAATTTTGCTAAGTAATATTTTGTTAATTTTTTAAAAATTTTGCCATAATATAGTACAATTTAAGAATCAGAAGTTTAACCCATAATATAGATATATGAATAAAAATATGGGTATACATATATTAGATTTATTATAGATTTATTATTTTTTATATAGGCAACAGTTATTAATATGAATGAATGGACGGTAAACATAAACGAACAAAAAAAAATTCAAAATGTTCTATAGGTTATAATTTATATTTTTTAAATAGACTGTATGTATAAATTTAATATTTAAAAAAAATAAAAGAAATACTTAGCGTACGTAAATAACAGAAAACAAAAAAAAAAAAAAATGTAATACTGCGAAGAAAAATAAAAACGAATAGAAAAAAGAGAACAAAAAATGTTATTTTGACTGTTTTTAAATATTTTTAAAGAAAAAAAGAACTATTAAAATGTTATGATTTTAAAAGAAAAAAACATACCTCTGATAATTACGTACATAACAGATAGAAAAAAGAAATATTAAATGTTATGCTATGAAAAGAAAGAAACGTACATCTGATATTTAGGTACATAACAGATAGAAAAAAAGAATTAAAATGTTATGCTATGAAAAGAATGAAAAAACAAGGCAGTGCATAAATCAAAGTTTTTAAAGAGTTGCATTTTTAAGTAGAAATTATAAAAAAATAAGGCAGTGCGTAAAACCAAAGCTTTTAAAGGAGCGCAATTTAAATTATAAAATCACAATTTTCAATTAAATTTTGAATGTGTAACATTTTCTTAATTTTATGCTTCTTTTATGATTTTTATTTTCTAAATCTTCAACATTATATGCACAGCCAATTTTTATTGTTTTACATAAAAGGTGCGTAAAACTTACGGTGTGAAGATTTTGTAGAGAAAGCGATAGATAAAGAGACAGAATATTATTACGGATAGAGTAAAAATTTGTTTGAAAAATACAACAAAAAAAGTTTTGAAGCATTTGCTATGGCAACCATAGAAAAATATAACAAGTGTACTATATATTATTGCTATGGCAACATAGAAAAATATAACAAGTGTACTTCTAAATATAATAAAAGTCAAGCTGCTGCTGAGTAGCGTGCCCTACTGTTATGTTAAATGTTAATTTAACAAATGTTATGCTATGAAAAGAAAGAAACGTGTATCTAATATTTACGTACATAACAGATAAAAAACAATAAATATTAAAATGTTATCCTACGAAAAGAAAGAAAAAACAAGGCAGTGTCTAAATCAAAGTTTTTAGAGGGTCGTATTTTTAAGTAGAACATTATAAAATTGCAATAATATTTTTATTTAAATTTTGCTAAGTAACATTTTCTTAATTTTTTAAAAATTTTGCCATAATATAGTACAATTTAAGAATCAGAAGTTTAGTCCATAATATAGATATATGAATAAAAATATGGGTATACATATATTATGTAGTTAATTATAAAAAAATAAAGCAGTGCGTAAAACCAAAGCTTTTAAAGGAGCGCAATTTAAATTATAAAATCACAATTTTCAATTAAATATTGAATGTGTAACATTGTCTTAATTTTATGCTTCTTTTATGATTTTTATTTTCTAAATCTTAAACATTATATGCACAGCCAATTTTTTATTGTTTTACATAAAAGGTGCGCAGAACTTACGGTGTGAAGATTTTGTAACGAAAGCTACAGATAAAGAGGCAGAATATTATTACGGATAGAGTAAAAATTTGTTTGAAAAATATAACAAAAAAAGTTTTGAAGCATTTGCTATGGCAACCATAGAAAAATATAACAAGTGTACTATATAATTATAATTAGGTAAATGCATCAGATATTCAGATCAGTATAGTTTAGTTTCAAAATTATAAAGTTTGATACTGTATTTTTTTCGAAGCGAAAATTTTTGTTACTATTGCCAAAAATTTATTTACCATTGGTTTTTAATCCAGCCTTTGGTTTTTTAATCCAAAGCTTGATGAAGAAATTTACAAGAGGTGAGATTTATTAAATAATCATTTTTATTACATTTTTGAAAGAAACTACTTCACAGCATCATTGAGGTTTTTCATTATTTAAAACACTTTAGCAATAAATTTTACATTTATCAATATCTAAATATAATACATATAAGTATTTGAATAAATTTACTAAAATTAAATTGTTCATAAAACTGAGGAAACTTTCACAAAAGCTATATTTTTCTACTTATACCCGTCGTATGACGGGCTTTTTTACTAGTTTATATATAATAAAATAGAGTTATTTAAAAATAATACTTAAAAATAAATTATTTTTTTTAATATTTTTAGAATTTAAATTGTATAATTTGTTTAAAAAACGATTAAATTTAAAATAAAAAATTTAATTGAACCTAAATATATTTAAAACAAAAAAAAACCCCCAGTAGATATTTTATAAATCGATTAGTAGATTTTTTTTTCGTTGTCGATGCGATGTTGTTTATTTTTGTGATGTTTTAGGAAAATTTATATTTTAGAATAATATTAGATACAGTTAAAAAAGCACTGAAGAAATTTATAGAAAAATACACCGAAATAAAATATTACTATAGAAATGCGAAACCTTACGTATAAAATGAGTACAAAATGAGTATCAAATGCTGAGAATAGTATTTTAAAATACAAAACAAATTCAAAAAATAATACTGTCACAAGTAGCTAATAAAATATTACAAAAAAAAAAAAAAGCTTTACAGTTACTTAGTTCATTATTCGTTACTTAGATACTTCTACTTCTAAACCATGGTGCTTGAAGCAAAACCGAAAATTGACTATTATTATCTCCGTTTTGCCTGCATTAAAATAAAAAATAAACCATTTCTCTTTTACTTTCGAAATGAAGAGATGAAAGAAATTTGTTTTTGTTTTTTAAAAAAAAAAAGTAACAAAGACCTAAAAAAGTACTTTTTTCTTTAGTAAAAACAACATTTATAAACAAACAGTGTGTCATTATTCTAAAATAATATAGCAGACAAAAAGCCAAAAAAAAAATACTCTAAAAATATGAAAAAGAAAATTAAAAGAACAGCATAAAATATAATGTTTATATTTTCAGTTTTCCGCAACAATAAAATTATGGTACAATACAATAAGGAAAATTTTTCGCTTTTATACTTTTTTTACTTTTGCTTTTAATGTTTTTTAACTGAAAAGTGGTAAAAGAAAAAAAGAAAAAGAAAATGTCTAAAACGTTAACAAAGTTGCAAAATCATACGTAAATTTTTAATATTTTAAATAAAATTAATTTGATTTAAAATCCTTGCTTTTTATTGAATAATAATAAAAAGGAGGAATTTCCAATTTAAAAGTATTTTATTTTTTATTAAAATTCATAAAATTTTCTAATATTTTTGTTTTACGTTCGAAATACAATACATAATATTGAGAATAAATAAATGGATTAAATTTCAATCAAGGAAAATTCCTTCTATGGTAAATTTGTCAAAATCTGACTAAAAAATTTCTATTCAAATTTTTTTTTTTATATCGTATTATTAGCAGCTATATTTGGAATTTTTCGGGAAATGCGATTGCTATTACTGTAATAATTTGTATGATTTTAATTTGGAAGCTTAATTTTGGGGATCGATAAAGTTGTACGAAACCAAACGAATTAATTTGTATAAAGATAAATATTTAGGAATAATAATTCCAGTTCAAAAACTTTTTACATAAAATATCTTTTTAATGTAATTGCAGTTGCAGTTTTATTTTTATATTTTTGAATAAATGTAAAGGAAAATTAAATTATACCTTTAAAGTTATAGAAAAGCAATCAATTTGTTTCCAAAAAAAAAAAAAGAAAAAAAAAAAATTGACAAATTGACATCGCAACAGGTTTAAAAATTTAAAACGATTTGATTTTTGTCATTTCGAGTCATCCTGCTAAACGATTCAGAAATAACGAAAAATTTTTAATGGATTTTCGTACCGAAATTTTTCAAGTTCTTGGTGTTGAACTTATGCACAGTAAAACCAAAACTAAATTGTAACCAAGTAACCAAAAAACAAATATTTTTATATATTATTAGAAAATATGTTTATAATTTCAAAAAAGAAATTAAAATATGCAGGGTGTCCGACTCTCAAACTCGGCTTTCTTAAAATGAGAAAGAAGAGAGGGATTATTTTTACTCTTTTAAAAGTTATGGGGCTTTAACTATTTTTTGAATAATATGTTGCAATATTTCTTTGTGATTAATATAGCAAACTGATTTTTAATGTTACTTATATCTTCTGGGACAGACAATCAGTAAACAATAAGAAACTAGGCATTAAAAAAATGTTGCTTAAAAATAAAGAATACACAAAATTAAATTAATAAAAGTGGCTATAAAAATAATTTAACTACTGCTATCATATATACGAAAAATGATATCACTTAATCATTATTATCTTTCTTTTTCCACCTTTACTTTCTTTTTATAATATATATATATATATATATATATTTATATACCTACTATATCTCTTTTACACTTATATATTGAAATAATATAATTTTCTTCTTCGGTTGTCTTCTGTATTATTTTCCCAGATGACAAAAATTAATTTACATAAGAAATAACCCAGGTGACAAATTTTGTGTCATGATGAGATTTTTTTTTTTTGTTATATGTTTTTGTTTTATATATATGTATTATGTTTTAAGTGTATGTCGTTAATTTTGATGATAATGTTTCTTGATGTATAAAATTATCAAGGTCTTACCATGATTTTATATAGAGTTCTTTTTTTTTTTTATGTTTTTTCCACCACGATGAAGTTTAAAATAAAAATGAAACTGTACTTAAAGTTAAAGATTCAAAAAAGATTTTTTATTTTTGGTAACAATAATAGAAAAAAAAAAAACATTTTAGATTATTTTAAATTGATATTATATATATATTAAATAATTTCATAAAATTGTGTTAAAATAACAAGAATAGTGATTTTTATTTTAATAATAAACTAAGGTTAAATTTTTAAAAGTCCTTAAAAAAAAAAAAATTTTTTTCTAACGGTTCTTAAATGTTCTTTTATTAACTGTCAATTTTTGTTGCGATTTGATTATTTAACAAATTTTTTAGAGGTTTGACAAATAATTATACAGAAGAGGTTCTTACTTTACATTAAATGGATTTCGATTATTTAAATTTTTTTAATTTACAATTATTAATAATAAATTGGTAAGTAATATTAAGTTGCTAATAACTAATGTTTTTTAATTCTAGTTTTTCAATAAAATGGCGAAGTGTTATTTCAACGCTCACTTCATTCTGCCATTGTAGTACTGTCGGGTCATTGACCTTTTTTATAAATTTCTTGTAGGATCGTGTTCTAAAGAAATAAAACAATTAATGCTTCCACTCAATGTTTTCTATGTTAAACAAGGAGTGCAACAGATGTCTACTCCTACACTGTCGAACTGTCAAGATTTATGTCAAGAATAGCGTAAAATAGTATTCGGAATTTCGTTTACCACCCCTCCTTGCACGTCGTTTTTATGGAACCTTATGCGAGTATTTCCAAAAGTTTGTAGTTCATATGAAACTAATTTCCGAAGTAATCCTTCCTATATTCTTATCCTCAAAATCAAACTGCACATTATATCACTAATATATTAAAAGCCCCAATATAAAATTTGGTTTTAAAGAGGTTAGTTCTAGTTGATTAAAGTTCAACACAACGGAAAGGAACATCGTGCAATTCCTTTGGGTGTTGTTGAAAAAAAAGTTTAAAGAAAATTCTATAAAATCGTTTAATATATGCATAATATATTGAATTAAATATAATTTATATTAAAATCATTATTTTTAAACTTAATAATTTACTCATATAATAATATAACAAAACATAATATTATTAAAAGAAATAAAAAAATATTGTCCCCCACTTTTCTCCGTGATGGAACATAGGCAAGGCATCTTATTAGCTTTGCGCCTCTTTTTAGACGTCTATGCATTCCACTATCTTGAGAATTCTACTCTTAAAAGTATTTTTAGTATTCTAGTATTAGTATTTAGTATTTTTAGTATTCTTATAACTAATAAATAAATTGTCGAAAATTTGTAAGATAAAAGAATTGGTTGTCCTCATCCATAAAATCTCTTAAGTAGTGACAAAAAAATAATTAAGCAGAAAGAAAAACGTGATTGTAAGTCAGAATAAAATGACTTCAACAGCAGCTAAAGGCAGAGTAAGGTCTTCAATTTTGTCTTTTAACATATTATGTTTTAAAACAAGAAATTATTTAAACTAGAAAAAATACATATACTTTATACAAATACATATACAACATAACTTTTTTTAATGACAGAAGGTATTATGGTTTCGAATACTTTAAATCTTTTGTAATATTACAAGATGTCTTTAAATTTTTCAATATCATTTAGCATTTCATAATTAAAGCATTTAGTTATATTTTAGCATATTTTTTATTTATTATTTTTAAAATCTGCCAAAAAAAAAAATTACTTACCTTTAAATTTTTATTTAAAATGCAATTGATAAAAATTATTTCAAAAATTTTCTATTTCATAAGTTATAAATAAGACATGTCTACTTTAATATTGAATCAAGAATACACGGATAAATATTCAGGATCTATTCTTTATTTATTTACTAATTTAAATTGAATACCTACTAATTTTTATTCAACTGAAAAAAATTTTTTTATTTCGTTCGTTTCGTTCGTTGCTTCCTGGGATCAATTTTTAAATTAAAAATGTAATGTTACATTTTTTCTGGTCCTATGTTTCCAAAAAAAAAAATAAAAAAAAAAATTATTTATATTCATTTTGTGCAGGTCTTATGTTTTATTTTCTTTTCATATTATATAAATGTTTGGAATATATATTATTTCTTTTTTCACGAATTTAATGTTACATTATATTCTATAAATTTATACTATATACATAATACAAATAGGTCCATACATATTATTATGAAATACACATTATGTATTTAGGTATGCTACGTTTTGAAGTACGCAGATATAAAATATCTGATAAGAAAAAGAAATCTCTTCAAAAATAAAGTTATACGCACAAACAAAAACCAAAAAGAAAAACTAAAAAATAGGAGCTTCACGAATTAACGATCACATGAACTAAGACGCAAAAATAGAAATGAAATAATACTTTTTTACCACATTTTTTAAAAAAATAATTTTTCAAAATAAAAAAAAATCATTCTCTCTATCTGTCCGTCCATCTGTTTACAAAACTTCTAGAACGTTTAAGTATAAGATTTCAATCATGAATAGATCTCTTAAAAACATTAACGTTATATCAAATTTATATCAGTGTTTTGAAATTTAATATTTACATTTACCGTTATGTAAAGACAGTATTTTACGAAATTAGCTTTCTTTAAAATAATATCTTCGCAATGCTTTTAAATAGAGGCTTGAAATACAGAGTAAAGATGATCTTTCAGAATTAGCATGATAGTTACTTCAGAAAATTTTTTGTACCACTCTCTGTTTAAGATCTATTAAGAGTCAAAAATTCAAATTTTTTTTTATTTTTAGAGACTAGTATCTGTACAAATTCTCTCAAAATAAAATTGAAAATTTAAAGTTTCAAGATTGTAATTAGATACTTTCCTTAATTACAAGGGGTTTTCTTGAAATTGAAGAAAATGTCTTTTATTTTCTCACAATTTTTTCTTACATATAAAATTCTAAGAAAATCCAAAAATTTTAGTGCAGACCAGTTTTTATTGCGTTTTTTGAACAATGTGCGACTTTGATGAGCTTTAATTTTTTATTCCACGTTGGTTATTATACTATTAATAATTTTAATTTGTATTCTGCTATTCTTAAGTAAACTTAAATTAATAAAATAATCTGTAAAAGTATAAACTGTACTATTCAGTCAAATGTAACCATGAACTACAACTTCAATTTATTTATAAATATTTATGCTTTTAAAATAAAGTATAAAATGAACAATGAACTAAATCTTAATATAAACCTCTATTTTGTATGGACAATGTATGGATGAACTAAAGCTCACTTTTGTAATAGACAATGTATGGGTGTTAATTCATTTCTGTTTATGGACTTTAGTTTGTGAAGTCCAAATAGGTAACAGAGAAAATTTATGTTTATATTTAAAACAAAAGAAAAATATAGAGAATGTCATTAGAGAAAGATAGAAAGATGAAAAAAAATCCATTAACTAAGAAAAATTATATCATTTCTTGATTTTTTAAAAAGAAAAATAATGTTTTCTTAAAAGAGGTATTATTTTTCTTTAGATACAGTTCTTTTTAGTTTTCTTTTTTTATATATCTACATAATTTATATTATATCTCTTTTAAGTATCTTGTAAATTTTAAAACAATTTACAGAAAAAATAAATTTAAATTGTGCTTTAAGTATTATAAGATTATTTTTAAATCCTTTAATTTAGTTTAATATTTTAAAGTATACGTTTAAATATTGTCTCATATGCTTATATTTTGTCTGTATGCAAAAATGAAATTACATAAAGTAAATGGGGTTAGTTTAGTACATTCTGTATGTTTTAAAAACTGATTCTAGTTTATTTATTTTAAAATTTTCTATCTAAGTTATAAAAATAATGTATCTAAGTATAATTATACTTATAAAACATAAAAATTCAAATAAAAACGGGTAATTACATAATTATTACATTTTTAAAAAGTTTTTTTCAAATATCAGAGTTTTTTGGTACTCATATACGTTTTTTTCCGTATTTTAATTTAATGTGAAATTTTTAATATGTGTTTGCTTAACTTTTTTTTATAAAGTTTTAAGGTATACTCTCTTAATTATTTCAGTTTCGAAGGACTTTTATTTAGTGAGCTAAAATGTTGAACAACAAGGCAACAAGCAAGGTTAAATTTCTTTTAAAATTTTCTCTTTTGTTTGTTTAATTACTTTGGCTTCAGAGAAGATTCATTTAATGAGTGAAAATTTTCTACAATAACAGGAGGTTTAGGAATTTTGAGCTCTCTTTTAAAACAATCTAATCCATCTCTTTTAATGCAAAACGAGGAAGAATACAGTTGCCTTTGTCAACTCTTAGATACCCGTACGAACCGTTAGTATGTTCAGCCTGTCACTCTGCTTACAATATAATTTTTTTAATATTTTAGTATTTTAAAATAATTTGGGTGAATTTTATAATTTCTAGAACTATGGGTTGTATATATATTCAAACTATATGTTTATACATTCTTCTAAAGCAAATTCTAACTTTCCACATAACGATTATCAATCCAAAACTTTTTCAAATATTCTATAGTACCATTTAATACTAAGCGGTAAATGTATATTAAATTTACTTAGTACAAAATAGTAAATATAATTTTAAATATTATATTATATTATATTTAAATATTCCATTGACAGAATAATTTCTTATAAGTACAATAAAATACATATATGTATGTAAATACGGCGCTATATAATATAGATCTATACTCTTATCATTCATTCACTAGTGACATATACGATATATTGTAAATAAACATGATAATATATAAGTATGTATGTATAACAATATCATATAAATAAAAATTCTTCAAGCAACCGTTATGTTGTTTATTTATTTACATTTTTCGTACTACGCATTATATCCTCAACAATTTCAAATTATCGAGTAAAATAAATGCAAAAAATTTGTTGAAGAAATTTGTTAGAAAATTTGAAAAAATCAAGTAACACTTTCGTCAATTATAAAATAACCCTATATTATTAAAAAAAGTTGTTAACAGAAATAAGAGTATAATGTTGAAGCTTTAATTTTTGTGCATTACTTCAAAAAAATTTTAACAGGTGTTCAAGTTACAGGTGTTTAAAAATAGGAAATTTTCAGTTTTTGACCCCTTACAGCAAAAAAAATTTCTGAAATGACTCATACTTATTTTCAAAGATCTAACTTCTGTCAAAATTAAACCGTTTAGAAGATAGAAGGGTTAAAGGATTTTGCAAAATTTTAGTTTCGCATAACGGTAAATTAAGACACCGTATGCCACAAAAATATATCTATTGTATATATACTTTTAAAGCTAATAAAAGTAGTAATCGTTTGGTGTTTTCAAAATGAAGATATACCTTATACAACTTGTGCTATAACAATTTAAATATAGAGCTTTTTTGAACCTTTGGGGAGCTGTAGCTCCGTAGCGGGTGGGGGTACAAAAAAAAAGTTATTAAAAATAAAATTAATATTTTTGTGACATCTATAGCAGTTAAAATTTCATAGCTCTATTTCAAAAAAAATATGGGGATCTAAAAGTTAGGTGTTCGAGAGCTACTCTAAGGCTTGGTTCAAACTCAACCAAAAAAAATAGGGAACCTACAAATTACTCCCAGAATATTTTGTGTAAATTTTAAGATTCTAGCTTTCTTAGTTTTTGAGTTAGCGTGCTGACGGACGGACGGACGGACATGGCTCAAAAGTCTTAGAATTTTTTTCTGATCCGATCCTTTGAAGGTATATCTAGCTCGCTTATTTCGAGGTGTTACAAACGGAGGAGTAATTTTATTATACCCGATCCTATCGTACGGGTATAAAAAAACTTCTTTCAAAAATTATTTTAAAATATGTATCTGGATTTCTTTTGATTGTTACTTTTTTAAGTTAATTATTTTATTTTATTTTTATATCTCTTAGAGATTTCATAAATCTAATTATCTTGCATTCTAATGATATGTAGTTTATTTAAGATAAATTATTAATGTAGTTTAGAATAAGATAGATTTTAGGATTATAAGCAAGTGGCAAGTGGAGTAAACAAACACTTATGCGACAAAGGTTATAAACTTTTCAGCTTAGAGCCTTTCCCAAACCGGCGCATTTTTTTGCGGCAGCGGCGCGGTAGCGAAGTGAAAAAAAAATTCGTGCGGAAATCGCGCGGAATCCGCATATGTGCCCACACTAAAAATTTAAAAATTCGAATAAAATATTTCGTATTTATTACCATTTTCATTTAATTCTAATTTCATGCCATATTTCATCTTTTTTTCTTATATTTTTATAATCTTTGTTTGAAAGATCCTATCATATGGCATATTTTTTAAATAACTCGATTAATTTTTCCACTTTGTTCTCCATTTTACCTTTTCTTTATTTTTAAAAATAAAAATATTTCACATTTATTTGCGGAAATCGCGTGATAAATGCGTTTTTTTTGCGGGGAAAATTTGTATGTAGATTTGCCGCAAAAAAAACGCTGTAAAGTCGCTCGGAAATATTGTTGGTGTGGGCATATTCATAAGCCGCCATGTAATAATATTTTGCGGAGAAAAACCGAACCGCTGCCGCAAAAAAAAACGTGCCGGTCTGAGAAAGGCTTAAAACTAGACTACAATAAACTTATCTTATACTTAACTATAACTAACAATTTAAAAAAATATAAACCTTAACTATTAATAGTCATCTCATTAGCATGAATATGAATATGATGAATATGATGAATATTCGATAGGCATTTAATATATGATTAGAATATAATATTATAACTATTATATATATAACTATATTATTGTAATTTTTATTTTTTCTTCAATTTTATTCAATTATTCTTGAATTTTACTCATAATATTAGTTTTCAACAGGTAGCGTGACTGCAGAAGTGTAAAATGTTAAACTAATAATCGTTTTTATCGAGAAAGTGAGTTGAGTATGACTGTCCTAACTCTAGTATATTCGCACGAACACAATATAATGCTGTCCCCATAAAATTCAATCACCTTTTTAAAAAAATTTAAGATAATATCTAACATAATTAAGTACCGAGATATATTTATGAAAGTTACGGAGTAATATAATAGCTACTATCGAACAAGTTGACCTGAATCAACCAAATTTTACCTTAGTTATTTGCTATAAAATTGACCTTTTACAAAACTTCATATGTGTACAGCTTTTCCGTGTACCCGAACCAGTTTAGTTGTACTAGCACAACTAAATTTTACATAATTTGTTGGCATACAAATTGATTTCTTTTCACTTCTTTTCTTCTTTCTCAAATATCTAGCTTCAATAGGCAATCAGTTATGGTCATATTAATAAAGAAATTGCATGGCATCTACTTCAACTAGCCGGTCGAACTTACATTATTTATCTAGTGAAACAAATAATTTTAAAAAAGTGAAATGGTAAAATTTTCACATACGCAGTTTCTTTATTTTTGATTTATCATGTCGACCGAACAAAGCTAAATAGATTTAGAATTCCATTATAAGCGAGAATATACTTTTCCATAATATATTGCTTGTCACATACATAATAGCAAATTTATTATATCCTTTAGAACCACATTTTGTCCAACTTTAAAAATTTATTCTATGCAAGTTAAAGTTTTTGCATCACAGTTTAGTGAATCACCAAAAATATACGTAATTTATTGGTATAAATTTGGGTATCAGGATTTAAACACATATGATTCTGAATATAGATAAACTCCCAACAAAACTTTATTTATTTTTAATAGAAATAGTAAAGATTTTAAAGGTAATTATAGGTGATATTTATATTTAATATATTATTCGTTATAGAACAATTTAAGTAATTTACAACATATATAGGTACATGTTTTTATTAATAAATAACAATTTAAATATGAATATTATTAATTAAATTTTTTTAATTTTATACTTTTATAAATTTCTATTTACATAATATTATGTATATTAAATAACAAAATTTTTATAACAATTTAAATTATTATTAACTAATATAAATTTTTCTTCCTTTTTTTTTTCATTTCATATTTTCAACTCTAAATAAATTCGGATGCGATATTAAATTTGCTGGCTGATTACATTATAATAAAATCCAATTGTTTTAAATTATGGATAAATGGTTACTGCATCTGTAAAATAAATTAAAATAAATAAAAAAATAAAAAATCAAATTTAAATCAAAAATATTTCGAAAACTAAAACTAAACAATATGATTGCCTTCATCATTATTTGTAAATTATAAAATAATTTGAACATACACGGATTTTTGCATAATATTATATATATTTTTTTTTTTTTTTTTGTAAAATGTTTATTTTATCTTCATAATAATATCATATTTTTGAAAAAATTAAATAAAAACTAAAATTAATTTAAACTAAATTAAATTCAATCTTTCTTTTTTTTTTTTTTTGTGGTAAATTTTATATGATTTAACTGATAATCGGTATTGATTGGATACAATAAACAATAAATAACAAAATTATTGAATTTTTTTTTGGTTTTTATATAACATATTATATACCTATCCACAATTATAATATAAATAAAATATTATGATTATTGTTA
The DNA here is from genome assembly GCA_947095535.1 of Poecilobothrus nobilitatus. NCBI lineage: Eukaryota > Metazoa > Arthropoda > Insecta > Diptera > Dolichopodidae > Poecilobothrus > Poecilobothrus nobilitatus. Next base: position 232,961,734 of record OX352773.1, read on the forward strand.
TCGTTATTGTTAAAAAAATATTCAAATATTTATCATTTAATTTTCCATTATTTCAAAACAATCTACTGGATAATATACAAAATTTTTCCTGTAATTAATTAAAAACAAAAAAACAAACCAACAAACCTAAAACCAAAAAAAAAAAAAAACATTACCATTTAATATGTCTAATAAATATGATTTATAAAATATAAATATAAAAAAAAAAAAAAACAAAAACCAAAAACTATAAACACATAAAAAAAATATATGTATTAATATAATGTATTAATATAATTATTATTATCTAAATAATTTGAATGCAATATTATTTCAATAACATAAAACATAAATAACAAAAATATTTATTGAATTTTTAATTGAAAAAAAAAAACAAAAAAATATAATAATAATTATGATGGATACATTTTATTAAATTATCTTAATTATTGATTTATTTATTAATTTTTTAATTTATTAATTGTTTTTTATTTTTTTTTGTATAAAAATCTTTAATTAACATAAACAAATTTGAAAAAAAAAATTATTTTTTTTTAATATTTATTTTATATCGTTTTAAAATTTTACAAAATTTATACCAAAAAAAAAACGAATATATTTATATAAATAAATATTATAACTAATATTAATTACAATAATATTGCAATATTAATGACTTTTTTAAAAATATAAATAAAACTTTAAATTATCTTTAAAATTTTCTTTAAAATTTTAAAATTTATTTCAAAATTTTTCCGTATTTTTACATACATAAATGTCATTTATACATTATTTTTAATTTTAATTACATTTTATTTAATTATTATTAAAAAAAAAATAAATAAAAAAAAAACTTGATTATTTTATTAATAATATTTCTGATATTTTTAAATAAATATTTTTTAAATAATTTGTGGATATTTTTATTTCAAAAATTTACATTCTATGTATATTTTAAAACCTAAATTAAAAATTTTATTTATTCCGCAAAAAAAAAAAAAACATTTTTCTATAAAATAACAAATTTTATTATTAAAAAATTAATCAAATTAAAAACAAAAAAAAAATAATAAAAATGGTGATGCAATTGTATAAAAATCAATAATTCAAAATTGAAAAATCAACTGTTTTCCTAATTTTATTTCACAAAAAAAAAAAAAATAAAAAAATAAATTCTTTAATTTGTAAATATGATAACATAAAACTTAAACTATTCATATATGAAAAATAACAAAAAAATATATGCTCCAATTACATTAATATGTTAAAAAAAAAAACAAATTATTAACTGCAATATAAAAACCGTTATTGTTATATAAAAAAAAAATATTTATTGTTTTTGTCATTTTATTAAAAACAATACTACTACTACTACTACAACAAAAAATACTAATACTATTAATATATGTATAACTAAAAACATAAAATAATATGATATATCCTTTTTTTTTTTACCGTAAAAAATAAATTTTTTTCTCTCTCTCTCTCTTTTTTGTTTTTGTTTTCTTTTTTTATTATTTTTAATTATTCCACAAATATTTTCTCATTTTCTTTAACGATGCGAAATAATACAAAAAAAAACAAAAATAATAAAAAAAAATAATAATGTAAAAAACAAAAAATTTAATAAAACAGCTTTATTGTCAGCAACATTAAGAACATATCAGAGGGCGGTATGTGACACAGATCAAGTGATATTAACTTGTCCTCGTGGCACTAGCATATCAATTGAAGTTGCACAATATAGTAAACAAGATGGTAAGTAACAAAATTTATCTGTAATATTTTTAAATGTATTTATATGTATGTTACAAAATAGTTTACGTACAATGATGGCCAAATAATGTATATTATGGGATTTCTAAGTTACAATCATTAATATGTGTATTATATTGAGGAATTATTAGAAGTGTTTGTATTTTGAAATGATTTTGTCTTTTCCTTATTTATTTAAGTTTTTTTATAAAAAAAAAAAAAAAAATATTATATTTCCATATGTTGGTTAGTTTGTTGATTGATTTACATGAGTGCTCTATTAAACTAGATTCTAACTTATAGAACGCGAATAAAACAAACTTGTTTTTGTTTTTATATCATATTATTAGTCTTCAATTAGTCTTAGAGTAAAATTAGTTCTTTAATTTTATTTTCCCAATATTTAGCTTATGTCTATAAAACTAAGAGAATTCCAGATTTTCAGATTGATTTTAATAAGTTCCATCATTCACAGAGAAACTGATAATGGGTCTCTTTCATCAAGTCTTTACAACTTCTGCACTATGTGTGTTATAGGGAATATTCATCTAGTCTACATATGTGTTCAAATCGGCTAGTGACCTATAATAATCGCAACGGCTCTAGCAGTATTTACACGTGCACTGGTTAGGAATTCTTCGTTCTAGTTTCTTTAAAAGTAGGAAACAGTTTTCTTGATATTTATAGTAATCGACTTAGATTTTATTCATATTATTTACTTTAATTGAAACCCTGATTTTGTGACCTATTTTAACCGACTTAAATTTTAATTATTTATTTATTTTTTTTCCCAAGCGAGGTGGGTTAATTTTCCAAAAACACCAAAAACTCCCTTGGTAGTAACAGATTATTACTAATTAAACCCACCTCCCTCTTTAACAAATATAATGGGAATAAACCTCTACCTGCTAACGCAGTATATTGACTAGAGAGTAGGAATAGGAAAGGATAGGATAATAGGATGCGGGAACATTGGATTGGGAGTAGGATTATAATAAGGAAACAATGAATCCGCCTATTTTTATTACTTTTTGGTAACAGGGACAATAGTCATCAGAACAGTAATAACATGCTGTAGTATATAACACTTGATAACTATATTGAAGGCAGGAACTATTGAGATTGTTTAATCATAAAAATACAATATTGCTTTAATCTTATAATATATTTGCAATATTTTGTAATGTAGCGATTTTAATCTAAAATCTTGTGCACACCACTAATTAACAATTAACAGCACTTTCCCCTTTAAGTCCTGTGTAAAATGTTTAAATAAATATCTTAATTCGCTTTCAAAACAATTAGAAATTGCTATCAGTTTTCTATTCTAACTATTTTTTAAATTATACTTTCGTTTCATTATTAACGTGGCCATGATTGCACTTAAATACTTTGTTATTATTATTGAAATAAAACTTATATTTTCATCCTCGCAGTAAAAAGCGAGGAACACTAACACTTCAATTTTAAGTATTGTTTGTTTTTTATTTAAAAAAAAACACCTTTTTGTCATTCCAACCCAATCACAATTTATTATTGAAGCGACATGGGTATAAAAAAAAAAGAAAATGTTTTGAAGAAAAATTATTTTCAAATTCATATAGGTAAATAAGTAGGTGTAATTATAAAGCTGAAAAAGCAATTTTTTAAAAAAATATTTTCAATAAAATTCTCATTACCTTTAAAATGTTATTTTTCAAAATGAAATAAGGTTTTGAAATAAAATTAAAATGATATTTTCGAAAAAAAAAAAATGCAATGCTAATCTTAAAGATGATATAACATTTTTAACCTTGTTTAATAATTTTTTTAATTAATTTAGAACAAAAATTCAAAAATTAAAGGGTGCTATGATTAAAGGTCACAAGATAAAACAGGTTAATAGGACAATTTACTTTCAAGGAAAATGAATTCTTTTTTATTAGTATAAAAATAATATTTAATAAAATTATTACAAAAATAAATATGGGTATAGGTATATTCTAGAGTTGTCGTATTATAAAGTTGTATCGTTGTAAACGTTGCATCGTAGTGAAATTTTAAATTCCGCAAAAATATTATAGATACCTATGTGAAAATTTGAATATGACACTTTCTAAACATTTAAGACACTTTAAGCGTATTCTGTATTGAGGATTGTACCGACATAATTTATATGTAATTTGTATGTAGTTTTGATATTTTGTCATTTTGTAGCAGATTTCCAAAAAAATTTTGAAAAAATGTTACTATTAGTTTCACTTTGTCTGTTCGTCCGTCCGTCTGTTTACAAAACTTCTACACCGTTAAGAATAGAGAAAAACAATTTTAACCATTGGTATGTCTCATAAAAAAATTAATGTTGTAGAACAACTTTTTTATGTATCCCCATCCATTACGGAGCTATAGCCCCTCAAACTTCGAAAAAGCCCTATTTTTAAATGCGTTTTTCAATATGAAAACGCCATTCGACAGAAATTTTTTTTACCTTTGTAAATCAATATATCAATATCAAAATTATACAATATTTTTAAATTTAGTATTTAAATTTACCGTTATGTGAAATCCAAATTTTGCATGATTTTTTTACTTTCATAACTCCGGTACGCTTTTAGATAGGGACTTGAAATTTGGAGACAAGAAAGATCTTTTAGAGTTAATATAAGTTTCATCAGAAATTTCTTTTGTACCACCCCCCGTTTAAGAGTTGATATTTGCTCAAAGTTGATATTTGCTAATTTTTAGACACCTGTACAAATTTTTCTTTGGAAAGACATAAAAATTAAAGCTTCGGTAAAATATTTTTACGTGTATTAACTTAGTTTTTTCAGTTATATAGGGTTCCGAACTTACAGCTCCACAAAATTGCAAAAAAAATCTCATTTTCACATTTTTTCCTATAAGAAATTTTCAAATTTTGGTGCAAGTCACAATTATTATAAACGGTTTCTGTTATCTTTTGGAAATGTGCGCTTTTAAAAACCGTTGGCTTACATTCTGCCTTGTTATATGGTAGAAAATAAAAAAGAAATAAATATATATTGCTTCTATATAATATATTATTCGTCTAAGATAATTAGTCCTTCAATAACGACTCTTTTAAACATTTTTTTGGCATGATTTAAATTTATTAATAAGATAAAAATAAAAAATTATTAAAATTAAAATCTTAATATAAATTTATAAAATTTTTTTTTTATTTTGAATAAAAATAAAATCAGCTGTTTTCTGACATTTAAAATACAACGGTACAACGCTTAAAGTACAACCCACCTAGCACTAATGTAACTAATTACAAACGAATGCTGTATAAATACTGCATTCTTTATCGATTCTATTAATCACGATATTTTTCTTTTCTAGGACGTTCAATTCAATTTAAATTTTTTAATAACGCATATAATATGTATGTATGTGAAAATTTTGTTAAATTTAAATTAAATATAAGTGCGAACGCATTAGAATGCGTTGTATTCGAAAACACAGAATGTAATCTATGTATTCTGCCATGCATTCTCCAAAATCACTTCTATTTTATTTTAACGGGAAATCTACCATGCAGGAGTACATCGTGATTAATAACTCTCTTTGAAACATAATCCAAAGATTGCATTCACGCATGCATTTAAGGATTACGGAGAATGAAGTCTGAATGCATTCTGTGCTAGGTGGAAAAGCTTACGTTACGTTACGTTACATTAAAATTAGTTGTATAAATTTATAATTTAATAACAATACGATTACTCGTGAATACCCGTAATATATGTATATAGTTTTTTTCTGTTTAAATAATTCTCTTTTTTGTTTTTGCGAGGGTAGGTGGGATTCATCGAAAGACACTATAGAGTAGTGAAAATAAGCTCGAGTCCTCATGAGTGTGTGGGACTTTAACTCACTAAACACCACCTCCTTTTTTTGACCAAATTTTTTAATAAAGCATACGACCTTTACGAATACGATAGGCTATATACAACCTTTACTACTAATGTACTTACTGTCTGGTCAGAGGAAGTTGATTTAGGGAATGAAAATAGATTTCAAATTGGCAGATATAATTACTTTAAATTTACAAACATTAAATTTAAAAAGAATGCAATTTTTTTTAATACATTTTTTAGGTGAATAAATTAAGAATATGTATTTTTCTAAAATAATTATTTGTATAAAAGATTATGTATTTGTTCACAAACTATTTTATAATAAAAATGATTCCATTGTTCTAATTAACTGAACTATATTATATTATTAATTAATAATATAATAATTTAATGTTATCCTAGATATTTTTTTTTAAATGTAAATCATACGAAAATATATTTAACTTTTCTAGGATTTATCACTATATTAGGTATATCATGTGAAGTATAATATTATATGACCTAATTTTATATACTAATTAAGAATATTAAATTACAACATCAATTTGAATCAATTCAATTCAATAGCTTATAATTCCAATTGTTTTTTTAATATCCTTTTATTTTATTGTTAATCTGTAACAGGTTATTGTATTCAATAGATTCATGTTCATAGACAAAGAAAATAGAATGTAAAATTGTTTCAGTAATATTTTTTTTTAAATCTTTGTATAATATTATACTATTCATAAGAAAATAATCGAGGTCTCATGATAGTTATAATAAAGAAGAATAATTCTAAAAAAAAAAACAAAAACCCTTCATTTATGTTTGGAATTTTCTTCTATCTCCTTGTATGATAGTTAGTAAAAAGAAAAAAAATTACTGATTTTTAATTGCTTATTATTATTATTTTTATACATATATAAATATACTGACGATTTTTCTTATATCCTGTATTTATAAATAGTTCTGATAAAAAAATTTTGAATGCATTTTTTCGGTAGGTTAGATAAGTAAAGAAAATTATTAAAAAATAGAAGTCAATTTCGAGATTCTTCCGAATTGAGTGGGTAGGGGGAGGGTAATGGATATCCTTTAAGAAAGACTGTGTTAAGAGAACTGTGTTATAATTTAGGGTATCATAATGATCATAATATTATATTATGTCGTTTCCATAAAACTTAATCATCTATTACAAAATTTTAGATATCTATAGCTTAATTAAGTTCCAAGATATGCAACCTACCTATACTTGTTGGACTGGAGCAACCAAACTTCATAAAAATTAATCAGATTGAACGTGATCATTTTTTAGAAAATTTTAAATGATTAACTTTATTAAATACTAAGATATGAGAAGAGATGGCTAAATTGATTCAGAATTCAATTCTGAACAAGTGCACATTCTAGACATAATATATACTTTGTCATGTCTAGTTCGTCTTTTTTAACAAAAATTCAGTGACAAATTGAGTATATACTTGAACTATACTTTATACCGGTAAAACAACTTAAATTCAATTTTTAAAAAAGGAAATCGTGATTAATAACTCTCTTGAAAACATAATTCAAATAATGCATTCAAGCATGTATTTAAGCATTACATTTGGACATCCTGAGGAGTCCAAAAATTTAATGCAAGATTTTTATAATATTTAAACTAATATTTCTTAGATGACTTGATTTAGTTAGTTCTTCATATTTTATTTAAATTTTGATATTTAGATACAAGATGTCCAACAGTCGAAGGTCAAGAAGGAAGGAGATTACAGAAGAGGTCGAAAGAAGCAGAAAATTGAAATGTAGGGGTAAAGGGGGATGTATATTCTTAACAGTTTCCGAGATGCGATCTTCAAAGTATTATCATTAAGTTTTTCAAAATATAATTATATATTCGCTCATTTAGAGTATAAAAGATTAATTCAGATGTTGATACAAAGCTGAAAATATAAGCTTTTGCACTGATGTCTTCACTTTTTCCTAGTATTAATAGTAGTTATAAGCTTTGAAAGTTAAAAAAACATGTTGATACATTCAAAGTTTTTTTGTAAATAACTGTAATTTTTGCATAGTAACCGTTATTAGAATTTGATTTTTATCACATTATCTATATAATAGCTGTAATTTATGTATTACTATTATTTTTATATTATCTGTTTCTGTTTTCGAGAAAATTAAATATTAATTTATATTTGATTGCAATTTTGTTAAAAAAAATTTCCGTTTTAATTAAAAACTATTTTTTTGAGTTTTTCCTAATTTTCCGTACCTACATCATTTAAAATTATATAAATGGGGCCTCAATGGCCTAGTGGGTAATAGTATATAAAATACACTGCAAACACCGAGTGAGTGTGGGTTCGAATCCTACACACGTCGTAAGAGTAATTCCCCCTTCCTCCCTGTACAGCAACGCCTGAACGAGAAAGGCTTTGTAATTTCCATCTTACATTTATGTCGCAGGGAAATGCACTAAAAAAAAAAATTATATAAATAAATATATAGTAAAATTAGTTTTAATTTTAGTTTCTGTAAAATTATCTTGTATAGACATTAACATAAAGCTTTAACTCTTGATTAGATGTAAGATGGTTGTTTCTTCCTGTAATGTTAATAATTTGGTTAAAATAAAAATTTAAATTGAATTGAATTGAATTGATAAAGGTTTAAAAATAAAATCATTATACCAGTATGAACGTATGTTGAAGGGTATAACATTAAGACAAAAATTAAAATTATCAAATTAGTTAATATTATTTCCTAAAAAGCTGTTTTTAAAGTTAATTATACAATATAATATTATATCTATTATATTATATATAGTATTTATAATATTTATATGAAAGTAGAACACTTTTTCAAAAATTTTTCACTAACTGTAAAAAATGTTATCGTATATTATGTAATTAAATGTACATTATATTGGTATTAACTTAAATTGTATATAAGTGGGGTTCCGTTTTAACAAAAGAAAAAAGTACATCTATTTTTTTCTATTACAAATCAAGAGATAAGTGAGAAATAGACAAAAATAAATATGTATATATATAAGTTTTTCTTTTTTTTTTAATAACAAAACAATAATATATTTTTTAATCTAAAAATTTTGTAATCAATGTAAAAAATAATACATAAAAAATATATTTCCATTTTATTGAAATTTATAGACATGAAAATATCATTGTTTCAATAATTTTTTTCTGTATTATAATCTTGGTTTTTAGCACATTTTTTTTTTTTGGAAAATTCGCATTTTAGTGTTCGCCGTTTGTTTAGAAAATTTCTACATTGTTTATGATAGAACAATGAAATTTTTTTTATGTAGTCTCATCCGTAACTCAGTAACATTCCCTCAAAATTGTAAAAAAAAAAACTCTATTTTAAAATGCACATATCTCAGGTTCCGTTTAATATTTTTTCTAACTGAAAAACGCCAAATTTCAGGATCTTATCTACATATATACAAAATTACACAATTTTTTTAAATTAAGTATTAAAATTTACCGTTATGTAAAAGTAAAATTTTGCAAGATTTTGCTTCCTTCTTCGTAACACTTTTAGATAAAGCCTTGAAAGTTTAGAATTAGCATAAGTTACCTCAGAAATTTTTTTTGTACTAACCTCTATCTCTCTATTGAACCCAAATTTTACCAAAAAATAAAAATTAAAGTTCCAACATGTTTATGTTTTCACATGTATTAGTAACTTTTCTTAATTATGTAAGCTTCCTTTAAAATTGAAGAAAGTGTCTCTTGATTTTTCAGATTTTTTTCTTATATTAGGTATAAAAAATTCTTAGATAATCTATAAATATTGATACAAGTTACAATATTCTAAACTGTTTTAATTTTTTTTTTTTTTTTTTGAAAATGTGCGTCTTTGAAAACCGTTGGTTTTCAGTATACCTTGTTTTTTGTTTTTAGTTTTGCTGTAGCATTTAAAATAAAACTGTTAAGGATTAAATATTGTATATAAAAAATTAAATTGAATAAAATTAAAATATGAATCTTAAATATTTACAGTTAAATGCATTCATCAAATGTATGTGAATTATAATATATTAACTATCAACTAAAAATTTTTTAAATTAAAAAAAAAGCTAATGATATAACAATAATATATTAATTGTTCATATTTATTCAAAAATTAAATATCTATAGGTATCTAAATATAATTTTTAATTAGATATACATTTAAAAAAAAAATAAAGAAATTTTTATTTTTTTCAATCTTAAAAATAGTTCAGTCGATTCTCTTAATTTTTTAGTGGTTAATATTTTTTTTTAAATTTAATAAAATTAATATACCTTAAACCTAATAAATTGATTTGAATTGAAGATAACAGATAGTTTTAAATTTATTTTTATTTTAGATAATTTTTAATTTTTTTATATTATTAACTTTATTGTTTAACCTTTTTATTGTACAATTCGTAAAATTCCAGAAATCCTATAGATACATATTGTTTTCAAAGTTTTTCGTCGGTTTTTGTAGGAAAATTTGTTTGGCAAAAGTTTTATGTTTTAAAAATTCTTAATTTTTTTTTACCGTGAAACGGAAAACTTAATAAATATTATGAGAATTCATAAGCGAGATTTTCCTTAAAAAAATTTTTTTTTTTCCTTTGCAACAGTAGATGGAATCATAGAGTGGTGGAAATAAAAAAAAAAAAACGTCATTGAGTTAATATAATGTTGGAAAATTTTTGATAAAGTACTGTTTTTCCAGAAATAACTCTATAAATTTTAGGTTGAGGCAAATTAAAATTTGCCTGTTTTCACTTTTTCTTTCCTCCAAATCTTAAATTACAAATTTTAATTCTATTTTCTTGTCATTATTGAATTAAATAAAATTCATGTCATTATATTTTAACAAAAAATTTTAAATTTAAATTTAATAGCAATGAGAAATGTAATGAAAAACTGTTCATAACTTAAAAAAATCAATTTTCCAAAATTGTGAAACAGTGAAAAATTCAATATTAGTTTTTAATTAAATACTGAATAAATAAATTTTAATAAATTAAAAGATGCAGCAGATTAATAGAAAAAATTTTCTAAATATCTAAAGTAAATAAAGTATTTTGTAATTTGAAATATGTATTAGAGAAACAATTTAATCGTTTTCAAAAAATAAAAAAAAAATGAAAAAATAAAAAAAAAGATTCACTAAAAAATTTAATTAAAAAAAGAAAAAATAGAAATTGTAGAAAAAGTAATTTGAAAATGAATCAGAATATTACAAACAAAATAAGCTTTTAGATTTATTTTCACAAATCAAATCTTCATTTCACACTTTTACTATTTTTTTTTTTTTTTTTCTCTTAAAAGCAAAATCATGTAAGATTTAAAAATTTCAAATCCATTCCTGACATATTATTGTTAATATCAAACTTAAATTTGTTGCAAATTTTCTTTTCTAAAAATTTTCCTTTTTATTTTGTCGTTTTTTTTTTTTTTTTAAATCCTTAATAAATGCTTTAATTTTTAGATTACTCTAAAATTCAGAGTAGCTATATATAAATATATATATATATATATTGTATAAGTTTATTCTCATATCCAAATAACCAGATGACGACACTTTTTAAATAAAAATGTCTGAGTTTTCATTATTTTTATTTTTTTAAAATTTATTTTCATTTTCATCTACAGTCACAGTTTTTTCTACGTACGTACATACATATATATATATTTTTTAGTTTTGTGGTTAGCAGAAAACTTTGCTAAAAATTTTTGCGCCTTTTAAAAAAAAATTTTTCATATATATTTTTTTTTTTTTTGAAATGAAAACAATTTTTCAACTATGTTTTATTGTTTTTCTTGATTTTACTTATTTTTGGTGTTTTCACTAAGCTTTTAGTTTTCTTCTTTTAAATCCTTGAGTCATAGTTTTTTTTTTTTTGTCATCATTTTATCATCATCACGTTTTTCTTTTAAGTTTTTATTACTTTAAAATAAATGTTCGCTAGATATATTTTGAATTTTATATATATGTATTATATATATATAGATAATATTTGAATTTATTAATATATATATATATATATATAGATCTTAAATATATAAAAATAACTAATTCTATATACATACATACTATATATATAATTTTTCTTTTTCAGATGGCATTTCAATAGATGAACTATGTCCTTTAAATGAAGGACTATCATCACCAAAACAAGTCATTATCGGATCAACAAATACAAATAGCAATGATTCAATAATAAAATGGAATTCAAATTCAATTAATAGTTCCATATTAAGTAGCGGAAATTCAAATTATAGTTTAAAAAATTCTAATAATAATATTAGTAATAGCAATAATAGTAATAGCAATAATAATAATAATAATAATAGCAATAGTAATAATAATAATAATAGTGATACAATCAATACCATTATTACAAATGAATCAAATATTAGTGGTGGTAATAATGATACTGGAAATTTTGGTGGTGTTTCATCAACGGAAATGGTAATGCCAGAAAATTGTATGTGGCCAAATGCATTTCAGGTTAGTATATTATATAATATATAACATATATATTAAAAAATAAAATCAGAAAAAACAAAACCAACAAAATTTGAATCATTGCAAAAATTTATATTTTTATTAGTTTTTATTTTGTATATTTTCCTTTAGGATGAAAAACGGATTTTAGTATTTAACCACAAAAAAATTAATTAAAAATTGTTTTGATAAAAAAATAAAAATAAAATAAAAATTTTATAAAAAAAATTAGGTATATCTCATTTTTTGATCTATAACATGTTCTTTGTTAAAAACCTATTTTATAAAAGGGTTTTATTACTTGAACACTTTAATTTGGTTAATTCCAGAATTGTTTCCATTAAATTAACTCTGGTTATTATTAGTACAGGTGGTATATGTATAAAGAATGGAAACAGCTAGTAATTTTATTTTGGTGAAAACTATAATAAGCATAAACAGTTTAAACAAAAAAAAAAAAAATTCAGGAATATTTATTAACTTTACATCGGCATATGACAGTGAAATATTTTGTGCATAAAAAATGGTACAATGGTTACTTCTTACACTGTTTTATTTTCTGCTGATTTAAGTCATGTTTAAAGTTGTAAAAAGTAAGCAAATATATACTTACAAAATTTAGAAATGTTTCTCGGTGAATATTTCTTTTAGCTTTTGGGAGACAACTTATTGAAATAGGGTGTGATTAAAAAGTTTAACTGAAACTGATCTAATATAAATAAACTATCAATAGAAAATGCACAGATTAGGTTAAATATATTTTTTTTTTTTGGAAAATTGGGAATGTAAATGATGAATAAATGTAATTGTGACTATATGGGATGGAATAAAATGCAGATAAAAGGGAGTTGGGACTCAGAAGGTGTCCCAAATGAATGACGAATCTGTTTAGCTTCATCTTGGATTTGTACAAATTTTAAATCAAAAAATTGCTAGCTCTTAGGCACATATAGGATGCTTTCCACATTTTTGCAGTTCTGACAAAAAACTAATTGTTATTACCAGTAGAGTAGCACTTAGATAGTAGTTAACTTTGAGTTCGTTTAAGGAAGTAAAAAAGGCACCTATATATGTGAATATTGTATTTCATTTTAAGTCGTATATAAGCTTAATTTTAATGAGGTTGCTGGGCGAGAAATATTAACTGTACCTTAAGAAAAAATCTAAGAATTTTTTCGCTATTCAAAAATATGATTCTTTCACATTATTTTTTGATTAAGCTGCATGCCTAAAACTTTTAATTTTTTGATCGTTACACGATTTTTTCCTGGAACTTTAGAATTGGGTTATAATTGGATTTTTTTTTTAGGATATCTAAAGGATATCTAGGATATCTAGGATATCGCCTTAGGTTTTGATGGTGTAAAAATCCTCAACTCTATTATTTATACTCCAATCAGCAATTTTGGCTAGATCGCGGTTGACTGTTTTGGTCATAGATAGCCTTGCTGTAGTTGCCTTAATGGGGGTAGTTGTGGCATCCTATTTCCGAGGAAAACCTTAAGATGCCACCAGAGTACTGTCGACAGCAAAACTGTGAATTTCATTGGAGGTTGAAGAATGAAAATTGTTCATAAAAAGGTAGAATGTAAACCAACGGTTTTTAAAAGCGCATATTTCCAAAACACAATACAAACTGTTTAGAATTGTGACTTGTACAAAAATTTGAAAATTTAAAAAATAAAATTTAAGAATTTTTTTGTAATAAGAAAATATAACTTTTTAAATATATGTTTTTTGAAAATAACACTTTTCTGGAATTTTGAGGGGCTGTAAGTCCGGAAACCTTTATAACTAAGAAAAACCGTTATCACAAGTTAAAATATTACTGTAGCTTTAATTTTTATATCTTTCCGAAGTAAAATGTGTACAGGTTCAGTTACAGGTGTTTAAAAATACCAAATTTTCAATTTTTGAGCCCTATTAGCTCATAAACAGGGAGTGGCCCAAACAATTTTTCTGAGCAAACTTATACTAATTCTAAAAGTTCTTTCTTGCCTCAAAATTTCAAGCCGGAGTGTGCCGGAGTTATGAACATAGAAAAATCATGCAAAATTTGGTTTTCACATAACGGTAAATTTAAATACTAAATTTAAAAAAATTGTATAATTTTGATATTAGAACATTAGATATATTCATTTAAAAATAGGGCTTTTTCAAAGTTTGAGGGGCTGTAGCTCCGTAATGGATGGGGCTACATAAAAGAGTTGTCCCACAAAATTATTTTTTTTTAGAAACCTACCCACGGTTAAAATTTTTTTTTCTCTATCTTTAACGGTGTAGAAGTTTTGTAAACAGATGGTCGAACGGACGGACATTTTTTCAAAATTTTTTTCGAAATGTGCTGAAAATCAAAAAACGAGTTGGTGTAAGAGAAATCCTTGTGGAACGCTCAAGTCGTTCACTAGAACAAGAATACAATGATTCGAAAGATTCGAAAGTTTTGATGCAATTAAATCATTTGCGAAATAAGAGTCCCTTTGCTTTTTCTAATTAGTCCAAATTCGAAAAGAAGACAAATACAAAATACTCATCAATTATTAGTAAAATTTTGTTTGAAAGAAAAATCGAAAATATAATTTTTATAAAATATCAAATAGCAGTTTTTGATAATAATAATAATATGTGATTTTATAATTGCTGTATAATATAGGAAGCAATTTTTTGTTTTTATGTAATTTGTCATAAGTCATAAACACATTTTATTTTCTTCATTTCTTCTATTATGAAATTCAAATTAATAATAAATTCTTTTATATTTGGCAACATAATTTCCTCTAATTTGTTAACCAAATTTTCAAAGAAAAAAACAAATTTGTATTGATTTCCAAATTCTAAAAAATAAATGGAGATTTTTTTCTAAAAATTTAATAATAAGCTTCATTTATCATTTACATTTCCAAAACATATATTAATTGTATGAAATCTAAAATTTAAAACCATAACCTATGCCAAGAGTAGATAATAAAAGAAAGGAAGAGAAAACAAATTACATTATTTCTACCACGTTTTTTATTAAAATCTCGCTATGCGAAGTTGATCGTTCATTTTATCAAAAAATAAAAGGACCCCTTCCTTTCTATTTAACTTTCAATGTGTACATATTATATATATATATTGTTTTTCAACCTTTTTTATATTATTGAGATAAGATTATATCAATATTGAAAAAAAAAAATACAAGTAATTTTCTTAATAGATAAAATATACATACATATACATAATATATTATATGGTTAAGGATTATTAATTTAAATTCGTCCTTGACACTTTTTTTTTTTCTTTCATTAATTATATTTTCTTAAAGAAAAAATATTTTTAATTTTTTTGTATTTTTATGTTAGATTTTTCTTTTTATCCTTCTTATATTCTCTTCATTTTACTAATACAGATACAAATAGAAATTTAGTTAAAATAAAAATGAATCAAATAATTATAGGATATTGGTATATATACATATATATTTCTATTATATATATATATATATGTAAATAAGTAAGACATCCATTTAATATTTTATCATTATATGAAAATGGGCTGAGCTTCCGTAACTCTTGAAATCTTTGCTCGATTTTATGTTAGAGCTTAAAAATGAGAGCCTATAAAATTAAAAGAAAATGTACTTTTTTTTAACGGAAGACGGAAAATATCGTAGGATAAACTTCAATACATTTTTCTTGTTTCTTTTCCACACTTAAATATTGATACCAGTTAGAATGTTAATTTTTAATGAGTAATGTATGAGTATTAAATGGAAATAAAACTTAAGAAATAAATGTTTGGAAGTACACACGTGACATGTGGACTTATAAATAAAATAATAAAAAAAAAAAAAAAAAATTATATAAAATTACATTAAATGCATGATTTTTTCAGTAAACAACAATATTATGTTGTATGTGGAAGTCTTTATAAATTTAAAAGTATATTATTATTGCTTTTACTTTTTTTCGATAAAAATAATGTAATAGCTTTTGGTTTAGGATCAAAAGGTTATTAATTTCATACAGAATTTTTTAACTATTTATTCTTTCTTCTTAACTTACAAAACTAGAAAGATTGTTTGTTAGCTACAAACTCTTTAACCATCAATAGTTTGTATATAATATGACTTTTAATCCAATTCATAGTTTCTTAGAAGACAACATTCTTGTTCTTATCTTTAAATCAAGATTTAGCCAAAATATTTTTTTCTAGCGAAATCAACAAAACCGATTTTAATTCTAAAAAAAACCCAGTGGAAAATTATTTACACTACGAGTTCTAGTTTAACATTTCAAAGAACTGAAAAGAACTAAAGAGAAACTGAAACCGTTAGGCATGGAATAAATAAAAATTAATTTAATTGAAACATATTTTTGGTGTAGCAAAAGATGCAGCTAGATGTTTTGGGTTCATGTATAGATAGGAAACCTTCTTCTCATCTTCTGTTCTTCTGAATATCTATAAAACATTTATACGATTAAAGATGGATTACAATGTACATATTTGCACAGGAGCCCCTCAAACAGAATTGGTATTTCTCGATAAATAACAAAACAGAACAATTCGTTTGATAAACAATTACAATGTCACTTCAACGCTTAGTAAATCACTTTTTCGACGTTAAATATAATATTTTTTAAAATCTATTTTATAAATAATATGTAGTAAAAGTGGGTTCTGCTTTCCAAGAAATGAAAAGTCACTCAAATTTTTTTAAAGAGAAATAAAAAGTTCCCAAATTTTGACCAGCTATTGGTAACTGGTGAAAATAAATTATAAATAAATAAATAATTTATTTTTCTCCGCTGCTAACAGTAAATAATTCAAAATCCTAGATGGCATAATTCAGGATTTGGAAATATCGAGTTTAATAACGCGAATATCGCAAATGTGGAACCATCTTTTACCTCGTCAGTTGTCTAAAATTGCAGATGATTACATTTTCAATTTAAAAAGTTAAAAAAAAATCTTCAATATTTTCAGATATACTTCAATATCTTCTTATCACTCCATAGAAGAATCTTTCCTTACCTATAAACATTACAATACAATTGTAATAAACCTACTCTGACCTATATAGTTGGTTTAAAAAGAGATGTGGCATTCAGTAGGTTAAAGTTGATAGGGAAATTGTGTTCCTTACGATCCTTTTTGGTGTTATTCTTATCGCGATAAAAAAAAAAACTTAAATTCTAAGCTTTAAATTTTTCATTTCATTTTTCATTATTTAATACATTAAAAAAAAAATAAATTTAATGAAAATATGAAGAAATTAAATTCACTTTTCCATTCTGCAAAAACGAAATACTTCGTTTCATAATATCAATATCTTAAAAATTAATTTACAATAATATACATATATATATATGTATATAATATAAGTATATAACTAAACCAATTAAACAAATGATTTTTACTTTGCATACTCTGCTATTCTAGTAAATATAATAAGATTAATTTGGATTAAAGCAAATCTAAGAAATTTTTAAGAAATTTAATATAAAGAAATATAAATAAAAATGTATAAAGAGACTTGGAAATGGGAAATCTAATATAGTTGATGAGCGTATTGAAAAAGCATGGAATTACCATTTATTTTATATTTTCTTTCTTAAATACAACAAAATTACAAAAAAAAAAATAGAAAATAAAAAAAACTTTTGAAGAAAAACGACCTTAAAAAATAATGAAATAAATAAAAAAATTCAAATTAAATAACAAGGATTTTAAATTCTTTAAAGATCTCTAATTATTTTTACAATAGTCGTTATAATATTATTTTGTATTTTAAAATTAAGATAATGTTAATTTTAATTGTGAAAGAAAAAGATAAAAAAAAAAGAATGTGATAGAATTATAACAATAAAAATGTTAGAAAGAGTAGAAAGAGAAATCAATAACGTATAGTAAAACAAAAGTAGAAAATTCTAACCTAAAACAAAAAAAAAAAAAATTAAAAAACAAAATGGAATAAATGATAACATTTTAAATCATTTTAAGATTACTCTAATTTTAAGGATTTCAAAATTATTTACAATTTTATTTTTTTCTCTATACATACCTATTATACGGTGCAGGGTCAAAAGTCCCATAGCCAAAAATCTCATTGGGACTTTTAACTTACCATTATAAGACAAAAGTCCAAAAAAAAAAGGTCAAAAATCCCATAGGACTTCTGGCTCATCGAAGTGAGTCAGAAGTCCCAATTTTGTTTTTATAATGATAATAATTGATAATGTAATAAGATCGTTTAGACTAAACTTTAGTTAATTTATGCCCCGGCCAACTATAAAATAAGATACATTTATTTTCCATATTCCTGCCAGTCCAGACATATACATACATATGTATATATATACTATATATATATCTATTGAAAGGGATTTTATATTTGTTTGCGGAATCAGATTTGCACCTTTTCCAGAAAATATCTATATGTGTTTCTGAGATTCTGAAGTACGAGCGAATTTAGAAAATAAAAATTTTTGTATACATTCTGGAAAAGGCGTATAACCCTGATATTGTGAGCAACTCTAAAATCTCCCCTAATTCATTTATTTAACGGAAAAAGGGATACTCTGATTTTATAGTCTACTCTAAAATCTCTCCTAATTCAGAATCTCCCTTTTCCAGAATACATAATGTATATATAAATGAATTAGGAGGGACTTTAGAGTTGGTTACAAAATCAGGGTTATATTCCTTTTCCATATTTTTTTTTTAAATGTATGTGTATGCAATATTCTGAATTAGGAAGAATTTTATAGTTGAATTCAAAATCAGTATAACTCTTTACAAAATATTTATATATTTATGCATATGCGCGATTCTGAATTAGAAGGGTTTTAGAGGTGGATTCAAAATCAGGGTTATTCGCTTTTTATAGAATATTTATATGATATTAATAGGTAAGATTGTGAATTAGAAAGTATTTTAGAGTTGGTTACAAAATCATGGTTGTACAGCTTTTCCAGAATATGTATATATATATATATATATATATTTTCTATATGGCAAATTTTGATTTTTGTTAGCAAAATTATTTTCTATTTCAATAGGAATTTTGACTCACTTTAGCAAGACAAGAGCCCCATTAAAAAAAGGCCAGAAGTCTCATTAGGATTTCTCTCCTTAACACTGGACTTTTTGACACTGCACTTTATTACATTCCTTTAAGATAAATAAATACTTATACATGTAAATTTATATTATATGTACGCATATTTATACAATAATTTAATTATTGTAGATATAATAAAAAACCGTAATTAAATTTTTATACAATTATAATCTTGATATATGTATGATCGTACGTTTACAGTATATAATTATATACATTTAATACATATATATATACATTGTATACCCAATACAATGATTCAGGAAATTTAATTATTTTATGCCTTCAATTTAATTAATGTAGGGAAAATGTTTTTACTTTGTTATATTTGTTATGTTATGTTTTTTTTTTGTTTTGGGAAAATTTTACAGTTAAATTATTATAAAATTGGAGGTACCTAACTGTTTATATTTTTTAATTTTATCACAATTTTCGTGATGGCTTGAAATGGTAATTATAAAATTGGAAAAAAAAAAATTAAAACAAAATTTTCACATAAACCTATACATATAATAAATACATATATGTATATTATGTATTGATGTATAATTTGGATCTTTCAGAGAGAAAAAGAAGATAAAAGTGAACTGGAATGGAAAATTTGAAGAAATAAAATGTCAATATATTATTGTTGTTTTAAATTTAAACAGAATAAGCTAAAATATAAAGTTTTATGAACATTAAAACTTAAAATGTTGTTATTTTTTTTTTTTTTGGTGAGAATTATAGTAAAATTAAAATTTAAGTTTTATTACTATTATTATTGTTATTGTTAACTTTTATGGTTATTTAAATTTTTGTGACTGATATTATTAGGAAAATTACAATGATCTGAAAAAATAAATAACAGAAAGGATTCCATTCAATTTTTTTTTTTTTATCTATGGGTAAAAGTTTAGAAACATATTTGTATAAAAATATTT
This sequence comes from Poecilobothrus nobilitatus, assembly GCA_947095535.1. Lineage (NCBI taxonomy): Eukaryota > Metazoa > Arthropoda > Insecta > Diptera > Dolichopodidae > Poecilobothrus > Poecilobothrus nobilitatus. The sequence goes on from OX352773.1 coordinate 232,981,845, forward strand.
TGTGATAAAAGTTTTAGCTTTTTTGTTTTTTTATTAGATATATTTTTGTGATTTTATTCGTTTTTATTTTGAGAAAATTTTAATATTAAAATTTAAATAAAATTTAATTTCTAAAACGAATATATTTTACCAATATACTGGGTGTTCAAAATTGAGGTATCATTTTGATTTTGCCGCCATTTTTTTTCTACCTGGAATTTTTATACGAGGTTTCTTTAGGTATATTCTAAATACATTCCGGTTAGTTAATATGGAACGTTACACGAAGGAACAACGTGTTTTTGTTATTACAACATTTTTTGAAAATGGTAAAAGTTTTCAAAATGTAATTAGGAAATTTCGAACAAAATTTGGTAGAGAAAATGCTCCAACAAATCGTGCCATCAAGCTGATGGTTGATAAATTTCTAGAAACTAGATCTGTTCTTGATAACAGAGGCAACATTTATCAACGTAGTGGTTGTTCAACCGAGAATGGAGCAGAAGTGTTGAAGAAGATCCAAAAATTTCCATTCGTCATCGTTCGCAGCAATTAAAGATCAAACCATCCACATTATTCAACATTTTGCATCGTGATCTCCATTTAAAGGCTTATAAGATCCAGCTGACGCAAGAATTAAAACTAACTGACCATGCATTACGTCGGCAATTCGTTTCTTGGGCAATCGAAAAACAAGAAGAAAATGAGAATTTTTTTAACAAAATAATTTTCACCGACGAAGCTCATTTCCAGCTCAATGGCTACGTCAATAAACAGAATTGCCGCATTTGGGCTGAAGAGAATCCAAGGGTTATCTTAGAGCAACCAGTACATCCACAAAAAGTTACGGTTTGGTGTGATTTGTGGTCAGGAGGAATCATCGGACCATATTTTTTTGAAAACGCATATGGAAATGCGATTACGGTCAATGGAAATCGCTACAGGGAGATGATCCAAAGCTTTTTGTGGCGGGAAATTGATGATTTGGACGTAGAGAATATGTGGTTTCAACAGCACGGTGCCACTTGCCACACAGCAAGAGAAACAATGGATCTTTTGAAGGAAAAGTTCGAAGATCGCATTATTTCTCGTAGAGGTGGCCACCAAGATCGTGCGATTTGACACCGTTGGATTTTTTTTTTGCGGGGTTTTGTGAAATCGAAAGTGTACAGCAATAATCCCACAACAATTCAAGAGCTTAAAAACAACATTATCGAACAGATTTCAACCATTGAGAACAGTTTATTGAACAACGTGATTCAGAATTTTGGTAAAAGATTGGAAGCCTGCCGAAGCAGTAGAGGGGGCCACTTGGCCGACATAATTTTTCATTATTAACCGGAACCTATTTGTAATAAATTAAAATAAAAATATATTTAATATTTCAAAAAAAAAGTCTTTTTATATTAAAATTAAAATGATACCTCAATTTTGAACACCCTATATTTTTAAAAAGGATATTATCAAAAATAAATTAAGGAGAAAATAAATATGAAATAGGTAATTTATGATATAATAATGTTCTATTTTAAAAATTAGTAAAAATATGGTAGTGTAGAAATTATTTCGTATATGTATATGTATTAAAAAAAAAAGAAAAAAAAGAAACATTTTAAAAAATAAAATATTAATAAAAATCTACTGTAAATTTTATCGATTAGTAATTTATGATTACGATTTATGATATGTTGGATAATAGTATAATTTTTTATTTTTTTTTTTCATAATTAGAATAAATAAACGAGTATAAAAATAAACATATCATTATATGTTAAAATATAAACTAAAATATATATGTATATAAATAAAAGTAAATTAATCGATGTACCAAAAAATAGGTAGCAAACAAATAGAAATTATAGTTTTATTTTAAAACTAATAATGTGTACTTGCATTTCAAGTATTCAAACATTTGATTACATCGGATGATATTTCAAAACACTATCGTTCCACTGATTTTTATAGTAGGTAATGAATGACTAATGACTTAAAAACTCCTTCAGCAGAATCCAAACAGGACAACTTAAAACTATAATGATTCTTAAACTAAAGTTGTTGGAGCTTAACAAGATCTATGTTTTAATGTTACCCCACATAGGTAATGAATGACTAATGACTTAAAAACTCCTTCAGCAGAATCCAAACAGGACAACTTAAAACTATAATGATTCTTAAACTAAGGTTGTTGGAACTAAACAAAATCTATGTTTTAATGTTACCCCACATGATGATATATATTGCTGAATTTATAGTGCGTGATTATAAACTACATTAGTACCCAAGTACGGGCGATCTGTTATTATGGCTCCCAAACAAAAGTTATAGATCTATTATTATGGCTCCCAAACAAAAGTTATAGATCTGTTATTATGGCTCCCAAACAAAAGTTATAGATCTCTAAGCCAAGATCTTTTCAATGACATTCCACATAAAGATATTCGAGTAGGTATATAAGATTGAAATCACAATGCAATATTGGCGCGCTAACAGGGTTCCTTTGAAACCAAAAAGTTCCAATGTTAAATTTTTATGGATGGTTGCACACTATAAACTTACGGATAAAAAATTAATTTTTGATTAATATTGTTTAGTATGTAGCAATATGTTTTTGTTTTAATCACAAGATGGAATTTTTTAAGAACTCTATTTATTCAATTTGTGTAGCTCAAGATATAATTAAAACCTGATATGACTTTAAAATAAAAAAATAGATTGTGTAAGCTAAGTTTAGTTAGCAGTTCAATTAGAAAGTATTGCTAATAAAGAATATCAAATTAAGTAATTTTCATTGTAATAATGTAGGATTGCATAACATTTCATAAAAAAAATAATTGTATCAATTTTTAAAAAATTCAAATTAAAATGATATTCATTTCTACATAAATTATGCAAAAGTCTTGTTTTTTTTTAGTTATTCCAAATTTATTGGATTTTTGACACTCTTTTATTTTGAAATTGAAGTTTTTCTTATAAATTAAAATTATTGGCTAATATCCCAAAAACGTTTAATATAATTTTCATATAATACTTACTATCGTTGTCCTTTCAAACAAAATAAATTTTTTTTTTTAAACTTCTTTTTGTTTTGACATTTTAAGGGATAAAGTTTTTGGCATTATAAAATCTTAAAAAATAAAAATTTGATCGAAACCAAAATTTAGATAGAATTGTTTTTTAATTCAAACTTTTGGCAAATTTATCGTTTTTTTTTTTTTTTTCTAAAAATTATCAAAAAATGTTGCCAAAAAACATCAGTAAAATTTTGCTAATGTTACAAAAATGATATTGATTAGACATTTAAGTTTTTTTTTTAAATTTTTTGTTAAATTTAAAAGAAGTTTGAAAAAAAATTTTTTTTTTTAATTGTCACAACTAATAAAAAACTAAAAAATAAATTTTGATATAGATACTGCAAATTTTTGATGAATTATGTTATATATAACAGAATAATAATTTTTTATCTAAAAGATATGAATAAGATGAATAGTAAATTTGTTAAATACAATAACTCAATAATTCAAAATAATATTGGAGCCTTGATAAATCAAAAGATTAAATCAGAAGGAGAATAAAAAACAAAAAATAAAAAAATAAAAAAATATATTATTTTTGTGATAACTTTTTTTTTTTAAAATATTCACATATTTTTCAATAAGAATCTCATAATTAGATTTTTTTTCTTTTCTTAAGAAACTGTAAATTAAATTTATTTTCTAGAAAATAAATATATAATACAAAAATAAAAAAGAAAAAATTAATTTTTTTTTTTTTTTTAAATAATAACTAGGTTATTTATTTTTATTTTTTGTTTTCCATTTTGTTAACTTTCTATATCTGTATAAATCTTCAAGTTAAATATTTTAACCCACATTATCTAAGGATATTTTTTTTTATCCCGTTAACTTTTTTAAGGGAAAGAAAACTTCCTTATAAATTTAAATTGTATTGTTAGAATTATTTTTTTTTATTAGGTATAGAGATACTAGATATATTCACATTCCATTCCATTCCATTTTTGCCCTATTGTTAGCAAAAAAATTTTAAATATTAATTTTATTTTTTTCTTTTATTTAATAAAAGTTTTATGTTTAATTAAGAATTTATGTGCTATAAATGGATTATTTAAAAAAAAAACATTTATTTAATATCTATATGACATTTTTTCATAATTTGATTCTTGATTCTTGATAAAGGAATCAATAGGATTATATTTGCAGTTTATTAAAAACTATCAATCAAATGACTGACTATATATACCACATACAATAAAAAAATTATATAGTATGAAATAGGTACATAATTTAATAATAAAGTTCAAGCCGATATAGTTGGTCAAACTTGACTGTTTAAGCAAGCCAAAATTGTAATTAATGAAATTATATAATATGTATATTCGTTTATAGGTCATTCATTGGCCAAAAGGAACCATGCATCCAGAATGCTTATTCTTTACAGCAAATAGTACATAAGCTGCAAAAACAAAAACGATAGAGGAGATTTTTCATTATTTCCTCTGTGAATGTCCAACTTTAGCTAGGGTCAGACAGTTAGGGATTTCTATCTTCTTTGGATTACCTATCCCCTCAAATATAAACCAGATATCCGAAAGTAAAATTGGAGAATCAGTTTTATTTCTGAAATCTACGGACTGGTTAAATAGAACATAGTTGAGAATCAAAAATACAAGGGAATGTTATCAAAAGAGCATGTCCATGTCTGTGCTATTTGTACTCTAATGATGGATTTCTGTGGAGCATCTCATATATATATGTAGCAGCTTTGTTAACAACCCCCTCCCCCTTTCCTCTCACACCTTCTTTAAACAATAAATAAATTTAAAAAATAATTTCATCATATTTCTCCGTTAATTGTTACATTATAACCAGCTTTTGCAATATATTTTTGACTTAGATGTCGTTAATGAGAACTGGAGTTTAATTGGGTTAAAAATAGACAAAAAAGGCGATATAAATGGAAAACAACAAACAAAGTTAAAAAAAAAAAAACTATTCAATAATATTAAAATATCACTCAGTTTATTTTTTATTTTTTGTTGTTTTTTATTCCACTCTGATATGTTATTGTTCTATCATCATTTGTTTTCTTTTTAAAAGATATCGAAAAAAATATCTTAAACTTAAATCTACTACAAAATATTATTCAAATATACCAATATATATGTATATTATACTCATTATATTCTAAATATGTATATTATAGGATATTATAATGCTGCTACATAATATTATATTCATTTATATATATATATATATATATATATATATATATATATATATTTATATTATATGAAAACCTTATAATATAACATTTGTTTTGAGTTTTCTATACAATTTCCTTGGATATTATTTTTGTCTACTTTGCAAAATTATTTTCATCTTGATTTTTTTTTTGTAGTCCTTTTCTGTTTTTTTTTTTTGTGTTTGTGGAAAAAGAAAAATTGTAGGAAATAAAATAAAAAGAGAAAATAACAAAACATTACCCAGGATAACATCAAATTTGTTACGGTATTATATATAGAGTTTTAAATAAAATCGTTATTCTTGTTAACTTAGATCTGTAAACAAAATATATATTTTTTTTTTTTGTTATACAATTGTAGATTTTTTTGTTTTCTGATTTTGATGTTTTCTGTTATGTTTTCTAAATGTTAAAGAATCAGAATGTTAACTACAGGAAAAATCAAAAAAAAAAAAAAAAAAAAAACAGTGAAAAACAGTGATGGATTTTAATTTAGACTTATAAACATGAACACTTTATTATGAGAGAAGAAAAAAATTAAAATTTTTTTGTTTTTCAATGTACATAGGTAATAGAAGTTCGGAAATATTATATTGTCGATACCACTCTATATAATCAACACATATCATTTAGGAAAAAAAACGCGATATTTTTTTTTTCTAGGGTAGGTGGGAATTTTCGAAAGGCACTATATAGAAGAGTGAAATGAGTCCTCTATGAATGTGAGGGACTTTAACCGACTAAAAACGACGTCCCATTTTTTACCAAACAATAGAGGTTATACGACCTTTAGTACTCATGTACTGTCTGGTCAAAGGAAGTTGAATTAGGGAATGAAAATTGATTTCAAATTGGCAGGCATATTGTGAATATAAATTATATTCACAATATGCCTGCCAATATAGAATATTAGCATATAAAGTTGTTAATATACAATTACACCTTAATTTTTTGCACATTGTAAATGTAATCATCACCAATTCTGAGAAACACATAAGGTGGGAGTTAGTTCCACATTCACGATGTTAGTATTACAAACGAATTCCCATAAGCCGAATTATGTCATCTGAGAATTTGAATTACATATAGGGATATTGAATATTTATATTGTAGTGTTGCAGCGATTATATTATAATTTTCACTTAAAATTTATTTTAGTGAATGAATATTATAAAACTTATATAAATAATTTCGGTTTGAAATATCGCAAAATATATCTTGAAAAGAATTGAAATCCTAAAAAATATGACAACTAACTATACCTAAAAAGATTACAAGAACTTAGACCATTACTGTGGAATAAATTGATTGTCTTCGATCAGAAAACAAATTATTAATGTAATGAAAATTGCATTACAGAGCCGTATATATAGTAACAAATAATATATAAATTGATAACACTGGAAAAAATGATCCGAAAACCAAAAAATTAAAATGAATCTACTCAATTTCTTACATGATTCTTTATAAGATCTATTACATCCCAAATTAAAATATTATACGTTTTTTTTTTAACACATTTATACTTTAAGTGAAGTTTTTTAGTTAAACTAAAGAAAATTTTGCTTTAAATGAAGGTCTTTTACTTTAAGTGAACTCATTATTATTATATTATGCATATACATAAATATCAGATACCTAAATATCAGGTTCAAATTTATAATATATTGTATGTATAACATAATTTAAATATATATACATTAAATATTATACATACATATAGCATAAATAACTTAAGTAAAGATTCTTGATTTAATATAAAAATGTCTTCACTTAAAGTAAAAAATTATCACTTACAGTATAAAAGTCGTTATTTAAAGGAAAAATTGATATCTACACGTCATAATTCTTGTAGAAATTAAATTGAATTGTAAATGTAAATTAAAATGGCTTTACAGTGAAGTGAGTAAAAAGCTTTACAATTTTTTTGTTTCAATAACTGACGCATTAAATGTTTTTTTGTTATCTAGAAAAATTCTATAATAAAATGTTAGACCATGTAGGCCTAACTTATTTAATGTATATATGAAAAACGTTTTGTTTTATAGTAAAGAAATTTGCAAAAAAATATGTACTCTATTGACACAATATGTAAAACTAACACAATTTTATGCTCCCAAATAAGTAGTCATTCATCTTTTAGCCATTTTTGGAAAATGTAAATCATTTCTTATGTATTTCTTATTGGAAGTATTTTTTTTTTTTCCTGCATGATTGAAGTACGTATAAAATGTTGCTCTATAAATGTATATTAGATACACTAATATATTTTATAGATGGAGTTTATAATAGGAAAGCTAAATTGATGAAAGAAAATTTCCAAATTTTTTTAAATGTCCTGATGACTAATATGGATTTCTCGAATTTCACCATTTTGAAATAAACAAATCTTAAACAATGTATAAAAAAATCATTTTATTTTATTGTTTTAGCTTAAAATTACTGAAAGGGATTTAAGAATGTCTACATGGCCGATTTACATGTTACTCACTTTAAATAATTAAAGAAATTATTTTTGTAAGAAAAATTATTTAAAATATTATATTATGTACCCATATAATAATATGCACTTTCCTATACAATATATAACCTTAAATACAGACTATATATTGTAGTCGAAACCTTTGGGAAAATCTAAAAAATAAACCGTTACTGTTTAAATTCTAAAATACTAATATAAACAAAATTCAAATAAAATAACTGATATTGTTTTTTTTTATCTTAAAGAATTCAAAAAAAGAATAATATCTTCAAAGAATTAAAATCTTCAATATAGAATAAAATTTTTGTCTAAAAAGATTAAAAATGACAATTTTAAAGGATAACGGAACTTAAGACGCAGCAAGATCATAAAGGAATAGCATATCGTAACAATAAATAAATCTATTGTTTGAAGTTAATTCGTTTTGTTTTTGCCTTTTTTTTTCTATTTGCTTAAAACTCTCCAAGAGGTTATAAAATAAAAATTGTATATAGTATAAAATACTGTTCATTCCTAAAAAAAAATTCTTTGGACAAAAAAAAAAAATAAAACAGCATCGAATCTTTAGTTTTTTTAAGAAACGATCCTGGGTTTTATTTATAAACACATGGGGTTCTTATATAAAATAAATAAAAAGTATATATACTTATTATATGCTCATTTTTTTTTTTTATTCTAATATTACAATAAATTGTTTTTTTTTTTATTTTTTTCTTAAGTTAACAATCAGCTCTTATAATATTGTATATTTCGAAGTTTCAGTATTAAGTTGCTGTTATATCATGAGAAAATGATAGTTAACTTATTCTATCTTCTATCCATATTGCACAATAAATGTTCTTTTAACTTTTCCATCGTAAATAAATACATATTTGATTTTGTTTTTAATTTTTTTTTGTTTTTTTTGTTTTTTTTTATTCTTTTCTTAATAATTTTTTAAATTGCTTATCAGAATGAACTGGGAAAAGTAATAATTTTCCTTTTTTAAGAATCATCTAATTTTTTTACTAAAAACATATATTTATACTGGTACTTCTGTATAATGTGTATATGGATCTAGATTTCGATCTAATATATATATATAATAATATATTAGTTGCTTATGTAATACAAAATATTGTTTAGCCACAATATTACAATATATAAAACATAATACATGTTGTATTATATTCCTATATATAATATATATATAATATTATTATATAAATATTTTTTAGATAAAATGTATACAAAAAAGAAAAAAAAAAAAATTGTAATTAAGGTTTATACAATATATTTAGATATTGTGATATAGGTAAATCTCTGATGGGCTCTAACTTATAAAACTGAGAGTACTTTTTATTAGCAAAAACATTAATTCTCTGTTTGTAAAATATAAAAATTTTGTTTTTTTTTTTTTTAGAAAAAGAAATTTTTATATATAAAGATATAATATCTATATCTAATAAATTATTTAATTTACACTAAATAACAAAAGTAATCAAACAAAAAGCAATATATATAATAAGTACTCAAAATATGTATTGCATTGCATAATAGTATATTTACGATATAAACACTATATTTCAAAGTAGAACAATCAATTAAAATAAATTAAATTTATTTTTTAAGTTTAACTAAATTAAAAATAAAGTCTTTGAAATTTTAATCATACTGGATCAGATTATGCTTAGATATTTTTATTCCCCAAGAATATCGAAATAAACAGGTCTACTTTTGTTAGTTATATATTATGATTACTTTGTGCGAAGATTAGATTCAACGATTCAAATTTATACTTAAAAAATAATTTTACTTTCTAATATTTAAGTCCTTAATTATTTTTCTTTAAACAAAATAAAATGCATTGTTTTTCTTCTTTTATTAGTTAGAGCCAAAAAGCAAAAAAATTATTAAATTAAATTACAACAGGTAATTACACAGCCTTTCCTTTTCAGGCGTGACTGTAAATGTCATAAGGCGGAATACTCCTACGACTGCGACCCACACTCTCTCGGTGTTTACAGAGTATTTTATACGCTGTTACCCACTAGGCCACCGAAGCCCCTTTTAAAGTTTTTTTCTTTGTTTTTCTTTCTTATTTGATTTTCCTGAGAAATTTTGTTTCTTATATTTTTTTTTTAAATTAATATCTGATATATTTTAATTATTTTAATTACTTGAATAGTTTTGGAAAAATAAATGATAATAAAATAAAAAAATAAAAATTTTTGTTGTATTTTATAGAAACGGATTAAGTTTTAGAGTGCGTAATTTAAAGTTATCGTGCCTTCATTGTACAGTTTGGTCGATTGATTCCTTAAATAGTTTTATCGATTGATTCCTTAAATGCATTTGGGTCTACCGATTACAACAGTGACGACGACGGCCAGCGGGATCGATATTGGCAACATTTTGAAAAATATCAAATATCTTTTTTGAAATTAATTCTATAATCTTGTTTAAAATTCATGTTCTCTAACCAATTAAATTAATTGTTCGTGAATTTACATGTATTTGCAATTAATACTATATATCACTTTTCGATGTCAAAAATAAATTTCTTCCGTTCTCCGCCGGTTGTCAGTGAGTTTTCATATATAGTACATGTATTTTTATATTTTTACAGCGAGAAAAGCGTCTTCCGAATTGTGTTTATGGCATTAACTTCACTTTTTGTATCTTTTCATTCCTATAAGAAGGATAGGGTATCTACGAAGTCGTTGGTTCTTTAATATTTAACTTAGTTTTAGATTCCTAAATCACTATGTATGTTCACTAAGTCGTTGATTACTCGGCAGTTTTGCTATTGTATAACATTATGAGACACAAAATATTATATTTGTCCGCCATCTATTATATGAATTAAGGCTAATTTTCATAAAGAAAAATAGCTGCGATATTTGTTAGAGCTTAGGCAGACGATACAAAAACACTACTTGTGTGACAGAGAAAAAACACAAAAATATCGGACAAATTAACAATAAAATTGTACAAGCGTTCAGAAAAAATCGGAGATATGCCATAATATCGGAAGATATTTAGCTCGCTGAAGCTAAATTTTTTATAATTATCTCCGATATTTTTAACACATACGTAAACAATGTGTATGCTACACAAAAATAAAATGGGCACACTACTAACATTCTTCAGTTAGATCACCACAGTTAACCAAAGGCACGAAAATAAGGATATATGAAGCCTGTGTGAAATCGATTCTACTCTACGGCAGTGAAACCTGGTTAATCAAAAACTCTTCAACAAATAAATTACAAGTGTTTGAAAATAAATGCCTCCGAACAATACAAAGTATAAGATGGCCTAGAAGAATATCAAATGAGGACCTACTAACTATCTCTAGACAAGAAACCATACTCTGCCAAATCAAGAAAAAGAAATGGAGATGGATAGATCACACACTTCGGAAAGCGCCAGAGAACATTGCACGCCAGGCGCTCGACTGGAATCCACAGGGAAAAAAAAGTGTGGGTAGACCTAAAATAACATGGAGAAGGTCTGGAAAGGTCTGGAAGGAAAGGAAATGGAAAGGTCTGTGGAAAGGAAATGGCTAAGGAAATTGATAATAGCGGTAAAACATGGGCAGAAATCAAACATTTGGCCCACAATCGAGTGCGATATAGAAGCTTTGTGGAAGCTCTATGCTCCCCCAGGGGGTAAAGCAGGATAAAAAAAAAAAACTAACATTCTTATGGATACATGACATTTGAATTCATTATTTTTCTCCGTCTTTCATATTGGTAGTAATTAGTATAGTTTACTCTTTCTAAATATCCTATATCGTATGAAATTTTTTCCATGAAAATTAGCCTTTATACTATAGAAAATATCTTATAGATAAGAATTTTTAATTCGATCTGACCGGGGTTCGAAGACATTTCGATTGAACGAACGATAATTTATCCACTGCACTATAGATCAAATAAAGTAATAAGTATATACTTGTATAATATTAAAAGAAATAGTGACAATAAAGAAATACTAAAATAAAATATAATAAAGTCTATATTTTCCTTTATACTAAAATAAAACAACCAAAAGAATATATTGGTTCCATGAAACATTACGAACATGGTTGCATTCTTAAGCATTAGTATTTAATAGATCGAAGGTCTAAAGACTAGATAAATATTTTCTCCCTTAAGAAACAACAAATAAAAGAAAGTACACACAATTTTTTAAATAAAATTAAATTAAAATACAACTGTAATAACAGGGGCCTCAGTGGCCTATTGGATAAGAATGTATAAAATACGCCCTAAAAACACCGAGGGAGTGTGCGTTCGAATCCCACACACGTCGTAAGAATAATTTCCCCTTATGACATTTACAGTCACGCCTGAAAAGGAAAGTCTGTGTTACATTTCCTTGTTACATTTATGTGGCAGGGAAATGCACAAAAAAAAAAAAACAAAACTGCAATAATTACAGTTTTATTAAAAGTTTTTTTTTTAAATGTTTAAATATTTTTGTCATTTAATGTAGGTATATAGTATTATATGAAAAATATATGGAAGGTTTAGTAAACATAGTAATCAAAAATAAATTATTATTTAGCTGATTTTTTTTTTTTTTTTTTTTGTTATACAATTTTAATCTTGTTCAAGACATTTTTAAGTACACTTTAGGAAATAAAATTTTATATTTATAGTAAAACAATCTGAAAGCTAAGCAGGAACTTTCATGAACATTAGTTATTCTACTATATAACAAAAGAATATATTATTTTATTATACTTTGTATGTACATACTTATATTTTATATAAGTAACATACTGTGCAAGATAATCATATGATAAATCAAGAATTGTCTGAAAATGACTTTATATTTAATAGAAAACACAGATAGGAAGTAATTTAAAAATAAATAAAATAAAATAATTAAATAAGTGTTAAGAAATTTACACACGCCATCTGGTTAAATTAATGCCTCTTTATACCCGTATGAACTATGTTCAAGGGTATAATAAATTTGCCATTACGTTTGTGACACCTTAAAGGAGTCGAGCTAGATATAGTGTCAAAGGTATGGATCGGCTCAGAATCGAATTCTGAGTCGATTAAGCCATGTACGTCCGTCCGTTCGTCCGTCCGTCCGTCCGCACGATAACTCAAAAAATAAAGGAGCTAGGGGACTGAAATTTTTTTTACGTCACTTTTGCAAAATTGTTAGTTTTGCTATTTAAATCCAACATTTTCGGTCGGCGGGTTCGAGTAGCTGCCATACAACTTCTATCTTTATATAGAAATAACTCAGTATCTATTCAAGCTAGGTTTCTGAAATTTTGCAAATGATGATCAAGTTTTATGGCAACAACTTCTGTAAAATTTGGTTGTGCTGGTGCAGCGGGTTCGGGTAGCTGCCATACAACTTCTCAGTTTAAATGAGAATAACTCAGTGTTTATTGAAGCTAGGAATCTGAAATTTAGTAAAGAGGTGTCGAGTTACATGCCAACAACTTTTGTAAAATTTGGTTGGTCTAGAGCAGCCGGTTCAGACTTCTTGCACCTCTTGGAATCTAATGAAGCTAGGCGTCTGAAATTTTGCAAATGATGATCAAGTTTTATGGCAACAACTTTTGTAAAATTTGGTTGTGGTGGTGCGGCGGGTTCGGGTAGCTGCCATACAACTTATCCGGTTAAATGAGAATAACTCAGTGTTTATTGAAGCTAGGAATCTGAAATTTAGTAAAGAAGTGTCGAGTTATATGCCAACAACTTTTGTAAAATTTGTTTGGCCTAGAACAGCCGGTTCAGACTTCTTGCACCTCTTGGAAGTTAATAAAGCTAGGCGTCTGAAATCTTGCAAATGATGATCAAGTTTTATGGCAACAACTTCTACAAAATTTGGTTGTGCTGGTGCAACGGGTTCGGGTAGCTGCCATACAAAATCTCTTTTTAAATGAAAAGAACTCAGTGTCCGTCCGCACGATAACTCAAAAAATAGAGGAGCTAGGAGGCTGAAAATTTTTTTACGTCACTTTTGTAAAATTGTTAGTTTTGCTATTTAACTCCAGCATTTTCTGTCCCCGGGTTCGGGTAGCTGCCATACAACGTCTTTCTTTAAATAGAAATAACCCAGCGTCTGTTCAATCTAGGTATCTGCAATTTTGCGAATGATGATCAAGTTTTATGGCAACAATTTCTGCAAAATTTGGTTGTGGTGGTGCGACGGGTTCGGGTAGCTGCCATACAACTTCTTTCTTTAAATGGAAATAACCCAGTGTCTATTCAATCTAGGTATCTGAAATTTTGCAAATGATGATCGAGTTTTATGGCAACAACTTCTGTAAAATTTTGTTGTGATGATATGACAGGTTCGGATAGTTGCCATACAACTTCTCTTTTTAAATGAAAATAACTCAGTGTCTATTGAAGCTAGCTATCTGAAATTTAGTGAAAAAGTGTCGAGTTGCATGCCAAAAACTTTTGTAAAATTTGAATGGTCTAAAGCAGCCGGTTCAGGCTTTTTGCATTTCTTGGAACTTAATGAAGCTAGGCGCAATAGATTCGGGTAGCTATCATACAACTCCACAATTTACATAAATATATCTCTGTAGTTCGGTACTAAAACTCTGAATGTTTTTAAAAGATGATCAAGTTTTATAGAAACAGGATATATTACGTTCATACGGGTATCCCAGAGTTGACACAGTCTACTCTACTGCACTCTTCCTCGTTTTAACTAAAATGTGATGTATCTTCTGTTTTTTTTTTTGTTTATTTTATTTATTTATTTTTGGAAAATATTTATCAAATTTTTTAGATAATATCTAATAGAAAAAATAAATATTTAAAAAAATTAATTTTTTTTTTATTCCTTATTGGATTTATAAAAAAATTTCAACAATAATTTTATTTATATGTTGTACCTACTGAAAATTTTAAAATTGATTTTAATTTCTATTGAGTATTCAAAATTATATAATATGTACATACATCCTTACATAGTAAAATAATTTGTTTTATATAAAAAATTTTAATTGTTAATAAAAGGAAATGGTACCTATTATGGTAAGAGTTTGAATTTCAATTCGAAAAATTATTTTAGTAAAATAATATGTATTGTGTTCTTATTTTATTTTCTGTGTACAGCACCACATTATGATAATGGTCAAATGTACTTAACCCTCATGCCATCCTTAAAAAAACAACTTACAAAAAAAAACCGAATTTCGGTGAATTTTTACACAGTATAAAAGTAAGGTTGGTAGGTTATATGTGTAAGGTATTTCAAAGGAAATTCGAACGACGACGCGTTTCCTACTTTTCCTATTTCGCGTTTCGAAAATTTACAAAATTGTACTCATCAACCATATTTTTCTACGAAAATGTATTTTATAAAATAGTAAATCGGTCAAAAACATAAAGTAACATACAAATTCGGTAATTACATTCAGTAAAAAAAGCCAAAAATTGGGGTTACAAAAACTTAAAATTAAATAAGTTTTCAATCAAAGGTATATAACATAGTGTGCTATAATAGTTGCCATATTTTTAAAAATTTTATAAAAAGATTAATATCGTTTCAAAAAATTTAAGATTTCTGACAAATATATGAAACTTCATAAAAACTTGCTAACAACAAAATAAAATTAAGGAAGGCAAAATATAAAGTGGGATATAAATTTACTCTATAAGGATAATATGACTTATGTGGGTTAAGATAAGTTAAAAAATGTATGTATAGGCTTGATAAGGAATTTTTTGCACTGAATTTATTTCTTAACAATTAGTCATGAAAAAAACCAAGGGTTTTTAAAAAAGCCACATTTACAAAAATAAAAAATATTCCCCAATAAGTTTTGCGTAAAGAGTGCATAGTTCAATTACAGGTGTTTAAAAATACTAAATTTTAATTTTTGTCACGTTGCAGCTCTTAACTGGTGGGCGACACAAAAAAATTTTCTGGAATATCTCTTACTTATGTTCAAAAGGGCAACTCTTCTCAAAATTTCAAGTTTGTAACTTAAACTGTTTGGAAGATAGACGGGGTCAAAAGTTTTCCAAAAATTATGTTTCGAATAACGGTAAATTAAAATACCGTATAGAAACTTTATATGTATTTATTTTTTATATATTTACAAAACTTTTAAAGATAGCTATCGTTTAGCGTTTAAGATAGAACACAAGTTCCAGAATTAATATCAGGCTTTATACAACTTGTGTTATAACAATTTAAATTTTAAATACAATGCTTTTTCGAAATTTAGCATGCTGTAGCTCCGCCACGGATAAGGCTGCAGAAAATAGTTGTTCCACAAAATAAATTTTTTTGCGATGTCCATCCGTAATTGAAATTTCATTGATTTATTTTAAACGGTATAGAAGTTTTGTAAACATCCAGATGGACAGACGAAAAGACGGACCGATAAGTTGGCAGAGTGAAATGAACAGGCACATTTTCTCAATATTTTTTTTTTGAAAATGTGCTAAAAAGTTCCGTTCTATCTAATACTTTTTATCGTTTGAAAATTTTAATTTTTTTTTTATGGCATTTCTCTGTCACGTAAATTTGGAAAGGAAATTACACAGCCTTTCCTGTTCAGGCGTGGCTGTAAATGTCGCAAGGGGGAATAACTCTTACGACGTGTGTGGGACTCGAACCCGCACTCCCTCGGTGTTTACAACGTATTTTATACGCTCTTACCCACTAGGCCACCGAGGCCCTTTCGAAAATTTTAAATTCCAAAAAAAATAAATTATTATTTGAAACTTTACTTTCTGAGACCTTAAAATGTAACTCTCCGACAAAAATTAATAGAAATAAAATCTATTTTAGATATTACAGATAATTCAAAGGACAATTGATTTTGACCAAAAAAGATTAAAGAGATTATATGGTTGTTGTTGATTTTCTTATAAGGGAAAAGACAAAAGACTTACATAATTACATAATAATAATTTGCTATTCGAATAATTGTATAAAATTATAATTATATAAGTGTTATACCTAATCTACATAAAAAAATAATAATAAAATATTGATTTAAAATAAATTTTATACCTATTCATTTTTAAAAAATATAATATTGATCAATTTATCTACTTAAATGATTACATTTTGATTCTAAAAATTTGGCAACTTTTTAAAATAAATTTATATATTTTATTATTCATTCATAGTATTCACTGTTACAAACAGTTGTGGAAGCATGCCAAAAAAAGAAACATTGTAAATTTAATGCAACACCGGGAACTTATGGTGTTGGTGCTAGTGGTCGTGGTGAAGCTGGTAGCAGTAGTTTTCATCATAGAATGCCAGATCCATGTCCTCGTGTACGGAAATTTGTTGAGATTGCATATAAATGTCGTCCATGTAAGTATTATTAAATGTTTACAATAATGTTATCAATATTTTTATATAAATTGTTATAGAAAATTTATTTATATTTTTTTAAAAATGTTTTTTACATTTTTTTGTTTTCTGAACTGCTTATTCTTAACTTTATTTGTATATTTTATTGTAATTATTTTTGATAAATGGATCAAGTATTCCATCAACAGACGTTAATGGAATGGAATAAGTTAATTTAATTTTTATACCCTACACCTAAAGTATAGGGTATATTAACTTTGGTATGGTGTTTGTAACCACCAAAAGGAAGCGAGTTAGGTATAGACATGTATATATATTCTGAATCAGGATCACCGCCGGAGTCGATTTAGCGATGTCCGTCCGTCCGTCCGTCCGTCCGTACGCACGATAACTCAAAAAATAATGATGCTATCTTGATGAAATTTATATAGTAGGTTACTAATTACGAAAGAAAGGCTAAGTACGAATCTGGACAAAATCCGTCCATGGGTTCGGATTCTGGTAGCTTCCGAATGATTCCGGGCTTTTGGAGATAATCTACGCAAACGAGATTATCTCCAAAAGCAACAAAGATAGAACCTTCAAATTTTGTACAATGATGTTTCTTCCCGTTCGATTTATGTCTCTGAAATTTAAGAGGATTTGGTCCATGGGTTTGGGTTTTGGAAGCTTCCGAACGAGCACCAGAGCAAATGAGATTATTTCCAAAACCAACAAAGATAGAACCTTTAAATTTTGTACAATGATGTTCCTTCCCGTTCGATTTATGTCTCTGAAATTTAAGAGGATTTGGTCCATGGGTTTGGATTTGGAAGCTTCCGAACGAGCCCCAGAGCAAATGGGATTATCTCCAAAACCAATAAAGATAAAACCTTTACTTTTGGCAGAATGGTGTACTTTCATGTATGATTTAGGCCTCTGAAATTTAAGAGGATTTGGTCCATGGGTTTGGATTTGGAAGCTTCCGAACGAGCACCAGAGCAAATGAGATTATCTCCAAAACCAATAAAGATATAACCTTTAAATTTGGCAGGGTGGTGTTCTTTAATGTTTTATTTAAGTCTCTGAAATGTGAGAAGATTTGGTCCATGGGTTCGGGTCTTGGAAACTTCCGAACGAGCCCCAGAGCAAACGAGATTATCTCCAAAACCAATAAAGATAGAACCTTTAAATTTTTTATAATGATGTTTCTTCCAGTTTGATTTATGTCTCTAAAATTTAAGAGGATGTGGTCCATGGGTTTGGATTTTGGAAGCTTCCGAACGAGCCCCAGAGCAAATGAGATTATCTCCAAAAACAACAAATATATAACCTTTAAATTTGGCCGAATGGTGTTTTTTCATGTTTGATTTAAGTCTCTGAAGAGGATTTGGCCATGGGTTTAAATTTGAAAGAATTTGAACCGTGGATTCGAATTTTGGAAGCTTCCGAACGAGCCGCAGAGCAAATGAGATTATATCCAATACGAACAAAGGTAGAACCTTTGAATTTGGTACAATGGTGTTCTTTCGTGTTTGATTTATGTCTCTGAAATTTAAGAGGATTTGGTGCATGAGTTTGGTTTTGGAAGCTTCCGAACGAGCCCCAGAGCAAATGAGATTATCTCCAAAACCAATAAAGATATAACCTTTACTTTTGGCATAATGGTGTTCTTTCATGTATGATTTAGGCCTCTGAAATTTGAGAGGATTTGGTCCTTGGGTTCGGATTTTGAAAGCTTCCGAACGAGCCTCAGAGCAAATGATATTATCTCCAAATGCAACAAAGATATAACCTTTAAATTAGGCAGAATGGTGTTCCTTCATGTTTGATTTATGTTTCTGAAATTTGTGAGGATTTGGTCCATGGGTTCAAATCTTGGAAGCTTCCGGACGAGCCCCAGAGCAAACGAGTATATCTCCACAACCAACAAAGATAGAACTTTTATTTTTATTACAAAGGTGTTCTGTTATGTTTCCTTTTCTGTAAAATTGGAAACTGACATTTGAAAGAATTTGAACCATGGGTTCGTATTTTGGAAACTTCCGGACGAGCACAAGAGAATCGAGCATATCTCCAAAACCAACAAAAGTAGAACCTTTAAATTTAATAGAATGGTGTTCTGGCAAGTTTTCTTTATGTTCCTGAGATGGATTCGATGAATTGGAGTGGCAATTTGGGTAGCTGACACAAACATCTCAAGGACTACCAATCTTCGAAAATAATTAAGATAGAAACTTAAAATTTTATACAAGGGTGTCAAGCATATCCCAAGCGGATGCCTCTTTTACGTTCTTGAAATTCGAGTTGAATAAGACAGAAAAGGGAAGAAGTTCAAGCAGCTGCCAAAAACACTTATGGATTTTTAATTTAATTCGAATTATTCAGGTGTAGGGTATTAATAAGTCGGTTGCATCGACTTACTATTACATTTACTTGTTTTTATTTTATAATTCCATAAAACTTTTAACTTTTTTTTTTTTTTTTTAATGCATTTCTATGCCACATAAATGTGGACAGGAAATTACACAGCCTTTCCTGTTCAGGCGTGGCTGTAAATAAAAGGGAATAAACTCTTACGACGTGTGTAGGATTCGAACCCACACTCCCTTGGTGTTTACAGCGTATTTTATACGCTCTTACCCACTAGGCCACCGAGGCCCCCTTTTAACTTAACTTATTTGTATTTAAAACTACAATAATGATCTCTTACAGTTCAAACAATTACTAACGAAATTTTCCGGTTGCACTCGTATAGTTGGTTTATTTGGTTTTATTTTTGACTTCATTTCATAGTTCTGTCTATAACATTATTAATAGTGTTGCCATATTTCTTTAAATTATTATATCTTGGTGAAATTATTAAAGACACAAATCATATCGATTTTGACGTTTGCAGATAACTGCTACTCTATTGCAAAATTTAGTCAAATATAAAACTAAAATATTGTTATTTAAAAGTGAGTGTGTAATGAAAATTCAAAAAATTCTTTCAGTATAAATAATTGTAATATTTTACTTTGTGATTTATGACAGGTTACTGGGCTATTATTGACATAAATTTTTCAAACATTCTTTGTAAGTATCTAATTAATGAGTCGTAGAAAAACAGTTAAATCTAATATATATTTTTTTTTATTAGCATAAAACGTTTTAAGTTGTGCGCCACTTACATGTCAAATTAGAATATGTGTATATTAGAAAATATTCACATGTCAAAGTGTATTAAAGGATCGGGAAGGAATGTAAATAGCAAAAATATTTTTTTAAA
Source organism: Poecilobothrus nobilitatus (assembly GCA_947095535.1). Classification (NCBI taxonomy): domain Eukaryota; kingdom Metazoa; phylum Arthropoda; class Insecta; order Diptera; family Dolichopodidae; genus Poecilobothrus; species Poecilobothrus nobilitatus. Next base: position 233,002,130 of record OX352773.1, read on the forward strand.
TAAGAGCTTTTAATAATATAATAATAATTTCCGCTTTCTGGTTACTTAACAGAATTGTTTCTTCCGTTGTACCGTTCATTACCGTTAAAAATTTTAAACAGATTTTTAGTTATTTTTAAACAGATTTAAACAATTTTTCAAGAATTTCTTATATATTTCACAAATAATCAGCATTCATTGACAGCAATCAAATTAATTTTATTTCAAAACCGTCAAAAAAAATCTTAATTACAATAACATAATCGTACATTATAATTTATTTTTTTATTTAAATAGTCTAAAAGTAACATAAATTCTAAAATGTATAATTAAAATCGTGCAAAATTACATTTAATATGGATTTAATTAAAAATTATTACAAGGATTATTTTTTTTTATAGTACCTAGTAAATTTAAAAGCAGATATCCTTAAAACGGTAAAACGAAAATTCAATATTAATAAACAATGATCGATAAAGCCCAAAATTTATATTGAAAAATTGATTTGAAATTTATTGCGAATATATACTTAGAATATTGTTCATAAATGTGTTAAAGGACTAAAATGTCCTTATTATTTATTGACTATATTATATATATTGACTTATTATTTATTTAAAAAATTTCTAAGAAAAAAATATAAAAGATAGATAAATCACAATTTAATTTCAAATAAATTTTATTCAAGAAGAAAATCTGGTAAAATGTACAAATAAATGGAAACCAAAATAAAAAAAAATCTTTGTTTGGTCAATTTGATTCCAAAAAATAAAAAATAAATAAAAAAAAAAAACGAAAAAACATAAAATTTCAAGGATTTCATCATAATTTATACCTATATTTAAAGCAATACATCGTATATATATTTATATACATATTATAGATTTTATATAAATAAATAAATATTGTTCAGTAAAATTTAGGTCAGCTATGGTCTGTTTCAAAAAGAAAAATAAGAAAAATCTGATTAAAGTGTTATTTTCTTTTTGTTTTCTGTTGGTTTTTCTTTTTTTTTTTTTTTTCAATTCCAATTCGAATTTTAAATTGTAACCCCTCGCTTCAAAACTCTATTGCTCATTTTTTTTTTTTTCTTTTTTTACCATTCCTTGTTAGTATTTTCCATTTTTGTTTGTTTTTTTCATTTTCGTTTACAAACGGAAGAAAGAACTTAAATTTCTATTTAAGAAAATAACAAGAGGTTTACTATGAAACAAAAAAAAAAAAAAAAAAAAAAACTTGTACAGGAAAATGAAAAAATAAATACAAATAATCTATCAGATATTACTAATACGAATAGTGAAGGATTAAATGAATATTGTAGAATTGAAAAACAGAGAAGAGAAGAAAATGAAAAATAAAAATGAAAACCAAAAATTTGATTTCATAGAAAAAGGTTGGTTTTTTCTTTTTATGTCTAATGCCGCCAACATAAATTTCCCATATACACTAATATTTTATTCTTGTAGTCCCAATATATTGAGGTATTATGTATTATATTGATTTAGTGATTACTTATCTATATTATAATAGTTTGATCCTTATATTAGGAAAAATAAAAACAAAATGAAAAATTTAATCTAGAACATTATTTTTATTGATTATAGTAAAAATATTTTCGTATATTGTAATTAATTTATTTTTTTTTTTTTAACAAAATTAATTTACATATACAGAACGCATTTCAATCCTCTTCAGATTATTGATAATTGGAAATTTTCTTCTAGATTAATTTTTTTTATATTTGTTTTTTATTTGAATGTAGATTTTCATTTTAATTAATAGTGGATTCTGAAATTTTATTAGGTAATTCAAATTTTTAATTTTTAAAAACTGAAGAAATTTTTTGATTTAGGTATTATTATAGGTGTACTACTGACTATTTTAGAGTATAAAAGCCTATCGATTTTAAAATTTACATGGTAGTAAGCGTATAATAAATATAATATTTTTTAGTTTTAATTCCGGTTGAGATTTATAATTAAAATTAATAAGCTTTAAGTTTGTATGATTTGTTCGTATCGTTCGTATTGTTCGTATCGAGTATCGAATTGTTTAAAAAGAAAATAAAATTTCAAGATAAATTTACATTATTACAATAGATATAAAATACAAATAGGATAATAAAAGAATAATATTCACAAATCGTTTAAGAAAATAATATGTATACCCACAATATATATAATTTGCCATTATGAAGAGTACATCCTATTTAAGATCAAATCTGCCAACTAGTTCTTTTTTTATTACGTGCTTTATCTGGTTTGGACGTTGGTCAACATGACGGTCAATTTTAACCTTGTCTAATGATATTCTATAAGTCGGTTAAAACATTCTTCTTCTCTCACATTTTCGTCATGCTAGAGAAGGGGCAATTTTGATTTATTGATTTGTAACTAACTATAAAATCCCTCCAGATTAGTTAAAAGGATATTTTTTTAATATTTTGGCAAATGGATATTTCCGAATTGTAAATTTGTTATGTGAGAAATTGGCTAATTTTATTGAGTTTTTGCTTTGTGAGTTTTTTTGATAAATAGACTTAGGCGAAATAAATGTTTGTCATCCGATGTCAAGTGTTACGCTACCATTAGAACTACACAATTTTTAAAATAGTCCCCCCAAACCCTCGCTAAACAAATTATTAAAACCTTGATTTTAAAATCAATTAAAATATCTCCTCACATACATATATCTATGAATATATTTTTAATAAATATTTAAGTTACAAAAATATTTGTTTGTTAATAATATTAGTTTGTTAAAAGTCTTTGTGCGAAGTGTACCTTTTGTTAAAAGTATTTTTGCGAAGTGCCCCTTTTGTTAAAAGTATTTTTGCAATAAATTTGTTTTATCGAATGGCATTAGGCAAAATGTTTTTTTGCGAACTGGATTTAGACAAACTGGGATGCTTCCGAAAAAAATAGTATCTACGTTTTATTTTGGAAATATACACAGAAAATCATATACATACTATATGTATATAGCATTCATTTAAAAATTTAACCAAAAAATATGTGACTGCTCTTATAGTATAGTCATTTGCTTACGTATCTATGCGTTAATAATACTTTAATATTAAATTGCAATATAATATTATTATTGAATTGAAATAAGTTGATATCAAAGAATTTAATCTTTTAATTATTAAAATCAGATTATACACGCTCTCTGCTAATAATTTAATTTACTAGTTTTGAACGGTTCAATCAATAATACAAATACAATTCAGATATATATTTTTATATTATTATTTTGGATTTTTATATTTAATGTTAAACATAATAATATTATAAAAAAAAATAATAAAATATAGAATTTTCCATCTACATAATATGGAATTGGCATAATATTTTTTTTGACCCAATATTCTTAATATTATCTTTTAATTGAATTTAAAATGTCGTTTCGTTTAATTTGAAATTTTTTATATTTTCACAAAATATCTAATATATATTAGGAGGGGCCTCGGTGGTCTAGTGGGTAAGAGCGTATAAAATATGCTCTAAAAAAACATCGAGGGAGTGTGGGTTCGAATTCCATAAGAATAATTCCCCCTTACGACATTTACAGCCACGCCTGAAAAGGAAAGGCTGTGTAATTACCTTGTTACATTTATGTGACAGGGAAATACACTATAAAAAAAAAAAAAAGAAAGTATCTTAGGATATTAATAAAGATACTAATAAAAAATATAAAAAGTTAAAATAAGTATTTATTCTAAAAATATACACAACAAGATTTTATCATTTTTATTTAATTTTTTTGTAATTTCAAAAATATTTGGTAATTTTATTTTTAATTTTCAAAAAAAAAAAAAAAAAAACCAACAATTAGATATTTGATTTTATAATTTTCATTTGTGATTCATTCATTCATTAAAAAACAAAATAAAATTCGGAAATCTCAAGCCAGATATTATCATCAACGTTAACTTCAAAGATCAATTATCTTGTTTTTTTTTTTATTTAAAAAAAAAAAAAATGTATCTAAAAGTAAATTTTTTTTTTTTTTATTTCATCTGTATTTTTATATAAAATTAATTCATATTAAAAAAGAAAAAAATATATTATTTCAAAAATACATAATAATAATTGACAAAATAAAAAAAAAAAAAAATAATAGGTACATATTATACAGAAAGAAAAGGAAACTGTAATATTGTATTTTGTATCCTGTTCATATATTTTAATGATGTTTCAAATGATTGTCAAATCCATTAATCTTTTTTTCTTTTTTTTTCTTCCTTATATTTTAATAGTATCTATTTCCTTTGAATTTTCTGTTTTCTTTTTGTTTTTAATATTTATTTTTTTTTTTCTTTTGAATTAATTTTATCTTACATTAATTCATCTATTAATCAATCTTCCTTATGTAGGGTTTATATTTCAAGCAGAAAAAAAAAAGGATACAATGTTCTTAAATGGATCAAAGTGGAAAAAAAAATAAAAAAAAAAAAATTGCCAAAAAAATTTTAATATAACATGGATATTGCTATACGAATAATTAAAATGAATAAATCAAAGTAAATTAATTTCAAAGGACATTAAAATAATATTAAAGATAATTTTTCTTAAAAAAAAAAAAAAACAAAATAATTAATTTTTGGAAATAATTAAAAATATAAAAGAAAAAAATTACATAATATAATATCAGCTAAAGTTAAAATTTATTAATAAAAATATAATTGGAGAAAAAATTAATTTTTTTTTTTTTTTCTTTATAATTTAAAACAAGGTAGAATGTAAACCAACGGTTTTTAAAAGCTCACATTTCCAAAATACAATACAAACTGTTTAGAATTGTGAAAATTCACATATAAGAAAAAAATGTGAAAATAGCCCTTTTTTTCAATTTTGAGGGGCTGTAAATACGGAACCCTATATAACTAAGAAAAACCGTTAATACACGTAAAAATATATTGCTGGAGCTTTCATTTTTATACAGTACCGAAGGAAATTTTGTACAGGTGTCTACAAATAGCATATTTTCAGTTTTTGAGCCCTAATATGTCTTAAACAGGGGGTGGTACAAACAAAATTTCTGAGAAAACTTATAATTTTAAAAGTTCTTTCTTGTCTAAAAATTTCAAGACTCTATCTAAAGGCGTGCCGGAGCTATGAAGGTAGAAAAATGAGGCAAAATTTAGTTTTCAGCTAACGGTAAATTTAAATAAAAAATATATATAATTTTGATATTGATTTACAAAGGTAAAACAAATTACTGTCGAATAGAGTTGTCATATTGAAAAAATGTTAAGTGGAACATGAAATATACGCATTTAAAAATAGGACTTTTTCAAAGTTTGAGGGGCTACGGCCGGACGGACGGACAGAGTGAAATTAATAGACACATTATTTTAAAATTTTTTTTTGGAAATGTTAAAAACGATTTATATTTTTCCCCATTTGTATTTTTTTTTTTTTTTTTTCATATTTCCAGTATATTAAAATATTTCAATATTTTGTCTGCAAATACTTTGATTTCAATTTATTGCTATTAATTGTTTGCGTTCCTTTTACACGACACAAGTAGTTTAGATTAGTTGGGAGTAGTTGATAAATAGAACGCTAATTTAAAACATAACCGTATTTACTGCTATCTACTCTTTCTTAAAGTCCGTTTTAGTTGGGAGTAGAAAAGAGTATAGTTTACTCTGTAAAAGAAACGCAAACATTATGTAAAATAAATATTTTAGAATTTTAGTTCTTTATCATATTTATAAATCTTTTTTATCATCTTTATAAAGATCAAAGCAAATACAATTTTATTTAAAAAAAAAAAAGATAAAAATTATTTACATTAACAGTATTTAGAAACCTAAATCAGTTTTTCAAGATTTTGACTTTTCACTCAAATAAAAAGTTGATGAAGCTTTGAATTTTATAAAATTAAATATTATGTAATACGCAGTGAAGTGAATTTAAAAGTTGTTTGACCGGTCATATTATATTGTTTGCTTTTTGCTCCTTACGTTGGTGGGAATCTTCTAAAGATACAATGTAACCCGTAGCACAATATATGACGGATTCTTAACTACTAAACCTCACTTGTTCTCTATTAAAACTATAGTCGAACTGACTAACCATTAATTTTATGCTTACATTTTCTTTTATTGTATTTCATGTATACTTTTTCCCTAAGGAAATCTGTACTTTGCCCTATATTGAAAGATCTCATTATTTCATGCCTTCCTGTTTAGTAATCTGACTTTCTACAAATAGAGCATTATATGCCGACATTTATACAGACATTTATATGCCGGTCTAGACGATCTTTATTTTTATGGCGTATATCTATATTTCATCTATAACTTTCGGCATTCCTAAATCTTTATGAATAGCACTATTTCGCACATATTAAAAAGCTATTATTATATTGCATAGGACTTTATTTTGAAAATTTTAATATTTTTAATATCTTTATACCCGTACGATAGGATCGGGTATAATAAAATTACTCCTCCGTTTGTAACACCTTGAAATAAGCGAGCTAGATATACCTTCAAAGGTATGGATCGGATCAGAAAAAAATTCTAAGACTTGTGAGCCATGTCCGTCCGTCCGTCCGTCCGTCCGTCAGCACGCTAACTCAAAAACTAAGAAAGCTAGAATCTTGAAATTTACACAAAATATTCTGGGAGTAATTTGTAGGTTCCCTATTTTTTTTGGTTGAGTTTGGACCAAGCCTTAGGGTAGCTCTCGAACACCTAACTTTTAGATCCAGACATTTTTTTTGCAATAGAGCTATGAAATTTTAACTACTGATAGATCTCACAAAAATATTAATTTTATTTTTTATAACTTTTTTTTGTAGCCCCACCCGTTACGGAGCTACAGCTCCCCAAAGGTTCAAAAAAGCTCTATATTTAAATTGTTATAGCACAAGTTGTATAAGGTATATCTTCATTTTGAAAACGCCAAACGATTACTACTTTCATTAGCTGTAAAAGTATATATACAATAAATATATTTTTGTGGCATACGGTGTCTTAATTTACCGTTATGTGAAACTAAAATTTTGCAAAATCCTTCAACCCTTCTATCTTCTAAACAGTTTAAGTTGGAAACTTGAAATTTTGACAGGTGTTAGATCTTTGAAAATAAGTATGAGTCATTTCAGAAACTTTTTTTGTATCACCCCCCGTTTAGGAGCTGTAAGGGGTCAAAAACTGAAAATTTCCTTTTTTTAAACACCTGTAACTTGAACACCTGTTAGAATTTTTTTAAAGTAATACATAAAAATTAAAGCTTTAATATTATATTCTTATTTCTGTTAACAACTTTTTTTAATAATATAGGGTTACTTTATAATTGACGAAAGTGTTACTTGATTTTTTCAAATTTTCTAACAAATTTCTTCAACAAATTTTTTGCATTTGTTTTACTCGATAATTTGAAATTGTTGAGGATATAATGCGTAGTACATAAAAATGCAAATAAATAAACAACATAACGGTTGCTTGAAGAATTTTTATTTATATGATATTAATATATATACATACTTATATAATATCATGTTTATTTAGATATCGTATATGTCACTAGTGAATGAATGATAAGAGTATAGATGTATATTATATAGCGCCGTATTTACATACATATATGTATTTTATTGTACTTATAAGAAATTATTCTGTCAATGGAATATTTAAATATAATATAATATAATATTTAAAATTATATTTACTATTTTGTACTAAGTAAATTTAATATACATTTACCGCTTAGTACTAAATGGTACTATAGAATATTTGAAAAAGTTTTGGATTGATAATCGTTATGTGAAAGGTTAGAATCTGCTTTTGAAGAATGTACATATAAACATATAGTTTGAATATATGTATAACCCATAGTTCTAGAAATTATAAAATTCACCCAAATTATTTTAAAATACTAAAATATTAAAAAAATAATATTGTGAGCAGAGTGACAGGCTGTGAACATACTAACGGTTCGTACGGGTATCTAAGAGTTGACAAAGTCAACTGTATTCTTCCTCGTTTTAATATTTGTTTGATAGGCAGAACCTCAAAGTTTTGTTATATATATATTATAATAATTAATTTAATGAGTTTTGTTAAATATTAGCAATTTGTTGTACCAAGAAAAGAAGAATTATATACATTAAATATGTTTTTTTTTATAAATTATTTTCATTCTGGTAATTCTGAAATATTTTAAATGGTAACCTAAATATATTCGAAATAACAAATATTTTGTTTGAACAGAAGGAGTGTTCTCTATCTACTATTTCAGATTTGTGTAAAAACAAATGAGTATTATAGTGTATAGGAAACATATTATTATTATATTATATATTTGATGAAGATATTTTGAAAACCAAATCTTTTAAAATATTTTAATAAATTAATTATTCATAACTATTTTTATATAATATCTGAAACTAAATATTCACTGCAAATTTAGTTTTCATATCATTTTGGGCTCATATTAAATGCATCCAAATCACAAATTTTGATGGCTTAGTCAAAAAACATTGATACAACTGAATTGTCTAAAATCAAAATGAATTAATCAACTATTAAATATGTGAAGAAAGTTCGTAATTTGGAAAAGGGCTGTTTTTCATTAAAACACTATAAAAAAATGACCACATTAATTACATTTTCCATAAAGTTTTTTCAACACTATAATATAAACTTTGTATCCAAGACTATATACTTGGTATTATGTAAAATTTTCTAAAAATAATATACATAGATTTGCTTCATTAAATTAATAATAATATAATAGTTCCTTCTTTTCATGTAGTTCCTTCGAATATACTTTACAATAGGTACATTGTCCGATTGCCTTGGAATTTTACATGACGGTACCTAGTAACGTCAGCTATTTTTAATGGAATATAACGTTTCGCGTAAAGGTCATTTAAAGGTCAAATTGAGATTCTTCTAAAGAAAATTTTTTTTATGCCAAAATTTTTCGTTTGATCTGCAGTATCTTAGAAACGGTAGTACTAATTAAGATGAAACAAGATATTTATTAAAAACAATAGTAGATCCCACAATGTTGTAAAAAATTGGTTGCTGTGTACTATCGTAGACGAAATTTTAATGGTTTAAGTATAAATGTAAAATGTTAGAACTGTTATACTGTAAAAGGTTAGAAAAATTTCAAAATAATCAATTTGACCTTTAAATGACCATTACTCAAAAGTCATGTTCTATGAAATCTAGTTACCGTTATACCCGTTTTTTCATATCTTGTAGACAAATTAATTGTTTAAAGGTCACAAACATGTTTGAAGTACTCGAGTAATTTTTCCTAAAACATAGGAATCGTCTCAGATATTTATTGTTTTTTGTTAAAATATCTGCTCTTTCAAGTTCTTTACTAAACGTTATCCTAACATTTACAACATTCACTGAGATTTGACCAGTTAGCGGACAGTCTGGAAATATTTTGTTACACATTTAAGGATCTTAAGTGTAATGAAATAATAATATTGAAAGTATCTTAGTTAATAACCATCATTTGAAAAAAAATTAATTTCTATTTGCCAACAAAAGTCAATAGTAAATGGAATTTTGAACTTATAAAACTCGTCGATTGAAATTCTATTAATTTGGTTTTATCTTTATAACCTAGATTCCCATAAGAATCCAAGTTTTATTTTTATAACACCGATTTTGAGTTATTGTGTATATCTTCAAAAAAGAACTAAAGATACACAACCACTCTATCTGCAATACATGAACATCCCTCTAAAAATAATCATTTTACTTTTTATTTTTTAAATTTCTAAAGGCGGTCTAAAATGTCGATTAAACCCTTCAGCTATATAATATAGGTACTCTATAGAAAGTAAAAAATCAAATGTTACAATTTTTCATACCAAATCGATAAAGTAAGTGCCATCACAGCCAATAAAGAAGATTTTTCGAGTTTAATTTAATAAAATCTCTTTTCCATTTTATAAAGTAAAACATTTGAACAAAATAGGGTACATTAAGAAAGAATTTTTTGTTTTCCATATAATTTCTAATCAATAATTTGATTTTCGTTAGAAATGTAAACTTGTTAAAGCCAAATTTATTAACATAATATAATTTTAGAAAAACAATAGGTACTAACAAAGATGTAAATCAATTTTCTAACAAAAATAAAAATCTGATATTTACATTTTTCATCAATTGTTTTTCAAAGGTTTTGAAATATCAAATCAGTTATTTTGATAAAACTATGCAATTTTGATTTATTCCCTCTAATATCTTGCCTAATATCGATAATAACTTCTTAAAAAAAATGTGCATTTTCACTCACCATCCTTTTTCTAATACGTTAAAAATAAGGATATAAAAATATAAAATGAGATAAAAATTTGTTTTTAGCTTTCGTAATAAAAATTAAATGAATAAAAAAGGAACACGAGAAAAATAATTTTGCTAATGGCTCCATTTTAAAAAAAAAAAAAAAAATTCGATACAAAAAAAAAACTCATAAAACGTGTTCTCGTTTTTTAACTGAAAGATAAAACGAAAAACGAGAGAAATTTTTTTTGGTTCATTGTTTTTGTTTTTCGGTTCATTGTTTAAATGAGATTGAGATTATGTAATAAGATGAAGTAATAATCCTTGTTGTACCAATATTTGTTTTAAAAGGACAAAAAAAAAAATTATTTATATACATATTATATACTATATATATTATTAGCAGATACATATTATATTAAAATAAAATGTAATTTTAAAAAACTCTGATGAATACTTGATGCTACCTTAATAATCAGATAATGAAAAGAAAATGGAAAATTTACACTAATTAAAACGAGGAAGAGTATAGAAGACAGTGTGACTGTATCAACTGTAAGATACAGAAACGAATATAATAGATATAATGTTAGATTTATAAAATTTAAGCATCCTTTAGACGTTAAAAGATACCACAATAATTTAAATAAGTACTGAGATATATATTTATGTAAATTTTCAAGTAGTATCACAGTATCACATCAGCTACTTGAACTCGTAACGTCAAACTAATGAAATTTTACAGAAATTGTTGATCATTGATGATCTCTTACTAAATTTCAGATTTATATCTTTTATTAGCACGAACATATAATTTGACAGTTACTCGAAACTGTTGCCCTAGATTTAACCTCTTACCCTAAATTACATTTGGCAGAGATCTATGCTCATAGGAAAAAAATAGTTATATCGCAGTTATTCGAACTTGTCTGCGAAACTTTTTCAATTCAATTTCAGAAGCAAAACTGGTACCTATTTTAATAAAAAATAGAATCGTAAAAATTTCATAATAACTGTAATAATTTTTTGTTTTATCAAAAAGCGAACAAACGGATTCATGTTTAGCTAAATCAACTCAAAACTTAATCCTAAGCAAGGTTATAAAATACTTTTCGATATTTTTCTTGTCTTCTTTAGGGTGACACAAACGTAATGATAAATTTATTATTCTCTTAAATTATGCTTGTATTGGTATATAAAGTAGGTGGCTTTCTAGAATACCTACCGCAAAAAAAAAAAAAAATTAATAAAAAACATGAGTATGAAGAGACACTTCGAAATTAATTTATTAAAATTAAGTATTAGTCAAGTCAATAAAAGTTAATTTATAGTTATTCAAGTTAAATGCCATGTCAATTTTCAATAACCATTTAATTTAGTATCACTTATAAGATGAAAAAAAGAGTAAAAAATTAACCAAATTTTATTGTAACTATAAATTAAGTATAAGAGCTTAACATGTTAAAAGTTATTTATGATATTATTCTGTAATATTGAGAAAAATAAGAATTTATAAAGTTTTAAGGACATCAATTGTTAATTATTACTGATTAGTTAAACAGATTCGTATAGTTTTGTCTATAATATGCTAAATTTCCAAACTTCATTTTCTCGACATCCTTTCCACATCCACAATTATCTACAAAACGATTCTTTACATTTTGTTACCATCCATTTTAAAGTTTGGATTTATAAAAATTCAACATTAACTAGGAAAAAGCTAATGCATAGTTTATCTGAATAACTTTTGGATTCTCTTTTGATGTTTTCCGTCCCCCTCTTATCAAAAACAAAAAGTAATATGTTAAATTAAATTAGAAATTCATTCGAATAATTCTATTTCGATACAATTCACCTTATGTGAGTTCTTCTAGTTTTGTGATCAAAAAAGAATTATAAAAGTTTCTGTGGAAATTCTTCTTAAATAATTTAATCTACGATCTGTCAGAGGTTGACTTAATTAATTTACAGCGCTTTGGAAGAAGCTCCTAATGATTTAATTAGGATTTAATATTGTTTCAGCGTATAACAACGAGGGTAAAAAAGATCTAAGTGTGCATCCGCAGTCCCTATACCCACCTCCGTACCTAAGAATGATATTTTTGTTTTTGTTTATTTCCACATAAATGTGACAAGGAAATTACAAAGCCTTTTCTTTTCAGGTGTGGCTGTAAATGTTAAAAAGGTGAACTTCTTACGACGTGTGTGAGATTCGAATCGACATTTCCTCTGTGTTTACAACGTATTTCATACGCTCTTACTACTAGGTCACCGAGCCCCCAAAGGAATTATTAATGTTCATATTAATTAAACTTAATATTATTGGCTAAATAAAAACTTTCCAAAGTTATTTAAATTTTTCTGAATACCTACTTATATATATTTTATTATTATATACTTTAAATAATTTTGAAATAACCTGGAATACAACCTATAATTATTATAAAGTTTTTGTTATTGTTCATTATTAACTTAAAGAAAAATTAATTTGATTTTATTTAATTAAGTGTAAAATTAAAATGTGTCTTCTGAGAACAAAAAAAATATTTTATAATAATATTTTTTTTCTTTAATTAAGTTTCTATATTTATAATTATATAATTAAAAAGTTGTTTTTTTTTATAAAATACTTAATTAGACATTATTTAAAGATATTAAAAATCTGTTACTATTATTATCTTTATAATCATATAAATCCTGGGTTGTTTAAGTTGTTTTATTGTCCGTAAAATACGTCCGTATCTACGATATTTATATACAAATGTATGTATGTTTATAAATAAAATTTGTACTAATATTGTAATAATATTTCAATTTAATGTTTAAAAATAAATTTTCCTAATGTAAACATAAATATTTTTTTTTTTTTTAATGACCTTTAAATATATATCTTAAAATATTTAATTGTCTTTTATAATTTCTTTAGTTAAAAGGAACATTTAAAAAAAAAAATAACCTCAATAAAATAATTAAAATCTAATTAAATGTTAAAACAAAAGATGTAGAATATATAATTATATTATGTAGATATAATATGTAAACAGACTGTAGTTACTATTTACGAATTAAGTAATGTGTCATGTTGATTTATTTTGTTTTTTAAGTGTTATGGAATGGAAAATTCTAATATTTTTAGAACATTTTCAAAAAAGTTTTGAAAAAAAGTGCCTCTTAGTTTTACTCTGCAAGTCTGTCCGCCTGGATATTTAAAAAATATCTAAATCCTTTAAAATAAAGCAATGGAATTTTAAATACCAAATTCAGTCCCTCAAAACTTGAAAAAAATCTTATATTTAAATTGTTATAACACAAGTGGGAAGTGGAAGATCAAACGTCAAACGTCATAGTTTTGCCATACGGAATTTTAGCTTACCGTTATGCGAAACTCAATTTTTACAAAATTTTTGACCTCTCCTATCTTCTAAACGGGTTTTTTTTAATATACTTATGTACTCTTTACCTAAAACTTATTATATGAAATATTTTTTAATTTTTAAAATGTGCTTTTTTGAAAAACCATTCGTTTTTACATTACTTGTTTATTTTTATTTAAATATTAACTAATTATTTTATAATATATTTCCTTTTTAACTTATTTATATAATTGATTCAATTATACCAAAAAAATTAGTTTCCTCTATAGTAACTCAGTAAAATGTTATGTAAAATATGTCATAAATTATTTTCTAACAGTATTAAATCTTAAAACAAATTGCAAGAATTTTTTTTTTAAATAATATGCTTTTATCGAAACAAAACTAACCCCCTAAAAAGTAGAAAATAAAAATTGTGATAGATCTTGAGCAACTCAAATATTGAGTCAAATGCATAAAAATGAGCTTGAACTCTAACCTTTCTTTTTCAAACAAAAATACGAGTTCAAGGGCAGTGAGATTTGAGTTTAAGCTCAGTTTCATGCATTCGAACCCTTGTTATAACTTTTAAGATAATATGAGAATATCTCAAATTAGTTGAGCTTATGGTAAAATCTCAATCATTAGAGTAGTAATGACGCATTTTCCCGTTGAGTAGGTAGTGATATGTAATGATAATAATCTATAATATAATACACAAGATGTTGGCGAGACCTTGCCAACATGTAAAAAAAAATATTTTATATCTATAATAAAACACTCACACTGAATGTAAACTAAACTGGCAATGATGATATTTCTGTATCTAAATATAATAAAAGACAAGTTGCTGCTGCTGAGTAGCGTGCCCTCCTGTTATGTTAAATGTTAATTTAACAAATGTTATACTATGAAAAGAAAGAAACGTACATCTGATATTTACCCATATAAAAGATAGAAAACAATAAATATTATAATGTTATGCTATGAAATGAAAGAAAAAACAAGGCAGTGTATAAATCAAAGTTTTTAGAGGGTCGTATTTTTAAGTAGAACATTATAAAATTGCAATAATATTTTTATTTAAATTTTGCTAAGTAACATTTTCTTAATTTTTTAAAAATTTTGCCATAATATAGTACAATTTTAGAATCAGAAGTTTAGCCCATGATATTTAGGTACATAACAGATAGAAAAATATGGTTATACATATATTAGATTTATTATAGATTTATTATTTTTTATATAGGCAACAGTTATTTATATGAATGAATGGACGGTAAACATAAACGAACAAAAAAAAAATTCAGAATGTTCTATAGGTTATAATTTATATTTTTTAAATAGACTGATGTATAAATTTAATACTTAAAAAAAATAACAGAAAACAAAAAAAAAAAAGTAAAATGTAATACTGCGAAGAAAAATAAAAACGAATAGAAAAAAAAGAGAACAAAAATGTTACTTTGATTGTTTTTAAATATTTTTAAAGAAAAAAAGAACTATTAAAATGTTATGATTTTAAAAGAAAAAAAACATACGTCTGATATTTACGTACCTACATAACAGATAGAAAAAGGAAAAAAAAAATGTTACGCTATGAAAAGAACGAAAAGTCCAACTGATATTGAGGTACATAACAGATAGAAAAAAAGAAATATCAAAATGTTATGCTATGAAAAGAAAGAAAAAACAAGGCAGTGTATAAATCAAAGTTTTTAAAGGTTCGGATTTTTAAGTAGAACATTATAAAATTGCAATAATATTTTTATTTAAATTTTGCTAAGTAACATTTTCTTAATTTTTTAAAAATTTTGCCATAATATAGTACAATTTTAGAATCAGAAGTTTAGCCCATAATATAGAGATATATGAATAAAAATATGGGTATACATATATTAGATTTATTATAGATTTATTAATTTTTATATAGGCAACAGTTATTTATATGAATGAATAGACGGTAAACATAAACGAACAAAAAAAAAATTCAGAATGTTCTATAGGTTATAATTTATATTTTGTAAATAGACTGGATGTATAAATTTAATACTTAAAAAAAATAACAGAAAACAAAAAAAAAAAAGTAAAATGTAATACTGCGAAGAAAAATAAAAACGAATAGAAAAAAAAGAGAACAAAAATGTTACTTTGATTGTTTTTAAATATTTTTAAAGAAAAAAAGAACTATTAAAATGTTATGATTTTAAAAGAAAAAAAACATACATCTGATATTTACGTACCTACATAACAGATAGAAAAAGGAAAAAAAAAATGTTATGCTATGAAAAGAACGAAAAGTCCATCTGATATTGAGGTACATAACAGATAGAAAAAAAGAAATATCAAAATGTTATGCTATGAAAAGAAAGAAAAAACAAGGCAGTGTATAAATCAAAGTTTTTAAAGGTTCGGCTTTTTAAGTAGAACATTATAAAATTGCAATAATATTTTTATTTAAATTTTGCTAAGTAACATTTTCTTAATTTTTTAAAAATTTTGCCATAATATAGTACAATTTTAGAATCAGAAGTTTAGCCCATAATATAGAGATATATGAATAAAAATATGGGTATACATATATTAGATTTATTATAGATTTATTAATTTTTATATAGGCAACAGTTATTTATATGAATGAATGGACGGTAAACATAAACGAACAAAAAAAAAATTCAGAATGTTCTATAGGTTATAATTTATATTTTGTAAATAGACTGGATGTATAAATTTAATACTTAAAAAAAATAACAGAAAACAAAAAAAAAAAAGTAAAATGTAATACTGCGAAGAAAAATAAAAACGAATAGAAAAAAAAGAGAACAAAAATGTTACTTTGATTGTTTTTAAATATTTTTAAAGAAAAAAAGAACTATTAAAATGTTATGATTTTAAAAGAAAAAAAACATACGTCTGATATTTACGTACCTACATAACAGATAGAAAAAGGAAAAAAAAAATGTTATGCTATGAAAAGAACGAAAAGTCCATCTGATATTGAGGTACATAACAGATAGAAAAAAAGAAATATCAAAATGTTATGCTATGAAAAGAAAGAAAAAACAAGGCAGTGTATAAATCAAAGTTTTTAAAGGTTCAGATTTTTAAGTAGAATATTATAAAATTGCAATAATATTTTTATTTGAATTTTGCTAAGTAACATTTTCTTAATTTTTTAAAAATTTTGCCATAATATAGTACAATTTTAGAATCAGAAGTTTAGCCCATAATATAGATATATGAATAAAAATAGGAGTATACATATATTAGATTTATTATAGATTTATTATTTTTTGTATAGGCAACAGTTATTTATATGAATGAATGGACGGTAAACATAAACGAACAAAAAAAAAATTCAGAATGTTCTATAGGTTATAATTTATATTTTTTAAATAGACTGTATGTATAAATTTAATATTTAAAAAAAATAAAAGAAATACTTAGCGTACGTAAATAACAGAAAACAAAAAAAAATAAATGTAATACTGCGAAGAAAAATAAAAACGAATAGAAAAAAAAGAGAACAAAAAATGTTACTTTGACTGTTTTTAAGTATTTTTAAAGAAAAAAAGAACTATTAAAATGTTATGATTTTAAATGAAAAAACATACCTCTGATATTTACGTACATAACAGATAGAAAAAGAAATATTAAATGCTATGCTATGAAAAGAAAGAAACGTACATCTGATATTTAGGTACATAACAGATAGAAAAAAAGAATTAAAATGTTATGCTATAAAAAGAATGAAAAAACAAGACAGTGCATAAATCAAAGTTTTTAAAGAGTTGCATTTTTAAGTAGAAATTATAAAAAAATAAAGCGGTGCGTAAAACCAAAGCTTTTAAAGGAGCGCAATTTAAATTATAAAATCACAATTTTCAATTAAATTTTGAATGTGTAACATTTTCTTAATTTTATGCTTCTTTTATGATTTTTATTTTCTAAAACTTCAACATTATATGCACAGCCAATTTTTATTGTTTTACATAAAAGCTGCGTAAAACTTACGGTGTGAAGATTTTGTAGAGAAAGCGATAGATAAAGAGACAGAATATTATTACGGATAGAGTAAAAATTTGTTTGAAAAATATAACAAAGAAAGTTTTGAAGCATTTGCTATGGCAACCATAGAAAAATATAACAAGTGTACTATATATTATAATTAGGCAAATGCATCAGATCAGTTATCAGTTATCAGCAAATGCATCAGATATGTAGTTTAGTTTCAAAATTATAAAGTTTGATACTGTATTTTTTCGAAGCGAAAATTTTTGATACTATTGGCAAAAATTTATTTACCATTGGTTTTTAATCCAACCTTTGGTTTTCTAATCCAAAGCTTGACAAAGAAATTTACAAGAGATGAGATTTATTAAATAATCATTTTTATTACATTTTTGAAAGAAACTACTTCACAGCATCATTGAGGTTTTTCATTATTTAAAACACTTTAGCAATAAATTTTACATTTATCAATATCTAAATATAATACATATAAGTATTTGAATAAATTTACTAAAATTAAATTGTTCATAAAACTGAGGAAACTTTCACAAAAGCTTTATTTTTCTACTTATACCCTTTAATAAGGCTTTTTTACTATTTATTTAATAATTTAAAGTTTTATTACCAGAGATACGAATCTTTAACTCAAAGTATTATCAAGAGACGCAAACCGTTAATTAAAAATATAAATAAATTTAGTAAATATTATTACCAGAGACTAAATTTTCCACTAGAATTATTGTCAGAGACACAAACCGTTCATTAAAAGTGAGTACAGTCAAAAAAGGAAAAGTACATACATACTTAAAAAACACATTTTCAATCAAAATAAATTCAGCAAATTTTTAATTTTTAAATTTGACCGCTACGTCCATTATGAACTGGTCGCAGCGGTAAATTAAAAATAAATTATTAATCTTCTGTTGGCGTTTTCAATCTTTGTTTTGGAAAAAAAAAATAAAAATAGGTACTCTTAATAAAATTAAAGCGCCTGAAAGTTAAAAAGTGAGAGTGAGCAAAGTTTATAGTAAACCTCATATTTATTAGAAAAAAATAATAGGCCGATTTTATTCTTGATTTTGTTTTCATTAGTATAAAAGCTGGTGCTTCGTAACAGACTTTAAAATAGTTTTGTTTATTTAGGTTGAAATTTAGATTTTTAAGCTAAATTTTCGGTAGAACTGGTATAACATAAAATATTCGAAATTTTTTTATTAATATAAAATTAGGCAGACTTAAATAATTATATTTCATAACAGAAGTCAGAAACTTACTAAATATTATAGAAACGGATATTTTTCTTAAAAAAAAAAAGAAAAAAATTACATAGAAAATGTCATTTTAGACGCCTTCTCTCACAAAAGATTCATAATTTTGTACTAATTTATTATTAGACCATTAATAATATTGTTAGCCATGGAAAAAAATAAGATTTGTTAATCAGATCAGATAATATAATACCTGAAATTAATGATTGAATTTCTGATAATATACACAATATAATGATTATGGTTTAATTCACAAAGATAAAAAAATTTTGTAAATGCATAAAATATATGAATGATAATTTTTACATTTTACACCAGATTTTACAGAAGATTCTGGTTTTCACTAAATTCTTTTAGCTATGACACAAATCAAATATTTCTGTGCTTTAAAATTTTTAAAACTAGCCAGTTTTAGCTGGCCCGTTTGAAAAAAAATTAGTACAAATTTTTGTATGAATTTGTACATCTCTATGTAGTCTCTGATAATACCAATTCACACAAGATATTAAATATCATATAGATATTAATACCAGACACACAAGATGTAAAAAAAAAATATTTTATTTCTATAATAAACCACTCACACTGAATGTAAACTAAACTGGCAAAGATGATATTTCTGTATATTTATTTAATAATTTAAAATTTTATTATCAGAGACACAAATCTTGGACTAAAAGTCTTATCAGAGACACAAATGTTTACTTTTTAAAAAGTACTTTCGACACAAAATTTAAAGCAAATTTTTAATTTTTAATTTTGACCGCCACATCCATTATGAACTGGTCGCAGCGGTAAATTAAAAATAAATTATTAATCTTCTGCTGGCAGTTTTCAAATGACTCTTTGTTTTGAAAAAAATAAAAATACTCTTAATAAAATTAAAAGACCTGAAAGTGAAAAGAGCAAAGTTTATAGTAAGCCTTATATTTATAAGAAAAAAAATAATAGGCCGATTTTATTCTTGATTTTGTTTTCACTATTATAAAAGCTGGTAAAAGTTTCGCAACAGACTTTAAAGTAGTTTTGTTTATTTAGGTTGGAATTTTGATTTTTTAAGCTGAATTTTTGATATAACATAAAATATTCGAATTTTTTTTATTAATATAAAATTCGGCAGACTTAGCTAATTATATTTCATAACAGAAATCAGAAACTTACTAAATATTTTAGAAATGGATATTTTTCTTAAAAAAAAGAGAAAAAATAACATAGGAAATATCATTTTAGATGCCTTCTCTCAAAATTTTGTACTAATTTATTATTAGACCATTAAATTAAAAAGCTGTCGAAAACGACCCACACAAAAAAAAAAGGCCCCGAAAATTTATGAAATTACATTATCAGAGACATGAATCTTTTATTAAATATACTAAAGACCTCTTCCAAAGTACATTTAAATAAAATAAATTCAGCAAATTTTTTTCAAGCAAAAAAAAAAATAAACGCAAAAGACTTGAAAGTAGTTTTGGTAATTAAAGTAATTCGCGGCGAAAACAACTGTTTTTATCGACATAAAAATTTTTTTTTTAAACTAAAGAAAAATAGAGAGTCTGGTAAAATTTTAACAAATATTAAAATTATTTCGATTATTGGGATTATTTTAAATGTAACAAAAATAAAAATGTCGTAGCGGTTGGTGTTGGTTGGCTTTTCGCCGGTTTTTATTGTGCACTTTATACATGTGTTTCAAACAATTTTTGAGATATCGGCACGAACTTTTACCCTGAATGTGTTTTTTGCTTGGACCATTTTTTCTCAATGATTAAAAAACTGTCAAAAATTACCGCCACGAAAAAACGGCGTGAAAAAATTAATAAACTGTTCCTAACATTTTTAATTTTATGTGTTCAGATTTGTTTTATGTTTTTTTCTATTACATCAAGTAAGTAAGTGATACCAAAGTTTTTTTAATGGTGCTGATGTAAAAATGAAATTTTTAGGTAGTTTATTAAGGGAGTCAGTATGATACCGCAAATGTTTTTGAATCTATAGAAATTGTGCAATTGCACAGGGGATTTTCTAGTCTATAATATAATACACAAGATGTTGGCGAGACCTTGCCAACATGTGAAAAAAATATTTTATATCTATAATAAAACACTCACACGGAATGTAAACTAAACTGGCAATGATGACATTTCTGTATATTTATTTAATAATTTAAAATTTTATTACCAGAGACACAAATCTTTGACTCAAAGTATTATCAAAAGACACAAACCGCTCATTGAAAATATAAATGAATTTAGTAAATATTATTACCAGAGACCAAATTTTCACTAGAAGTATTATCAGAGACACAGACCGTTCATTAAAAGTGAGTACAGTCAAAAAAGGAAAATTACATACTTAAAAAACACATTTTCAATAAAAATAAATTCAGCAAATTTTTAATTTTTAAATTTGACCGCCACATCCATTATGAACTGGTCACAGCGGTAAATTAAATATAAATTATTAATCTTCTGTTGGCGTTTTCAATCTTTGTTTTGTAAAAAAAAAATGAAAATAGGTACTCTTAATAAAATTAAAACGCCTGAAAGTGAAAAGAGCAAAGTTAATAGTAAGCCTCATATTTATAAAAAAAAAATAATAGGCCGATTGTGTTCTTGATTTTGTTTTCATTAGTATAAAAGCTGGTAAAAGCTTCGTAACAAACTTTAAAGTAGTTTTGTTTATTCAGGTTGAAATTTAGACTTTTAAGCTAAATTCTCGGTATAACTGGTATATTACATAAAATATTCGAAATTTTTTTATTATATTTCATAACAGAAGTCTGGAACTTACCAAATATTATAGAAATGGATATTTTTCTAAAAAAAAAAAAAACCAACATAGAAAATATCATTTTAGAAGCCTTCTCTCACAATAGATTCATAATTTTGTACTAATTTATTATTAGACCATTAAATTAAAAAGCTGTCGAAAACAACATTCACAAAAAAAAGCCTCCGAAAATTTATGAAATTACATTATCAGAGACATGCACCTTTTATTAAATATACCGAAGACCTCTTCCAAAGTACATTTAAATAAAATAAATTCAGCAAATTTTTTTCAAGAAAAAAAAAAATAAACGCAAAAGACTTGAAAGTAGTTTTGGTAATTAAAGTAATTTCGCGGCGAAAACAACTGTTTTTCATCGACATAAAAATTTTTTTTTAAAACTAAAGAAAAATAGAGAGTCTGGTAAAATTTTAACAAATATTAAAATTATTTCGATTATTGGGATTGTTTTAAATGTAACAAAAAAAAAAAAATTCGTAGCGGTTGGTGTTGGTTGGTTTTTCGCCGGTTTTTATTGTGCACTTTATATATGCGTTTCAAACAATTATTAAGATATCGGCACAAACTTTTACCGTGAATGTGTTTTTAGCTTGGACCATTTTTTTTCAATGATTAAAAAACTGTCAAAAATTACTGCCACGAAAAAACGGCGAGAAAAAATTAATAAACTGTACCTAACATTTTTAATTTTATATGTTTAGATTTGTTTTGTTTTTTTTTCTATTACAAGTAAGTAAGTGATTTCAACATTTTTTTAATGGTGCTGATGTAAAAATGAAATTTTTAGGTAGTTTATTAAAGGAGTCAGTATGATACCGTAAATGTTTTTGAATCTATAGAAATTGTGCAATTGCACAGGGGATTTTCTAGTAAAGAATGTAAATGTAATATAGTTAAAAATAAAATACGAATAGGCGAAAAGACGAACAGGAATAAATTAAAATACCTGAATAGTTTTAACTTAAAGTTAAAGCAACACAACACAATAGAATTCTGTTAAACTTTAATGTATTGGTAAGCTAACATGATAATATCTTGAAATAATTAAAAAATAAAAAACCTTAAAACCTTAAGCGGATTTTATAAATTTTTTCATTATTATAGCAAAGAAATTTTTTTTAACTTTTCATTTAATTTTTTTACTTAGTTTTTCATAATTTTCATAATAATTTAAAATGGATTAAAAAATAGTTTCCACTGTTCTTAACATTAAAAATTTTGAAAAATTATCACTACCTATCTGCCTCTTTTATTCTGCTTGTCCATGCGTCTGTCTATTGATAAGGCTTCTTAAACGTTTGATTTGAAAAAAAAAAAAATTTAGAAATAGATAATTCTCATAAAAAAACTAGGCAGAATGTAAACCAACGGTTTTTAAAAGCGAACATTTCCAAAAGATAATACAAACTGTTTAGGATTGTGACTTGCACCAAAATTTGAAAAGTTCATATTGAAAAAAATGTGAAAATAGAACTTTTTTGCAATTTTGAAGGGCTGTAAATCCGCAACCATATATAACTTAGAAAAACCGTTAATACATGTGAAACTATATTACTGGAACTTTAATTTTTATATCTTGCCGAATAAAAATTTGCACAGGTGCCTAAGTTACAGGTGTCTAAAAATAGCAAATTTTCTATTTTTGAGCTGTAATAGCTTATAAACAGGGGGTGAAAAAAAATTTCTGAGGAAACTTATATTAGTTCTAAAAGTTCTTTCTTGTTTTAAAATTTCAAACCTCTATCTAAAAGCGTGCCGCAGTTATGAAAAAAGGAAAAATCATGATAAATTTGATTTTCACAATACTGTAAATTTAAATATTAAACTTAAAACAAAAAATGTATAATTTTTGATATTAATTTGCAAAGGTAAAAAAAAATCCTGTCGAATAGCGTTTTCAGATTGAAAAAATGCTAATCGGAACATGAAATATACGTATTTAAAAATAGGGTTTTTTCAAACTTTGAGGCGCTATTATAGTTCCTTGAAGCTACATGAAAAAGTTGTTACACAATGGTTACCAATGGTTACAATTTTTCTATATAAAATTTTCTTTATCTTTAACGGTGTAGAAGTTTTGTAAACAAAAGGAGAAACGGACGGACAGAGTGAAACTAATAGACACATTTTTTTTGAAAATGTGCAAAAAAGTTACTAACATTCAAATTGTAAAACAATGCTTTTATGTAGCCATCGGCGTTACATCCATTCGAAAGCTTAAAAATACCCTATATTCAAATAAGTAATTTTAACTCAAGTTTTCCAAGATAGATAATATTTCAATATTGAAAAAAGCTAACTAAAACCTAATTTAAGCTTTAATATTCACTTAAATTTACAGCAATTTTTAAAAAGTTTTTTTTTTATTACTAATTTTCAATATCACAATATTATTTTAAAATGATATTTTTATACTTTAATTTTGAAAAATGTAGACTTTTCAAAGTTTTTCGTTTTACATAATGGCTCGTTTTCTTCTATAATAAAAAAAATTTTAAGATTTTTTAGTTAACGATCAAAAGAACCTTAACAGTTATAGTAACTAAAAAAAAACATCGTGGAAGTTTTTTTTTTTTTTTTAAATCATCAAAATTTTTGTTATATAACTGAGTAACATATAAAGTTATTTTATGACCTGTACAAGATTTATTATTATTTTTATGTTTAAATAAAAGTAACGATGTGATGTAGTCCTTTTTTTTTAAAGGATGTTTTATATTATGTACTACATGTTATAATATTAAAAATAATATTAAATATTACTACAATGATTTCACTTGTATAATACGCAGATTTACGGTATGATTTTTGTTTTTATATAAATCTTATTATACCGTTTGGAAATATATCTGTATATTATTATATATATATTATTTTTTTAAATTGTTTGTTAGATAGAGTTATCTTAATTTAAATAAACTACTTTTAAAAATGCAGTGGTATTTTTTTAAATTGCATTTTTATTATTGTACTATGGTACTGTATTTTGTAGTTAAAACTTAATATCTTTGACGAGACAATCAAGACCATACTATTTAGTAACATTGTAAATAAAAAATTAAAAAGCTGTAGCCTATATTAGTGTTTGGTAGTCTTATTTTAATCGATAGAAAATCAATATATTGAGATAATGTCTAAACTATAAAGATTAAAGAAGGTAATAATATAAATCTGAAGTTATTTGGTAAATGGAAGAAAAAGAAGATCCCCTATAGTAAAACTAAATTTCATTATAAAGTTATGTACATTCGGCAGATTAAAATTGGTAGAGCCCTATGGAAACAAAACTTTCCCCTACCAAAAGTGTATCCACTACGAGACTGTAACTCTACAGAAAATTCGGTCTACGAAAAAGTAGAGAAATAAGTTTAGTTGAGAAATTGTTCGTAGAGCTGTATTATTTTTTTTAGCGACTGTTTACAGGGTTTATGTATGTTTTCTCTATGGTAGATCTGTGGTAGATCAATAAATTGAATTTAATTGATTCGAAAAGTTTTTTCGAAACAGTTTTTTTTGTAAAAAATAGTTCTAAACAATTACGAGCTGCTGCAACTTCCATGTGTTATATAACGGCGGGTTGAGGTCTGAGGTACATTCGTATACAATTTTTTTACGTAGATCTAGATTTTCATTCTTAAACTGTTTTTTTACAAAATAAAATATTTACAATTACTTACTAACACAATTAAACATACATAGATACATACTTTAAATATGAGTACAAGGGACAATATAATATGCAAACCTTCATGAATTACATATATATCTACGGTAGAGTCGTTACAAAATCTGCAAACACGTTTGTAAATCTGTAGAGTCATTTTAGACAAAAAAATTCTTTACGTCAAAATGTTTACACCGTACAAATCTCTAACAAAAAAATAACTGATAGAGTTGATGTAGAACTCTACAATAGATCTCTAGTGAGTGTTATACATGTAAATTGCTCTATCGAAATTTTTCTCTCAACTCTACATTCTCTTTGATCTCACGTGTTTACTTAGCTTTAAATAGGCTAATTTAGATGGGATTAATTTTAAATATGTATATAAAAAATATCTTATTGTTGATTCCTTCAATTGTAGAGAAAAATGGGAACCACTACAAATTTAAATAATAATATTTACCTAAAAGGTTAATTTCAATTAATAAAATAATTTATATCATTACATATTTAAAACTTTAGTAAATATTAGAACACAGTATAAAGGACAATTATTCATATAATCATATCCTATTTTTTAATTAGACATTTATTGTGCAATATTAATAAAAAAAATTATAATAAAAAAACTTTCATTACATATATGTACGAGTTAGGCACCAAATATAATAAAATTTATTAAAAAATATAAAAATATAAAATTAATTTTTTGAAGCCAGAATTTTATTTTTTTTTTTAAATTATATTTTCTATTCGTGCTTATCCCTTTTTTTCTTTATTTAAGTTTACTGTATATTAAATTAAAAAAAAAATACTTTAAATATATTTGAAGGTTACAACAATCTTTTAGCATTGTTCCAATTCATCATTTTTTATTTCATTTTTTATTATGTATATTGTTTCCATTAAAACATAAAATAGGAAATAATGAAAGAAATCGTAAAAATGTAATGTTCAGCAGCTATTTAAAAAGAAAGAAAAAATTTAAGCCTATACCTATTATATTTTTTTACTAAATGAAATGATGGTTTTACTTAAATACTAAAATAAAAACTAAAAAGAAATAAATAATAAAATAAAAAATAAGTACAAAAATATGTTTTAAAAATTTTTTTTCTTTTATAATATTAATCTAAAATGTAGTGGAAGTTTTTTTTGTTTAATTTTTTTTATTGCTGTATCAAATAAACTATAAATTTTTATAAACAATATAAAAATGATTATGAAAATATAAAGATTGCAGATATTGTTTAAAATAAAATATTAATGTTCCGGTACTTGTGTATATGGGTCTTTTTTACTGAAATCTATTTTTTTTTTCCTTGCCACTCCTATAAGGAGCATAACGCCATCCACTAAGTCATTATTCATATTTGACTAAGCCGTTGATTACTCGGCTGTAGCTTATTGTACAAAACCATGAGACTATTCTTTTATGTTTACGCCATCTATTATCTTATTCAAGAATTATGATTTTTATTTTATTAAATATTACAATATGATATTGATTATAATTTATAAAACATGCTAATACATGCTAATTAGTAATTATTTATTATAAAAAAAATCTATATTCTTCTTTTTATTAATTTATATGATCCAGCAGGGATTTGAACCAGAGATCTTTCGTCTGAAAGACTATTATGACACTACACCAATGGGCTGGAAATCTATTTTAAAAGCCAATAACTACCTACTTTGTCTTAAACATAATGTTCTTCATTCTCCCAGTATAGATGAAATTTAATATTTTCTAAAACAATAACTGTCATTTTCTCGTTGAATTTTTACAATTTCGTCAAATTTTATTTGTACTTTTTTTGTTCTAAATACTATCTAATCAACTTTGCATTGAAAAAATGTTTATGGTCAAATTTTATAAAACTTTACGCTGTTTATCAATTTTGGTGTAAGTTTACAGCAGCAGTTGTAGGTGCAATTATCAAAAATACAAAATATAATTTATTTTGACACTTCTCATTTTTGTTAAACAAATTTAATTAAATATCTATAATAAATAAATGTTTTATTATTTTTGTAAAAAAATTTTTAATTATTTGAAACAAAAAAAATATTTAGATTATCTCTTATTATTATTGACGCAAATTTACATAATGTATTTTTAAATTTGGGTCAATATGACCCAGCACAAAATTCTTATGAAAATATTATTGCGCGAGTACTGTAGGGTTAACAATAATAAAAATGATTATGATCAAAACTTTAAGATATCAAAAAAAGTATTAAGGTTAATTAGAAAAATTAAACCAAAAACAGACAAAAAAAAAACCGAATATAGGTACTAAAAAGTGATAAAAATCTGTCACTCATCATCATTTTCTTTATTAATCTTTAAATAATATATGGTTATAGCTTTGTAAAAGTTCTTGTGAACTGAAAAGTTAAAAATGCTAGTTAGGAACATAAAATATATATTTAAAAAAAAAAATTCCTTTTAATTAGTATAGTCATTAAAAAATCTGTTTGTTTTTACTCATAAGTGCCTAATTTTTTGTCAAATATACTAATTTTAAAAAAAGAAAAGATTTAGGTAGGTAATTGATTAAAATTATAATATTTAAAGATACAATTAATATCATAATAACAGAAAAATACAAAAAAAAAAATATCAATTTAGATACCTTGTATGGTAAAATGTTAATTGAGGTATCACGACAATATCTTGAAAAAAATAACCTTGAATAGACAAAATCTTGAAAATTTTTTTATTTTGGGCTAAAATTAAAAAAAAAAGGCTAAATAGTATTTTATTTTTAAAAAATTTATGCTGTATGTTTTATGGTTGATTAATTGTTATAGAATCAGGATTTGAATATTTGTTTGAAGTCTGTAGATTTGTATTTAAAAAATATAATTTGGACAGATATTAATTAGTTTTATCATAAATATAATTTACAGTTGGTAACAAGATCAGGGTTATACACATTTTTTAAAATATTCGTAAATACTAATTTTTAAAATTAAATATTAGTTGACACGAAAATATATTTTTTTGTGTTTTTGTTAAGATTTCCTATACTTTATAATAATTATTGCCAAAATGAGCAAAAAATACAAAACAAAATCAAATTCAATTTAAGTTTATATTGATTAAAGATTTTCTTTTTTCAAGATTTTGTCTCGAAAACTCCTTTGTCGTTTTTAAAATATAGATATTCTGTGTGACTCGTTGATTGATCAATCAGTAATCAGAAAACCATTCAATTTTAAGAACAATTAGTATTAAACGATTAAAATATGTTTTTGTGTTTGAAGATATAAATATTGTACAAATTGTATTTTGAAGAAAAGTTGATCCGTATTTAACTTGAACAACTATTATCACATTTTAGCTAATTGAAAGTTTCTTAACTGTTCGTACTTTTCCGTGTTCCTATAGCATCTTAGAAAATGAGAAAGTTTTCAAATTTTCTTTTCTTATTAAAAATTTATTTTTGTTAGATTTTTGAACTAGTATTAAGTCATTAGATCGAATACATGAAACTGAGCTTGTATTCAAATTTAACTTTTTCAAATAAGACATATGAGTTCAAACTTAGTTTTTGTTTGAAAAAGTACGATTTTAATTCAAGCTTAGTTTTATATATTATTATTGTAGTTTGTTGTTTTATGAATTATTAGCCATTGTATTATATGTTTTTTTTAATTGTAGGTTTTTAAAAAATTTTTTTGTATATTTTCTAGTTATGGGCAGTTTTTTTAAAACTGATGATAAAAATGATTAGAAATTTGTTTCTCCTATCTGATTTCGTTGTAAAGTTTATAAATGGTTAATTAAGTTTAAAATAAATCTCAAAAAAAATCAAATACTGAAAAACCCATACAAAGATGATGACTTAAAACAAAGAATAAAGTAACTATTTGGCTGGAATTCGTAGAGAATTTTCATTCCGTCGAATTTAAGAAAAAAATGCTTATTTACAGTCAAAGTGTTCTTAAATTTTCATTAAAATACCCATCTAGTCGAGATTGGTTTGTGTCTATTATTGAATTATTGAATATTGGTTTGTATCTCTAATCAATTTCAATGCGATTTAAATAATAAATAATTTTTATACACAATTTTCATTTCACAACCAATTTGCAAGTATCACTTAATCTTTTACATGTTATAAACATTCAAAAATGGACAATACAGTTTATAATACATATTTTTAAGTTTCATTTACATATACATTAAAAACATACTGAAATATAATATAAATAATATATTTTTATATTATAAGATGTAATAATATAAATGTCCTTGAAAACATGGTATTAAATCTTTTTTTATGGATATTAAAAATTTATTTGTGAATTAACTGTAAAAAATGATTCATATATTATTAATTATATACATTGTTATACGATTATTATATATATAAAAAAAAAAGAGTTAAAAATAATATTATATAAAAATGAAAAATAAATTATTTTAAAAATATTATTGGAAAAATTATTAAGGAGGAAAAAAAAAAAGAAAACGCACACTACAGATTAATTTTTACGATTAAAATTATTTTACTTATTTTATTATTATTAAAAAGTATTAATAAATCATTTTTATTATTATTTATCGTGATAATAAAATTATTATTAAAACATTTTTAGTTTAAATTTTTTTTTTTTTTTTTGATTTCTTATAAATTGATCATTTATAATAAAAACAATAAAAATTTACATTTAAAAATATATTTATTTTTTGGACTATCTATGACAATTTTTTCTATTATTTTGTTTTATCTCAAGTATATAAATAATTTTTAATCTTCTTCAATAAAATGTTAAATTGTCTAAAATAAATATTTTCTTTTGTTTTCTTTCAAAAAAAAAAAAAAATGCAGATGAATTTCGTAGTAAAGTTGCTTGTGAAAATGATATTGTTCAATTGGAATGTAATCCATATTCAAGGATAGCCGTTTATAGTGCTAGTTTTGGACGAACTGAATATGAAAGTATTCAATGTAATCAACCACAGGGTGTTCGTGAAGAAAGTAAGTAAAAATTCTAATAAAATTCTATTAAATAAAAATGTACTATATTCTTCATTTCCGTTAATAATTATGTTAATTTAACGGTATATACTCAGAATATCAGAAAAAATTTCGAAGAAGTCAAATTTAAAAATATAAAAGAACGAACGTGTACGTACTTATGTCGTAAGGAGGAATTCTTATATCGTGTGTGGGATTCGAAACCATACTGCCTCGATGTTTATAGACTATTATACGTTTATAGCTAATTTTATACCCCACCGAGGCTCCTTTTCAACTTTAAAAAAAGAAAAACAATAAAACATAATATCAAAATTAAAGTTAACAATATTATGTCCGACAATTCTGATTCGTTGAAGCCTCAAAATATCTTTCAAAAACAAGACTATTAAAGTTATACTTTATAATGATTAATGAATACTTTATAACTTATGAAGGAATAAGAATTCTTTTATTTATACCAAGCTTTGTGTTTTAACATTTCTGTTCCAATCTCCAATACAGTAATTTGTATTTTTTTTAATTTTCGCATAAATGTGGACAGGAAATTACACAGCCTTTTCTGTTCAGACGTGGCTGTAAATGTTGTAAGGGGGAATAACTCTTACCACGTGTATGGGATTCTAACCAACACTCCCTCGCTGTTTAAAGCGTATTTTATACGATCTCTAGCCCACGACCCACTAGGCCACCGATGCTCCTTACAGTCGTTAAATCTTATAACTAAAAATATAAAATTACAACAAAACAGAAATAAAATGAATTATTGTAAAGAACGATTGTTGTGTTTTAAATATAAAATATTAAGTTTCAATTTATTCAAAATAACTTTAGAACCATTGTGAGATCGACTAAACAGTTGTAATAATAAGAAAGATAAATAAAATGGTTATTTAACCCTTTGGCCATCCTCTGGGGTCTATTTAACGCCAGAAAAAAATTTAAAAAAAATTTGTGACAAAAATTACAGATATATCAAATCGTTATAAAATGCTTATATAAAACTGATATAATCCGTCTAGTGGGATCAAAATGACCTCAGTAATAAAAACATATTTTATCAATCAATTTAAAAAAAAAAACTTTGAAAAATTTGGGCATACTGATAAAAACATTTTATCTCAAGCAATTTTGAAAAAAACATGTTTAATCATTCAGTTTTGCTAAAACATATTTTTGATTCAGTTTATGATTTTAATTCTTATTTTGCACATTTTATATTACTTTTGTATATTTTTTTGTAGGTTTTTTAATTACATATTATAAATTATTTCATTCTTATTAAAAAGAAAATATTATTATTATTCTAGAATAATTTTTCTCTTATTCAAACGTGATTTATTTACTGGGGTCGTTTTCGAACCCCAATATAAGAACAAAGTTTTAAAAATTGTGGAAGGATGGAAGGTTAAAGTTATGAACACCTTCAACTCCTTTTCGAAATAATGTTATCATTAAAGTTTGGCAGTCATAAGAAGAAGGTTAACGTTATAAAATATCTTATTTTGAGAAAGTTTAAAATATTTCGGAAAACTTTCTGACATTTTCTATGCTCAAATTTTTTTATACTTCTACGACTCCAAACATTATGGGTCGAATGCAATAAACTAAGCTCGAACTCAAATTTCAGTTTTTAGAACAAAAACTACACTTCAACTCGTAGGTTTTGTTTGAAAATGTTAGATATGAGTTCAAGCTCAATTTTATGCAATTCACCTTAGTCAATTATTATGTAAATAGATTTTTTTTTTTTTTAATTTTAAAACATAGTTTTAAATATATTTTGTTAAAATAGATTAAAAATATGTTTAGTGTTTAATAGTTTTTTATATATATTTTGAACCGTCACGGAATTTTCTATAAAACTTTTCTTTTTAAATAATGATATTTTTCCCAATTCTTTTTACCTTCCATATTTAAATATTAAGAATTTTTGAATAAAATTTTTCCTACACATATCAACACACATCTATAAAATATGATATATACATATTTATAACATAATATGGTTATAACGAAATATATTTGAAATATTTTTAAAAAATATTATATTATCTTTTGTTTTCCACAAATTGTGAAAATTTATGATTCAACATAATCAAAAAGGATATTCATACTATTATAATATATATGTATATAAATAATGTATATAAACTATATATTAATATAATATTATAATAATATAACATTGTTGTTCATTTTCATTGTTTTTAAAATTCTAATTTAATAAAAGCGCAAATATTTCTATTATAAAATATTTTAACTTTCATTTTTCATATTTTAAGTATATATATATATATATATATATGTATATAAATATATATTATTTTATACACTTATATATATATTAATTTTTATAATTAAGCATGTCTTGCATCATATGCAACCGAAACAGTTATGCAAATATGTCATGGACGTAGAAGATGTAATCTTGCGGCTGATGCAAATACATTTGGTTCACCCTGTCATCGAAACTCTAGAATGTATTTAAAAGTTGTTTACACATGTGGTAAGTATTGAATTTTTCTTTTTTTTTATAAAGTTTTTTTTGGTTTTTTTTTTTAATAACGTTTTACTTTAATTTTTGCGATGGTTACAATATGACACACATAGATATATCTATATATTTAAATAAAATAATAGTATATATGTTAATGTATATATAAAAAAATAAAAAAAATGAAAAAAATATATTTTAAAATTTTAATTTACTATACTCTAGATTACAATATAATACAAGTCCTCATAGTTTTAGTGTTTTAGTAGAATTAAACAACAAAAACAAAAAAACCAAATAAAAATAATAGAAAGAGAACGATATATAATATTATGATATAAAAAAAAATGGTTTCAAGTGCTAAATATGCTAATATGCGGTTTTTTTGTGCAATGTGTGTTTTTTTTTTTTTGTGCAATAAAAGGATATTTTATAAAGAATTTAATTTTTTCTCTAATGTTGAAAATTTTTTTTTTTGTATATTTTGTTTAGTTTTTTATTTATATAAAATTTTTTTATAAAAATTGCAAAAAAAAAAAAAACAATTAGACAATAGCTTCAAATATCTTCAAAAAAAAAAACAAAAAACGATGTATATAAATAGTTTTTTATTGTAAATTTAAATCTACCATACATGTTTTTTTTTTTTTTTAAATGGACAACACAATAGTGTATTATAAAATATTAATACTAATTATTTTGAAAAATTTAAGTTTAAAGGTTTTAATGAAAATATAATAGTACTAGAAGTTAATTGTTTTTAATGATGCTCTTTTTTTAAGTGAAAATTGAAAAAAATTATCCGAAGAGAATAATACAATAGAATAAAACAGACTAATTACATTTTAAATAATATATTTAATGAAATTTTCATTATAGACTTATTTTTTTTTAGAATTTTAGAGATTTAATAAAATTTAAAGAAAAGTTAGCAATAAAATAATTACCTTGTTACGGAAAATAATATGTATATATGTTATTAAATTCTGCGATTAAAAAAAAACTAAGTAACGGTATATAATTACAAAATATTTTAATATGTTTGAATTAACAGTAAAGCCTATATTTATATAATAATTTTCTTTTAAAAAGCTTTTCTTTTAAAAAGACATACAATGATATGTAATATATGATTGTAATACAGCAATAAAATCTTAATGTCAACTAGTTTTTATACAGTGGGAATATAATGTTCGAAAAAATTTTGGGTCCTTCAAGTTTTAAAGCTTCAATAAAGGATCTTAAAGTTTTAAAGTATCTGAAAAAGAAAAATTATTGTTATAGCATCAAAACTGAAAGCAAATAAATTAAAATCAATAATTAATTAAATATTAAAGGAAAATTTTTGAGTATATATAAACTATAGTAACAAACGTCAAAATATACCTAACTCTAAATTAAGCTTAAAACAGATTTTTAAGAGTTTTAGTTATTTTTTTAAAAATTTAAAGAAATAAAAAGTAGATTTCAATGATGCTACATTCTACAAATTGCACAAAATAAAATCTTCAATTCAATGTGCTAAATCTACCATATTACATTCCAATGATCAGACTTCATTAACAAAATAAAATTGGGCTAGTTTCTGAGAAAATTACTCAAATTTCGTATAAATTTATAATATATATACGAATAAATGTATTGATATATAAATGAAATGGGTTAGATATATTTTATATATTTTAATTTTACTCTGTACCACTTTCATTACATAACCATCACAAAAATGATTTATATATTAATTTTTATCTATACCTATTTATTATTTGACAAATTTTAAAAATTGATTTTAATTTATTTTTTTTATATATTATTTTAATTAAATTTATATTATAGTACCAAAACAAGTACTTAAAGATCGTTATGAATCATTAAGCGAAATAGATGAACCAGATGATTTTGAAGGTGATGCTAATGATTTATATGATGATGATCCATATTATAAAGAATCTGAAGCTATACCAAAATTACAAAGTAATTTAACAAGAACTGCAAATAATAATAATAATACATTAGTTAATAATTCAACAAATGTAAATGCTGCCAGTACAATTGAACCAACACTTAGTAGTTCAAATCCTATAATGACACATACAATGGGAATGAATTTTGAAAGTAAGTATATATTATATATTAAAAATTATTGTTATGTTACTTTAATTAAAAATATCATCAGATATAGTTTCAAAAAAAGAAAAAAACAAAATATGTATATTTTAATTAAATTTTAATTAAAATCTCAAATGTGTTAAAAAAAATTGTTAAAATCAAAGTCTATACCAATAATTATTCTTGTGATTCAATTTAAGTTTCTATGAATAACATAATATCTATATGAATACAGTTATCAAGCTCAAAATTAATATTATCTATCCATAGATAAAAAAGAATTAAATTTTAAAATATTTAATAAATTTTTATACCCGTACGATAGGATCGGGTATAATAAAATTACTCCTCCGTTTGTAAGACCTCGAAATAAGCGAGCTAGATATACCTTCAAAGGTATGGATCGGATCAGAAAAAAATTCTAAGACTTTTGAGCCATGTCCGTCCGTCCATCCGTCAGCACGCTAACTCAAAAACTAAGAAAGCTAGAATCTTGAAATTTACACAAAATATTTTGGGAGTAATTTGTAGGTTCCCTATTTTTTTTGGTTGAGTTTGGACCAAGCCTTAGGGTAGCTCTCGAACACCTAACTTTTAGATCCCCACATTTTTTTTGAAATAGAACTATGAAATTTTAACTACTGATATATCTCACAAAAATATTAATTTTATTTTAAATAACTTTTTTTTGTAGCCCCACCCGTTACGGGGCTACAGCTCCCCAAAGGTTCAAAAAAGCTCTATATTTAAATTGTTATAGCACAAGTTGTATAAGATATATCTTCATTTTGAAAACGCCAAACGATTACTACTTTTATTAGCTTTAAAAGTATATATACAATAAATATATATTTGTGGCATACGGTGTCTTAATTTACCGTTATGCGAAACTAAAATTTTGCAAAATTCTTTAACCCTTCTATCTTCTAAACGGTGTAAGTTGGAAACTTGAAATTTTGACAGAAGTTAGATCTTTGAAAATAAGTATGAGTCATTTCAAAAATTTTTTTTGTATCACCCCCCGTTTAGGAGCTGTAAGGAGTCAAAAACTGAAAATTTCCTATTTTTAAACACCTGTAACTTGAACACCTGTTAGAATTTTTTTGAAGTAATACACAAAAATTAAAGCTTCAACATTATACTCTTATTTCTGTTAATAACTTTTTTTAATAATATAGGGTTACTTTATAATTGATGAAAGTGTTACTT
Source organism: Poecilobothrus nobilitatus (assembly GCA_947095535.1). Taxonomy (NCBI): domain Eukaryota; kingdom Metazoa; phylum Arthropoda; class Insecta; order Diptera; family Dolichopodidae; genus Poecilobothrus; species Poecilobothrus nobilitatus. The sequence continues at coordinate 233,038,277 of OX352773.1, forward strand.
GATTTTTTCAAATTTTCTAACAAATTTCTTCAACAAATTTTTTTGCATTTGTTTTATTCGATAATTTGAAATTGTTGAGGATATAATGCGTAGTACATAAAAATGTAAATAAATATACAACATAACGGTTGCTTGAAGAATTTTTATTTATATGATATTGATATACATACATACTTATATAATATCATGTTTATTTACATATCGTATATGTCACTAGTGAATGAATGATAAGAGTATATATGTATATTATATAGCGCCGTATTTACATACATATATGTATTTTATTGTACTTATAAGAAATTATTCTGTCAATGGAATATTTAAATATAATATAATATAATATTTAAAATTATATTTACTATTTTGTACTAAATAAATTTAATATACATTTACCGCTTAGTATTAAATGGTACTATAGAATATTTGAAAAAGTTTTGGATTGATAATCGTTATGTGAAAGGTTAGAATCTGCTTTCGAAGAATGTACATATAAACATATAGTTTGAATATATGTACAACCCATAGTTCTAGAAATTATAAAATTTACCCAAATTATTTTAAAATATTAAAATATTAAAAAAATAATATTGTGAGCAGAGTGACAGGCTGTTAACATACTAACGGTTCGTACGGGTATCTAAGAGTTGACAAAGGCAACTGTATTCTTCCTCGTTTTAATATAGAATTTACAATAAATTTTCATATTCAATTTGGGATGATTAATTTTTTATTCTTTCAAATACTGTAAGGTTGTGCAATAAATTAATAGATACATAAATGAATCTAAAATTTAGATTCAGCTGTTTTTGATTACTTACTGTTGAATTATGTTCCAAGTCCTTTTATGCTTTTCTTTGTTTTTTTATTTTTATTTTTTTTTTTTTTATGAATACGTAGACGTTTTTGCTGATGAATCCGTTTTTTTTAATATAGTCACTAATTTTGACATTGTAATTAAAAGTTGCTGTTTTTTTATTTTATTTTACAAGAATATCCCACCTAACATTAAAAATCATAATTAAATTTTTTTAAAAATTTAAAAATATGCAAAATTTATGAAAATCTAATATAGACTTTATAAAATATGTATTTGTTTCATGTTTTGTCCATACGTCATATCATTTCTTCATTTTGTTTTGTCAATCTGTCATCTAATGACTACGGCATATGCAAAAAAAAAAAAAAAATAAGAATATAAAATGATGATTTACTGAAAGAGCAAGGAAAGAAAACAAATTACGATAATGAATTTTTGTTTTCCTTCTTTTAAATAACTGTTTTTTTTCTTTATTCTCTTTTTTATCTTTTTATTTCTCTTTTTATGGAAATTTTTATCCGATTAAATTTTTATGCTTCTGTTAGCTCATAACTTAAAACGTTTTACGTTTTTAATTTCTTTTTAATTTTGTTTTTATTTTTTCTGTGAACCGCCTTCATTTACGATAAGCACAATAAAATTTAAGAAAATTATTACAAAAAATTTAAATTGTTAAAGTTGAAAAGAGAAGATGAATAAAATGTTAAAAACAGATTGACCTTCCATATAAGAACTTAATATTAACTTTTATACAATTATAGATAATATTATTATTATGTATAATAATAAAAATATTATATGTATATTTTAATTTTTGTCATATTAAATTTTTATTTTAAATTTCAGATAACAATGAAAAATTTTATATAATTTTATTATTACTTGGAACTTGTTGTATATTAATTTGTGTAATAATAATTGCGATGCGTTTAATTTTATTACGTAAAAGAGCTGGTTCAGCATCACAAGATCAACATTCAACAAATTCATCAAAAGGTGAAACAACAATACCAAATGGTTTTAATGATAGCATATCAGAAATTGATGCTGATATTGATTTAGCTGTACAAATGGCATTACCAAGTGTTTCAAAAAGTGAAGTAAGAAAAATATTATGGCATTTACAATATAAATAATTGATATTGAATGTAAATATTATTTTTCGAAAATTATATGTTAATTGTTATAATTAGGTTTTCTAAAATTTAATAGGAATAATAATGTAGTGGTTAAGTTGCTAGCCTTTCAATTAAAGGTGCTTGTGTTCAAACCACCACCGAAGTCATATTCAATAATATCGTAATAGTTTATATCGCTAAAGTCTATATCTATAACACAATAAAAAAAAAACAAATAAACAAGTTTTGTATAAGATAATAGGTACCTACCGAACTAAATATTAATGTTTCATAATTTTGTAAAATAACTACAGCAGAATAATCAACCTATTAATGTCACATATTATGACATTATTAAACAAGTTTTGTATAAGATAATAGGTACCTACCGAACTAAATATTAATGTTTCATAATTTTGTAAAATAACTACAGCAGAATAATCAACCTATTAATGTCACATATTATGACATTAGCAGTTAAATACATTAATTTACAGTGCTGACCCTATTATATTTATGGTAATTATACTCATACGTAATACCGTAAATTTGCAATTGTGTTTATGACACCGTAATGGAGGCGGGATATATATAAAACAAAGTATATTATTCTTGCTCTGGATTCAAATCTGAATCGGTTTAGGTATGTGCGCCCGACCACAATTTTGTAAAAAATGGTTAAATTTTATGAAAGCAGCATATTATAATATTATCTTTATACGTATATCCTAAAGTTGACACAGTTAAATCTTCCATGTTTTTTTAATAGATTCTAATAGATATATATATCAAGAAAATAGAAGAATATATGTTTTATTTTTATATATATATATATATTTTATTTTTTTATTTTAAACAGAATTTAATAAACTATAGTCAAACATCTAGTTTATATGGTAGTTTAGGACCATCAAATGTATCACATACATCATCAACTATGTTATTACAATCGGCACCAAATCCTTTATTATGTACAAGGCAATCACCAGATATTATTGGTGTAACAAATCCTTATATGAGTACATTATCACAAGGTAGTACACCATCTCCATTAGCACATACAACTAGCGGAATAGGTTTGTATATTCAATACAATACAATAATTAAAATTTTTTTTTTAATAAAATCTTTTTTTAATTAAAATTTATAATTCAGTCATATCACAGTCGTTGTTATAAAAAACTGTGTAAAAATTAATTCAATCTTTTGATAGAATTTTTCTTTTTTATTTTATGAAAAAAGCATTACAATTTTTCCTTCCAATAGGTACCATTGTTCCTATTACATCATTGGCTCAGTATACCACTGCCACCGGTTCAAAATTTCATACAGGTACAAATCCCCCACCAACAACAGGTTATATTATGGATAGTGATGGTATTTTAAGACGTCCTGCATCATCAGTAGCAAATTCACAACAACAACAACAACAATCATTACCATCAATTGTAATTGGTGGTACTATTGGAAGTGGAACATCATCACCATCACAACAAAAAACAACATCATCAATAAATCAACCACATCATAAATCAACTGTTGTTGTTGTATCACCACCATTATCAGCACAAACATCTATTGAATTACCATTTCATTATGATGGTACAGCACCAAGAACTTTATCAACAGGTGTTGCACAAAATCCTCAATTTTTTTATGGATGACAAGATTCACAATTTTTAATAAATACTAGTAATAGTAATAATAATAGTAATGGTTGTAATAATAGTAGTGGTGTTGGTAATGGTGGTAATACAACAATTAATAATTTAAGTGGTGTTTGTACAATACCTTCAACGAATTCATCTGTAATTATTGGTAAAGATTCACCTTCATATAAAAAACAACAAAAAACTGTTACATTAAATACAACACCTATATCTGGTTCATCAAATAATTTAAATACTATAGGTGGAAGCGGTAATAATAGTAATAGTGGTAATAGTAATAATAGTAGTACAAGTGGTGGTGCTAATATTGGTGGTATTAATAACAATAATATAAATAGCAATAGTAATACAAATAGTAGACCAAAAGGTAGCATTTTAAAAAGAAATAACTCTGAAAGAACTTATTGTTTTTAAAGAATAAAAAAAAAAAACGATTTGTATTTAAAGATATTAAAAAAAAAACGTAACTGAAAGGAATTGTAAATTTTTTTCTAGTACATAATAATAAATATATAAATATATATATAAGTTATTACTAATTTAAATTTAAAATAATAACAAATTAAAAACAAAAAGAACAAAAAAAAAAAAACGAAATAAAGATTTAATAAAATTATAATAAATTATTAATAGGATAATTTTTAAGAAAGTATAATATGAAATGTTAAAATTTTTTTAGGTAGAATCAAAACTAGCTATTTCTAATTAACAAAAAAAATATATATATATATTTTTAATTTATCCATTAGTTTTTTTTTTTTTTTTTTTCTTGAAAATAAGTAATGTACTAAACAATTTGTATAATAAAAATTTTTCAATATTTGTATAAAAAATATATAATATATAAATAAAATATAGTTATTAATTACACAAAAATATAATTTTAAAAAACAATAAAAATGTCTCTCAGTGTAAAGGTTGTAGTAAAAATTAATGAAAAACACTAAACACATTTGACTAAAAGTGATAATGCAATGCTCGCTTCGTTTCTCATGTTCGCTTCTAACGTCACCACTAGCAAATTATATTGTGTATGTTAGAATTATGTAAATTATATTGTCAATGACAACCAACATCCAATATAAATTAAAAACAAAACAAAAAAAAAAAAATTAATTGTCAACGAGACTAAAAGTAAAAAGTGTCTCTGCTCCAGCGCCGTTTCATTTCGGCGCTTCTCTCAGCGTATTGCATTTGGTCAAGTCATATTTAAATAAATTTATTCTATTTAAAAGTGACACGAGAACTGACACAAGCATTCGGTCATCACCTTAATAGATTTAAAAAAAAAGAAACTAAAATGAAGTCAAATTTCAAAAAAAAAAAACAATTTAGAAAATATTTAAAATAAAAAAAAAACAAAAACTACTTAAGTTCTTAAAATCAAAACTATATTGAGCTGTTAAAAACAAAATTAATTTAAAATATATTATAATTGTAAATGTAAGTCTTGTAAAATATTCACAAAAAAAAAGAAAAAGAAAAAAAAAATAGAATTAAATAAAACTAAAAACGTGAAATTTTTTTTATATAAAATTGTAGATATTAAAAATAATATTTGATTACAAATTTACATAAACGATTCAATTTACTTTATTTACAATTTCTTTTTATTGATATTAATTAAAATTAAAAGATAGATTTAATAAATACTCTGAAGTTATTGCAGATACTTTTGCATATATACGTTACATTTTCTCTATTGTATAACAAAATTTTTTTTGTAAAAAATATTATTATTCTAACGGAAATTGTTTTTATCAATGCCAATGTTAAAATCAATATATTAACATTTGATAGATATTTCAGTTCAATATAATATTTAATAGTAAATAATTTTTATGATTTTAAAGGATCGGTATTATCCTTTTCACTGAAGAAGTTGAGTCATTATTCTTCAAAATTAAACGGTAATAACAGTATATATGTAAAATCCAAATGTAACAAAATCCATAATTTTTTTTTTCCCCTAATGCAAGAAATCCAAACTTTTATATGTCAATAAAGACAAAATCCAAAAAAATAAAACAAAACAGAATGTAAACCAACGGTTTTTAAAAGCGCACATTTCCAAAAGATAATACAAACTGTTTAGAATTATTGTGACTTGCACAAAAATTTGAAAATTTTATATAAGAGAAAATGTTAAAATAGAACTTTTTTGCAATTTTGAGCGGCTGTATATCCGGAACCCTATATAACTAAGAAAAACCGTTAATACACGTAAAAATATATTACTGGAACTTTAATTTTTATATCTTGCCTTTATATAATGTTAAAGGTGTCTAAAAATTAGCAAATTTTCAATTTTTCAGCTCTAATAGCTCTTAAACAGGAGATGTAACAAACAAATTTTCTGAGAAAACTTATACTAATTCTAGAAGTTGTTTTTCATCTCAAAATGTCCAGTTCCTATCTAAAAGCCTGCCGGAGTTTTAAAAAAAGAAATATCATGCAAAATTTGATTTGCACATAACGGTAAATTTAAATCGTAAATTACAAAATATTACATAATTTTGATATTGTTTTATAGAGCTTTTTAGATTGCAAGAAGATTACTACACAGAGCCTGAGATATATATAAGAAAATAGGGCTTTTTTTGCAATTTTTAATTTTGAAAAAAAAAAAAAAATTAAAGTATTTAAGGCAGTGTCGATTTTTTATTTGGATTTTGTCTCATTTGAATTTTAATTATTTGGATTTTTAATTTCGGGATTAGGAATTTTAAGGATTTTGGTAATAAGAATTTAATGACGAAACCAATTAAACCATCTTTTTCCTATAAGATATGTATATGTATCTATCTTGTATTCCTTTATGTTCAATCTATCACTCTATCTGTTTATCTAATCTATCTAATCTATCAAAATTTATGAATCTCTAAAAAATTCGTTAATTTTCGTATTGAATTTAAGAATTGCTTTAACTTCAGTCAAATTTATAATATGTTTAAAATTAAATATTTAAATTTACTTTAAATCTATTTTTATTTTATTATTAGATTTTTTTTTTAATATTATTATAAATTTTGCTATAGAATAAGTAAAATATTTTAGAATAATTTCATTATATTTAATTTTAAAATTAACGTTTAATTCAAAATTATGGAATTCTTTTATTATTCCTTTTAACATTATACATATTACATTACATTTTATTTTTAAAATATTTTTAATAAAAAAACTTTTATATTATAAAATATTATTTTGTAATTTTTATGTATTTTTTGTAGGTAAGGTACCTATAGTATGAAAATAATGCAATAATATTTAATCCACTTACATTATGTGCAATTTAATATTTTCTATAAACTTAATTTAAAATCTTGTGGTAAATTCTAAGTTATTGAAATATATTTTTTTTTTTAAATATACCATTGTTTTTTAGAAAATTTGAATTTTATTATGATATTCTCTATGTTTTAATAATTTTTATTATAATATTTAAAACAAGCATCTAGTATTTTAATAAAACCAATGTAATAACAATAAACTTTTCATCATTCCCATGCCAAATAGTAAAAATTAAAAAAAAAAACAAGGCAGATGAAAAACCAAAAGTTTTAAAAGGGCACATTTTCAAAAAAATAATAAAAAATCATTTAGAATTATGATTATATTTATATTAAAAATTTTTGTTAAAAAGTACTATATAAAAGAATAACCATCATTAAATGTAAAAGTATAATATTGTAGCTTTAAATTTTATGTTCACCACAAACCATAACTGTTAAAAAAAGCGTATTTTCAATTTTTGACTCCTAATATAGCTCCTATAGATAGTGAATTTATCGTAAATTCTGACTGAAAGCGTTTCGGAGATACAAAAGAGTAAACATCTGCAAAAATATGATTTATTTCATACTAAACCAAATTTAACCAAAGTTTAACAAAAATTTCAATTATATTGATTTTAAAATATTAAAACATTTCGTGTCGTTTGACATATGATTGTGTCCTTTGATGTTTCAGCAGAACTTAAGATATTATCATTTATAAATAAGGGTTTTCCAACTTTTAATGACTAACAGTTCTATAATGGGTTGGGCTATTACATGAAAAAGTTGTTCCATAAAATTAATTTTTATAGGAAACCTATTCATGGTTAAACTTTAATACTGGTAAAACTCTTTATAATGGTATTGAAATTTTTGTTAACAGACAAAACGAACAAAGTGAAATTAATAAAATTTTTCAAAATTTTTTTTTGGATATGGTACGAAGGGTAAAAAAATAATTTATATATAAGAGTAGTAATATTATAGTAAATTTTTATATATTTCTAAGAATGTTATTAAAAATTTTCATATTTTAATTCATAGCATTTATATAATTTATAAAAGGATTATCTTTTATTATAAACGAGAAAAACATATTTCGAGAAAATGTGTTAAAGCTAACACAAAATTGCCTTCAATCTTTGTCTGAAAATATTGTTGTTTTCTGACGGACATGCCATTAAAGTAAAATTTATGATCTATATGTAATATCCATTCACACGAACGAAGTTGATTGTTCAATAGATCCAAATAATTATTTATTATTTATTCTTGCATAAATATAGGCTGAAAAATCTGTAAGTTGAAAGTTTCGAGAACATTCTTTTTCTTTTAAAGATTATGCTTATCGTGTAGTTTTCTTTAAGCAAAGGGGGATGGTACTTGCAAAACGAAACTTTACAACAGATGTGTTACTAATTCTCTAACGTAGAATATATTTATTTATTTATATATTTTTTTCGTGTAAAATATAATATTATTACTGTACAAATTACACATATTTTGTTCGCTTAAGGATACATTTAGAAGGATACATTTTAGTAAAGGATAAACTAACAATAAATAAAATTTTAATTGAACAATATATAAACAAAACGTGATTGATTAACTTCCTTCAATAACTAATATGTATATTTTTAATCTTATCAATGATTTTTTTTCAGTTTTATATGTAAATTAAATCTTTAATTTTAATTTTATATTAATTGTCAATTTAAATAAATATTCTTTAAAATTTTTTCCAACTTAAAAAATTTTATTTAAATTAAAAAAAAAAAAAAAAAAAATTATAGATATTATTATGAAAATCAATTAATTAATCTTAATCAAATATAATGTTTCTTTCCAAATAGAACATCTATAGATACTTACATTAAATTGAGAAAGTTTGAAAATTGTCTCAAATTATAATTCCCAGGAAATTTAAGTAGTCTCATTTTTATTAATTTTTAATTATATTAATTTATTTTAAAATAAAAAATTAACTCCCAAAAATTATATTTGATTGATGTGCTGTAAATCAGTGAGAATTATTTCTAAGAACTTATTAATTAAAAAAAATATTTTAAAAAATGAGAAATAATTAAAACAGAAAAAAAAAATTCTTACACTGTTATAAGTACAATAATTTATCAACATTGCGAAAAATAAAATTTGTTTTTATTAAAAGAGAGTGAAAAAAACAACATAAAATATTGTGATGAGAAACAAAAAAAAAATATATATATATATTATATAATATATATTTTGGAGCGGGGGTACTAAATTTAGATATTTTCAATCTCACTTTTGATAATCTCGCTTATATAAATTTTCTTTTCTTAAAATGTTGCATTTTAAAATCTCGCTTATTTAAAGTCTCGCTTTTTAATGTTCAAAAATTTTAAAAAATCTTGAAAATTTTTATTTTTTTTTAAATAATAAAATTTTTGAAAATAAAAAATTGATGAAACAAATTAGGTACATACAAATTAAAAAAAAAACACCTTTTTTAGACAAAATAGATAGGTAATAAAATTTTCAGTATTATTTTAAATAAACAAGAAAATAGCCAATTAATGATTTCCTAAATATAACAAAAACAAAACCATTTTTCTCAGATTTTCTCAAATTTAATTTTATGCCATTCTTTTTAAAAAGTCTTATTTACTAATTTTTTTTCTGTTTTTTATTATTTTCTTTTTTTTTTATAACAGCTTTTTTTTTTGTGTTACGCATTACGCCGGTCTTCCATTTTCTCCAACCTTGTCAGAGAAAGTATAAATTATTTTGCCATCTCTGTCATCAATCTATAAACCTTATAATATGGGATTTATCAAAAATCGAGATTTAAAATGGTAAGATGATAAACGCGATCTTTTTTGAAATGGAGATTTTAGATAGTAAAATTATATAAAAGCGAGATTTTAAATAGAGATATTAAAAATGTCGAGATTTTGAACCGTTCCCATATATTTTTGCATATGAATAAATTAAAATTTTTTTTTTTATTTTCTTTTTCTTTTTGTTTTTTTTTTTTGTTTTATAAATGATGTACGAGATTTATCGTGAAGACTGTTTTACATTGTTTTTATTATATTGGGATCTTTATAAACTTTAAGAAAAATTATTTGTTACCACGTTTCCTCATCTTCTATTATTTTTCCGATTTCACGATACAAATTTTAAAGAAAATGCTTTTATTTTTTAGTTTGAAATGAGAAAATATCCAAAAAATATAATTTTAATATTTTTTTCTATTTCAAATTTTATAAAATTAACAAAAAGAAAATCCTTTAAAGTCGATACCATTTGGGCATTATCAAGATGAAAATTGTTAAATTAGACATTTTTTATTTTGTGATTTTCATTAAAGCAAAAATTATTAAATTCTTAAAGAACTTTAATAAATTTAATAAAAAAAAAATCTTAAGTTATTTTAAGTCATAGATACAATATAAATATTAACTAGTGAAAATCAGTATCTTTTACTTTAAAATAATAATTGTAGACTACAATTTGCTAAATTACTTTTACATCTTTTTTTCTTTAACATCTTAAGTATAGACCAAAACAGACGTGACGAGACGTTAAAAAAAACACAGGAAATTTCGTACGATTTTTTTCGCGATGTGTAAAAGAGTAACTATAGCCACATATTGCTATCTTTTTACGTAGACTTTATGTGACATTTCTCTCGTTTACATGCCATATAATTTTTCATATTTCGTATTTTTTTAAACATTTTTATCGTTCATTTTGACATGTATTGGACAACATTTTTATCGTTCATGTATGGACATACATTTAGCAAAAATCGACATGTAATGGTAGAATTTTTATTTGTCTCGTTACGTGTCATTATGTCGTTATTGTGGGCTTAACTTTAAAACATTTCCAAATAAATTTAATAAAAGAAGAACAGAAAATATTCATGAATTTTTCAAATTAGATACCTATGATAATTTTGTTGTAAAAACTTGTGTTTTACATTGAGTAAATTTGTGTTTTAAAATTCTAAAGAATTTCTTGTATTTATTTAAAAAAAATGTTTTAATGTACCTACATAAATCTAAGTACATACTTACATTTATAATATTATTATATCAGTTCAAATAAAACATTTAAAAAACATTTTATTTTCCATTATTTTTTTATTTTTATTTTTTGTTTTTTCTTAATCTAAAACTGTCAAATTACATTCTCTTTACCAGACCATCTGTTTGGCACACGCATCATAAAATTACAAAAAACAAAAAAAAAAAATTTTAAACAGTAAATGAATAAAAAAAAAAAAAGTTGAACTGTTCATTTTATTCATAATTCAAATTGTCAGACATAGAAGTTATTAAAATTATTTGAAATGACAGGTGGATGACATGTTGAAAATTATGTTTTAAAAAAATATATATAGTATATGTACATATACATATAATATTTATAATCTATTTATATGTTTAAATTCAATGTAGAATTTAAATTTTCAAAGTTAATTATGCAAATTTGACAAAATTTTTGCAATTGATTATTGCGATTTCGAATCTAACATAAAAAAATCAAACCGCAATGATTTATTTTTTAATAATTGACAAAATTATTGAAAATAAAGTCTTCAAAAAAATCGAAATAATTTTTAAAATTGAATTATGATTAAATTTTGATTCAATATTCAAATCAAGAATTTTTAACTTTTGAAAGTTAATTATGCAAATCTGGCAACATTTTTCTGTTGAATATTGAAATTTAACATGACACCATGCTGTTAAAGATCTAATTTTTAAATAAAAGCAGTTAATAACAAGTTCTTTTTTTTTATTTTTTTTTTTTAATGTTATTAAAATATTATTTCTTTTTAAAAATATAAATATTAAAAGTAACTTCAAATTATGTACATATACTTATTTCATATGATTTTTTGGAATGTTTTGCTTTTATGTTAAACAGCTGATCAGTTAAAAGTGAATTTAAAATCGATATTTTGTGTTGATTACTGTTGTATTGTCAAATTGTATTTTTTTTTTATCTCTGTAATTAAAGACGAAAAGAGAAAAAATATTAAATATTTTAGCTACAAAAAAAAAAAAAATTTTTAAATTTTTAATATCTAATATAAATTAAATAATAAAATTGAATATTTATATTTTTTTCTTTTCACTTTGGTCTTTGTCATTTGACAATACACAAATTGTTTTCAAAACTATCGATAAAATGAAATTTATAATAAGAATGTCATTTCAATTTATAATAAGAATGAAATTTGACAACATAAGAATGTCAAATGATTTTTTTTTTATATTTACACTATATGATCCTTTGGTATTGTCGAAATAGTACAATACATATTCCAAGTCATGTGACAATACATATGGTATGAACTATGGGCTATAAGTTTTTTCTTGATTTAATTGCAAAACAGACAAATTAATAAGTTGTTGATAGGTATTAAATTTTAAATTTGTTTTGCCCTTCTTATTGTCACATCTATTTACATTTCAACAAAAATATGATTTCCATTACATTTTTTAATCCCATTTGCAAAAAAATTTTAAAAAATTTGCCTATTATTTTCACTGTCTAATTTATTCTGTCTGCCTGTCCGGGTGTTTACAAAAACTCTACACCGTTTAAAATGAAATTTTAACTACGGGTAGACATCGCAAAAAAATTAATTTTATGGAACAACATTTTTTGTAATAGTACTCGTTACGGAGTAACAGCCGTTCAAAGTTATATTTTACAATATTTTTTTAATTTAATACTTGTTCCTTTTTTATGAATCATGTCAAAGAAGTAAAATTGGAAATTAATAAATAAAAAAATAAAACTGAGAAAAAAAATACTTACTTATGTATGTACCTCTAACTACCTATGTAAGTATTTCAAAATTTCAATGCTATGAAACCATCAAAACAATTTTGTTCCCATAATAGGTACAATATTAGGTACCCACGTAAAGTTATATTATATTTTGAACATTGCAGAAAAAAAAAAATTCCTTAAAAAAGTTAAACAAATAAAATGAAATTTTTTAATTAATAAAAAAAAAAAGAAACAATAATAAAAATTAGTCTTGTCATCACTACTTTACTTGTAATTTTAAAATCATTATTTTTTAAAATCCTTTTAAATAACCCAAAATTTAATTTTAACAAAAGAAAAATAATAAAATTTATATCAATATTAAAATATATTTCAGTTTGTAATTAAATATTTATTAATATTTTAATTATGATCAAATTAAGTTTTCATGAACACTTTACCATGTTTTTTTGATAGATAGGTACATAGGTAGATAGATAAGTATTTTACTTTTATATAGATACATTCTTTTTGTAGAAAAAGTTAAAATATTAAAAATAAAATGTAAATTATTTCTTGTTTTTATGTTATCTTACAAAAAAATTTTAAAATTTCAGATTCAATTGTATCAATTAGATTAGCTTTAATTTTATTGTCATCAATGTTTTCTTCTTTTTCATGATGAGAATTTATATAAAATCCGACATTACTTATCTATATTGTTATGACACAAAAAATATGGCGGATTTTGAAAATATAAAAATTAAAATTTTATAATATTCATGTTTGTATTAGGCGAAAGATAATTTTTATTTGAGTGATCTAGCGCACTTGGCTTAGAAAAAACATAGCCTTTTGCGCAATTTTATATAATGTTTTCTCATAATATTTCAAACTTTGAAATTTAACTAATAATGGGGCTTATGATTGAAAACGCAAGGATTAAAAACGCACCGTTAGAAAAAGATTATTCATCTTCAATTTATGTTGATATGATTAAAAATGCGTAATTTCTTCCCAAAACGAAGTTTCACTTGAAGGGTCAGAAGTAAAATTTCGTACCAAATTATTTTCTTTTACCCTATTCAGTGTATTTATCCTGTTTTGTTATTTTTCTCCTAATCAAAAAAGGTAAAACATTAGAAAAGTTAAATTAAACAAGGCAGAATGTAAACCAATGTTTTTTAAAAGTGCACATTTCCAAAAGATAATACAATTTTGAGGGGCTATAAGTCCATAATCCTATATAACTAAGAAAAATCGTTAATACACGTAAAATATATTACTGAAGCTTTAATTTTTATGTCTTGCCGAAAAAAAATTTATATAGGTGGCTAAGTTACGGGTGTATAAAAAACGCAAATTTTCAACTTCTGAGCGCTAATACCTTTTAAACAAGGGAAACTTATACAAATTCTAAAAGTTCTTTCTCATCTCAAATTTTCAAGTCCTTATCTAAAACCGTGTCGTAGTTATGAAGGTAGAAAAATTATGCAAAATTTGGGTTTCATATAACGGTAAATTTAAATAATAAATTACAAAATATTGTATAATTTTAATATTCATTTACAAAGGTAAAAAAAAATTCCTGTCGAATGGTGTTTTCAGATTGAAAAAAGTTGGTGGCGCTGCTCCGTAATGGATTACGGATTACATGGAAAAGTTGTTCTACAACATTTATTTTTTTATGAGACCTACCCATGATTAAAAAATTTTTTTCTCTATCTTTATCGGTGTGGAAATTTTGTAAACAATCGGACAGGCGGAGGGACAGTCAGACAGACGGACGGACGGATGAACAGAGTGAAACTAATTTTTTGAAAGCACTTTTTTTTTTCGAAATGTGCTAAAAACTTAAATTTTTTATTTTGTTTACTTAAAAGATTTAAAATAAATGAAAAGCTTTACATTTTCCGTGACATCCAAATTGCATAAAAAAAACGTTTGGATGCGCTACAAATACACATAAAGTATTTTAATGCATTGTAAAACCGATGTTTCGCGTCTAAATGCAATGTAAATATAATACAATTTAGAAGAAGTTTTTCGCCGGTTAAATAACAATTCAAATTCACTATCAAATTGTCAAAGATAAATTAAAAGTGTCCAGAAAATTTTATATGCAAAAATTTTAAACAAACGCACATCGTTGGCGGTGTACAAACTGTCATAATGCAACTGTCATAATGGAATTTATAGTTAATTGTTATAGTCAATTGGAACAAATTTATAGTTAAAATTCTTTATTCAAATTTTTAAGTTTACTATTTAATACCGATATGGGTTTTCATAATTTAATTTGAATTAGTATGAGGAAAAATTTATCTTGCATAACTAAATTGTCATCAGAAAATTAATTTTTTAGGTATACAAAAACGAGTTTTTTGTATGAACCAAAAAAGAGTCATATAAATAAAGTTAAGGTGCAGTTATGTCCTCCTTTCGATTGATTTATAAATTGTTTTTAAACATTAGTACTGGAAAATTGCCCTTTCAATTACGCAGAAGTTATGGATATTTAAAAATTTTGAATCGGCATAAATTTCTTTTATTTTTTTTTTTATTGAAAGGTGGACAAAAAATGTTAGTATAAATTTAGATGATTAAAAATTATTTCTTTGTTCTGTTTTAAATTTTAAAATTTTAATCTCAATATATGAAAAAAAAAAATTGTTCCATTGAAATATTATTACATTATTTTCATTTTTAACCTGTTTTATATTAGTTTTATTAATGTTTTTATTATTTAAATTCTTTTTTTTATATTAGATTTTCTAAAATATGTACCTACCACATACATTATTAGCTATATATTTTAGTTTTAAAATTAAAAAAAAAAATTTATTTTATTAAATTTATTTAGGTTATATTTTTCTTCCAAACATTTTTAAAAAACTTATAAAACGGAAGAAAAGTAAAAATAAAAAAACAAAATGTATAAATAAATAAATAAATAAATACTACTATTTAATATTATATTAAAATAAAATAATTTTATCGATATAAAACAAAAAAAAAAAAATAGTAAAAAAAAATTAAAAACCAAAATATAAAAAAAAAAAAATTTAAAAAAAAAAAAAATAATTGTCTGTGATAATATTTATAAACAAATTATAAAAGATAAAATTCAAAATAATAATAAAATATAATAATATACATATAAGTATATATGTACATTCATAATATATACATTAATTATGTATTTATATTTAAGAAACTAAAAGAAAAATCTTTTTTTTTTTTTTTTAATATTTAATTTAAATAAGAGAAAAATGTTTATATATAAAAACTAACAAAAGTGGATAATAAAAAAAAAAAAAAATATATAAAAAAAAAAATCAAAAATTTTGATTTAAAAATAAATCATTTAAATTGAGGAAAAATAAAAAAGAATAAGTATTTGAAAAAAAATTACATATTATGATTTTTTAATTATTATTTATTTTTCCTATAACAGGATTACATGATTTTTTTTTAGGGTATCCATCCTTATTTTTTAGGTAAATAATTTTAATTAAATGAGTCTCAGTGGCGTAATAGGTAAGAGGGTATAAAATATACTGTAAAAACCAAGAGATTGTGGGTTTAAATTTAACACACATCTTAAGAATAATATTCTCCCTGTACGAATTTACAGCCACGTCTGATAAGGAAAGACTTTATAATTTCCTTGTTACATTTATATGGCAGGGGAATTACTTAAAAAAAACAAAACAGTAATTTTAATTAGTTGGCTGTAATTGAAGTTTCTTAGAGCAAAACAATCTATGCCTTATAAATATATACATTTACAATTTTTTTAAATTGCCAAACATGCGTGTGCTATGATAACAAATCACTTATTTGCCAGTTATGCCATTAGATAACTTCATTATTTAATTAAAAGTTTTGTTTTTTTTTTTTGATTATGTGTAAGGATGAGAATCTTGAAAAGAAAAATGTTTGAAAAATTTTAAATATGTGTATATCTGAACATAAGGAAAACGATTTTTTTTTTAATCGTAGGTGGAAAGTTTCAAAATTGATGAAACAACGAATACCAGACAATAAAAATACGACAAATTATAAGTATTTACATATTATTATATTTTATTTTACAGTGCAACAAAATGGGTTAACGTAAGTAAATCAAAGTTCAAATGATCACACAGAAATCTTCTACAAAAAATTGGACAAAATATGACGAAGAATAAACAAAAAAAAATTTTTTTTTTATTTATCCTTAACTGCTTTTATACAAAGTACATATACACTATATGTTATTGGAAAATTTTTTGTTTTTTCGAGTTTCGGTAACATTGGTACAGGTGGATTTAAAATTATACTAAACAATTTTCAAAAGTTCAGTACGAAATTGAAAATTCACAAAATCTCAATCACAAAACCCCAAATTACAAAATCTCAAAAAATTTTCAACTTAAAATTACAAAATCCGAAATCACAAAATCTCAAATTACAAAATCCCAAATTGCGAAATATTATTCGGGTTGGGTACACAAAAATTCAAAAAAAAAAAGGTGGACCGTTAAACATGGTCAAAATAAATATCTTTTTTAACTTTCTATCCGTGGCCGTTTTATCAAAGGTGAAAAGACTTAACCTTATGGGTTCTGCTAGAAAATCCAAAGTTTAAAATCCAAACTTTCAAAATCCAAATATTTGAATCAAAATTCAAACATGTACAATCAAAATAATAGACAATATTATGTAAAAATCCGGATATTTATATAAATACTCCAGATATATATTTACTTATTTGAACTAACTTTAAAACACCTCCTAAATCAGAATCTGGCATACACTAATATATAAATCCTCTTTAAAAACAACTTTTTGATTTTAAAACCAACTCTAAAATCTTTTCTAACTCAGAATCTTTCATACACGAGTTTATAATTACTCCGTAAAAGGGGGCAATCCTGATTTTGAATCCTACTTTAAAATCAATACTTATCCCCATACGTTATCAATTTCATAAAAAATATAATTTTTCCCATTTTCATATATGAAATATAATAAATTTAGAAAGAACGTTGACTTCCGCCCCAAAACCCCCGCTAATAAAATTATTGGAACCCTGATTTTGAATCCAACTCTAAAATCTAAAGTAAAAAATAAATAGATACTAAAGTATGCCAATGCATTCAGGTTTTCATACAAAAATATTAAATTTTTTTATAAATTTTGACGTTTGTATATGACGAAAATTAATTTTGAAAATTAACATTGAAAATTTATAATTTTGGGATTTTGTGTTTGGGATTTTGTAATTTTGGGATTCTGAAATTTGGGATTATGTAATTTGGGATTTTGTAACTTTGGGATTTTGAAATTTTACGATTTTGTTACTTTCGGATTTTATGATTTGGGATTTTGAGACGTTCCCAATTTTTAAACATGATGACGATATTCAACAAATCATTGAAACTTACTAATAAAACTCACAGACCTAAACTAAAAATTTGCTGAAGTAGACTAAATCAACCAAAAAAGTTGTAAATAATGAAAATAAACACTCTTAGCAAGATTGAGTTTCTATTCAATTGAATTTAACAACTTGAAAATATTCCATATTTTAGTAGAATTTTCTTCCCACTGCATATTTTGATACGCAACATATAAAGTCATTCTTCTTATATAATTTATGTGAGAAGCCTGATTTAGCTTACGAATAAATTGCAGAGATTTATAAATAAATATTCTGCTAAAATACTTCATTAAAAATCAGTACCTAGGTATATTATGAGAATTAATAAAAAACTGCCGTTTTATAAAGAACGTTAACTGGAGTTACATAAAAATGACAAATCGAGCATTCAAGATAGAGAGATTGGCTGTAAAAAATTTCACAAAAGATAATAAGGGATGACAAGAACTCATTTCAAAGAATAATAAAACAGAGTAAATGCTTTATTAAAGGTCTAGGTTCTTAAAACACTAAAAGAAATAAATAAACAACTTACAGAATTTTTCCTTACGGAATATCCTCTGATAATATTAAAAATACCTTTAGAATCATAATATTATTATTTAACAGAATATCCATATATTAGCTATGGTAAGTTAAAATATTCCATAATAAAATATTTCAAGTTTTGTTATCATTAATTTCAGTGCTGGTCCCACCTATTATATAAAAAACTTAAATTAATGTCATTGACTTTCTAATTTATTATATTTTATTTAAGAAAAGTAATTACGATTACGAATTTTCTATTTTTTTTTTAGAAATGTTAAAATCGGATCAAAAAAACCTAATAAAGTAACTAATTTATTATCACTGTATATTATATCTATATTATATATATATTATAGCTAGATACTATAGCAACTATACCAACTACTACATCCATTTATTTTCTAACTCTAAATTTATTGACTTACGAATTTGTTTGCACAATTTTTGTTTTCTGTTTTTTTTTTTTTTTGCTGTATTTGATAAAAAAGTCAAATTAATTTTACCTTTTTGTTCCTTTTGTTTTTATTTTTCTTTCCTTGAAAACTCCCTAATTTATCCAATATTGTATTATCGTTAATAACTGTAACAATACTATCGAAATGTCCTCATAAATTTAAGAATTGGGTGTGGATATTACATTACTATGTTTTGTTCTTATTATTATTGTTTTTTTGTTTTTTTGTCGTCCTCATTGAGCTAATATTTACCATAGAACAAACCAATAGGTACTCTTTTTTTTCATAATTTTATATAAAATTGTGGTCTTTAAATATTAACACTATACTTATATTCAATTTTATTTCAAAAAATTTTAAAGGAAGTTATAGTACCTAGGTACTTAGATGGTTAACCAAAAAAGTTATAATTTACTAAAATGAAAATGTGATTATCACGATATTTCCTAAGGATAGGATTTTTTGAATTTCGTTTTGATAACCTTTCGTTTAGGTGCTCAGTTTATTTAAAATCTTATTTCTATTTTTTTAAATATTGGTAGATTTTTCATTTTTCATGTTTTTGTATCAGATGAATCAGACTTGTATTCAATGTTTGTTGTAGGAGGAAGTATTATTTTTATCTTTCCTCTTATATTCTTTCTATATAAAAATTCGTGCATTTGATGCAAAAATATCAAAATGAAAAATCTACTTTTTATGTTCTATACATTAAAAATGAAATATAATGGTAATGGGACAAAAAAAAAAAATTATTTCACCTGATAATACTGTAGTACCGGATCGTTTTTAACATGTTGATAATTTGGTACGAAATATCAAATTGGTTGAATTTTACTTAAAACTTTAATTTTATCAAACTTTATACATTTTTTCATAAAAAACGGTTCTTTTAAACAATGTAACAATGAAATAATGTAAATTATAAAGTATCTATAGATGAATAGAACACTAAGTTGGTCAAATGTTGAGTAACATTAACCTGTTTTCGGCCTGTTGTTCTAATAATTTTTTTTTTTTTGTTTTTACTTAGTGCTACCTAAACACTTTAGCCGATTAACATCAAGCTTTTGCAAGTGATGCCTGTTAGCAGAGGTGCTCACTGGATTAATTGAATTACAAAACATTAATCGAAGCGAATTAAGTCCAATTTTACAGAATTATTTTTAAAAAAGGACATGAAATTAAACAAAATAAAATGACACCTACTGCACGAATTCGATTTGAACAAGAAACAATATATCAACTTGAAAACAAATTCCGAAGGTTGGTTTGAATCTTCCAAAGATAATACTGAGACAAAAAGACAGAACTGCACTGCCTCAAATTTTAATTCTGTATTAGATATTTGCTGACTAATTCTATCCACTCCTTCAACAAATTTAATAGAATGGAAACCTTTATTTAATAGCGAAACATTATATTGGCAAGAGAGTGGGAAAGAAGAATAGAGTTTTACCGGAATTTTCAATTGAGGAGTGAAAATTGAAACTGTATGGGAACAATGAATCAGTCTATTATTACAATATTTTACTAATATCTATACGTTTGCAAAGGTATAGTATGTAATTCCTTCTTCCATAAGGTATTAACCGTTCTATTGTAGCAGCTATTATTATTATTACTTGCAACACGAATAACCCACCAAATGACTGTATAAATTTGATTGCAAAAGAATTAAAAATGCGAATAGGCAATATAGCCCTCATTACATAAATTCAGTTTATTAAAAATTAATATAAGAAACTCTTAGTAAAAAAACAAATTCTTAGAACAAAGCACTGTCATCATTTGGTTTTTCATTTACTAGACTTAAAGTAAACTAAAAATAAAATGTTACGCTATTTAAACTTACTGTTATTAGTAAATTAAGAAAAGATAAATTATCATTCAAAAAGAGTTCAAAAGTATTAAAAAGATCCTTAAACATTTTATCCTTAATATAAATTTAATACATGAAATAATAAATAATATAAACTTTAAAAGAATAATCCAAGTTAAAAAGTTTAAATTTTATAATACCAGATATAATCATTTTATATTATTTGACTAAAAGTCCCTCAACTATTTCAAATGTTTGAAAACAAATATTGTCCATAAGGAAAAATTAGAAAACAATCAAGTTTTCGAATTTTTAAAATTAATCTGTAAATTTTTTTTTTTTTTGGATAAGGAACTTAAAAAGAAATTAATTTCACAAATCATTTTCTAATGCAAATAAAAATTTAAACAATTTCTTATTATCTAAAAAAAAAAAAAAAAAAATTATTTTTAATCTTAAGGGATAAATTAAATATCACTTAAGAGAACTTTAATCGATGATTGTGGGTAGTAATACAAATTCAATCAAAATTCCTACAAATTTCTTACAACTTTTTAGAACATTTTTTTTTTATACTCTAGATAAATTGAAAATTAAAATAAAAAAAAAAAAATACTATATTGACCTCAAAACTTTCTGTTTTGTTTCTTTATTTTTCCCTTCGGTTCGTACAAAAAAAAAAAAAAAAACAAAAACCATTACAAAAAATAAAAAAAATAAAATTTTCTTTTGTTGAAACAGTATTGTTAGAAAATATTTTTGTCATTATTTCCGGTTTAATTATGTACACCACGCTTTCAAAAGGATAAAAAAAATAAAAAAGAAAAGTTCAAAACAAAAATGGGGCACCATTAAAATTATTAGTTGTAAGTAAGCAATTGAAAAGTATTACGGTATAAATTATTTTTTAAAACTAGGTGAATTACAAAACATAATTTAGTTTTTCGTCTGTATGTCTGCGCCTTTACTGCAAGTTTTACAACAGTTTTTTTTTTTTAGTTATGAAAGAAATATGTACGTATATAAAAAATTTATAACTATATTTATGTACATTGACAAATAAAATATTGAAAACGTTTGAATATACTTTGAAATAAAATTTTTTCTCTGATTTAGATATAAACAGGTTTAGAAAAAAATCTCTGCTATTTTAGATCAAAACAGAGTCATATCTTTTTGGATCAATCTATCCGAAAGGAGTTAATTTTTAATTAGGAATACCGAAAATTGAATTAAAAGCACAACACTTATAAAAAAGCTTATTTAATTTTGATTTTTGACCATACATGATGTGTTGAATAATAAACATCATAACTTTGTAGCACACTTTAAAGACAAAAACCGCAGGATACACCTTTAAAAAAAAAATTTTTTTTTTTTTTCGAAAGTGGATCAAAATCAAAATGAAAAATTTAAATAATGTTACCATTATTTTAAACAATATTGTATATTATATTCAATATTGTAAAATAAAATTTTGGTCTGCAGAAATCATCAAATTTTATGTTAAGGAAAACCCCTTAACAATATTATAAAAAAAAAAAAATCAACAAACATTTTTGCAAATCATGACATCCCTATTGTTCCAGTTTTTTTTTTTTAGTTTATCGAATTTCAAAACGTTGTTGGTTTTTTCTTATTCATTCTATTCTTTTTTTTTTTATTTTCTTTTTTCTCTTTTCTATTTTGGTTTTTGTTTTTGTTTTATTTATTTTGATTTGGGAAATAATTTTTTTAAGGGAGAGAAAAATTTAATCAAAGGAAGCGGAAATTTTTCAGTAAGGACTAAATGACTATATTTTGTATTATAATTTAGAGTAGGTTCTTAAAAAAAAACAAAAAAAAAAAAAATAAAACACATTTATGATTTCTATTTCGATTGCTTTTAATGTAATTTTGCCAAAATGGGTGTAACAAAGGAATAATAATTGAGTGTAGATATTATATTACAACAATGTATAAAAAAAAACACAAATTTATAAAAAATATCTAAATAAAATTTATTATACAAATAATACATATAGAATATGTAAATTTATAATAAAAAAAAAAAAAAAACAATTTAAAGAAAAATTTCATAATTCTTGCTATTGTTATTTTAAGTTATTTAATTTGGTTTTTTTTTTTTGCATAGCTTTAGGGGTAAAATCTAAGAACATCTGTGAAATATTGTTTTAGTTTATAAATTCATTGGTTTAAAAACAACAGTTGTACATTTATAATATAAAAACGACATGCCATTTTTTGAACTTTAGGAGCCAAAAAAAAAAATAAGTTACATTATTATTTAATTGTAAATAAAAAAACTAAAAAAGGTTTTGAATAGTTTAAACTTTTAAAATTGTTAAAACTAAAATTTTTTTAATATGCAATTCTTCAAGAATATTTTTCTATTCATATAGGGATAAGCTATGAATAAACTATGTTTTTTTTGGTGAAAAATATTATAAGGTTATTTTTATTATATACATTATTTTTGTTATATTATTATTTCCTAAAAAAAAAACAAGTTTATGGCAAGATAATGTACCAGTCCTATATTTTTTAAATTACTCATACATATAGTTCATATTTCCGAAAAAATATTGATGATGATGGAGAAGTTGATAAAATTTTGAAAAATCTAAAAGCGGATGAACTATGTGAAAATTGCATTAAGTATGTACTCACAATATATTTACAATTGTTTTTTCTTCCCACTGCTATAAGAAGAATGCGCCATCCACTAAGACATTTATTATTATTATTCTTATTAGACTAAGCTTGAGTTTCTGAAATCATTAGACTCATTAAGCCGTTGATTATGTCTGCTTTAGGTATTGTTATATTTATTATATATTTTGATATGATATTCTAATATGTACTTATTTTAATTTAATAAATATTGTACTAAATTTATTTATTAAATTAAATTATCTATAGGTATGTTTCAGAATTTTTGAATCACAGGCCGGGGTCTTAAGCACTACGCCATTTGATGGATGATATGTTTACAATGGGTCCGTATAGAAATTTCGTTTTTTTCAAATATCGTAAATAGAAATCCCCCCCAAATCAAAATCCCGCCAATTAAAATCCTGTTTTTTCTTTGTTTTTTTTTTTAAATAAAAATTCGACATTTTCTAGAATTTTTGCATAAATTTTTTTATGCGTAGTCATTGTTACTTGTTGGATACAAAAAGGAGGATATCTGCCTTTTTTATTTTATTATATTTTTATTGCATATTATAAATGTTTTTATGATTATACTTAAACTTTTCACCTACTTATAAGCTGTATTTTTTTGTAGCTTTTCTTTTAGGATTTAATATCAAATAACGCATATTTTAGGTAATATTTTATTTTAAAAATTTATACAAAAGGAATTTAATAAGCATAAAAAATTTTAAAACTATTAAACATTATTACAAGTAAAAATAATTATTATCTGAAAAATGAAAAAAATTTTTTATTATTATGTGTAGAAATTAACCCTACAGTCATATTAGTAGTCATATTATCTCAAATTTAAAAATACATACGTCATAGCTATATTTACGGTAAATAATAATAAAAGTGATCATTATTGATTAATTTTATTTTCGCAGAAATTATAATTTTTTTTTACAATTATTAATAAACCATTTATTTATTTTATTTCATTCAATTTATTAAATAAAAAATAAAAAATTCGTAAATATTTTGCATTTTTTATTGCGTCTGTAAACGTAGATACATCGAAAATTCACGAAGCTTTTGTAATCTTATATTTCATTAGGCGATAAACATCATTCTTTAATACAAATTTTTATTAGTGTGTAGAACAAAAATTCGATATAATAACAACAAATATTTTTCACACTTCATATTAGATGTGGATAATTTTTTTTAAAATATTGACCAGGAAATTATAGTTATTGTTTCAGAACATATTAAAACTCAGCTACAAGGAAAATTAAAAAAGAAAAAACTTGTTGACTTTTAAAACGGATTTAGATCGAAAAGACCAGTATGAGTACTGAATCGTTAATGCCTGTTGATTATACTTTAAAATTTTATACTTCTTTGCTACCTTTAGCTAAATAACTTTTAAAACATTTTCATCATCTTGCTTGTGACCAGCTCTTTTTTGTAGTTATATTGAATTCTTTGATTGATGTAAAAACTCTAAGAGAAACAGTGTTGTTTTTCTAAATAACGTTGAATATTTTCTTTAGGGGTCTCGGTGGCCTAGTGGCATATAAAATACACTGTAAACACCGAGGGAGTTTTGGGTTCGAATCCCCCACACGTCGTAAGAGTAATTGTCCCTTACGATATTTACAGCCACGACTGAACAGGAAAGGCTGTGTAATTTTCTGTCCACATTTATGTTGCAGTGAAATGCATTAAAAAAATAAAAAATATTTTCTTTAAATTTGTTAAAGCACTTTAGATTTTAGAATTATATCATATGTTAATTTTTAAATTTCTATATTAATATTTTAAATGATAAAATCACATATTTTAAATTGTTTTTCTAGTGCTATATTATTCGTATATAAATTGTGTAGGCATTATGTCAATAACCATAGATATTATAAGACCTAATATTGTATTGAGTTGTTTATTTGTCTTGTTCATTGAACTTTAAAATCATAAATAGAATCAATATTGCAGGAACGGAATTTTTTTTGCAAAATGTATAATTTAATAATTTCTCTTTCCTTGTTTAGATCTATATTCTAGTATCTTTAACTTGTATATGTAAAACAAAATTCAAATATCTATGTACCAAAAAGTACCTTATTGTAAGTAAAATATTTTCAAAAATTATCTATTAGTTATAATATTTAGCAAATAGCATAGCAGCACAATATTAATTACTAAACAATAAATACTTAATACTAACAAAAAAAAAAACAATATAAAAAGTAAACCTTTCTTTCTCTTAATTCTAATTTCAATTTATTTCTATTAATTGATTCTTATTATGAGCAAAGAGAAAAAAATTGTGTTTGTATTTTACTGTTTAGTAATAAATATTGTCCAGTGTACTATTTGCTTTTATTATAATATGGTATGTAAATGCACATGTATTGTAATTTGTAGGTAGATACATTATGATATTATAGTTGGTATTGGTTGGTACATTTGTAGGTATAGTAGTAGAATTAAAATCTAAAGAGTAACGAGTATCGTTTAAGAATGAAACCATTTCTTTTCACATTTTTTTATCTTTTTTGACTCTTTTCTTGTTAGTATTAGTATTTAGTAAGAAATATTGTGATTGTATGTGCTCTAAAATTTAAAAAAACTGGCACGCGAATAGCAGCAGTAGGAGATTGACTTTTATTATATTATATTAAGAAATTTTTTCAAAAGATTTATCGTTATTTTTTTTTATTTTTATAATGCATTTCTCTGCCACATAAATGTGTACAGGAAATTACACAGCCTTTCCTTTTCAGGCGTGACTGCAAATGTTGTAAGGGGGAATAACTCTTACGACGTGTGTGGGATTCGAACACACACTCTCTCGGTGTTTACAGCGTATTTTATAGGCTCTTACCCACTAGGCCACCGAGGCCCCTTATCATAATTTTAGTATAAATAGGTATATATAAACATAATAACAAAGTACATACACTTTTCTAAACCGCAAAAGAATATTGAATTTATTTAAAAATAAGTTTTTAACTACAGATATCATAAAAATTTGTGCAATAATAATATGTTGTAGGCATTTTTCTTTTTCAAACAATTTAAATAGATCATTGTTTATATTTGCTGAAGAACTATTTTGTAAGCTTCAAAATTGATGGAGGTGCATTTAAAATTGTAGAAATTTCTAATGTTATTTTAATCAAACTTTAAAATTACTAGAAAAATTTTAATTATTCATGCATTCATTACAAGAAATTTTCATTTAAGAAAATATATTAAATTTTCTTTTTTAAATATTTATATAAGAGAAAATCTTATATATAGACATTTATAATAATAATATTTACTATAATAATCAGTACTCCAAAAATACAAGAGATACTTTTAACTGATTTTGATGGTTATTTAGGTTTTTTTTTTTATTGAAAATTTAAGGATCATAAAAAAGTCCATTTTCAGTTCCATTTTCTATATGTATATTGTTAAAAGAACCAAAATGAAAAAAATAAGAAAATAAAATAAAAAAATTAAATAAAAAGAAAAACTTAAACAGCTATCACTTTTTTTCAAAGGACTCAAAATTTACAATTTTTTTTTTAAAATCCTTTCTTAGTCTAAGAGCAATACTATAATATTATTATATAATATATAAGTGTTATTATTTAAGAGTGTTATTTATTTAAGATGGTGCAGCACTTTTTTTTTCTTTCTAATTTTATATTCTTTTTTTTTATCACAAATTTTAAGATTGTACATAATATCTTCAATGTACATAATATAAAATGACTTTATTGCATCATTCTCTTGAAAAAAATAACAATATGTTCTTATAAACTAAAAAATTAAAAAAAAAAAAATTTTGTAAAAATTATTTGACTGTAACATTGTCATATTATATATCTTGAACGATATTTCATGGACGTCCAAAATTTTAGTGTTTAATCCATAAGGATTAATAAATAAGGAAGAAATTCTTAAAAATTTTGACAACGATAAAACAAGAAAAAAAAATGTATTTTTTTTTGTTAGGTCACTAATAGCCGAACAGCTATAAAGATACTAAACTCGGAAGCAATTAAATCTCAATTCGTTTGAGAGTGATTAGTGAAGTAAAACAGCTTTGAACAAACAATAAAGTGACGCTCTACTTAGTATCTGAACACTTATATATAGAAGCAAATGAATAAGCGGATCGAATTACAAAAGAAGGAGATGCAACAACTTTAACAGGTTGTCGCATAAACTATGTGGAATGAAAAAACCGGTCTCAAACAATCTAAGATAACCTTTTGAGAAACTATATGAAAAAATCATAGGATCAAGTAAAAATAAACTGAGAATTCTATTAGGATTCCTGTTGGAACACTGACGGATAAATGGAAAGTTTCTGTCAAGAAGAACATGAATGTTCAGGATATATATACTCAAAAACAGCTGAGGTAAACTTCGTGCAAGATATGTGCACCTAAGATCATATTATATTACTGAAGATAAACTACCAGCAATTATCTACAGAACTTTACTTTTTTAGAGAGCTTTAGTATTAGGGCTGACAGGATTATTATAAGAAGAGTAAAAATCCGCAAGATGTGGTAATAGTTGGAGCATAATAAATCAAAAAATTGAAGTATTAGTTATATCTCTTGAACAATAACTTAATGTAATCGAAGTCACTATAATTTTCTGTTTAACTCTACATATTATGTACAATTTACACTATATCCGTTTAAATAAATTAATCTTTCCATTAATTTTTAACCAACAAAAAATTTATAGGTATATTTACATATTGCGATATCTGCAATTTCTGCAATTTCTGCAAAAAACATATTTCTGCAATTTGTGAAGGTAAAACCCAATACTACCGATTATTTATTCTTAGAAATCTTAGTTAATTAACATTATCCTTGATTTTATATGACGAGTACTAACAGTTATTATGTAAATTCCGCTTTTTAATTTAATATTGTTTTAAAATTATATTATTTTGTTGAAAATTTTCTTTTAGATATAAAATAACAATTTCTTTTTTAAAAATTCATTATAGTTTTTTTTTTAAACTTAAGATTTTTTTTTTTTTTTTTAGTATAAATACAAATTAAATTTGTAAAGAAAAATTTGAAAGGAAAATGATTTCGTTGAGGAAAAAATTAATTTTTATCTAAAAAAAAAAAAAAAGGTTTTTTTGTATGGAAAAAATTATTTGTTCGAAATTTCATATTCAATATATTTTCATGTTTGAGTTAATTAAATTTTTTTTTTTGTTGCAATCAAAAAATAATTTTTTAATTTAAAAATTTTTGTCTCTCAAAATTGAATTTAACATCATTTATAAAATATAATATAAGATTAAAATTGAATTTTTCTTTTTATGTTCATTTACATGACACTTTAAGATCAGAAATGCAAATGTTACAAATTTTACAGAAAAGTCCTTCGTTTAAGGACTCGAATAAAAATATTCATTTTCCCATTCATTTGTTTTTTATAAAGAAATTTCGAATTATTTGAAAGAAAAGAAGAAATTTTAATGTTACTATAAAGAATTTTTTTTTTAAGTTACTGAAATGCTTTTGTTAAAGTTATAAAACATTTCGACAAGTCGCTTAACATTAAGTTTTTTTTTCATTTTATGTCTTCTTACGTCTTTATATTAGACAAATATTTTAAAACTATAATTCTATAAAGACTTTCATTCTGATAATCCGTGGCGTGGGACTTATTGAAATAAGTCTGATAAAATGTTTATAATTTTTTTTTGTAAAACTAATGAACAAGGAATAAATTATGGTCAGCGAGTATGTCTTGAAAAAAAGGACCTAGAACATGAAAAATTATTTAAACAACATCTAGTAAAGAAATTTTATATATATGTGTCGAAATGTCGAAAAATACAAGAGAATTTAATTTTCTCAAAAATTTCTTACTAATGTGCTTTTTTATGCAACTCAAATCTTGTTTAAAATAATAATGTTAATGAAGGTGGTTCACGACAATAGTGTCATTTTAAATTAACTATCTATCGTCATTTTAGTTTTTTTCTTCATTTCTTTTTGCCAATTGTTAAAAATAAATTGTCTACTTTTTTTCCTATTCTTTGTTATAATCTTTTAAAATTTATTTCTATATAAATACACATACATATAAGTATATAGGTATATATTAGGTATATAAATATAATCTTATATAAAAATATTTCTGGTTAGAAAAAAAATATGAACAAGAAAAATTGTACAAGAAAAAACATTGTACAAGAAAAATTAAGCTTAAATTTCTATTTATATACTATCTAAAACTATTTTATTTGTCTCTTTACACTAAATTTGGTTTTTTTTTCTATTTACTAAATTCCATTTTGATTTTAAACTTTTATAATTAGTAATTTTTGTTGAAACAATCTAAAGATAGAGACAAATATAAAATTAAATTTGTAAAATGCTTAAACAAAAACTTTTGAGCACTGGAACATTCATTTCTTTTAAATGAAAAACTTTAGATAAAGGAGCAAAAAAGTATATGGTAACGATTTAATAAGCTAAGTGAAAATTTAGTACATTTTTATTATCAATTGCCATTTTGTACCATACATATTTCTGTTCTTGAATAATATACCAATAGTATATCTACTAAGATAACGATGATGTTTTTGTGTCTTTCAAGGACTTGGATTCAATGAAGAAATTTCATATTGTAAATTGTGTAGAAAAAATAAGTGTAGAAAAAAAAAAAATTTTTACCAAAAACTTTTAAATTTCTTTAAGAAAAATTTTTTTTTAAATAATTTTTAAAATTAGGGTAAAGATTACAGAAAATGTTACTAAATGTTAAATTTTTATAAAGTGAAACTGTGCTCAATTCATTCAAAAAATTCAAGATAGTAATATTAATAGAAAAACTAAATTAATCAATAAATGTTAATAGTTTTGTACTATAATTAAAGGTTTTAAATAATTTTGTAATTAAACTAAAATATAAGTAGCTTTAAGAGTAAATTTCAAAATTTTTAAGACCTTTTACGCTGTTTGCTACTTTCAATTATATTAGTTTGCATAAAATTTTTCGAAATATATTTATCTTTGTATCACATCATTATAGAGCTGCCATATTGTTTCTTTACATCAATTACTTTTCTTCAATTCATTAATTCTAATTATGTGGCAATTCTTTTCTCTATCTAATTTTTTGTAATTTATCTACTTATTTTGCGGAGTCGTGCGATGAAATCGAGAGGAGACACAAATCAATGTAGAATAATTCAATAATTAGACAGAAACCATCAATTTTTAAATCACATGGAATTTTTTTGACTAAAAGCTTCAAAAAAGCTAAACTAGATATTGTGTATTTAATAAAAATTCTAAAAAGGCTTCAAAGAAAATTCGAAAACTTGAAAATAAAGAATTGATAAAAAAGTAAATCTCATTTTTACCGGTTTAAGAAAATTATAAAGAAAAATTGATTCAAACGGGGTAATGTGTATCTATGATAATGATAAAAGTATACTCAAAATAATTTTACTACATTATAAATGGCTATAATTGTATGCATGTTTAGACCTATTAAATCTGAGTTGGCTATAAGCTGTTGCAATAACAGAAATTTACAAAAAAAAACTTACTTTAGTTAAATTTTTATTTTGATGTTTTACTTATATATTCTATTGTTTTCATTAATAACAATTTGCCCTATATATTATTCAAAAATAATAAAATACAAAAACACAAAAAAAAAAATAACAAAAAGATTTTTTTTTTCGCTAAATTTGAAATAATGAAATTATCAGTATTAAAATAGATAAAAAAAACTTTTAAATTTTCATCCAGCCTTAGTCTAGCACTTATAACTATATTATATACATATAGATAGGTACAGATAAACTTATATTTTCACATTTTTATATAAATATGAAATTGTTAAAATCTATGAATCTATGAAATCGTTTAAAAATAATAAAAATAAATATTGTACCGTTACTGCAATAACAGTTGGTTACTTTAATGGAAAGAAATTTTAAGGATAAAAGTAGAAACTTTTTTTTAGGAAAAATGAATTAGTCGTTAAAATATGTTATAAGAAAATATTTTTTTTTTATTTTTAATGCATTTCTCTGCCACATAAATGTGGACAGGAAATTACACAGCCTTTCCTGTTCAGGCGTGGCTGTAGATGTCGTAAGAGTGAATAACTCTTACAACGTATGTAGTATTCGAACCCACACAACTTCGGTGTTTACATCGTATTTTATACGCTCTTACCCACTAGGGCACCGAGGTCCCTAAGAATATTATTTTAATTTTTTAAAACTAACTTTTGACTTTTTAGTTTGCAATTTTTACACTTTTATATAGTAAAAAAATTGTCTTTCTGTATCAAATTTTAAATGTTGATTATTCAGCAGTGAAGAAGTACTTAATTAATTCTTAAGTTTCGCAGAATTAGTAAAACAATAATAATTCTATAGTATCTATAGTTGCTGTCTACATCACTCTCTTTTTATAACTGACTATTCATAAGTACAGAGAAGAGAAATTATTTTATTCCACCATTAGAAATTTAAGTTGATGGACTGAATTAAACTATTATTATTAAATTTAAGATTTTAAATTTTTACATTATTTTTATTCGAATCTCTATCATAATGTTATAACTTCAATTTTAAATTTATTTTATTGTTGTTAAATGTTATTTTATGACTGAAATGCTGTGAATTAATTTTATTATAAAATAAAAATATAAAATTAATTATTTTTTTTTTAGTCTATCTTTTATATTTGATATGGATACCGAGTACTGAAAAAGTTCTGAATGAGCCCTGAAAAGAAATACTTTCATTCAGTACTACAATTAAGGTACTCTGAAAGAATGGAGACAAACTTTCATTGTATTAGTGCAAAAGTGCCACATTTTTTTTCCACCGGTCCTATATAATTTCAATAAAAAAGAAGTACTTTCATTCAGTGGTGTAAAAGTATATACTCTAATAGTTCTTCTGGGTTATCAGTGATAATTAGGAAGAATTCAAAAAATCAGAGTATTAACAAAGATACGATATTATTTTATAAAATAATTTAAAATATGAATCTAAAAAGTTCTAAAGAACAAATATAAAAAAAAATTTTATTTTAGATTGAATAGTGTTATTTAAAGTACTAAATGTTAGCTGTTTTCACACAAAAATTACATTTAATATTTGGAAAAACGATTTGAAATATATATATTTTTTTTTTCCAAATCATAGTCAAACATTGTTTTTTTTTTTTAATACAAATTTTAAGAGGAGAAGAAAACCAATCAGAAGTTAAATAAAAATAAATTGAAAATCAATATAAAGAGAGCATAGAAATTTTTATGACCTACAAAAAATAACTAAAGACAATACAAGAAAGATATTATTATATAAATATATATAAAAAAAAAAAAAACAAAAAAAAAAAAACAGGAAGAAATTATTTTTCCTTTTCAGTTGTTGTTTTTATCCGGAAAAAGATGAAAAACTTTCATTTAGTTTTTCATAACGATAGTTTTTACAATTTGTTAAAGAGTTTTAAGAAAAATAATTTTTTTTTTTTTTTTTTTGTTTTATATAACATTTTTATAAAAACATGTTCAATACAAAAGGATGTGAACTTAATTAAACCGATATAAGACATTATAGTAAAAAATGAAAAAAATTATAACGAATGAAAGAATTGAAAATAATAAAAATATTTGAAAATGTGGTGTCAAACTAAATATAAAACTAATTTGTTTGGTTATAGCATTGATAACATCAAAATAAAAATTGTTTAAGGAAAATTTATTACAATATTATTATATATATATATATATATATATATATATATTTTGTTTGTTTTTTCTAAAATGTTGGTCATTTTATTGAAATCTTTCAATTTAAATTGATTTATTATATTTTTACTTTTTCTGTAATCGTTTCATGGACAAATAAAATTTATTTGTTCGAAATATAATAATTATTAAACTGTAATATTGTATTAAACAGTATAATAAAATATAAATTTACAACTTATTAAGTTTATTTTTTAGATTTGGTTACGATGTAATCTTTTTTTCTTTCTGTTAGTTAGACTTTCAAATTAAATTCTTAAATTAATTATTTTAGTTTGTTTTTTTTTTTATTAAATTCATTTTTTGACAAATTTTGAAGACATACAAATAACAATTTTTAAAATTCCAAGTGTTGAAAAATAGTTGATATCTACATCGTTGTTAAACTTTTTATTAAATGCTTTTTAAATTAAATTTGTTTGAAATGACAAACGTAACTTTATAATATCTAATTAATTTCTTATTTTTAAAATATTAAAATATTTCAATTTAATTTTTAAGTTATTTATGTAAAAAAAAATAAATAAATACATATATACAGTTTACTTTTTCTAATCATTACAATTCAATTAATTATTTCTTCAAATAAATAACAATAGTTCCAATTAAAAAGAAATTTTAATCTTTAAATTTAAATTAAATTGATAACCTAAAAGTATGCAATATATTTTTCTTAAATTATTTTAAAATGTTATAAAAAAAAAATGTGGGTAGCCTAGTGTGTAGGCGTGTGGCGTATTAACCGAAGGAGTGTGGGTTCGATCCCTGCACAAGTCGTAAGTTTTTTTCTCTACATACCCCCCTTACGACCTAATATAATGTAAATATATAGTATATAATATAAACAAAATAAATAATATTAGTATATAATTTAATAATAGTATAAAAAACCTATAATGGCCTTAGTAGCCGATGGTTCAATAATATTGCACTACATTAATGTATGTAATATTAATATAAATAAATAAATAATAATAAAATGTGGGGCTTCGGTAGCCTAGTGGGTAGGCGTATGGCGTATTAACCGAAGGAGTGTGGGTTCCATCCCTACACAGGTCGTAAGTGTTTTTTTTTTACATACCCCCTTACGACCAAATATAATTATGTAAATATATAGTATATAATATAAACAAAATACATAATATTAGTATATAATTTAAAAATAGTATAAAAACCTATAATGGTCTTGGTAGACGATGGTTCAATATCATTGCATTACATTTATGTATGTAATATTAATATAAATAAAAAAAAAATGTCTCTGTGGTCTAATATAGTTTAGTATAAGGTATATATATTAACCGAGGAAATGCGTATTCAAATCTTCCATAAATGGAAATTGTAAGGAAAATTTACTGAAAAAGGAGTTTTATTTTTAACATATCTCCCTTTCTATACCAAATACAGTATAAATATATAATGCAAATTTACCCTCAACTTCTGAGACTATTATCTGATTAGATACACAAAAAAAAAAAACTAAAATAAATGTATTATTATATAATAGTTTTCAACTAAATAAAAATAATATACTTTTTTCATGCACAGGAATTACAAATTGTCCTTTTTATAAACTATATACCTAGGTACAACTGGTTTATATTATTTTTAAAACATCTTTTATATAAAGAGAAAAATATATAATACGTTATGTTGTCGTTAATTCACAACAATTATAAAATATGTTCCTTTAGTAGAATTTGTTTGTCTCTCCTTTTAGTGTTTTGTTAAAATTTAAGAATAATAATTTAAATTATTAACTACAACTTAACGTCGCCACACATTTTTTGTTTCTTTTTTTTTTTTGAATTATATTGAATCCTTATTTTGTTGAATATGCTATCAATTTATTTAAAGCATAATACATAAGGTTTTTAATTTTTTTTTCATTTCACCTATATGATAAAAATCTTAAAAGGTAAGTAAGCAAAAAAAAAAACCAAATGAAGAAAAGTAAGAAGGAGTAATGAAAGGGTAATATGGATATATAAGAAAACTATGTATAATATGAAGAAGTAACTGAAGGTTAATATGGAATTAGAAGATAATTATGTATAATATGAAGAAGTAAAGGAAGGATTATATCGAATTGCTGTTATTATAATATTCATTGCAACAGCTTAAGATCATCATTTTTTTAAAAATCATTTTTTTTATAAATACATTATTTTATACTTTATCCTATTCACATGTTATATTTTTTAATTAATTTTAATAGAAATTATTTTTGGAATCTGCAGCCTCGGTAATCTGGTGGGAAAAAGCGTATAAAATCTGCTGTAAACAAAGAGCTAGTGTGGGTTAGAATCCCACACATAAAACGTTGTACGAATAATTCTCCCTTACGACATATACAGACACGCCTGAAAAGGAAAGACTGTGGAATACCCTAAAAAAAAAAAATTATGAAATCTACTTTTTAAATTTCTTAATATAAATAAAACCTTCTTTGGTCAACAAAACCAAAAAAAAAAAAAACAAAAGCCACAATTACTAAAAAATAAGCAAACACAAAACAAGAATAAAAGAAATTAAGAACAACAATAAATTTAAAATAAAACAACGTAACACCAGAAAAATTTTAACCTAATTAAAACCACAAATAAATGGACAAGTTTTATATTTTTTTTTAAATTAAACTTTTTCTATAATTTAGCTAGGGACAGAGCAGAAAAGGACAAAAACAGAAAACAAGGATAAAATATAACAATTAGTGACCAAAATTACCATTATATTGTGTTGTGTTAATTTTTACTAAATAATATATTTTTTTGTTCCAGTTTTTAAAATAATGTACCAAAGTGTTATTTAATACAATAACAATATTTTGTGGACATATAAAGTATTGTATAGAATGATAAAATATAAAAAAGGACTTAACATCGGATTTTTTCATTAATATAAGATTTACAAAATCTTATAATGAATTATTTCGATAAAGAATCTGTTTAATTCATAATGGATAAAGTTCAATAATACTGTTTGGAAATTTATAATGTTTTAATAGAAACTTTTTATCTACATAAAAAAAAAAAAATAAATTAATTTCTTCTTTAAAATTTATGGTATTTTCAACAAATTGGAAGGAAGTAGAAAGTGCGAACAAAATTTAACAATTAAATTAAAATAATCATTGATAAGTATTTTAATCATAGATTAGGTACCATTTTAATTTAAACCCATACAAAAACGAGGAAGAATACAGTTGCCTTTGTCAACTCTTAGATACCCGTACGAACCGTTAGTATGTTCACAGCCTGTCACTCTGCTTACAATATAATTTTTTTAATATTTTAGTATTTTAAAATAATTTGGGTGAATTTTATAATTTGTAGAAGTATGGGTTGTATATATATTCAAACAATATGTTCAGATGTACATTCTTCAAAAGCAGATTCTAACCTTTCACATAACGATTATCAATCCAAAACTTTTTCAAATATTCTATAGTACCATTTAATACTAAGCGGTAAATGTATATTAAATTTACTTAGTACAAAATAATAAATATAATTTTAAATATTATATTATATTATATTTAAATATTCCATTGACAGAATAATTTCTTATAAGTACAATAAAATACATATGTGTATGTATGTAAATACGGCGCTACATAATATACATATATACTCTTATCATTCATTCACTAGTGACATATACGATATGTAAATAAACATGATATTATAATATAAATATGTATATATATCAATATCATATAAATAAAACTTCTTCAAGCAACCGTTATGTTGTTTATTTATTTACATTTTTTTGTACTACGCATCCTCAACAATTTCAAATTATCGAGTAAACCAAATGCAAAAAATTTGTTGAAGAAATTTGTTAGAAAATTTGAAAAAATCAAGTAACACTTTCGTCAATTATAAAGTAACCCTATATTATTAAAAAAAGTTGTTAACAGAAATAAGAGTATAATGTTGAAGCTTTAATTTTTGTGTATTACTTCAAAAAAATTTTAACAGGTGTTTAAAAATAGGAAATTTTCAGTTTTTGACCCCTTACAGCTCCTAAACCGGGGGTGATACAAAAAAAAATTCTGAAATGACTCATACTTATTTTCAAAGATCTAACTTCTATCAACTTCAACTTCTGTCAATTTCATGTTTCCAACTTAAACCGTTTAGAAGATAGAAGGGTTAAAGTATTTTGCAAAATTTTAGTTTCGGTAAATTAAGATACCGTATCCCACAAATATATATTTATTGTATATATACTTTTAAAGTTAATAAAATTAGTAATCGGTTGGCGTTTTCAAAATGAAGATATATCTTTACAACTTGTGCTATAACAATTTAAATATAAAGCTTTTTTTAACCTTTAGGGAGCTGTAGCTCCGTAATGGGTGGGGCTACAAAAAAAAGTTATTAAAAATAAAATTAATATTTTTGTGAGATCTATCAGCAGTTAAAATTTCATAGCTCTATTTCAAAAAAAATGTGGAGATCTAAAAGTTAGGTGTTCAAGAGCTACCCTAAGTTTTGGTCCAAACTCAACCAAAAAAAATAGGGAACCTATAAATTACTCCCAGAATATTTTGTGTAAATTTCAAGATTCTAGCTTTCTTAGTTTTTGAGTTAGCGTGCTGACGGACGGACGGACATGGCTCAAATGTCTTAGAATTTTTTTCTGATCCGATCCATACCTTTGAAGGTATATCTAGCTCGCTTATTTCGAGGTATTACAAACGGAGGAGTAATTTTATTATACCCGATCCTATCGTACGGGTATAAATATGGGTAGTATGTAAGTTCAAGTTTTTTCGAGTTAAACGGTATTTCCTTGAAAAAAAAAATAACATTTCCCGATGACAAAATAAAGTATCATCATTTGTTTAGTTGCTAATCTTTACTTATTTTAAAAGTGTTTTAAAGACTTTATGCTTTATATTCCAAAAAAAAAATAAATAAATTGAGAGTAATGTTTTAAAAGTATAGTTAATAAAACAAATTAAGCTTCAAAACATTGAAGATATTGAATGAAATAGAAAAAAACTGGGATCATATAAAACGGTAAATTTTCTGTGTTTTTCTTACTAAATGTTTGTATACATTTGCAATATTAGCTATACCCTTTTTTACTCTTGGTATTATGCTATTATATATACATTAGATAATAAGCTTCTAATAAAAGAAATTAAATCAGAAAACTAAAATACATATAGAATATACATAAGTCTAAGACGTATTAATACACTAATAAATGATACTTTAAGAGTTTCTCTAAAGTTTTGTCTATAGAAGAGAAAAAAAATAAATTTTCTTTTCGCCACATGATTACACATCAAGAACCAAATTTATAGTAAAAATTTGCTTTGGAAAAATTTTGTAGAGAAATCTACTCTACTCTACAAAATTTTTCAGTTTTAGCTCTCTACCAAATGATTACATAGTTTACTTATTATTTAACTCTGATAGATTTTTGGTAGAGCATAAAACTTAGTGATAAAAAATCAGTTCAATACAGTCATTTTACGATTAAAACGAATTTCAAAATGAGTGCGGAGCAAATTTAAACTGCAGCTCCTACTATTTTTTAATTATTAAATGAAGACATATAAAATGAAACAAAAAAGAGAAGAAGAAATTGGATTCGTGAATCGATCCTAAAAGGATCAGGAAATCAGGGATTCTATCAGGAATTACTAAATAAGTTAATGGCTGTGAATGATGAACTTATTGATTCAAAGAGTAGAGGAACTTATTGATTAAAAGAGTGATTCAAGAGAGTAGAATAACGACTAATACAAAAATAGGATACTAATAATAAGCGAATTCAGCTTAAGCTGAAGAAAGTTTGGTGGTTATTTTGGTTTTTTTTATTTATTATCTATGATTATATCTGACAATTACCATTCGTTGATGTATAAATTATATTTATATTTATACAATAACTATATTATAAAAAACTTGAAAAATAACATCAAAACATATATTAAAACTTTATCATATCAACGTCATTAATTTGTAAAGTCAGAGCTAAAAATTTATCTACCGGCATTTATTTAAAATGGTAAAAAAATTCTATAAAAAAGATACTTTATTGTGGAATCAACATAGGGCTCTTCATTACAAGATGTTTATACACGTCGCTACCGAGATTTCTCTTTCAACTCTACCCTTTTTTGCTCCTTGTGTACCCATAACTTTACATGTCAGTCACCGTGATTTGTTTGTGTTTTTGAACCAAACTTTTATTTTCATTGTTCAATTAGCACTTTTCATTTTAATTTTTTTAAAACATGTTAAATATTATAGTTTCTGTTTGATTTAATTTCGTTAAAACTTTTATTCTTATATTAAATTAGGAAAAGAAAAAAATAAAATAAAAAAATTAAGTATTTATGACAACACAAAAATTTATTTTGAATTGTTTACCTCTTTGGAATGAAATTTTAACCATTCAGTATAAATTTAGACATCTTAGCAATCACCCGATACCCAGTTCAAAAACTTCATTTTTTTTCAGCATTTCAATCTTGATATCCCCACGTTTCCAAGTATCTTATTATTGGGTCTTGACAAAAATACTTTGACTGTAATAAAAAAAATTATATAAAAAGGGAGGAAATTTAATATAGATTGTATTTGAATTTACTGTAATATTGTAATATTCTAATATCTAATATTCTAAAACGTTATTTGTCATTCTAGATGTTGAAAACTAATTTTAATCTTGGGATACTAACTATTTTGTTTACTCGTATGAGCGTATGTTCAAGAATATAATAAATTTACCATTACGGGTGTGGTATTTTAGAGGAGTCGAGCTAGATATAGACTCAAGTTTATGTGGTGCAACAAATTTTTGGTAGCTGCCATACAGTTTTTTTTTTTTTAATGAAAGGAAATCAGTGTTTATTGAGGCCAATTATCTGCAATTTCGTGAAAAGATGTCGAGTTTTATTCTAACAACGTCTGTGAAATTTGGGTGAGCTAGAGCAGCAGGTTCAGGTAGTTTGCACATTTTGGAAGTTAATGAAGCTAGGCATCTGAAATCTGACAAAAGATGATAATATTGTAATGGTAACATATAACTTCAAAATATGCATAAATGAATCTAGGTACTTAGCATCGGTACTGAAATATCTGAAATTTTGTAAAATATGATCAAATTTTATGGAAATAGAATATAATATAATGTTCATACGGCTATCCCAGAGTCAGTCTACTCTACTGCACTTTTCCTCGGTATATTATGATTTTATTCGTGTCTTCTTAAACGAAAAATTAAAATAAACTTTACACCTAATTTTAATTAAAAAATCAACTTTTAATTTTTAATAAAAGAAATTTTTTTTTTTTAATTTCTTAAAAAAACATTGTTTCAACTTCCTACTAACATTGGACAATAAAAAAAAAATAAATTCTAATTTTCTTTTAAAATTATTTAAAAAAAAAAAAACTTTTAAACAAAAATTATTTTTAATTGAATGTTGTATTTCTTTGAAAGGAGCAAAAATTTTACAAAAGTATAAAAGTATTTTTTAAAAAAAGAAAAACTAAAAACTTTAGATTTTAATTTTGTTTTTTTTTTTATTAAAATATTTTTGTGGAATACCAAATTGCAAACAGATATAGTTTATATTCTTTAGATAATTTTTGTTTTTGTTTCCAAAGTAATTTTTTTTAAATAAATATTTTCTCTTTACTATAAAATAAATCTTTTTTTAAGTTCATTTATGAATAATTCTATGATTTTATGCTAGTGTCAAGTTTAAAAATTTTTTTTTTGTTTAAATAAAAGAAAATAAAATGTATAATATTTTATAATAGTTTTTAAATTGAGAGCTACTTAACCACGTCTAGAACACTAGAAATACCTAGAAGTGAAAACAAGTGAATAATAATAGGATATATAAATTGTAACATAATTTTGAAAAAGAATTAAAATTTAAATTAAATTATAATTAATTATTATTTCAAGTTAATGGACGCTTCTGGTTGTCTAAATAATCGCTTCCATTTTACCATTAAATTAAATATATAATATTAATCCGTTAAAAAATACAATTTTTGAAAATTTTGTTTTCATAGTTTATTTTTGATACAAAAACACATAATTTCGCAAATTTTAGATAACAAGTAGTGACGAATTTTATTAATTTAACGTAAATTAAATTTCATTAAAAGTTTTCAAATTAAGTATAGGTACTTAGAATATAAGGCATATATTTTTTATTTTTTATCTAATAATATTTAAAAGGATCATACGTCTTTCTTTTTTTATACTATTTTATAAAATGAGCCAGAAGCCAAAACCATCATCCAATAAATTCATAAATTCATTAGTGATCGTAACCCAATTTACATATTTTATCCTTCTAACTACTTTAAACTATACTAACAACTAATAAATATGAAACTTTAAAATTGCAGAAAATTTACTGATTTACTACAGAATAATATTATTAATAAGTAATATACTAATACCAATTTAATACTAGCTGCTACAGTGACAATGGAGTTGCCTTCAATAATCAACTCATGCAGGAAGGTATTATATAATACTGCATGATGAAACGGCTGTAACGGCTATTATCACTGTTAGTAAAATAGTAATAATAATAGGGGGATTCATTGTTTTCTATACATTTACGTTTCCAGACCCAATTCAATATTTCCGCATCCTATTGTCCTAGCCATTTTATTGGCTAAAGGGGAAGTTGGATTTAGTTAGTATGAATCTGAGGGCGGGCGGAAAATTCTTGGTGTATTTGAGAGATTCCCACTTCCCTTAAGAAAAAAAAAAAATTACAAAATAAATTGCACATATGCCGGCCTCTATGAACAAAAACTACTGCAGACAAAATTTCCTGAGTGTCTTGCGCAACTTTTTTATTCATAGTTGATAGGTAAAAAATGTACCCAACGTTGACGCATATTTTCTTAAGCAGATTTCTGTTCTTCGGATAACTGTTTTGATTTAAAATATTTTAAAATTTTGAATTTAATTTGAGTTATATCTAGTGATATATTTAATTTGGGAATGCAAAATTTTGTTTTAGGCATTTGTAAATTGTATAGAAATTATATTTTCTAACAGATCGAACATGGAAATAGAACATAATATTAAGCATATAGTAAATTTTGTTTTATTTTATTTTTACAAATTCTTTAATATAAAATTACTACTCAGTAAGTTTTATGAAAAATATATAGATACTGACTGACCAATAAAGTAATAAAATATAAGTAGGTACTAAAATTTAGTACTAAATATTTATTAGAAAATTTGTGACCTTAAAATCTAAAAGAAAATTGAAAATGTTATGGCTTATGTTTAACTCACCAATAGTTATTAACGATACTTAAACAATTACAATGTTTCCTACAAGTTTATTTTTAAATTCTTCCTCAATCTTATTCTTGAGTCTATCTGAATTTTATTAACACTGTGTAATATAACGATTTTTTTCTTACACGCCTATAAAGAGGATATGTTATCAATAAAGATACAATAATTAGACTAACCTTCAGTTTTTTGTATCATTATATTCACTAAGCCGTTGATAACTCGGCTGTAGCTTTTGTATAAGTTTATGAAAAATGAATATTTGCGCCATCTATTGTTTTATACAAGACTCATTTATTTATTTATTATTTTGTATTACAATAAAGATTATTATGATGTAAGCTATTGTAATTAGATGTCTTCTGACCAGAGTTTGAATCATTTGATTTAAAGGAGGAAAATTAATTACCATGTCATTGGTAGAATGGTAAAAAATTATAGAAAGAGTGGCAACTAGATTTTTAAACTTATTTTTAATAACGTATGCAAAGTTTTAATCTTTTATCCCGTCCCCCATAATATTTATAATTGTCAATTTCATAATGTTTTAGTAAATGAATATGTCACGTGTGTATTTTAATACTAATTTATTTAACTAACATGTCCTTAACATTGTTATTTAAATTAAACACTATATTATTATATTTAAATTACTACATTAAGATAAAATTTTAATAAATGTGTATGATCCTTGTAATATTTTATAATTTTAACATATAATAATAACAAAAATTAAATAAAATACTCAATTTTAACGTCATTTTAAAATGCTATTCAAAATTGTTGTAAAAAAAAAATATATTATAATAAATTTATTTATTACATTTTTCTTTTTTAAATATTTCATAACAATCTCAGTTTTTAGATATACATTTTGTTTTTTTTTTTTTAATATTGTTTATCTAGAGTATAATATAGGTACCAGAATGTAGTATGCAAATTCAGAACATAACCTTTGATTTTTTTGTAAATATTTTCCTTTAAAATATGGAGTCAATTTTCTTAAAAAGTTAAACCATATCACCATCATAATATAACAAAAAATATCGTTTTATGTAAATTACAATTTTAGACATTTTTTTTTTTATTTGTATTTAAGTCTTTCGAATTCATTTTTTTTTTTTTGTTTCTTGCTATAATTTCAGTTTTCTATTAGCTGTTTTATTCAGAATGCTCAGGTGAAAGATGAAAATACATAGGTGTATTAAAGATTCATATCGCTGTTTAAGAATTTGTTACATTTTTATTTTTAAATTTACATGTGTATATTGTGATATTCATATATTTTTTATATACCATTATTTATTTTTAGCTTTCTAACTTTACGTTTACAAATAAAAGAAAAAATTGCTTATCTTTTAGTTTGTCTGTCTGTTATTTTTTTTTATCTTCTTATTTCTGGAGCAAATTTGTTTTTTTTTTGTTAGTAAATTAGGTAAATTGGTGTAATTAACTCGTTAATTTTTTTATTCAAGGTAAAATGGATAATAAGTTAATGAAAAATATTTATTTTAATGTTTATGAGCTAACAAATATTATCTTTTAATAACAATAATTAAAATTTCAAACTTTAATAATATAATGCATACTTTTAGGATGTCGTGTTGAAATAGGGATCATTTTTTCTATTTATTAATAAGATAAAGTATTAAAAACAATTAAACATTTGAGTTATTATCTCCAAGATATTCTATAGTTGAAACATAATATAAGATGTATATTGTGAAAATATATTGCAGGAATCGAAAAGACATATTGAGTTTTAAAGAATTGAAATAAAAAAAAAATTAAACGTGATCTATATACCCAACTGATGTAAAA
Source organism: Poecilobothrus nobilitatus (assembly GCA_947095535.1). Lineage (NCBI taxonomy): Eukaryota > Metazoa > Arthropoda > Insecta > Diptera > Dolichopodidae > Poecilobothrus > Poecilobothrus nobilitatus. The sequence goes on from OX352773.1 coordinate 233,082,778, forward strand.
AAATGATATCCAATCAATGACTTACTTATTTCATCAACAAATTACAAAACAAAAATCAAATCCAAAAGAACATATAAAAAAACTGAAGAAAACTCTTAATATAATAAAAAATATTTTATTAAAATGTGATTTTTCTTTCATTTTTAAAGTTTGTTGGTAAATATTAATAATTTAATTTGTAGTTTGATTTTTTACTCTTTACAATCAAGAATCATCTAATTCCCACTAAATCTTGTATTCATTTCAATGTCGATCATTAAGTTTTATAAGACCATTCAAATCAAGATTCCGTAAGTCCAAATCTAATAAATATCAAAGAACAAAATTTTTTATATTATATTAAAATTTATCAATTTAATATTTCGTCTGGAAAATGTACTATTCTAACATGAGTCATCATAATATTATATGTACATATTATATTTGTCACAATGTTTATTCAACTAAAATACCAATTTTAGAAAAAAGTTCACCTAGATTTACCTTATTTAGAAAAATTACTTTTATTGTATTTAATATCTTAAATTTTTGGTGTTACATAATATACCTATTCTACATAAAAAGTTAATGTATGTATCTGTAATATTTTATGACTATTAAGAAATGTATAGGTACATAAGATCCTCAAGGAAAGATTTTATATTTATCTATTTTTTATTATCTTTCTGTTTTTTAAAAGAAAAAAAAATTTTTTTTAATATTGTTTGTATAATTTTTTTTTTTTTGGTTTATTTTATTATATAAATATAAGCTCACATTTTATATACTTGTATGTATTATATACCTAGGTAGTATAATCAATATATTCAATTATCGTTATTGAGCCTGTCTAGCACAAGCATGAAACTAGCACAAGCTATAGTAAACAAAAACTAGGAAAACAAGAAATATATAACAAGAAAAAAAAAAACAAGACAGGATCACGTGTTATTGACATAAAATTTCAAACCTTAGGTACATGTTTATATAAAAAATTCGTAATTGTATTATAAAAAAAAAAAATAATAATAAAAAAGTGAAGTTTTAAACAAAAATTTATAAAAAAAAAATTAATTATTAATTTCTATATTTTTTAAAAAATCTTTAATTTAAATGATCATTTTTTAGATAAAATTAAATGAAAAAGTAAGGTTGGTATATTATGTGTTTTGTATTATAATACATATGTGTAGATATTATATTATATAGGTCAGTTGGATTTTCTTTACCATCATAATATTATTTTGGTACCTTTCTAAAAATAAATTTTCCTGAAAAATTTAAATAAGTGCAGAGTTGTTGAAACCAGCATTTATTTCTATTGCAAACTTTTCTTATTTTTTGTTTCATTAAAAATTTCTACTTTATTTTAATATATAATTTTTTTTTTTTTTTGAATCATATTTTTTAAGTTAGATGGGACTTTTATGCCAGGGAAACGTAAAAGCTGCAAGCTGATATAAAATTATGTGAAAATGTCAAACCTAGATCATTTAATGTTGAATTTTATATTTTCAATTTCACAAAAATAAAATGAGTAAAAATTTTCTTGCATTTTATTTCTTATGATAAGATTGGGTTGCTTATGATCAGATAATTTTAAAAATAATCCAAGAAAACAAATAGCTTAGGAGATCCATAAAGAGACAGAGGAGCATCAGAAAAAAATTAAATTCATCTAAATGTAGAATCGATAAAATGAGGAGATTTACAAATGAAAAGAGGATACAACAGATCGAAGTATTTATTTAATTTTTTATGAACTTCCACTTTCTTACTAAAATAAAAAAACTAACCTGTAAAACAAAATTATTTTTAATTATTTAGTTTAAATTTTTAGTTTAGTTTTTTTCAGTTTCAATTTCCCAAAATTAAAACTTTTTTAAGAAGTTTATAAACAATTTTTAAAATATTTCAAGCATGTACAATAAATTAATTACGTTTGCTAAAAAACTAAAAAAAAACGAAACTTAACGGTGTAATTAAAATATTTTAAAAGAGTTTAACCTTCATTCGTCCTTTAAAAAAAATTACACTAAAGTTTCTAGAGTCTTTTTTGTCCCATAGTATATTTTCTACTAAAAAAACAAAACTTTTTTTTTTAATTTCATTATTATTTTTGGTTTACAAGACCAATGCTTGTTTTAAACTATTAAGACTTAGATCGTTGATTGGTAACTTGTTGCTAAACTAGTAGCTCTCTTTTTATAAATACTTAATTTTTATAAAAACTAATAGATATTAATAACTTATTTCATATAATAACTGAATCTTAAAATTAATACAAAAAATTAATAAAAAAAAAAAAAATATAATAAAAATAGTATTTAAGTTATGTATTCACTGTTTCTAATCTGGACATAAGTAAGATATTTGAAAGTGGGATTTGCATACAAAATAATTACATCTTTGGCATTTTGTAGTATGTTTGTTTTCTAATTTTTTACAGAAACGGCATCGGCCTCGTTGTGGAGCACTTTTTGGAGCTACAGTTTGGCTAGTAGATGTCTCTGCTCTATGACTAGTAGATGTTGAAATATTAGCTAGCAGTTGGATGAGCATTTATAGGTCATGGAATACGAATTCTTCTGGCAATATGTTGCCTTACTAGCGATTTGCCAACATTTTCACTGAACAAGCGCCTTCTATGATATTTTGAAATATTTCACTCTGGGTACGCACGCTCGTAAATAAGACGTAAGCATTGAGTAGTGATTTGTCCAAGATATTAAAGAATTCAACAATTGGTAACATATTTGTTTTTCTGCGTGAGCTATAACATGTAATCATCTTGTCTGCTGTGTCAACGCCCCCTTTTGTGTCATTGTAATCCATAATTATTTTAGGATCTTTATCACTGTCATTTTCAACTTCTTTCGTCTTATGAAATATGATTTGTAGAAGTAGACATTTATTTCTCCGCGCAATCTACAAAACCATTGCTGTATCCTGCGTAAATACAAATTTGGAACTATGTAAACGTTTTGCTTTCACATCAAGAAGAATAGGTGGGATCGATGTTTTATTTTTTCTTATAGTTCCGATCATTGTAATTATCTTCTCAGTAGTTTTTGGCCAAGTTCATGTGACGTAAAAAAATTGTCAATTGTCACATTTCTACATCTGAGCTCTGTTGTACATAAATCTAAAATTATACGCATATCTTGATTTCTTTCAGACGCCGCATTAGTTTCCTTTCATGTGTAAATCGGAATATTCCATACGAAGCTATTTTAACTATCGCGGAGTACGCAACATTTTAGGCCGTATTTGACAGGCGTATAAGGCATGTTCTGCTGAAAGAGATATCTATCTCGCAAGGCAACTAGCTGCTCGTTAATTGTTACAACATCGCCTGGGTTGTACAAATTTGGTAATATTTCTAACCATTTATCCCATACCTCTTTGATAATCTGAGATTTATATAATTTCAGAGTTATCCAAAATTTAATCTCGATTTGGGTTGGAAAAGCCCCTAAGGACGGAAGAATGTTTTAATTAATAATTTTTAATTTTGTAGGAAATATTTTTATAATAGCGAAAAAAATCGGTCACAAAAAAAAAAGAAAAGTTTTCCTGAAAATTTATTATCAAACATTTTAAATTAAAATTATGCCAAATTATTCCTAGAAAAATTTTTATTAAACAAGAAAAAAAAAAAAGTGATTAAAACTATTATAGAAAATGCCTTAAAATTTTGAATAATTCAACCTCTTCCATTATGATTGGTTAAATATACACATTATATTAGCTGAAAGAAAGTTTTTTACCATAATAAATTTAATTTTTCCAGAACTTTTTAAAATGAAATATTTTCTAAAATGTTAAATTTTTTACCACAGATTTTCAATTTTATTTAAAATTTAAAATGAAACAACTGTACGAAAATAAAAACATAAAATTTTTCAAAATTAATATATTAAACTTTCATCTTAAATTTTTTTTTAAAGATATAATCAAATTTTTCAAACCCAACCTTACTTTAATTTATTTGTTTTAAAACTTTTCGAGTTTTTGTGCAATTTTTTTATCATATTTGTTTTTTTTTTTTTTTGTTTTTTTTTTTTATTTTTTTAACAATTTAACTAACAAAAAAAAATCACATTTCCTTTAAAAATAAAAATAGCTATATTTTTTCCTTTTCTCAGATTTTGTTTTGTTTTTTTTTTTTTTTTTAAATAAATTAAAATTTTATTTTTACCGTTCAAAATTCATTTATATTTTTTAATATTTTTGTTTACTTTTGCTAACTTTGTTTTTGATTTTGATACACTTTTGTTTTGATACACTCGAAATTCATTAGAATATCCTTATTATGAAAAATTTTCAACAAATTGACTATCTAACTGCTTTTTTACTAATGTTTATCCTTTTCGGTAACTTTTTATTTACTTAAGCTGTAACAGTTATTATAGCTATCATTGAAATGTTTCACGGAAACTTTTATTTTTTACATTTTATTGCAGTGTCGACATAATATAATATAGAATTTAATAAAAAGGGTTGGCAGCTATTAATTGCCAAATTTTAAATTTCTTTAAAAATCAATTTCTTCATTTTTCGTATTGGTAATAATTTTTCAGATCGGCTGATCTGTATTTTTGCATATGAAATAAAATTGCTCAAATGTTATATGTTTAATTCCTTTCCTTTTCTGCCTGTCATTCAAAAAAATTATAATGCAATCTAATCATAAAATTACTTTTTTTTTGATTTGACACCTAATTATATTGTACTGGGGCCTAGGCCTGGTTTTTGGTAGGAAATGAAATTATTAAAAATTTTAACCGATAGAAGCATGAATATTTTTTAACAGATTTTAACCGATTACATTATTTCTTTTTAACCGATAGAAAAACTAATTTTCATATTTATTCTTTAAAATTTTGTAGAATGAAGTGATAATAATCTAAGAATTTTAAAGAAACTTAAAGGATTAAAATAATATTTTTAAAAACAAATATGAATTTGGAGAAGAAATAAGAGCTTCGAATAAAATATAACATTTATCTTCATAAATTTTGTTTAAATATAATGCACTGCATATTTCAATCTCTTTATGCTGTAATTATTTTTTTAATTTTGATATCGCAAGTTATTTGATGTTTGACAAAAATCATTTATGGTTTAATTTCTAATATGAACGGTTTAAAATATTTTTAAAATAATATATAATTTTTTTTTTTTTTTTTAATTTATTCCCCATTTATTTATAAATGTGACACTTTTCTCTTTATTTTCCAAGTTTGCCTTCTGCCTATATTTTCCCGTTTTAGCTGTAAATATCGTAAGAGGGAATTTTACTTATGACGTTGTGTGTGGGATTCGAACCCTTCCTCCCTCAATGTTTACAGACTATTTTATACGCTCTGACCCATTTACCCAGTTTAGCAGCCTACTTTTAGAGGAAATTTAAAAATTTCAAATTACAAAATTATTTTAAGACTTTTCCTTACTGACTTTTCCTACTGATAATATGTGGTTAAATTAAAAAAAATAAACAAAACTTCTATAATCGTATTGACGAAGTTGAATTTATTCTGCAAAACTACTCGTAATACTTTTATAGTATAAATTTAAAACAAAAAAAGAAAATTAAAAGTTAAAATTGTTTGAGAAAACAAATAATGCAAAATTTAAAGCAATTATTTATACCAAGATCTAGTCTTTTTTTGTTTTCTCTCTTTGCTTATACCACAAAATAATACACCAAAACAAATATAAGTACGTACGTATATGAAATTTTTTTTTTTTCTACAAACCAAAAAAAAAAATTTACTGTTTTTTAAATATAAAACTAAAAATAATTTTTTATTTAATTTTTTTGTTTATTTTTTTTTTTCTTTTTTCATTATTTTTGTTTCTTAGCTTTTTCCAATGAGAGAATATTTTAGGTGGTAATATATCACTACAAGTTTTCTTTTTTTTTTTTTTTGTTTTCTTTGTTTTTTTTTTTTTTAAATGTTACTTATCGTTGTTTATGGAAATGTAGTTTTCGTTGGTGGCGCTGGTGGCTCTTATGATGGTTCAGTTTCATATTATAGTGTATATTTGCCAAAAGAACGGAATTACTAAATTAGTTGTATATATCCTGTGCATTTTCGTGTTTATTTTCATTATAAGAAAACAAAAAAAAAGCAAAATTTAAAACAATAATCCAAATAAACAGGAGTAAATTTTCTGGTCTCATTCAATTTATGAACATAATAAATAAAAAACAAAAAACAGAAAAAAAAAAACATTAATTGCTTGTGTTAAAAACAATATAAAGTGAAAAAATTTTTTTTATTTATTTTGTTTTTTTTTTTTAAATTTTATTTTAAAACTAGAGAGAAAAAATAATATAAAAGTAAAAGAGTTAAAATATAGTATTAGTAACAGAAGTATCTACTACCTATTAATATTTTTGCAGTAAAATGTTTATTCTTGTGTTATTGTGGTAAAATTTTTCTAATTTATTCTATAACTAAAATAATAAATTTAGAACAGAGTCAATATTTAAAGATGTTTTTTTTTGTAAATTTGATTTTTTTTTTTTTGTGTGCCATAAATTGCAGTTCAATGACACCATAAAAAAAAAAAACTTTTCTTTTCCACTTATGGTTCTTTTAAGTTTACTTTAAATCTTATGCACTTTTATTTACAAAAAAAAAAAGAAAATAAATCAATTAATTTTATTAAAAAAAAAAAAAAAACAATGTTTTTAATAACTTTATTTTAAAATATAACTTAATTTCAGTCAATACGTAACTGGAAATCAGATTATCATTAACTATACGATAACAGGATATATGAAATAAAAGTTAAATATGGTTAATTAAAATTCGAATAATTTTTATCGGAAATCATTAATTTAGGTCACAAAATATTTGATATAAGTTTATGTTACTAAATTTTTTTTCTCTTACAAAATTTTAAAAGTAATTTATACTACATATTATTATATAGATATTCTTTTCGTCCGTCTATCTGTTTATAAAGCTATTCTCGTATAATGCACACCTTTAAAAATCTTAAATTTTACGTATTGTCTTGTTTGTTATAATAAATTCCAATTTAATACGTAGGTAAAAATATTTTGTATTGAATAATATATTCATATTAAGTTCTTATATTCTTCTTCTTTAGTTGCTTGTCCATTCGGATAATGATGTATAATATGATTCCAGATTTTGGCAATTATGTTTTGAATCTCAGCCTGTTTATTAATCTGACTCATGGCGCAGTGGTTAAGTCGCCAACCTTTCAATCGAATGGTCTTGGGTTCAAACCCCGGTCAGGTCATAAAATACAAAATATGTAGTACTTTTATATCGTAATAATGTATATCGTATAATTAATATTAGTAATAATAACAATAATAATAACAATAATAATAATAGTAATAATAATAATAATAATAATTATAATAATAATAATAATAATTAATAATAAATAATAGCTGCTACAGTGGAGCCATCTTTGGTTATATCATGCAAGTAAGGTGTTATATACTGCTGCATGTTGTAATTCACGGATGGCGCTGACTGTGTAGTAAAATAACAATAATAATAATAGTAATAATAATAATAGCAGATAATAGTAATAATAATAATAATAATAGTAATAGTAAAACAAATTATAATAATAATAATAATAATAGCTGCTACAGTAGAGCCATCTTTGGTTATATCATGCAAGTAAGGTGTTATATACTGCTGCACGTTGTAATCCACTGATGGTGTTGACTCTGTGGTAAAAATAATAATAATAATAATGATAGTAATAATAATAATAATAATAATAATAATAATAATAGTACAATTAAATAGTATAATAAATAGTACAATAATAATATAACAATAATTATAATAATAATAATAATAATAGTAATAATAATAATAGCTACTACAGTGGGGCTATCTTTGGTTATATCATGCAAGTAAGGTGTTATATACTGCTGCACGTTGTAATCCACTGATGGCGCTGACTCTGTAGTAAAATAATAATAATATTAATAAAAATACTAATACCAATAATAGCAGCCGCTACAGTGACAGTGGGGGTTGCCTTCAATAGTTGCCTCATGTAGTTAATATATACTACTACTACATGTTGTAACTGTTGTGACGGCTTTAGTCACTGTTAGCAAAATAATAATAATAGACGGATTCATTGTTTCCTTACAGTCCCACTCCCAATTCAATGTTTCCGTATCCATTTTCCTATCCTTTCCTATCCCTACTCCCTAGCCAATATACTGCGTTCGCAGGTAAGGGTTTCATCCCACTATATTGGCTAAAGGGGGAGGTGGGTTTAGTCAGTAAGAATCTGACACTACCAAGGGGAAATTCTTGGTGTCTTTGGAAGATTCCCACCTCCCTTAGGAAAAAAAAAAAAATTTGTTGCTGAATATGAAATCAAATCTTCAATATTCGTGATAACTATCTAATTTCTGATATTATGCTGAACGACATTTGATTTTTTCCAAAAGATCTCCTTCCTTATATTTTGTCTTTAATTATTAATAGAAGGAAATCGTATTTATCGCCTCACATAATATGAGAAAAAGAATGAAATTTTATGATGTTTGAAGCTATATTTAGTTACTCGCTATTTGTGTTAATTCTGTTAATAAGTCTTTCTTTAATTGTAACCTGTTCTACCGATAGAATTTTCAACATAATTCTGAACATACACAATTTCAAATACCTTAATTTTGTTCATAATATTTAAAAGATATGATTCTACGTCATACAGAAGGATAGACTAATATACCGTTTTACTTATGAATACATTTAGCTAATTGCTGCATAGGATTTTTTCTAAATTTGAATAATGCATTTCCAGCCATCTCGTTTCGAAATTTTACTTGTTTGCTATACTATTCTAATCTTCGTACTATTCTAAGCAGCAATCAAAGTTTATATTGATCCTCTTAAATATTGATACCCTTTCATAGGAAGATTTTAGAAAATTTTTGTTCTTTTGTGTGAGCAGTTCCCTTTTAATTATAATGAAAAGCTTGTTTAAGACATATTAATTTTTAAAGCAAATAGTTTCTTGTGGTGGTTAACTTTATCAATAATATGTTGCAACAGTAGTCAATTGTCTGTTAGTAAGTAATGTTAAGAGTTTGTAAATAAAATAATTGTTTTCAAACATAAATTATAGGTAGTTTAAGAAGTGATTTATTAAATAGATACATTTAAAATAACCCTTTACTCAATCAAAAAGAAGATGTAAAAATTTGAAATTGTTTGTTTGAAACTATTTTGAAAATGTTTGAAAAGAATGGTAAATTTTTTTACTAATTCTAGTATATCCTAAATTTCAACAGTTCCCCACCAAGGGAAAAACAAAATATTTGGGACTAAATCTCATGTAAATAAAAATGGTTAAAAGTGCGTCGATTTTCTTTCTTCGTCAAAAATTATTTTATGTCTTGTGAACTGGCTCATAAATTTATTTATTTTTTTTTTGTTGCGAGGGTAGGTGGGAATCTCGAAAGATCAACCCACGAATTATCTTTGTTAGTACTAGACGTTAACTAACTGAACACCATCTTCCTTTTAAACAAAACATTAGGTTAAAACCTATGGCGCAACGTACTGTTAGGTTTGGGGATTGGGAAAATAGGAATAAAGGAATAGAAATACAAGAAATTGAGAAATATAAGAAGTTATTGGATGTTGGGAGGATTACCTTGAACAATGTTCTTCTTGAACTTCAGCGGCAAGATATTAAATATTGGCGCTGTACGCATTACAAATGAATTTCCATGTGCAAAAGTGTGCCGTACATAAAATAATGAATAAAATATAATATATTTGCCCATGCATGAACTGTGCGCATTCACATAATATATTATATGAATGCGTACATCATTCCTACACTACACATAATTAAAAATACATAAATGGATTTTAATCTAGATAATGAAATTTCCGAATCTTGAAAATTTTCCTATTCTTAAAAATTAAGGATTTTAGCATATTAATACTTTTGTAATTTAAAAAATTTAAAAATAAAATGCTGAAACTGTCCCTTTCAAATGCTTTCAATTACTTTCATATTCATCAAAAATGGCCCCTCCAATATAAAACCTGTACGTATTGAACTGTATACTAAAAAAAGGAAACCCGTCATATGTTTTAATTTATAGCATAAAGAAAAAACTAAAAATAAAAGTGATTGTCACTCATAAAAAAAAAGAAAAGAAAATATTAATAATTAATCCAGAAAATAATTGTCGTTTATTCTGCTTAAAATACTTTAAATATACATTTATTAAATTGAAAAACAATATTATATTAAAAACCCTTATGTAACATTAAGAAGATTATTATATAAAATAATATAATTTATTATAACAATAGGTAGATTTTTCTTCAAAATGAACCACAAACTTATTTATGTAATACAAAATATACAATGGCACGAATTTTCCTTTTGTGGCATTTTATATATTATTATAATTATATGAATATTAAAAATTATAAAATATAAAAAAAAAAAAAAAAATTAATTTAAAATTAAACTTCTTTGAAACAGTGTGTGTGTGAAAAGAATGGAAATGTGGAAATATTACCTTTTAAATACAGGCAACTGATTTTATATAAAATGTTATTGTTAAAACAAATAAGTAAATAAAACATTTTTTTTTTTTTTTTTTTTATTAATTTCGACTCCTCATTGTTTTTTAATTATTTTTGTTTTAATTCTTTTTATTCTTGGAAAAAAAAGGAATATAAAAAAATTTTTTATTTTTTAATTAAATTTGTTTAAAAAAATGACAAAAAATTAATATCTTTTTATTTTATTTTTTAAATTAAAAAATACAAAACTTTTTAATATAATTTTCTTTTCATTTGAAATATAAGAATGAAATGAAGAATTTCTCTTTTTTTGTTTTTTTTTTTTTTGTAATCTTTAATTCTGTGTTGGAAAAATACCTTAAATATTAAATAAATATATTTTTTTTTTTCATACTTTTCTGTTAATAACTTTATCTTTATAATTAAATTAAAAATAAATAAAACAAAACCTTGAATTTTACTTTTTTCTTTTTAAATATCATAATTTTTTTGTTTAAATTTAAAAATTACCTCCAGAAATTTTCATTACACGTTGGCCTAAAAATAAGTTTAACTTCTGTTACTTAATAAGAAAAAAAAAATTAGATATAGGAGAAAATGTTATTTAAATAATACCTATATATTAATAAAAAAAAAAAAACTTAAAGACAGGAAAAGGTTTATTCAAACTTTAAAATTAATTTAAATAGGTACACGAGAAATAAAAAGCAAGAAAATATTCGAAAAGGAAAGATCATTTTGGTGATCTGTTTTTTTAAACTCATTTATTTGTCATTTCTAACACTCAATGTTACAAAAACTCTAAATTTGATCAAAATATAAAATATATATTAATCTATTAAAGTATAATTCATCAAAATATTATATTAAAAAAACAATAACCGAAGGATTGAATAAAATAATATAACGTAACGATATAAGGTATTTTAGTGGATTTTCATAAGAAGAGAGATTTTGATAAAATCATAATCTACTATACCTATTTATTTATTAATATTTGGATTGTAAACTGCATACAATTATGCAGTTTTATTAAAACCATTCGCTACTAAAACTATTAATTTATCCAGTAATATTCGTATACAATCTATTTATTTATTTATTTATATTAATATTACATACATAAATGTAATGCAATATTATTGAACCATCGGCTACTAAACGCCATTATAGGTTTTTATACTATTATTAAATTATATACTAATATTATGTATTTTGTTTATATTATATACTATATATTTACATTATATTTGGTCGTAAGGGGGTATATAAAGAAAAAAACACTTACGACCTGTGCAAAGATCGAACCCACACTCCTTCGGTTAATACGCCACACGCCTACTCACTAGGCTACCGAAGCCCCCGTATACAATCTAAAATAATTCGAAAAAAATGCTTTAGTAAATTGCATACTTATAGGCTAACTTTAAAATTATGTCCTTTAATTGAATGATTCAATTAAGTTTACAGCTTCAATTGATCAATTGTATATATGAATAAATGATGCCCCAATCAATCAAATCAGTAGAACGGTAAAACGGTTATCGCTTTTCTATTAAATATTTTTGGTTTTTATTTTTTATGCAATTATGTTTAGATACAATTTTTAATCTTCTTAAATTTTCCGTTTTTTTTTATTTTATTGTTTTAAAAAAAGAAAGGATCATAAAAACTCATTTGAAAAATTAGTTTTTGTGTCATTCAAATTCACCAATTTTCCATTTTAATTAACAAAAAAACAAAACAAATTTAATGTTTTTTTTTTTTTGTGACTTTATTTTTTTTGATTATTTTAGGTTAAGGTATAAATTTAAACATAAAAAACTTTGAAGGATTTTTATGAAATAAAAAAAAAAAAATAACCTATATTTAAACGTGTTAAATTTTAACAAAAAAAATTTCTATCATGCAAAAAAAACTCAATGTTTTTTTTTCAGTTAATTTAAAAAAGGGTTAATTTTTTAGCTTTTAAGGTAAATCGAACTATATGTACATTATTATTTCAACATCATAACGATAGGGTATTTCAATAGGGTTCGAATAAATTTGAATGTAATCTATGTATAGCTATGATTTTATCATTATGTTTTTAATTATCACTTTAACTTTGGAAGGAAACATATTTTCAATCTTATATTTCCATAGTAAATTCCATAGTTTTCAGTTCCCGAGGTACCTTACAAGGTAAAATACATACAAAGAAAAACTGAAAAAAAAAAATATTAATATAAAATCCCAGTGAAAATCTAATTTTAGTTATTGTTTCGAATAGTATAAAATTATATAAAAGTTATGTGTGAATATTAACTCTATTAATATTATCTAGAGATATTTCAAGGTTTTTTTTTTGTATTTAGTTCAATACTATAGTACTTAATTAAAATATTATTTGTTAAATTTGAATTTAATGAAAATTAAATAAAATGTATGAAAGAAAATGCTTTTGATATGAAATTTGATATTTTTATCGTAAAACTAGATAGGTACATGAAATTAGAAAGCAAAATATTTAATCTAGAAATTCAGTAAACAAAAAGTGATTAGTTGGTAATTAAATATGAAATTTTATTTCTTTAATAATAAATTCTTTAATTTCCTTATCAATGAATTTATCTTTCCAATTTTCGGTAATTTTTTTGATAAATGATCAATTTGACCGTCCCTATATAGTTGTCCTGGTCCTACAATTATCACATGGGAAATGTAGCCAAGGTAAACATTTTAAGGAAACTTTCGTCTCTGTAATTTCGTAAGCCATTCTGGAGATTCGGCTTTTCAAAAATGCTTAAAAATTTGTCTGTTTGTTTATTCGTCTGTGTATCTGAATGTTTCTCTGCCTGCAAGCTGGCGGTTAAATGCCTTGATCTAGGAAGCTGAAATATTTCAAGTGAGTGCTTTTTCACACTATAACCCTATAATTTTTGGGAGTTTTTTGGACTCAATGAGTCGGTTATCTCCCATACAAAACTGCCGAAAAAAAAAAAAATGATTTTTTCAAATTTTCTATATTATATAAATAAGCAAGTCTCATTTTTTGGGTTTCTTTTTGTGATATTTATTTGTATCTCTTCTAACTATTCGTAACTCCTTCTAACTATTCGTATCTCTATTAATTTTTAATACATTTAAAAAAAAAAAAAAAAAAAAAGTAAAACATAATTATGATTTTAAAGGAAAGTCTAAAAAAATTTGTCTTTTTTTAATATATTTTCATACAATGTCAAAGATAAAACATACTTATTTTAATTTATCATACTATTAGTTAGAAATTATAAAAATGTAAATTAAAAAAAAAAAGAAAAACTATGGTTTTCAGTTTTCAGTTTTCATCCAATTTCATCCAATTAACTTTATTTTCTATTTCTCATTTTCTCACATTGTGAATCTAATAAATTGTAAATCTAAAGTGTGAATCTTAACAAATTTATAGAAATAAAATTCTGACATTTTTAATGCTTCGACACATCTAAATTAGTTTTTAATATATTTATATATTTCTTTATTAGTTGTTTATTTTTTTTTTTCTATATTACCTATTCTTTGTTTCAATCAAATATTCTATATAAAAAAAATTTTTTTTTTTTTTTCGATCTCTAACCAATACCAATTATAATTGGGCGGTAGTGGTTTTTATTTTGCCTTTTTTGCAGCAATTTTTTTTTTTTATATGTTATAGTTTTTTCTAAAAAATATTTATTACATTTTTAGAAAATTTATTGCGAATTTAAGCATAAGAAATAAAAAAACAAATTGAAGAGAAATTTTTATACTTTATATTTATATTATTTTTAGTATCTAGAATATGAAGAAAATTTAATTAAAAACTTTGAAAAAGATTGATATTCTATCATTAATTTATCTTAACCAAGAAATAACACTCTGTTTTTCTTTTTGGTTCAAACAAAAAACAAAAAAAAACAAAATATCCAAAAATTTTCTAAAACAAAATAAAGAATCACTTAAATGTAAAATATAGAATGAGATACAAAGAAGTAATTATTAGTCAAAAGCAGAGCTTTTTAATTTTTCTCAAGGAAAATTTTATTAATATCTACTTGTTATATCATGTATTAGGTATATAGAGAATTAAGTTTATATTATGTATTTTGGAAGCGGATCACAATTTTGCACACTAAAATCCACCTACGGCAAAATCTGTTTTTTTTTGTTTTTTGATCTTGCATTACAAAACTATATCTTCCTAAAATCTTGCATTTTAAAGTTTGTGTATCATGGACAAAATCTTACAAAATATTTTCTAAAGAAAAATAGATTGTTGCTTTTGTTTTTAAAGATGTGTGTACGTATGTATTTAAATAGATAAGGAGGATTTTAGATTTGGTTTAAAAATCAAGAGTTTTTAATAATTTTTTTAGCGGGGGCTTAGGGTTGGCAGCCCGCAAATTTTTTAAGTACTTTGTTGTGACATAATAAGTATGAAACATGCAAAATTTTGTCCTAGTAGATTTTGTCGCATAAGATTTTGGGGTATAAGATTATGAAACAAACCCATTTATTTCATAGTACCAAAGATATATTTTTAATCTGTTCAAAATATGTGAACGCATTATTGATATTGTAGTTTTATTTATAGTTTTATTTAAAATTTATTTTATTTATCATAACAAAATAATATTCAATATCTTATAGGTAGCAGATCAAATACATGATTTTTTTTTTATACATTCATAAAATTCATTATTGCAGTAAATTTTTCTTTAGCCCCTCGTTTTTTTTTTTTTTTTTGGGCATACAATATTGTTTCTAATCAAATTAGGAACTGATGTAGATTGATGGAAATTGTAGGAAAAAAAAAAAAGCAAACCATCAAATAATAAATATAAGAAAAGTTTTTAGAAAATGATGTGCCTAAATACAACAAAAATAGAACTTTTTTTTTTTGAAAAGTAGATAATATGAAAACATAAACAAACTATGTATTGAATCACGTGGTCATTTAAATTAAAAAAAAATCTAATATGTGTTCCAAAAATATATATTACCTAACCTAAGGGTATATTATCGTTTATCATAATATGTGTATGTATCTATAAATTTATTATGTATATATTATATTATATATTTATATATATGTAAATTATTATTATATAATATATACAGGATGTCCAAGGAATAATCTGCCACAGAATATCGGGGAGGTAGGATTGTAAAAAACAATTTAAAGGAGAGAGGGAGACCTATTTTCAACCGCCAAGGGACTGAAAGACGGCAATGAATCGATATTTTAATAAAGCGAGGTAGTTGAGTGTGTCAACTCTAGGATACCTACACGAACATAATATACGCTGTTTCAATAACAGAAATTTCTGCTATAATATTGATCTTGAATACTTTTACAATTTTCATCAATTTCAGATGTCTAGCCTCATTAAGCATCAAGATATGGGTATATAAATTTGGTAGGTACCCGTACTTCTTCCTTTAGACTAACGAAATTTAGCAGAAGTCTTTTGCATGAAACTTAACTTGTTTTGCCAAAAGTTTCAAATGTTTTGTTTAATTGAACACTTAGCTGTAATAATTTCAAAAAATAAATTAAATATCGCAACTACTCGAAACCGTCCGTCGAATTTCTTTAATTTAAATCTTGGGATTGTTATTTATATAAAAATTACGTAAATAGCTAGATTGACTCAAAATTCGATCTTGAGCAAGAATGTACTGTAATATATTTTTTCATATTTATCTGGTTTCCTTCAAAGTGTTATAAACCTATTGGCAAGTTTATTATATCCTTGAACTAAGTATATTCATACTGGTGTAAAGAAAATTTTATTAAAAAATTATTACTAAATTGAACCTTTAAGAACTTTTAGATCCTTAGAAATTGGAGTTAGACCATTTCGCTCTCTTAGTACAATTTTTTATTAATTTTAAACTTCCGTATCATCTGTTTCTCAATAACAGATTATTATCGGAACACTCTGTAAGTATGTTATGTAGTTTTCTAAATATTACATTGCTTTTTTTTAAATCAGTGCTGACATCCCTTAAAATTAAAAGAAAACTAAAAAAAAATAATATTGAGGTAGGATAGGAACAACATGATTTATTAAGTTTCTTCTATCTTAAAAAAAAAAAAAAAAAATAAAGAATAAATCAAATCAAAACCTTTGCTAAATTAAAAATTTTTTATTACTTTTTGTTTTAACTAATTTTTTGTTTTTCTTGATTGAGATTTTTCATGTTCTGAATTTTGAATGTGTTTTCTTTTGTTACGTAAAAAAGTTTTTTTTTTAATAAATGGAGTTCTATTTAGTTTTTTTTCTTTCATTATTGATTAACGTTTATATCATAAAAATTTTTAAAGAAGTTCTTTTTGACTATAATGAAAAATTTTAAAACCTGCCTAGTTTTGAAATTATTATTTTTTAATTATAAAAAGAATGGCTTTTATGTGAAATATGTTTATTTTATCAGAAGAAAAGCAACTCTAAATAGATACCAAATTCAACAATCACTGTAAATATCATCTAAAACTTAAAAACAAATTTTTATGACCTAGTGACTAGTAATTGCTTTGTGATTAATATCATTAAGTAAATGCCATTCTCTCAGGGTTATTAACTGGATGGCAAAATTCATCTCACCTGTTGTTTATTTTGGTAAAATCTTCATTGAATTTGCCCTTTTATTAAATAAACACTGTCTAGATTATTAATTAATTGATCACTTTTATTTATATTTTATTTTCGTAAATACATAAAATTTGCATAAAATATGGATATTGAGTATTAATATTGAATAAAATAATATATTATCTATGCCACCTAAGTTGGATACATGGGTTTGGTAGGAAATTCTAAAAAAATTTTATTACCAAAATACCATTAACATAATTCAAAAAAAAAAAAAAGAATTTTGAAAAATATAAATCTAGAAGAAAATTCCAAACAAAAAAAGTGCACGTAAAAAAATTTCACAAAAAATAGTGAGGGCCGCCCCAAATCTCTGCTTTACCAATTATTGAAACCCTGATTATGTAACCAACTATGAAATCCCTCCTAATTAAGAATATCACATACAATTCAAAATATAATGTAGGTATATAAATATTCCGGAAAAGGGGAATACCCCTATTTTCTAACAACCTATAAAACTCCTTCCAATTATTTTTTGCATGCATATTATGTAAATGTCTATATGTAATAAATTTATCAAACAGAACATTTCATTATCGATTTTTTTTTTAGTTTATTCACCTGCCGCATAAATGTGATAAGGAAATCAGGAGTGGCTGTAAATGTCGTAAGTGATTCGAACTCACACTCACACTAGGCCATATCAAGACCTCTTTATCGAATTTGCTTATTTGCTTTTTTTGTTTTGGAATTATGATAGAAAATAAAAAAATTTTAAATAAATTTATATTTTTTTCGTAATTTAGATGAATTTGACCCGGTTTTTCTTTATTTCATTTAAAGTTTAAATAAGTTTTAATTATTCTTCGAAAATTATAAAATATTTGTTACGCATGTTCATACTAAAAAATTTATAAAAGAAAATTTGAAGAAGTATCTACTTAAATATTTTAGGCACTTTTTTTTTTTTTTTAATTTCGTATTATTTAAAATTTATAATAATAATATCTTAAAGTTTTTAAATAAGTTCAAACGATATATGTAATATGTTTTGGGTCTGGTAATAACATGATACATGTAAATAATTAATGTAAATTCGTATGTTTTTTCATTAGTTTTTCTAATTATAATAAAACGTGCCATCGTATATGTAATTCTTTTGTATATAAACATTAGCCTGTTAGAATGTATATAATAAGGCATGTAAAAGAATTAGATACTGTATGTATGAATATAGATAATAAAATAAAATAAAACACTATAATCTATATGAAAATATCAGTTTGTTTACTAAATATTGTCTTAAAAACTATATTTACATATAATATTATATAACGAAGCATGAAAATTTCCAGTAAGGTAGCATATTTTGCGTTTATTTGTTCTAAGGAGAATTTATAGTAATGTAATCCAAAATCCTTTGTTTTTTAATAAAACTTTCATTTTTACAGCTACGAAACCGTTAATACTCCTTACAATTATATATTATGAGTGTTTTGTATTTTCAACATCACTAGATTCATCAGTAGGCACTGTTATATTGAAATTATCTAGATCTATCCTATTTATTCTTTGGATTTATCCTAAGGCTGCGGTTATATTATCAGCATGAATTACACGTGCGTTCAAGCGCTTCAAAACAACTTCATTCAAATTTCGTCTAGTGATTATTGAATAAGAATTTACTTTACTTATACTTTTACGTCGTTGCTTTTATCAACCGTTCTTCTGCTGAGATGTGACATATGGCCCAATAATGTTCAAAATATAATTGAAAGTAGCTGATAATATTCTGTAATATCCGTGAAAGCATTACTAAGATGAGACTGGTGAAGTCTGTTTTGAAAGTGATTAAATTCTTCCAAAATTTATCTTTCTTTGTTTATTAGGAGGAACAGAATTGGGATGTTTTGCTGCAAAAGAAGTTTGAATATAAACTTTTACTTAATATGAATATTTTGCTTAACGATAATCTCATTATTGTATATCTTTTTTCTTTAAAACAAAAACAAACCTTCTATTCTATTTATCATATTCTATTTATCCTCTACCTTCTATTTATCATTGATCACAAATTAAAACACCCTTACACGTTCATGTAATACACACTGAAAGTATAGCCGCAGCTTTGAATTTAATACTTAAATGAATTTCTACAGAAATCATCTGCGAGTTATTAAGACAAACAAAATTAAGAGAAACATTTTTTAGTTTATAATGACGCTCATTCCCAAAACGACAAAAAATTTTTTCAATTAGGTAAATGTTTAAAAATAAAAAATATTTATTTAATTTTAAAGGATTTTTCTTCCCTATATTCCTAATTAGTAAAAGTTTTTTTAAGATATTACAATTAGTTTTGACTAACAAAAATTCATATTAAAATTTTTTATGTATACCTTGAAGATATTTTAAAAATTTTTACCCTCAAATTTTAACTTTAACAATACTAAATCCTTAAATCCTAATCCCGGTGTCATAAAATTTTTTGAAATTATGGTTCTATAGAATAAATAAGTTCAATATTACAAAATTTAAAAAAAATATATTATACATATATATTATCTATATATTAAAATATAATATTTTCTTTTGTATGCCATTTTTTTATATAACGTTCATAACTTAAATTACAACCATAATATTGGACTATTTTTGGTTGAAGAAGCAGTCATTCAATTTTAAAATGTGAATGCTTTGTCTCTTACAATAGCAAAATATATACATACATTCGTATAACCTAAAGTCTTTACAATTTTAGATAGGTAGTAATTACCTTTCCTTCATAAACAAAAAAATCCAACATTATTAAATCTTATTTACATCTAATGAACATGTTTCTAAAATGGAACGAATAATATATAGAAAATTTAATAATAAAGAAGGCACAATTTTCTACAAATAGCATTGTAATATTTAAATTTATATATTTAACTGCTCATAGTAATAATATGTGTATGCATGTACAGGAAACAAACAGGATCTATTATTTTGTGTAATCATTATTCTATATAGTGTAGATTTACATACAAATATATATATACAGTATATAAAGAAATAAACCATCTGTATTGGTTAGGTTAAAAACTATAATAAAGCAACATAAATTATTATGTCAGGTTTCTGATGAATTTCGAGGTGAAGTAAAATAAATTATAGTCACATTTATTAACTATCCAAAGAAATATATAGTTTTATGTTTCTTTCAAAACATGAACATTTTTAAACATGTTTTAAATTATTTTACTATAACAAAATTTTAGTTAAATGGAAATTTTCATATTTTTACATATTAAAAAAAGATTCAATGCGAATAGAGGGTAGAACAAAAAACTTAAACATAGATATTAAAATTTCTTCTTGTTTATCATTTATATTATATATATATGTATGTTTTAAACAAACATTTTTGTCATTTAATCTAAAATAGATTAAATAAAAAAAGAAAATCAAATTTTAATTCTTAACTGATTCAATACAACAAAAAAAAAAATAAATAAATAAATAAAATGCAAAAGATTGAAAAGATATTTAAAACTAGAATTGGACTATCAAATTTTAAACTGGGTGGTAATGAGAAAAGATTACTAATGATACTTGAAAAACGTATTTAAGACCTTTATCAATTTTTTGCACCTTAATGAACTCTTTTTACGTTTCCGACGAAGGATTATTTTCTAGCAAGGATTTGTTTGACAGTAATACAAATTGAAAACAAAACAAATGATAAGTTTTAAGTTTCATATAGGTATTAAAGATTTTAGATGAAATTTTCATGTTATCAGTATTTGTGCAGAATGGTTCGGTAATACTTTAAAATAAATGATTCGAAATAGGAAAGAAAATGATTTTTTTAACCCCTTCGAGGGCAGTTAATTTTTTTTTTTAAGTTTTCTAGTGGGTCACATACCTGTATATCTTCGATTATATGCTAAGTAAAACATTCGTGTAAAAATCCAACAATAAGCTTCTATTGTTCTAAAGAATAAATTTAGTTTATTTATTCAAAAAGTGGGGGGTGGGACGTCTATATACGTCGTGTCCCAAGGGAAATTAAGTTACTTTTTAGTGCGACAAGTGACGTCTATACAGGTGACGTGAAGAAACGTGTTGTCCCTAAAGATATCTTGCAGCTTGACGGACATGACGTTTAATCGCGTCACATTGAAATAATCAAAGGCAATAAGGAATAGAAAGTAAAATTTAAATCGACAGCCTTTATTTCATATGAATTCATTTTTATTCTGATTTTTTTTTTTTAATTTCTAACTAAATAACAAAATAATTAACATAAGATAATTCATAAAATTAAAATAAAAAGTAATGCCTATATATAATCAAATCGGTTTTAAATTTAGAAG
The DNA here is from genome assembly GCA_947095535.1 of Poecilobothrus nobilitatus. Lineage (NCBI taxonomy): Eukaryota > Metazoa > Arthropoda > Insecta > Diptera > Dolichopodidae > Poecilobothrus > Poecilobothrus nobilitatus. The sequence continues at coordinate 233,104,297 of OX352773.1, forward strand.
AAAACTCATTTTTTCAAATTATCGTGCCAGATTTGAAAACACGGTAAACAAAGTGGTGGATTCTATTCTATTTACATCAAAATATTTCTATCTATTTACAACAATATAAAATTTCTTGTTTTCTGCGTGACACTTAAAAAAAAACTAATATAATTTAAATGCATTTAAGATCAAATATCACGTCATGACGATAAAAAAGTCATACATCTAGCAACTTGTTCCGACAAAACAAAAATGATTTAAAAATATTTAAAATGGGACAAAATATGTTGTTTTGTATGTTTTTAGTGGGACACAACATATCAATTTACAATAAATTTTAATTAGATATTAAACACGATATGACATTTTGGCTCTATTGAATGTTAAAAGAAAGACGCCTTATTACGTCTTGTCCCACTAGAAAACTCATCATGACTTGATATTACGTCTCTATCCGTGAAGGGGACGGCAACCAGAAATCATGTCCCAAGCACTACTCGAATCGTCTTTATTTCCTTATTTCCAATGCTGATGAAATAAAGCTGAAATCACGAATTTTCAAAATTCGGCTTTATTACGGTTTTGAAAAGAAAATAATTCCGAACTTGAAAAAGGAAATTTTAGTTTTATAGTAAAAAAAAATTTTTGAATTTTTAATTACAATATGATAAAATCAAAGTATTTTACTAAAATAATATTGTGTCTAGTATCGACATTTTTAATCTGGCTTTTCAAAATCATGCTATTCAAACATATTGTTACATATTTTTTACATATTTATACATACCCAGTTTATTGTTTTACAAATTTATACATATATCAACAGAAATCCCAAATATACCACTGAAAAAAAAAAATAATTCGGAAATTGAAATAAGGTCGTTTGGTAAGGTTTATCAAATCAAATATATAGCATTTTTACGTACCTATATTTCTTTTAAGATTCGACTTTATTATTCCTGGGGCAATATTTCCGGGTTCCGATATTTCCTCTCAAAATTTTCTAAAACATAGTTCCTTTACAAAATAGATATGATATGGTTACCGATTAATATAATTGTTTCTTATAGATGTCAGGTTTCTTATAGATGTCAGATCAAGGTTACTTTTAAAGTTTGTAAAGAAAATAATCGAAAAATATGTTATATCTATAATAAAATTTATTTAAACCAAAAAAAAGTGACTTAAATTATGAAAAATTACTATAAACTATGAAGAATTTATATCTCTATATTATAATTTGATCATAAAAGATATTGTGTCCTGTATAAAATTAGATTTTTTTTTTTTTTAAAGAAATTTGAAATACAAATAATTGTTGTTCATATTATCCTTAAAAATATCCTATATTTTTCTTATAAATTAAAAATAATTTCGTACAATTATTTAAATATAACAATTAAATTAAAAGCATTTTTATTATAAAACAAATATATTTAAATTATCATTTGCGTAATAAACAGATTTTAAAAACAAAAAAAAAAAGCAAAATCATTTTATGTCTCGTCATCTTTGTAAACATTTTAAATTCAATGTTTTTTTTTTTATTTATATTTTATAGTTTTTTTTTTTAAAGATTTTCTCTTATTTTAATTTATAATAAAAATGGCTGTATTTATTTCAGTTCATTATATCTTTATCAAATAAAATATAGAGTATCTTTTTACCTATAATAGGTACCTATTTCTTTTTAGATTGTCAAAAAATATTTGACATTTTTAATTTATAATTAACGGTATATCATAAAAATCAGTAATTTTTGTTTTTTTGTTATATTTTATTGTTCAGAATCTTAATTTCAACGTTCTGGTTATTAAAATGGAATGATAAAAATTTTATAAATTAGTATATTTGTGTATGTATATACTTATAATATAATATGTAGGTATGTATATATTGTATATGCATTGGATTTTTTTCTTCATTCTGAAAATTATTGATAAGGCAGCCAAAAATTGTCAAAATGTGACAACATTATTCTTTATGGCCTATCCATTATTTTATGTAATGTCTTGTTTTTTTTGTTGTCTTTTATAAGAGTATAGGCGGTGGATGTATGTCATCATTTTTAACACAAAAGAATATTTACCATATAAACTACTTAGAAAAATACATAAGACTATATAGGTATATACCTATTAATATTATATAATTGTACTATGTATATCAGTTTACCATTAACATGCTTTTGTCATTTAATTTTTACACAAAAAAAAACCAAAATGATACTGAAAAAAAAAGAACAAACAGAACTAAACCAAAAAAAAATAAAATAAAATAGAAATTGTTAAGATCCAGCAAATTGAGTTTTCATTTATATATTTAAAAGAAAATAGAAAAACAAATAAAATATCACATTTTTCTTAATAATGAGATCCTATTATAAACAGGGTGATTTAAATATTTTATAATTAATATTGAATTTTTAATAAAATATTTGATTATCATTAAAACCAAAAATGGAAAGAAACTAAAGAGCAACTTATTAAAACTTCCTACTGCTAGACTAGACTATTATATAAAAAATTATAAGGCAATCACTCTAGTGAAAAGAATTTTACTTACATAATCTACAATAAATACAAAATTTTATTCTTTACAATTTTTGGGATTAAGTTTAAATTCTTACACAAAAAATTACCAACATTTAAATTAAAATATGAATTTATTAAATTTAACTTTTGTTTCTATATTACATAGTAGCAATTGCTAAAGTCTTCAGTAAGCATTTATAATGTTGAATTGTCTAGTAGTCAACTTCCAAATTTTAAATGTTTTAGTTGGTCGTATAGGCCCTGTTTACACTTATCAACAGTTGTTGTTAAAACTGCTTAAAAGCTGTTAGCGTTTACACTATGTTATCAGTTGCAGTTGCAACTTTATATATTGTATGCGTTAAACGCAACCCTTAAATTTTTTTTTCTTGAAGGGTAAGCATCGGGTTATTTATTTTTGTTTTAAGGGCGTCAACGTCAAAGATAAAAATTACATTTTTTGACAAGATATAATTTTTTATATTATGTATTGATGACTTGCAATTCTGGTAAAGCTGCTAAGTTTTGGTTAACAAATATTATAACAATTTTTTGGGATGTTAAATGGGTTTTCGTCGATTTTTTTCGTTTTCAAGCTTTTTAGTTTTTGTACGAAAAGTGAGGAAATCGAAAGGAAAGAAAAAGAATAAATTGCAACTGATTATTGTAACACAGTGTGAACCGAAGGATATGTAAACATTTAGAGAATCTTACGTCCATTTGTTTAATAAACAAGTGAAAATATACTATATAGTACTATACATTGTTTAGAAAAGTAAAATTCTAAACTGGAACCATTATATAGAAAATTATAAGAGATTAAATCAAAAAATACAATTACATTTTTTTATTTTTTATTTTTTATTTTTATTTCTCTTAAAACTATTTTATTTTTAATTTATTATTTTCTTAAAATTTTAATTTGTATTTTTTTTTTTTTGTAAGAAAATACAGATAAAAATATCCTTAGAGATCTTGTTTTTAATTGTTGAACCTGTAAATAAAATTTTACTATGTATACTGCAATATTTTTAAATAACCAGCTTTAATATAAAATTTCAATTCAAAAATTGCTATTGAAAATTTCGAGTCTTTCTTTTGGCGTTGCCTACTTTTAAAAATCTGAATTCGTTTCTTATCTTAGTTTTATTTTTGATTAATTTTCGATTAAAAACTTAAGCAAGCTCTGTAACATCCAATGGCAAAGTAAGAATCTTATTTCCTAGAAAAAAAAAAAAAAAATGTTAACACCATGTAATACATATACGATTATATTCAGTTAAAACGAAGTTTTTATAATATTCTTTCCTCCCTCGAGAAAAAAGGATTTTTTTTTTTTCGATTATTGTTTCTTACTTTTATTTTGTTTCAAAATTTTTATTACAGCTTTTTAATGAATTAAAATAAAAAAAAAACATAACTCTTAGATTCATCATCGTGATTCTTTTCTTACAAAAAATATAAGTGACAATGCCTACAAAAAAAAAAAAAAAAAAAAATTTAAAACAAAAATTAGTTGTTTGACAATATCAGTTAGAGTCAGAGTCGGTCTTAAAAAATGAATTCGCCTATTTTAACTTTTGTATATATTTTTTTCTTATCCTTCCATTTTTGTTTTTTGTTATTTACTTACATTTTTTTTTTTTTAAGTTTATTATCGAAAAATATATATATATAATAAACACATAAAGTATAATTTATTTTATTTATTTATTTTTTCTTCTTTTTTTTTTTTCGTCTATTTCTCTATTAAACATTTTATTATTCTCTTATTTTTATAAAATTATTTTATTCTATTTTCTGATCATTTTTATTTTTTCTTTTATATTTTTCTTACCTTTTGATATAATAAATTTATAAAAGCTTGAAAATCGTATAAAACATAGAGCCATTTTCATTGTCAGAATATAGAAAATAAATAAAAATAAAAGAAAACGAAAGTGAAGCCGTATATAAATTTTTGTCATTAATCAAATTAATGTTTTACCAAAGTGTAAAAAAAAAACAAAAAAAAACCGTAATAGTATAGTAAAAAAAAAAAAAAAAATTATAACAAAATGAAAAATATATAATAGAAATAATATTTAAAAAGAAATCATTCGCAATGTTTATTATCACAACTTAAACACAAGTCATTATACTATTTATTATATACGAGTATTAAAGTGGTGGCAAATAAATACAAGATTAAAGTATCTATATATGAAGCAATGAAAGAAATCCTTTTGTGTATCACACATTGTTAAATAAATAAAAAAATAATATATAATAATCCATAGCTGTTTTTTAAAGGTTAAAACTAATACTTTTTTTTTTATCCTAAAACTTATTGTTCTATATACTTATGTATATAAATAGGTTCTTAAACAGGATACAATTCGTAAATTTTTAACAAATGATATCCTAATGGAATTTTACAGTTGGAACAAGGAAATATTATTAACTAAATGTATGAATATATGAATTTATATCTGAAATGGTAAAATTACTTTTCATCATCAGATGGCGTGTAATAGAGAAAAATTATATTTCAAATTAATTCTAAAACAAAATAAAAAATAAAAATTCCAAAATAATTATAGGTAATCAAGGGTTAGTGAAAATATTAGTTACTGGGTTGCAAAATAAATATTATGCATTTTTGTACCAACGCTCTTAACAAAATTTTGATTTCAAATCTTGCACTACTTATGATTTTTTATTTCTGTTTAAAATCTAACAAAAGATGTCGCTTATTGTTGTTTTGTTTATTTAAAAATTAGAAATTTTAATTTTTATCGTTTATTATTAAAAAAAGAAATTTTATGAAATAGTTATACATACCTATTAATTACAAAAAAAAAATCGATATTTTACTTTAATAAGAAGGTTTCCACTTTAATTGCAAGTATTTTCTTTTTAAATACAAGTATTTCCGTTTTAAAGATAAGGTTTCCTTCTAGCAAGTATTCCCTTCTCAAATGCAAGTTCTTGTATTTGTTTTAAGTAATTAATTAATTACTCCTTGATTCTTTCAAACAGATTGCAAAGATTTTTTTTTATTTTTTTATAGGTTGCTAAGTTTAAAGTATTTAAATTATTTATTAAATTTCTTTAAAGGTTATTAGTTTTTTTTAAAGTTTTGTTTTTAGAATTTTTTAAGATAGATATACCTAATGATTGATTTTGTTAATAGTTTATATTTAATAACTTTACAGCGTAACAAAACCTATGCATAGATGCAAAAGCGGAAAGTTGTGTTTATACTTTTGTCACATTCTGCGTAATTATAAAAATATTAACTAAAAGAAAAGCCAGTTTAAATAAAACTATTTTTATAATATAAGATACGAGAACAGTTTCTTACTTAACAAGAGAAAGTGCAGTAGAGTAAACTGTGTCAACTCTGGGATACCCGTATGAACGTAATATACCCTGTTTCTTTAAAACTTGATCATCTTTTAAAAGCTTTTATATGTTTTACTACAGATGTTAACTACAGAAATATATTTATGTAAATTGTGGAGTAGTATGACAGCTACCCGAATCTATTGCACAAGCACAACCAAATTTTACAGAAGTTGTTGCCATAACACTTGATCATCATTTATAAGATTTTAGATGCCTAGCTTCATTAAGTTCCGAGAAATGCAATAAACCTGAACCGACTACTTTAGACCAATCAAATTTTACAAAAGTTTTTGGCATGTAACTCGACAACTTTTCACCAAATTTCAGAGACCTAGCTTGAATAGACACTGAGCTATTTACATTTAAAGAAATAAGTTGTATGGCAGGTAGTTGAACTCGGCGGCCGCAAATGCTGGATTCAAATAGCATAACTAACAATTTTGCAAAAATGACGTGAAAAAAATTTCAGCATCCTAGCTCCTTTATTTTTTGAGTTATCGTGCGGACGGACGGACTGACGTACATGGCTTAATCGACTCAGAATTCGATTCCGAGTCGATCCATACCTTTGACACTATATCTAGCTCGACTCCTTTAAGGTGTCACAAACGTAATGGCAAATTTATTATACCCTTGAACATAGTTCATACGGGTATAAAAATAATTAATCTTCATCAAATTTGATTAAAATTATGTGCTTTTATCTTTAGTTTTTCATTTTTGTTATTTACAAAGCTTTGAATATGATTTCGTAACTTGCATTTGAAAAGGAAAACTTGTATTTGACAAAAAGAATACTTGCAATTGAAGTAGAAATCCTTCTTATTAAAGAAAGGGTATATGTTTTTACTATGCAGATACAAAATAAATTATTTTTAAATTGCATCCGAAATTAAATTTGATAGTCAAAAAAAGAAATTTGAAAATATGCAATGGTTTTGCTAAAATTTGCAAAAGGGTTTTAAACTTTTTTATACATGAAAACAAGAACACAATTTCCAGTTTTTAATTTTCATTTTATTTATTTATTAACTTCAAATATATTTACATTTTTTAAAATTTGGTACCTTATTTGAATACTACAGATTTCGGACTGTTAACTTAAATCTATACAGCTGCAAAATGTATACTTTTAATCTTAAAAATTTCTGGGAAAATTGGGAAAAACCTTAGTGCGTTTTTTTTTAACTAAAACTTAAAACTAGTTGATTGATTAATGTTTTAGACGAGCTATTGTTTCAGAAATTAAGGGAATTTTGGTGGTATCAATCTTCTCGATGAAAAATTAAACGGAAGATTAAGCATCAGTTTTAAAATTTTAATTTTAGCATTTTGTAGTTTTTTTTTATATGACTAACTGAAATATTGTGAAATAATGAACAGGGATATAGTGAATAATTGGTAGAAATACTAATTTTGCACTTTAACTGTCATAATTTATTTTTAAATATGTTAAGGCAAAATTTAGCAATTTTGCAAAACTATTATATAGTGTACTAATTCGTTAATACCCCTATTATTTCAATTTTGAAACCGAAATCTATTTCGAACTCTAGTCAATTTCAAACTATCTTATTTTTTTCTAAAAGAGGGGGGAATCTTCCAAAACCACCAAGAATTTCGCTTATGTAGTGTCAGATTCTTTACATCGCGTTAAATTAAAATTTTTGACATTCTGCTAGAACCTATATATTTTTACACAAGGTCACTCATTTAAAAGTGGTTAAGTATCTAATATGGAAAAATTGATTGAAAGAAGTGAATACAAAATAATTAAGTTCGTCGTTACCTAAAATTTTATATAGGGAAATAAAAAAATATTTGAATATTTTTTTAAGGATTAGGTAAACTTAGCGATCGTGTAATTTATTTAGTGCTAATTATGTATTTAAAATAGATACATATGTATATAAAATGTGTACATACAACATTTAATGAAAAAATAGGAACTTTTATAAATAATAACTATATAATATTGATGTATATAGTTATATAATATTGTAGTATTAATTATATAAAAAACAAAAAAAAGTTTATAATAAAGTTAATTAATTATTATTTCGTTTTTTAGGAATATGCACCAATGCATAATTTCAAGTCAACATGTCAATATCATTTTTAAAAAGTACAGTATTTTAGAAATGCTTTTTTTATCTATCAATTCTATTTTATTTAACAAAAAAAGATTTTTGTATTGTTTTTGAGAATTTTTGTTTCTGTTTAGATTGAAAGCAAAAACGCCTTTCCATTTCAATTTTTATTTTCTTTTTTTTAGTACAAAAAAAAGTTTGGAAAAATTAATCTATTAGTTCCACTCAGTCGGTTCGTCTGTTTACAAAACTTCTACATTGTTAAAGATAGAGAAAAAAAATTTTAACCTCATAAGTAGGTCTCATAAAAAAATTAATGTTGCAGAACAACTTTTTCATGTAGCTCCACCCATTACGAATCTACAGCCCTGCAAACTTTGAAAAAATCCCATTTTTAGCACATTTAATTTTTAAAAAATATGCTTATTAGTTTCACTCTGTCCGTCTGAGTTTGAAAACGTTTGAAATTTTAACTGCGATTAGGCATCGCCAAAAATCTAATTTTGTAGAACAACTTTTTTCTGTAGCCGCATCAATTACGGAGCAGTACAAAGTTCAAAACAGCCCTATATTTAAATTGTTATAATTCTAAATTAATATCAAAATTATACAATTTTTTTTTAATTTACGAGTAGTATTTAAATTTACCGTTATGTGATGATTTTGCACAATTTTTCTACTTTCATAAATCCGGTGCGCTTTTAGATAGGAACTTAAAATTTTAAAACAAAAAAGAACTTTTAGAATTAATATAAGTTTCTTCAGAAATTTTTTTGGACCATCTCCTATTTAAGAGCTATTACGGTTCAAAAATTGAAAATTTGCTATTTTTAAACACCTGTACACAATTTTCTTCGGCAAGACATAAAAATTAAAGCTCCAGTAATATATTTTTACGTGGGTTTACGGTTTCTTTTAATTATGTTGGGTTCCAAAGTAAATATTCCAAAGTAAAAAAATAGCTCCTCAAAATTGCAAAAAAGCCCTATTTTCAGATGTATATATCTCAGGCTCTGCGTAGTAGTTTTACAATATAGAAAATTGGCAGAATTATGCAAGATTTTGTAATTTACTATTTAAATTTACTGTTATGTGAAAAGCAAATTTTGCATGATATTTCTTTTTTTCATAACTCCGGCACGCTGTTAAATAGGAACTTGAATTTTAGAGAAAAAAAAGAACTTTTGAATATATTTTTACGTCTGTTAACTTTTTTTCTTAGTTATATAGAGTTCCGTGCACACGCATTTCCTTAAAATTGAAAAAAAGTCCGTATCTACAGCTCCTCAAATTTTCAAATTTTAGTGCAAGTCACAATTCTAAACAGTTTGCTTTGTCTTTTGGTAATATGGGCTTTTAAAAATCATTGGTTTATTTTCTGCCTTGTTAGCACATTTCCAAAAAAATTTTGAAAAAATGTGCTTATTAGTTTCACTCTGTCCGTCCGTCCGTCCGTCCGTCTGTTTACAAAACTTCTACACCGTTAAAGATAGAGAAAAAAAATTTTAACCATAGGTAGGTCTCATAAAAAAAATAATTTTGTGGAACAACTTTTTCATGTAGCCCCCCTCATTACGGAGCTACACCCCCTCAAACTTTGAAAAAGCCCTATTTTTAAATGCATATATTTTATGTTCTGCTTAAGATTTTTTCAATCTGAAAACGTCATTCGACAGGTATTTCTTTTATCTTTGTAAATTGATATCAAAATTATACAATATTTTTAAATTTAGTATTTAAATTTACCGTTATGTGAAAACCAAATTTTGCATGATTTTTCTACTTTCATAACTCCGGCACGCTTCTAGATAGAAGCTTGAAATTTTGAGACAAGAAAGAACTTTTAGAATTAGTATAAGTTTGCTCAGAAAATTTTTTCGGACCACCCCCTGTTTATGAGCTATTAGGGCTTAAAAATAGAAAATTTGATATTTTTAAACACCTGTAACTTAGGAACCTGCACACATTTTACTTCTGCAAGATCTAAAAATTAAAGCTACAATAATATATTTTTACGTGTGTGAAAGGTTTATTTTAGTTGTAAAGGGTTCCAAAGTTGCAGCTCTTCAAAATTGTTAAAAAGCCCCATTTTCAGATGTATATATCTCGGGCTCTGCGTAATAGTTTTGCAATCTAAAACCGGCAGAAGATCGAAAATTTTATTATCTATATAAAACAATATCAAAATTATGTAATATTTTGTAATTTACGATTTAAATTTACCGTTATGTGAAAACCACATTTTGCATGAAATTTCTTTTTTCATAACTCCGGCACCCCTTTAGATAGGAACCTGAAATTTTGAGACAAGAAAGAACTTTTAGAATTAGTATAAGTTTCCTCAGAAAATTTTTTGGTAACGCCCCCTCTTTAAGAGTTATTACGCCTCAAAAATTTAAAATTTGCTATTTTTAGACACCTATAACTTAGGCACCTGTAAAAATTTTTCTTCGGCAATACATGAAAATTAAAGCTACAATAATATATTTTTACGTGTGTGAAAGGTTTATTTTAATTGTAAAGGGTTCCAAAGCTGCAGCTCTTCAAAATTGTAAAAAAGCCCCATTTTCAGATGTATATATCTCGGGCTTTGCGTAATAGTTTTGCAATCTAAAACCGCCAGAAGATCGAAAATTTTATTATCTATATAAAACAATATCAAAATTATGTAATATTTTGTAATTTACTATTTAAATTTACCGTTATGTGAAAACCACATTTTGCATGAAATTTCTTTTTTCATAACTCCGGCACCCCTTTAGATAGGAACCTGAAATTTTGAGACAAGAAAGAACTTTTAGAATTAGTATAAGTTTTCTCAGAAAATTTTTTGGTAACGCCCCCTCTTTAAGAGTTATTACGCCTCAAAAATTGAAAATTTGCTATTTTTAAACACCTGTAACTTAGGCACCTGTAAAAATTTTTCTTCGGCAAGACATAAAAATTAAAGCTTCAATAATATATTTTTACGTGTGTTAACAGCTTTTCTTAGTTATATAGGATTCCGGACTTACGGCCCCTCAAAATCTCAAAAATGTCCTATTTTCAAGTTTTTTCTTATTACATGAAATTTTCAAATTTTTGTGTAAGTCACACTTCTAAACAGTTTGTATTAAGTTTTGGAAATGTGCGCTTTTAAAAACCGTTGGTTTACATTCTACCTTGTTTTTTTATTGAGATCGGATGTAATTTTTTTTTTATTCAAAATAAATTGAGCGTAATAATATTGGCTGTATTTTCTAAATATATTATAAAATCATTCTGAATAGATCACATTTGAACATATTTACCTAAATCTTTCATCAATATTGTTCTAGTTAAGGAGATTGTACTATACTTACTTATATATACATACATACATAATATGTATAAGTATTATATTCGATACAGTAACTTTAGTTCAACAGTATGTACGTATAACATATCCAACAGAATGTCTTTAAAACTCAATATAAAATATAAAATACAGTATTAATAATATATTTTTTTAAGAAATTTATTTTTCTAAACTTTTTATAGAATTTTTGCACTGAGTTTTACAAAACAAAAAAAAAAATTATAAATAAATTCGAATATAAATCATTAGAGTGAAAAAAAAAAGTGAAATTGCAATGAAACTGAAAGATATTGTCCCAGATTGAATTGTTCTTCTATTTTTTTTTTTTATACATTTTAATCCCTGAATGAACGAGTATTATTACATTTTTTTTTTTGTTATTTTTGTGATTTATCTTTTTATTATTCTTTTTCTTTTTCTAACTAAGTATCTTTAGATTTAGAATTTGTCTCTCGTTTTATTCCTTCTTTGTCCCAACATTTTATTGTTTTTTTTTTTGTTTTTTTTTTTTTTTTGGAAATTGAATTCATGGAAAGTGTCGCTTCATAGTTATGCATACAAAATTGTTTTTTTAAAAAATAGGATGAATCCTTTCTGTTTTTAGTTTGCTCATGTTTTTTTTTTTGAACAGCGAACACTTAAAGAAGACATTTGACAACTAAAAATATATAAAAAAAAAAAGAAAAAGGAGAAAAGACAATATAAAACAATAGGTTTTCAATTGAATCAAATATTTTGAAATAAAAATTTATGTATTGAATTATTTTTATACATTTTTTTTGTTTTTTAATCCATATTGTAAATCTATAACAAAATCGCTGACTTTTTAACAATGTTTGGTGAAAGCTGATTCACTCAGATTCAAATGATTAATTGTTTTTTCAATTTATTTATTTTTTTTTTTAATTTCGATTAGTTTTCTATTGTTTTTTTTTTTTTATTGAATTATATTGTTAAAAGAAAAACTTTTTGAATATTATTGAAATTTTATTTACTATAATAATAATTAAAAGAATTATTTAAGATTTTTTTAATCCTAGCAGTTTTTAAAAATACATGTACTTTTTAGCTATATTGTAACTTTATCCAGAAAATTAAATATTTTTCTATAGAATATTTATATCCAAAAAAAAAAAAAAAAATTGTATCTGAAATTTAGAATGGTAATAATTTCGAATATAATTTTAATTTTATTTTTAATTGAAAATAAAATTTAAATATTTTTAATAATAACTGAAGGACATGAAATTTAATAAGATGGGATCTTAAAGTTTTTTTGAACTTTTTATTTAATTTGATACACTAGCATTTTTAACACTGATGTACAGTTTGTTAGTAGCAATGACCGCATCTTATTTGTTTATTGTAAGGAATTTCTAAATTATATGATGACGAATATTTGTGCTTTTGATAAGCTTTTTAATTTCTGATATTGCTTCTCCTGCTCTTGATATAAAATTAGTTGCGTTGCATTTTGAAGTTTTAAATCAATTTAAGAAATTGCACGCGATCCTTCAGCTTTAGTAACAAGGCAATGATCTGACAAGCATTTACAATTGCAAATTGAATTTACTCATAATGGCCACCACCACTTTTTTCAACGGATGGTAACTCAACTCCGCAGTTCGATACTACATTATCATGTAAGTTGACTTCCACTTATATGTTTGTTATAATCATTGATAACTTGTGGTTTTGTGTAACTATAATTGAATAACGAAAAATTGAAACATTTGGATCACCTGCAACAAAGTTTGGCATCATTATAACTTGAGGAAAATGAATATTTTATTATTTTTTTCAAAACAATAATCGTTGTCATGCTTCTTGAGATTGCGACCATATCTTAAGGTTATTATCAGTACCTTTTAGATGATTTGAACTTACTGTGCCAGTAACTCGACATTTTTAATCGTTCATAAAAAAACTAGAAAGAATCTGTACAAAGACCTTAATATTTAATTCTCATATGGTGTACCAAATTAAAGCTTAGGAAATAGCTTTTTGAAACTTTAAACACCTAAAAAAAATATTTAAAAGCAAAATGACACTATGTTTTCTATAAAATTAAAAAAAAATTAACATTTTCAACTTTAAAACATTTTACAACTAAAACTAAGAAAGATAGAGATTTAAACTAGAAAAGATTTATTTGAAAAAGCTTCTTTCTTATGCTTTTAAAAACATTTTTCAGAATGCTTTAATCTTGTTTGTGTAACAGAAGTTATGATTATTTTAATCAAAACAAAGAAAAGTTTACGAAATATCCTTTAAGGCCCCACAGCTCTAAAAGTATTGGGCTCACAATCTTACCCCCATACAAAACTTTTTCCTACACATTATCCCTACACGAAGGTTTATGTGAATGCATTTAATTACGTATCACCCTATATATCTTGCAAATCACCCTATACAGTGTCTTTCAAAGTATTGAATCATTTAGTCATCAAGAGACAAGTTTGTGTTACTTTGTCTACCATTATCCCTTGCACGATGGTTTATGTGCACTTATAATGCACTTACTTATGATTCACACTGTATATCTTGCATCGTTATCCATCAGAAGAAATATTTTCTTCATACTTTCAAACTTATCGTGTGATAAAATTATATTTAAAAAAAAAATAAGCTTAAAAATATTTTTATTTTTACATGAGTTATTAAAGTTAAAATATGGTGTTTCCAAAACGTATTTTTTTTTAATAAACCTCTTATTTATAGATAGCTTTTAATTACACTCTTAAATTTAGCATAACTTAGAAAAAAGTTTACAAAACCAGCATTTTATCTTTATTCTACTAACATTTAAATTAATTTGTAATTTTTCTGTTGGTTTTTTTTTAAGAAATGTTAATTAAATTAGTTTTCAAAATATTATAATATTATTTAATATATAATATTATAATATTATTTTCTTTTATTTTTTTTTATTTCAAAAAAGTTTGTCTTAAAAATCAATATGTTATCTTATTTTCAAAATAAAAACAACTTGTTTCGAAAACGTAACGGCTCTATAAAATGGGTTAAGTTTGTAGCATATTTTTAGGCGAATAATTTAAATTATAATATGTTTTATTTTAGTAAAATATGCGCTAAATTATAAAATATTTATAAAAAAAATAAAGTATTGATTAGTAGAATCAAATAAAATATAATATGTTTTATTCAATTTATATTAACACAATTTAACAAAATATAATCGATTTAACTATTAAAGTATATGATAAAATAATATGTTCTATTCAACTAAATAAATTATTATTATTTACTTTTAAAATGTTCTTGTAACGTGTTACTATCAAGTTATATTATTTTTTTATACCACATTCGAAGAGACAAAAAAAAAAAAAAAAACTTAACTTAGAAACTTAGAAAAGTAAAAAGAAATGATCTTGACTATACATAACTTATTTTCATCATAATATACTAATATATACTTAAATTCCTTCAAACCATATTATATAATAACCTCTATAATATTCTCTGTCAGAATAAAGTATAATAACTCATATTTTTCTTTATTGTAATAACACTTGTATATATATGTGTATACCATTTTCCTTGCCCTTATATTAGTAATTTTTGAATATTCTGTAGTTTGACATTATGACAAAAAAAAAAAAGAAAAAGAAGAAAAGTAAAAATAATAACCACTCAATCCAAAGAAAAAAAAAAAAAAAACAAAACAAAAAAGAGAAGAAAAACAAGGAAAACTAAATTTACCACATTTATTCATATCACAAGTACACACCATAAAATCATTGTCATCAACCATGGATATAAACTTTTTCAAAAATCATATATTCAAGATCGTTACACCATTTTATTTTGTATACGTGTGATATTAAAGAAAATGGCGTTATGTGACAATATATACGACATATCACATATATCCCGAAAAATCACTTCCTGAAAAACTCCCCTATCTCCACAAATTTTTTTTATTTATATTTACAATTTTATTTTTGTTTTTTAAATTTTGTCTTTAAAAAAGAATATTTGTTTCCAATAACATTTTGTTTTTTGATTCGTTTTCCGTCAAAGAAGCTAGAAAATATTATATAATATTAAAAGTAAAAAAAAAAATGAGAGAAAGAAAACTAGTGCAGTATTCACGTGAAAAAAATAATAAAGAGAAAATATTAAAAATGAACAAAAGAATCATAAAAATGTATCAAATTGATCTATGTATCATAAAATATGTACAGTAAACAGATATTAATTTTTTTTTTTTGGGCATATAAATAGGTACGTTAAACAACAGTGCTCCATAATAATACTATTCTGAAAATCCTTTTATAGTTGATGAAATTAATCTTTTTCTTTCAAATTCATATGATTTTGCTGATCGGTTTAGTTTGTCTTAATCATGGCTAAATACTTAAAAAAGAGGTATTATTATAGCGGAATAAAAAGCAAAAGTCATGTAGAGGGATGGGGCGATATTAATTTCAAGAATCGAAATTGATAGCTAAGCTGCCTTTAGTTCAGAATTGACGTACTTACAATTCACGATAGAAAAAATATTTTCTTTTCTCGCAACGATAAATTAAATATTTTGATATGCATGATACGTGATAATATGTTTTTATAACGGTAACGCTGGAGATTTTTCTAGATTTTAAAAGAAATTTTTTATAAATTTTCTAATTAAAAAATTTTCGAAATTCAATTTGTCATTTTGTCAATGTGCCTTTAACTGAAAATTTATTTGCTATTTATTTAAAAAATTATCATAAAATTAGTTTTGAGTTTTATTTTATGGTATTTGATTGAACTTTTGTATTCGTCTGCTTTAGATGAAAGATGCAGTGGCTTTTATTAGTGGCTCTAAAAGTTTTTAAAGGTTAAAATCTCGTCAGGACATATCCAAATAAATAATAAAAATGCTTAAAGTAATTAAAAGTGTTATAATCATTTATAGGGTTTGTTCATAAAATCGCCAAGACAAAATCCCCAAAAACAAAATCCCCAAAACTTGGCTAAGAAAAGTCTTTAAAGATCAAAATCCATTCAAATCATATTCAAATAAATAATAAAATGTACAAAATGAATAAAAGTGTTAAGTGATCATATAAAGGGGAAGAAGTTTCGAAATTTTACCTATCCCGTTATTTAAAAATGTGAAAAATAATAATAATAATAATAATAAAAATAAAGTTAGAAATTAATACATAATCCTGATTATTTGTAGGCTTCATATTTTTTTCTTCATATAATATTAGTTGTAATCAATAACTAATCAAAAAATCATACTATAAATTATTTTGAAACGAAAATTTAGTTTAAAATGATACAATGGAAAAATGTTTTTAAAGTACCTATTACTTAAAGCTGAAGATACTTTATTGTTTCTCTAATGTTTTTGTTCTTATTTAACCATCCTCTCCAGAACTAAATCCTGTTCCGTTTTAAAATATTGTAAATACAATTTCACGTTTATTTTTGTTTTGTTTTTGTTTTCTTTTTTGATTTTGATTTTGTATCATACGTTTTTTTTTATTTTATTTTTTGCACCGTTATAAAAAAAGAAACAAAATTTTCGTAAATATTTCAATGACAAGTTATGTAGAAAGAAAAAAATGATGATTTCTCTTTATTTTATTTTTTTGTTTTTTTTTTTTTTATGACAATGTCTATATATTTTTTGAAAAAAAAAAAACATCTTTATACAAATATTTATAAATTTTCTTTTATGTTGTTTTTTAAATATTTTCTTTTTGCACATTACATCGAAGAAAGTAAAAAGGATGACATTAAGAGTTCTTCTGACATTCTG
The DNA here is from genome assembly GCA_947095535.1 of Poecilobothrus nobilitatus. NCBI lineage: Eukaryota > Metazoa > Arthropoda > Insecta > Diptera > Dolichopodidae > Poecilobothrus > Poecilobothrus nobilitatus. The sequence goes on from OX352773.1 coordinate 233,121,409, forward strand.
ATGTATTACTGTAATAAGATGATGTATTGATGAAATTGATGAAAAAGTGAAAGGAAGAACTTCAGCAACATACAAAAAGATAAAAAAAAAAAATACCCAAAATAAATTAAATGTTTTAGGAAATTATTGTGGCATTATTGGGAATATTTTTTTAAAGATTTATCCCAATTTCTTCTTTTTTTTTTAATTTAATTCAAAACCCCTATAAAAATTTAACAATAAAGTTTAGAACTTTATCTTATAAGCAAGCATTGTACAAAAAAAAATTATATTTGAATAGTGTATAAATTTTATGTTATTTTTTTAAAGAAGTTTTTAACCTGTTGTCACTTCTTAGAAATAGAAATAGATTGAATAGAATAGATTTTTGACTTTTTACATACCTATCTATGAATATTTAAAAATTTATAGATTAAAAGCTTAGTACAAAATATTTTCTGAGATTTTGATGGTAAATATTTTGATAAGCATTAGATACAAAAAAAAAAAAAAATAAGTTGACAAAGTTTCTGTCTTCATTTTAATTTCTGTTACCACAAGGTGGTTACTTATATATTCATCTTCCATACAAGTTTCAAAATTATTTTAAAGTTACTGAATTGAATAATTAAAGAGAATTAAATTATCGACCGCTTGTTTGTTAAATCGATGATTTAAATTTGAGGAAAATGAGAGGTGATGAGGATTTCTATCAGCTACCGTTCTACCACCATTCTTCACTGACATTAAATGCATTACATATTCATAATTATAAAATATAATATACATACAAATAACAAACTAATTTACATATAAATAAATAAACAATTTTAATTGATATCTTATAACTATAAAATAAAATTATGCAATAATTAAATACAAATAAAAAGAATTATATCTATTGTAATTTAAACAATATTGCATAAATTGTGTTAACAACTAAGCTCAAATACTGTTTCACTAGCTGTTCACTCTTAGATAGCACCTGATAGTGGAATTATTAATACCTAGATGAGGTTCCACTAATAATTCTCAACGTATTATTTGCACTATTTCAATATAGGTCTTTGCTCCAACATTTGCCACCATATATTACTATTTTCGTAGCATACCAATTCCCTCATATTCAATCACATATCTATGCAAAGCAGACAGCATTTACAAGTGTAATTATTAAACTTATTAGGAAAAACAAAGTTATCCTATTAGAAAGAATTTACTTAATTTTAAATAAAAAAATTTATTAAAAAAATAAATAAAGGTGAAATAAATTACCATAATACCATAAATAAAAGGTAACATAAATAAAACATAAATGGAATTTAGTATCCAAGCCCACATACAATGCAAATTTATAGCAATTCTTCAATATCATAATAATTTATAATGAAAAAAAAAAATTTTATCCAAATGTTTCATAGCATAACATAATAATTATACCCGTACGATAGGATCGGGTATAATAAAATTACTCCTCCGTTTGTAACACCTCGAAATAAGCGAGCTAGATATACCTTCAAAGGTATGGATCGGATCAGAAAAAAATTCTAAGACTTTTGAGCCATGTCCGTCCGTCCGTCCGTCCGTCCGTCCGTCAGCACGCTAACTCAAAAACTAAGAAAGCTAGAATCTTGAATTTACACAAAATATTCTTGGAGTAATTTGTAGGTTCCCTATTTTTTTTTGGTTGAGTTTGGACCAAGCCTTAGGGTAGCTCTCGAACACCTAACTTTTAGATCCCGACATTTTTTTTGAAATAGAGCTATGGAATTTTAACTGCTGATAGATCTCACAAAAATATTAATTTTATTTTTTATAACTTTTTTCTGTAGCCCCACCCGTTACGGAGCTACAGCTCCCCAAAGGTTCAAAAAAGCTCTAGATTTAAATTGTTATAGCACAAGTTGTATAAGGTATATCTTCATTTTGAAAACGCCAAACGATTACTACTTTCATTAGCTTTAAAAGTATATATACAATAAATATATATTTGTGGCATACGGTGTCTTAATTTACCGTTATGCGAAACTCAAATTTTGCAAAATCCTTTAACCCTTCTATCTTCTAAACGGTTAAAGTTGGAAACTTGAAATTTTGACAGAAGTTAGATCTTTGAAAATAAGTATGAGTCATTTCAGAAATTTTTTTGTATCACTCCCCGTTTAGGAGCTGTAAGGGGTCAAAAACTGAAAATTTTTTATTTTTAAACACCTGTAATTTGAACACCTGTTAAAATTTTTTTGAAGTAATACATAAAAATTAAAGCTTCAACATTATACTCTTATTTCTGTTAACAACTTTTTTTAATAATATAGGGTTACTTTATAATTGACGAAAGTGTTACTTGATTTTTTCAAATTTTCTAACAAATTTCTTTAACGAATTTTTTTCATTTTGTTTTACTCGATAATTTGAAATTGTTGAGGATACAATGCGTAGTACAAAAAAATGTAAATAAATAAACAACATAACGGTTGCTTGAAGAATTTTTATTTATATGATATTGATATATATACATACTTATATAATATCATGTTTATTTACATATCGTATATCTCACTAGTGAATGAATGATAAGAGTATATATGTATATTATATAGCGCCGTATTTACATACATATATGTATTTTATTGTACTTATAAGAAATTATTCTGTCAATGGAATAATTAAATATAATATAATATAATATTTAAAATTATATTTACTATTTTGTACTAAGTAAATTTAATATACATTTACCGCTTAGTATTAAATGGTACTATAGAATATTTGAAAAAGTTTTGGATTGATAATCGTTATGTGGAAGGTTAAAATCTGTTCTTAAAGAATGTATAAACATATAGTTTGAATATATGTACAACCCATAATTCTAGAAATTATAAAATTCACCCAAATTATTTTAAAATACTAAAATATTAAAAAAATAATATTGTAAGCAAAGTGACAGGCTGTGAACATACTAACGGTTCGTACGGGTATCTAAGAGTTGACAAAGGCAACTGTATTCTTCCTCGTTTTTAAACAGTTTTAAACTTCAGAAATAACATAATTTTAAATCAGAATTAGATCCTATCATTTATTTTTATTTTATTAAAACTTTTGCGTTGTCAATTGCTCATTTTGAACAACCAATGAAACTTTAAGAACAAATCCTAATATTAAAAGGGTTCACATTTTCCAAAAAGTTTTTCTAATTATTTTTACTCTATCGTCTGTTCGTGTGTTTAAAAAACTTCTACACCGTTAAAGATAAATTAAATCAATTTTAAACATGGATAAATTTGATGAAAAATGAATACTGTGGCATAACTTTCTTAAGTAGTCCTTCGCCTATTACGGAGCTACAAGTCGCCTAAAAGTTACAAAATGCTCTATTTTCAAATGTTAATGCTTAAGTTGTGTTATTTTTCAAAATTCAAATATTCAAACGACAACAAATTATTGAACATTTATTAAAGAATATTAAAATTATATAATTTTTTGTAATTTGACATTTAAAATTACCGTTATGTGCAACCAGAATTTTGATAAATACTGCCGCCTTCGTATTCCGGAATTCAGAACCTTGAAAATTTAAAACAAAAAAAAAAAACTTTGAGAATCAGCATAAGTACTCTGAGAAAAAAGAAAATATTTTTGTACTTCCCCCCGATGAAGAACCATTCGTTGTCAATTATTAACTTAACGTTGTCTTTAACTTAAATGGCTATACAAAATTGTCAGAAATAAGTTATAAAATGAAAGCCTCAATATTATATTTGTATTTCTACATAGGCTTTTCTTAACTTTATAGGTTTTCCCTAAAATTGATGAAAATATTGTATGTTTCTATGAAAAATATGAATGAATGTAATAAAATTCGACTTTTTAATACATTTCCAAAAAAAAATTTGAAAAAATGTGACTATTAGTTTTACTCTGTCCGTTCGTCCATCTATCTGTCCATGCGTCTGTTTACAAAACTTCTACACCGTTAAAGATAAAGAAGAAACATTTTAACCATGGATAGGTCTCATAAAAAAATTAATGTTTTAGAACAACTTTTTCATATAGCCCCATCAATTACGAAGCTGCAGCCTCTTCAACTTGGACAAAACCCTATTTTTAAATGCGTATATCTCATGTTCTGCTTGACATTTTTTCAATCTGAAAACGCCGTTTGGGAGGAATTTTTCTACCTTTATAAATCAATATAAAAATTACACAATTTTTTCTAAATTTAGTATTTAAATTTACAGTTATCTGAAAACTAAATTTAGCATATAATTTTTCTACCTTCATAACTTCGGCACACTTTTAAATAGAGACTTGAAATTTTGAGGTAAGAAGGAACTTTTATTATTATTATAAGTTTTCTCAGACATTTTTTTTTTAACCACCCCCTGTAACTTAGGCACCTGTACACATTTTTCTTCGGCAAGTCATAAAAATTGAAGCTTTGGTAATATATTTTTAAGCGTGTTAAAGGGTTTTCTTATTTATATAGGGTTCCGTACTTACAGCACCTCAAAAGTTTAAAAAAGTCAAATTTTTAAATTTTTTTCTTATATGAAATTTTCAAATTTTGGTGTAAGTCACAATTCAAAACAGTTTGTATTATCTTTTGGAAATTTTGCGATTTTAAAAACCGTTGGTTTATATTCTGCCTTTTTAATTGTCTTTTTCAAAATTTGCGCCTTTTAAAAACTTTTGAAGTTATATTCTACCTTCATTTTGTTTAAAATTAATTTTTAGAACCTTATTTAATTAAAATTGTTTAGAAACCGGAATAAAATCCAGAAGGAAACTTTTTAAATAAAATATTTATTAAAATATTATTAAAAAATATTAAATTTTATTTTCAATATACAGTTTTATCCATTTTGTTGTTTTAATACCTTTAATAAATTTTTAATAAAATAATTTGAATAGAGTTAATAAATTTTTTATTTCTCCATATTAACACAAAACGTGTTACATTTTGCATTTTTTAAATACCTACAAATTTTAAATATTTCATTGATATTAATTAAATTAATTGCAAATAATTAATAAATTATTAATAATAATGATGTATTTATTATATTAATAAATAAAATTTATAGTAAAAAAAAAAAAAATTGGTAATAAATATTGTAACAATAAAATTAAATAAAATAATAGATTTGATACCTACGATTTCCCATATACAACAATGCAAGCAAAGAAATTGTACATTAGTAATATAAATTAATATTAATTTAATATATTTTTATTGGAGATGTAGAAAATTAAAATTTAAAATAATTAAGAAATAATTTTATTTGAACTCAAATTAAATAAATCAAATTAAAAGCAAAATTTGAATAAAATATTGGTATTAAATAAAGTAAGATTCGGATTACTTAATCATTTATAGTTCCTCCAATTTATTATTAGTTTTCCAAATCAAATTACGCTTCTATTTTGAAATTTGTACCCTTATGTAATCCTTCTATAGGTGAAATTGCCAAAAAAGCAAACCAATCTTAATCTACCCAAACTTGATTACCATTTTCTTTAATTTAATTTCAATGATTTTTGCCAAATCAATTCTTCAATCAATATTTCAACTTTCGGATTTATAATTTTTATAATTTCTAGATATAGATTTAGATTTAGAAATTTTTTATTAATAATAATATAAAAATATTACAATATGTTTATTACGGATCCATGTTTCTATACTTCTTTCGTTCGAATTGATTTTATCCGAGTCTAAACTTATCTATTTATATTTTTTTTTTCCTCATACAGAAATAATTGTGTTTAACTGCTGTTGAGATCATTTATTTCCAAAAATTCTAATAAATAGTTAAATATTATATATTATACAAGTCTATCATATCCTTAGATTTTTTTGTTGTTTTTATTTCACTTACCACCAAATACATTTTATATCTAATGAGTAAATGAAAATGTTGTTGACAAAAATATAGATATAATCTAAAAAAATTACATCTTCCTTTTCCTTAAAATTTTTTCCGATTTTCTTACTTCGAATATCCATTTATTTTAAAAAATCATGTATCTATATATCGAAAAAAAAAAATGTATCTTAATAATGTAAATAGGAAAAAAAAAAAAAAAAGTTTAACAAATATATCTTATGTTTCTTGTTTTTTACTTAAAATTTGTATTTAAATCTGTAAGATAAAAAAAAAAATTTAAATGAAAATCAATAAATTTTCTAAAATGTTACAATAAGGATTATCAAAGGATTCTATTTAAAAAAGAAAGTATTAAAAAATTGTTACATATTGAAACAATTATTTTATTCGGATTAAAAAAGATCAAAAAATAATGTGGCAATTTAAAATGGTTTTTTTTTTTTCTTTTACTTTATAATGTATAAAAAAATTGAAGAAAAAAAAATCTTTTACATAATTGAAATTCAATTTTTAAGTACCTATAGTATTTAATCTTTTTTATAAAAATTTTCTATAAAAAAAAAAGATACCTATACAAATTTACATATTACTTAACAAACTATTATTTATTATATTTAAAATTAAAATTATTATAATTAAAATTTAAAATAAAAGGTATAAAAAAAATATTTTTAAAATAAGAATGTGGATAAAAAAAAAAAATATTACTCAAAAGAATGGTTGTTTTGTTTTTCTTTTCAAGTCCTTCATATTTCATAATATCACACATACGATAGGATTTTTTTAGGATACTGCTACAACTTTAATTTTATTATATGTATTAATATTGTTGGACATTCAGCCAATGATGTACTGGTTAAGGCACGAAAAGTCTAAGATCCAAACGCCGGTTCGATCATATAGATTAATAAAAAAAAATTGTTGTTTAACTCACTAAAGAGGTTTTTTTCTATTTAAGCAGTTGCTTAAGAAATTGCATTAGGTTTAGTAATTATTAAAAAAATGGAAATATTATTCTCACTGTTTATTTTTTGGTGTTTGGTGTTTGGACATGTATGAAGAATACAGTGTGTACAAATGCATTCTTTACATTCGTATACTTAAAATATGAATAGGTACTTAAAAGTTAAACTACAATCTGAATATTCTCCAATACACGTTATAGATATGTTTCGAAAATCCTCAGGTTGCGAATGTGAGAATGTTAAGATTAACATAACCATTAAGTGCGCTTTAAGTGTCCAAACAATGATCGTTTTGCTAATATACAATATATCATCTATTAGCTGCTTTTATATCAATTAGAGATAATCACATAATTCTAGAGTTAAAAGAATAAAATATAAGTTAAAATTTTTAAAAATTTAAAGTCTTTCAACTTTAAAAACTTTGGATAAAATTTTTATAAATAAATTTAAATTTCTACATTTTGCATTTTATCTCTTTTTAATCAATTTCCTTTTTTTTTTCTACAGAGAAATTTTAGACATTGACGAAGTATTACTTAAAAATAAATTTAAGAAAAAAGATTGTTGGAACTATCAAATTAATTCATTTTATATTGAATTATATTTCACTCTTTCTTATATAAGTAGTAATCAATCTTAGTTTTTTTTTTTAAATGTTCATATAATATTAATAAAAAAAAGGTATCAAAAGAAAAAAGAAATAGTTAGAGAAAATTAAATAAAATAAGTTTTTAAAAGAGTTGTAATATTTGACCTTGAAATTAAGGGTTTAAAGGAAGAAAAATTATTAAAAAAAAAGGAAAAAAATATTATTCATTTAAAACAAAAAAACAACTAAAGGATAGAAAAGATATTTTATAAAGTCCTTTTTTATTTAAATCAAACATTTTTATTCTCTTACTATACATTAAAAAAATGTTTGTTATAAAAATTATTTTCTTTAGGTATTCTTACTTTAATTTTACGAAAAAAAAATTTCAAGTATAATAGATAAAAATATGTAAAAACAAATTTAAATCATTGATCTGAAAGCTGAATTTAACTAACATAAAAAGAATATAATTTTTAAGGATTCTTTACCTTGAATAAATTATAAAATTAAATACGCCAACCAACTAATAATAATTTTAATATTTCCAAGTAGCTATAAGGATTTAAACATGTTTGCCGAATACCTATTATTAATACTTAAATTTTGAAAAAAGAAACGGTTAAAAAACTTTCGTCTCTTTCTAAAAATTCAATTTTCGACAATTCCGACGAGTTCTTTCCAAATGCTGTAGTTAGGATATTTATTTATATATACTTAATCTTTCAGCTTGTATATCAATCAGACTGAAAAAATAGCCCTGAAAAAATACCAACCAATTATCTTATTTCAGGTGTAGGAAAAGAGAATGCACACTTGGATCGTTTTGAACTCAAACACGGCAATATCGTTTTGATTACCTTTCAAGTTCTACTTGCAATCTACAATATACACACTCAAAGAAATTTTCATTAATGTTGATTTTGAGGGTTTTGTATTCGTATGCGTGGATAGATGAAGTATTTTCAATGATTAGCATATAAGATCTAGTTCTTGTTTTGCTAACTCATCATCTGCCTCTCTTTCAGTGTTTCTCTCGTACGCTGGAATCGAAATCAAGTTGAGAGTATTCTGTACTGATAATTTTTTGAATATATTGCGACAGCTCTCTACCACCTTAGATTTAATAACTCTCACTGTTAAGGATTTGATTGCCACTGGACTATCATTTAAAAAAAGGTAATCTGAAGTTATCACATACTTTTTTTTTGGAATTGAAGCCACTATAATCACTATGACGAACGAAATAGCATTAATCTCTTAACAATGTGAAAATTAAATATTTATAATAAAATCATTAATCTCTACATTTTTTTTTAAATTTATTTACTCAGGGTGATATAATAAAAGTATGGTAGCTTATCAAGGATTCCAAATTTTATATAATAAAACAGTTTCATAGGGTTTTTTCATATAATAGGGTATATTTTTGAAAGAAAGGACGCACTTATTATATACTTTTATATTAACTCGTCGGTGTCGGTTTATTTATTTATTTATTTTTATTTTATATTATATGCTTTTATATTAACTCGTCGCTGTCGGTTTATTTATTTATTTGTCATTCTGTCACGCTTTTTATTATCTTCGTAATCTGTTAGCAACATTTGTAAGTGTTGTATGGTGCAGAGGAAAGTGTACAGGTTTCAAAAGCGGTGGTCAACTGTTCGAATCCAGTTCACAGGCAACTTTTTTTTTTTTAAGTATCTATTCATCAACATTTTTTGAATAAAATATGTATATATTTTGTATATATCAATTTGAAACTTAAATTTTTATCTCTAAATTCATGCATACAATACACACGCAATATATTTTTGATCTTTTCTCCTATAATAGTATATTTTTATGTATGTTGCTAAATTATTTTGTTTACAACATTTGTTTAGTATTTAAATCAAAATATTTGCTGTCAACATTCTTTAATGCATATTGAATATTATTTTGTTTACAACATTTGTTTAGTATTTAAATCAAAATATTTGCTGTCAACATTCTTTAATCTTCTATAATATAATACATAAGATGTTGGCGAGACCTTGCCAACATGTAAAAAAAAATATTTTATATCTATAATAAAACACTCACACTGAATGTAAACTAAACTGGCAATGATGATATTTCTGTATATTTATTTAATAATTTAAAATTTTATTACCAGAGACACGAATCTTTAACTCAAAGTATTATCAAGAGACGCAAACCGTTAATTAAAAATATAAATAAATTTAGTAAATATTATTACCAGAGACTAAATTTTCCACTAGAATTATTGTCAGAGACACAAACCGTCCATTAAAAGTGAGTACAGTCAAAAAAGGAAAAGTACATGCTTACTTAAAAAACACATTTTCAATCAAAATAAATTCAGCAAATTTTTAATTTGTAAATTTCACCGCCACATCCATTATGAACTAGTCGCAGCGGTAAATTAAAAATAAATTATTAATCTTCTGTTGGCGTTTTCAATCTTTGTTTTGGAAAAAAAAAATAAAAATAGGTACTCTTAATAAAATTAAAGCGCCTGAAAGTGAAAGCGAGCAAAGTTTATAGTAAACCTCATATTTATTAGAAAAAAATAATAGGCCGATTTTATTCTTGATTTTGTTTTCATTAGTATAAAAGCTGGTGCTTCGTAACAGACTTTAAAATAGTTTTGTTTATTTAGGTTGAAATTTAGATTTTTAAGCTAAATTTTCGGTACAACTGGTATAACATAAAATATTCGAAATTTTTTTATTAATATAAAATTAGGCAGACTTAAATAATTATATTTCATAACAGAAGTCTGGAACTTACCAAATATTATAGAAATGGATATTTTTCTTAAAAAAAAAAAAAACTAACATAGAAAATATCATTTAGAAGCTTTCTCTCACAAAAGATTCATAATTTTCTACTAATTTATTATTAGACCATTAATAATATTGTTAGCCATGGAAAAAAATAAGATTTGTTAATCAGATCAGATAATATAATACCTGAAATTAATGATTGAATTTCTGATAATATACACAATATAATGATTATACCTGGTTTAATTCACAAAGATAAAAAAATTTTGTAAATGCATAAAATATATGAATGATCATTTTTACATTTTACACCAGATTTTACAGAAGATTCTGGTTTTCGCTAAATTCTTTTAGCTATGACACAAATCAAATATTTCTGTGCTTTAAGATTTTTAAAACTAGCCAGTTTTAGCTGGCCCGTTTGAAAAAAAATTAGTACAAATTTTTGTATGAATTTGTACATCTCTATGTAGTCTCTGATAATACCAATTCACACAAGATATTAAATATCATATAGATATTAATACCAGACACACAAGATGTAAAAAAAAATATTTTATTTCTATAATAAACCACTCACACTGAATGTAAACTAAACTGGCAAAGATGATATTTCTGTATATTTATGTAATAATTTAAAATTTTATTATCAGAGACACAAATCTTCGACTAAAAGTCTTATCAGAGACACAAATGTTTACTTTTTAAAAAGTACTTTCGACACAAAATTTAAAGCAAATTTTTAATTTTTAAATTTGACCGCCACATCCATTATGAACTGGTCGCAGCGGTAATTTAAAAATAAATTATTATTCTTCTGTTGGCAGTTTTCAAATGACTCTTTGTTTTGAAAAAAATAAAAATACTCTTAATAAAATTAAAAGACCTGAAAGTGAAAAGAGCAAAGTTTATAGTAAGCCTTATATTTATAAGAAAAAAATAATAGGCCGATTTAATTCTTGATTTTGTTTTCACTATTATAAAAGCTGGTAAAAGCTTCGCAACAGACTTTATAGTAGTTTTGTTTATTTAGGTTAGAATTTTGATTTTTTAAGCTGAATTTTTGATGTAACATAAAATATTTGAATTTTTTTTATTAATATAAAATTCGGCAGACTTAGCTAATTATATTTCATAACAGAAATCAGAAACTTACTAAATATTATAGAAATGGATATTTTTTTAAAAAAAAAAAAGAAAAAATAACATAGAAAATATCATTTTAGAAGCCTTCTCTCACAATAGATTCATAATTTTGTACTAATTTATTATTAGACCATTAAATTAAAAAGCTGTCGAAAACGACCGTCACAAAAAAAAGACCCCGAAAATTTATGAAATTACATTATCAGAGACATAAATCTTCTATTAAATATACCAAAGACCTCTTCCAAAGTACCTTTAAATAAAATAAATTCAGCAAATTTTTTTCAAGCAAAAAAAAAATAAACGCAAAAGACTTGAAAGTAGTTTTGGTAATTGAAGTAATTTCGCGGCGAAAACAACTGTTTTTCATCGACATAAAATTTTTTTTTTTAAAACTAAAGAAAAATAGAGAGTAAAATTTTAACAAATATTAAAATTATTTCGATTATTGGGAGTGTTTTAAATGTAACAAAAAATAAATGTCGTAGCGGTTGGTGTTGGTTGGTTTTTCGCCGGTTTTTATTGTGCACTTTATACATGTGTTTCAAACAATTTTTGAGATATCGGCACGAACTTTTACCCTGAATGTGTTTTTAGCTTGGACCATTTTTTCTCAATAATTAAAAAACTGTCAAAAATTATCGCCACGAAAAAACGGCGAGAATAAATTAATAAACTGTACCTAACATTTATAATTATATGTGTTAAGATTTGTTTTATGTTTTTTTCTATTACAAGTAAGTGATTTCAACGTTTTTTTTAATGGTGCTGATGTAAAAATGAAATTTTTAGGTAGTTTATTAAGGGAGTCAGTATGATAACGTAAATGTTTTTGAATCTATAGAATTTGTGCAATTGCCCAGGGGATTTTCTAGTGCATATTGAATATTAAGATTTGATAAGATAAGAAAAATTAAGATTTTATGTTCGTAATATGTTCAGACAATACTTAAGTGTTGTATAGTGCAGAGAGTGTAGAGGTTTTGAAAGCAAGGGTAATTTGGTTCGAATCCAATTCGTGTACAAACATTTTTTTTCTTTGTTAACTGTATTCATCAACATTTTTTTAATAAAATTTTATGTATAATATACACATATTATTTGATCTTTCCTCCTATAATAATTTAGTTCAATCAATCTTGATGTGCACATGTATTTTGTATTAGGATTTAGCAAAATATAAAATATATAGGTACAATATTTTTATGTTGCTAAATTATTTTGTTTTAAAACATTTGTTTAGGATTTAAATCAGAATATTTGTTGTCAACATTCTTTATTGCATATTGAATATGCATGGCGTTAAAAATTAATGTTTTATGTGTTTTATTTAGGAACATTTATTATGTATTTTGTGTATATAGGTATACATATAAAATTTTATTCAAATTCCAATTGCCAAATTCAAACTACATACATACATAATATTTTTTTTGCATATATATACATAGTAAAGAATATAAAAAGTAAAGATCATTTCAAAATTATGCTTTTATGATTACAAACAACGAATTATGATTTACAAACAAAATTTTGTCAACACAAAAAATTAAAACTACGTACGTACATAATATTATGTTAAACTAATTTCCTAAATTATTTTCTTCCGCTCCATTTGTTTATAATTTAAATCAAGATATTTGTCAACAATTTTTACTGCATGATCTTATTAAAGGATTAGGTATGTAGATAGGTGTTCAAGGTTTGATGTTTATTTGGATATACGATATACTACTAATGCTATACTATAGAAATATACAGTAAAATACATTTATGTACAATATACTATATCATTTTCATACGTGTTAGAAATGTTACTTCAACTAAAATTGTATTGTAATAATTATAATCACAGTATTTTGGTACATATTTTACCGTTGGAGGTACTTTCATTATTTATGAGTTACGAGAATAAAAAATTTTTACTCTTGCTGTAATAGAATCGATTTAACGTCTCTTAATTTTCTTAATCATTTGGTATAAAATTGTAAAACGTATTTTATATCAGAAACAATAATGTATGTGTGAATGAAAATTTTTAAATTCTTTCTTTCTAAATTTTTAAATCTTTTTTTTAAATTCAAATTATGTTTCTTTTAAAACTAAAAAGTATAAAATAAAATAATGTAAAAAAAATATTTTTTAAAATATGCTTTTGTCGAAACCGAATTCGCCCCCTAAAAAGTTTTAGCCCCCTACTTTTATATTATAACAGTCCAAAATGTTTGAACTAGCAATTCACTTTTATATTATATAAGTCCAAAAAGCTAAAGTTTTGCAATCAATTTTATTTTCTACTTTTTAGGGGGCGAATTCGGTTTCGACAAAAGCATATTTTAAAAAATATTTTTTTTACATTATTTTATTTTTAAAATAAATAATAAAAAATAAAATTTCATATATTCTAAGCTGTAATTAAAAACGTCATTACCCCAATACAATAAATCCTTTAGCAGATGAAAATTAAACTTTCAGATTAAGCTGCTATTAAATGAAATGAAATTGTGATAAAAAATTAAAATATAAAACAAAATAAAAGGTGAATAAATATCAAATTATAATTAAATTAAAATTAGAATTAAAGTTAAATCTAAATTGTATATAAACGTTTCTTCTTTTTATAATAAAAAAATAAAAAAAAGGTTTAAAAAAAACTAAGTTAACTTTTGTGGAGCATATGGGTAAAAATCTATTCGGCAATTAATAATGTAAAACAAAAAATTATAAAAGTCACAATATCTGGAAAATGACTAATTATAGACCCTTCTCAATCCATAAAATTTTTTTCTAGTTTTAGTTTCACCTCCGAAATCACCTCCTGAAATATTTAAACTCTTAAGCAGGCTGTATATTAATAACTGTATATTAATAAACTTAATCTGTGATAAGTACCTATATGGAATAAAAAAAGAAAATAAGAAATATGTACTTATTTTAGTGTTATATCAATGTATAGACAAGAAATATTATATCCTGTATTATAATTTACTTCTTATTATTTATATCGCTTAAGATACGCCATATTTTTATTTTTATAGGTTCAAGCAAATCTTCAAATATTTTAAGATAATAAAATGAATATAATACATAGACAGTAAAAATATTAAACTGATGGAAATAATATAAAATTATAATAGACTTAAATATTGTAACCTAAATTTATCATCCACATTAATTTTGGATGTTGATTTTAAAAATTTAAAATAAAAAAAAAATCTTTAATTAAACTATTAAAGAACTTTAATATAAAAATATATATTCAATATTTTATAAATGGAATAAAAAATTTTATATATTAATAAAAAATTTAAAACTTGTTTTAAAACCCAAAATATTAATTATTATTATTAATTTATTCTCTTTTCGTTTTGTTAATTATAATTTTTTGAAAAGGAAAAAATCACTACATTAGCTATTTAAATTTTTATATTCTTTTTAAATTGATTCTCAAAAGGGTACATGTAAAATTCATTATTAATTCATAAAAAACAAATAACCCTAAAATGTATACCATAACCTTAACAATGGTCAATGACTGTATCATGAATATAAAAATGATAAACAAAAGGATGTTGATTTTTAAAACCAATTGGTGTACATTTTTTTTTTTTTTTTTTTTTAATTAATTACCCACTCTTCTTTACCTCAATTTTCTTTATCTATTTAATAAATGTTTAAAAGCTCGCAATATGAATAAAATATAAAAGTGATTTTTAAAGAAAGCGAGATTTTATAAAAAAGGATAATTTCAATGAAAATAGATTAAGACAAGGAATAGTATAGAGTATAAATTGTGTTAACTCTGAGATACCAGCACAAGTATAATATATGCAGTTTCCATAAAATTGAATCATGTTTTAAAAAATTTAAGATCATTGGGCTTAATTGAATTTCGAAATTCTTGAATCCTATCCCAATCCGTTAATCCGAACCAACCGAATTCTACATATATCATTGTCATAAAGCTCGATCATCTTTTCAAATATCTAGTTGAATTAAGTGTCAAGATATGACGGCCATTTGAACCTGTTGTACTAGAGGAACCAAACTTCATACAAGTTATTGCGATAAAACTCGATCATCTTTTAGAAAATTTAAAATGTCTAGCATAATTAATTGCCAAGATATGACAGCCATCCGAGTATGTTGCGCTAGAATAACCAAACTTTGCAAATGTTATTGTCATAAAATTTAATAATCTTTTACAAAATTTCAAATATGTGTCTTATTTAGATGCCGAGATGTATTTATCTAAATTTTTTTCTTGTATGACAGATATTTGAATCTTTTACCCCGAACCAACCAAATTTCACAGAAATTATTCTTATAAAATTTGATCATCTTTTACAACATTTAAAATGCTTATCGTAATTAAATTTCAAAGATATGCAAGCTAGATGAATCATGTGCACTAGAGTGACTAAAGAAACCAAACTTCATAGAAGTTATTATACGATCAAATTGATAATTTTTTACAAAATTTCAGATGTCTAGCTTTATTAAGAAACTAGATATGAGGATATATTTTTATATAAAAAAAAACAATATTGTATGGCAGCTACTCTAAAGCGCCAGTCGAACTTAACTATATTATGAAAAATTCTGTTACGATCCCCTTCTTACATCTTTCTTGAGATTTTAAAAGCTACTCAAAAGCGCCAGTCGAACTTACTCTCTTATGAAAAATTCTGTTACGATCCTTCTTACGTCTTTCTTGAGATTTTAAAATGGTTTCTAAATAGTTGCTAGATATTTTCCTTTTATAAATTTGTATTTTGCGGCTTATAGCTTTTTATAACATTTCTTTTTGCATTAATATTCCGAATATAAAATTCCGAATATATACTAATTGAAGCTAGTGGAGGTGTTAGGACTAAAATTAGAAGGATCAAATAAAAGGAAAATATCAGAAAAAAAAACAAAACAATAGATAAAACGATATACCGTTAAATAGATTTTTTTTTGTAATTTAGATATAGACAACATAGGTATAAACTTAGATATAAACATATAAATGATCTCCTATCCTAAATTTTCATCATTAGGATGTGAGTCTAATCCTCTCAAAACCTCTTAATGAAGTTTACGCCAAATAAGACTTATAGACATAAATTCATCTAAGAAGCCATGGTATATATATTACTCTGAAAAAAGTTAGAAAGATCGGACATCCCATTAGTGATATATAATTTATGATGACTAGTGACTGTATTTTTTCTTTGTTTTTGTTTTCAAAACCAAATGAGATATTGAATTGATAAGAGGTTCTGAATAATTTTGTCATATTGTAAATTCTCATATTTTAAAATAATATAACTTATATAATTTATTAAACAATATTTTCATAACATTTCAAAAATTTTTATTTTCTTTTTATATTAAAAAACATAAATTTTTTATCCTTTATATTAATAACGGATTATGTTAAAATCAATGGGAGACTGCACCCGCTTATTTATATTATATACATATATATAATATGTTCTTTAATATTTTTTCTTTAGTATATCAAAAGAACCTGCAGTTATTCTAGAATAAATAATTTCTTAAATAAGTTTTTTAAAAAATATTTTTTCAAAGAATTTTGTTTTATTTATCTTTTTTTTTTTTCTAGAAAATAGTATACAATTTTCTTAATATATTTGTTATATCTGTAAATTTTCTTATATCTATTAGGTATATTATAGATTTTATTTTTATTCTTCAGTATGGAAAATTTTTATATAAAGAAACAAGTTCAAAGAAAACGTATGGGTATCCATTTTTTTCATTCACTTATGTATATGAACTCCCACATTTATTTTTTATTAGAAAATAAAACTGCAAGGCTTTAACAAGTTTCTTTTTGAATATTATTTTATGTTTTATAACTTTTTTTTTGTTACCTATATATATTTTTTTTATATTTTTTAATTTAATTTTATTTCAATTTTTTTTTTTAATTTTAAATGCAATCATGTTAAGAAACTTTTATAAGAAATACATACAAGCTAAGTTTTATTAAAGAGAATTTCAAAAAAAAAAAAAAGTGCAGTTTAAAAAATTTTTCTTACGATAAAGACATTTTTTATTAGCATTTAATTTGATTAGCTTTTAAACAACTCAATAATATTTTCTATATATCTCATAGAAGATAACCAGAAAGTTTGTTTATTTGTCTAGAATTCACATAAAAACAATCTAGGGAACATCCTATGGAACACACAAATTGTTATAAGCTATGTCGTGTTCCTGTCCATTAAGCCTTTCGGCATCAGGACCCGTTAATTTTTTTTTTGCTGTCATACCTAAATGGTTCTACTAATTGAATTTAAGGTTAGCACAGATGTTACTGCCTGATAAAGCAGTTCAACAAATGTATAAACAACAAATCGGCGCAACGAACAAATTTCTATTAAGTTCCGTTAACTTGTTCCGGCACAACAGTCTAAAAATTTTTTTTGTATTTTTTGGTTGCCCTGACTTGACAAATTTACCGACTGAGCTCATAATTGACAAAAGTGTTACTCATTGGTAAAAACATCACTAAATTAATTTGGTTTTCGACGAGCTTCAAGAAAAATTTATTAAAAATTTTTTTTATTATTTTTACGCGCAAGCCAAACTTTGGGGAAGGATTCCTTCGTACATTGCTGTTGGAGGTTGGTGTCACTTCTTTATTTTTATTAAATTTATTTTTGTTTTGCTAAAGCAACTTGTGCTGAAAATAACTGAATGCTAAATTTCTAATAATATCTAATAATAAATAAAATAATATGTAAAAAAAATATTTTTTAAAATATGCTTTTATCGAAACCAAATTCGCCCCCTAAAAAGTAGAAAATAAAATTGATTGCAAAACTTTAGCTTTTTTGACTGTTATAATATAAAAGTGAATTGCTAGTGCAAGCATTTTGGACTGTTATAATATAAAAGTAAATTGCTGGAATAAAGTTAAATAAAAATCTAGGAAATTTGAGGTTCGTGTTTCTTTTTTATTCCAGCAATTTACTTTTATATTATAACAGTCCAAAATGCTTGCACTAGCAATTCACTTTTATATTATAACAGTCAAAAAAGCTAAAGTTTTGCAATCAATTTTATTTTCTACTTTTTAGGGGGCGAATTTGGTTTCGATAAAAGCATATTTTAAAAAATATTTTTTTTACATATTATTTTATTTTATACTTTTTAGTTTTAAATGAAACACATAATTTGAATTTAAAAATATGGGATATTTTTTATTCATACATACATTAATTATTGTTTCTGATATAAAATACGTTTTATAATTTTATACCAAATGTTTAAGTAAATTAAGAGATGTTAAATCGATTCCATTACAGCAAGAGTAAACATTTTTTATTCCAGTATGTAATTCATAAATAAAGAAAGTACCTCGCAGGGTAAAATATGTACCAAAATACTGTGATTATATAAATATTACAATCCAACAACATAACTCGAATGAAAATGATATACATAAATGTACTTTACTGTATATTTCTATAGTATACTATTAGTAGTATATCGTATATCCAAACAAACATCTAACCTTGAACACCTACCTACCTAATCGCTTAATAAGATCATGCAGTAAAAAATGTTGACAATTATCTTGATTTAAATTATAAACAAATGGAGCGGAACAAAATAATTTAGGTAATTAGTTTAACATAATATTATGTGTATCCAGCCATTGGTGCAGTGGTTGACGCACGCATAAGAGAATGAGAGGTCTCGGGTTCGATTCCCGGCTGGGTACAATAATTATAAAATAAAAAAAAAAAGAAATTCATATATCGCAATATGTAAATACTTTATAATATATCATTATATCACGTACACATTCCTACCAGGAAACAAGGGTTATAGCTACCACGTTTATGTACCCACGGTACCTGAATATAAATAAATAAATAAATATTATGTACATACGTACGTACATATTTACATACGTAGTTTTAATTTTTTGTGTTGACAAATCATAATGCGTAATAGATTTTTTGTTTGTAAATCATAATGCGTAATGCGCAAAAGCATAATTTTGTAATGATCTTTACTTTTTATATTCTTTTCTATGTACAAAAATAATATTATGTAGGTACATAAAATTTTATTTAAAAAATATTGATGAATAGAGTTAAAAAAAAAAAAAAAAAATTATACATATATACGAATTGGATTCGAACCACAGTCCACATATTAACACTCACTTTCAAGACCTGTACACTTTCCTCTGCACCATATATGCATTAATTCAATATGCATTAAGAATGTTGACAGCAAATATTTTGATTTAAATACTAAACAAATGTTGTAAACAAAATAACTTAGCAACATACATAAAAATATTATATGTTTGGATTGTGTTTTGCTAATTATGCTAATACAAAACACCAGGAAAGATCAAAAATATAATGTGTATGTTTGTATGCATGAATAAGAGATAAAAATGTAAGTTTTAAATTGATATATACAAAAATGTATACATATTTTATTCAAAAAATGTTGATGAATAGATAGTTAAAAAAAAAAAATGTTGCATGTGAACTGGATTCGAACAACATGATCCCCACTTTTGAAACCTGTACACTATCCTCTGCACTATACTACACTTACAAATGTTGCTAACAGATTACGAAGATAATAAAAAGCGTGACAGAATGACAAATAAATAAATAAATAAATAAATAAATAAATAAATAAATAAATAAATAAATAAACCGACAGCGACGAGTTAATATAAAAGCATATAAAATTAATCCTAATTAGGAATCCTAGCAATATTGTGTTTCAGTTTTAATAACTAAAAATTTGAAGCAATTAAAAAAAAATTACTAATTTACTCTACTCTACTATTTATTGTATAAAATATTAAAATAATATTTTAATTTTTTAAATACCCATGCTAATAATAGTAGCTGATACAGTGACATTAGGGTGTCCTTCAATTATTACCTTATTCGGAAAGGTGTTATATACTACTACATGTTGTAAGTATTGATGTCTATCGGCACTGATAGCAAAAAAGCGGAATATATAAGAATACGCGGATTCATTGTTTCCTTAAAGTCTTCGTAATTCAATGTTTCCGGATCGGATCCTTGTCCTATCCATGCTCTCTAACCAAGATACTACGTTAGCAGTTAAGGGTTTCATCCTATTATATTGGCTAAAAGCGGCTCTAAATTTAGTCAGTAAGAATATCATTATCAAATGGGTATTGTTGGGAAGATTCCCACCTCCTTAACAAAACTATCAAAAGTGTTTAAAAAAATGTAATAGAAATTTATATCAACAATATTTATAAAACTTTATTTAACTTTTTTAATATAATTGAAATTTAATATTTAGCTTAAAAATACTTTCGAAAGTTCCAGGATTAAATGAAAAGTACATTTGATGCGTTTTACAAATAATAATAGAAAATTGAATTAAACGATTCATAATCAAAATATTGAAGGTAATTCTAGACTTCAAAGGATTTTATACCAAAGTTAAAAAAACAAAACTTAGATACCTACTGCATCTATTGGATGTAGAAAAAATTATTTTTGTTAGATTAAAATAATACTTTTATCATTCTATGTATTTATATGTTTAACACATTACTTAATACGTCTTTTCTTATCGGAATTATTTTGCATACTTATTTTTATAGAAATATTATAATATGGTTTATAATACTATATATACTATACTATCTTAAGCTCATATTTTTAACACTTTTAAGTTGTAATACTATATACTTATCTAATGAAAACTTTTAACTGTAAATATATTTCGTAGAACAAAAAAAGAAAAAAAATGAATTATAACTTTTGCCATAAATTTAGTTTTTCTCCTGCAAATACACTAGATTTTAAATCAAAACTTTTTAATTACAAATTTTTAAAATATTATATAATATGAGCTCTTTAAGAACATAAATTTAATTAAAAAGAAAATGGATATAACATCATGATTCATGGTCATTTCTACAAGAAAATAATTTTTTATCATTCAAGGAAAAATTTAGTTATATAACTTAATATAACAATAAAATAATATAATAGTTTTAAACTGTTGTCCTTCCATGTATAAAGTATGCAGTGTATGGTGCAGATATCCGTCTAAAATTCACATTATTAATTTGCAACGAGCTGTGGAATCTAATATCTGGATTGTAATAAAAATGCATATATTTTATGCGTGATGCAATAAAACCATAAATATAAATAATAAGAAACTTTTGAAGTAACTTTAAACGAAGCTCTATATTATAATTTTGTACAACAACTGCAGTCTAATAATCAACAGTCAAGTAAAAAAAATGATTAAAGAAATTGAAGCTAAATTATAATATATGAATAATAAACGACTTTACGCTATACTACTTCTCCGAGAGGGTTTGATGTTTGGTTGATAGGATTTCATATTACATGGCTAAATTAACTTAGATAGTGTAGGTTCTGTGCAGGATGATGACGAGCATATTTTTGCTAAGTTTTCCTATACATTTGTAGATGCTTTACGCAACTAGAACCTATTTAGTGAAATAACGCATCACTAGTTATTTCAGGTTGCTTCAATAAAAAACAAAACTAGTATAACCTCCTTTAAAGGTATGGTATGAAGGTATGAAGGTAAAAAATTCAATTTTTTTTTTATTCTTAAATTTCTTTTAAGGTGAGCTTCTATTCAAAATTTAATTCACTATTTTTTTTTTTTGTTTTACTACAAATGCAAAATGACAATAAAGAAAAAAATGGGTAGGTAGTAGATACCTATTTAAGATTTTCTTAAAATATAAAAATCAATCAAGATTAGTAAAAATATAATGCTGAAAATGGATAAAAAGGGAGGAATAATATTAAAGGTAAGATTTTTTTAATCTTTAAAAATTCTCATAAAACTGAAATATTATAAATCTCCGTATATTAATTTCAATTTTTTCCTTAGAGTGACTGTCACACATAAATTCACAAAAAATTTTAATAAAATTTATGACCATTTTCTTTTTAAATGAAATTTTCGAAGAAAAATCTCAAATTTCAAAATTGTTAAATATAGGACGTATCTACTGTCGTAGTATGTTAAATATTTTAGTTGTTTTTAAAAGTCATTCAAGTAATTTTTTATAAGTCCGATTGCAATATTCTTAACCATTGATAAAGTCCATTCACCTTGTATTCATAAATCATATTAAAATATTTCAAGAGGATTAAATTGATTTTTTCTGCATAGATTTTTTTGTTATCCTAAGTTTATGTATTAATTTTCCAATTTTTATTATACCCGTATGAACTATGTTCAAGGGTATAAAAAATTTGCCATTACGTTTGTGACACCTTAAAGGAGTCGAGCTAGATATAGTGTCAAAGGTATGGATCGGCTCAGAATCGAATTCTGAGTCGATTAAGCCATGTACGTCCGTCCGTCCGTCCGTCCGCACGATAACTCAAAAAATAAAGGAGCTAGGGGGCTGAAATTTTTTTTACGTCACTTTTGAAAAATTGTTAGTTCTGCTATTTAAATCCAACATTTTCGGTCGGCGGGTTCGAGTAGCTGCCATACAACTTCTACTTTTATATAGAAATAACTCAGTATCTATTCAAGCTAGGTTTCTGAAATTTTGCAAATGATGATCAAGTTTTATGGCAACAACTTCTGTAAAATTTGGTTGTGCTGGTGCAGCGGGTTCGGGTAGCTGCCATACAACTTCTCCGTTTAAATGAGAATAACTCAGTGTTTATTGAAGCTAGGAATCTGAAATTTAGTAAAGAGGTGTCGAGTTACATGCCAACAACTTTTGTAAAATTTGGTTGGCCTAGAACAGCCGGTTCAGGCTTCTTGCACCTCTTGGAAGTTAATAAAGCTAGGCGTCTGAAATCTTGCAAATGATGATCAAGTTTTATGGCAACAACTTCTACAAAATTTGGTTGTGCTGGTGCGACGGGTTCGGGCAGCTGCCATACAACTTATCCGGTTAAATGAGAATAACTCAGTGTTTATTGAAGCTAGGAATCTGAAATTTAGTAAAGAAGTGTCGAGTTATATGCCAACAACTTTTGTAAAATTTGTTTGGCCTAGAACAGGCGGTTCAGGCTTCTTGCACCTCTTGGAAGTTAATAAAGCTAGGCGTCTGAAATCTTGCAAATGATGATCAAGTTTTATGGCAACAACTTCTACAAAATTTGGTTGTGCTGGTGCGACGGGTTCGGGTAGCTGCCATACAAAATCTCCTTTTAAATGAAAAGAACTCAGTGTCCGTCCGCATGATAACTCAAAAAATAGAGGAGCTAGGAGGCTGAAAATTTTTTTACGTCACTTTGGCAAAATTGTTAGTTTTGCTATTTAACTCCAGCATTTTCTGTCCCCGGGTTCGGGTAGCTGCCATACCACGTCTTTCTTTAAATAGAAATAACCCAGTGTCTGTTCAATCTAGGTATCTGAAATTTTGCGAATGATGATCAAGTTTTATGGCAACAACTTCTGCAAAATTTGGTTGTGGTGGTGTGACGGGTTCGGGTAGCTGCCATACAAAATCTCTTTTTAAATGAAAGAACTCAGTGTCCGTCCGCACTATAACTCAAAAAATAGAGGAGCTAGGAGGCTGAAAATTTTTTTACGTTACTTTTGTAAAATTGTTAGTTTTGCTATTTAACTCCAGCATTTTCGGCCGCCGGGTTCGAGTAGCTGCCATACAACGTCTTTCTTTAAATGGAAATAACCCAGTGTCTGTTCAATCTAGGTATCTGCAATTTTGCGAGTGATGATCAAGTTTTATGGCAACAACTTCTGCAAAATTTGGTTGTGGTGGTGCGACGGGTTCGGGTAGCTGCCATACAACTTCTCTTTTTAAATGAAAATAACTCAATGTCCGTCCGCACGATAACTCAAAAAATAAAGGAGTTAGGAGGCTGAAATTTTTTTTACGTCACTTTTACAAAATTGTTAGTTTTGCTATTTAACTCCAGCATTTGCGGCCGCCGGGTTCGAGTAGCTGCCATACAACTTCTTTCTTTAAATGGAAATAACCCAGTGTCTATTCAATCTAGGTATCTGAAATTTTGTAAATGATGATCGAGTTTTATGGCAACAACTTCTGTAAAATTTTGTTGTGATGATATGACAGGTTCGGATAGTTGCCATACAACTTCTCTTTTTAAATGAAAATAACTCAGTGTCTATTGAAGCTAGCTATCTGAAATTTAGTGAAAAAGTGTCGAGTTGCATGCCAAAAACTTTTGTAAAATTTGAATGGTCTAAAGCAGCCGGTTCAGGCTTTTTGCATTTCTTGGAACTTAATGAAGCTAGGCGCAATAGATTCGGGTAGCTATCATACAACTCCACAATTTACATAAATATATCTCTGTAGTTCGGTACTAAAACTCTGAATGTTTTTAAAAGATGATCAAGTTTTATAGAAACAGGATATATTACGTTCATACGGGTATCCCAGAGTTGACACAGTCTACTCTACT
This sequence comes from Poecilobothrus nobilitatus, assembly GCA_947095535.1. NCBI lineage: Eukaryota > Metazoa > Arthropoda > Insecta > Diptera > Dolichopodidae > Poecilobothrus > Poecilobothrus nobilitatus. The sequence goes on from OX352773.1 coordinate 233,146,222, forward strand.
GCACTCTTCCTCGTTTTTTCTTTTAAATAATTTTATTAATGAAATTTGTTATTTTTTATAAACATTTTTTTTTGTTAGAGAATTTCTTTGCCACATAAATGTGAACAGGAAATTACACTGCCTTTCCTTTTCAGGTGTGTCTGTAAATGTCGTAAGGGGGAATAAATCTTACGAAGTATGTGAGATTCGAACTCACACCACCTCGGTGTTTACAGCGTATTTTATACGCTGTTATTCACCAGACCATTAGGTCCCCTGTATAAAAAATTTAAATCAAACCGAATTCCTTTTGTAAACATTTTTCGATTTTTGATAAAAAAGTAAAAATAGATTTTTAAATTTTACATTATTATGGGGATTATGGTGATATTTTAAATACCTACACCTACTTAGGAACCTTAATAACAGCTTATTTAAGAATTATTACAGCATCAGTTAAGAAAAACGTTTATAGTGTGGCCTAGTTGAACGCTTAATATTTTATTATATTGTTTTACGAAATTTTTGGCTATTTATTTAGGAAGAATTCCCGCCTATACAAAATTTAAAATTTCTTATTTAATTTAACAAAAATGGAAAATTTAAACAATTTAATGCACCTCATCATTCTTCAATCCCCGCAAGATTTATAGTTTTTTCTTCTAGAATAAAAAATTTTAAATCAGTTTCTAATCGCATTTTTTTTTTTTTTTGAATATTAAAGATTTAAAGAAAAATCAAAATTATTAATCAAAAATTTAAATAGAAGATTTTCATTCTCTGCTTTTGCAAAAAAACTACATAGAATTTTAAACAGTGTAACAGAGAAGAAGATAACTTTTTGAGTAAGATATACGTCATATAAGCAATATCGCATCGCAACTAACATATCCGATTTGTTAGCACTTCATTTATTTGTTAAAAGTAAAAAATTTTTTTTTTTTTTCCATTATCTCATTTTTTGATTTTTCCATTGTACAATTACATTTAGACCCAGTTAAAGAAAAAAAAATTATTTTCATATAGATTTATTTTTCTATTCAATCTCTTCATTTTTACGTACTATTGTTGTAGGTAATTTAAAACATTATTTTTTTTTTTTTTTTGCTATTTATTCTTGCCTCTTCTTCTACAATTCTTGATTTACATTATACGTACGTAAGTGTACTACACTTATATACATATATTATAAATGTAAGTTAAGTATATTAATATTGAAAATTTTTTATAGGGTAAAGTAAAACTTATTTACCATGTCAATTATTATCTTATAGAATAAAACCTTCTATAATTGTACCTTCAGGATTATATTTTTTACCCCCAAAGTATTTAATATAGGAAATTTCAATGTATATTATGTGTGTCATATCAAAACAAATAAGCTTTTCAATTAAAAAATGATGCTGTTCTTCAATAGTTTTAAAATTATAATGTTGGTGTCCTTTTAAATATTCAAAACAAATGAATTCTTTAAATCTATATATTTTATTTTATCTATATATTATTTTAGATCATCAACCTTGTCTGAATACTTGGACACAGTTGCTTCCCTGGAAATTGCAAAGCTCACAAATTCGCTAGGAGTGGTATAAACCTTTAAATTCTTCAAGAAAAAGAGAATCTCAGAGTTCCTATCACAACCTGCAAATATTGGTACTCTATTAACACTTGCACTGCGGCCAAACAAATCTGGCCTACATTAGAATTCAAACTCTTATCCCTGAAGCTCTGCAATATCACTTTTGTAATAGGGTCTTTAACAGGTCATTTTTCGATCGGCAGGCATGTCAGAACGCTAGGACTTCCTTCAAATGATTTTTGCAGAAGTTGCAAATATGAAGAGCAAGAGAAATCAATTTTTCACCTGCTTTGTGAATACTCGGCTCTTACTCTAAAAAGAAAAAAACTTTATGGGAACATTTTTCTTAAACAACCTTTTCAACATGTCGGAGGTGGACTTAAAAATTTACATCGCTCTGTAAGAAGCTTTCAATAGTTTAATTAGAAGAAACATTAATCCAGGATATGACAACGGGTCTAAACTTTTCTAAGTGTACATCTGTAACGGCTACTTACCTAGATTATACAATTATCTTATCCTTAAAATTTTATAACTAAAATAATATATTAACTTCTACATGGATTTTAATGAAAAGACGCTTCTAAACGCTTTTTAATGGACCCCGTGTGAAAAAAATGCCTGGACCTGTGTTTGCTTCCCGATAACTGATATTTATTTATATTTTCATGTAAGTATAACAAGTAAAAAAAAAAAATTGATGCGGTGATGAGAATATTGAAAAAGATTATTGGATAATAAAGAAACTTCTACAGGTAAAGTAGCTTACCTTATATATATATATTTTTTTTTATATCTACAATAGAAATAAATGCATTCTTTGAATTTGAACAAAGATCAAAGCACAGAGCGAAAATAATTTTTTAGAAATAATTTTCTATATATCTATATATATTATATTATAGAGAGGTAGGTACTTAGCTATACATAATATACAGACTATTTTATATATATGTACATGTTATTATGAATTACTTTACACAAACCTAACTTTTAAATGTAAAATCTGGAATGTTTGCCACAAAGTAAGTTAAAAATCAATCCACCGATAAAAAAATGGATTTTTGTTCTGTAAAAAAAAATTCTGTTTTACCAGATAAAATATTTGAAGAATAAAAAAATTTTTAGTAGAAAAAAGAAAGTTAAAAAATAGTTTTTTTTGTAGAAATAATGCATAAAAACCAGAAAATTAAAAATTTATTTGTTGGAAAGGATTTCAACAGAAAAAAATCTATCTATAAAAAGAAACTTTAATTGTATAATAATAAATAAAAGTTTTTAAAATTTTTATTTTGCTTATTAAAGTGTGAAATATAGTAATTGTTTTTCTTAGAGAGTTAATGTAACTAGAAAATATACTTTTGACGGCACACAATTTTGAGTATTAATCATTATGCTATTATTTTGGATCTTATTATTTTTGAGTATGACTTATTAAAAACAAAAAATTGGTTAACATTAGGCGAAGAAATATTAGGACTATAATTACACCTTTTGATTGGTATTATATTATATTATATTGCATTATTTTTGAATATGTGAAAATAAAGCCGTTGTTCGGAAATAATTATAAAAATAACTAAAATTCTAAGCAATTCTAGTATTCGCGTAGATATTATATAACAGAGATAATGATTGACACTATTTCTGAATTTAGTTAAGAGTACCACTCAAAACAGTAACAGAATCAACTTTAAAACCATAAGAATTGAAGATTATTTATTGAAGAACAGCTGAAGCAATTTTTCGAATTCCTAAGGCAAAATTTTCAGAGATCAAGTGAAGAATTTACGAGTTATGACTTAAGGTGCACAGAACATGGTGCGGGGAAAAGAAACGAAAAATGCATAAATAAATTTCAAAATATGTATTTTATTTGGACTTAAAATCATCTACTAAAAAATATATAGAAGCAGGATTTACCATTGAGCCTGTATTTTTTCTTTTAAAATTTAAAGAATCAGGATTCAGACTAGCAAGTCAAGATTTAACAAATTAAAGGTGTACAGTAAATGGTACGGAACAAGAAAAGAAAGACATACTAGCTAATATTCGCTTCGCTTTAATGCGCTCGTCAATAATATAACCAATTCCAAGTCTGTTAATGGAATCAATTCCACTGTCAAAGAGCAACGCATATACAAAATTTAAAGTCAATCGGTTAGAACGTTTTTATTTTAGAGCGAAAAAGTTGAAATATTAGTTCCACAGCCCTAATTGTGCGGCCCGTTAGAGCAAAATGGATAGCCTAGAAATATATATATTTTATATAAAAATGTTGCTAATGATCGGCTGAGCAGTTCACGAGTCTATAAATCACAAACAAACAGACAAACATTCGCTTTTATATATTATATAGATAGATAGATTATGTATTTTATTTGTACTAGAAAGTATTTATTAAAAAATATATTAAAGAGGCAGGATTTACCGTTGAAGCTGTATTTTGGTCCAGGTCTTTGAAAATAATTTATTTAGAAATAAGGTAGAGGAAAAACTGAATTAATAATAAAACCTTAATGTTTGTCAGTGCTATTAAAAACAAATTTAAAATTAAATGGTAATCTAATCAGAATATTATTAGATCAAAAAATTTGAAGCAAAAATTGTTTACATCAAAAAGCACACTACTATTTGCTATTTTAGGTGTTGTTATGATATTTAAAACCAAAATAGTTACTCGTATTTAATTTTTTTTATTTATTTATATATAGTTACCGTGGTACATAAATGTGCCCCTAAATAACCCCTGTTTCCTGGTAGGAATGTGGGGTGTACGAGATATTATATGATATATTTAAGTATTTATATATTGCGATATATGAATATTTTTTTTATATTATAATTATTGTACCCAGCCGGGAATCGAACCCGAGACCTGTATTTAATTTATTGTTTTTTCTATTAAAAGAAACAATGATTTTTATATTTTGTAAATATCTTTTGTATTTTTTTCTACTTAATTTTATCTAAAGATTTTATTTTGTTGAAAAAATATTTAGGTATAATAAACAAATTGACATACAAAAGTTTGAAAAATATTTTTTTGGCGGCTCAAGGATATCGAAGTTTTAAAGTCAATATCAATAATAATGTTATAATACGTCCTAAATTATACAAATTCTTTTTCTTAGAAATATTCAATGTTATCAGCTAAAAGGACTTAAATAATTATTTGTCATGAAAAAACAAAAATTCGTAACAAAATCTAAAATTTTTATGTCATATGTCAACTTGTTCATCTTTAAATCTGACCATAATAATATAATTTGCGTTTTTTCTTTTAATTGGCATAAACAATCTTTCGAAAAAAACAATCTTTATTCTATTCAAAATATTTGTGTAGTAAGGTAAAAATAATTGTTTATCAGTTCATTATCAAACCAATTTTAAACCTACGCTTATTTGATATGGTATAATGGATGCTGAGTTAATTGTTAATCGTAGGAACACATAGCTATCAGTTTAATTTACCTGTATTCATTTGCCTGTATACATATTGTGAAAAGGTGGTCTGATTTTGGTTTTCCAGATGTAAAGGTGGTCTGGTGGTCTGACTCTGATTTTCAGTTTTATAATCTTCATGTAACCTAATCAAGAATTGTTGGAATTATTATTTATTTTCAAACAGATGTATACAAATTAAAAAAATCGAGTTTTTGGTTTTAAAATCAAGGTTATAAAATGTTTTTTTCTAAGAAAATGTTTTTGGATAAACAGATATAAATTTGTGTAAACATTAGGTAGATTATTTTTATCTTTAAATTTGTTGTTATGACCAAAAAATTAACAAAGGAATTTTAATATGGACAAAATAAAAAAAACCTTTTCACTTTAAAATATTATTATAGAATAAACTTTCAATTAGTATTTAAACTGAATTTTATATGATATAATTTAGTGTAGTCTTTCTTGAATATTGTTCAAGGATATAACAAATTTACCATTATGTTTGTGAAATTTTAAAGGAAGTATATATATTTATTATAGATATTTTTATTCCGGATCGAATTTTGAATCGATTTAACTATAATGTATACGTACATCCGTTCATCCTTCAGTACGATCACTTAAAAAAACTATAATGGATTAATATTACAAATCGCACAGGATATACTGCAATATTACAAAACCATCGGTTAGATACTGAAGCCATTGCAGGTTGAATACTATTATTAATTTATGTAATTATTATTATTTATTTTGTTTATATTATATATTAACAAAATTTTTTTTTGGCATGATAACTTTGTGTGTGTGTGTGTGTGTGGAGATGCGTGGTTGTGTGGTTATGTATGTAGGCACGTTCACAGCCTAGACGTCTGAGCGAAATTTTTTAAAATTTCATATTTAAGGTTTTGATGTAAATATTTCGGATTGATAAGCTTTTGGAGCAAATCAGTTTTTTTCCAAGTCCAAGTTTCATACATATTATTATACCAAGCCATATGAATTTATAGGAACAAATTTTTTTTTATATTATCTAAAAATTTATATTTTATTTGTATATCAATGCATATTATTTTGTTGTTGATGACACAAAATTCAAAGTGTAAAATTTTTATTAACAGCGATTCAATATGAATCTTATGATTGTTTTGTATTTGTTTCCAGTTTTTATTATTTTTTAATTCTAATATTTTTGAAGGAAATAAAAAATCATGTACATACATAGATATGTAAATGGATGTATGAATGAATGTACATAATATTTTATAAAATAATAATTATAAAAATATACGAAAATATGGCCTGGAAAAACCTAAATTTTGTTCGTAAGCCTACATAATAAAAATTATAAAAATAAAAAAAATAAAAACACATAAATTTATTATAGATACATAATTAGTAAAGCAGATCATGTTATTTTCATCGTATTTTTACATAATATATCGTATATTTTTTTACTATTATTATTAACTATTATTAAAAATATTATCTCATCTCTTTTACATTCAACAATGAAATAATCACAATAATGAGAAAAATTTATTAGTCTACCAAACAAATTAATGCTATTAAGATAAACATTGATGATTATTTACTTTTAATATTTTCTTTTGCATGCTTTACGAGTATATGTAATATAATTTATCCACTATGTATATTATATGATATGTATCTTACGTACATGTGTATATGGTATATACCAGAAATTAATTAGTATCAATTTGTATAATATGATAATCATAATTCTTGATAATATTTTAAAGAAAAATAAAAGTTATTTCCTTTTTGGATTAACCTTTAACATAACAATAAACATAATTTATGTATTCAAGGTCAGTCAATAAATTTTCTATGGAAAAACCTAAGATTAAATAATGCTTATTATGAGTATTTAAATGATTATAAGTATATACATATGTAATAAATAAGTAAAATGTAAAAAAAGAAATAAATTGATACTTTTAAGTATTTCAATATTATATTAAATAAATATTTAAATGTTAAAAAAATTAAATTTTTATTAAAAATTAGTGAAAGGGAATGAAAAAATTAGTGAAAAAATAAGTGAAAGGGACATCGGAAATGTATAACAAAAACCTTCAACCCCGATACACATCAGAAATAATACAATGTCAAATCCCAAATGTAAAACACAGTGTATCTATAATACAATGTGTTTTGTTTTCAATTCCGATCGCCTTTAACACATTGTCTCAAATTAGTGCCAAATCAAACATTGTAACGAGAAGACATACCTATATCTTAACGGAAAAAAATTTAATAATTATTAAATAAAAGAAAAACTATCCAGCAAGTAAGATTTATGTATATTGAATGTGAATGTGAAAAAATTATTGATTTTGAATTTAGTTCATAATAGGTACATATCAATGTAATATATAAAATAATATACCTATATTGTTATAATAGATACCTGATCAAACAAATTACATATGTAGGTATAAAAAATTTATTTAGATTTTCAAAATAATAATTTTTTATCTTCTGTCTACAAGTCTTATGTAGGTCTTTAGTTTTACAAAAAATTAAATTTAATTTATTTTTAGAATACTGAAGAGAAACATGAATAAAAATTTTGTGATGAAATTTTTTTTAACCATTTCATGGATATTTCTTCCGAAAAAATAAGTACTTCAAACTTAAGTAAATTAAAGTATTTATTACAAAAAAGGAAGAAAAGACGCACAGCTTTACTTTTATTATTAAAAAATAAGAGAAGAATTAGAAAGTAGTTAAAAGTAGCATTATCCTTTCAAAAGTCAATTTCTTACTAATAAAAGTAAAACAATTGTTATTTTAAAAACTTATTTTTCTTATTTATTAAATAATATTTAATTTACGTCTTCCATTTTTATATTTCGTACATATATTATCAAAACATCAAAATAAACGTAAAAAAAAAACATAAATGTCATTTCATATGTATTGTTCAGTCTTGTATACAAAATTTTCTGGATACACAATTGTCGCAAAAATTGGGTATCAAACACAATGTCAAATGAATTCCATTCCGATCATGATACATTGTGTTTTTTTTTTAGTATTTGACACTTTTCAATTCCGATCATGATAATTTGTATTCGCAACGTTGTAAATACAATTCCGATGACGGCCATATTCACATATTTTGATAATATTATTTTATAAAATTTTTAATTTTTTTTATTTTTTATATTATTTAAAAATTAGGTGTACAAATGATAAGAGAAATTTTTTGCATTAATGCCCAGCCCATCAATTGTTGCGAAATTCGAACAATTTATCTCAATTGTAACGATTAAATTTGTGACAGTTTATGCAAATCGAAACTAATATTGGCTTATACAAATATAAGATTTATAGAATATATTTTAAGTTTTCGTTTGCTTTTTGACAATCTGTAGTTTCAGTCTAAGCGAGTTTTAGCAAGAATACAGTTTTTCTTTTATGATCACTTTTTGAAGGACAAATTCGGCACCGAATCTACTTTCTTAATTTTATTCTAAAATTTTTTGTATTAACTAAATAATTTTTTTAGTTAGATCAGTTTTGGTCAAGGAATACTCCGTAAACTAATCTGTATATATATTCCAATCGGTATCTTGAAATTGTTTGCCTATTCAATTAACTAATATTGTCGGGGTTATTTGATAAGTTACACAGACCTCGCGATTATCAATACAATATTATTTCTAATCATTAAGTGTAGAATATTATGCAATATCCAGAGAAAAATATTTTTATGCCACAATTTACTGCCTTATTTTGTATTTGTCCAAGCCTACCTAAGACTGCAACGTCAGAGGAAATTTTTCAATTTTTCATCCACCATTACATATTATTAGAAGGTCATTAAATCCTTTTTATTGCAAGATCATAAATTCAATATTGAATATTCAAAATCAAAAAATTAAATGTAAATATTGGTTAATTACTCACTAATATGGTTGCAAGTTACTCATAAATCATTTGTGAGTGGGTGCACATTACTAAAGTGGGTGCAAAATACCTAAACATCTTTCATATTGAGGTTTTAGAAGAAGTTCTATTATGAAATATATAAAATTAGATATTGATTTGAAGTTCAAAGTAGTTATTATTCTCTTGTTTTAAACTCAAAAATTAGTAATGTAGAGTTAAGATTATTTTTATAAATGAGAGTAGTTTCAACCAAATTCAGATAAGAAACGAATACAGCATTTAAGCGACCTTATTTTAGAACGTAAGCAACTTAACTAAAAGAATTTTTTTTTTTTATAAAGCATTTAAATGGTTTTGTAAAAAAGGGATCATTTAAATTTTAGCTAATTAAGGTATTACATAAAAAAAAAAAGTTGTTTCGTCCTAGTTCAGTTTATTGGACTCCTCAGTAGGGCAAAAACTGAATTTTACCTAGAAAACTTTTAAAATTATTTAATAACAAAAAAACCTCCAAAAAAAAAAAAGAAAAAACTTTTTATTTTTCAATTTTAAAAAATTTTAGGAAAAATTTCTATTTTTCAAAAAAAAAAAATCCTAAGATAGGTATATCTAATCAGATTACTTTAATGACATACGTATTTTTTTTATAACTCGTTATGGTTAAAGTTTAAACGTTGACGACAAAATATTAAAACTATTCAAGATCCTTTTATTTTAATAAAAAATTAAAATTTCTATCAGAAAAATGATTAGATGATCATTGATCAAATCGACTAGAAAATTTTAAAATTAGTCTTCTTTAAAAACTTTTGACATATTATGTTATTGGGTTCCTTATAAAAGCCTTAAAAAGATATAAAAAGTGCAAAAGTTAGCCATATGTTTAAAATCAATTAAATTTCTATTTTCATTTTTCATGACTTAATTATAATATTTACTAAATTTATAAAAAAAAAAATATTTTTTATTATTTAGTTATTTTGTTTATTTTTATTTTCTTCTTTCTATAATGGTTTGGGTTATCATATTGCAATATTTCATGTACTTGTTTGTTTATTAAATACTTTTTATCAAATTCATTTTTTAATCAGAAATACAAGATTTTCTTTTATAATTATAAATAAAATGAACATTTTGTAGAAAAATGCTAAGGGTATCGCCAAATCATGCAGGTTTATAACATATAAATGTAATATCTACACTGTATCTAATAATAGATAGGTACATATGTAATAAGTATTTGTATTTTGTTCATCTTATTGAAAAACTTGTATAAATTGTAATATGATCAGAAAATATTATTATATTGTTATTGGAAAAGTTAAAATATAATATGGAGAATATATAAATATAAAATACAACATTATAAAATATGTTTATTTCCAAAAAAGCTTGGGGAAAAAATGTGTTTATTATTTTTACAATATAATAGTAAATATATTCGTTATCCTTAATAATTTATGTCCGTTTTTCTAACTGTTTAAAAGAAACCATACCCACTATAAGTCGACTGGAAATTTCTTGAAAATTTTCAAATTAAAATAAATAGGTAGGTACAACATTATTTTTTTTACAATTTGGTTTACAATTTTAAGAAATAAATATTTTAACTCTTCAACTCGCATCCACTAAATAATTATGACAGTGAGATTTTTCTGTCTGTTTGATTTTTTTTCTTCCGTTTCTTAAGAATTATCAGAAACTAAACATGTAGAATTTTGCAACATTTAAACATTGGCATTATATCTGTCCGTAGTTTTTGAAGACAAGATGCAAAAATAAATGTTAAAAAAATATAAAATTCAAAGTATGTGCAAAAAAACCATATTTCTCAACTTAATCGATATTCATTTAATAAGAAGAAAATATTTGCGGATTTTCTATACTTTCCCAAGAAAAATTCTAAGCAAACAGTTTTTAAGATTACAATCCTAATTTTAGAATGGTTTTAATTTAAATTATACTAAATGTATTTTGCTTTTTAATTTTTCATTGTTACTTATTGGTCCTAATATTCCTCAAACTTACATAATCATAATATTTAATCTGTAAATGACAGACATTTAAAACCATTTTACTCAATGATTTACCAACCAACTTTCATTTTTTTCTTTTTAAATGATAAATATTCAGTATAGCCATCTTACAAAATTAATATTTTTCCAAAATTTTCTAATTTTCATTAATAATTTTCCATTTTTATAAAAAACCCATGTAAAGTATATACATATGTATCATATAATATGTATAATCTATACCTATATTAAACATTTTTAAAAAAGACGGTCTTTGATTCCGTTAAATTTTTGTTTTATTTTTCTTTTCGATTAAAAATTTTAAAATATTGGTTGTATGGTAGGAGTAGGAATTTCACAATATAACTGATTATAAAGATTAAAATTTTAGTTTAGTGTTTAGTGCAGTGGTAGAGTGTGGGGTTATTAATAGTTGCTTTTTGATTTTGCAAGTTCGATTCAGTTCTGTTTTTTTTTTTGTTTTTTTTTTTATATTTTAAACGAAATAAATTCTTACATATCATAATATCATAATAATATTTAATCTGTATAAAATAGATATTTAAAACCCTTTTACTCAATGATTTATCATCTTAGGCTTCTTATAATATATACATATATAATAGGTATATATTGAGTTTCCAATACTCAATAAATCAAGGGCAACTTCTAATAGATAATAATAATCGTGTTTTTACAAAAAATATTATTTACAAAGAAATTTTAAATTCATAAAGGCTTTAATTATTGAAAATTGTATTTTTACATTTTAAATAAAATCATAAAGAAACTATACTGTATATATTGTATTGTAATTGCTAATTAAAACACCTCGAATTTCGAGGGGCGGGCGAATACTAGTATATTGTTAATTTATAAAAATATTTTGTTATCCTATAAGTATGCAATAATCTGTAGTACAATTTTTACTATTTATTTAGAATTTTTTTTTTTAAAGGAGCATAGGATATAAGAACATAGTTTATTAACCAAAGGAAATAGTGGTCAAATTTTTTATTTTTAATTATAATATATTTATTTTTTTTAATAGAAGGTAAAATATACTGAAAGGAGAATTTTTCTTAACAAAATTTCCTTGCAATAATATATAATATAGGTATAATGTAAATGGGATCTGGTATGTCTAATAATATCTTCGATTTGCATTACCCGAAACACACTGTAATCTGAAAACAAAGTAATAAAATATAATAAATAATAATATTAATATGAAACCTTCTTATGTTTCATAGTCAGTTAGGTAGCTCTTAAAAATTTTTAAAAAAATTTGTATTTGAAAATTTTATATGTTCCATTTATAGATAAGAAACATTAATTAGCATCAAAAAAATCAACCAATTGTTAATTTATATTTTTACTAAATATTCCTTTTTAAGAGGTATATAATTTTCTTTGTATAAATTTAAAAATAACATTTTTTTTAATTTCTAAAACCTTTTAGTACTCGAAAAAAAAAATATTATTTCATTCTATCAAAATCAAATTTTTGGTTAATATCATGTTTGTATCATAACACCAATTCAAATCCTTTTTGTAAATTATGTACTCTTTATTTTTAGTACCATTTTACAATATGTTTTTCTATTATTTTTTATAACTTATATATATACATTTTTTTGAAAATCACTCAAAGTTTCTATAAAAGATATAAAAACAAAAAAAAAAATAGAAAACAAGAATGCTTTTGTTCATTTGAACGCATATCAAAAATTTTTCACACAATCTATAAGAATTCTATATAATATATACATATATATATATATATATATATAGATATCAGAATCAACATAATATATATAATAATATATATTATATATAAAAGTATATTTTTATTATTATACAGCTGATATACTAAGTTACTCAAGATGTCATTTGGTTGTCAAGAATGTAAGTTTTACACAAATCGAATGAACATATCTATCAGTTTGTTTACTATACCGATGTATATAATATATATACACAATTATGTGCATATAAAGGTGCATGTAGATAAATATTATTATGTTTACATACTCATGTGGTTATTTTAAAAGGAAAATAGAGTAAAAAAAAAAAAATTTAAAAAAAAAGAAAAATACTTATAAGAAAGAAAGTAAAAGAAGCGTTCAAGCTGAAAATGTGGTGAAAGAGACAATATTTTCGAATATTTTTCGATTGATTTGATTTCTGTTTTTCTTTTTTTAACCCATTTTATTCTGTTATGTTGAGATTTTTAAGAAAGTTGTAATCATATGGAATGGACACAATAAAATAATATTAAAGTGGAAAATGTATATCTTGTATAAAAAAAGAAAATGTAAAAATAATAATGTATAATACATAATATGATAAAAATATCAGGTACAAAATATCGATATCTTTAATCTCGTTTTTGTAATTTCACTTTTTTTAAATCTCGATTTTTAAAATCTTGATTAAAAAATGGTATATTATAAAATGTTACAAAAGTATTTTGAATTTTATAGATAATATCTAATGTAATAATATTATATATAATTTCATAGCGTGCTTTGAAGATCTTTAGCAAACTTACGGAAATCAAAGTATTTTACACAGTTGTTTTTGATAATATTTGTTTTTCCTTAACCTTTTTTCAATTTGACACAAAATGAAATTTATTTTCGGCCTATATGTTTTGTTCGGAATAATGATGTTTATATTTTTCTTAAATATTCTTTAGAATTAGTTTCATAATCTGTGTATAAAAATACCTAGTTTAACTTATTAATACATCACCTTATTAATACTATATTTCCAAACTAACAGTAAAAAATCTTTTAACAAAATAACTGTACATTTAAAAATCACCCTCTATTTTTGAAAATTTTTATACAATTTTATGTCTTTGGTAATAAAATGTATGAATTCTAAAATATTTTAAAGAATTATATCTACGTAAATTAGCATTTTAAAATATTATTTATTTTTCGACATCAATAAAGAGGCATCATTCTATTATACAATATTTTCAAAAAATCATTGTCTCGTTAAAAATGTTCAAACACGTGGAAACTTGTAAAAATTATTTAAAAAAAAAAAACAAAAATATGAAAATTTATTCATTTCATTTCTTTTTCAGAATTATTAAAGTTAGTAAAGTATACTCTTTCATAAAATGTAATTGAACTCAGTAACCTTAAATAATTTGCCTAAAAGTAGGCTAAATTTGATATATACTTGGATATTTTTTTGTTGTTTTGCAAAATCTTTGATTGAAATGTTTATACAATTATGTGGCACACCAGATTGCATTAAAAATAATAAATTTTTTGTTCCTTTTTTTTAATTTTATTTCAAATTATTTAAATCAGTGAATATTTTGATCATGGTATCTCACTAAAAACCTAAATCTTAATATAAAATTAAATTAAAAAAAAAAAAAAGAATAGTACAAGATTGTCATTTATAATATTATTATCTAACAAACAAAAAAACGAACTTTTCAACTTTATCAATTTTTAAACAGATTTTTTTAAGTTGTTGTTACAGGTTTAAGTAATAAAAATAAAGAACAAAAAAAAAAAAATTTCCATTTTAAAACCTTTTTCTAAAAAATTATAAAAAGGACACATCTTTCTGACATATATCTAATCTCACGAATATATCTCTACTTTAGTGTAAGCTCCTTCTAAGAAATTCGTATGTTTGTTTTTTTTTTTTTCAATTCTAGCTAAAATATTTTATGGTAACTTTTGGAATGACATTTTCTTTTGAAAAATGATCTGAGAAATGAAGATTCAGTTTGGATACTAATACCAAAGAATAGATTTTGTGGTCAGTAATTTGGTTTTTTTTTTATTTTGAGTAATTTTTACTTATCTAATTTCATATTAACTTAAGGATCTTATGGTTAAACTAAATTAACTTTTGTCATATAATATTCACTATTTTTAGGTAAACTAAATGTAAAATAACTATCTCAGATAATTGTACCAAATTCTATTCTATTTTCTTAATATTGTGAAGTCACGACACGATATTGGCTGTTTTATCACAAAATGGCACTTAACCTGGTTATGGAATTATTGTCTGTTAACTTGCAGTGTGAGTTTAAGGTATTATCGGTACATCATATATTATTGATAAGCTAACCATACAGATTTACAGATTTATCAGCACAGTTTTATTTTAATTATTTAAGGTGCTATTCGTTTTTTTCTTATCTTATCATTTTTTCCTGTAAGTATTTATTAATTTATTATATTTGATGATAGGTTGTTCTATTAATATTTCTTCTGCTCTTGAAGAATCACAACTAATTTTTAATCATTATTACTTTATTTTCTGGACTTACTAAAAAAGACAAATTAAATTACGACCTTTATTTGTAACTAAAAATAAAATTCATCTTTTCTTTTTTTTTTTATCTGATGTAAAGTAAACTCTGGCACTATATTTTAATTCTACGATTGATAAATTTAAAATTAATTTTTGTTTCACCGATGCCTTCAGCATATCTCATAAAAAAGAAGCTGTACTTAAATAAATATACTAATTTCAAAAATGTCATAAAATCTATTTTTATACCAATAAAATCATACTTAAAATCTTCCAAAAACTGAAAATTGCTTAAATAACTTAATAGTACGGCTGCTGTTAATGAAATGCATAGATTTAATTTATAATTTATGAACTGCACCAGCAGATAAAATGTGTTAGTATTATATAGCTATAATGTACCTACAAAATATATAAATATTTAGCATATTTTTTAAAAATTATTTCGAAAATTTGGTTATTAGTTAACAAAGGGATTGAACACCCGAGTGTCCGTCCGTCTGTGTGTTTCGAAACTTCTACACTCTTAAAACTAGAACAATAAGATTTAATCAAAATTACATACAGAAAATAATGAAAACTATACTAACAACCCCTCAAAGTTTTCCGGCCATTTTGTATATCACAGTTTCTGCTGAACATTTTTACATTCTAAAAACGCCAATCTGTAAACGCCAATTTAATATTTTAATTTACCGTTGCATGAAAATATAATTTTGCAAGATTTTGCTTCCTCATTTATTTCTCCTCAACTCTTTCAGATAGAAGGTTGAAATTTTGAGAAAAAAAGATCTTTCAGAATTAGCACAAGTTACTTCAAAAAATACAAAAAATACACTTTTTTACAAAAGTGTATAGGTAAGGTACCCCTCTTTAAAAGCTGTTAGAGATCAAAAATTGATATTTTCTTATTTTCAGACACCTGTAACTTAGACCCATATTTATATTCATTTAAAATAAAACGCACGTATTAAAACGTCAACACTATTTATTTTTACATCTGTTGACAGGTTTTTTTCATTATAACGGATTTTCTTAAAACTGAAGAAACTGTCTTTTGAATTTCAACTAATTTTTCCACAATATAAAAACTGAAACTGGTTTTCTTGCTTTTTGAGATATGTGAACTTTTGAAAACCCTACGTTTTATATTCTACCTTGCTTAATATATTATGTACGAACCTTAACATTCATTCAAGTCTTTGTTTTTGTTTGAATAAAAAATCGAAAAAATTCTTGTTATTTAAAAATGTTCAATAAAATATAAATTAATTTTACATATCTACATATTATATAAAAAAAAATGTTTTATATGTATATAATATATATACTCGTATATGTATTATATAGGATGTATTTATTTTAATTTATTTTACAAAATTTTTTACAAAGAAATAAGGTGTCATTAAGTGTTATGTAAACTTATCCACAATCAAAATACTTGTTACATAAGAATATTTACAAGAAGTTGTTCACAATATTTGTTACATTTTACATAAAATATAGAATCTTACAGTTACATTATATGATTTAACTATATAAAACTGCATAATATAAAACATATGTATATATATATGTATTGTATCCATTGTATAATATTATATTATGGGGATAATTTATAGGTCTCTCCTTTTTTTTTGCTTTAAATAAGTTTATAAAGTACTTTTTCTTTTAAAAATTATTCTAGTGCATCTTTTACTAAAAGAGTTCTTTATACCTTAAAAACCATATTAGATTTATTGACCTTCTCCATTTATCCTTTATAAATTAATGTTAAATAGAGCATAAGCTTTTTTTCTTTTTTGAAAAGAAAAGAAAAATGAAATTAGAAAGAATTTCCATTTTATGATAAAAAAAAAATCTAAATAAGGATAACATATTTGTTATGATCTTTTCTTTTTTTGTAAATAATTTTTGATAAATATTTTATATGAGACTTTATATTTTAATATACATTTTTAAAAATTTTTAGAGATAAAGCAAACCAGTTGTCATAGGTAAAGATGTTATTACCGTATCTAATTTTTAATTAAAATCACTTTTTAGGTAGGTATAGTACTACTTGTTATATCAATAGTTTGTTTTGATATAAAATGACGAAGAATACAATTGCCCTTGTCAACTCAAAAGTACTGGTGCAAACCCTTATTAATGTTCAAAATACAATAATTCTGTTTAAATTCCAAATTTTGACTTTTTTCTTTTTCGACATGCTCTTTTTTAACATTTTATTTTTAAATATTTTGAACTATTCGACATTTTTGTCAACATTTTTTTTTCGATATTTCTTTTTTCAACAAAAAGGCCGGTTCGTAAAATACAAACATCACAATTTATTATACATACATTGTGATTTAATTCAAATTTGAATATGAAAAACTTTGATATTAGTTAGTTTTTGGAGTACTACTTGTGGTTTTGGTTGGATCTCAACAAAAAACAATAACTCCTATATCATAAAATTAGGATCGGATCTCAACAAAAACAATAACCCCTATATAATGAACCTAGGATCGGATCTCAACAAAAAACAATAACCCCTATATCATGAACCTAGGAACCCCTATATCATGAACCTAGAACCCCAATATCATAACTCTATAGCTTTCTTAGTTCTTAAGGTAGCATTCTGACGGACATTGGCACGTCCGAACAGACGGATAAAGTTTAATGAATTAATTTACAATCAGGCTTATTTCGATACGTTACAAAAGTAAAATGAATAATCAATTTGAATATACTTGTATTTATCGTTCGTATATATTATTATGTTATCCCCATATAACCATTTGGATTTCAATGTTAACAAAAACAAAAATCAACCATGTTCTATTTTAAAAATGAATTTAAATGTTTTTTGTTTTGCTATTTTTTTAATAATAGATTTAAAAATGTTCAAAAATAGGTTATAAAAAATTTCTTAAAAGTCAATTATAATACTAAAACGTCATATTCTTTAGTATTCACATATCACACTATCTAGACCTGCTTGAAGATTGATATACATATAATGCTAAAAAAATTTATTTCACTGGATGAAATGTTGAAGTTTCCAAAAAGACAGGAATGGAAGAGACTCTTTATCACTTTGTTTTTAAATCTCCGGTTCTAGCTAAGCTCAGACTGAAAATATAAGGATTCACTATCTTTACAGATTACCGAACCAGTTATCTGAAAGTAAAATTGTAAAACTAGTTTTGTTCCTGAACTATATGGGCTACTTATAGAATCTATAAGCACAGAACATAGTTGACAACCAAATATACAAGGGAATGGTATCAAAACGACACTTTTTCTATGCTATTTGTATTTTCTATAATAAAATTTTAGAGAACAGTCATATGTAAACCAACCAACCAAATAAAAGCTTCAAAAATTCATTTGGTAAAATTATAGTTCAATTGCATTGAGGTCAGAAATGTCATATGTCAAGCAATCATTTTTAAATCACATAATCAAAAATTAATACAGTAAAAAATTTATTGAATTTTGTTCTAAAAAAAAAAATTAATAAATTCTTCATTCATTTCCATCACCCTGTATACATATTATAAATTTATTGTAACTATGCAATATTTTGTTTGTATTTTTAAATTTAAATCAATAATTTTATTCGTCACCTATGGATTAAAATTTTGATTTATTTTTGGCATCTATTACAATAAAAAAATAAAATACAAATTTATTAAAATATAAAAAATTTAGCTTTAATAAAACTTTAATACAAAATGCATTATTTCAAAAAATTCTTGTGGCCAATATCAGAATATTAAAAATGTTTTTTTTTTTTTTTATTTGTTTTGAAATAAATATTTAATTTATGTATTAAAAATAAAAATAAAAAACAAAAACTTCAAAACAAAAATGAAAAGCCAATTATTTAAAATTATTAAAATATTTAAGTTAAATATTGAAAATCACTTAAGAAAAAAATGCTCTATTTAACATATACATATACATAATATAAATACAAAAAAAGAAGTTTTATGATATAAGGAAAAAAATTGTCCTGTCAAAAATTTATTACATAAATTTATTTCCTTTTTTGGTTTTATCACTTTATTTCATAAATATTTATTTTTTGTTAGTATATAATATATAATACTTCTACATAATATATTATATATTTTGTATATATATATAATATTGAACTTTTTTTTATAAATTATATAGATACATATATCGGAAACCTTGAATCCAAAATCTGTCATTGTCGGATCAATATTTTTGTTAAAATCCATACAGAAAAAGTGGCAAAACCAAAAGAAAAAAAAAAAGAATAGCAATAAATTTCTTGAAAAGTTTTCATTTCCATAGTCTGTAAGATATTCTTGAGAGATTTAAGCATTAGAAAAGAATTTGTTTTGTTTTTTTAATATTGATAGCTATATTTCCTTTACTAGTAAGCGTAAATACTACAGTGATTAACAAAAACTTTTACAATAGATTACAATTTTTGAATTTTTAGGAGAATTTTCCTAGAACGCAATCAACTGAAAGCATAAAACTGAGTTTTAACTGAGTTCAAATTCGGCGATTTTGTGTGAAAAGTAAGATTTAAGGTTAAGCTCAGTTTTATGCATTTGATCCAATAATAAGTACCAAATGTAAGAAATTCATTTAGAATAATTTGAATATAAAGAAAAAACTTATTTTTTTTTTGCTTTATTTTGGGTAAAAATTAAAAATTTTTGAAATAATTTATCGATTATACCTAACACCTAACTGCAGAGATAATTAGCCATGTTTTAAAATATGTAAAGTAGTCTGCAAGATTACAGATTTTCCTCTAGCAATTTATATTGATATAGTAAAGCTTGAATTTAGGAGGTAAAACAAAACATTATCTTGGTACTTGGAATATACGTATAGTCTTTTCGAAGCTGGAAACTTGTCAACACTATCAGTGAAATGAAAAGACTAAATATAGACATACTCGGAATTAGGCATAATTGTTTCAGGAAAACTAATAAATTCTGTATCAGATTTTATACCTTATTCCGACAGAACGATGCTTCTGAAATTTAACACGACACCAATCAATTTAAATGTCATTCCGGTTTACGCCCCAACGACTGATGCAAGCGACGAAGAAATCGAAAGTTTCTACGTAGAAATAAAAAATCTACTTAAAAACACAAAGCCACATGAACTCAACATTATTATGGGTGACTTCAACGCTAAGATCGGCAAAGGAAAAACTGATGAAGTTGTAGGGTATTATGGTCTCGGAACTAGAAATGAAAAGGGTGATCGGCTAGTACAGTTCTATTAAGATGAAAAATATCAAATCACCAATACTTGATTCTGCTTACCGCCTAGAAGACTATATACCTAGATTTCCCCTAGAGAGACCAAGGAACATATTGTTAGGAATGAAATTGACTCTATACTAGTAAACAAAAGATTTAGCACATCAGTAAAAAAAGTCAACACTTTTCCAGGAGCTGATGTTCCATCGCATCACAATCTACTTGTTGCTAAAATAAAAATCAAATTAGCTTCAATTCGTAGGCAACAAACACAATAAAAACTTGATCTGGACCAGCTGAAAAATAACGAAATAAGAACCAATCTGGAAACAGAAATAAACAACCAAAAACTACAAGGCCAAGCAAAGATGGATGACAGGCGAAATACTTGATCTTATGCAGGAAAGAAGAAGATACCGCCACATCGATCAAGTACAATACAGTCGTCTTCAAAAAGTGATTCGATCCAGAATTATACAGGCTAAAATTAACTGGCTCGATCGAGAATGTTCCAAGATTGAAATCTTACAACATCGCCACGACGATTTTAATGTGCACAAAAAGATCAAACAAACCTCTGGTATTTATCGTAAACAATCTCCATCCCTCTTGATAAATAGCAAAACGAAATCATTACAAGCGCGGAAGAAAAAGAAGAAATTTGGAAAAACTACATAAACCAGCCGTTTTTTTCACACAATACACGATCTACTATCATCGAAGTGTCATCAGCACAATTATCTGGTCCTTCTATCACTAAACACGAAATTATAAAAGTGATAGAATCATCAAAAATCAGCAAGGCGGTTGGCCCGGATGAATTACTGACTGAAATAATTAAGTTAATCAGCGATGATAATATAAATATTTTGGTCAAAGTATTTAACAATATTTATGATAGTGGAGCGTTTGCTATAGACTGGTTAAAATTAACCTTCATAGCTCTTCCGAAAAAACCTAGCGCCAAGAGATGCAACGAGTACAGACTAATAAGCTTAATGAATCACGCTTTAAAAATATTCCTTAAAATTATACATAATCGATTGCACAGAAAGTGCGAGGCAGCAATGGGAAGTCACACAATTCGGGTTCAAAGAAGGAATGGGAACACGAGAAGCCTTATTTAGTTTACAGACTCTAGTGCAAAATTCCAAGGATGTAGAAAAGGACGTATATTTGTTCTTCATAGACTATGAAAAAGCGTTCGACCGAATACAACACGACAAAATGATAGATATTCTCCGAAATATACAACTCGATGGCAAGGACATTCAGTGTATCAAAAAATCTCTATTGGAACCAGACTGCAGCCATTAAAATTAACGATTTGACATCAGGTAATCTGGAAATAAGTAGAAGTGTCCGACAGGGTTGCATTTTGTCGCCATTACTATTCAATTTGTACTCTGAACATATTTTCCAGGAGGCAATTAGCTCAATTAACAAAGGAATTAAAGTAAACGGAATCTACATAAACAACATTCGATATGCAGATGACACGACTCTAATATCTGACAACTTGGGTGATCTACAGTATCTGGTTGACAAGGTCAATGTGCATAGCAATAACTACTGTCTTTATATGAACATCAAAAAGACAAAATTCATGAAAGCTAGCAGACGCAACAACTTAGTCAATGACGGTGTTATCGCAATTAATAACGAACATATCGAACGCGTTGTCAGTTTTAAATATTTGGGTTGCCAACTTGATGAGGGTTGGACTTCAGATAAGGAAATAAGATGTAGAATTAAAATGGCAAGAAGTTCCTTTGTTAAATATAAAAAAGTATTGTGTAATCGTGAGATAAACATCAAACTCTGATTGAAGTACCTAAAATGCTATGTCTGGTATATGCTCTTACATTGAGTAGAAACGTGGACACTGAAAGTGACAGCGTTAAACAAATTAGAGGCGTTTGAAATGTGGTGTTATAGAAGAATATTAAAAATTTCATACACAGACAGAGTTACAAACCAAGAAGTTCTCGGGAGGCTAAATATAAATAGAGAACTACTTCTAATTATCAAGCACAGAAAAATAAGTTACTTTGGTCACATAATACGAGGTCCTAAATACGAACTACTCCAGTTAATAATACAAGGTAAAATAGAAGGTACGAGAAACATAGGTAGAAAACAAATGTCGTGGCTTGGAAACATCCGAAACTGGACAGGTAGGAAAATTAGCACATGAGAGAATTAGCACATAATGCAAAATAATGCAGAGAAGAGTATGCCAACATCATTGCAAATCTACAATAACATGTAATCGCTTATCATCCAGTAGTGGATTAACAGCTGAAGAAGAAGATAGTAAAGCTGAAGAATTCTTTGAACTGAACATATTATATTTATCGCTAATTCAAGAGGAATTTATTTTTTCAACCTTTTAGAAGTATAGAAGTTGAGAAACTTCTGAGATGATTATGCCTCTTTAAAAGGTACTTCAATTGGTTGAATAGATTTTCTCTTTCTTCAAGTATAAAGTAAGTTACGATATACTGGATGACCTATTTTTTCTTTTTGACCATCTTTTCTATTTACCATGTTTTGTATTTATTTGAAACCCACGAAATGTAAGTTAATTTGAATCCCAAATTTTATGCAAATGAAAGTTTACTTTAACCTCTTATTACTTTTTTTAAATTATAATAAAAAACAGTCATCAAAATAATTTTTTTGGATTTTATATAAGGAAACAATAAAGTGGACCACCACTTCGGCTATAATGGACTAGTTATCTTAAAATTGACTAGTTTTACAAGAAGAAATACAAAGAAAAGTTTTGAGTATTAGTAAATGATAATTACTTGTTGTAACGCCAATACATTTTTTAGCAAGGTATTAGTTTTGAATATAATGAGATGTTCCAAATTAACCGCCTGATCCACAATTATATCCGAAATTACTCTACGCTAAGAATCTCCTATTACCTAATTATTTTAATAAGTCTTAAATTTGTACGTTAACCCAATTTGTCTAGCCTGATTTTCTATCAAATATTGAAAAATTAAATTAATTGGTGGAGAAATAATAAATAGTAAGCAAAGACTTCGATACTCGTAAAAAGATACATATTTTAAGCCTGTTTTAACATATTGTACTTATTATACCTTACTTACGTGTTTTATTTATTTCCAGTATGAAAAATTTTAGTGTTATGAATTTTCTGTCGTCAGTTAGTTTCATATTATAGTTGTAAGCAAAAAATATTTATATTAAAGTTTAAGGAAACTTTTATTTAAAATAAAGGAATTGAATTTAAATTGAAAAAAAAATGTATAAAGTATTTTTCGAAAACTGTAGAACCTACAAAAAATATTGTAAAGAAAATGTAATTGTGCAAAAAAATGTAAAGTACATACAAACATTTTTTGGAATATCCTTTGAGACAAAATTTTATACAATATTATATATTTATATAAACCATTGTTAATGGTTTAAATCACTAGTAAGTGGTAACATTTTAGATTTTTTCTAATTTTTTTTTATTAATTTTTCAACAAAATTTTTCTGTACTAAAATAAAAAGGTTTCTTTATTCTTAAAAAAAAAAGTAGAATCTACCTAGGGCCTCAGTGCAGTAGTCTAGTTAGTATAAGAGCGTATGAAATACGTTATTTGATTTGAATTCATGCACACGTTATAAGAATAATTCTCCTTTACGACATTTACAGTTACACCTGTTAATTTACCGTCACATTGAAGACAGAATAATAAGCTAAAAAAGAAATCTCTCTAAAATTTCTCTCATTATTAAAATCCTTATTCATATTTTCAAATTTAACTGAATATTTATTAACCCTTAATGGCCTTTATAATAAGTTGATACTATCATTGAAGTAATCAAAATGAAAAGCAACCAGTAAATTTTGAATAAATATAAAGTTAAAGGAGCTCAGAGAAAACGTTACAAAATTGACAAAAATTAAGAGTTTTGATACAGAACTTCTTAGATTAGATCAAATTTCAAAAATTAAGTTTAAAAAGATATAAGTGTTGTAAAATAAGTGATTTAAAAAAAACAATCTAATTTAAAGTATTAATATTAAACATATAAGTAAATCGCGTTGCTTTTGTATTATTTTCAACAAACTTAGTTTATTACGCACAACAACAAAACGGGAAATATCATTTTAAAACAAGATGGTATCTAATACCATTCAACTAAAAAAAAATTAAAAAATATATGTTATCTTATCTTATATATTTTCAGCAAAATTTTCGTCCCTAAAATTAAAATAGAAAAGTGGAAAAAATTCTGGGATGCTATTTTCACATTCAAAAACTTTATTTTCATACAATAAAGTTTTATTTCAAAAATATTATGTTGAATCCTAGGAAAATACTATATGCCACTTAATACTGAATAATATTATGAATTTTTAAGTATTATTATTATTTTATTTTATTCAACTATAAATAACTGGACAAAATCTCGAAAGCTTTTCTGCTATCATTTAGTCATAATACTATTACTAATAGTTGTATGAAATACTAAATAGTTGCAATCATTTGAATATTTGACTTTATTTGATCTGACTTTATTTGAATACTAATTATTTTGCATGATTCTTCCGAATTTAGAATATCGTATATTTACACATATGTATGTAAATATTCTGAAAAAGGCGTAAAACTCCGATTTTTAAAACAAATTATAAAGTTCCTCCTAACTATTTACTTTACATAATATAATTAAACATAATGCTCCCCAACCTCCGCTAGACAAATTGCTCCCCATTGCTCCCCAACCTCCGCTAGACAAATTATTTAAACCATGATTTGAATACAAGTTTAAAATATCTCCTAATACAGAAACTGGCCTATGCATAATATATATACATTCTGTAAAAAGGAGAAACCCTAATTTTGATTCCAACTTTAAAATCCGCTTTAATTCAGAATCTTGAATACATTTATTCTGCAAAAAGGAAACAGTCTGATTTTGAACATAACTTTAAAAACTTGAAAATCAAGCATAGACCTTCTTAAATCTCTTAGATAAAACTTTTGACCCAGGGCCTTTTGTACATAGGGGAAGATATAGGGTCTTTTGTTGTAGGGTATTTTTTTTAATAATACATTTTGGAAATTCAAAAAACGGTCTTTTTTCCAATGATATTTTTGAAAAGGGTAAAACGTACCGCTTCCATCTAATTAACTTTATTTAAGCTAATGAAAGAGTTAAATTTAGATGTAAAATAAATAAAAACACATTTTTTTTTATAGTCAGTTTATATCCAAAAAATAATTACTTTCTTCAAAAAAGTATCTACATACTGGTGGTGAAAAAATAATAAATAATAATAGTATTTAAATATAATATAAGTCATACTGCAAAGTATGACTTATACCACAAAAAAAAAAATAATCCTAGATAATACATTTTTTTATTACACACATTTTTAAATAAAATTCTAATACACTCATTCTTACAAAATATTACAATTTTGTTCTAAAATGCATTTTCAGTTTCAGTTTCCAGTTTCCCATTTTTCACCTTTTTAATATCTCTTAGGAAACATTTTTTTTTTCACTTGTGGAAAAAAGCCAGCAATAAATCATCAGCAATGAAAAAAAATTTTTTAAACTTTTTTTTTTTAAACTGTTTTATTACTATCCATGATAAGGTGAATTATTTTACCTCATTTTTTCTATAGAATAATATTTCATATTTCATATAGGTATAATTTACTGTATTATTGTACATAGTTTAAATTATATTATATTTTGAGATAATATGATTCAGGAGTTAACCTATATGTAAAACTTTTGAGAACTTCACAAAAATAATATAAAACATTTTATCTGATTGTTTGCTGTGTGTCTACCGTTGCGTTTAGACTTTAAATTAAATCAACCGAAATACAAGGAGGCCTACACAGGCTAACGCTTATGCCTTAAATCCCCAGATGGCACACCTTCGGACATGCTTATTGACGGAAGTATTTCCTATCAATCAAAACGTGTATGATATCGATAAATTCATGAGAACATAAACATCTTTGTTCTAAATAATCCTCCTAACATCCAATGTAACTTTCTATATTTTCCAATTTCCTTTATTCTTATTTTCTCAATCTTCCAATCAAACAGTACATTGTACCATAGGTTCTAAACTAATGTTTAGTTTAAAAGGGAGGTGGCGATTGGTTAGTCCAACACTACTAAAGAGCATTACCGCTTTGATCTTGTTGGTGTCTTTCGATATTCCCATCTTGTATGTAATTAAACTTAACAAATTAAATTTTAGATACATTTTCGAAAAGAAATTTAGTTCACACTTAAAGGTGTTCCAACAGCATCGAAACTACAACAATACGTCGAAAAAATATCAAGTTTAATAGCAAAAGTCTTAATGTCAAAGAAAAATAATATTTTTAAGAAACACCTTTTTTTTTTAACTAAAAAATAGAAAATAAATTTTTATTGCAAATTTTTCTGTAATTTTGTAAATTATATTGAAACGATGGAAGTTTCTTTAAAAAAATTTATCTCAATATAGCATTTGTATATGTGTCATAAAGCCCGTGAAATTAATATAAAAGCTGGAGGCAATATTTTCAAAATTTAATTTATAGTTTATGCGTTTAATGCCTGCAGCTTTTATTTTAATTTCACAGGCTTTATGGCTAATAATGCTATATTGAGAAAATTTTTTTTAAAGAAACTTCTATCTATGCAAAGAGAATAACTAACTTTAAGCTTTATTAAATTTTTTTTCTTAGTCCAAATTTCATACATAACACTCCATATGAATTTATATGAACATTTTTTTTGTTTTTTTTTATCTCTAAAAATTTATATAATATGTACATACTTATGTCTATGCATTTTATTCTTTTGTTGATGACATAAAATTTAAACGGTAAAATTTTTCTTAGCTGATTCAATATTAATCTTATATTTGTTTTGTATTTGTTTACAGTTTTTATTATTTTTTACTTCTAATGTTATTGTATTGAATAAAAAAAATGTTATTTAATTATTAGAAGTTATATCTATTTTGCTTTGATATAAATTATTATGTAAACGAGGAAGAATACAGTTGCCTTTGTCAACTCTTAGATATCCGTACGAACCGTTAGTATGTTCACAGCCTGTCACTCTGCTTACAATATTATTTTTTTAAT
The DNA here is from genome assembly GCA_947095535.1 of Poecilobothrus nobilitatus. NCBI lineage: Eukaryota > Metazoa > Arthropoda > Insecta > Diptera > Dolichopodidae > Poecilobothrus > Poecilobothrus nobilitatus. The sequence continues at coordinate 233,173,855 of OX352773.1, forward strand.
ATTTTATTTATTTTAGTATTTTAGTATTTTAAAATAATTTGGGTGAATTTTATAATTTCTAGAACTATGGGTTGTACATATATTCAAACTATATGTTTATACATTCTTCAAAAGCAGATTTTAACCTTCCACATAACGATTATCAATCCAAAACTTTTTCAAATATTCTTTAGTACCATTTAATACTAAGCGGTAAATGTATATTAAAATTATTAAGTCCAAAATAGTAAATATAATTTTAAATATTATATTATATTAATACGTACATAGTATATTTATATTGTTATAAGTATATCGCCATACATTGCAATATTTCTTTAAAAATATTTCCATTCATAGAATAATTTCTTATATGTACAATATGTATGTATGTAAATACAGCGCTATATAATATACATCTATACTTTTATCATTCATTCATCAGTGACATATACGATATGTAAATAAACATGATATTATATAAGTATGTATGTATATCAATATCATATAAATAAAAATTTTTCAAGCAACCGTTATGTTGTTTATTTATTTACATTTTTTTGTACTACGCATTATATCTTCAACAATTTAAAATTATCGAGTAAAACAAAATGCAAAAAATTCGTTGAAGAAATTTGTTAGAAAATTTGAAAAAATCAAGTAACACTTTCGTCAATTATAAAGTAACCCTATATTATTAAAAAAAGTTGTTAACAGAAATAAGAGTATAATGTTGAAGCTTTAATTTTTGTGTATTACTTCAAAAAAATTTTAATAGGTGTTCAAGTTACAGGTGTTTAAAAATAGGAAATTTTCAGTTTTTGAATCCTTACAGCTCCAAAACGGAGGTGATACAAAAAAAATGACTCTGAAATGACTCATACTTCTTTTCAAAGATCTAACTTCTCTCAAAATTTCAAGTTTCTAACTTAAACCGTTTAGAAGATAGAAGGGTTAAAGGATTTTGCAAAATTTTAGTTTTGCATAACGGTAAATTAAGACACCGTATGACACAACTATATATTTATTGTATATATACTTTTAAAGCTAATAAAAGCAGTAATCGTTTGCCGTTTTCAGAATGAAATGGGTGGGGCTACAAAAAAAAGTTATTAAAAATAAAATTAATATTTTTGTGAGATCTATTAGCAGTTAAAATTTCATAGCTCTATTTAAAAAAAAAATGTGGGGATCTAAAAGTTAGATATTCGAGAGCTACTCTAAGTTTTGGTCCAAACTCAACCAAAAAAATAGGGAACCTACAAATTACTCCCAGAATATTTTGTGTAAATTTCAAGATTCTAGCTTTCTTAGTTTTTGAGTTAGCGTGTTGTTGAGGAGTCCAGTAGTGTTTGTCTGGACGTATGATTTGTTACCTAATCACAATTTATTCTAATATAATATTGTTAATTAAAATGAATAATCATGAAAATTGTTAATAATATAAAGAATCTAGCAAAGAATTAACATTATATTATGTTATGCATGAAATTAATACAATATGTAAATATATTAGCTATATGTATAGATATTAAAAAAAATGAATTGCACACACATAAAGCAATAATTATTAAAATGATTTTTCATGTGACATTGAAAAAGGAAAAAATAATAATATTAATTTAGTTAAATATCCTTTTTTCTTTTCTCTTTTTTTCCTTCCAAATGTCATGTTTCTTTATATTTGTACAACAGCCATATTATCAGTCATATGTATAATTATACATAAACTTCTTTATATGTATGAATGTATATTCATAAATTTTAATATATAATACGATACAGTATATTTAAAGAAATTTTTTCTTTATTCTGTTTTATTCAATTACTGAAATAAATATGATTTAAAAAATCATATCACATCTTAAAATCTTTTTGTCTCTTATTTAAATGATTTTGGCGTCGTTTTGTGGTGCTTTAATTTATTTTTAAATGGTTTCTTTTCTAAAGACTGATTTATATACCCATACTCAAATTGTAATTTCGAATAAAAATAACATTTTATATTGTATAAGTAAAAAGAAAATATAAGGGTTTTTCAATTGCCATGTTATATAAGATTTTAATTAAAATAAAACCTATATTATGTTTAGGTTTTATAAGAACCTTTTCACTTTTAAAAGCCTTTCAAAAATTTCTTAAGAAAAGTGAATTTTTATTTAAAAAAATATTACATATAGATTTTTTCAATGTAAGAATATTAAAAAAAAGATATTGGTGAAAATTTTTTTTTTCTTTTTTAGTGCATTTCTCTCACACATAAATGTGAACAGGAAATTACACAGCCTTTCCTATTAACGCGTCACTGTAAATGTCATAGGGGGAATAAACCCACACTCAACTCGGTGTTTACAGCGTTTTTCATATGCTCTTATCGATTAGACCATCGAGGCCCCTGAAAATTTATTATTCGTACAATGACATCACAAAGCCTTAGGGCAAGGAAAAGGCTAAAAAATAAACAAACATCTATAAGGACTCTATTGCGATTCCTCCTGCCGAGAAAAAAAGCAAACATTAAATCACGTTAGCCAAAAACGAATGGAAATTCATATCAGTATTATGGTTAAAAGATTGAAGGACGTTTAGACAAAATTTATATTTCATTTAGTGAGATCGATTAAGAAAATATGACATTTCTATTAAAATACCCCATAATATTACATCAAATACAATAATTAATATACAAATATTAAAATTACAATTTAATCATACTAAATATTCATATAAAATTTACGATCCAGAAATGATAAATATATATAATATTAATGTTATAAACGTTCATACACATACATTTTTGTATCTCATATTAAATAAAAAAAAAAAACAGTCATACAGCAATTTTATCTTCAATCTTTAATTGCAAATAAAAATTTAGTTATATGTATTCTATTAGTTTTATAGACATGTTTGATACATATTTCGTTTATTGTAGTTTTGTAATTTTAGTATAAATCTTGTAAATGTTTCTAATAAATTTAAACTACCGAACCTAAAATTTATTAAATGTTGCCCTGAAAACAAAAGATTTTAAAACTTGGATCCTTAGAGACTTAACTTTAAGTCTTAAAATGGAGATCATGTATCTGGGATCTTTTGGACTTTAATCTTGGAATCTTCGACCGATAAAATTTGCGTCCACAGTGTTTACCAAATATCAAGTTGACATCAATCAGTCTAAAGGTCCCTTAATTTCAAAAACAAGAGAGTTACGGGTTAGGTGGTATACGAGAATAAGATGCGGTACCCCTTTAAAACGCACAAACATCTATTTGAAAGTAAAAACATATCTACGTACCATAAAATATGTATTAACACATTGACGTTTAAGTATGCATTAATACACTGCTGGTACAATTAATAGCAAGTACAGACATCCGCTGATAAAAATATTAACACTGGAAAATAACAACAAGAAAGAACATAATAACAAAACTACTTATATTACACGACATTTGGAAAGATATTATATAAAAAAATTAATTTAAACAAATTCAAACATAATTAGTTTAATTAGTTTTTAAAAAAAAATAGATTACAAGATTTTAAAATAAGAATGTGTTAATTAAATAAAAAAAAAACAAAATTACACTCTATAAGGCCACATTTACTTAAGAAAGCAGGACCTCTTCTGTCTGGCATATTTATATGACACTGTACCATCTAATAAATAAAAGAAAAACCGTAAAAATAATATTTAAAAACCTAAAAAATTCAAAAAAGAACAATAATAAAAAATATTATAAATATTCAATTTTGCAGAAACATGAATTCCAAAATCAAATTGTATACCCAATTGAGGCAATTTTTTAACAAGGATTCCATTGGCTTCACCCAAAACTGTTAATGTACACTAAAAAATATGTTCACTAAAAACTATTATGTCTTCTTTTCCAATTAAGTTATTTCAATTATGCTTTTTAATACCGAAAAATACATATAGCTACTTCATATCATGCTGCTTCATAGATTTGTTAAAATATTCAATAGAATCTACTTAGTTTGAAAAGCTGACTTAACTGACTGACAAAGAACAATTAAAATTCATGTATTAAAAATGAATTCTTGAATACTTACCAGTATTCAAATCAATTTTTAAATATTTTTTTTAAAATTCTTTAACTGATTTTTGTTTTAAAATATCAAATTTGAGCTACTCACCTGTCAAAACATCACCACCATACAATAAAATAGAATTTTTCCTTAATTTTAGATAAAAATTATCCTACACATATAGGCTTTACATATAGGAAATTACATACACATATAGGCTTTACAAAGTTTTTTACAATTAACGCTACAGTACTCGTGCAATATTTTTATCTGAAGTACTCGCGCTGGGTCATATTGACCTATATACTTCAAAATAAATGAATGTACGTAAATAATATAAGATGTTATCTAAATAATTTTTTTCAGAAAATATAGGTTTTTTAACAAACAATAAAAAATTTAATAATAATATTGTATTATTTAATTAAAGTTATTAACAAATAAGAAAAATTTTAAAAAAGTGTCAAAATAAAAGCATTCATAAAATTCTTTTGCACTTATATTTTGTATTTTTGATACTTTTGTTGTAGTTTCTGTAAGAATACACCAAAATTCATGAATCTTAACAGTCTTATATAAAATTTGATGATAAACATTTCTTCACTACGAAGTTTACAAGTTATTTATAGTGTTTAAAAAAAAATGACAGTTTTAGAAAATAGTAAAACTCATCTACTGGGAAAAATTAAGAGCACTATGCTTAACAAAAATAGTTATTGGCTTCTAAAGTAAATTTGGTTCGAAATGACCCGTACGTGAGTAGTGGAGGGTTAAATGATAAATAAAGGATAAGAAATAAAAATAAAATTGTTAGATAATATCACGAGAAATCTTAAGATTTATCAAAGTATAAATTTATAATCAATAAAAATTTAATTAATTTACTTAATTAATCTTGTAACTGACAAAATTAACCACTTGCTCAATAAATTGTAATTTTTTGTATGAAAAAGAATAATTTTATACAAAGAAGGAACAAAAATAGATAATGAAAAGAAGAAAATTAAATATTTTTTTATTTTATTAATTAGCTAGATGATGATAGAAAATATTTAATATGATATGGAAAGCACGGTCAATAGCAATGGCATTTACAAAAAATAAGTGATATGTATTTGAAAATTGGTAAAAAGTAAGCAAGTATGCAGTAGAGTTAATACAGTTAACTATAGCAATATTAACTCTAGAGTTGACTCGCGCAATATTTTTTTCATAAGTACTAGCTCTGGGTCATTTTAACCCAAAATTAAAAATACATATATAAAAACGAGGAAGAGTGCAGTAGAGTAGACTGTGTCAACTCTGGGATACCCGTATGAACGTAATATACCCTGTTTCTATAAAACTTGCCCATCTTTTAAAAACTTTTAGATGTTTTAGTACCTACCAACGTTAATTACAGAGTTATATTTATGCAAATTGTGGAGTTGTATGACAGCCATTCGAATTTATTGCATAAGCACAACCAAATTTTACAGAAGTTGTTGCCATAAAACTTGATCATCATTTTTTCATTTGATTTGTAACATTTCAGACCCCTAGCTTCATTATTTTCCAAGAGGTGCAAGTAGCCTGAACTGGCTGCTCTAGACCAACCAAATTTTATGAAAGTTGTTGGCATGTAACTCGACACCTTTTTACTAAATTTCAGACTCATAACTTCAGTAGACACTGAGTTATTTTCATTTAAAAAGAGAAGTTGTATAGCAGCTAGTCGAACCCGGCGGCCGAAAATGCTGGATTTAAATAGCAAAACTAACAATTTTGTAAAAATGACGTAAAAAGAATTTCAGCCTTCTAGCTCCTTTATTTTTTGAGTTATCGTGCGGACGGACAAAAAATTCGATTCTGAGCTGATGCATACCTTTGACACTATATCTAGTTCGACTCCTTTAAGATGTTACAAACGTAATGGCAAATTTATTATACCCTTGAACATAGTTCATACGTGTATACATGCTTTCATAATATAAGAGTAATCTAATAATTTTTTTTTTTTGAAAATATAAGTTTTTTTATATAATACTAGCTGACTCGGTGAACATTTAGTACAACGTATTCACCTTTAAATTTTTCAATAATTATGCCTGCCTCGATGATATTACCTATACATTTTTTGATAACTCATATGGTCCCGATGCAGAGTTTAACGAGTTGATGTTATATCTTGCCCTAGCGGCATCATTACCATATATGTACATATTTATCGACTATAGAAACGGACATCATTAGCTTACGGACAAAACTAACATTTGTTTAAAATATGGTGCCAATCGGTTCGGTTGCGGTAACAAACATAATGCACCAACGATTATCTAATGATAAAAAATTTTTTTTTTTATTTATTATTTATTTATTATACCCGTATGAACTATGTTCAAGGGTATAATAAATTTGCCATTACGTTTGTGACACCTTAAAGGAGTCGAGCTAGAGATATAGTGTCAAAGGTATGGATCGGCTCAGAATCGAATTCTGAGTCGATTAAGCCATGTACGTCCGTCCGTCCGTCCGCACGATAACTCAAAAAATAAAGGAGCTAGGAGGCTGAAATTTTTTTTACGTCACTTTTGCAAAATTGTTAGTTTTGCTATTTAAATCCAACCTTTTCGGTCGGCGGGTTCGAGTAGCTGCCATACAACTTCTATCTTTATATAGAAATAACTCAGTATCTATTCAATCTAGGTATCTAAAATTTTGCAAATGATGATCGAGTTTTACGGCAACAACTTCTGTAAAATTTGGTTGTGATGATATCACAGGTTCGGATAGTTGCAATACAACTTCTCTTTTTAAATGAAAATAACTCAGTGTCTATTGAAGCTAGCTATCTGAAATTTAGTGAAAAAGTGTCGAGTTGCATGCCAAAAACTTTTGTAAAATTTGATTGGTCTTAAGCAGCCGGTTCAGGCTTTTTGCATTTCTTGGAACTTAATGAAGCTAGGCGCAATAGATTCGGGTAGCTATCATACAACTCCACAATTTACATAAATATATCTCTGTAGTTCGGTACAAAACATCTGAATGTTTTTAAAAGATGATCAAGTTTTATAGAAACAGGATATATTACGTTCATACGGGTATCCCAGAGTTGACACAGTCTACTCTACTGCACTCTTCCTCGTTTATATTAATATTACATACATAAATGTAATGCAATATTATTGAACCATCGGCTACTAAGGCCATTATAGGTTTTTTATACTATTATTAAATTATATACTACTATTATTTATTTTATTTATATTATGTATTATATGTATGTATATTATGTATACTATATATTATATATTTACATTATATTTGGTCGTAAGGGGGTATGTAAAGAAAAATCACTTACGACCTGTGCAGGGATCGAACCCACACTCCTTCCGTTAATACGCCACACGTCTACCCAATAGGCTATCGAAGCTACCTTTTTTTTTGTTATGCTTAATTAAATTTAAACAAACTAGCTAAATATAAAATATTTTGCATTTTTATTTTGCATTAGGTATTTGACACTTTTATTTTGTTTTTGTCATTATAATTATAATTATTATAAATTGTCATTTTAATTAAAATAGAGTATATATACCTCAAGAAAACAAGGAAAAATACTTAGGAATGACATTAAATGTCAAGCTGAGATGGAAAGAGCACGTCAAGAAGAAAAAAGTAGAATTAGAACCGAAATACGGACAAATGTATTGGCTCCTAGGTCGAAATTCTAAATTGCCAATAGAATATAAAATTTTGTTTTATAACCAAATAATTAAGCCTATATGGTTGTACTTCATATAGTTATGGGGTTGCGCCAAATAAACAAATATTCAGAGCATTCAAATTTTTCAAAATAAAACTTTCCGCAGCATGGTTAGTGCTCCTTGGTAAGTACGAAATTTTGATTTGCATAAGGATCTAGAAATACCTACTGTAAAAGAAATAAAAAATTATTTACTAAAACATAAGACCCGCTGACATGTATTCAGGGCACATAAATGTAGAAGATTCAAAACTCCTACATTGTGAAAATACTATTAGAAGGCTTAATAGAACTAGGCCACTAGACTTAGTGATAAACGCAGATCACCTTTACGGAGTGTAGAAGATGAAGGTTAGCATAAAACTTGCAAAATAAAAACAAATAAAAATTTTAAAAAATTTAAAATATAATCAAAATAATAATTATTTTTTTCATAGCTACTGTGAAAATGAAATGGATTATGCTTTAGAAAAAAAAGTTGTTGGCTTTTAAAATCTATTTAAGTCGAAAAGACACAAACGCAAGTACTGGAGTGTTAGTTATTGTTTTTATTTATTATTTTATTATTTTTCTTATCATAAAAGGTATATCTGTCAAAAATTAAGAAGCAGCCCTGTATTGAAATATTTCTATCTCAAGTTCTACTGTATATTTTTATAATCGGAAGAAGGAAAACATGTGAAACAACAAGAATTTTAATTTCATATGTGATACTCTAAGTAAAAATATTTGTTTTCTTTTTTTCCTTAAATTTCTTAGCACATTTTTTCTAAAACAACTTTAAATATATGCTCATTGGTTTCACTTTGTTAGTAAGTCCGTCTGTTCACAAAACATCTACACCGCTTAAGATATAGAACATTTAAATTTTAACTATGAATCTAGGTCTCTTAAAAAAACGAATGTATGTATTGTAGAATGACATTTTTATGTAGTTCAACCTGTTACGAACCCTTCCAAATTTGAAAAAGTTCTACTTTTAAATGCGTATATCTTAAGTTCGGGCTTGATATTTTTTCAAACTTGAAACGTTAAATGACAGAACCTTATCTATATATAAAAAAATATTAAAATTATACCATTTTTCTAAATTTAGTATTGAAATTTACCGTTATGCGAAAACAACATTTTTTAAGATTTTGTTTGCTTCAAATCCCTGTAATACTCTCAGATAGGACCTTGAAATTTTTAGAGGAAACAGATATTTTAGGAATTAGAATTTATTCAAAGAAGTGTTTTATACCACCCAATGTTTAAGAGCTAGAAAATTTGCTATTTTTGGTGCCTGCATATTATGCACCTGTGCAAATTTTACCAAAGTAAAACTCCAAAAGTAAAACTACAAGATTATGTTTTATATGTGTTAGCAGTTTTTCTCAATATTATATAAGGTTTCAATAAAATTGAAGAAAGTTTTTTTGCTTTTTCACAATTTACCTAAAAAAGTTTAGAAATTTTGGTGCATAGATTTTTGGAAGTCATAGTATTTTATTCTCTGTTTTTATTCTCTTTTAGTAAATGTGCGCCTTTTCGTTTTGGTTTTCCTTCTGCCTTGTTTTTATTTTCTTTCATTCATTTGAAAAAATTTACATAAAAATTTAAAATTTGCAAATCGAAAAGAAAATCATAATGATAAAAACCAATAAAAAAAAATAAAGAAAATTCAAAATATTCAAATTATTATTTTAAAGACATTTTCTTTTATTCTTTCTTCAAACTGATTATATTAACAAATTTTTGTCCTTTATATAATACTGAAGTGTGAAAAATTATATCTACAATATTGTACTAGTACATAATGTATTTATAGTTTGATTTATTATACAGATATTTGAATAAATTTCAAATAATATATCAAATACTGCAAAATCTGTTAATTACTTTCATTTATTTTTGTGTATAACCTCAAAAAAGTTAAACTAGAAAAGTTAAATATTAGTTTATATTAAGTTTACTTTTTATAAGTAAAGTTTTCTTAATTTTTCGGAATGCCTTATATAAATATAATCATGGTTGTCTAAAATAAAATTAAATCATTTAAATGTTTTTTTTTTTCAAAATATACGCTTGAAGTAATTGCAATTACTTAGTAAAATCTTGTTAAAATTTCTTTACACAATTTTCATTATTGTTTTAAAAGAAAAACTTTCATTTTATAATATTATAAGATAGAAAATCAATATTATTCAATAATTATACTGGTTGTTTGTTAAAGAAATTCTTTTATTCAATTTAGCTTCCTTTTTATATCCGTACAATTAGTCCTGAGTATATATTAAAATTGCTCCTCTGTTTGTAATACATCGAAATAAGTCCGATAGATATTATTGAGTTAAGTGTGTGAATCAGATCAGAATCGAAAAATTAGTCGATTATGCTTTTTCCGTCCGTGCGTCAGCTTGAAAAATCAAAAACTAAGATAGCTAGAACATATTCTTGGATCGATTTCTAGTTTTTCTGTTGTTTTTGATTGGGATTCGAGCAAAGGATCCGCATTTTGCGTTTAAGTATGTAATCGATACGCCTTAACATTATTCAGGAAAAAATTATACAAGAAAACATAAATAATTAAAAAACATTACCGTTGCATGAAGAACTTATTTATATGATATTGGTAACTATATGGTATACATAAATAATATATGATTACTAGAAAATCCCCTGTGCAATTGCACAATTTCTATAAATTCAAAAACATTTACGTTATCATACTGACTCCCTTAATAAACTACCTAAAAATTTCATTTTAACATCAGCACCATTAAAAAAATGTAGAAATCACTTACTTACTTGTAATAGAAAAAAGCATAAAACAAATCTAAACACATACAATTAAAAATCTTAGGTACAGTTTATTAATTTTTTCTCGCCGTTTTTTCGTGGCGGTAATTTTTGACAGTTTTTTAATCATTGAGAAAAAATTGTAGAAGCTAAAAACACATTCAGGGCAAAAGTTCGTGCCGATTGTTTGAAAAATTGTTTGAAACAAACACCAACCGCTACGACATTTTTTTTTTTTGTTACATTTAAAACAATCCCAATAATCGAAATAATTTTAATATTTGTTAAAATTTTACCAGACTCTCTATTTTTCTTTAGTTTAAAAAAAAAACGATAAAAAAGTTGTTTTCGCCGCGAAATTACTTTAATTACCAAAAGTACTTTCAAGTCTTTTGCGTTTATTTTTTTTTTGCTCGAAAAAAATTTGCTGAATTTATTTTATTTAAATGTACTTTGAAAGAGGTCTTTAGTATATTTAATAAAAGATTCATGTCTCTGATAATGTAATTTCATAAATTTTCGTGGCCTTTTTGTTTGTGTGGGTCGTTTTCGACAGCTTTTAATTTAATGGTCTAATAATAAATTAGTACAAAATTATGAATCTATTGTGAGAGAAGGCTTCTAAAATGATATTTCCTATGTTATTTTTTCTTTTTTTTTTTTAAGAAAAATAACCATTTCTATAATATTTAGTAAGTTTCTGATTTCTGTTATGAAATATAATTAGCTAAGTCTGCCGAATTTTATATTAATAAAAAAAATTCGAATATTTTATGTTATATCAAAAATTCAACTTCAAAAATCAAAATTCCAGCCTAAATTAACAAAACTACTTTAAAGTCTGTTGCGAAACTTTTACCAGCTTTTATAATAGTGAAAACAAAATCAAGAATAAAATCGGCCTATTATTTTTTTTCTTATAAATATAAGGCTTACTATAAACTTTGCTCTTTTCACTTTCAGGTCTTTTAATTTTATTAAGAGTATTTTTATTTTTTTCAAAACAAAGAGTCATTTGAAAACTGCCAGCAGGAGATTAATAATTTATTTTTAATTTACCGCTGCGACCAGTTCATAATGGATGTGGCGGTCAAATTTAAAAATTAAAAATTTGCTTTAAATTTTGTGTCAAAAGTACTTTTTAAAAAGTAAAAGTTTGTGTCTTTGATAAGACTTTTAGTCGAAGATTTGTATCTCTGATAATAAAATTTTAAATTATTAAATAAATATACAGAAATATCATCATTGCCAGTTTAGTTTACATTCAGTGTGAGTGGTTTATTATAGATCTGGCCAACATCTTGTGTGTATAATATTGTGTATATTATCAGAAATTCAATCATTAATTCCTGGTATTATATTATCTGATCTGATTAATAAATATTATTTTTTTCCATTGCTAACAATTTTATTAATGGTCTAATAATAAATTAGTACAAAATTATGAATCTTTTGTGAGAGAAGGCTTCTAAAATGATATTTTCTATGTTATTGTTTTCTTTTTTTTTTCAGAAAAATATCCGTTTCTATAATATTTAGTAAGTTTCTGACGTCTGTTATGAAATATAATTATTTAAGTCCGCCGAATTTTATATTAATAAAAAAATTTCGAATATTTTATGTTATACCAATTCTACCGAAAATTTAGCTTAAAAATCTAAATTTCAACCTAAATAAACAAAACTACTTTAAAGTCTGTTACGAAGCTTTTTACCAGCTTTTATACTAATGAAAACAAAATCAAGAATAAAATCGGCCTATTATTTTTTTCTTATAAATATCAGGTTTACTATAAACTTTGCTCACTCTCACTTTTTCACTTTCAGGCGTTTTAATTTTATTAAGAGTACCTATTTTTAGTTTTTTTTTTCAAAACAAAGATTGAAAACGCCAACAGAAGATTAATAATTTATTTTTAATTTACCGCTGCGACCAGTTCATAATGGACGTGGCGGTCAAATTTAAAAATTAAAAATTTGCTGAATTTATTTTTATTGAAAATGTGTTTTTTAAGTATGTACTTTTCCTTTTTTGACTGTACTCACTTTTAATGAACGGTTTGTGTCTCTGGTAATACTTCTAGTGGAAACGTGGAAAATTTGGTCACTCGTAATAATATTTACTAAATTTATTTATATTTTTAATGAACGGTGTGTGTCTCTTGATAATACTTTGAGTCAAAGATTTGTGTCTCTGGTAATAAAATTTTAAATTATTAAATAAATATACAGAAATATTATCATTGCCAGTTTAGTTTACATTCAGTGTGAGTGTTTTATTATAGATATAAAATATATTTTTTTACATGTTGGCAAGGTCTCGCCAACATCTTGTGTATTATATTATAGATATGTACATATATTAGACGAGTTATGACGTATTATGTATGAAATTTTTACGGCATATAATGTAGAATAGATATAAATATAGCTGTAATATGTATTCCATATTTTGTTAATTGACAGTAAGTACAAAATATGCATTTCAGGCTTAATATGATATAAATAGGTTTTGTAGTATAATGGGCAGTTACTGAAGATCTGGATTGATAATGTTTTGGTGGTATGTTCGGATCTGATCTGGGAGATTTTAATGTTTTTATTTATACCTGAATAATAGTTTAGTTTTTTTAACATTTTAATAATAAAAAGTTAAAAAAATAGTAGTATAAGCAAAACTATAGGTGATTTTTTTTGTACAGGTATTTAAGAATTGACAAGGGCAAATGCTACCTCATTTTATTTTATTTTAACACTTAAATAAAATATAACATTTGTTGAAAAAGTTCCTTTAGTTAAAGGTGTAATAATAAAACTTAATGAAAATGTAAAAAGTTTATTAGGATTTTAATTGTGCATTAGTGAATAAATCTTTTGTGTAGTTAAAAGAATAATAGATAATAGATATGAATGTATGTATTATAATAATGTTTACTATTTTCAAACTTTTCTTCTATTTTTAAAACTAAAAAAAAATCTTTATTTTTCCACTGTAAAATTTTTTTTTTTTAATTAAAAATGAATTTAAATCCATTAAACAAATTTTATTTTTTTTATTTGGTTTTATATATACCTATCTTACCTACCTAGTTAAGATTTAAAAAGTAGTTTAAAAGGTGTTGAAAATTATTTTTAATTGAATGCAATTGCTGTAAATTGAATTATCTGTAAATGTTTTTCTTCTGGGTTAATTACCAAATATTATATTATACCATTAGAAATACATTTTTCGTAAAAGATATCTATTATTCTTTAGAAAGAAATTATAGATAAGATAAAATATAAAATTTAAAAAAAAGGCAGAATGAAAACCAACCGTTTTAAAGGGGGCACATTTTTCCAAAAGACAATGTTTTGTTATATTTTACTTAAAGGTTAAAAGAAAGTCCCTTTCCTGAATGCTTTTCGATTGCAAAAATATTAAGAAAAATCTGCTTTATATAAAATTTTAAAAATAGAACTTTTTCAAACTTTGAGAGGCTCCAACTCTGTAATAAGTGGGAATACATAAAAAAAGTTGTTTTACATTACTACATTAGTTTTTGTAAATAACTGCAGTAAAGTATAAAACCATAAAATTTTAACATTTATCTACAGATGTATGTATTATATCTTATATTTTAACTGAAGCTTTCACTTCATTCTTTTCACTGAAAGGAATTAAAAAATAATAAATTTATTTTACTTTTAAAATTAATTATTAACATTTAAATATTTTTACCGACCGCATAAATTAATGTAAAAGGTAGGTATTGTATTCACATCAAAAATTTGTGTGGATATGTCTGTGGACACGTGTACAGCATAAACGACTGAGCAGATTTTTTTGAAATTTCATATTTAAGGTTTTGACGTAAATTAATATCTCAGATAAAAAATCTGTGAAATTTCGCAGCGTAATTATCGTGTAATAGTGGTGGGTCCTGTGGTGGAGACAGCTGATTTTTATTTATTAAATTATTGTTTCAATTTTGTTTTTAATTTAATATAAGTAATTTCATTGCAAATTTTTTTTTATATTGTATCTACAGATGTATTTTAAATGAAAATTATATTTTATAATTTTATGCATAATATGTAATGTGTCAAGGTCTTTAATAAAATCATATGTTTAATAATAATACATTTTTTTTGAAAAAACCATTAAAATATTTTTTATTAAAAAAAAAACTGAAAAAACCTAAAAGAAAAAAAATTTATATTATTATATTTTCTAAACGATGAGAGAGAGCTTTTGTGATACATTGATACTTCTAAATAAAAATTAAAATACATTTTAATATTAATATGATTATTTTTTTTTATTGATTAAGGAAGCGAACCAATGGCATTCTAAAATTCATCAATCAATCAATCAATCCAAGTTATTTCACTACAGCTTCTCAAAGCTACACAAGAGTATCAAGTCAAAGAATCCTTGGATCGTACACACCAATAAGGTAAAAGTGACGTAATTCTTTGCTGCATCTGTTAAAAAACAGTTAAAACAAACATTAAAAAGTTCCAAGGAGTAACGAAATATTATTGAATACCTATATATTTAAACGAAAATTAAATTGCTGTAAACGCACAATCTTCAACATTGTGTACACATAAGATTACGAAATTCTTTAAAAATATATATTCATAGAAGATCAGGACATATTAAGAATAGATAGTAATAATGAATAAAGGATAATTGATAAATATATAAAAATATTTAATATTACATTTAACGTTATGTAGTACCAAAAAAATAATTTGAAGCAAACCCATTTGACGCTAGCATGTTTAAATTATTATTGATTAGGATTTTATTTTCCGATAGATGTAAAATATATTCTAGTCAATCTCTTCCCCAAAATAAGTTTTTATCGTATTATCCTTATCTATTTATTTTACAGAAGTAAAATATACACAAGACTTGAATATTCTTTTCCTAGTCATATTATTGTAAATAAGTATTTTTTTTTCTCATTTTGACACATGTCATTTTTAAGGAGGAATTATAATATGTAGAATCTCATAGAATACAAAATATCCTTGTAAATCGAATAAAATGCGTAAATTTTTTGTGAAAAGAAATTTCTATTATTATTCTAAAGCGGCTGCATAAACAATATTGGTTTATTAAAGTAATATAAAAAAATAAAAGTACAATTTAAGGTTAGGTTTTTTTTCATCAATAATTTATTGAGAAAAAAAAATATTAGATACGATTTCGGAATAATTGTTTCCAAAAAATTCCTTTAAAAAAATAGAAAAATTAAAGTAAATAATATTATTTTTTAAAAATATGTTGAGAAAGAAAATTAAATTTAATAATAGATAGAATGAAAAAACCATAATAATATTATTTTTATTTCTTAATAACATTTTTATTCTACTGTATTTGAATTAAATTTAAAAACAAACTGTTTCAACAAGCCATTTTATTTTTTTTGTTTTGGCACATTTTCTAATAGTTATTCACTCTAATGTTTTTCCGTTTGTCTGTAAATAAAACTTCTACATCATAATATTTTTAAAATGGTTTCTTAAATAACAAGTTAGAAGTTATAAGTTTCGCTAAATAAAAATTATGAACACGAATAAATGTTCTTTAAAGTTAATAATGAATACACAAAAACCTAACCTAACCTGTTTTTTAAAAATCTTTGATTTTCCACACTAATCTTGAATTGTTTATTTTTTATTAAATGGCTAACTATTAAGGGACTTTAAATTTACTAAACGCCATTTTTAATTCTGTAAAATTTCTTACCTTATTTTCAGAACGTTTTTACCGTTCATTTGCTTTTGCCTACTCTTTCGTCAAGACAATATCCCAAATATTCAAAAAAATATATTGTGTTATAACTTTTATACCTAAGTACCTATTATTTAAATTTATTTCAACACTTCGATCTGTCAATTTTAAATTATATTAATCAAACTGTCACTATCTTATTAACAAAATAATAAAAATATTACATTAAATTTGAAACCATTAGTTTTTACATTTTCAATCGATCTTATAATAATTAGATTAGTTGTGTTCGGTCCGTAAAAAATTAATAAAGAAAGAAAACTTTTTCTGTAACACAGAGAAAAACAAATTAACTTAAAATCATTAACTTTTTGAAATTTATTATAGAATTTCTTATGAAATATGTAACCGTGTCGTCCAGAGAATCTCGATCAAAAAATATTTTGAAATTAAAACGAAAAAGAGTTCAGTAGAGTAGACTGTGTCAACTCTGGGATACGCGTATGAACGTAATATATGTTTTTTCCATAAAACTTGTTCATCTTTTAGAAAATTTCAGATGTTTTAGTAACGACATTAAGTACTGAGGTAGGTATATTTATGTAAATTTTGGAGTTGTACGACAGCTACCCGGATCTGTTGCCAGCATAATCAGTGACCAGCATAATCAAATTTTACAGAAGACAAAATTTCAGATGCCTCTAGATTCATTAACTTTCAAGATGTGCAAGGTACCTGAAGCTGCTGCTCAACACCCTTTTGAATTCGATTCTGAAGCTTATACGTGGCTCGGCTCCTTTAAGGTGCCACAAACGTAATGGCAAATTTATCGATAAAACATCAGACAAAACATCGATAATTTTTTGTTAAACCGCAGCACGTCTATTCGTATTTTATATTTTTTATATGAAATTTTAATTTTACCAATAAATAACGATGATTTAAAAAAAAAAATAAAAATTTTTGAACTTTAAAGATTTATAATTTATCAGTTATTAATAATTAATAAAAAATTATCTATAAAAAAAAAAAAAACTAAAGATAATTTTGAATATAATTAAATAAGTATTCAATTTTTATCTGTAATCTGGTGTTTGGTAAACAGAAATAAAACTATGCATAAAATATATTAAATAGTATAGTACCTATACCTTTTTAGAAAAATAGGACTTATACATGTATTAATATGTGTATATGTATATATGTGAGATTCTGAATTATGGTGTATTTTAGAGTTGGTTACAGAATTAATGTTTCAATAATTTTTTTACCGACAGTTTGGGACAGCCTCCACTATTTTCAAACTTTGATGTTGAAATATGTACTGTAAAAGAATATTTAAAAAGTTAAAATAAATTTGTTTGTATGCATTTTAGAGTTGGATACAAAATAATTAGGAAGGATCTTGGTTACAAAATTAAGGTTTCAATAATTTAAAAATCCCTAATTTTTCAGGGATTATTTCATTGTACTTTTTTAGATATGGAAAATTATTTCTCGAAGAAATTCTTGGATAGTTATTTAATATTTTTAATGGGGATGATTTCTTGGTGGGCTATGATCGGGAGCCCATCGAAAATAAATCGCATTTTAATCTTGTGTAAAAGAATGATTTAAAAAATTACACTCTTACAACCCAAAGAAAAAATTTTACTTCTGGAAAGAATTTATATATATTATTATATTTATGTATATACATATATTATCGTTAATCAACATTTTATTTAAAACTGAAGTATTAAAAATTTAAAATAAATATCTTTCTATTTAAACTAATCCAAAATTATGGATATTTATATTATATATATATAAATATATATATATAATATATATATAAGTAATTATTATTAAAATAACATAGTTATAAAATAAATCCATTTAAATTTATATTTTGATGAAAAATCTTTCATTCGTTCATTCACTACGAGTATAATAAGTATATTGATGTAATATAATAATAATATTATTACTAGTTATACTATAAAAATTCAGCCATTAAAGAAAATCCGTTTTTAATATTATTGTCTTAAAAGACTTTCAGATTTCTTTTTTGTTTTTTTTTTTTTTTTTTTTTGTCTTTTCATGTGCCTTTATTCATTTATTATCTCTATTATCTTGTTATTTTAACCACTTTTTTATTCGATGTTCTTTTTCGTTATATGTTTATTTTTTGTCTCTTTTACACCATTATAAATATTTTTTAGAGCAAGGTTAATTTAATGTTATATTATGACATTGCCTCATTGCCTAAATATATATTTTTTTATCTTGAAGGAAGAAGTAAAAGTGACGGTAAAAAACGGAAAAAAACTTTCACTATGTTTAACTTTTCTTTTTTGTTTTTTTTTTTTTTTTTTTTTGTTTTCTCTTAAATAAAAGAAAGAGACAAAAAACAATTTTAATCCAGTCGATTTACTATGAAAATTTATGATAATCTCTATGAGATTTTTATCATAAATGAAATTTAATCCTTTAAAGAGAAGAACGCATCTAAATAGTGTGAGGAATGTGAATTGGAAAAACAGTATAGAGAGAAAGAGGGATTGTGATAAAAAGAAGAGTTTTTTTTTTTACTTGGTATTATATTTTGTTTTCTACTTTTCTTTTTTTATCTTTAAACAAGAAGTCAAAAGTTTGAAGGTGAATTTTCTTTTTGTATAAAATTTTATAATAATCTATCTAGCTATATAGGTAATATATTTCATATAGTATTAGTATTTAGTTATAGAACTTTAAAAATTTATACAAATACTTTGAAAAGTATAATGATAGATATTAGATATAATATAATATATGTAATTAAGAAAATGGTATAAATGGTTTTTAAAATAATTTACCATCAAAATGATAATATAATAACGACGTTGTTGATGATGTTTGAACAAAATGGGGAAGAGAAGATACATTATGATTTATAAGAAGAAAAAAAACTTTTACTATGATTAAATTATAATTTAAATATCTATTAATATTTACATAAACATATGTATATACATTCTTCTAAATAAATAAAAAGATCAAATGTGGCGTTAAAAATGGATAACTTATAAATTTTATATTTAATACTATAGTTTAGAAACGTTTAGAGATTTGAATTTAGATTTAATATGCAATTTGAATATAAGAGAGAATAATTATAATACAACTAAAAAGTTAAGATTAAGTTTAAGACAGAAAAATGATTTTATCGATTTTTATCTTAAAAAAAAAACCACCACTATCTAGCAATAAATGAACAAAAATTATAGAAAAGTTAAACTTTTTAAGAAGGTGATTTCAGAATTAAAATATAAATGATGATATATTTTTCACACACACAACACACTTTTCTATTCTTTATATCTCAAAAACGGTTGGAGATCGAGAATAAGTTATTAGCTATTAATTATAGGGCTCGAAAAGCTGTTTCGAAATATGTCCTAAAAAGTATCACAAATACGCGATGTTTTAAAAGAAAATTGAGTTTGAAACATATATTTTTCATTTTAAATCATTTTAAACCTTCATAACTTTGTAACTGTTGGGGTTATGGAATCATCTTAAAAATTAAAAACTTTCTGTTTATGGGATGATGTTTGCTTCTTCTTTTATTATTTGGTTAATTAATATACAGTTAATTGTTATTTTATATTAATTCAAAAATTATAGTTGCATTTAATATAGTAATCATTAGTGTATTTAAGTCAGAGTAAAAGCTAACTTTAATATTATCAAAATTAAATAATTAAAATGAGTGACGATTTATTTGAATATGTTTTAATATCGGGTTTCAGAAAAAATAGTAAACTTTTGCATATAATTAATGAAAATTTATAAATTTAAATATGAAAAAACTTTTACCAAATATTATGTTTGTTATCAGAAAAAATGTCCAGTGAATGTTGCTGTAGATTTCAACCATGTTAATTTATATAGAAAAACTAGGAAAAATGTTTTTCATATTCATGAAATACAAGAAAAATTAATAGAAAAATTGCGATTTATAAACGAAATTAAAATAAATTGTGAAAATGTTTCTTTAAAAAGAAGCAATGTTCGTGAAGCTTTTGATGCAACATGTACAAATTTTGGGAGAGACGTATGCTCTGTTGAATTTGTAAAAATGAGGAGACATTTGTATCGAATTAAAAATAAAGTTTTCCAAAATAAGCCAAATAATTGCAATGATATTATCAAAATATTTGAAGTAAACACTGAAAGAATATGATTTTTCAAAATATGATAAAAATTTAAAATTTTATCGAAATACAATTGTTGAGGAAACTTATTATTACAAAATTTTTATGTCTTCAACAATTTGCAATTTAATAAATGAAATGCCAAATGATCAACCCAAGAAAATATTTAATTGACGGTAGTTTTTCAATTGCTCCTTGTGGTGATATATTTAAGTAAATTATTATAGTACACATTTCTCATGCAGAATATATAAGTATACATAAATCTTGCGTACAGATGATGCTATATATAATATTTAAAAAGAGTGCCGAAGCGTGGCGCCCTTCTCTCCGTTTAATTGTTCACAATTCGAATAATGAATTTCAAAATATTTAAAATTTTGTTTAGAAAATATATTTTATATGTAAATATATGCATACAAGGTTTATATTTTATAAATATTTTAATTTTAAATAATTTCAAATTTTTTTTTAGACATTTCCTTTCCATTTATATACATTTTGATGTCATCAAAAAATGAAAAAGCATATATACTAATGCATTTCAGTTTATTAAAATAAATTTATTTGATATGAAACCGACATCAGTACAAATGAATTTTGAAAAAGCGTTAAGAAATGGTATTAAAAATGTTTATCCAAATGCTGTTTTATTGCCTTGTTGATTTCATTATACCCAAGCATTACGCCGTAATGCTTGTAAAATACCAAATTTTCAGAGATATTTGAATAGTAACCCAAGAGCTAGAAAACATTTTCAAAAGTTTCTTTTTTTGCCACTTTTTTAACCAAAGGATATAATAATAGATTATGAAATTTTAAAATGAACTGCACTGAGTTTTAGATTTGCTTTTGATAATGATTTTGAAAGTTTTTTTCAACCATTTATTTCATACTTTGAACGTCATTGGATGTCACAGTTACACACATATATTAGAATTTGTATAATTCATTTAAAAATTGTTATAGTTAGGTGCAGATGCATTATCAGTGTACAAGTTAAATGAATTTCATAGTCAATTATCAGTAAAATTGTCGAAAAATGGAAATTTTTTAAATGTAATATTAGAACAAGATTTTGTAAAATTGATTAATTTTGTAAAATTTTTTTAAAACTTTTTGTATAAATTTTGTGTTATTCTTCAAATAAATTTTTTATTTCAATAAATGAAACATAAGACCATATGGTTTTATGTCTCATTTAGGTGAGACATGAAGCCATATGCGAAAAAATTGCGGTTATGGCTTTATTTCTCTTTAAAGTGAGACATAAAGCCATAATGGCTTTAAGTCAAATGTCCGTAGGTCACGTCACCGATAAGCACATTTTTATTTAAAATTTTTTTTAAAGTGTGCTAAAAATTTAAGTTTATAATTTTGTTTAATTTTATACTTGAGTTTTTGTTATTATTTTTTTTCTCTTTCACTTCTTCATATTAAAACATTTCATAGAAAAATAATAAATCGAATTTATAAAATAATATCAAAGGGAATTAAATAAAATTAATTTTCAGAAAAATAATTCGTAATGTAACAAAGTATTTCCTAGAAAAACTTAAATTAAGGCAGTAATAATATAAAACTAAGTGTATTCAAACATGAACATTTTCGGTACTCTTAGATTCAAAAATTTTCTAAGTTTTCTAAAAAAATTAGGAAATTGTAAAGATACACTACTATTTCTTAAATTTTAAGTAAACCCTTTTTCTCGCGAAGAAATTTTGCCAAAAAATTTTGATTTCAAAAAATAAAACAAAAATTTATGTAATTTTGGCCGCAGTTTACTTTTTCATATTAAAAAACAATTAAGAAAAACTTTATTTACTTTACAGTAGTACAATAATTTAGATGAAGGTATTTAAAGAAGATCTTGCACAAAATTATTCTTTGGATAAGGTTTAAATATGGAAAATAGAAGAATAGAAATTTTGTAAAAAGACGGACAAATGAATCGATAGAGTGGAATTAATTAGCATATTTTTTCACTATTTTATTTTTTAAATGTATTTTAAACTATTAATAGAAAAAAAAGTAAAAAAAAAAAAAAAAATTCAACAAAAAAGTAATGATTCTAAAAATAATAAAATTGGTTCTATGAATTGTTCCTTAGTGGATTATTTTACCGTTAATGTTTTTCTGTGAATTGTCGTAAAATAATTATTTTTGGGAATCATTAATTTTTAAATTTTTTATAAAATTATAAAAATTAATTTCATGTTACGATGTTCATATTTAAAACCGTTTTCAACACAAAATATACTATTAAAAATACAAAAAAATGTAAAAATTTATTATAATAGTTATATATTAATTTTAAATCAAGTATAAATAAGAGTTTCTTTTATTTATCACAAATTTAAGTTATCACAAATTTAAATGAGAGAGTTACTATTGTAGCCATGTACATTAAAATGTTATAATATTGGAATATTCTTTAGTTTTATTTTGGATAGTAATGAATGTATCAAAACACGTAATAAATAAAACATTGAAAAAAAAAAAAATATTTAAAATCGTCCCAATTTTTTATAAAAGGCGATTGTAGTATGTAGTGTGTATTTGAAAATTGTCATAACCATATTATAACATCAATGATTTTACTACAATTTATGGAGAAGGAACATCAAAAAAAAAGTTTTCTTTGAAATATAAAAATATTTAAAAAAAAAAAAAGCCATAAAAGTTCTGTAAAAATTTATACATTAGAGCCTATTTAAAGAATTTCTTTTTCGAAAAAACAATTATCTTAAAAATTTAAGTCTACTTTGACTGAAAAGAAGCAAAAATTTTATGAAAAACTGTAGGTAAGTAATAAGAGAACAAAAGAAATAAAAACAAAATAAATGGAAATTGGAATTTACATATTTATTAGTTATAATGTCCTTTGTTGTTATACAAATTGTTTTTAAAATTTACATAGTTAAAATAAAAATCATTTACACAGAAAATAACCTATACATATAATGTTGCATACTTTTAGGCATACATACATTTTAGTATCTATTATTCTTTTAAATTAAAAATTCCCTTTAAATTTTTCTTCGAAATAAAATTTTTTTTTAAAATCATTCATTTTTTTTTTTACGTGTTTCGTTTCATTCGGTTTATAGCTAACACTCACATTAAAAATATTTTAATAAATAATATTAAATTACATTATTAAAGATTTTACTTACAATGAAATGGAAATTAAAAAAGTTATAATTGTATGTCATTGATCGTTATTATTCTTGGTCATAAAACATGATCTTTTTCTAACTTTTTATTTTCTTTTCTGCAACGGATGGAGTAGAAAATAAATTTGAATTTTTGAATTTTTAGGGTTTTTAGATTCAAAAAATTGATTTTCAAAATTAAAAACAAATTAACAAAACAAAAAAAAAGAATTAAATAAAACTTTTACTTATGAATTGCATAAATGAAAAAAGAAAACAAATTTTAATACTGTCCTTTTATGTCAACAAAAATAATATATTTAAAAAAAAAATATTATTTATTTTCTAATTTTTAATCTTAAACTTTTTCTATTTCTATAATAAGTGTATTTTTTATTTGCATACTTTATTTTCTTTATTTTTCAATTTCGTCTCATTATTAACTTTTAAATAATAATGAAAAAAATGATGAAAAAAAAATTATTTCACTTTTCTTAAATCTTTTTCACTTAGTTTACATAAGTTTTCTACAAAAAAATATTCAGAAAATGACATTCTTGGTACTTTTTTCTATATAATAATATACTTTATATTTTGAAATAACGCCATCTGTATAAAATAATAAAAATAATATTTTTTTAATGTTAAAGGAACATAAGAAAAAGATAAAAATAAAAAATAAAAAAATTTAAAGAAATTTAATAAAAAAAAAACAAAAAATATAAGAAACTGCTGGCTTTTAAAGTCATGGTCGTATTAAAATAACATATTGGAGGAAAAAGAAAATGATATACAATACAAATGATATAATATAAATACAACAAAAAAGTATTCTCTAACTGATAATATTATCTTTGCTATGGAGGACTTTAAAAATTACTAAGTCGGAAATTTTAACTGTGTGGGAAAAAATATTTTAAAAGAAAATACAAAAAAAAAAAATAAAAATAAAATGAAGCTTTTTTAATAATATTTTTTACTAAGAAAATAATGTAGAAAATATAATATACATACATATTTAGAAATCGAAATATTTTTATATTGACTGTCAGTCTTTTGTATATCACATTACTTTTTATACTTTTTAAAACTTTTATTTTACATCAGACTTAGCTTATATACGTCTTATAACTAGTATATTAGGAGTGCTATTTTTTAAGTCGACTAAATAAAGGATCGTTTTCTTTTTATTTTACTTCCTTTTTTATGTACAGATATAGAAACTAATAAAAACAAGACAGAATGTAAGCCAACGGTTTTTAAAAGCGCATATTTACAAAAGATAATACAACCTATGTTTAGAAATTGTGACTTGTAAATTTGAAAATTGTACCATAATGTGAAAATAGCACCTTTTTGCAATTTTGAGGGGCTGTAAATCCGGAACGCTATATATAAGAAAAACCGTTAATATACGTAAAATTAAATATATTACTGAAGCTTTAATTTCCATAACTTACCAAAGAAAAATTTGTACAGATAGGTGCCTAAGTTACTAGGTGTTCAAAAATAGCAGATTCTTAATTTTTTTTTTGGTATAAAAAAATGTTTTAAGGAAACTTATACTAATTCTAAAAGTTCTTTCTTGTCTCTAAATTTCAAGTTCCTATCTCAAAGCGTGCTGGAGTTATTAAAAAAGAAATATCATGCACAATTTGGTTTTCACATAACGGTAAATTTAAAAAGTAAATTACAAAATATGGCATAATTATCTTCTGGTGTATTTAGATTGGTCTTATATTGGTCTTCTGGTGTATTTAGATTGTAAAACTACTCCGAATATGTTGAGATATATACATCTGAAAATAGGGCTTTTTTTACAATTTGGGGGGGGGGGAGGCTGTGACTCTGGAACGCTACACAATTAAAAGAAACCATTAACACCCAAAAAAAATATATTACAGGAGTTTTAATTTATATGTCTTGCCGAAGAAAAATGTGTACAGGTGCCTAAGTTACAGGCGTTTAAAAATAGCAAATTTTAAATTTTTAAGCCCTAATAGTTCCTAAACTGATTTGATCTAAAAAAATTTTCTGCGGAAATTTATACTAATTCTGAAAGTTCTTTCTTACCTCAAAAGTTCAAGTTCCTATCTAAAAGCGTGCCGGAGTTATGAAAGTGGAAAAATCTTGCAAAATTTGGTTTTCACATAACGGTAAATTTAAATACTAAATTTAATAAAATGATATAATATTAATATTTATTAAGAAAGCTAAAGAGAATTCTTGTCGGATGGCGTTTTCAGATTGAAAAATTTTAAGCAGTGCATGAGATATACGCATTTACAACTAGGGCTTTTTCAAGGTTTGAGGGGCTGCAGCTCCGTAATCGATGGTGCTACATAAAAAGTTATTCTATAATATTAATTTTTTTATGTGACTTACCCATGGCTACAATTTTTTTCCTCTATCTTTAATGGTGTAAAAGTTTTGTAAACAGACAGACGGACGGATGGATAGAGTAAAATTAATACGCACATTTTTTCAAAATTTTTTCGGAAATGTGCTAAAAACCCTAGAATGAATATGACATAATATTACATAGCTATTAAATGATTGTAAGTATCTGCTAATATATTATAACTAATAAAACCTATATCCACGTTCTGTTATCGTAAAAATTTCGTGATTACAAAACTAAGCGACATACGTACATTTAACCTGTCCTACGAAAAGAAAAGGTCCAAAAAGGATTTTCATTTTTACTAATAAATCTATATAAAAGAAAAAAACACTCAATAGCATGAGTATATTGCGGAAATTAAAATATTCAAATTTGAGATTTAATTTCAATTAGTAGGTGGGGCCTTCGGTGGTAAAGTGGGTAAGAGCGTATAAAATACTCTGTAAACACCGAGAGAGTATAGGTTCAAATCCTACACACGTTGTAAGAATAATTGTGCCTTACGAAATTTACAGACCACGCGTAAAAAAGAAAGGCTATGTGATTTCCTTGTCACATTTATGTGGTAGGCAACTAAATTTAAAAAAAAATCAGCTGTCTCCACCACAGGACCGAACGCCACGTACGAACGAAAAGTACAATGCCAAAATTTATAGATTTTTTACATAATAATTTATATCAAAGCAAAATAACTTCTAATAATTTAACAACATTTTGTTTTATTCAATACAAATAATAAGCAATGAAATCATAAAAATATATGTTCATTCATTCATACATCCATTTACATTATTATGTAATGTACATGATTTTTTTTCATTCAAAAATATTAGTAGTAAAAAATAATAAAAACTGTAAAGAAATACAAAACAAACATAAGATTAATATTGAATCTGCTAACAAAAATTTTACCGTTTTAATTTTATGTCATCAACAAAACAATAATATGCATAGATATACATATGTATAAGTACATATGTATATAAATTTTTAATATAAAAAAAAAACAAAAAAAAATTGTTCATATAAATTCGTATGGCGTGTTATGTATGAAATTTGGCCTTAGAAAAAAAATTAAATTAAATTTAAAGTTAGTCGGATCAAAAAATGTTCTATGGCAAAGTTGTTGCTATTTACTTGTGTAACAACTTTTTCTTAATAAATTTTCTCATAAAATTTTTCTGTTACGAAATATTCGTAAAAAACTTAGAGAGTACACTAGTAAACTACCACCACTTGCGGTTGTCCGATTTGCTCCAAAAGCTTATCAATCCGAGATATTTACTTCACAACTTTAAATACGAAATTGCAAAATTCCGCTCAGTCGTTTAAGTTGTACACGTGCTCACAGACATACCCAAACACACACAGACAGACATCATGCTAAAAAAAATTTTACAGCCTACCGGAGTAGTGCATATTTGCCAAAATTTCGGGTACAAATTTTTAGTATGAAAACAATACCTACCTTATACATAATTGTATGCGGTCGGTAAAAAAAATTAGTAGGTTCTAATAATAAGGTTTATGAATTTATGAATTTCTACTATAGTTAACTTTTCTACTTAAAATATTTTTGTTGTAAATTTAATAAAAAAAATGTGCTTCTAACCATTATTTTTATTTTTTTTTATTTTATATTTTTTCTTTCTTTTGAAATTTAGAAATTATATACCAGCATTAGACTAAAAATATGAAATAAAAAATTCAAAAATTGTATATATTTCATATTCATATCGTTCATTCATTTTGTTATACAGAATTTAAATAAAAGTTGTTTTTTTTTTTAAACTTTAAATTAGAAATATAACCTTTTAAATGTTTTATTATGTTTTTTTTTTATTTTTTTTTTTTGGTAAAAATCATTAAAGTTAAGCCCTTAAAAGCAATGAAATCATAAAGTTTAAAATATAAAAATTACAGAAATTTTTGTTGAATTCAAAATCAACCCACATTTAATAGTTTGATATTATATATATATATATATATATATATAATATATTGTATGTAGTTAAATTTTATATATTGAAGGTCAACGATTTTGTGTAGTTGAAAAAATATTTAGAACAAGGATACATTATTAATATATCATTCTTCATTCTAACTTCATACAGTTCAGACGTTATCGTTCTTCAAAAATTAACTTTAAGAAATTTAAATAAAAATTGCTTTTTATTTTATTTTATTTTATTTTGTTAACTTGACCGATAATCATAATTTTTTAAATTTTTAAACTAGTGACCTACTTTTCAATATACTTTATTTTTTGTGTACTTCAAAACTGAATTTTAAATAACAATTTTAAAGTAATTAATAATTCAAAAAAAAAACTTATAAGAACAAAAACAATAATAAAAAACAATATTTAAAGTGAATCATCAAAGTGAATTAAATTTTTTTTTTCTTGTAATTTCATATAATTTATATTGCTTATTATTACAATGGAATTTAAATGCAGTGCAAAAAATTGTTTAGTTACTGAAATAAAAGCAGATTCAGTAACTTGTAACGGGTTCTGCAACCGTAAATTTCATGGAGTTTGTTTAAACGCTCCTAGAAATTGGTATAACAACTTCTTGACGCAGCATTTTGTTTGTGAAGCTTGTTTAGATCAACAAACTTACCTGAGACAATTTTCTCATGAAATCTCATTAAACATTAATGCCGTTAGAGAAAATTTTCAAGGTACAGTGGTGAAATTATTGGAAGTTGTAAAGAGCAATACAGCCAGCTTTACGGAAATGGAAAGAAATTTCGAACTACTTAATAACACTGTTAGTAATCTCAAAAATGATCAAAAAAGAAGTGTTAGCGAGCTAATCAAAGTAGAAACTAATAATTTAAAAACGGAAATTTCAACGTTTAAAAACATTATTGAAAAATCATTAGCACAAGATCCAATTAATAATAAGCTTTTGAATGCGTTGGACAATATAAAGCAGCTTTTAATCTCTAATTTAGAAAATATAAATAAAACTGATATTTCAATGAGCTTTCGGGATGTAGTATTGGCCGATTTAGATATCCTTAAGGCCAAAATAGAGACAATCAATGATGGTGTTAAAATTTGTAGTATTTCGCATCAGAATGATCTACATTCAAACGATTCAGCTAAATCACTATTTGATGAAATAAATGATGTAGATAAGGCTAAGACGGTTAATATTCAAGCAACTAAGGAAAAAAATGACGATATTTCATTCGAAATAGAAGCAGTTGATCCACCAGAGGTTATAAATAAACCTAAATTTAACCTAAGGATTTCCAACCTTAGCACTAATACAACAGAGGAGAAACTAGTCAGATACATAAAAAAGAGGTCGAATTGTGAAGAGGTTCATTGTAAATTAATCACACCAAAGTGGCTGAAATATAAACCGCAGTATCATACTTTCAAAGTTAGTGTACCGGAAACGAAAGTTCAGGAAATAAATAATATTAAATTGTGGAATAAAGGGACAAAAATATCCATCTTTAAACATTTAGGTAAACAATCAAATAATAGTAAATTAGATTTAATAAAAAATAAAAATAAAACAAAACCTAATATTAATATTAATAACGCTAAAAGTAAAACAATCACACAAAAAAAAAAGAACAGAAATACACGCAATAACACTAAATCCACAAATAAAAACAATATTATAAGCAAAAACAAAACACAACCTATTTTACACAAACAAAACATAAATTTAACTCAATCACCAATTAAATTTCAGACTATTTTGCCTTCTTCTCACATTATTTCTAATACTACTTCCACCATAGAGGTGCCGAATAGCATTTCAAATAAAATTACTAATGTAGAGTACAGTTCAATAAATTCTACTAATTCAGTAATTAGTTCAGTTCCAAAAGTGTCAATAACGTCTAAACAATATTCTCCAAATGATATAATGAATATTTCACTACCAAATGCTAGCAAATATCCTAACTTCATACAGGGACAAACCTTTAATGCTGGCATTCCGTGTACTCAGAGCTTAAACGTTAACTGCAACACGACATCAATTAACGATAAGCCAATTGCATCTGTTTCATCCAAACCTAATGCAAGTTTTGTTAATCCTATTCTACCTCCTATAGTCAGATTAACGAAAAATGCTGTAGCTAATGACGATCATACGTATGTCTTATCACGTTTTAGAGATCAAAAAATATATGAAAATGTAAGACTCTATTTAGCTTATTTGCATAAGGAAGATGACGACCTTTGTGTAGATGGTAAAACCAAACTCAATATTAAAATTTTTATTGATCAAGAAGGTTTGCCTTCTAACCCAAAGGAATTAATGAAATTATATGTAAAATATCATGAAGGTTTCGGAGCTTCATCTAAATCGGTTGAAAAAGATTTACAAGCTTATTGTAGTCACCTTAAAAGTAAGAGAATCGAGTATTTGCAAAAAATAAGAAAAAGTAGTAATGATTTTTTTCGTTCCCTTAGCGGCAGAAAATAACATTAACACTAATCTTATTTTAATAAATACAACAACTAGTTTTAAGGAGTTAAAATCAACAGATAATAAAAGCAATTTTAGTGAAAATCTCAAAATCTTCTACCACAACTGTAGTGGTATGAGAGGTAAGCTAAAGAAATTATATGTTGATGCCAAGTCTTGTGACTTCAGTGTGCTTGCTATTACCGAAACATGGCTAAACGATTCCTTCATAAATGAAGAAATACTTGACAATAATTGGTCGATTTATAGAAAGGATAGGGACTTTTTCTCTATGAACTGTTCCCGTGGAGGCGGTGTCTTACTTGCAGTAAATAATAACCTTTCTAGTGTTCCACTAATCACTAGGACGTTCCACACTTTTGATCACCAATTTATTAGAGTAAACTTAGGTAATAATTTTATTTACCTAGGAATTGTTTACTTTCCACCTAATTCTGACAATTCCTCATATTCTGAATTTTTCGATATTTATCACTATATTATATCTAAAATGAATGAGGATGATTCAATTTTTATTTTTGGCGATTTCAATCGTCCTTCATTATCTTTTATAGAAGATGATTCAGATAATTTGTTATTACCAATTAACTTTCATGATGAAATAGATTTTGACATTATTACGGAGTTCTATGGTAATGATTTACAACAAATTATTAATTACCCAAATAAAAACAATAAGTGGTTAGATCTTGCATTTTCAAATGCATATGACAGAGTGGTGGTTAAACTCGCTGATGATGCAGTCAACCTGTTCACTAACACTCCTCATCATAACGCAGTCATCTTCGAATTTTCTACTTCTTTGCCACTCTTCGCGAAATCTTACAATAATAATATTGTATATGACTTTTTCAACGCTGATTATCAAAGCATTAATAATGCTTTATCAATTTTAAATTGGGACGATCTGTTAATACAACAGGATATTAACTCTTCAATTTCTATCTTTTACTCTAAAATTTTCGACATAATTAACTCCTTTGTGCCAAAAATTCGTAAAAAAGATAAAACAACAGAACCTTGGCTTAATAGAGAAATTAGGACATTGCGTAATCAACGCAACAAACTTTACAAAAAAATTAAAGTTACAAAGGATCCTGATGTTAATTTACTGAACATGTACAAGGATCTTGCTTTTGAATTTAAACAGAAATCAAATCTAGCATACGATAATTATGTCAATGAAATTGGAAATAAATTAATTATAGATCCAAAAAAGTTTTTTGACTTCATTAATACAAAACGGAAAACCTATGGATATCCAAGTTCAATGTCTAAAGATAATGTTTTTTCTTCTTGTCCTAATGTAATCTGCAATTTCTTTGCAGATTGTTTTCAAAAAGTTTATAGGCCATTAGATTCGCCTACCAATTTTACATTTTCTAACTCCCATAATAGATCTAATTCAATTATTACAGATCTATATCTTTCGGAAAACGAAATATTTGAAGCAATTACCAACCTTGATACAAAAAAAGGTGTAGGACCCGACTTGATCCCACCTTCTTTTTTATATAACTGTGCCAATTATTTGACTCAACCGCTTCATTTTATTTTTAATCAATCGCTTTCGACAGGCATTTTTCCGAATGCGTGGAAATCTTCTTTTTTAACCCCCATTCATAAAAAGGGTGACAAAGCTTCCGTCGAAAATTACCGTGGTATAGCTATCCTATCAACTATTCCAAAATTGTTCGAAAAAATTGTAGTCAGTAAAATAACACCCGTCATAAATTCAAAATTAAACGAACAACAACATGGATTTAGAAAAGGTCGTTCTACTACAACCAATCTTACGGTTTACACATCGGAAATACTAACTGAAATGGAAAATGGTTATCAAGTTGATGCTATTTACACGGATTTTAGCAAAGCTTTCGATCGTGTTGATCACAATATTTTGTTTAAAAAACTTGAAACTTTAGGCATTTCAGGTTCTTTCCTTACTTGGCTTTGCTCTTATCTTACTGAAAGAACTCAAAATATTAAATTCCAAGGTTATTTATCGAACACAATTAATGTCACCTCGGGAGTGCCACAAGGAAGCCATTTAGGCCCACTTCTATTTAATATTTTTATTTCAGATCTTTCTAATAAACTAGAAGGTGTACCACATATTGCATTTGCTGACGATCTTAAAATTTACCACGTTATCAAAAATAGTTCAAATTTTGAATTACTTCAATCAAATTTACATTCTTTACAAGAATGGTGCTTCTACAACAAATTAGAACTTAACATAGCGAAATGCAAGGTCATAAGTTTTACACGAAAAAGATCTACAATGCTTTTCGACTATACAATAGATAACATAGTTCTTGAAAGGGTGTCCTGTATGACCGATCTTGGCATTCTTCTGGACGATAAACTTAACTTCCATCTTCACTATGATCATATGATTTCCAAAGCAAATAAAATGTTAGGTTTTATTAAGAGAAGGGCTAAGGAATTTAATAACCCAGCAGTGACAAAAGCTCTTTACTGCTCGTTAGTTCGATCTATTCTAGAATACGGTAATATCGTATGGGATCCAGTGTTTCAATTACATTCCAATAGGATAGAATCCGTTCAGAAACAATTCCTTTTGTTTGCCTTGAGAAACCAATATAATCCTATAGACTATTCTACTCTTCCAAGCTACTCTACAAGACTTAAATCATTGAATATGTTAACCTTATCTTCACGCAGGCAAATGCTTTCATCCTGCTTTACTTTTGACATCATAAAAAAAAATATTGACGTTCAATTCTTAGTAAATAAGGTTAGATTAAACAATGTAGTCAGAAATACAAGAAACACTAAATTTTTACTAGAAAATACACACAGAACAGAATATGGAAGAAATGAGCCAATAAACAGATGTTGCACTACATTCAACAAACACAGTCATCTTTTTTCACCAGACATATCAAGAAATTCTTTTAAACATAAATTAACACAGAAATTCATAAATGACTAAATTACTTAAATTACCTAATTACTTTGTAAACATTTAAAAAAAAAAAAAAAAATAATAATAATAATAATAATATATTTAATTCAAGTTCAAGTTCATATTATACATTCCACTTAATTTTACAGTCATACTGTGTTTTTGTTCTGTAAGCATTTTTTTTTTTTTGTTTTCAAATTTAATATATAGTGCAAATTATAAAATTTTCATTGTAAATTTTTAGCTTAGTAATCAAAAATGTTTATTTTGTTAGCTTTAATTTTTTTAGCTGTAAGATTTTTTATGTAAAAACCTTGCTTTGGTTTAATAAATAAAATAAAATAAAATAAAATATCGTATTTAATATAGAAATAAGAATATTCAAGAAATGATTTTCAATTTTTAAATGATAAATTTAAATATTTTTATTTTGAAATATGAATTTTGTATTTTTATAAATCATGAGTTTTATTAAATAAACTATTTTAACCTTTTACTTAAAAAGAAAAAAATCAATATAATCAAATTTTATTCAAAAAAATTTCTCAGAAAATTTTTAAATTTGAATGGGTTGAATTTATAAAATATCGCACATCTTATTTAAAGATTTTAGATATATTATTACATATTTATTATTATTATTATAGTATTATAAGATACTTTTCTTAAATAGACTCATTTCCCTTAGTAGTATAGTGATTCAAACACACTTTTTTATTCCTATAAACTTAAATTAATAGAAAAACTTTAAAAACAACTGAAAATTCAAATTTTCCATTACATATTGTTTTAAACTGCATCCATAAATTGTATTTATTAAACGCTTTCTTTTACATTGGGTATACTTAGAGGTTTTTTTTTAAGATTTCAATATTACAGTATAGTAAAGATGATTAACCCATTATTGTAATAAATAATGGTTAAAAAATTATAATATTATACAAATTTATCATATATCAGGAGATGATTTCTGGTTTTTTATTATTCATTTTGGAGATATTGGTACAAATTAGGCAATTTCGGCTTTTATCTTATGGTTTTAGCTTTAATATAAAAAGTAATTACTCCAAGATAACAAATCTAATAGAAGAAGCCTTAAAGAACAAGCTTTCAAGAAGAACTAACTGCTATATAGTATGTGGGTCATGAATTATTTGACAATGAATAATGTAAATAAAACAAAAAACATAGTAGTCTCGAAATCTCGAAAATGACTTAAAATAATTTTAGTTTCAGGAATCACCTCCTGCAATATTTGCTCTTTTATAAAATACGAAACACTCTGTATAAAATGCATAACACAAGTTCACTAATATTCAAAATTTTAATTTTTTTTTTAAGTTTTATGAAAAATTTAAATCATTATGAAATATTGATTTTTCATTTTAAATAACAACAAAATTTATTAATACTTTTCTTTTGACTTTTCGAATAGTATGAGTCTAATGATATATTAATATGTATGTACATGAAATGCTTAAAATACTATAAAAAAAAATTCTCATTAAAATATTAAATAAGAGTTTTACTTCTGCTTGCCTATGTAAAATATACAAAACAAGTGTATGTATATATACAAAACAGGTGTTTCACATTAAATTTATCGTTTCTATAGGAAGAGTTTTCCTTCTGGTTGTCGAAATTTAGCTTAAATAAATCAAGAAACTTAATATACCTATTAAAATACAAAACAAGAAAAAAAAAAGAAGTTGTATATGGCACTTAACCGAACTTAAAATTGCATACAGTTAGGATTTATAGACTGTTATACTCAAATTATCGATATCCTACATCTGATATTGTATATTTTTTTTTCATAATTTCAATATCTACGTTTTTTCTGCACATAAATGCAAAATCAAAAGACCTTCACATGAATTCATTGGAAAACACAAATTTTATTATTGATTGAATATTCAATTAAATTTGAAATTTTTTTTTTTTTTATTTAATTTATGTTTGTAGCATTATCTTTTAGTACATTTGATGGGTATATAGTATTCGCCAGGACGTACCTAAATAATTTTAAATTCATCAAAGATCTAAAAAAAAAAAAAAAAAAAAACAAAACCAAAAAAAATAAAAAAATTATTTAATGGAAAAACTAATGAAAAATTGTAAATTCTATTAAGGATTTAACTATAAACATGAAAATTATCTATGATTATAGAAATTATTCATAATTTTCTATGTTTGTGCATTGCATATATCCTGTACACAATTTTATCATATACATACATACATTAAAAACATAATTTTTATTTCAGTTCTGTTTTTGTATATAAATATAATTTATATTTTTCATTGTCTGAATATGTGTATAGGTTTTCGTATATGCTATCTATATATATATATATATAATATGCATCTCATATTTTATGATGGTACATATAAATTTTTAATTTATAAAGTAAAAATAAATAAAAATCCTTCAAACTATTGATACTCGAAAACAAAAAAAAAAATTATAATGATTGGCATTTAGTATAATTACTATTTAACCATTTGGTAGTATGGTGATTCAGAATTCTTTACAATCCTTCGCTACACGATATTTTTATTTTTTTTTAAAGAAATTTTGAATTAATTATACATTTTCAAAAAAATTTTTTAAAAAATATAAATTTTTTAATTTGCACCAGATTGGTAAAACCATATGACAATCATTCTAATGAATCCAATATGTGGTATATTTTCATTCTATACTGATTTCAAAAATTAAAAGAGCATTTTCAGATTTTTTAATACTTAGCTTATAATATATATCTATAGTATTTTATTTTATGAAAAGATATGGATTTAATATTTTCTTTGTTGTCCGTAAAAAAGAAAATGTAACAAATTTTAATTGAAAAATAAATTTTATGAATTTGAAAATAATGAAATTTTGAATAACTTGAATAGTATTAATATCATTAATATGGATAGAAATTAGGTTTTAATTTAAATTTAGATAAAATTTATTATTATTTTGGGAAATATATTTCAAATTGATCCTTGACACTGCGGAATTTCAAAAAAAAAAAAAAAAAACAATGTCCGTCTATTATCCTTTTATTATGGTTCGTGTTATTTTTTGAAGTATATTAATATTATTAATAAAAACTCAAAGTTTACAAAGAATTCGAAGCAAAATATAATTCTAGTCCACAATTATTATAATAATTAAAAAGTACTTTGTCCTAAAAATTACTTTATGTATCGAATCTATGTTGTGAAATTTAAATTTTCTTTTTTATTGATGAAGGTTGAGGTTATCACATCGGGAATCATACTCTCGTCACTATACGTTCATTGATCTACTTACTTTCAATCATGAGAGAAGTCGTTGAGAGTATTGGATTTAAATCCCTCACAAAATCCAATATTCTCGATGACTTCTATTATGATTAAAAGTAAGTACACACCAATGAACGTATTTAATTTATTTAAAGGCCTCTAAATATTTATATTAGAAAGTACTTAAAAATTCATTAGGTACTTCTTGAAAGATAAAGTCTGTTCAAAAAATTAAAATCATGCATTTGGTATACATAAGAATCAATTTAAAAATGTTAAAGGACAGAAAAGATTCATTAATAAATTTTACAAAATTAATTAGTAATTCTTTTTGGAACGCTTTTCAATTAGAGAAAAGTCGAAGATCTTTCGAAAATTAAAATACGTAACTTTGAGAAGAAAAAAATTGTACTTCCCCTGTTTATAAGCTATAAGGGATCAAAAATTTTTAACTTTTAAACACTTTTATACTACTTGTATATCTGCGCAAATTTTTTGTAAATAAAACTTTAAAATTAAAACTCTACTATTATATTTTTTCATATTGTGTTCACCGGTTTTCTAATTATAAAAAATTACTATCGAAAACTGAAGAAGAAATTGTTTCCTGGTTTTTTACAATTTTTTCTTTAATAAATAATTCTAAAAGTGGTCACAATTTTTGAATGCTATTTCAAAAATCATTAATTTTACATATTGCGCTGTTTCATACAGTCATTTTAACAGATTTCATTTTTGAATAGATTGTGACAAGAATATTATTATTATATTGTTATAAAAATGATGCACGAGTTTTTGATCTATAAAAAAAAACAATAAATACTGATTAAATATGACGGGGAGTTTTCTTCTGTGCCCATGATTTCGCACGTTGTATTTATTTTTTTTTTATTTTAGTGCATTTCTCTGACAAGAAATTAAACTTTCCTTTTCAGGCGTGGCTGTAAATATTGTAAGGGGGAATAATTGTTACGATGTGTGTGTTTACTGCGTATTTTATACGCTCTTACCCAATAGGCCACCGAGGCCTCACGTTCTATTATATAATACATAACGTATTTTCTAAAAATGTTTGAAAATACTATGAAGTAGATTTTTCGATTATTGAATCATGTATCAATATTGATTTTTTTTTTTTTTTTGCAATGCTTTTTAAATGAAATGAAAACTCGGATTTTTATTATTTTTTATTCGTGAAAAATAATCAATTTTATATTGCTGTTTCCTTTTTTTTAGGTGGAAAATTATTGTAGATAATTGTTTTTGGTAAAATCTAAATAAAATTTAATTTTGTGCTTGTAATTTGAAAATAACGATACAATAGTTTATGTTTTAACAATTTTGATTGCACAAAAAAAAAAAAAAAAAATTGTTGATATTATTTTCGGGAATAGCAAAATTAACAACAAAAGAACTTCAATATAAAAAAAATTCTTTGAAATTTTATCGCCGAAAAGAATTTTAAAACTCGTGTTTATAATTTCATAACATTCTGTTGAAAATTTAGTATAATAAAAAAAAAAAAAAAAAAAAATAGAAATTGCGTTATGAAATAAAGGAATTAGGAGGGTGTGAAAATTTCAAATTAGAAACAAATGATTTTACTATTCAAATTGATGCGTTTGTTTGTAATGACTTTTAATAGTAATCATCAGTACTTGTATATTATTATTATTCTGTTAAAAGAATAAAAGAATATTAATTTTTATTAAACAAAAAATTATTACATTCTGCCTTGTTTAACTTTCAAAATAAAAAAACACGAAAATTACCTTAACTAAATTTCAATTTTTTGACTGATTTCTATGTATTTTTTGATACCTGTATATCTTTTGATACCTAGGGAGTAAATAGTATATAATATTATATCCAGTTCAACAAACTGTAGAGAACAATGTTGGAATTGTAATTTATTTATATTTACCAGAATTAAATCTGAAATTGGAAATAAAAAAAAAAATATATTTTTATTTTTTTTTTTTTATAGAACCTCTTTCATTAACAAAAACCACTACCAATTTGTTGGTCGTTTGGTATGATTTCATTGTAAAAAAAAAAATAAAAATACGTAAATATTGAATAAAATTAATTTTGACGCGACTTTTTTTATGGATTTTCAACATATTTTTTTAAAGTAAATACCTTTAAAATAGTATGAAAATATATTTTTTAATAATAATGTAAATTTTTTTATCGCCAAATTTCAGAAAAAAAAAACAAAAAAAAAACCATAAAAAAAGAAAATAAACTTTAAGCAAAAATTACCATAATGTCCGATAAATATTTTACGAAAAGATTTTTATAATAATAAAAAAAAGTTTTTTTTTTTCATTTTTCGAACTTTCTTTTTTTTTTTGCTTTTTTAAACCAAAGTATTACATTTTTTTATTGAAGATTTTGCATGACAATAAGCACTAAATAACTGTAA
The DNA here is from genome assembly GCA_947095535.1 of Poecilobothrus nobilitatus. Classification (NCBI taxonomy): domain Eukaryota; kingdom Metazoa; phylum Arthropoda; class Insecta; order Diptera; family Dolichopodidae; genus Poecilobothrus; species Poecilobothrus nobilitatus. Next base: position 233,212,979 of record OX352773.1, read on the forward strand.
TATCCCCTTAGAATTTTATAATCATTCGAAAAACTGATATATAAAAACCAAAAAAAAAAAGTTAAACTATTGAATAAGTAAAGTTTAAAGTCCTTATAAATAAAAGATTTTTTTTTTTTATCCTGGTCAATTTTAAGATATGGTTGATATTGTTTATTATTAATCTAAATTAAGTATCTACTTATAAAATAAAATAAAAAATTACAAAGTTGTTGTCTAACGGTTATTCATCTATGAACTTTGAAACGGGAAATTTTACCATTTAATTTCTCTTAATTTTGAATTTCGGCAACCGAATTGACAGTGAATCTGAAAAGGATATCCTGGAGCTCATTTGGAGTTTAAAAATTTTGATAATATAGCAGTAGGTACATATTTTGTTTGTTGTTTAGTTAAAACAATAGGAATAGATTTTTTACATTAAGCGTGTTTATTATTTTATGAAACTTTTTACAGAAAGCATTATACAAAAGATATATATAATATATTGTTATATAATATTATATTTATATAAAAAAAAGTTTTAATTAAAAAAATTGCTTAGATTTATTTTTGTATTTTATTTAGCAACATCGGTTTCATTTACTCCAATCAGACTTCTTAAAAATAAAAAATAAAAAAAACCGTAGCATCAAACATATTTTCTTTTTTTCAGCTTTTCTTTTTCAGCATCAAACACATTTTTTTTCAAATAAAAAATATAGAAGTTTATAATATTATATCGTGATACCATTAGACATTTTTTTTTTTTTTTTTTTTTTATGTTAATAATAAAAAATTCATACTAATAAGTTATTCATAATATCCTTAGAATAATGATACACAATAATAAAAAGTAAAAGTGTGTAACAAAAAATAACGATCTATTAAAATTTCATATCATTATTAATGTTATCGAATGACATATTATGTATAAGTTTTTGTATAAAATTTTTAAATTTATTATGATATTTTTGCTTTTTTGTTTTTCTTGATCTAAAATAATAATATCCATCATTAATCATAATCAAAAAGACTGATTCCATTATATTCATAAAAAAAAAAAAAAAAAAGGAATATATTTTTTAATAGGGATTGACTTATTATAAAATTATAGTTTGAAAAAGTTATTTATGTTGCACTAGACAATAATTTTTTCTTAAGATATTTTTTACGTATACCTAATAGCTATTTACACTTAAAAATATTTATAAGTAATTTTTTTTTTTTGGGATTTAAATTTAACATTTTTTTTACATACGTATAAAAAAATTTGAATTTTATTTCAAATGTTTGCACTTCTTTTGCATTTGCTTTTCATAAATATTAAATGTAGGTATGTATTTATTTAATAGATATTACAATTTACATCAACGTTAATCGAGTATGTATTTTAAAAAACAATCGACTTCAATCGCCATTATATAGGTTAATATTGTTATTAATTTCTAAAGTAATAGTATTTATTTCGTTTATATTATATTATATTACCTATATACACAAGTCGTATGTCATGAATACCACGTTCAATATTGACTTCTAAAGTTTGAAGAGAGTCTGGTTTATTGGTAAAGACCAATGACTTTAAATAACCGCACAAGAAATAGACTAATGGTGTTAAATCACAATTTCTTGGAGGCCATTCAATGTGACAATTTCTTGAAATAATCGAATCTCCAAACTTTTCTCGCAATAATTCGGTTGTTGTACGTGCTGTGTGGCATGTAGCCCCCGTTTTGTTGGAACCAGATGTTGTCAAGATCAACTTCTTCCAATTTCGGTCATAAAAAGTTGGTTATCATCGATCTATACCGCTCTCCATTGACAGTAACGGTGTTACCAGCTTCATTTCGAAAGAAGTACGGACTGATGATTCCACCAGACCAAAAACCACACCAAACTGTCATTTTAGGTGAATGTAATGGTTGTTCATGAATAATTTGGGGATTTTCTTCGCACCAGAATGTTGCACAGTTAGACGATTATTACGAGCATAAAATGGCAAAATCCCACGAAAAGTTGCAATTGGAGAACGATTATTTTGATAATAAAATTGAATAATTTGTAAACGTTGTTCTTGAGTATATCTCTCCATAATGAAATTGTAAACATTACTGAATACAATGAAAAAAAAAAGACATATCATGACATACTACAAATGGCAGAAACGTCACTTAGAAATCATATCACTCAAATTGGAAAATTCTTTATTTAGATAATTTTCTCCCTAAGGTCCCTTAAACCATGATTTATTATTATTTTTTTATTTATTTATTTTTTTTGCATTTCTCTGCCACTTAAATGTAGACAGGGAATTAGACAGCCTTTCCTGTTCAGGCGTGGCTGTAAATGTCATAAGGGGGAAAAACTCTTACGGCTAGTGTATCGTATACGCTCTTACCCACTAGGCCACCGAGGCCCCAAACCATGATTTAAAAACTTTATTTATTTATTCATTTATATTAATATTAGATACATAGATAAATGTAATGCAATATTATTGAACCATCGGCTACTAAAACCATTATAGGTTTTTATACTATTATTAAATTATATACTAATATTACTTATTTTGTTTATATTATATACTATATATTTACATTATATTTGGGCGTTAGGGGGGGTATATGTAAAGAAAAAAACACTTACGACCTGTACAGGGATCGAACCCACACTCCTTCGGTTAATACGCCACACGCCTACCCACTAGGGTACCGAAGCCCCCTTAAAAACTTCAGTATTCATTTTTTAAAAAAGTAAGAATTGCATACTTACAAGAGTAAATTTAAGGAAGAATAAAATGTCATAATGTTTTAGGCTTTCAAAAAATTAATAAAGCTGTATAATGTAAAAGATATATATTTATTTTGAAATAGTGAATTCTACACATAAAGTAAAAATATCTAATTAAAAATGGTTATTGTAATAGAATATTATTTTTAATGTCAGTAAATCGAAACATAAACCATTAGATATTATTTAAAGTATTATCAGTGACATTATGTCTTATGACCTATATTATTAGTCTATATTTTATTCATAAACTGATTGTTTTTTAAATTTTTTTTTTTCCAAAATGAAAGAAAACATGTGCGTATGTACATTTAATATCTATGTTTAAAGCATATTTGTTTCTGTTTAGCACATTTTCAAAAAAATTTTGAAAAAATGTGTTTATTAGTTTCACTCTGTCCGTCCGTCCGTCCGTCCGTCTGTTTACAAAACTTCTACACCGTTAAAGATAGAGAAAAAAAATTTTAACCATAGGTAGGTCTCATAAAAAAAATAATTTTGTGGAACAACTTTTTCATGCAGCCCCCCCCCCCCCATTATGGAGCTACAGCCCCTCAAACTTTGAAAAAGCCCTATTTTTAAATGCATATATCTTATGTTCTGCTTAAGATTTTTTCAATCTGAAAACGTCATTCGACAGATATTTCTTTTATCTTTGCAAATTAATATCAAAATTATACAATTTTTTTAAATTTAGTATTTAAATTTACCGTTATGTGAAAACCAAATTTTGCATGATTTTTCTACTTTCATAACTCCGGCACGCTTCTAGATAGAAGCTTGAAATTTTGAGGCAAGAAAGAACTTTTAGAATTAGTATAAGTTTGCTCAAAAAATTTTTTCGGACCACCCCCTGTTTATGAGCTATTAGGGCTTAAAAATTGAAAATTTGCTATTTTTAAACACCTGTAACTTAGACACCCATTTTACTTCCACAAGATATGAAAATTAAAGCTACAATAATATATTTTTATGTGTGTTAAAGGTTTATTTTAATTATAAAGGGTTCCAAAGTTGCAGCTCTTCAAAATTGCGAAAAAGCCCCATTTTCAGATGTATATATCTCGGGCTCTGTGTAATAATTTTGCAATCTAAAACCGCCAGAAGATCGAAAATTTTATTATCTATATAAAACAATATCAAAATTATGTAATATTTTGTAATTTACTATTTAAATTTACCGTTATGTGAAAACCACATTTTGCATGAAATTTCTTTTTTTATAACTCCGGTACCCCTTTAGGTAGGAACCTGAAATTTTGAGACAAGAAAGAACTTTTAGAATTAGTATAAGTTTCCTCAGAAAATTTTTTGGTAACACCCCCTCTTTAAGAGTTATTACGCCTGTACAAATTTTTTTTCGGCAAGACATGAAAATTAAAGGTTTAATAATATATTTTTATGTGTGTTAACGGCGTTTTTTAGTTATATAGGATTCCAGACTTATAGCCCCTCAAAATTTCAAAAATGTCCTATTTTCACATTTTTTCTTATTACATGAAATTTTCAAATTTTTGTGTAAGTCACACTTCTAAACAGTTTGTATTGAGTTTTGGAAATGTGCGCTTTTAAAAACCGTTGGTTTACATTCTACCTTGTTTTGTTAAAGCTAAATAAATTTTAAATATAAAAAACTAAATTGAAAAAATACCAAAAAAAAAAAAAAAAGTGAATAAAACAAGAATTAAATACTAATTAATAAACATATTGATATATTTTATTTATTTATTTATTTAATAAAATAATAACGATAACTAATTAAAAATCCTAATACAAAAAATATTGATTTAAACTGCAGTTTAAAAATTCAGATAAAATTATTTTGATTTTTAGTCTAACCTATATTGCTGGTGTCTTCCATTAACATAATTCGCTTTTCAGCTGTTCAAATATTTTTCTTAAAATGTTTTTTTTTTTTTACAATAATTTGTTATTTTTACTGTTCTATTCAGTGAATTGTAAAAATTTTCTTACGAAAAGTCCTTCGATTATATTTTAAAAAATAAAAAATAAAAATATATGAAAAATTAAAGCGTAAATATTTGTTTTGTTAATAAAGCAACTTGTATACTACTGTTTTCCTTTCAAAACAAAACCTTTTGTAATATTTTAAGAAAATAATCTTGAAACTTTGTTCAACCATTAAATTTACTTTTTTCTTTTTTTATTTTTATAAAAGAAATAAACACTTTTGTTTGTTTGCGCTGCCTTTATAGATTTTAAACCATCATTTTTTGGTATCATAAACTTCTATGATAGAAAACGACAAGAAAAAAATCAAAATAAAAAAATAAACAAAAAAAAAAATAAAATACACAGTCCTATAAAGTGTTGAGTGTTATACACAAAAAGTTCTGTGAAACACAACAAAACAATCAAATTTTCTTTCAATGCACCATACAGTCTTTAACATTGTTTAAAAGTCTCATAAGTCTCGTATAGAATATAATTCAGAAGGTTTCACTACATATAATAACAACAACAACAAAGACTATATTGTTTTACAAAAATTGGAATAATCAAAAAAACAACAAAAAGCTATGCAACATAATAATGATAGTAGTAGTAAAAACTCAAAATCAAAAGAATGAAGTTGAGCGTAAATTATCATCAGAGAAATATTATATGTATACATAACAGTAAGATAATCTTTTGCTTACTGAAAATAATTTTTTTTTTTTTTTTTGTTTTTTTTTTTTTATTTCTGAAGAGTAATTAAGACGATACCTATCAAAGCTGTAGCTTGCTTTAATATAATGTTATTCTAAAAAACGAAAAAAAATAAAATTTTATTTTAAGACATACATATACATTCTATGTACATTTATATTATATTATATTAATTTTCATCTTATTCATATATACCACCTATACATACCGCGAAATTTCTATAAATTTCCAATTTCACTGAAGATGTCAGATTATAAGAATAGTTTGAATGCAAAATTTTGGATTCTTGATGAAATTACGACCAAATTGTATATTATAATAGGTATACATTTTCTATGTAAACGAAGTCGTTATAGAATCCCGACAACTTTAGTTACCGTTTAACATTCTACTAGTACTATTTACTGTTTATTCATCTTTAGTCATTTTTTCCCTTTTTCTAGTGCTTGTTAAAACAATCATTTTAATTCAATTAAAAATCAGTAGATATCAAAATATTCTTAGGATATTATAAATTTCTACACAATATTTCTTTTTGGATTCATATTCAATACCTTATTATTGGTCCTTATTCATATTCAGTATCGTTGGTCGTGAATACAATTTACAATGAAATAAAGTAAAAGCAGCAATAGTTAAATGCGTATATTTTTTATGAACAATAAATACCAACAATATGGGATGGTATCATATGACTGTGTTTTATTTACCTGTAATGTCATTTGACTCTATTGTTGTAGAGAGTTAATTATCATTTCACTGTATTATCATTTAACTGCATTTAATTTGACTGGATTTAAATCAATTCTTTGTGTTGAAATGTATATAAAAAATTAAGAGAGATTTTATAGTTGTATAGAAAATCAGGGCTAGGTATAAAATTTTCTAGAATATGTTGTTGTTAAAATATGAATAATTAGAAAAGATTTTAGATTTGATTTCAAATTCAAGGTTTCAATCAGTTGTTTAGTGGCGATTTGTTATTATTTTTATTAATTATTTTAAACGATTTGTTGTTGGAATATGTTCGTAAAACAATAATATTGACATGTTTGACATGTGTTTCAGGGTATTATCTCTTATTATTTTAATGTTTTGGTATTGAAATAAAGAATACATTTTAATAATTTGGAATTGTTGAAAAATAAATCACATGTTCCCAACGTTTATACTGACAGTCAAATGAAATTCCAGTCAAATTAAATACAGTTATATGAAATTCAGTAGATCGATAGGCAGGCAATAAATAAAAATACAGGCAAGTCATATCCGATGAAAAAGTATCTTTAAACAATATTTAACATTCTTGACATAAAGTATCTTTAAGCAATATTAAAATTTTTTTTAATTTAAAGAAAAAGATAAACAAAAATACTTTTCAATTCAATTCAACAAAAGTCTAGATGAATATTATTTTAAAAGATAACGATTTATCAGATAACTTATAGGTAATATCACATAACTACCTACCAAAACTTCACTTTATTTTTGCCAACTAAAAAATTTTATTATTAAATTTAAAAAATTAAGGGGTCTCGGTGACCTAGTGGGTAAAAGTGTATAAAGTACGCTGTAAACATTGGGGGAGCGTAGGTTCAAATCCCATACACATTGTTAGAATAATTCCCCCTTGTGGCATTTACAGCCACGGCTGTGTAATTTCCTTGTCATGTGACAGGGGAATAAACTAAAAACAAAAAACAAATAATTTAAAATTTTTAATTTTATTTTTATTTTATATACTTTTGATATTTATATTTATTTCAAATATAAAATTAGTTACCTATATATAGAGTTATCAAAAAAGACACTTTAAACCTATAGAAATTTTGCAACTTGTTTTTTTTTTTTTTTTTTTGTATAATATATACACTCATTTATTACAAATATTATATTATTATGTAGTATTGTTGATTAAATTTCTGAAGAACTTGTATACTGTTGAACATATTACATATACAATATATTACATCCAATTTAAAATATGTATACATAGAAAAACAAAATAAATGATAGTTGATATGAGTATAAAGTATATATTTTTCAAAATGCAAGTAGATTCAAATAGAAATTATTTAACAAACAAAAAAAAAACTAAATGAAAATAATGAAGGAAATATAGAGGAAAAACAAAAAAAAAACAAAAACAAAAACAAAACAATAAAATGAATAATAAAGATCATATCTTTTACTGGTTTTACTGTTTCTTTATTGTTTTTACATAGAACTCTTTTCTAATTTCTGTGAATCCTTTAACTAACTTTTTTACTGCTTTTGAAACTTAGTTTATAATTTGTTTTTTTTTTTTGTTTTTTAATTTTACTTAACTTTGTTGTTTTTTTTTTGCTATATTATAACCCCTTCTTACAATATGTGTTTATTGTTGTTGTATTGTATTTATTTTTATATGTTATTTTGCTATATATTTCGTTCCTTATAATGTTAAAGTCTTGTTGTTGTTGTTTGTTACTTTATATGCTATTGTTAAAGTTAAAGCTATTAAAAATGATTATTCCACTGTAAATTGTGGGATACTTATCGGTTGTAATTAAATTTCTTTTTTTTTTTTTGTGCAAAAAAAAAAAACATTATAAACAAAAAAAAAAACAATAGAAAATATAAAGTGGTATTTTTTTGTTTCTTTTTTATTTTTATTTTAATTTTTAATAAAGTTAGTAAGTTATCGTATATAATATGTAAGTAAATTAAAAAAAAAAAAAAATAATTAATAAAAACAGAAAATTAAAATGCTTTTAATAAAAATTCAGTCGAGAATAAATTATAAATAAAATTGATGAAATAAACATTGACAAAAGATTGAAGTATAATATAATAATAATGTATAATATTGTTTATTTTTACTTTTACAAGGTGACCCATATAAGATGAAATATATTGAATTTAACAACTGAGAATAAAATATTTCAAATGTCGATTTTTTATACATATATATTGAATTTAGATCAAAGGAAAATTCGAGGCTGGATTTTAAGGTAGGTATATAACATGTTTATTTAACTGACTGTATTCATATTTAAAATTATTTTGACTTTGTGACTTTCTCCTTGTCATTAGTGAAATATATTTATCTCTGTTAATTTGGCTATATTTTAGTTTAGCTTCCACGTCTGATTTTCTTCAAGCTTTATACCGGCACGAATAAACATGTTTTCTTATGATCTGGGTTACTGATGACGTCATTAGGAAGTAAAATACCTTCTCAAAGTTTAATGTACTTTTGTACTTTTTGTGATATCTCTTGATTTAAGAGGTGTTTTGCTAAAGCTTATTTTATAACTAAATTTAATCTAATTCTAAATTCTATCTAATTTTTTTATTAGAATTTTTTTTAAAAGTTGTAACTTCATATTTAGAAAGAACATCTCGAAATTTTTTAGATAAGTCTAAAATCTTGGCAAAAGGTCTCTTAGGTCAAAAGATATGATAATAAATACAAAGCATTAAATGAAACAGGGACATGACAAAAATATATTTATTCGTGTCCAAACAAGTTTGTTCAAAATGGAAAAGAAATCGAATTTGGGATCTAAACTAAAATACAAAAAAAAAAAGATTTCTATTCAATTTTTTTTTATTTTACTGATTTACTTTTATTATTTGTATACAAAAAATATTTTTCATCGCAAAAGCTTGAAAATAAGGAAACATTATTACAAAAACAAAATAATTGCAAATATTACAACAGTAAGTGGTAATAAATGCAATGAAGAGCATCAACTCTACGGCTAAGTTTCCAGGAGAAAAGGTAATTTCAAAGGTATAATAATATTCCAAACTAAAATAAATTTTTTGGAAATAAAAATGAATCAAGAAAATCAACTAAAAACCTAGAATCTATCGGATAAAAAACAACATTTATGCAGTTATGTGTTAGCACAATGAGTTATGGAAAAAAACACTAGATCATTAAAATTAGTTTTTTATATTGTTCATATTATTACATTGAATTTATTGTAAAAAAAAAAAATAGCATTTTTATATTGCAAAAAATATAAAAATATAGGTACAATTTTTTAATAAGTTATACCTATTGACTAATATATCACTCTGTAATAATTTCACGACAAAAAAATTGAATTAGATATATGAATTATATTTATGTATTTTTTATTTTATCAAAATCAAATTAACTTCCGTGTTTGTACTTACGGTCAAAAGTATAAAAAAAGTTATGTTGTACTCTATAAGAAATAATTAAGAAATAATTAACATCTTATTTCCATTTAAACTATTGTAAACTGTTTTAGAATAATGTCCTTTTAAATTAAGATTATATGGTTACTCAAGAACATTTTGATATAATTATCATATTTATTGTGAAAAACTTCTTTTTTGCGAGGGTTTCAATTTCGAAAAACAGCAATGAGATCAATGGCCGAATTCTTTTTGTTAGTGTTAGACTTAAATTGAACCAACCAAACGGCATCTCCCTTTTAAAGCAAACATTAAATTAGAACCTATAATATAATATGTACTGTTTGGTTTTTGGAGATTAGGGAAAGTAAAAATAAAGAAAATTGGTCAACATGAAAAGGTGTTTGGATTTTGGAAGTATTGTTTCGAACGAAGATATTAATGATTTTCTTGAATTTAACCATAGTAACCATAACCCGTTATGGTAGCCAACTGTTACTTACATCATACTTCCGGTGGCAAGCTATTCCATATTCACGCTGTACTTATTATACAAACGAATTTTCATGTGAGTAAGCATGCCATCTGAGAATCTTCAGGAGTTAAACTCTACAGCCTTTCTTCTATCTTGATTGCATTTTTTAGGAGAAGGATTTAATCTTTTTAAATAAATTTTTGATTTCATAAAACTAATTATTTACAAATATTTTAATTAATTTTAACTTTATTTTTAATCATTTAAATACTATTTAAATATTTATTTATAATTTATTTTAGAATTTATTATTTAAAAATTTTTAAATTTTTTTTAAAACTCTAAACAAAAACACTAAAAAAAATAATTCTAACAATTTTCTTTTAAATATGCTTAGTCTAATATGTATGTTAAATATAGTAACCCACCAGCTTTATCATAAAATTTATTTCTCTGTTATTATTTTTAAAGTATGTAAAGTATGTTGAAAGAAAAATTAATTTAATAAAAATTTTAAAATTTGTCCAAAATTATTATTTAAAATTTAAATTAAAATTTAATTAAAATTATATTAAAATTTTTTTTGAATATTTAAAGTTTATCAAAGTAATTTGTCGGCAGGACCACAAGCAAAAACCAAGTAGTTCCAAATCCAACAAATTTTCTGAAAATCTAGTAACATAAAATCCAGTTGACTCAAAATCCAATAAAACAATATGCAGTAAATACAAAATCCAGAAAATTAAAAGTTTTTGTGTATGGATCTTAAATTTGGGAACTGTGCGAAAACAGGTTTATTTTAAATCTTGTTTTTTTTAAAATTTTGCTAAAAATCTTGTTAAGTTTTGTTTTTTAGACGGAGCGTTTTCATATAAAAACAAGGAAGAGTACAGTAGAGTAGACTGTGCCAACTACTCGTATGAACGTAATATATGCCTTTTCCATAAAACTTAATTACAAAAGTTTTTGGAAACCTGTCACATCAGCACAACAAAATTGTTCAAATGTTGTTGGCCTGTAACTCTTCATTAGATAATGAATATTTTCATATAAAGAAAGAAGTTGTATGGCAGTCATATAAAGAAAGAAGTTGTAGTTATCGTATGGACGAACAGACGGCCGGACGTACATAGCTTAATCGACTCAGAATTTGATTCTGAACCGATTCATACCTTTGACACTATATCTAGCTCGACTCCTTTAAGGTGTCACAAACGTAATGACAAATTTATTATATCCTTGAACATAGTTCGGGTATACGGGTATAAAAATTATTGGGAGAATTTTAGAGTTAAAGCGGGGTTTCAATAATTGGTTTAGCAGGGATTTAAAGACAGTATCCACTACTACTTTAAATTCTTTTATATTGAAATATATGTACGTAAAAAAGTAATTATGAAAAATTTTAGAATTGGTTAGAAAATCAGAGTTCAAATAATTTGATTATGGATGGTTTGTGGGCTGGATTTTTTTTACTGAATTTTGAGTTACGAGATAACAACACCAACCCATAATTGTTATTAAAATGTTATTTTAAAATTTAAATACCCTTCCCCGTTTAACTTTTTATAATGAAGCGAAAAATTTTTATTTCTAAGAATAATATTTATATTTCCGCTACATTTAATTTGAAAACTATTGCAACGTAAGTATATCTATACATATATTTGTTTATTTATTTACAACCCACCTGTATAATTTGTTTACAGGTGGGATGTATACAATTTTTTCTAATGAACAAAAAACTTATAAATATTCAATTCTATAATAATATTATATGCATAAATTATTTATATTATATAATTTTTGATTATTATTATCAATATTTATTATTTATTTAAATTTTAATTATTTTAAATTAAAAAAATTTAAATAATTTTATTAAATATGAAAGAATGGCAACATATGCATATATAGCATGCAGTATATTATACAACATATAACATTTTCAAACATTTGAAAGATAATGAAGATAAACAAACTATACTAACATCATAAATGATTTTGAAGTCACCAAAGATTTAAAATCTTTAAGTCATCTTCGAAATGTAGCACTTTGGTTTTCTTATATAAAAGTCTTTTGGGTCAAGCCTTTCATGAAATTAAAAAATTGTATGCCAAATAAACACTTCAACACTTCCCTCGTCTAAATTATGCTTCGCATAACCAACATTTGTGTTGTTCACTTTGTGTGTCCGCTCTAAAATTTCAAGGAAAAACTCAACATTTTTACTTTACACCCATTATACCTAATTCCACTGTTCAATTTAATGAAAAATAATATTATCTATATCTTTATCCTATCCATACTTTTCCATAATCGATATACTGCAAAAATAGTTATGGTATCATCCTACTATATTGCCCCTTGGATGTTAACTTAGTTAAACATCTGGCACTACCATACCAGAGTTTAAATTTTAATATATGTTTTGTGGATACACAATTTCTTTAGAAAAACAAAATGATGGTTTGAAATTTTAGTTTACGATTTTACGACCATCCTATCTATCCAACTAAATTTTTAGGTATTTGGGTAATTTCTTAACTCTAATGATATTCTAAAGATTAAAAACAAAAATCTAGTTAATTTTTAAACAAATTATCGAGTACTAAAGAAAGAATTGTGTACAGTATATTAATATTATATCTTATTATTTTAATAATCGATAAACTATTCATTAACTTTTATTCAAAAATGCCTTTTTGAATTTTAATAGATATAAAAATTTAATTGAAATCATCTATCTATTGATTTTTCACAAAATATATTGAAAATGTTTTCCCGCATTCGTTAAAAATTTTTCGATTTATATTTAATTATTTAACATAAACCATAGATGTTTTTTAAGCAAAAATGAAAATTCTTATAATCATCTTTATTAAAGCATTAAAGAATAATTTTATTGTAGACAAATCGGTGTCGGGAATTTTTCTCATATGTATTAAAACCATATTATGATATTACAAGACATTGCGAAGGTATAATTCCATGTCACACACAGTTGAAATAAATTTGTTGGACTGTTGGACGTTTTAAAAGCATAATAATACCACATTGAAACGACTTTATTGTGCTATAATAATTCCTTTTAGTTCTTACAAAATAGTAATATAATATCATATAGTAATATCTGTCTTTGGAATGTTAAGGAAATCTATATATCGAAAGTCCTATATACCGACTTATGGTACTAAATTCTATGTGAAAAATTACCAGTACCGATATGATGTCTTATCTTTAAATTTTGTATAATATTTTGGTACAATGGCAGCCGAAAGAACAAATAAAAGAATTGAATCAATTTAAGAAAAAGCAAGAGGCTTTTAAAAAGCGTCAGATGAAAATTTTGAAGATTGTTATATAAATATAAAAATTTTATAACTTTTGTAATATACTTAACGAAACAAATTTTTTCTTTAATTTAAAATTTCTCAACTTTTCATAAACTTGTGCAGTTTAATTTGACTTTTATAACTTCAAACAAAACAAAATTTCATTATATACATATTGTACCTTCTTGAGTTCATAATAATCTCAACCCATTCTTTTTTCTTTATTTATTTAAATTTTAAATTTAACTTTAGTGCAACATTTTTTGTTTGTTTTTTACAAAAAAAAAAAAAAATTATTTCAAATCTGTTCATTAATTTTACACTGTGTCGCACCATCTTAAACACCAGTTTGTATAAAGCACTGAAATTTTCATCGTAGATATTATATTGTCTCACTAAGAAGATATTTTAGTTAAAGAATTTTTTGTATGCAACTTCACGTATTAGGAAGCTAAAGAGCTATTACAACGAAAAAATGCCTATATTAGGATTGTTGTAACTCAATTTCTGCTAACTCAATATTGATTTCATTTGAAAATTTTAAACGACAAGAAATTTCAGTTATTTTTAAATCTTATAAATTCAAAGAAATTTTAAAATATATTTTTGGAATCGTCGTTCGTGTTTGGTATTTTGGAAAAAATATTTTTAGAAAAGAGAATCGTGTGATATTAAAACATTCACTTCATTTTTTCCGAATATTAATAAATCTGACCACAGGTGCAGCACGTAAACCACTAGTCTATAAGGTGAAATATCTCAGCAAATCTCTCCCGGTCAGGTCAAAACATTATATAAAATATAACAATACAATTTAAACAAAATATATTATCTTATTTATTACATATATTACATGTAACGCAGTCCTAAACTACAACTCAAAAGGAAAAAAGTTGATTTATTTTCTCATTGCAGTGTACTCGGTAGGAAAACCCAAATAAAATAAGAATATTTTATAGCTATTAATAGGAAAACTTCTTTATAAAAAAAAACTTAAAGAAAAATTGCAACATTTTAAAAATGCGCAATTGTAAAACTCTTAGATTTACATAATTTAGGTATTGCTTTGTTTTGGTTTTTATTTTCAATAACAAAAACATTTGGTTCTGATTTAATTTAAGAACTTATAAACTTTATCTATCATTTCTATGTTAAATGTTGGTACTTTTATCTTTTATAAAAATTTGAAATTTATTCTGAAACTTTCCAATACAGTTCATTTTTGAATGTTGTGAATAATAATATTTCAAATTTAAGAATTTAGTCTATTAAACTAAAACTAAATTATGTAATATGTAAATAAATTTTAACTTTAATAAAAATTAAAAATTTTATTTCATTTTTGGAATCCATTAGAAACTCAAATATTGTTTTTTTGACATTAGAAAAGAAATTTTTCTTTTTTTTTGTTTGTAATTTTTCGTATCTTGGATATAAAATTAAAATTTTAAAACAATCAACCCTGGATATTTTTTTAACACTCTATATAGCAAATATTGTTTGTATAACGAGGAAGAATACAGTTGCCTTTGTCAACTCTTAGATACCCGTACGAACCGTTAGTATGTTCACAGCCTGTCACTCTGCTTACAATATTATTTTTTTAATATTTTAGTATTTTAAAATAATTTGGGTGAATTTTATAATTTCTAGAACTATGGGTTGTACATATATTCAAACTATATGTTTCTATGTACATTCTTCAAAAGCAGATTCTAACCTTCCACATAACGATTATCAATCCAAAACTTTTTCAAATATTCTATAGTACCATTTAATACCAAGCCAAATTTTTACCAAATAGTAAATATAATTTTAAATATTATATTATATTATATTTAAATATTCCATTGACAGAATAATTTCTTATAAGTACAATAAAATACATATATGTATGTAAATACGGCGCTATATAATATACATCTATACTCTTATCATTCATTCACTAGTGACATACGATATGTAAATAAACTTGATATTATATATGTAAGTATGTAAGCATAAATCAATATCATATAAATAAAAATTCTTCAAGCAACCGTTATGTTGTTTATTTATTTACATTTTTTTGTACTACGCATTATATCTTCCACAATTTCAAATTATCGAGTAAAACAAAATGAAAAAAATTCGTTAAAGAAATTTGTTAGAAAATTTGAAAAAATCAAGTGCCTAAGTTACAGATTTTTAAAAATAGTAAATTTTGAATTTTTGAGCCGAAATGGCTCTTAAACAGGGGGTGGGACAAAAAAATCTTCTGAGAAAACATATTATACTAATTCTAAATTCTAATAATTAAAAAAAATTCTACAAATTCTTTCTTTCTCAATTGCAAGTTCCTATCTAAAAGCGTGCCGGAAATACGAAAAGAGAAATATAATGCAACATTTGGTTTTCACATAACGGTAAATTTAAATAGTAATTTACCAAATATTGCATAATTTTGATATTGTTTTGTAGAGGTAAACAATTTTCCGCTCTTATAATGTTTTTATATTGTAAAACTACTACGAAGAGCCTGAGATATATACATCTAAAAGTAGGGCTTTTTTGCAATTTTGAGGGACTTTAACTCAGGAACCCTATACAACAAAAAGAAACCGTTAACATAAGTAAAAACGTATTACTGAAATTTTAATTTTTTTGTCTTGCCGAAGAAAAATGTGCAGGCGTCGGGCCAAAAAAATATTCTGCGGAAACTTATACTAGTTCTAGAAGTTCTTTCTTACCTTAAAATTTCAAGTTCCTAACAAAAAGCGTGCCGGAGTTATGAATATAGAAAAATCAAACAAAATTTGCTTTTCACATTACGGTAAATTCAAATACTAAATTTAAAAAATGAGTCTGATACGACAGGTCGACATTTTTAATCACGTTTTTTCGCCCATTTTCCAAACTCCCGGTTTCAAAACAAAATTCCGCTAAATAAATTATTGAAACGCTGATTTTGTAACCAATTCAAAAATCCTTCCTTATAATTAAAACAAAAAAAAAAAAAACTCATAACTTCGACCAGTCACGAGCAAATATTTAACAATCGTTTTAGTACTTATTATATTATCTTCATTCCAATAAAATGTAAAAAACTAAATTTATAAACAATTTAATATTGAAAATTAATTAAATTTAAACGAACATCGCAATTAAAGTTTAGAGAACCATTACAAATAGGTACCATAAAAGTAAAAAACAAATAATAAAAAACTTTTAAAATAGGCGCATCTTGGTTCAAATTAGTCATAATTAATTCTTAAAGTTTTTATTTCTTTTATTTTTAATTTTTTAGAGACTTCAATTTATAATACAAATTAAAATATAAGAAAATATCTTTAAATTTTTTTTAGAAATAAAATTTCCACTCCACACTTTAACTTTTAGACGAAATTTATCCATTTCTTGTGATAAATGTTTATTTAAAAATATCATTATGTCTTACGTGTAAGATTAAATCAATAACGTAAATCGAATAATTTTTATTTTATGCATAAAATAATACTATTAGGATTGTGTTATATTTTTAAGTTTTCAGGCATTACATAATTTTATTAAAAAAAAAAAAAAAAAAACACTTTTATTTACCTAAGAATTTTCTTTTTTTTAAATAATAAAATAAAATTTTCTTGGAATTAAAACAATATTCACAGAAACGTAACTGTAACATTAAATAAACTTTAAATTTGAAATAAAAACTAAGCAAAAGTTTTACATGTAGGTATTATAAAACTTTTATATTTGTTTAAAAACTTTCACAATATAAAATTATAATATATATGAAAAAAATTCCTAGCTATATTCGAAGATGTAAAGCAAAACAGTTCTAAGTGAGCTTACAATATTAGGAAATGACTTTAGGTAAACAGTTTTGCTTTTGTTTTTGGTACCTACTGCAACAATTTAATTATAAAATATTATAGACTAGTTTTTAATACAAAATTTTATTTAATTAACCCTTTGAAAACTATTCGAAACTTTATATATATATATTTAAATAAAACTATCAAATTAACAGGCAATAATGTTGATAGATAGACAGAAAGCAATAAGAACCCTAATCAATTTTAATTGAACAAATACTTTTGAAGGGAGACTTCCTTTAACAGTCGACTTTAGAAAGGTAGGTACATGTTTCTCATGTTCAAAATAAAATATTTTCTATGAAATAATGAAAATTTAAAATTTTCATTTGATATTTATGTATTATTTTATTTTGTTTGAAAAATTTCCAAAAATTTTAAAAAATTTTCCACGAAAAAAACACTTTTATATTTTAGCGGAATTTTATAATAATAAAAACAAAAGTTTTTAAATTTCTGTTAATTATAAAAAAATAGTTATTTTTTTGTTTTCGTAAAATGTATAGAAAACATCAAAATATGTTTCACGTTTCGTCAGATTTACAAAAAAAAAAAAAAAAGAAATGGAAATATTATTTTGTTTTAAATTTTTACGAACTTTACAAAATTAAATTGAATTTTAAAATAAAGCCACACATTTTGTTTAATATTATAAATAGGATTTACTAATTTGCTTTCATTAAATAAAGGATAGATATTTAATGAAAGATATTATTCAAAAGAAAAAATTTTACATAGGAGTACTTAGTTTAGATATTATTTTCTTTGTTAAATTTAATTGAAAGTAAATAATTAATTAAACTGAAAGTTTCTCTTAAAGAATATAATATCTGATTTGAAAACTATATCAAACAATTAATAGTCTGCAATCAAAATATGTAAAATAAAAATTAAACAAGGTAAAATGTAAACGAACGGTTTTTAAAAGCGCACATTTCCAAAAGACAATACAAACTGTTTAGGATTGTGACTTGCACAAAAATTTGAAAATTTCATGTAATAAGAAAAAACTGAAAATAAGGCTTTTCTGGAATTTTGAGCGGCTGTAAGCCCGGAACCCTATATAATTAAGAAAAACTGTTAACACACGTAAAAATTAATTATTGAACCTTTAATTTTCATGTCTTGCCGAAGAAAAATTTTTACAGGTGCCTAAGTTACAGGTGTCTAAAAACTTATATTAATTTTAAAAGTTCTTTCTTGTCTCAAAATTTCATGTTCCTATCTCAAAGCGTGCCGGAGTTATGAAAAAAGAAATATCATGCAAAATTTGGTTTTAACATAACGGTAAATTTAAATAGTAAATTACAAAATATTACATAATTTTGATATTGTTTTATAGAGGTAAGAAAATTTCTGGTCTTCTGGTCTTCTTTTTAGATTGTAAAACTACTACGCAGAGCCTGAGATATATACATTTATACCTTTTGGGGGGCTGTAACTTTGTAACCCTAAACAATTAAAAATTTTTTCAGGAGCTTCAATTTCTTTGACTTGCCGAAGAAAAATGTGCACAGGAACCTAAGTTACAAGTGTTTAAAAATAGCAAATTTTCAATTTTTGAGCCCTAATAGCTCATAAACAGTGGGTGGTACAAAAACATTTTCTGAGCAAACTAATACTAATTCTAAAAGTTCTTTCTTGTCTCAAAACTTCAAGCCCCTATCTAAAAGCGTGCCGGTGTTATGAAGGTAGAAAAATCATACAAAATTTGGTTTCCACATAACGGTAAATTTAAATAAATCTATAAAAAGAAAATTAATTAATTTTTGGGACAAAATATGAATAAAATACACTTTTAGCTTAAAAAGCAATAATTGAAACAAAACAGCCTTTTTCATTTTTAAAAAGAGCGAGATATATTTACAAACAATATAATATACATATTATACTAAAATTGTAACGATAAAGAGAAGATTAACATGCGATTAATAAATAACACAAGCAAAACAATATTCAGAAAATATATAAGAACAAGGCAGAATGTAAACCAACGGTTTTTAAAAACGCACATTTCCAAAAGATAATACAATCTGTTTAAAATTGTGACTTGCACCAAAATTTGCGAAATTTCATAAAACAAGAAAAATGTGGAAATAGGAGTTCTTTGAAATTTTGAGGGGCTGTAAATCCGGAACCCTATATAACTAAGAAAAACCGTTAGTACACGTAAAAATATATTACTGGGACTTTCTTTTTTATGTTTAGGTATTTATTTATTTATTTATATCTCTAAAAGAGCTTAAGAGCTCGTACATAGTATGTACACTACATTCTTACAAACTAGCCATTATAATAGTAATATATAGTAATATTATTAGGAAAAACAAATACCTAATGTAAATGCAAGAAAAAAAAAAAATAAAAAATTCAGAAAAAATCATAGCAAAAATCTTGCCGAAGAAAAATTTACAGGTACAGGTGTCTAAGTTACAGAAGTCCTAATAGGTGTTAAACAGGGGGTGGTACAAAAAACTGTTTTGAATAAACTTATATTAATTCTAGTTCTTTCTTGTCTTAAAATTTCAAGTCTCTATCTAAAAGGGTGCCGGAGGTATGAAGATAGAAAAAGCATGGAAAGTTTGGTTTTCACATAACGGTCAATTTTCATACTAAATTAAAAACATGTAATATATATAATGATTTTGATATTGATTTACAATGGTACAAAAAAATTTCTGTCCAATGGCGTATTCAGATTGAAAAAATGTTAAGCAGAACATGAAATATAGGCATTTAAAAATAGGACTTTCACAAAGTTTGAGGGACTGTTTAGTTCTCTGATGGATGGGGCTACATGAAAAAGTTGTTCCACAAAATGAATGTTTTTATGAGGCCTACCCATGGTTAAAAATTTTTTTATCTATCTTTAACGGTGTAGAAATTTTGTAAACAGACGGACAGATGGACGAACAGACGGACTGACGGACAGAGTGAAAATAATGGGCACATTTTTTCAAATTTTTTTTGGAAATGTACAAAAAACGGGGTCAAATATTCCAATTACTTACTATTTATTAGTGATTCATTTCTAATTCATATTTTTTTTTACCAATAAAATTTAGAGATAAAAATCTCACTATATATTTCAAATAAAATCCGCGTACTTTATAAAAACATATTGAAATTAATGTATTGTAATCAAGAAAAGGTTTGATTTGAGTCAGTAAAACAATGCTAGCAAACTTATGAAAAGATTGTGAAATATTGATTTTATAACCTCTGCAGGATCGGAGGATTGATGAATCCATCGCGGGATAGGATTTTGTGCAATAGGATTTTTGTGGATTTTTTCAAATCTTTAGATGCTCTGTAAAATGAGATTTACCCATTCAAAGAGTTGAACGAAAATACAAAAAGAGAAAGAAAACGAGGAAGAATACAGTTGCCTTTGTCAACTCTTAGATACCCGTACGAACCGTTAGTATGTTAACAGCCTGTCACTCTGCTTACAATATTATTTTTTTAATATTTCAGCATTTTAAAATAATTTGGGTGAATTTTATAATTTCTAGAACTATGGGTTGTACATATATTCAAACTATATGTTTATATGTACATTCTTCGAAAGCAGATTTTAACCTTTCACATAACGATTATCAATCCAAAACTTTTTCAAATATTCTATAGTACCATTTAATACTAAGCGGTAAATGTATATTAAATTTACTTAGTACAAAATAGTAAATATAATTTTAAAAAAATATTATATTATATTATATTTAAATATTCCATTGACAGAATAATTTCTTATAAGTACAATAAAATACATATATGTATGTAAATACGGCGCTATATAATATACATATATACTCTTATCATTCATTCACTAGTGACATGTACGATATGTAAATAAACATGATATTATATAAGTATGTATGTATATCAATATCATATAAATAAAAATTCTTCAAGCAACCGTTATGTTGTATATTTATTTACATTTTTATGTACTACGCATTATATCCTCAACAATTTCAAATTATCGAATAAAACAAATGCAAAAAATTTGTTGAAGAAATTTGTTAGAAAATTTGAAAAAATCAAGTAACACTTTCGTCAATTATAAAGTAACCCTATATTATTAAAAAAAGTTGTTAACAGAAATAAGAGTATAAGGTTGAAGCTTTAATTTTTGTGTATTACTTCAAAAAAATTCTAACAGGTGTTCAAGTTACAGGTGTTTAAAAATAGGAAATTTTCAGTTTTTGACTCCTTACAGCTCCTAAACGGGGGGTGATACAAAAAAAATTTCTGAAGTGACTCATACTCAGTGACTCAGCCTTAGGGTAGCTCTCGAACACCTAACTTTTAGATCCCCACATTTTTTTTGCAATAGAGCTATGAAATTTTAACTACCGATAGATCTCACAAAAATATTAATTTTAATTTTAATAACTTTTTTTTGTAGCCCCACCCGTTACGGAGCTACAGCTCCCCAAAGGTTCAAAAAAGCTCTATATTTAAATTGTTATAGCACAAGTTGTATAAAGTATATCTTCATTCTGAAAACGCCAAACGATTACTACTTTTATTAGCTTTAAAAGTATATATACAATAAATATATAATTTTGGCATACGGTGTCTTAATTTACCGTTATGCGAAATTCAAATTTTGCAAAATTCTTTAACCCTTCCATCTTCTAAACGGTTAAAGTTGGAAACTTGAAATTTTGACAGAAGTTAGATCTTTGAAAATTAGTATGAGTCATTTCAGAAATTTTTTTTGTATCACCCCCCGTTTAGGAGCTGTAAGGGGTCAAAAACTGAAAATTTCCTATTTTGAAACACCTGTAACTTGAAGACCTGTTAAAATTTTTTTGAAGTAATACATAAAAATTAAAGCTCCAACATTATACTTTTATTTCTGTTAACAACTTTTTTTAATAATATAGGGTTACTTTATAATTGACGAAAGTGTTACTTGATTTTTTCAAATTTTTTAAGAAATTTCTTTAACGAATTTTTTCCATTTTGTTTTACTCGATAATTTGAAATTGTTGAGGATATAATGCGTAGTACAAAAAAATGTAATTAAATAAACAACATAACGGTTGCTTGAAGAATTTTTATTTATATGATATTGATATATATACATACTTATATAATATCATGTTTATTTACATATCGTATATGTCACTAGTGAATGAATGATAAGAGTATAGATGTATATTATATAGCGCCGTATTTACATACATATATGTATTTTATTGTACTTATAAGAAATTATTCTGTCAATGGAATATTTAAATATAATATAATATAATATTTAAAATTATATTTACTGTTTTGTACTTAGTAAATTTAATATACATTTACCGCTTAGTATTAAATGGTACTATAGAATATTTGAAAAAGTTTTGGATTGATAATCGTTATGTGGAAGGTTAGAATCTGTTTTTGAAGAATGTACATATAAACATATAGTTTGAATATATGTACAACCCATAGTTCTAGAAATTATAAAATTCACCCAAATTATTTTAAAATACTAAAATATTAAAAAAATAATATTGTAAGCAGAGTGACAGGCTGTGAACATACTAACGGTTCGTACGGGTATCTAAGAGTTGACAAAGTCAACTGTATTCTTCCTCGTTTTTTTTAAATTTTTTCTCTAATGAAATTTACAAAAAATTTAACATAGATACTTGATCTTTCTTGTATTTTCAGGAATCTCTATAAAATTTAAAAAAGATCATGATTACGAAAATGAGAATATAATGTTTGAGTTTTCATTTTGACCTCATAAACGGTTAATCGAGTCGCAAAACATTAAAAATAAAATAATGATTTGCAATATATGTTTCCAATTATAGATTTAAAATAAGTTTAAAATGTAGAAAAACTGTAAAATTATCTATATGTATTTAATATTCATTCTCAAAAATCATGCTACTCTTTATGTTTTCATCTTTAAGCATTAACTTTAAATAATAACACGCGATCCAAAACTGTAATGCACAAAGTGAAACTACTTATAACTATATTTCTAAAATTCAAAACATTTTCTATCTTTTATGTTTTCAGATTGGTATTACCCTATTTCTTCATAAGTATTTCTTTAAAATTTGTTACTAGCTGCAGCTCCAAAACCGGTAACACCTAAATAGCTTTGTTGCATTTCAGAAAAAGGATTTTCATTTTAAGTGCACTTTTTTTTCATTTTAAGAACAGGATTTACATTAAGCGCAAGTTTAAAATTAAAATTTTTATACTTACGGCAAATGTTATAAGTAATTATGTATATGTATATGTAATATATATTTTATTCTGCGAAAATTTTGCAGACAGGCTACAAAAAATATAGCTTTTTGACAATTTAATCAAGACAAAACTTTTCAATCATTTCTGAAACTTAAAAAGGAAAACTTGTTCTTAATAACAAAAACAAAGTTTACAGTTAAAAAGGAAATCTTGCATTTAAAAAGAAAATGCTTTCACTGTAAAAATACTTGCAAAAGGAAATTTGGAAACACATTTAGTAAAAAAAGGTATATCAATATATAGAGTAAACATTTAAATGCTTTATCTGAACCGTCAAAGAATTTTTATATGTAGAATATGATGGTAGAACAGATTTAAACTATAACATGCCAATTTTTTTAATTGAATAAAATATTCATTCATATAAAATTAAAAAAAAAAAATAAAATAATTATTTGGTTATTAAAAATTAACAAGTAGGTATACCAATTTCTGGATAATTTTCTTGTTCGCTTATTCACCATTATTTTGCGGTGATGACCATAATGTTATCGTCCATTGTGCGTAAATAAAATGAAAACATTACAATAACAAAAATACCATAAAAATGAAAATTGTAAAACCATTAACAATAGCTTCTTTTTTTTATATACAATATATTATATATGTATATTATTATTGTAATAATTTTACATAACGTTCATTGAAAACGAGTAGAATATAAAAGAAAAATTTGAATTTTTCAGTTCTCATCTTTTCTGTTTCGTTTAATAGATTTTTTGTTTTTTTTTTAAAAGAAAATTAAATGAAACAATTACCATTAGGATATTTGCAATTTTTAAGGATACTTAGACATAACTTGAAATATATATTTAGGTATATGTAATTATGCTATATAGATTCATAAGAACTAAAATGATGTTTGTATGATTTTTTTTTAAAAAAAAAAAATTTTAAAAGTAATAAATTGTATAGGAAATTGAGTAATTTAAATAATGTGATAATAAGAAATTGAATGTAATGAAGTGCATTAGATAGTTTGTATTATATTTCCTGAATAGTGTTTAAATACAATATAAGAATACATAAAAACCATAGTTAAAATTTAAAACAAAAATGTTATATTAAGTCAATTTCGATTTAATTAATTCCTTACTTTATATTAAACTTCTAATATGTTTAAATTTAACATTGTTTAATATTGTCTTTATAACAAATTTCCTTATTAACTTCTTACCGACAGCAAACATGAATGTATAAGGTAGGTATTGTTTTCATACCAAAAACTTGTATCCGAGATTTTTGCAAATATGGATTACTCGGCGCGTAGATAGCTGGGAAAAAAATTATACCGTAATGTGTGATGCTGTGTGTGTGTGTGCGTATCTCTAGAAATGTACACTTATGCATACATCTTGTTGATGACGCAAAATTCAAACTGTAAAATTTTTATTATTTTTTTATCCAATATTTTTGAAAGATCAATTTTTTTTTTTTTTTTAGTGCCTTTATCTGCCACATAAATGTGACAAGAAAATTACACACCCTTTCCTTTTCAGGCGTGGCTGTAATGTCGTAAGAGAGAATTATTCTTATGACGTGAGCGTACCCACTAGGCTATCGAAACCCCACGATAAATTTATTGCCTATAATTATGAATGAATAGATGAAATTTTTATTAATATGTTCTGTAATTGTAATAATCGTTTGTTTGATTTTACTATAGTATATGTATTGTTAGGCTGTACTTATTTATATCACTTAACTGACCATGTTAACAACTTTTCTTGGTAATATAGGGATGTTATTAAAATTGACGGAAATGTGATATGATTTTTTTTGAATTTTTTCTAAATAAAAAAAATCTAACAAAGATCATAAGTTTATTTTATTTACATACATACATACATAGATAATAATATAATAATAATATGTACAATATTTAATGGTGTAATGGAAAAATATTTTACGTATCGATTTGTGTAATGTAAAGCCAAAGGAATAAGAAAAACACATATTAATAAGAATAAGAAAATAAAGACATCTAATGTATTTTATTGGTGCAGTGACAGAACGCCCGAATATAAATAAAAAAATAAAGCCCGCGGATTTTAATTCCAAAACTTTTGAAATTAAAGCCCACGTGTGTTAATTCTTTTTTGAATTGGAATTAAAGCCCATAATTATAAGAAATTAAAACCCGCGGGCTTTAATTCTTTTTCAATTGGAATTAAGAGCCACACTATTTTTTGTTATTAAAAAAAGAGAGTAATAGAATATGTTGAGCAAATGGATTAGAAGGAATTTTAAAGTTTTGGATAAAAATTGGGGTATCCCCTTTTTCCAGAAAATTTACTAAAATGTATATGTGCGAGATACTGAGATTGGGAATATAGACTTCTTTCAAAATATTTATATAACTAATACTCCGAATGTGAGGGATTTTGGGAGGGATTTTAGAATTGAATTCAAAATCGTAATCCTGATTTGAATCATAATTCAGAAACTCGCATATGCATATATCTAAATATTCTGTAAAAGGCGTATAATCTTGATTTTAAATTTAATTCTAAAATCCCTCCCAAAATCTCTGAGGAGGGATTTTAGAATTAAATCTCTGCCCGCAGGCTTTATTTTCTATGGCGTTCTGTCACTGCATCCATTGTATTATTCTTGAAATTTTTGCTTTATTATTTCAAATGCTCAAAAGATTTCCTATCGTTTTATGTTTTCAAATTCAAAACATATCCAGTAAACTTTCCATAATAGTCATTTCTTCAAAATTTACTGCAAGTTGCAGTTCCTAATATATCTTTTAGCTATATATATTTTTTGTGTTAAGAAAAAGGTTATCCACTTTAAGTACACTCTTTTACAATTTAAGTACAAGTTTTCTTTTTAAGTGCAAAGCAAATTTTTATATTTACGTCAAATGTTACAAGTAGGTACCTAATTATGTACATATAATATGTTTATTTTTCTATAAAAAATTTGCAGACAGACTACAAGAGATAATATAGCTTTTTGATAAATTCAATTTATCAAAGTATTTTTAATAGTTCCTTTCTAGATTTTTACCTCTATTATAATTACCTACTGTCAGTTAGTAACAAATTTTATGCAACAAGTATAATAGAAAATAATAAAAATCTTAAAAATAAGTCATACCAGGAAATTTAAATACTTTGAATAGGTAAATTGTTTCTTCATTTGATATTTTTATAGATTTAGAACTTTTGAAAAAAGTCAGAAAAATTTAATTCCTTTATAAAGGTTTTTAACACATTTGCAAAAAAAATCGAAAAAGTGCCTATTAGTTTCACTCTATCCGTCTGTCCGTCTGTATGTTTACAAAACTTCTACACCGTTGAAGATAGAAAAAAAACTGTTTAACCATGGATAGGTCTCATAAAAAATTTATGTTGTAGACCAACTTTTTCATGTAGCCCCTCCATTCCGGAGCTGCAGCCTCTCAAACTTTAAAAAAGTACTATTTATAAATGCGTATATCTCATGTGCTGCTTAGCATTTTTTCAATCAGAAAGCACCATTCGGTAGCAATTTTTTTTACCTTTATAAAGCAATATAAACATTAAACCGTTTATATGAAAATATTACCGT
This sequence comes from Poecilobothrus nobilitatus, assembly GCA_947095535.1. Classification (NCBI taxonomy): domain Eukaryota; kingdom Metazoa; phylum Arthropoda; class Insecta; order Diptera; family Dolichopodidae; genus Poecilobothrus; species Poecilobothrus nobilitatus. The sequence continues at coordinate 233,240,069 of OX352773.1, forward strand.
TATATGAAAACCAAATTTTGCATGATTTTTTACCTTCATAACTTCGGCACCCTTTTTGCTAGGTACTTGACATTTTAGAGTAAAAAATAACTTTTAGAATTAGTGTAAATTTCCTCAGAACATTTTTTTGGACCAACCCCTGTTTATGAGCTATTATGAGATACTGTATTATACTTAGATACTGTAACCATTTTTATTTGGCAAGACATAAAAATTAAAGATCCAATAATATATATTTACGTGTCTTAACGGTTTCTTTTAATTGTATAGGGTTGCGAAGTTACAGTTTCTCAAAATTGCAAAAAATTCTTATTTTCACATATTTTCTTATTATATGAAATTTTAAAATTTTGGTGCAAGTCACATTTCTAAACAGTTTGCATTGTCTGTTGGAATTATGCGCTTTTAAAAACCGTTGGTTTAAATTCTGCCTTGTTAATATTAAATTTGTTTACTTCAAATAAACTTATAATGTCTTTAAAATTAGAATTTTATGAAAAAAAAACTTTATTTAAATAACTCCTTCATCTCCCATACTTTCTTAAGGTGTTTTGTTCAACTTTTCTTTACGGAATTTTACATTCACTTTTAAAAATTTGATTTTTGATGTCTATACTTTATATAAATTTAAATAAAATCAAAAATAATATTTGATAACAATAAAATTTAAGAAAGGCGCAAAGTAAAACAAAAGAAATAAACTCAAGATATTATTATATTTTTTTATTTTCACTTCATGAATCATTAAATTCAAACTGACACGTGTCAAAAATATTTCAAAAAATTATAATAAAGAAAAAATGCCTACATCTGATATTATATAAACAATATACATATATTATATATAGATGTTATAACAATAACTATATTATATTTAAAAAATATTTAAAAATAATTTTTATCAATTTCATTGATACGAATTCTATCATCATTTTTTTTCTCTTTTCGTTTTTTTTTTGTAAATTAAATTATGAGTACAAAGAGAATCAAATTTCTTTCAATACACATACATACATTTAGATAATAATAGTATGTATGTATATCGAAAATCAGTTTCAATTTCTTACTTGATTTAATTTTTCTTTTATTCCTGTTTACTCAAAAACTTTTGCTCAGAACTCAAACAAAATGAAAGAAGATTAAAATTTTAAATTAGGGTAAATTTTCGTTTTTTTTTCATGTTTTCTTAATTTATTGACTGCTTGAATTTTTGATGGTTCTATCAATTATTTTTGTTGGTTGAAGACATTATCAAATTCAAATAAATAAATACTGATCTTTTAAGTTTTGAAAATAGGTAAAACATGTAGAATGTCCCTTTTATTTCAATAAATCGGTTACATGAAATAAATCCTAATGAATTAAAGCCATAAAGATTTTGAATTTATTGCAATTTCATATTTGAAATAAAGTGAAAACAATGAACTTTTTGTTTATGACTTTATTTCATTTTTGGAAAAGAAATAAATCCAACATAAAAAAATAAAGTTAAAAGTCAATACTTTTTAAGGTGGGGGTGTCATAAAGCATATGATTATATATATTATAATAAACATATATATATATAGCATATATATATATTATATATATTGAAATAAAGTCAAAATCATGAATTTTTTGTTTATGACTTTATTTCATTTTTGGAAAAGAAATAAAGCCAACATTAAAAAAAAATAAAGTTAAAAGTCAATACTTTTTAAGGTGGGGGTGTCATAAAGCATATATATTTATTGGGAATATGATTTTTTCGCTCATTTAAATTGGACATAACTGATTTAAATGGAGCATAAAGCTATATGGCGTTATGTTCCATTCGATTAAATCTACTTTTAAAAACATTTATCTAACTTGATTGACTTTAAAATTCTATCTAATTATTTTTTTATGGACATTATAACAACAAAGAATTTAAGATTGCAGATTATTACCCATAAACACCCATTATACTAATTACTGGAACCCTATGATTTTTTACCCAAAATCCCGAATTCTCCCGAATTAAAGCTCATTTTGTGAAAAGCGCATACTCTGATTTCGTAACCAACTATAAAATCCCTCCTAATTACTTCTCTTACATACATCTTTTAACACCATTTTAGCACGATTTCGTATCAGGTGATAAAATTTTAATTCTAATACCTTTTAACCGTAAAAAATAAAAATTTTAGAAAAAAATTTATTAAAATTTCTATTTTGTAAAAGTACTATTGCGTCTCCATTATTACATACATTTAAAAAAGAAAATTATAATAATTAGGAGTATACCACCCCCACATCCCCGCAAAATATTTTAATGAAACCCTTATTTTGAAACAAACCATAGAATCTTTCGTAATTATTTTTGTACCCGTATGAACTATGTTCAAGGGTATAATAAATTTGCCATTACGTTTGTGACACCTTAAAGGAGCCGAGCTAGATATAGTGTCAAAGGTATGGATCGGCTCAGAATCGAATTCTGAGTCGATTAAGTCATGTACGTCCGTCCGTCCGCACGATAACTCAAAAAATAAAGGAGCTAGGAGGCTGAAATTTTTTTTACGTCACTTTTGCAAAATTGTTAGTCTTGCTATTTAAATCCAACATTTTCGGTCGGCGGGTTCGAGTAGCTGCCATACAACTTTTTTCTTTATATAGAAATAACTTAGTATCTATTCAAGCTAGGTTTCTGAAATTTTGCAAATGATGATCAAGTTTTATGCCAACAACTTTTGTAAAATTTGGTTGGTCTAGAGCAGCCGGTTCAGGCTTCTTGCATTTCTTGTAACTTAATGAAGCTAGGCGCAATAGATTCGGGTAGCTGTCATACAACTCCACAATTTACATAAATATATCTCTGTAGTTCGGTACTAAAACATCTGAATGTTTTTAAAAGTTGATCAAGTTTTATAATAGGATATATTACGTTCATACGGGTATCCCAGAGTTGACACAGTCTACTCTACTGCACTCTTCCTCGTTTTACATAAATATTTCATTAATTTGAATATTTTTCAAAAGGTTTAACAAACATTTTTAATGATTTTGTAAAATTAATGTAAAAAGGCTCAGGTATTATCCTTTTTTGTCATTACCTACCTTTGAATTACAAAACAATTATTACCTTAGAATTACAAAGCAAAAACTAGAACAAAAATTCATACTAATTTTCGAATCTCATACTTAACTCATACCTTATGAGAAATTGTTTTTTTTTTGTATAATATATTTTGCACCATATTGCCTTATTTAACTTGGCTTTATTTCATGTAACACTTTTTTCATGTAGAGGTGTTCTTGAAATGTTATTAAAGTGATAAAGTAAATTTGATTTATATTCTTGAAAATGTTCAATATATTGCAAAAATTAAGGATTATTTTTAATTCGTGTGAAAAGTTATAAATGACTTATAAAAAGAAATTGTAGTAGATATTAAACTGTAGTATTTGTAGTAAATTGTAGTATTTTCAGGAATAAAGTACCTATTTAAAAGAATTTTTTTATATTATTTTGCTAAAATCAACACAAGAATTCATCTCTTTGTAAATTCTTATTCAATTTAGTCATTTTCTTTTGTCTTGTGGTGAGATAATAACTTTATTTTGAAGTATCAGTAATAAGAAATTTAGATAACGGTACATACACCTTAAACTATTTTTAGCACATTTCCAAAAAAATTTTGAAAAAATGTGCTTATTAGTTTCACTCTGTCCGTCCGTCCGTCCGTCCGTCTGTTTACAAAACTTCTACACCGTTAAAGATAGAGAAAAAAATTTTAACCATAGGTAGGTCTCATAAAAAAAATTATTTTGTGGAACAACTTTTTCATGTAGCCCCCCCCATTACGGAGCTACAGCCCCTCAAACTTTGAAAAAGCCCTATTTTTAAATACATATATCTTATGTTCTGCTTAAGATTTTTTCAATCTGAAAACGTCATTCAACAGGTATTTCTTTTATCTTTGTAAATTAATATCAAAATTATACAATTTTTTTAAATTTAGTATTTAAATTTACCGTTATGTGAAAACCAAATTTTGCATGATTTTTCTACTTTCATAACTCCAACACGCTTCTAGATGGAAGCTTGAAATTTTTAGGCAAGAAAGAACTTTTAGAATTAGTATAAGTTTGCTCAGAAATTTTTTTCGGACCACCCCCTGTTTATGAGCTATTAGGGCTTAAAAATTGAAAATTTGCTATTTTTAAACACCTGTAACTTAGGAACCTGTACAAATTTTACTTCTGCAAGATATAAAAATTAAAGCTACAATAATATATTTTTATGTGTGTTAAAGGTTTATTTTAATTGTAAAGGGTTCCAAAGTTGCAGCTCTTCAAAATTGCGAAAAAGCCCCATTTTCAGATGTATATATCTCGGGCTCTGCGTAATAATTTTGCAATCTAAAACCGCCAGAAGATCGAAAATTTTATTATCTATATAAAACAATATCAAAATTATGTAATATTTTGTAATTTACTATTTAAATTTACCGTTATGTGAAAAAACTCCGGCACCCCTTTAGATAGGAACCTGAAATTTTGTGACAAGAAAGAACTTTTAGAATTAGTATAAGTTTCCTCAGAAAATTTTTTGGTAACACCCCCTCTTTAAGAGTTATTACGCCTCAAAAATTGAAAATTTGCTATTTTTAGACACCTGTACAAATTTTTCTTCGGCAAGACATGAAAATTAAAAGTTCAATAATATATTTTTACGTGTGTTAACGGCTTTTCTTAGTTATATAGGATTCCGGACTTATAGCCCCTCAAAATTTCAAAAATGTTCTATTTTCACATTTTTTCTTATTACATGAAATTTTCAAAATTTTTGTGTAAGTCACACTTCTAAACAGTTTGTATTGAGTTTTGGAAATGTGCGCTTTTAAAAACCGTTGGTTTACATTCTACCTTGTTTTTATTGTAACATAGTTCACATTTTCTAAAGCTAGCTATGTATAAATAAAAGTATATATACTTTTTTTACACGAAAACCGGTACTTGTAGTTTATTACATTTTTTAATGTATTCATACTGAACGACAATAAGATCAACGACAATGAACCGACACTGTACCGTTCTCAACAATTTTTATTTTTTGCCAGCAAAATGTCTTCACGTCGAACATCATGAAATACATATTATGAATATAAATAAAAACTAAAATGAAAATCATGTTGGCAGTATGTCGAACTAGCTCAAAACGTGACATCAACGTAAATTTAGTATTATCTATTTCTAAACAATTTTATGAATCAAAATATGTGGTGGTCACCTATTTGGTGGTCGTGTGGTCGCCATGTTGGTATAGTGTAAACAAAAATCGAGGAGAAACCGACTGCTGAATGTTAATTTTATTTTATTAAATCGTTTACGAGATTCGGCTAAGACGAAATTTCTGGACAAAAAATATACATATGACACACCTCATACACACATATGCACGCTCGAAAAACTTTGACTGGTTTAGACACTAAAAATCTCGAAAATAACTACCTAAATTTCGCTTTGTTGTTTAATTATTATATTTTGTACTTTATGCATATTAATAGGGATAAAGTCATAGGTAACATTTTTAACTCTCTTTTATAAATTACAGTTTTTGATCCAATTCTTAAACATTTTTACTAAGGAATCCTATTTCTTATAAGATCTTATTTATTTTTATTTTTGGTTAAATTTTAAATTTAATCTTTAATAATTATATTCAAATGTTTTTCTTTATTCAAATTTATGCACAAAAATTTCATTTTTAGAAGTAACATGAAAAAAATGACAAGGGTTTAATTTGAACAAAATATCATTAAAATTATATAAAAAGAAATGAATTTGAATAGATACGAAAAATTAAAATAAAGTTGAAATGTTTAGGTTTACCTTTAATTTGATTGTTTTGAATTTGTATCTAATTGTTGAAAATCTTCTATTAAAGAAGGTTACAGTTAAATTGTCTTTTCCATTTTTTTTTTTTTGTAAAAATAATCCTTTCATTAACCATAAATTTAAAAAAAATTTTTAATACTCTAATTGCCACAATGTCAAAAATAACAAGGTAGAATGTAAACCAAAGGTTTTTAAAAGCGCAACTTTCAAAACATAATACAAACTGTTTGACTTGCACAAAAATTTGAAAATTTCATGTAATAAGAAAAAATGGGAAAATAGGACTTTTTTGGAATTTTGGGGGGTGTAAGACCGGAACTCTATCATAGGAATAACCAAGAAAACCCGTTAACATACATAAAAGTATATTACTGGAGCTTAAATTTATATGTCTTACCAAAGAAAAATTTGTACAGGTGCCTAAGTTACCATCAGTGTCTAAAAACAGCATAATTTTCAATTTTTGGGCCCTAATAGCTCTTAAACAGGGTGTGGTACAAAAATATTTTCTAAAAAAACTTATACTAATTCTAAAAGTTCTTTTCTGTTTCGAAATTTCAGGTTCCTATGTAAAGGTGTACCGGAGTTATGGAAAAATAAATTTCGTGCAAAAGGTGTTTTTCACGTAACGGTAAATTTAAATAGTAAATTACAAAATATTGCATAATTTTGATATTTTTTTATAGAAATAATAAAATGTTCGGTCTTTTAACGGTTTTAGATTGTAAAACTATTACGCAGAGCCTGAGATATATACATCCGAAAATGGGGTTTTTTTGCAATTTTGATGGGCTGTTACTCTGGAATCCTATACAACTAAAAGAAACCGTTAACACACGTAAAAATATATTACCAGGAATTTTTATATCTTGCCGAAGTAAAATATATGCAGGTGTCTAAGTTACAAGTGTTTAAAAATAACTAATTTTCAATTTTTGAGCTCCAATAGCTTCTAAACTGGGGTGCTTCAAAAAAAATTTCTGAGAAGCTTATACTAATTGCAAGTCCCTATCTAAAAGTGTTCCGAAGTTACGACAAATCATGCAAAATTTGGTTTTCACATAACGGTAAATTTAAATATTAAACTTTAAAAAATTGTATAATTTTGATATTAATTTGTAAAGATAAAAGAAATACCTGTCGAATTACGTTTTCAGATTGAAAAAATGTTAAGCAGAACATGAGATATACGCATTTAGAAATAGGGCTTCTTCAAAGTTTGTGGGCTGTAGCTCCCTAATGAATGGGGCTATATGAAAAAATTGTTCCAAAAAATTAATTTTTTTATGAGTCCTATCAATGGTTAAAATTTTTTTTCTCTCAAAACTTCTCTCTTTAACGGTGTAGAAGTTTTGTAAACAGACGGACAGATGGACGGACGGACGGACAAAATGAAACTATTAAATACATTTTTTCAAAATTTTTTTGGAAATGTGCTAAAAAATCATTTTCAAACCATTAATACCTACTAAATTTGTCAGTTTCACATTTTTATAATTTAATTTTATTAACAAACAGTTTGCGTTTTTTTATATAATTACAAAAAAAAGGTAAAATTATTTATTGTGCGATATTAGATACTAACTGAAAGTTAAAATGACTTCAGTTTTTATCTTTTTAATTACGAATTTTTGTAAATGTTAACAAGGCAAGGTATTTTACTAGAGAATAGATACATATAAAATTCTTTTCATACTTTATTTGAAAATCCTTCAGTATATTGGTCGTAATTCTCATTTATTTCACTCTTAGCAATATTTCAAGATGCAGTTAATTTAAATATCTTAGAATTGAATAGAATTAAATAGAATATGATACAATCATACTATAGTTAGATATTTCTTAGATTTATGTTTAGGTTAATTTTTTGATCCAATATCATTATGAAATTAAAATATATTTATACTTTTTATTTAAAACTTTTTTAAATAAAATTATGCGTATTACATAATATTTTTTATGTTAAACAACACGTGTTTACATCCACGTGTATTTTTTTTTTTTTGCGAGTAAAAATTGATTCTTACAAAATAATATTATTATTCCCCATATAAAGTTACAAAAACAAAAAACAAATAAATATAAGTAAAAAATTAAAATTTATAAAAAAAAAAAAATATTTTAACAATAAATAATAAGTTTATTCTTTGATAAAAAAATGTTTCACTTAAAAGATATATTTATGTACTTAAATTAAATATTTTATATGGGATGTATTGTTTTTACACGTTTAACACACACAAACACATTTTTACATGTTGAAAATGCAAACACAAACACAAATGACAAATTTTAAATCGTGATTTGAATTAACTACCACATTTTTAAACATTTAGAATTTCCATTAAAATGACAGAAAATTCAAAAGATTTGCTTTTATTATTTACTAAGCCTTAATATCCGTGAGTGTTTTTTTTTAAAGCTCTAAACGTACATACTTTAAAAATAATGGTAAAGTTTTGAAACGGTACCACGAACCGTTGTAGAAAGTAAGTAAATTTTTATTTCATTAAATTTTTTTTCTATTATATTATTGTTGTTGTAAAAGACTTTCAGATTACCACGCAGATCCTGCAAGCCGCTTTACGCCTCAGTTCCATGAGTTGTTTGTATATCATAATTTTTTTAACGAGGCAGTCAATCTTCTTCTTACGTTCTTTTTATTTGGAACTCCAGCGTCAGGCATTATAAATAGATTATAATATAAAACACACTTATATTTAAGTTTAGACTAAAATTTCCTGATAAAGTTTACTGGCATTTATCCCTTTTCAGATTAAGAAAAGTTATAGTTCAGAGATTGTTATAAAATATAGACTTCAACCATAAAATGTTCTATTTAATATGCATAACCCTAATCATTCTAACATAACCCTAATCATCTGTATAACTACAGATATGGCTGTAAATTTCGTAAGGGGGAATTATTCTTACGACGTGTGTGGGATTCAAATCCACACTCCCTCGGTTCTTACAACGGGTTTCATACGCTCCTACCTACTAAACCACACAGGCGCTACTTTTATAAGTTAAAATAAAATATTTTTTTTTTATGTTTGCGAATAAAAAATACAAAAAAAGAAGGGTTTGAATTTTAACCAATATTAATTGATTGCCAGGAAAGGTATATTTGTACTTTGTATCTGTAACATTTTTAGAAAAAACCTACCTTTGTACATTAGGTAAATATTTTAAATTATACCTACTCATATTTAGGTATCAGAGTAGAACAAAAATATTTGACAAATTTTTACCACAATCAGAAATTCAAAAATCGTGCAAAACACAAAGTTAGTGAACATACACTTTAGTGAACATACTAAAAAGTACTAAATAAAAAGAAAATAGTTCTAAAACTAACATAAGATTTGAAGATTTCCAGAATATCTTTTTAAATGTGTAATAATTCATTAAAATAAAAACATTTTTTATTTTATTTGCCCATACGCCCATTCTTTTTATACGTACATTGTATGTGTCATTTATCGTAAAATTAAGACAGATGTTAAAAGAAAGAAAAAAAGTATAATACCTATATAGAATTATTTTTAAGGGATAATGAAAGTTTTTTTGTTAATGTCAGAACTCATATTTATTTATTTTTTTTTTTTACAAGATTTTGTCTTTTATTTTTCTTTTGAGATTAATTTTAATTCATACAATAAATTTTATTTAATATCTTTTGAGGTCTAGTAAATCATAATATTGACAATAATGAAGTATAAAATACCCTTTTAAGTGATATCTTTCATCCAAAATAATATTTTTTGTTTGTTTATTTTTTTTTTTTTGTTATTATTTGAAGAAATTTATAAACAAAGAAAAGGTATTATAAATCTTGATTTATTTGTAGTACAATTCAATGAATTACGAAAGATTTATGGTTATTCGATAATGCAAAAAAAATGTTTTCTGTAATATTTTATCTTATATATTTTTCAAGTGTTAAATCTATATTATTATTTAAATTTAATAAGTTATGTCTTGATTTCATTCAATTGTTTACACTATTAATTAATTATTTATTATTTAATCTATAAATTTATGTGTTAACATCTTGATTCAGAAACAAAATGTCTTTTTAATTGATTTGATTTTCGTTATTTATTTTTGTTTGAAAAATTAAAATTAAAATCACGATATAAAAATATAGTTATATTCATATCTATTTAATTGACATAATATAAGGATCAGTAAAATATATATATAGGTATACATATATAAATAAAATAATACAGAAATCGAAATAGTTCAAGCATGTTAAACAAATCAACATCAATGATGTATATACTATAATATAACTATGTACAGATGGTGTTGCCAAATATAAGCTTTTTTTTTAAATAATTTAGTTAAACATTGGCCTGTGAACAGTTTAAAAACTGTTAATTTTTCACTTCAAGTTCGTGATAAAATACATTTGTTGATATATGACCCCTAAAATCGTTTTAATACCTTAAAATTTGATACATTATTTAGCACTTTTTCATTTTTAAATACCATACGTTTTTATACCCGTACGATAGGATCGGGTATAATAAAATTACTCCTCCGTTTGTAACACCTCGAAATAAGCGAGCTAGATATACCTTCAAAGGTATGGATCGGATCAGAAAAAAATTCTAAGACTTTTGAGCCATGTCCGTCCGTCCGTCCGTCCGTCAGCACGCTAACTCAAAAACTAAGAAAGCTAGAATCTTGAAATTTACACAAAATATTTTGGGAGTAATTTTTAGGTTCCCTATTTTTATACCCGTACGATAGGATCGGGTATAATAAAATTACTCCTCCGTTTGTAACACCTCGAAATAAGCGAGCTAGATATACCTTCAAAGGTATGGATCGGATCAGAAAAAAATTCTAAGACTTTTGAGCCATGTCCGTCCGTCCGTCCGTCCGTCCGTCAGCACGCTAACTCAAAAACTAAGAAAGCTAGAATCTTGAAATTTACACAAAATATTCTGGGAGTAATTTGTAGGTTCCCTATTTTTTTTGGTTGAGTTTGGACCAAGCCTTAGGGTAGCTCTCGAACACCTAACTTTTAGATCCCGACATTTTTTTTGAAATAGAGCTATGAAATTTTAACTGCTGATAGATCTCACAAAAATATTAATTTTATTTTTAATAACTTTTTTTTGTAGCCCCACCCGTTATGGAGCTACAGCTCCCCAAAGGTTCAAAAAAGCTCTATATTTAAATTGTTATAGCACAAGTTGTATAAGGTATATCTTCATTTTGAAAACGCCAAACGATTACTACTTTTATCAGCTTTAAAAGTGTATATACAATAAATATATATTTGTAGCATACGGTGTCTTAATTTACCGTTATGCGAAACTCAAATTTTGCAAAATCTTTTAACCCTTCTATCTTCTAAACGGTTAAAGTTGGAAACTTGAAATTTTGACAGAAGTTAGATCTTTGAAAATAAGTATGAGTCATTTCAGAAATTTTTTTTGTATCACCCCCCGTTTAGGAGCTGTAAGGGGTCAAAAACTGAAAATTTCCTATTTTTAAACACCTCTAACTTGAACACCTGTTAAAATTTTTTTTAAGTAATACACAAAAATTAAAGCTTCAACATTATACTCTTATTTCTGTTAACAACTTTTTTTAATAATATAGGGTTACTTTATAATTGACGAAAGTGTTACTTGATTTTTTCAAATTTTCTAACAAATTTCTTTAAAACGAATTTTTTCCATTTTGTTTTACTCGATAATTTGAAATTGTTGAGGATATAATGCGTAGTATAAAAAAAATGTAAATAAATAAACAACATAACGGTTGCTTGAAGAATTTTTATTATTATTATTTATATGATATTGATATATATACATACTTATATAATATCATGTTTATTTACATATCGTATATGTCACTAGTAAATGAATGATAAGAGTATATATGTATATTATATAGCGCCGTATTTACATACATATATGTATTTTATTGTACTTATAAGAAATTATTCTGTCAATGGAATATTTAAATATAATATAATATAATATTTAAAATTATATTTACTGTTTTGTACTAAGTAAATTTAATATACCTTTACCGCTTAGTATTAAATGTTACTATAGAATATTTGAAAAAGTTTTGGATTCCGAATACTAAAATATTAAAAAAATAATATTGTAGGCAGAGTGACTGTGAACATACTAACGGTTCGTACGGGTATCTAAGAGTTGACAAAGTCAACTGTATTCTTCCTCGTTTTTGGTTGAGTTTGGACCAAGCCTTAGGGTAGCTCTCGAACACCTAACTTTTAGATCCCCACATTTTTTTTGCAATAGAGCTATGAAATTTTAACTACTGATAGATCTCACAAAAATATTAATTTTATTTTTAATAACTTTTTTTTGTAGCCCCACCCGTTACGGAGCTACAGCTCCCCAAAGGTTCAAAAAAGCTCTATATTTAAATTGTTATAGCACAAGTTGTATAAGGTATATCTTCATTTTGAAAACACCAAATGATTACTACTTTCATTAGCTTTAAAAGTATATATACAATAAATATATAATTTTGGCATACGGTGTCTTAATTTACCGTTATGCGAAACTCAAATTTTGCAAAATTCTTTAACCCTTCCATCTTCTAAACGGTTAAAGTTGGAAACTTGAAATTTTGACAGAAGTTAGATCTTTGAAAATAAGTATGAGTCATTTCAGAAATTTTTTTTGTATCACCCCCGGTTTAGGAGCTGTAAGGGGTCAAAAACTGAAAATTTCCTATTTTTAAACACCTGTTAAAATTTTTTTGAAGTAATACACAAAAATTAAAGTTTCAACATCATACTCTTATTTCTGTTAATAACTTTTTTTAATAATATAGGGTTACTTTATAATTGACGAAAGTGTTACTTGATTTTTTCAAATTTTCTAACAAATTTCTTCAACGAATTTTTCATTTTGCTTTACTCGATAATTTGAAATTGTTGAAGATATAATGCGTAGTACAAAAAAATGTAAATAAATAAACAACATAACGGTTGCTTGAAGAATTTTTATTTATGTGATATTGATATACATACTTATATAATATCATGTTTATTTACATATCGTATATGCCACTAGTGAGTGAATGATAAGAGTATAGATGTATATTATGTAGCGCCGTATTTACATACATATATGTATTTTATTGTACTTATAAGAAATTATTCTGTCAATGTCAATGTTATATTTAAATATAATATAATATAATATTTAAAATTATATTTACTATTTTGTACTAAGTAAATTTAATATACATTTACCGCTTAGTATTAAATGGTACTATAGAATATTTGAAAAAGTTTTGGATTGATAATCGTTATGTGAAAGGTTAGAATCTGCTTTTGAAGAATGTACATATAAACATATAGTTTGAATATATGTACAACCCATAGTTCTAGAAATTATAAAATTCACCCAAATTATTTTAAAATACTAAAATATTAAAAAAATAATATTGTGAGCAGAGTGACAGGCTGTGAACATACTAACGGTTCGTACGGGTATCTAAGAGTTGACAAAGGCAACTGTATTCTTCCTCGTCCTACTTAAAAATACCTTATAATAAAAAAGTTAATTATTATTATTTTTTTTTTTTTAAAACGGAATGCTTTTTTTTTTGTTATTATTAAAATGTCTTAATTAAAAACATAAAGATATATATCCTTATGAGCAGGACTGCTAGTTGTCTCATAATGGAAAATTCTTCCCCTGTATAAATTACAATAATATACCATCTTCCAACAACAACTTTTATGACATTTTTATTATGGTAAAGTATATTTTGAGGTTTTTAGTAATAAATTTTTGCAATGCTTCAAACATTTGAATTTATTATATGTAATATGTATATATTATAAACTATATAATATATATATATTATAACCTATGGACAAAGTTTTAAAATTAAATGCCATTTAGTAACTTTAAAATATGTAATAAAAACCAAAGTCATTCTTTTATTTACATTTTTTCTTTTCAAAATCACAAAATAAAATGCATAAAAAATTGCATATTTTATTAAAAAAATAGTTACCTTGAGGGTTAAAGTAGATGAAACTGTCTGGACAAAGGTGTTGCACATTTTAGTTTAAAACTTATACATAGAATTAAAAAATAAAGTTTTTCTTTCTACATTAAAAAGTTATTAGGAAATTAACAATAAATAAACAAAATAAAGTTAAATATAAAAAAAAAAGTTTTTATTATGTGTATATATGAGTTCTGTCTTTAGTTTGAGTATAGTACTTTAGTATCTATACAAATAGTAGATATTAAGTTTTTATAAAATCATTTTTAATAAAATTTAAAAAAAAACGAGGAAGAGTGCAGTAGAGTAGACTGTGTCAACTCTGGGATACCCGTATGAACGTAATATATCCTGTTTCTATAAAACTTGATCATCTTTTAAAAACATTCAGAGTTTTAGTACCGAACTACAGAGATATATTTATGTAAATTGTGGAGTTGTATGATAGCTACCCGAATCTATTGCGCCTAGCTTCATTAAGTTCCAAGAAATGCAAAAAGCCTGAACCGGCTGCTTTAGACCATTCAAATTTTACAAAAGTTTTTGGCATGCAACTCGACACTTTTTCACTAAATTTCAGATAGCTAGCTTCAATAGACACTGAGTTATTTTCATTTAAAAAGAGAAGTTGTATGGCAGCTACCCGAACCCGTCGCACCACCACAACCAAATTTTGCAGAAGTTGTTGCCATAAAACTTGATCATCATTCGCAAAATTGCAGATACCTAGATTGAACAGACACTGGGTTATTTCCATTTAAAGAAAGACGTTGTATGGCAGCTACTCGAACCCGGCGGCCGAAAATGCTGGAGTTAAATAGCAAAACTAACAATTTTACAAAAGTAACGTAAAAAATTTTGCAGCCTCCTAGCTTCTCTATTTTTTGAGTTATAGCGCGGACGGACACTGAGTTCTTTCATTTAAAAAGAGATTTTGTATGGCAGCTACCCGAACCCGTCACACCACCACAACCAAATTTTGCAGAAGTTGTTGCCATAAAACTTGATCATCATTCGCAAAATTTCAGATACCTAGATTGAACAGACACTGGGTTATTTCTATTTAAAGAAAGACGTTGTATGGCAGCTACCCGAACCCGGGGACAGAAAATGCTGAAGTTAAATAGCAAAACTAACAATTTTACATAAGTAACGTAAAAAAAATTTCAGCCTCCTAACTCCTTTATTTTTTGAGTTATCGTGCGGACGGACACTGAGTTATTTTCATTTAAAAAGAGAAGTTGTATGGCAGCTACCCGAACCCGTCGCACCACCACAACCAAATTTTGCAGAAGTTGTTGCCATAAAACTTGATCATCATTCGCAAAATTGCAGATACCTAGATTGAACAGACACTGGGTTATTTCCATTTAAAGAAAGACGTTGTATGGCAGCTACTCGAACCCGGCGGCCGAAAATGCTGGAGTTAACAATTTAACAAAACTAACAATTTTACAAAAGTAACGTAAAAAATTTTGCAGCCTCCTAGCTCCTCTATTTTTTGAGTTATCGTGCGGACGGACACTGAGTTCTTTTCATTTAAAAAGAGATTTTGTATGGCAGCTACCCGAACCCGTCGCACCAGCACAACCAAATTTTGTAGAAGTTGTTGCCATAAAACTTGATCATCATTCGCAAAATTGCAGATACCTAGCTTTATTAACTTCCAAGAGGTGCAAGAAGCCTGAACCGGCTGTTCTAGGCCAAACAAATTTTACAAAAGTTGTTGGCATATAACTCGACACTTCTTTACTAAATTTCAGATTCCTAGCTTCAATAAACACTGAGTTATTCTCATTTAACCGGATAAGTTGTATGGCAGCTACCCGAACCCGCCGCACCACCACAACCAAATTTTACAAAAGTTGTTGCCATAAAACTTGATCATCATTTGCAAAATTTCAGACGCCTAGCTTCATTAGGTTCCAAGAGGTGCAAGAAGTCTGAACCGGCTGCTCTAGACCAACCAAATTTTACAAAAGTTGTTGGCATGTAACTCGACACCTCTTTACTAAATTTCAGATTCCTAGCTTCAATAAACACTGAGTTATTCTCATTTAAACGGAGAAGTTGTATGGCAGCTACCCGAACCCGCTGCACCAGCACAACCAAATTTTACAGAAGTTGTTGCCATAAAACTTGATCATCATTTGCAAAATTTCAGAAACCTAGCTTGAATAGATACTGAGTTATTTCTATATAAAGATAGAAGTTGTATGGCAGCTACTCGAACCCGCCGACCGAAAATGTTGGATTTAAATAGCAAAACTAACAATTTTGCAAAAGTGACGTAAAAAAAATTTCAGCCCCCTAGCTCCTTTATTTTTTGAGTTATCGTGCGGACGGACGGACGGACGGACGGACGGACGTACATGGCTTAATCGACTCAGAATTCGATTCTGAGCCGATCCATACCTTTGACACTATATCTAGCTCGACTCCTTTAAGGTGTCACAAACGTAATGGCAAATTTATTATACCCTTGAACATAGTTCATACGGGTATAATGAACATAGTTCATACGGGTATAAAAAGTTTAATTTTTTATTTATTTTTATATATTAAATCGAACAGGTTGCAAATATTATTTTTATTATAAGTTAAAAAATTCATCAGTAGTTTTTATTTAATATTCTAGAACTCGTTACTATAAAAATGAAAACTAAGAAAAAGTTTTTTTATTTAATAAAAGTGAATCAATACCTGATGAAATGTTAATAATAAATCATTGACCTAATATTATAATATATCGAGATAAATTTTCTTATACCTTGAAAAATATAAACATTAGGTGATCGTACCGAGTTCTTAATTTTTTTTTTTTTTCACATAAATGTGACAAGGAAATTACACAGTATTTCTTTTTCAGGAAATATCGCCTGTAAATTTCTTTGCCTGTAAATATCGTAAGTGGAAATTATTTTTACCACGTGTGTGGGATTTGAACACACATTCTCTCGATGTTTAAAGCGTCTTTATTTTTTTTAATTTTCTTTTTTAAAATCTGATTTCTTCAATATCATATTTTTTCATATGTTTTTTTCAGGAGCGTATTAAAATCGCAAATTACAAAATCTTAAACTACAGAATCTCTAATATTTTAAAAAATTTAAAATCATAATCCTAATTTACATAATTGTTAAAATATTATGGACTAAGTATGTATTATGAAAAAAATTAATTGGGATTTTATTGTTGGTTACAAAATCAAAAGCAAAATCCGAGAGCGTGTCATATGCGTGTGTGTCATTTGCCTGTATAATGTCATTTGACTATATTGTTTGCATATTTAATTTTTATTAGACTCTATTTCATTTGCCAGCAATTAATTTGACTGTTTTTCATTTGACTTTAATTTAAATTAAACTGTAAGTAAAATATATAACTAGTGAGAATTTTTTAGCAGAGATTTGCGGTGTCAATCCAAAGAGTTTTGCGATGTCAGTTTTTTAAATGTTTTGTTGTTGAAATATGTATGTAAAATATATAATTAAAAAGGAATTTTCGAGTTGGTTACAAATGAAATCCAGTCAAATGTAATACAGTCAAATGAAATACTGTTTTGTGGTGATAGTAACCCCAATAACCCTGTTTTCCTAAATATGTAGATATATTGTGTTTACTATTATGTTTATTTGGACATATAATAAAAATTTTACTATTCATTTTTTTTTTTTTCAATAACAGCTAAAGTACCAAATTGTACAGTATACTACAATCAATATTAACAAATTTTTTTAATTTAAAAAAGAAAATAAAAGCAAAATAATTACAATTCTACATAAGTACAACAAAATGTTTTAGAACCACATTTTCTTTTTCACTCAATTCAGTTAAATTTTTCAAAAATTGAATCTAAATATACTAATTAAAGCATTTTTATATTTTATAGGAATTTTTCAATTTTATAGAAATATATATATTTGAAATATAATATGTAGGTAATGTATTTTCCATTGATAAATACTCATATAACCGAGAAAAACTTTTTAAAGCAAAAAAAAATAAAAACAAATTAAACATTTTTAACATCTAGTTGACAATGTTGAAGTGTTAAAAGAATTTCTATTCTATATTTTACATTATTTTACTTTATTTTTTAGTTAACATTTTTAATCCCTTATAATCTACATTGTATATTTTTATAATATTATATATTATTATGTGTGCATTAAGGTATTCTATGAGTGTCCTAAGTGATTATTTTATATAGACATGCAATATAAGAAGAATGTGAAAAAAAAAAAAAAATTAAAATACAGAAAAGAAAATACAAAACAATTTTACCAGCAACAGAACAGAATTAAATCTACATCATTTTACAGTTGAACTAATACTAATCATATTAGTTATAACAATGGAATTTAATTAGTATAGAAAACTTTCTTTTAAATGAATTGGTAAAATTTCCAGTATTTAAAATTCTATTCAATAAATACAATGCTGTGCATTAAACTTTGATTCAGTGATTAAATGGTATTACTGCAAAATATAATGAGTTGTGATAATTAAATAGACGATTACATACAAGTTTATATTATCTAAGTATATATAACTATAAAAGATTCAACAGGCTTCATCGTTACGTATACATTACGTACATTAATTGGATCAAAACAAAATATAATAAAAATAAAATTCAACTATATACATATTATATACTCAATGGCTCTATGTTAAAACTCCTAAACGTCATAATGTCAAAATTCTTAAAATTTTTTTTTGATGTTAGGAATATTTGTCTATGAAAAAAGCCATATATAACAAAACTTCTAATAAAAATGTCAAAATTTTTAACACAAATGACAAAAACTCTAACAATAATATAATTATGACAAAACTCCTAAAAGCTAAATAAAAAAATTTAAAAAACTTTTTAATATTATTTCAATGTAATGATTTTAATTTTATTAAAGGGGCCTCGGTGGCCTAGTGGGTAAGAGTGTATAAAATACGCTGAAAAAACCGAGGAAGTGAGGGTTCGAATCCCACATACGTCGTAAGAGTTATTCCCCCTTACGACATTTACAGCCACGCCTGTAAAGGAAAGGCTGTGTAATTTCCTGTTCACATTTATGTGGCGGAGAAATGCACTAAAAAAAAAAAATTTTATCAATTAAGTGAAAAAATAAGAAAAATGAAAATAAATAGCAGTTTTCGGCGAAATAAAAATAAAATGATATTATACTCGTATATTATATAAAGCCCTTATTTTGTAATATTGTGTAGAAGCTTTTGAATTCCTTTTTAGAAATCTAGAAAATTGCTTATATTTTAAAGCAACATTTATTCATATGTATTGACAAAAATGAAATCCATATCCATAAAGACGAGCATTGGGAACCATTTTGTTTAGAACATTTTTTAAGTTTCTTTCATAATCCGTCATGAAATTATTACATTGAAGATTGAATATTTTATCATTTAGACGACATGCTAAAAGTTCCGGAGTCAACACTCTCCTAGGGACTTATGGCTCAAAATACGAGCCTAAACTCTACGCGAGATTATAACTCTGATAAATGAGTCAAAAGTGCCTTAAAAAATAAGATATATTTCCCCATAAAATTATGTTATATATTTATCCATGCGATATATCTATATCAAGACTTAAGAGCAATAAGTTGGTTACAAAATCAATGTTGGCCCTTTTCCCACAGTATTTATGTATTTGTTCTGAAAAAAAATATATCTTGATTTCGCATCTAACTTTAAAATCCCTCCTAGTTTCGTCTATGCGAGATTCGACATTAGGATGAATTTTAAAGTTTGTTACAAAATCAAGGTTACCTCTTTTTCCAGAGTATTTATTTATTTGTTCTAGATAAAGAGAATAGTCTGATTTTGTACTCAACTCTAAAATCTTATCATTCTCGAAAAAGGCAATATCCTGATTTCATAACCTCCTAACATAAATGACAAAACTCCTAACAATTTGTGACGTATCACCTTAATACCATTTGGAAATGACATCACAATTTTATAATTCCTGAATTTGTATGAAAAAATTTGTTAGAACTTGTGACATTTTTTTTTTCGGAGATTTGACATTTAGGAAATTTGACGTAAAGTCATATACTCAATTCCCTTCATAAGGACCAGAATATATAAAAATAAAATGCAGTATTAATTTTAATTAAAATAAAAAGAAGAAACAAATAAAAGAAAAAGAAAAAACAATAATAAATTGTGAAAAGAATATAGTAATATGATATTTATACTAAATAGATATGTGATTTACATTATTAGACCATAAAGAAAATATTAAAAAGTATCTGTAACTATAAAAATGTAAAGAATAAAAATAAAACCAAAACAAAAAATAAAATAAAAAGAAAAAGAAAAAAACAAATATAAAAAAGTTGACAAACAAAATAATTAAAAAAACAGACATTTTTCGTATTAAAAGGGTGATAACCTCAATTTTTATTACCTTTGCGTGTTACAAATAAACTTTATACAAAACAGAAAATTTAATAAAATCACTTGTATTTAAATCAATATAATTAATTAAATCATAATTTTCTTTTTAAAGATCTCAACTACAGATATAAAATTCTACCATAAATGAATTTAATTACAAGATTTATGTCCACAAAAATCCGATTATTAAACTTAAAGTACTTAATTTATTTCCTTATTCATTAAATTTACGATTATTATTAAAGTCGTGTTTAATTTTTATAGATGCAAATAAAATTTCTCTTGCTAGTGGTAATTTTTTTTAATTAAAATTTTACTTTAAATTCAGTATAAGTATCTCAGAATGTAATTAATAAGTATGTATATATGTTGTAAAAAATTCTTTTTTTTTTAATGGTCATTAAACACCTCAAAAGGACTTATTTATATTATAGCTTTAAAGGTATATAATATAACTATGGATTTTTTTTAATTATTTATTTCGTTTGTTTCTTTAAAATTTGGATTTGATATTATAAAAGGATTTCACAAATTAAGATTCTTAACAGTTTTGTTTATTTCGAAGGATAAAATATCAAAAGCTTTGTAATAAGTACCTACTTGAGATATAAATAGATCTTACAATTATATCCTTAACTCATTAGTGCTCACTGCCCATATGAAATCAAAAAATTATGTAATCTGATAAAGAAATAATTTAAAAAAGTATGCCATCGTTTTTTTTTTTAAGAAATACCACAAAAAACGGTTATTACATCATGAGCTACAATTTCGCTTTACTGTCAATATCAACAATGAAAAAAGAACAACGTGGGATTTTTGATTTTAGAATAGGTGTGATTGTAATTTATAGGATAAGTGATTGTAATTATAATAGTTACGTACATTGGATCTATAAAAGCAATGTGTTTATAGCTTCAAAAATTTTTAGATTCATCTTTGGGAATATGTAACAATATATTCGCGTCTAGAAAAGAGGAAAGCTTCTCATCCTAATTTATTAAAACAGGACCAACCTTTTTTTGAGAAATAGATACTAGGTGTATAATATTTTTACGTATTTAATTATAGGAAATTGGAAGAGTAAGAAGAAAAAAATGTTGTTCGTTAATATTTCTTTGACTTTTGGAAGTTTCAATACGAAATGAATGGATTTTACACAAAACTCAAATTCTGTATCTAATATGAGACAAATAAATTTTAGAAGAACTAAAGCGCTAGAGCGGATTTCAATGCAACGGAATACAACTAAAATAATTTCGGAAACCTATACAAATTTTCAAATTCAGTGCTACAGAGAGTAAAATATCAAAAATTTAAAACAATTCGATATGATAGAACTGATCGCTTTATTTAATTAATATCGCAAGGCATCGTTGTGAAGAAATATTTTGCAAATAATTTGGTTTTAGACATTTCTCAAAGTATAAAGCAAAATAAAGTGTAAAGTTCACAATAATTGTGGAATTTGCTTAATTTGATTTTTAAAAAATATCTTGATTTGTTGTTAAAAATTATTAATTCAATAAATTGTTTTAAAAATTCTTTTAAAAATTTTAATAAAAAAATTTGATATTAAAAATCGTTTTAAACGTTTCCTATTATAACAAATGGTGTCAGTTTATAATACTAAATGTAACGTTATATTTCTTTCAATCCTATTGTTTCTATCAAAGTATTTTTTACAAAGAAAACCCTATATTTTAAAAATTATTCTTACCTTTAACAGGTGAAAATAACCTAACAATTTTTATGTATTCGTTAAGTTGAGTCCCACGCATAAAATTTACATTTATCTTTCAAAGGAGTGTGAGTTCAAAGCTCACTGGTAAACATAAAAAAAAACTTGCGTTAACTCCTATTTGTATTAACAGTGAACATTACTCAAATATTTCAAAATCCTGTGTTCTCCGGTGAACGTAAAAAAAAAAAACTTGCGTTTAGTCTCAAAGTATCACCGATGAATATTTCTAAAGGTAAAAACAAGTACATTAAATTGATTCAGGTTTTTGAAAACAGTCAACAATGTTTACCGGTGACACACATGGAACATAATGCAGGTTTATTTTTATGTTCATGACTGGGCACGAAATTTTGAAACATTTGAGTAATATTTTACTGGTAATACATGCGGTACTCAGCGTGCCAAATCATTTTTTTCTTTTCTGTCTTGATTTTATCTTTATACACACTTTTACTTTTATTTGATAAGTGATTCTTTTGTAAAGTACCAATGTTATTTTCAATTTTTACACTTAAATTAATCCATGAATTGTACAAAATTAATTTTAAGTATAATTATGGCACATAAAAATAAAATATAAGTCAGATATTATATAGAATTATATTTTTCTTAAAACATAGTTTATCTGCATAATAAAAATATTAAAAATAATCCTTAAAAATTTTCCACTAAATATAGAGAAATATTCTTTACGAACATAAAATAGAATTTCATTACATTAAATTAAAACTTTTACATAGGTATTTTACTTGCATAATTTAACATTAAATTTTATGCATTTTGCATTTTAATGTAATTTTTTTTATACCAAGTTACCTATACCATATTGAATCCTTCCAGACAACAAAATTTCAAATGATCCTTTTCATTCAAAATTATTCTTTATTATACCACTTGTTTAAAACTATTCTTTTACATTCATAAAAAAAAAACTTTATAACATCTGTACATTTTGTTAAAAAAAGAAAAAAAATTGAGAAAAAAAAATTGGTTAAAATATTCATAAAAAAAAAAAAGGAAAACCTTAAAAAAAATTCTTTGTAGGTAGTAAAAAATTATAGAAAAAAAAAACTATTGATGAAAATTTACCAATAAAAATTGGTGAAAAACTTTAATTTTTTTTTTTTTAAATTGTATTTTAGTAAAGAAAAAACCTATTTTATAATAATAGTAACAAAAAAAAAAAGATTTTGTTATTATAGACAAAAGAAAGACCAGACAAAGAAAGGTTATGAACTAATATTAAAAACAAGATTTTCTAATATTCCCCAACATACCAATTATTATTTCATCTCAATCTACCAGATATTGATTATTTTTTTATGCTTACAAAAAAATAACAATAACAAAAAAAAAGTTTCAATATATTATTGTTACCAATGAATTATTAAAAAGGTTAAAAAGGTTGAAATGGTATAAAATAAGATCCTTTTAATAATTATTAGGTTTGAACTTTAATAATTAGGTATAGGTATATTTTTTTGTTTCTTTTAAAAGTGTTATTAAGACAAAAATAATAAAAAGTTATTATAGGGTCTTTATACCGTCTGTTGGCGATTTAAAAAAGAAAAACATAATATAGGTATTATCTTAATTTGTAATGTTCACCATAACAATTACTAAAAGTATACAATATAAAATAGGTATCTTAACAAACAAAGTCTAAATGGTCTAATTTAAAAACTTTTCTTATTTGAGGATATTTTTAATAACAAAAATAAATTCATTTTTATTATATTTTACAGCATGCTCTAAAAAATTCAAGACTATTCTATGGATTTAAAAGAATTTTTTATAAGAAAAAAAAAAAAAATTCTCCAAAATTATTAAAGTAAAATTAGATTCAAGAATTTACTTTAAAATGTTACAAATATCTAAACCAAAACAATTTCAATTCAATTTTAATAAATAATTAAGAGGTAATATTAACTTACACTTTAAAAAAAATTTATTATCCACATTTTATACCAGCTCTACCAAAGAAAATTCTCTAAATATTTTTTTTCTTCTAGTTTCTGTAAAATATGAAATAAAATTAATTTATTGAACTCTATAAAAAAAAAAAACATAAATTGTAAGTGTTCTCCTTTTGACTTATTTGTAAATTTGTAATTTGCCAATAAGGGCAATTGAATATACTAGACAATCAAATCTAGATCTATTTATTTTAATAGTATTTGTAAGATAGGAATCGTTTAAAAAATACATAGGCGAGCTTCAGTGGCCTAGTGGATAAGAACGTATAAAATACGCTGTAAACACCGAGGGAGTGCGAGTTCGAATCCCACACACGTCGTAAAAGTTATTTCCCCTTACGACATTTACATCCACGCCTGAACAAGAAAGGCTGTGTAATTTCCTGTCCACATTTATGTGACAGAGAAATGGATTTAAAAAAAAAAAAATTATAGATAATATGTTAAATTAAGTTATTTTAAATTAATAGTGTTTGTATTTCAATTTCAAGGTAGTCCTAAATATTTAAAACAAAGCTAAAAACCAGTTTCGCTTTCGCTTTCTTAATTGAGATAATAAGTTATTAGCTATTGACTTTGAACAAGTAAACCGAAATTCTTAAATTATTGTATTTAAAAATAAAAACCATAGACTACAATAATTTTTTTCATAAAAGTTTTTCAAGATTCTGACTATTGGATCTAATGCATAACTCAAATCTTAATTTTTCAAACAAAACAACAAGTTCAAGCGTAGTTTTTCTTTGAAAAAGTGCAATTTGAATTTCAAGCTCAGTTTTATGCATTCGACCAAATGAGTCGAATGCTTAAAACTAAACTTAAACTCAAATCTCTCATTTTTAAGCTCATCCTGTCTTCCAAATGGCTTATGATTTGACTTCAAGTTCAGTTTTATGACCAATTATTTACTCAGTAGGTACACAACATACAGCTCAAATTATTAATAAATACCTCTCTTACAATACATTAATTATCCAATTTATGTAAGGTACAATAATAATATTCCATATATAACAATAATAATATATAAAAGCTCCAAAAATGATGTAATTTTTAAGGTTTAGATGAACTTTTTTTTAGTAAATTTAAAATTTTTTTTACAGCTATTACCCTTGGTAAAACTTTAATGTCGATTTAAATTTTTTTTTTATATGAGAAATCTAACTTCCGGTTTAAGGCAAACTAATTTAATCTGAATTGCGATATTTACGGAAAGAAACCAGAGTCACAAATTCAAATGTTTTCCAAAGCTTGTGATAAATGAATAATATGAAGTAATTTTAGAGATTTCACGAAAATGTCACAAAAATCATCAAAATTTTTAAGTTGAAGTTTCTTGTTTTTAATATTTTTCTTACATTTTGGATTCTAATATTTTCGTTACACTGTACATCATGTAAAAGAAAATGGAACTATGCCCAAACCTTATTATTTTTAATAATATATTTTTCAAAATCTTATTTGATCAACATTTTTTTTTTCATTTTATTTCGTATATGGAAATTTAGCTTCAAATTACGTACATACATTATATAAATATATTATACTAGCTGTTGGTCCGTCATAGAATGACGAAGTTAATTATGGTAGATTTTATTTTTATACACCTACATATTTGTTTTTGAAATTTCAGAATAATGTATAATAATGTGTACTTTTCCAAATAATGCAGTAAAAAAAGTTAAATTTGTAATTTATACACAAAAAAAATATAATGTTTCTATCCGGAATCGTACCTGCACACTACCGTGTCAGAGTCAAACACACTAAATATGTACTATAAGAAGAAATGAAAAAACACTATAAAAATATTTTGTAACTAAATTAAGCAACTGTAAAAAGTGGATAGTAATAAGAATTTATCATGCACGAAAGAGACACAAACGGTTTTTCAAAGCGCACATTTCCAAAACACAATATAAACTGTTTAGAATTGTGAATTGCACAAAAATTTGAAAATTTAAAAAATAAAATTTAAGAAATTTTTTGTAATAGAAAAGATGTGAAAATTTAACTTTTCTGGAATTTTGAGGGGCTGTAAGTCCGGAATCCTTTATAACTGAGGAAAACCATTTACACACGTAAAAATATATTACTGGACCTTTAATTTTTATGTCTTGCCGAAGAAAAATTTGTACAGATTCCTAAGTTACAAGTGTTTAAAAATTGCAAATTTTCAATTTTTGAGCCCAAATAGCTCATAAATAGAGGGTGGCGAAAAAAAATTTTCTGAGCAAACTTATACTAATTCTAAAAGTTCTTTCTTGCCTCAAAATTTCAAGCCTCTATCTAAAAGCGTGCCGGAGTTATGAAAGTAGAAAAATCATGCAAAATTTGGTTTTCACATAACGGTAAATTTAAATACTAAATTTAAAAAACATTGTATAATTTTGATATTAATTTACAAAGCAGAACATAAGATAAACGCATTTAAAATTAGGGCTTTTTCAAAGTTTGAGGGGCCGTAACTATTTAATGAAAGGGGCTAGATGAAAAAGCTGTTCCACAAAATTATTTTTTTTATGAGACCTAAAAATAGAAAATATTCATTTGGATACCTACCTACTACCCGAATATATACAAACAACTCCAATTTCAGTTATCCCTGTACCTTTTACATTATACTCGCACACCAATAAATTCTTTTGGGTTCCCCTAATAAAATTCCATTATAAAAATATATAGTGTTGTTCTAGAAAAATATATTGCACGTAGGTACTCTTAAAAATAGACGTTTTTGTTGTATGAAAAATGCATTAGGTTTGTAAAAAAGAGTGAAACTGCTTCCTATAACACTTTAAAAATAACACGTTTGTTACACATCATTTTTCTGGACAAATTATAATATAATACTCTGAAAAAAGCATCGATAACATTATCCTTCATTTTGAAACCAACTATATATTATATAAAATCGAACCTTTTAATTATTTAAAATTGTGAAAGCGGACGTCATTGGAACTCTGACTTTGCAAAAATTGCCAAATTATTGGAAACCTGATTTTAAAACATTCCAGCATTTTCGGGGGATTCGAGTAGTTGCCATACAACTTCATTTTTTATATGGAAATAACTCAGTATCTATTCAAGCTAGGTATCTTAAATTTTGCAAGTGATGATTAAGTTGTGTGGCAACAACTTCTGTAAAATTTGGTTGTGATGGTACGAAAGGTTCGGGTAGCTGCCATACAACTCTCTTTTTAAATGAAAATAACTCAGTGTGTACTGAAACTAGGAATTTGAAATTTAGTAAAGGGGTGTCGTGTTATATGCCAACAACTTTTGTAAATTTTAGTTGGTCTAGACTCTAAAATCTTATAAAGGATGATCAAGTTTTATGGCAACAACTTCTGTAAAATTTGGTTATGGTGTGCGACCGGTTCGGGTAGCTGCCATATAATTTCTATGTTTAAAGCAGAATAACTCAGTGTTTATTGAAGCTAGGTATCTGAAATTTAGTGAAGAGATGTCGAGTTATATGCCAAAAACTTTTGTAAAATTTGATTGGTTTAAAGCAGCCTCTTCAGGCTTCTTGCACCTCTTGGAACTTAATGAACCTAGGCGTCTAAAATCTTATAAATGATGATCAAGTTTTATGGCAACAACTTCTGTAAAATTTGGTTGTGCTTGTGCAATAGATTCGAATAGCTGTTATACAACTGCACAATTTACATAAATATATCGCTGTAGTTAACGGCGGTACTACAACATCTGAAAGTTTTTAAAAGATGATCAAGTTTTATAAAAAGAGGGTATATTACGTTCATACAGGTATCCCAGGGTTGACACAGTCTAATCTACAACACTCTTCCTCGTTATTTTGTTATATTTAAGTTTTTTAAGCTTCTTGATAAAAACTCCATAAGATAGTCAAGAGTTGATCCTAATTCTGGATGAACCTTAATCACATATCCACATTAAATTACGATTGGCAAAATCTATTTCTTGAAGTTTAGAAAAAAATTCCTTAAAAGAGCAATAATATAAGATTCATATAAAAATTATATTACACTATAAACGCAATGAAAAAAATGAACTTAATTATTTGTTTAACTTACTTCCTTAAAAGTTCGTGTCAAAAAGTTTTATCGCAAATAATTGTAAATTGTAGGTTAATTAATTTTCGATTTAATAAAAATATCATGAACCAACCAACTTTTTTTCTTTAATAGCTATATACTTATACTTATATAGTATATACTTATATAGTATATACCAAAAATAATAAAGAAAAATACCAAAAATAATAAAGAAAGAAAAAAATTTTTTTTTTTTAATTTGAAAATTTGCTGATATCATTGTAGTATAATAATTTTTCTTCATTTTCACTATATTCACAATATTTATCTGGAATATTTATTTTTTCATTATGTACAAAATATTATAGAAAAAAAATTTTTCCTCATCATTAGCTTTCATCAACGTTAAAAACTTTTATAACTTATTTACCTTTTGTTAATTTCTTTTTTTTTTGTTACTAATATTTTATTGTAAGTCATTTCTTTTATAAAAAAAAAGATATTTTAATAACTGTATATAGATTATTGTAAATAAAAAATAATCATACCATAGATATATAATATTCTGTGTATAGTATAACAATTACTCTAATACAAATAAAAAGAAATTAAAAGGAAAATGTAGAAAATATGTAATCACGTGTAATAATGCAATGAATGTTAGCTTTGTCTAACAATATACGAGTATAACAATAGGACTAATTTTATAGTATTGGTTTATTAGTATAAATGTAAAGAACTACTATTATATTATACTATAATACTACTATAATATTACTGTATATACTGTGAACTACTATAATATTACTGTATATAACTATGAAATAAATTTGTAAAGTATAGTTATATAATATTCGATAGGTATTTAATAAAAAGATGATATTGTAACAATAAACGCTTCTGATGACTTATTTATAATAATCCAGATTCAAGTCGCTTAAATATGGCTTTAAAGACTGACACGAGGGTTTATCATAAAGAAATGTATGTGCAGAGTTGTTGTTTCTTTTTTTTTGCAAATTGTTTCCTTTTTTTGATCAATTGATAGAAAAGCTTCTGTTCTACGCTTAATAATCATTTTGAGAACTGAAAACTACAACATTTCTGTACCTATACTGAATCCTGTATACTAAAAGTTTAATTGGTTTTATTTTTAAGTGAAATTTTTTCAAAATTTATTATGTTTGTGTAATAGAGATTTCTTACCATAAGTATTTAGTTAGCAAAGTCTTTATATATATCATGTATATATTAAAAGTTTTAAGAATTACCCTCTTTTGTTGATTCTAAGTTGAATAATTTCTCAGAAATATAAAAAATTTTTATATCAAATTTATTGATACATTTTTCCAACTTTATTTTTTGACTTTACTATATTGAATCTTTTCAATTGCATATTCGTTTCTTATACATAGCTTACTTAATCGTTTTTTAGATCCTTAGCCTTTTAGCCTATAAAAAATAAAATTATTAAAAATTAAACTAAATAATAATAACATATTAGATATATACGCTTAAAGAAAATAGAAAATTTTTGAAGAATGATAGATTGCATGAAAATTCTTATTTAAGTATAAAATGACTTTTAAATTTTCCACTATTAAAGTTATAGTTTTTTATTATTAGCACATTTCCAAAAAAAATTTGAAAAAATGTGCCTATTAGTTTCACTCTGTCCGTCCGTCCGTCCATCTGTCCGTCTGTTTACAAAACTTCTACCATTAAAGATAGAGAAAACAAATTTTAACCATGAGTACTTAGGTCTCATAAAAAAATTAATTTTGTGGAAAAACTTTTTCATGTAGCCCCATCCATCAGGGAACTACAGCCCCTTAAACTTTGAAAAATCCATATTTTTAAACGCGTATATTTCATGTTCCCCTTAACATTTTTTCAATCTGAAAACGCCATCCGACTGGAATTTATTTTGCCTTTAAAAATCAATATCATAATTATATAGGTACAGTTTTTAAATTTAGTATTTAAATTAACCGTTATGTGAAAACCAAATTTTGCCGAATTTTTTACCTTCATAACTCTGGCACGCTTTTAAATAAGGGCTTAAAATTTTGAGACAAGAAAGAACTTTTAGAATTAGTATAAGTTTGCTTACAAAATTTTATTGTTCTGCCCTCTGTTTATGAGCTATTACGGCTCAAAAATTGAAAATTTGCTATTTTTAAACACCTGTAACTTAGGCACCTGTACACATTTTTCTTCGGCAAAACAAAACAATTAAAGCTCCAGTAATATATTTTTATGTGTGTTGATAGTTTATTTTAATTGTGTAGGGTTCCAAAGTTGCAGCCCCCAAAAATTGCAAAAAAGCCCTATTTTCAGATGTATATATCTCAGGCTCTGCGTAGTAGTTTTACAATCTAAAAACACTAGAAGATCGGAAATTTTCTTACCTTATAAAACAATATCAAAATTTACCGTTTATCGTTATGTTAAAATCAAATTTAGCATGATATTTCTTTTTTCATAACTCCAGCACTCTTTGAGATAGGAACCTGAAACTTTGCACCAAGAAAGAACTTTTAGAATTAGTATAAGTAGCAGCCTCTCTTTAAGACTTATTACGGCTCAAAAATTGACAATTTGCTATTTTTAGACACCTGTAACTTAGACACCTGCAAAAGTTTTCTTCGGCAAGACATGAAAATTAAAGGTTCAATAATATATTTTTACGTGTGTTTTTCTTAGTTATATAGGGTTCCGGACTTACAGCCCCTCAAAATTCTAGAAAAGTCCTTTTTTCGCATTTTTTTTTATATGAAATTCTCAAATTTTTGTGGAAGTCACAATTGTACACCTTCAATTGTATCATTCTTCAAAAATTAGAAAATTTTTGAAGAATGATAGATTGCATGGAAATTCTTATTTAAGTATAAAATGACTTTTAAATTTTCCACTATTAAAGTTATAGTTTTTTATTATTAGCACATTTCCAAAAAAAATTTGAAAAAATGTGCCTATTAGTTTCACTCTGTCCGTTCGTCCGTCCATCTGTCCGTCTGTTTACAAAACTTCTACACCGTTAAAGATAGAGAAAACAAATTTTAACCATGGGTAGGCCTCATAAAAACATTCATTTTGTAAAACAACTTTTTCATGTAGCCCCATCCATCAGAGAACTAAACAGTCCGGCAAACTTTGTAAAATCCATATTTTTAAACGCGTATATCTCATGTTCCGCTTAACATTTTTTCAATCTGAAAACGCCATCCGACTGGAATTTATTTTGCCTTTAAATCAATATCATAAGTATATAGGTACAGTTTTTAAATATAGTATTTAAATTAACCGTTATGTGAAAACCAAATTTTGCCGAATTTTCTACCTTCATAACTCTGGCACGCTTTTAAATAAGGGCTTAAAATTTTGAGACAAGAAAGAACTTTTAGAATTAGTATAAGTTTGCTTACAAAATTTTATTGTTCTGCCCCCTGTTTATGAGCTATTACGGCTCAAAAATTGAAAATTTGCTATTTTTAAACACCTGTAACTTAGGCACCTGTACACATTTTTCTTCGGCAAAACAAAACAATTAAAGCTCCAGTAATATATTTTTATGTGTGTTGATAGTTTATTTTAATTGTGTAGGGTTCCAAAGTTGCAGCCCCCAAAAATTGCAAAAAAGCCCTATTTTCAGATGTGTATATCTCAGGCTCTGCGTAGTAGTTTTACAATCTAAAAACACTAGAAGATCGGAAATTTTCTTACCTTATAAAACAATATCAAAATTTACCGTTATGTTAAAATCAAATTTAGCATAATATTTCTTTTTTCATAACTCCAGCACTCTTTGAGATAGGAATCTGAAACTTTGCACCAAGAAAGAACTTTTAGAATTAGTATAAGTAGCAGCCTCTCTTTAAGACTTATTACGGCTCAAAAATTGAAAATTTGCTATTTTTAGACACCTGTAACTTAGACACCTGCAAAAGTTTTCTTCGGCAAGACATGAAAATTAAAGGTTCAATAATATATTTTTACGTGTGTTAACGGTTTTTCTTAGTTATATAGGGTTCCCGACTTACAGCCCCTCAAAATTCTAGAAAAGTCCTTTTTTCACACTTTTTTTTATATGAAATTCTCAAATTTTTGTGGAAGTCACAATAAATTGTACACACTTTGTATTGTTTTTTGGAAATGTGTGCTTTTCGTTGGTTTACATTCTACCTTGTTAATTTAACTAACATTATATTAAGTAAAATATAACTTTTAATATTATCAAACAGAAAAGGAAATTCATAAAATAATTTGAAAGACTTTATTTCTACTTGTGAGTTGTTATGAATAATTACTAAAAAAAAATAAACAATATAAAGTACTACAAATAAATCGTCCGAGTTCTTTGCAGTCTTCTTGACTTTCATTATTTTATAATAAACAGATTAATCAGAAATCAGATGTATAAAGAGCAATGATCATAAAATGTATATTATATAAAATTATTAGTATTAAAAAAAACTCGATTTAAAATATTAACAAAAAAATTTATAAGAAAACTTAAACTAGAATTTTATATGTTGAAAAGATACTTTTTATTTTTTTAGTTTTTTATACGATACAAACTAAATTCCTGTTATATCTGTCTTATGAAAGTGTTCATCATTTATCGTGTTTATATGTAAATACACATTTATATATTATTTTTTGAGCATAATATAAATTAACAAATCTATTCCAAACCAAACAACCAACATATGAACCGCACTCATTGTATAGATACTATGCATGCATTGTATAGATACTATCAAAATAAACACGCGCATCCAAATAATTAGAGTATCAAATTTCTTCAGTTAAATTCCCGCTAGAAATTCTATTTTTCAAATTAATTTTTTTTTTATATGCACTTTTTATAAATTATATTAAAAACCAAAAATGCTTTGTAATCGATAATTTACTATAAATAACTTTGTATTAGCAATGAAGAATCAGAATAAAATTTGTTATCAGCCTGAATTGTGAATTAAGCTTTTTGCCATTAAGCCAAGGTGGGCTGCCTTGGGTGCACTTTTCAGAAAATTACAGGGAATTAATTTATATATACCAGATTACCAAAAAATTGATATTTCAGGAATTAGATAGGTCTAAAGAAATCATTTCATAGCAAAATCTCTGTGTGAATCTTTTTTAATAAGTTTAGGGTATCTAGATTTATGCAATAAACCCACCTATAAATGCACCTATAATTTGTAAGAAAAAATGGGCAATGTATTGTTAATATTATAAAACTTTTTTTTTTTTTTAATTTTAATCAAACGAATCAAAATCAAAAAATAATAGAAAAATTTGTACATATCTATTAGTTTTAACATTTATTAAAAATATGATATTTTGTTTTAAATCAAAAACTGAGAAAAGTAATCAGAGTTTTGGTAAATTAAATTCAATAAGTGATCAACCTTCTACGAATCTTAGGGCATAACTTTTATAAAATCAACACTCAGTTGATCGATTCTCACAAAATCGATTACAATGAAAATTTTTTAATATTTTAATAAATTGATAAATCGAAAAAAAAGTTGTCAAAAGAACTCAACTCCACTCATCTAGAACTTAATAAAACAGCAAGAAAAAGAAAAGTTATAAGATTCTAAGGAAAAATTATAAAAACATTTTCGAAAAAGTAAAATCTAAAGAAGAAGCTAAATAACCCAAGTAGCAATTCGGTCACAAAAGTAGACACGCACACATTTTTTAAAAAAGTGGAAACATGTTAACACCGTTTCTACACTATGTTTATGTTTCTAAACACATGTTTCTAGACATATATGCGGTAACTTTTAATTTAACTGTTAAATTACCAAACATTTATTCGTAACATTTTGTCGATAAAATTGGTCGTTTTTACCACACAAAATATGCAAATTTGAAACGATGAATAGATAGTAACATTTTTTCGATACATTTGGTCTTTTGTAAAATGTAAAATTTTTTTTTTTTGTGACTTGTTGAAAAAGAAAGTAAATTGATAATTTGTAGTCACATTACAGAATAAAGCTGTATGTTGTTAAAATTTTTTACATTTTGACACTTTCACATGAAATTCGTATACTTTGATACCATTATTTTTGAAACAATGTTCTCGTATTTCAACATAAAATGTATTCTTTTACATATTTAATAATTTTTACAAACAAACAAAAAACAGAAACATTTCGTTTCCGCCATTTTTATTATTTTATTTTGGTATATATTAAAAAAATTTTCTATTACAAATATTTTTGAAAACATTATTTCGGTAATATATTTACTATTACACGTTATAAAAATATTAATACTTACATCAAAAACTATATTTAACTCTTAAACAAAATTTACTTAATGTAAAAAATAATTTAATATTAACTTTTATTTTATGTTTTTTTTAAAAAATATTTAAACATTTTTGTATTTTTAGAAACTTTGTGACAAATTTATTTCATAATTATGTAATTTTTAGAAACATTATGAATACATTGTGTTGACACTTTGGCCATGTATACACTGCGACTAAATTTTTTACTGTGCGAACACAACGTGTTTATTATGTGTGGTAACTGCAGCCGAATTTTGTCAGTTGGGAAAATGTAAAGATAAAATTAAATCATGAATTAAAATAACATCTTTGACGAATTGATTTCAAACACAGCGCCTGTCATATTATTTATTGAAACAAAAACAAAAAATGAATGACTGACAAATGAACTGTGACATATAAAACCAGGTTTTTTACATTTTTTTTTTTTAAATATCAAAAGAAAAGAATAATAATTTGTCTGTGCTAAAATCAACAGGAATTATTATTTAAGTTGTCTTTAAATGACTATTTTATGCTAAAGATTTATCAAAACAAAAATAAAATCAAAAATAAAAAGAAAAATTACGATAAATATGCAAAAGAAATAAAGTGAAATTAAAAAAAAAATAAAAATAAAAAACAAAAAAGAAAACAGAGAAGAAAATAAATGAGAAATGGAAATATTTTTTAAGAAAAAAAAATATCGTTATAAATTTAGTTTTTATGTCAACTTAAAATTGTACAATTATTGTTTTAAGGATCTCCATTATAATATATATTGTGGTCCTTTTAATTTATGATGCCTTTATTTCATTTATTTTCTTTTTTTGTTTTTTTTTTTTTTTTGCTTTTTCTTCCTCTTCTTTCTCTTTTGCTTTTATTGTTCTTTTGTTATATGATTGCCATAACCGTTTTGCAAAAAAAAAAATTTTAAGATCATAACTTTATATTGTCGTTATGTTGTTCTTTTTTTTCTTCATTAATATTAATAAAGTGACCATATCTCAATTTTAATAGAAAAAAATATATACTTTTTTTTTGAACTATTATAATTGTATAAAATAGTTTTGTACTTTCTGGTAAATTTAGTTTGTATGGTTTTTTTACGTTTTAAGTTAATAAAGGTTTTTTGAGGCAGAGAAAAATGTTTTGCAATAAAGGAAATTTTGATACATATAGTTAAAAAACTACATTGAGAATCTTGTTATTATAAAAATTTCCTATATTGAATATTAAAACTACAATTAGGTAATAAATAATTTAAGCACATTATTAAAGAAGTAATTAACAAAATAATATATTGTTTAAAAGTTGAATATTTTTAAGTTAAAGAGATAGAAAAATACAGCTACTAGACACTTATTTTAAGTGAAAAAAATTTTTATTTCGACTTAAGGCAATATAATAATATATTTAATTATATACGAAATTGGAAATATTTTTCACTTGGTATACAAATTCTGCCCAAAATTAATGCAAAATTTATTAATAATTAAAAAAAACAATTTTGGGAATGAAAGGGTTTATCTATAGATAGATATGAAATTATATTGAATTTATTTTTGTTTTCAAATATATTACGAGTAGACCTGATTACTCTAAAATTACTTAAAAATTAAAAACCATTTCAATTTCTTTAATTTTTTTTTCTTTCGTTTTTTATTTATTTGGTTTTTTCTTATTTTTTTTTTTTATGTTTTTTTTTATTTGTTATCCTTGAATAATTTCATTAAACTTTAAGATAAAATCAAGAATATTTTGGTCTTGTTGTAATGGAGTCGTATTTCTTTTTTTTTTTTTTTTGTTTTGTGTTTAATTTTATTCAGATAAAAAAAAAACAAGCATAATAACCATAAAGGAGCTAAAAATTTGAATATTGAAAATTGGTAATGAAAAACGCGTTAATTGAAAATATAAAAAGAATGTAGAAAATAAAGTAGATAAAAAACAAAACGAAAAACGAAATAAAAGAAAATTAATAAAATTTTGTTAATTTATGAAAATTGAACAGGGTTTTTATTTTTCTGTTTTTTATTTCCCATTTTCATTTTTAGTTGAAATTTTTTTATTTTTGAATTTTTATAATTTTTTTTTTTTTTAATAATATTTAATAATAAAACAAAAATTTAATAACAAATAAAAATACTTTTAATGATTTTCTTTATGTTTATTTGATTTTTTTTTTTAATTTCAATTTGAAATATTATTATTAAAAAATTTATTTATTTTTTATTTTTAGAAGTATACTTAAATGTGGTAATACCCCTTACCGCAATGAAATGTATTTATAAAGTTATTGTTAAATCTTAAACTTTTTTTTTATTTCAAACAAATAATTTCAATTTTGAAATTCTAAATAAAAATAATATCCTTTTAAAACTTTGCGAAACTCAATTTTTATAAAATTTCCTCATCATATGAAAATCATATGCGAAGGTTTTACTTGTAGTGTGTGTAAAAAAAAATTTTTATTTATTGCCAGATTGTATTTAAAAGTTACATATTTGTTTTTTTTTAAATTAAATTTTTCAAAATAACTAAGTGACATTTTCTTCAATTTCAAACCTATAATTTTTAACCATACTGTAGGAAAAATTTTGGTCTGATCTTGATGTGCAATTAATTAACATAAATTATTTATTTAAATTTGGTTTCTTTGGAATCATAGGTGTTTCTTTGGAATCATATTTTTAAATTTTGCAATAAAGCAATACTTCTTATATAGTTGATACAGATATTGAGTATTACTATCTGCTTGAAACAGAAATTGGGAATACCCATCACAATTCCAAGCCTTTTAAATTTTACTGTCACTATATGGTTCTCCGGTTACAGGTTACACATTGTAATATACATATGTACCTAATTCTTGCTCGATAACATTTTCCTATACATACGTGATGACGCTGCTGATGTCATTTTTTTCAGTTCTTTTCTGTTCTAACCTGTAGTATTCAGCTAGAAACTTTTTATTAATGTTTCGGCAAGTAATTGTGCAGATGCATTATTGTAAAAATTGTTACATTTTTCTCAAGTTTTTTTTTTTTTTTTTGCGTTGGGGAACTTTTCATACTGATGCAGTTTGGTTTAAATTATTTTGTAGTAAAGTGAATGTAAAATATTAAGAAAATACATAACTATTAAATAAATTATATTTAAAATGAAATAAATAAAATTAAAATTATTTCTTCCACAGCCTACGACAGGTATTGAATAAATTCAGATAACTATTAAAATTTTATTAACAAAAAAAAAAACAATTTATCTGGACCTCATTAAAAGATTTGTCTGGTTCTCATTAACAGTTATTACAATTATACAAATAATTTAAAAATAAATTAAAGCAAATGAAATTGCACAATTTTTTTTCGTATACATATACATAATAATATATAAAATGTAATTATTGCATTTATTTCACAAGTCATAACTCACAATTTTTTAATTTTTTTAATTTTTTTTATTGCATAACACAAATATAACCTTATCGAAAAAAAACACACCTTAATTTTAATACAATTAGTCAATACATATGTATATTATTATTATAAATTAAAACATATTCCCCGTGTTCATTGTTTCAGCAAAAGAAAAACAAATTAACAAAAATTTACTGTTTCATTTTTAGGTTTACTTTAAAAAAAAAAAAAAACAATAAATTCATTATTTAATTGGTTGAACTGAGATTGTAATATTGTGCTTTCAGGTGAAATTTCAGAGAAAATTAATTTTCGAAAATTCCCATTTTCACATTTTCACATTTTCACATTTTTTTTTTTTTATTTCAATAAACCAAGAATATTCATTTATTGCACGAATTGTTTTGACCCTATATTAAAGGTAATTTATCAAAGTTAAAGGTTCAAATGTTTTTTTTTCTGTTTTTTTACTGATATAGCAAATAAAAAAAAAATAATATTCTTTCAGATACATAACAGTGGAGGGGGTTTTAAATCAATATAGGTGTTGGTGTGATGCAATAAATTGAAAATATAGAAATTTATTTGATGAAATTCTCGTGAAATTATAAAAGAAATTATGTGTGAAAATAAAAAAAAATAGGTAAGGTACCTATTTAATAAAATTATATAGGTACTGTTTAAGGTAGGATAACATTAAAATTAGGATTAAAATTAAAATGGTGTAAGAATGCCAAAATATGTACAAGATTTGCAGTTAAGGGACCACGAATTAAAAAAAAGAGTCGATGGCTCATATTAAAGAAAAACTGAAATGTTTAGAAA
Source organism: Poecilobothrus nobilitatus (assembly GCA_947095535.1). NCBI lineage: Eukaryota > Metazoa > Arthropoda > Insecta > Diptera > Dolichopodidae > Poecilobothrus > Poecilobothrus nobilitatus. The sequence goes on from OX352773.1 coordinate 233,278,663, forward strand.
TAAAACGTTTATACAAATAAATTCTTATTCTGCAAGATTTTGATTATACCTAAGTATATATCTACAAAAAAAAAAGAAAATAAAAATAAAATTCAGTCTATTTTGGAATTCGAACTTCCACCCACATAGAGAAGATATCTCCGCAATGTCTTTAATCATTACACCAAATTCCCACTCGAATATTTTCTTTTATTTCATATTCATTTTTAATCAACACATATCTTCAAATTATTCAGAGTGTTTTCGACTACGAGTACCCACTGCACTGATTGATTGGGGGCGTTAAAACAAACAAAAAAGTATATTGGATGTGGAGGAGTTCTATTCTACACCGTTGCCGAGAATATGGGGCTTTTAAAAATTTTAATAGTTCTTCATAAACAATTATATTATAACCTTTGAACGGCTTGCTATAGAGAGATAAAAAAAATGCACTTTGTGGAATAAATAAAATTGTCAGCTTTAATTTATGTGCACTAATGATCCTCATATACCAAACATTACAAAGTTATGAAGGTTTAAAATGATTTAAAATCAAAAAATTATATTTCAAACGCAATTTTGTTTTGAAACACCATGTATTTGAGGTACTTTTTATAGCTTTAATAATTATCTTAAGTCACACAAACCTTTAAAATTATTAACCAAAGATAAAATACAAAATCTACAAAATTATACATGAAAGGGACATTAATTAGTGTGTGGATTTATAATCATTGGGGCGGTTCAGTTTCGAATCGCAGTAAAACGAATATTTTTTATCCGGTTTTCGACCTGATTCAAGTACCATTGATCTATTAAGTTCATATTAACGGTAAACAAAATAATGAATACTAATTTCCAATATCCAAATATAAAAAAAAAATTTTTTTTAATAGGTGGGGAATTTTATGAAAAATGATCTAAAAACGGAAAATTTAAAAATGATTTGTGTAATATCTTATACGGTTTTCTAAGGTTTTAATATTAGATAACATGAGTATTAAGAAACTTTGTCTGCTTTCCTTTTAAATTAAAATCTTAAAATACTGTATCATATAATAATTTTAGGAGAATTAATTGAGGTTCTTATTATAATCAGATAATATTCCCAAATTCCGACATTTCTTATCCGTGTGATTAAAAACTGCATTGTCGAAAATTTAATAATCTTTAATATTATAACTAATATTTAGATATTATCCATATAACTACACATTTCTCTAAAATTGATTAGTTTTTATTCCACACTCACTTACTTTTTATAATTTTATGAAAAGGATGTAAAATAGATATTATGTGTATAATATGTAAGAACTTTCGCGAATTTGTTTGTTATATTGAATAAAAAGTTTTTCTTTATTTTCTTTCAAAGAAAACTATATAAGACAAGACATAATAAATATACATAATATATACCTAATTTTATATAATATATTTTATATTCATCTTTTTCTGTTTACCACAATATTCTGAAATAAATGAAAAGAAGTCGTAATCGTGAATCTTTGATTTTTTTTTTTTTTTTTCTTTTTTGAAAAGAAGATTTCAATAATTAAAAAATAATATTCTTAAAAATAATTTATGTAAACAAATTTTCATAATGCGTTTATAATAAATCCTTTATTTAAATCTACTCTCATCATATATTTTTTCTTTTTTTTAACTAAATTAAAAAAAAACTGCACAACAAAATCAAATTCAACTTACCAGACTTAAACAGAAATTTGCAGAAAAAGAAAATATATAGTAAAAATCTATTTATATTTTATACAAAGGAATAAAAAAAAGTGAAAAAAGTGTGAACTTAATGAGAAATTCGCTTTTAAAAGGGTAAAAAAGAACAAATAAAATCGGTCAAAGAGAAATTTCAAATTTGTTCGCCCTTAAATTTTCACAACGTTGACTTAAAACAAAAGATTTTTTTAAAAATATTTAAAGAAAATTAAAAAAAAAAAAACCAAAAAAGAAGAGGAAGGACACTTTCATCCTTAAAAATTAATATAACAAGGATAATAAGTTTTTTTTTTTTGTTTGTTCACAATCTCAAATAAAATTAAAAATTAGTGTTTGTGTATGATTGGTGGATATAGAAAAAGGTCCAATCGCATATTATATTAAAATCTTTTCCGTTTTTGTTTTTATTTTATATCAAAGTTTTGGTTGTGGTTTTGAGTTTTAATCAAAGGAACTAAATTTCGTTTCGGGCCAATAGTTTTTTTTCAAGTATACCTACTTTAAAAGGTAATGTTTTTTACGCATATTGGTTTTATCGTTTTTTTTAGATTTAGAAAGATATCAAAATATACTATGATTAACTATATATAGGCTCCATGAAATAATTTCACAAGAAAAAATTCCATCTCATGTAATAAAATAGTATTATAATTAGCCATACAATTAAATAGAATTCGTATGAAGTTATGAGGAGTATAAGAGATTACGTGGCGAAAATGCAACTGTATGTTACCCAGCCAAAGTGTATAATGAAAATATATAATTTGTAAGTATTGCTCTTTAAGAAACTTTTGTAAAAGACCAAAACCTTGACTTTGTCCTTCAAGAAACTTTGGTTAAATAAGAAAAGAACGCTTTTTCCAAAAGTTTTATGAAAAATATCAAATTTTATTTTGTAAAATTTAAGAACATATTTCAAATAGGTTTTTACCCTTTTCCGGAAATTTTTTTTTTGAAAAATAGAAAATATTTCTAATATCGAATTATGACACGATTGACTTTATGACACATTTAGAATGAAACAGGGACTTTATGTTACGTTTATAAGAAATATAATAGCAATGCCCGTGTTATGTATTCTGACTTAATGGCACACCATTTTCGTAAAAGAAAAATTATATACTAATATTATTGCAATCATCATTTTCTGCTATGCATATAATAAAATTATGAAAAGTGGTGATTATAAAAATGTGCATTTTATTACAAAAATTATTAATAAAAATAAGTAAAAGATATCATTGAAATAAATCGTCAGGAAAACGATTTGCACACTTATTTCATTTTTTGTGAACACTTATTTCATAATGACAATAATTCGCATTAATATAAAATGAAACAAATCCAAACAAAATTAAATGAGGTGAGTTTACTGGTCAAAAACCATAAACTTGTCTTCTTATCTTGTCTTCTAAATTGCACCACCTATACTATATCACTACAATAGATTCTTGATATTCAGTTTATTTTTTTTTAAATCAAACAAAAAAAAAGAAACTAAACTCAAAATAATGATTTTTTTTAAAAAGCCAAATCTCTACAGCAAAAAAAAACTGTTAAATTGTAATAGATCAGATACAATATGTAGGTACCTACTTTTAAAATATTTGCCATTCATCTTAAAAATTACAAAATTTGTTAATTTTTATTATACTTATTAATTTTAAAGGATCAGGAAGAAAATTCGAAATTCATTCATGATAAAAACAAATTCTATTTTTTGACTGACAATTTTATATATTTGGAGATATCCATTTATTGATTTCAACCGTTCCAAAGTGCTAAAACCATATCTATAGATAAGATTTGATAATTTTAAATAAAAACATATCTTCGAATTAAAAATAAAATGTTCACAATTTTAACAACTTCTATTAATTTATTTTATAAACTAAAATTTTAATGATGATTGATGACAATAAAAATTTTGAAACTATTTTTATGAGAAAAATTAATTTATAACTAATTACATTTTTTTGTTCCTCGTAGAATAGGAATAGATACATGCACTGAAAAGTAAAATTATGACAACTAAATAGAATATAATTTATATATAACTTAAAAAATATTTACCAATCAACCTTTTTTGTTTCAATTTCCTTTTCAGACTTTCCAAATTCTTTTCCGATCATTGCCTCCAGCAGTTCTTCTAAATCAAATTATTTAATTCATTCTATAAGAATTAAATGGTTTTTTTTTTATTGAAAAATATTAACTACATTTCATTTAAATAAAATTTAAAGTTTAACGTTCTGCTAATTTTTTATTCCTTGTCTTCCTTTTTCTAGCCTTCTTTAGAGTTCTAAAAATTAATGCTTTAAAACATTTATTATTACCGCTTTAAATCTTTTGATTGAAATTTGAAGTTTTTAATTTGATTGACGAAGAATGAGCTAACGCGTCAGTTATTATTAGACAGTAGCACACCTTTAAAATGCTAGAAAACCCATTCAGTAAGACTTGATATTAAGTCTCCTCAAATTACAATGATATCCCTATGAACAAAGAAGCTTTAAAACCTTTTCAGATCCAGGTTAGAAAGTTCATCTGGGGAAAGAGTGGGAGAAAACGGATTAGGAAAATATTTCCGCTTTTTTCTTGGCAGACTGACATGGGCGAAGTGAAAGTACTCGATGATCTTTATAGCGTCAATTACTCTAACACATATTTAATATATTGGGTTGTGTAGATATTTGAGCTAGAACTCAAATCTCAAAATTTCAAACGAACATACTAGCAATTTCAACGAACATATTCAGAGGTAGAATTATTTTGAAAAATGAGATTTGAGGTCAAGTTCAGTTTTATACATTCGACCCATTGTGATTCCCATCGTAAACTAATTTAACTTAAATTTTTGTGTTAAACGTGTTAAACGAAAAATGAATACATTCACATATTGTGCATAAACGAAAATAAAAGTTTGATTGCCGGACAAATGAACAATGTCCTTTTAATTTTGAAAATACAAAACAACAAAAAAACTAAATCTTTACGAATAAAATAAAAAGGAGCCATTAATATTTGTCACTGTATCTCAACAAATTTTTAGTTTTTCTCATGTTTTTTTTTTTTTTAATTGAAATTTTAGAATTTATTTGCAAAAAATTTTCTTTACATTTGTTTTGTTTCATTTTCAACGTCTCTAAAAAATTTCGGTAATTGAAAATATAATGCTCCTTAATATTTCTTTTTCTAATTTTTTTTTTATTGTTTATATTTTGCTGCTATTTTATGAGCGTTCACTCCTATATATTTTTTTTATATTTTCTTCATATCATTTAATATTTTTTTTTTTTTTAGCTTTAAAGATATTTATGGTAGGAAAATAAAAATATAAAAGATAAAAAAAAAACCTTTTAAAAAAGGGACTTCTAATATTATTGTGTATATGAATACACAATAAAGAATTTTTATTTATAATAAACAAAATAATGCAAGGACAAACGGAAAAATGAACAAATTAAAACAAAAGAATTTTTTTTTTTTACTTCAATTATAAAAAGTTATTTTAGTGGAAATTTGTATAAAAGCTGCCTCACATATTTATATTAAAATATACATATGACTTTGTATAATATATAAGTTTCATATTTTGGCAACAGGGTGTTTTGTGTAATGAAGATGAGTTTACATTGTAATGGCTGGACAAAAATAAGTGTCTAATTGTACATAACATTTAATTATTTTAATTAAATATGTATTACTAAAATATTGTCTAAAGTTAATACATTAATTAAATTGATAACAACTCAGAAAATCTGAAGCGGTTTTTCGAAGATTTAAAACAACCTTTACTCTTCTTAAGGATATTAGGAAATAGTAGACTATTTATTATTATAGAAGTAAAATTTTGACTTAAAAATATTACACTAGATATATAGATAATTTTACAAGCAAAAAACTGAGGAACATAATTTAAAATATCCTGCATCAAACAACTTTACCGATTCTTATATTCGAGTCACAAGAAAAGGAGAATCACAGGATTCCTAATACAATCTACAAATATTGGTCTCAACAACAAGCCAATACACTGACAAATCGTAGGTGGTTTTCTATTAATATTTGCGCTGTTAAGAAGCGGACGTGATCTACATATTAAATCTTAAACGATCAACGCTAAAGGTCTTAAACGGTAACGTAATAGCGGTTTTAACGGGACAGTGACCGTCAACAGACATGCCAGACGACTAGAATTTAATTCATGTAGCTTTTGAAGAAGCTATAAAGATGAAGAAGAGTAAAAATCAATCCTTTACCTGTTGTATGAATATATATGGGATGTGAACTTAATCATTTTGCAGCGCTTTGTAAGGAGCTTCTAAATGTTTTAATTAGAAGAAAATGCTGATCCATGGAACCATGGTACCAATTGGTCTAATTTGGTCTAATCTTGTCTACATTTGCACTTGCAGGTCTTACGTATCTACCTGCCTGTATACCAGAGAATTAAAGTTAAAAACAATTTGATTGACCATATTATAATTACATTAGGAATAAAAATTAAATTCAGAAAGACTAATTTTACTATAAGCAGTTTTTATTTTTATTTTTGTAATTTTCTACGGAAGAAAAAATTTAATCTTCCCACAGTTGTTATATAACATGTAATAATATGTAAGTTGAAATTTATTTTGATATTCTACTTTTTAATTAAAAACTTATAATATTTTAGAATTTTTCGATAATTTCAACAGGTGGAGTAAATGTTATAGTTTTAATTATAAAATGTTACGGTTGCCTACTAACTCTTTTTTACAATACAATTAGATAAAATTTATTTAAACAAAATGGAAGTGAGATGGTGGATGACACATCAAATAAAAAATACATTAATCTAGAAACAGATTTCGTTTATTAATTTTTAATTTTATTTTGGTTTTTCTACACCCTTTACTTAAATATACATTGAATTAATCCTGTATAAAAAAAATTATTCAACTTCAAATTAAAACTAAATAATATAAAAAAAAAATACTAAAACAAAGAAAAAGGTTTTGATCTTTGATAAAATTATTATAGTCATTGAATCGATGCGATGATTTAAAAAAAAAAAACCAAATAAGAGACTATTTTTTCTTTAATTGTCTTAAAAATCTTCAAAAAAAAGGTATAAACAATTAAATTATAATCAAATTAAATCTAATTTATAAAGTAAATTTTTAATTAAAAAAAAATTTTCAAATTTCTTAATATTAACAGAATTAATATTATTTATGTAATTTATTTAGAGGTTCTTCCCAAATTAAAACGGAGGAGCAATTTTAATATACCCGATCCTTATCATAAAAAAATGACACGATGTTATGTTTGCCTCGATAGCAAACATTACTAGAAATTATTTGTTTTTATGCTACTAACATAATTGGTATATAATCAAATTATTTTGTCACTGTGAAGATTGTAAATAACCAATGTTTAATCTTTGATATTATATTAACTTAGCTTAACTATAGCCTAACTTATCCTATTTTATAGGTTGTTTACATCCAATTTTTTAATGTGTTTTACCACCATAATTTTTTATTTATTCATTTGTCTGTAACAGATATGTCGAATTATCATATAATTCCATTAATGTGGCTTGGGCTAATTCCATTAATGTGGCTTGGGCTTTTTTCCATGTGGTCATGGAACCATTATAATCATTTTTACGGAAAAAGATCAAATGTTCAGCGGCTATAATACCTTTGAATGTAGTTCTTGGTAGACTGTCCTCCTTTTAATGTACTCCTCATTTTCTGAAGTTTTCAATGTTCTATAAAAATGATTTCGAATTATATTATAAATAAAAAAAAAAAATATTCGGTTCTCATGACTTTTGCTTAATTGTACAAGTATTTGTTGGAGTATTAATGCTTTTAGATAGATTCAGATTTGCAATGTTTATTAATACTCTTAATACACTTAAATTAATTTGAGATTTATGTTTGATTAGGATTTGTGGCGTTCGAAACACGCCTAACTGAATTTGAATTTTAAATTTATTCCAATATTTTGTAATTGGAAGTTTTGTATTTGGGATTTTTTTCATTGCGAATTTTAAATTTGGGAATTTTGAATTTATGCAGTTTTCAAAGCCTTGTTAATTTTGTAGGATCTTTAATTTGGGTATTTAAAACTGCTTCTAGTATCATATGACCACACCATATGCAAATGTCGGCTTTATTAATGGTTCGTACCAAATTATTTTAAGTTTGTTGCTCATATTTTTATAGCAGAACACTTTTCATGTTTGTTACCATGAAAAAGTAGAAGAAGTACTCTAAAAAGTATGTTCGATGTAGTTCAAGTTGGGATGCAAATAAATCCCAAGATGTTTTTACAACTTAAGCTAATATTTTACAACTTCCTGTATTGCAGTTCCTATAATATAGTAGATTAGTTTGCTTTACATGTATATTACACTTCAGTTCAATAACTTTTTTTCAAAAAATTATTAGTGACACAATATAAAATTTAGTTATAATAATTAGAAGTCCTTTTAATCTATTAAATTTCTTCAATAGTTCTGAAATAATATTGAGTTTTGTTATATTTCTTTTATGGAAATGTTTTTCTTTATTCGAAATAACAAAAATTCTTCACTTCTTCTTTTAAATTAATAGTCAAACTTTTTAATGCTTTAAATTTTTAAACATCCGGAATTAACTAAAAATAAATATCTCCCATCTCCCAAAAAATACATTAGTGAAAAATGAAAAAAAAAAAAAAAAAACCATTAAGTTTTAGAAACTTTACGTTTAGTTTTATTTCGATTTTTCTTAAGATAATTGTTTCCTTTTTTTTTATTCCATTTTCTAAGAAAATATAATTTATTTTTTTTGTGGTTGATTGATGTTGTGATTCTTTTTAGCTCTTATCTTTTAATATAAACAAAAAAAAAAAAAAAACAAAAGAAATTCTTAGATTAGATTAATAGGAAGTTTTTTCTAAAAAAAAATTTTTTTTGTATATTATGCCAATTTCAATATAATGAATTTAATTTATGATTGAAGTGTTTACTAAAAGTATTTTTAAAAAAGTTTTTTTACTTTTGTATTTATTTCCTTTTATTTTTTTTCATTTTTATATTATATTATTATAAATATTTTATTTTATTCTTACTTTTTTTTTTTATCAGACAGTTTTTAAAACTTATTGTAAAGAATAATAAATGAAATAATTAAAAATGTTTTATTTTTTGTTAAATTAACTTAAATCTTAACACAAAAAAAAATTAAATTCAGTTCAGAAAAACTTTAAACAGCTCAAAATAATATTTAATGAGATTCTTGCATCGAGTTATACTTTATATCTTGAACATCATTCATAGTACGATAACTTGTTTTTTGTTTTTTTTGCACTTTTAACTCTTGATCAATTAACTTAGATATTATTAAATAATTTGTAAACAACGAGCTTATTTGGGCACTTCTCCATAATTTATAATCATTGTAACATTTGTAACCCACTCATATAATGGTTAAGAAAAACATATTTCAATTTATATGAGAACACATTATTTTATACCTTAAATAAATATGCCTATTTTTAAACATAGCCATTTAAAAAAAAAATTTTAAAAATTTCTCCTTTAGTTTCACTTTGTCCCATCTGTTCGTCTATTCAAAATATCATACTTCTGTTCGAGATAAAGTAATGAAATTTTAACAATATTTTTTTGTTTTTTTTTTTTAGTGCATATCTCTGCCACATAGATGTGAACAGGAAATTACACAGCCTTTCCTTTTTAGATGTGGCTGTAAATGTCGTAAGGGGGAATAACTACTACGTGTTGTGTGGGGTTCGTGATTCGAACTCACACTCCCTCGGTATTTACAGCGTATATTTATACGGTCTTACCTACTGGGCCATCCAGGCCCCTTTCACAATAAATAGACCTCATTAAGAAATTAATATTTTTACCCGTAGCTTTGTGTTTAATTTGAATAGTTTTATAACTTAAGTTTCGAAAGATATTTCAATATTTAATATTGAATTCAGTTTCAAAAAAAAAAAAACAAACCTTGTGAAATTTTCTATATATTTTATTAACCCTTATATGAAATCAAAATTATGCGAAATTTTAGATCGCATATATATTTTTAAAATGTCTAAAGATAAAAACATGAATTATTAAAAGGAGAGTATTATATATATATGACAAAGATAATATATATGACAATATAAGTATAAACTACGTTAAAAAAAATCGTTTGTACTTCTTGTACAAACCATTTTGGACGCCCGATAAAGGGTAAAATACATTTGCTGTTTTTCAGCAGCTGATATATGTAAACCTATTCAAATAAAGATAATATGGCATTATATTTTTAATGTTATTAAAAGGCTTTCTTAAAAGTGTTTTTCTTAAAAAAAATACAAATTTTGATGCAAAATTATTTGCAGTACTAGAAAAATGTTAGCATTAGCATTATGAAAAGAAATTCACTTTTAAAAACTAATAATTTTATATACTGCTTAAAATTACGCTAAAATATAGAAGGCTTTTATTGGTAGATTATCAAAGTTGAATCAAATTCTTTTGTGATAATTTTCGTATTTCATATGCGTTTTATAATACATTATTTAGTTTGGCAGACCTAAATACACATTTGGAAAACTTTGAAAAGTTGTAACCAAAATTTCATTCCTTTTAAAAAATTTTAAAACCTGTATTCAAAGATTTTAAATCTCATTTACATATACCTTTATTTTTAGTAAAATAAAGTGTTGAACATTAAAATTAAAATGTTAAGAACACAATGTAAATAATTTTCAGTTCACTTGTTGTAAAATTTATTTTTTTCTTCATTTTTTTTTTATATTATAAATTTTAAAAACAAACTTTTAGATAACAAAGTTTAAATTTTAGATAACAAAGAATATAACAATAATATATGTAGGTACAATTGAATTAAACTTCTAAATACGCATGCCTTTTTTTGAATACTTCAAAATTCTAAATTATTAAAAGAGTATTGATGCATTTAACACTATAGGAGCGTTAGTTTTTAAGCGACTGAATGTTTTATCAGTAGGAGTACACAAAATGATATATTGTCAATTGCTTTATTTATTTATTTATTTGAACTAATATAATACCTAATATTATTAACTCGAAACTAGTCCAGGCAGCTGGGTCTTCGACTATTAATTGACAACAATATTTGTGTTAATATTTAATTTGACATACATTTTAAATGGCCTGACGAATTTTTACACTTAAATTGACAAATATTTATGATATAATTGACAAAGTGTCAATTATGATTCATTTACAGTAAGTTATACATTAATTATATTATTTATAGAAATTATATTGACTCAAATTGACTTACTTTACTACTTTTGCTTTGACTTTAAACTTTTCGAAAATACTTTTATTATCACATTGATGTCGCATTTAGCTTTTATCTGGGGCGTTGAGTTACTCTAAGTGAGTTGCCCATTTTTAAGAATGGAAACAGAATTACCATAATGCATTGTTTTAATAATTATTATATTTTTAATTGACAGCAGTTTTTAGTTATTATTACACAAACTCTTACTATATTCTAGCATTTTTATAATATTTCGGATAAAAAATGTTATGAACTGTGATGTTTAGAATAGATACTGTTATTTATTGTAAAATATTTTAATTATTTAGTCTTTTATATTTTTATTAAATTATTAATATTATGTTTTTTCTTTTTTCTGAGATGGTATTAGATGAGAACCTTAAAACAAGAGGATCTTAAAAATAATAAAACTTTATTACAAAATTATTTATAATCAATCTCATCATATTGCAATCATGTTCAATCATAATTCTATCATGAAAGATTGTTATTGTTAAATAAATTAAAATAGTTTCATATTTCAATATGCGAAAATAAAATTAATTACTTTCCAATAATAACAAAATTATGCAATTGCTCAAATTACACCAAAATTATTAACTTTAAATTATCAAAATAAAAATGTATAAATTGCCGAATTTACAATTAATAACATATAAATACCTGTACATTTTCTAATTAAAATTAAGTCTCGATTAAATCTTAGGCATATTAATGTCGAAATAAAGATTCAAATTTAAAACTTAAATAAATTGTGGTTTTACTTAAAATAAGTTGTTATTTTTTTTTATGTAATTGCAAAAGCAAATACAAAAGTCGTACGCAATTTTCCTTTTAAACCAAACATTATAAGTTAAATCCGGTGGTATAATGTAATGTTTGGTTTGGGAATTGAGCAAAATAGGAATAAAGGGAGAATTGTTTAGAAAAAAAAATGTTTAATTCACACTTTCATAAACATCCAACAAATTTTAATTTCAATTAATACATATTAACCTACAACCTGTCTATTAAATGCATTTATCTATCAAAAAAGTGCGTTATCATTGTATTAAGTATCTTATAAGGTTTCTTTAAAAGATTTTTTTACAAGAAAAGACATTTGTGATGATAAAACAAAATAATGACATATAAACGGTAAATCATTTCATAGAAATTCATAAATTTAAATCTACTCATTGAAAATTTAAATAGTCCTTAAATATTTTTGTTTGAAATTATCAAACAAAAAATCAAAATTATGTTGACTTAAAAATAATTCAAAATTAGTCAAGTTTAATATAATATTATTTTCCTTTTGTTTTGTTAAAAAAAAAATTTATTGACTAACTATAACTATCAAATCAATATTACCATAATATTTTTATTTTTATTTATTTAAAGTTATTTAAACTTTTATTTTATTTATACAACATTGTTAGCAAAATTTCAATATTTTCTTTTTTTTTTTGAAACGTTATCATAATAAAATTGAAAACATTTATAATAATAGAAAAATATATAAAGAATATAGTTATATTATATACTTTTAATAATATTTATGCACATGTTTTATTTATCTTAAATATTTTTCATAATAAATATTATCTAGGTATTAATATAAAAAATTTAAACTTATGAATCTCATAATACATATTCAACTTAAATACTCACTTAAAAATCACTAGACTAAAAATATTTTTTCTTTTTTTTTTGGAATAAATTAAAAAAAAAAAAAAGTAAAACAAGAAAAAAAACTATTATGTTATTCCTTTTATTAAAAAAAATAAAATAAAAAATCAACATCATCCTACATCATATAACTCAAAAATATCCTTATTTCAATATTTAATATTAAAATATACTTTTGCATCACATGATATCAAAAGAAAAAGATTTAAGCCACCCTGATGACGCTTTTAGTAACTAATTTTCTATTTTGTCTTTCTATTATTTTTGTCAATTTTTTTTTTTTTTTTTTTTTGTTTTTTTCTGGTTTTTTTCTATGTTTTTTTAATGCACGCATTCAAGTCGCCCATTCAATTTAAGTAACTGTTCTATACAATATATTAATATTTTAACCAACAAACTATAGTTACACTTACACATACAGTTTCTTTGCTATTTTAAATAAAAATAAAAAAAAATATGACATTCAGTTATTTGTTCGAAAGATATTATTTCGAAAATTGGATTTTTATTATATTCATTTGAAAATTTGACCAATTAAAAATACTATTAAGTTTAAGTTTTAAATATTTTGTTTATTTTTGGTATTTAGTTCTCTTTATGATTTGTTGTTGAAATTTTGGAATGCCTTTGATAAAAATTGTTTTCTTTAAGTCTTTAAGTAATTTTTTTTTTGAAGAAACTTTATTAATTTCCCAGAACATCTATAATCAGGCCAAATTTGTTTACATGTTAATTGTAATTAGGTAATTGATATCAATTCAAAATCTGACAATCTGGAAAACCTCCGATTATTACATATAGGTACGCAATCGAATTCATATAAGTCTAAATAATAGAAAATAAAATTGTTTGTTTTTCCTCAAAGAACAATACGTCAATGTTAATTTCATTTATTTATTTATTTATTTATATTAATATTACATACATAAATGTAATATTATTGAACTATCTCCTACCAAGGCCATTATAGGTTTTTTATACTATTATTAAATTATATACTAATATTATTTATTTTGTTTATATTATATACCATATATTTACATTATATTTGGTCGTAAGGGGAATATGCAAAGAAAAAAACACTTACGACCTATGCAGGGATCGAACCGACACTCCTTCGGTTAGTACGCCACACGCCTACCCACTAGGCTACAGAAGTCCCGTTAATTTCAAATGCTTTATTTTTTCAATCAGCCTAAATATATGCAAATTTCTAAAGAAAATTATTTATTTATTTATTTTGCTTCCCCCATCACATAGAACGTGATAACGAAGAAAATTAACATTTCCTTTTAAGATGTAATTGTAATATAAGTATAAAATTATAATTATATTACCTACTTATTTTTTTTTACATTATTTTATTAAACTTATTATATAATATTTTGATTTGATCGATGCTGGAACTCGAGACTTTTCACCTGAAAAATCAGCTCTATACGCAGTGCGTCTTAAGTCAGACTCAAAAGAAAGTCTCAATATTGATTTTATAATTTGTAAGGTGTCGGATACATTAAATTTAAGCAAATATGGCTTATTAACCAAAGGAGGACGGGTTCAAATTCTGCACAAGTATAAATTTTTTTTTGAAGGAGAAATTATTGAAAAAGCAATTGTAAAATAAATTTCCCTTGCTACCAAATATTTAATATAAATATGTATATGTATATAATAATGTTATATTATATAATATAAACAAAATAAATAATATTACAGTATAAAAATAATAGTATTCAATGTGTAATGGTTATTATAGTAGCTGATTCTTTAATAATATTATATTATTTTTTATTCCTATGTGATACGTAATATTAATATATTACGAATACTTATAAATAAATAAAAATTATATTTATCTAATATACATTTTTAACCAAACCAAATTCCTCATAAAATTTTTAAAATCTATATTTCATATTTTTAATAAACCACTTTAATGTATGTATGAGGAATTCTTTTTTTTGTGTGTTCAGCTCACGAAAATTTAAAATATTTCTCTGAATACTTGATACTATATACCTAAAACTTATACTATTTTTGAATTTATATTTCAACAAAATACTATAAATATCAGTTATATTAGTTGGTTATTAAATTTTTTGAAAAATAATATTAAAAAAGCTATATTTATTTATTTTAATATTACATATCATATAGGATAATGCAATATTACAAAACCATCGAATATTAACTGCCTTATAGGTTGAATACTATTATTAGTTTATACCATAATATTATTATTTATTTTGTTTATATTTTACTTATATATTATAAATTTGATTGCAAGAGTATACTTATTAAAAAATGAGGAAGAGTACAGTTATCCTTGAAGTAATTAAAATATTTTTGGTGAGTTTTATTATTTCTGGAACTATGGTTTATATTATTCTTCCAAAGCAGATTTGGATCTGTCACTTAACATTAATTATCAATTCAAAATCTTCCAACTATCCTATAATACCATCCCTAAGCGGCAAATGTATATTTGGTAATTTATACTTACTTACTACAAAGTAGTAAACATAATATTAATATAATGCATATTATTATATATCGCCAAAAAACTCAATATTTCTTTAAAAATATTTCATTCATATAATAATGTTTTTTAGGAACAACAAAATACGTATAATAAATACGGCCCTATATATCTATAATATTATTTTATATCATACAAGTAACATTGCACTATATGTATATACATATAATACATTACTTTAATATGCGTAATATACCAATATCATATAAACATAAGTTCTTCAAGCAACCGTTTAATTTTTTTTTTCTCCTAAGGAAAGTGGGAATCTTCCAAAGGCACCAAGCATTTCCTTTGGTATAGTGTAAAATTCTTACTGACTAAACCCACCTCCCCGCTTTAGCTAATATAATGGGATGAAACCTTGGATGATAATGGGATATAATAGGATGAAACCTTGGTATAGTGTCAGATTCTTACTGAATAAACCCACCTCCCGCTTTAGCCAATATAATGGGATGAAACCCTTATCTGCCAACGCAGTATATTAGGTAGGAAGTAGGGATAGGAAAGGATAGGAAATGTATGCGGAAACATTGAATTGGAAGTGGGACTTGTAAGGAAGAATGAATCCGCCTATTATTATTATTATTTTTCTAACAGTGATTACCTATAGCCGTTACAATAGTTACAACATGCAGTAGTATATAAGACCTTGCTGAATGAAGGCAACCCCCACTGTCACTGTAGCAGCCATTATTATTGGTATTTTTACCATACTTATTAATATTATTATTATTTTAGAGTCGGGACCATTAGTGGATTACAACGTGCAGTAGTATATAAACACCTTCCTGCATGAATTAACCAAAGATAGCTCCACTGTAGCAGCTATTATCATTATTATTATTACTATTATTATTATTAATATTATTATTAATTATACGATATACATTATTATGCATATCGACCCTTATGTATATTACAATAACCTCCGATTGAAAGGCTAGAAACTTAACCACTATGCCACGAGTCAGATTACTCATCATCCTCAACAATTCTAATTATTGGTAGATACAAAAGCACAAAAAAACACAAGGAAAACAAAAGACTTTTGCTATTCAGAAATTATGCGTGAAAAATTTAAATTTTTTAATATAAAATTTGGACTTGAAAAGTTAGTTGTTCGAGAGCTACCAGAAATTTTGGTCGAGTATCAACCAAAAAAAATGGGATACCTAAAAATTGATCCACAAATATTTTGTGTTAACTTCTTGAGTTTCCTTTGTTTTGAGTTATCGTGCTGACGAATGGACGGATAAATCTTAATCGACTAATTTTTCAATTCTGATCTGATCGATACATTCGAATCTATGTATATTTAGCATGCTTATTTCGAGCTATTACAAACGGAGGAGAAATTTTAATATAACCTAGACTATTGTACCGGTACAAAAACCGGTGCAATTAGATCGCAAAATAATATGTGATATAATACCCGTTATTGAGTGATAACAAAGATCTAAGTTTTCAGTGTGATCTATGCGATAAATGGATACACTTAAAATTCTCTAAGTTAAGGAAGAAGAAATATAATTATTTAGTTTATACAGGCATAAATGTTCTCTAAACTTTCTCAAAAATTTGAAAAAAAGGCCTAACCCTAAATATGACGTCATAAAAAATCAATACGAGACAATACTTATTAAGTAATACCTATAAGTAGTATTTTATTATACTTATATTATTCGTTTTCTATATTTCTATACAAAAATTTTCGAAAAATTGATTCAACTATAAAACCAAATGTAATTTTTATTTTAAAGATTCATAAGATATAGTAATAACATTTTAAATAAATGAAAAGCAAAATATCTTTATGTTCAAATTTCATTAAAAGTGTAGATATTATACGTAGATATATATATAGATATACATATATATATCAAGGATAAAAACATATAATATATAATTAAAAAAAAGAAATGTACACAATTTTGAAATATTATATTAATATATGAAATATGTATGTTTGTAGATATATTATATTATTATGTATAAATTATGTATATGTATACATAAATTTTCATAATTATAATATATATACACGTTTTTTATATTATATATAGAATAATAAAATTTCTATTCTAAAATATTGTAATAAATACCTTTTTTTTCATTTTTCTAATAGAACAAATTGCATATACTATTAAGTATATGTATATGTATTAACAAAAAATACCTATTATTATATGTATAATATTTTTTAATATGTGTACATAATACTGTATATTTATTTTTCATATATCCTTTGGGTTAAGTTTTAATCTTTATGGTGTATGTATTATGAGTTCTTCAATAATGACTAAATAAGTAAAACAAAAAATAAAAAAAATAAAAAATAATATCCTTGTCATTAGAGACCTAAATGCTTCTGAACATACCATATTGGAATCATAATTGTGAAGAATTTGTTGTTATGACTGATTTCAATGCTATATCACCTGGTATAATAATGTTTTGGAATTTTTTGTCACTATGAATTTTTCAATAAGAATTTTTAATTAACATTTTGTGTCAAAAAATCTGATTTTTTTTTTTGAACGAATGAATAAAAAAATAGTGAATGAAGAAAGTATTATATTCTTTTGAATTTTAATTTGATTAACTAATTTACCTTTAAAACCAATGTTAAGACTTTAATTTTCAATACTATAATAATTAATATTACATTTTTAATTTCAGTTGTTGTTTTGTATATAAAAAAAAAAAACAAAATGTAAAAAGGATTAATATCACAAGATAGATAATATTAGATGAAAAATGTATAGTATAGAAAATATATAATATGAGCTATTATTTTAAAAAAGCAATAAAAAATACAAAAATTAAATATGACAAGAAGTAATGAAGACAATTAAGAGCAAAGGATATTACAAACAAGAAGAAATTAATATGGAAGGAATGAATAGCTAATCTTGTGAGCTAACGAATACTAGAGTAAAGGATAAGTAATTCTCCAATATAATACACGCTCAAATCTTAACACATATTAACGAAATGAAAATTGGGATAAGTACAAAATCCCCAAAATAAATCCGGGTACAAATTCCCCACTAAGACAAAATCAGCAAAAACAAAATATCCCCAAAGCCAAAATCTCCAAAAACAAAATCCTTAATATAAATAATGTTTTTTTAGGCAATTTAAAAATTGTAGTATGAACAAAATTGTCCTATTTGTTGAAATATGTAAATATGTCATATATAAAAAACGAGGAAGAATACAGTTGCCTTTGTCAACTCTTAGATACCCGTACGAACCGTTAGTATGTTCACAGCCTATCACTCTGCTTACAATATTACATATTTTTTAAATATTTAAGTATTTTAAAATAATTTGGGTGAATTTTATAATTTCTAGTACTATGGGTTGTACATATATTCAAACTATATGTTTACATGTACAATCTTCAAAATCAGATTCTAACCTTCCACATAACCATTATCAATCCAAAATTTTTTCAAATATTCTATAGTACTTAGTACAAAATAATAAATATAATTTTAAATATTATATTATATTATATTATATTTAAATATTCCATTGACAGAATAATTTCTTATAAGTACAATAAAATACATATATGTATGTAAATACGGCGGTATATAATATACATCTATACTCTTATCATTCATTCACTAGTGACATATACGGTATGTAAATAAACATGATATTATATAAGTATGTATGTATATCAATATCATATAAATAAAAATTCTTCAAGCAACCGTTATGTTGTATATTTATTTACATTTTTATGTACTACGCATTATATCCTCAACAATTTCAAATTATCGAGTAAAACAAATGCAAAAAATTTGTTGAAGAAATTTGTTAGAAAATTTGAAAAAATCAAGTAACATTTTCGTCAATTATAAAGTAACCCTATATTATTAAAAAAAGTTATTAACAGAAATAAGAGTATGATGTTGAAGCTTTAATTTTTGTGTATTACTTTAAAAAAATTCTAACAGGTGTTCAAGTTACAGGTGTTTAAAAATAGGAAATTTTCAGTTTTTGACTCCTTACAGCTCCTAAACAGGGGGTGATACAAAAAAAAATTCTGAAATGACTCATACTTATTTTCAAAGATCTAACTTCTGTCAAAATTTCAAGTTTTCAACTTAAACCGTTTAGAAGATAGAAGGGTTAAATAATTTTGCAAAATTTTAGTTTCGCATAACGGTAAATTAAGACACCGTATGCCACAAATATATATTTATTGTATATATACTTTTAAAGCTAATAAAAGTAGCAATCGTTTGGCGTTTTCAAAATGAAGATATACCTTATACAACTTGTGCTATAACAATTTAAATATAGAGCTTTTTTGAACCTTTGTGGAGCTGTAGCTCCGTAACGGGTGGGGCTACAAAAAAAAGTTATTAAAAATAAAATTAATATTTTAAAATTTCATGGCTCTATTGCAAAAAAAATGTGGGGATCTAAAAGTTAGGTGTTCGAGAGCTACCCTAAGGCTTGGTCCAAACTCAACCAAAAAAAATAGGGAACCTACAAATTACTCCCAGAATATTTTGTGTAAATTTCAAGATTCTAGCTTTCTTAGTTTTTGAGTTAGCGTGCTGACGGACGGACGGACGGACGGACGGACGGACGGACATGGCTCAAAAGTCTTAGAATTTTTTTCTGATCCGATCCATACCTTTGAAGGTATATCTAGCTCGCTTATTTCGAGGTGTTACAAACGGAGGAGTAATTTTATTATACCCGATCTTATCGTACGGGTATAAAAATTAATTAAGAGGGATTTTAAAGTTGGATTCAAAAAAGTAGGGCTATACATTTTTTCCGGAATATTTAATTATAATATGTATATGTGAGATTCTTTATTAGCAGGGTTTTTAGAGTTGGATTCAAAATCTAGGTATTCCCCCTTTTAAAGAATATTTATATGTATGAATATTGTGATATTTTGAATTAGAAGGGATTTTATAGGTAAATTCAAATTCGGAGTTATACGCCTTTTACAAAATATTTATATATATGTATATCGAAGATTATGAATTAGGGGCGATTTTAGAGTTAAATTGAAAATCAAAATTAAACGCTTTTTCCATTCTTTTTGATGGTTTTATTTATGGCGATGTTATCTTTGAGGATTTTGTTTTCGGGGTTTTTGTTTTGGGAATTTTCTCTTAAGGATTTTTTCTTGGGAATTTTGACTTGGGTATTTTACGATCAACCCATGAAAAGTATCTAAAAACCAAACCATCAAAAAGTAGACTTTTATAAAAATTTTTTTAAATTTTTATAAAATACTTTTCAACATCAAATCATATACTGTAAAGATAAGCCAAATATTTTTATAAAAGAGAGATCAGAATCTTTTAAAGATGAGCTAAGTATCTACATATTTTAATTAATTATTGAATAGTATTAAAACTTATTAAAAATATACTGTTGCAACCAATGCTAGAATTTGTAGGACCATATATTAAAAAATATACAAAAGATGTTATTTATGTAGATAAATACTTTCAAAATAAGAAAGAATCTGCTAAAGATATTATCATCGCCGGAATCCTTTAAAATGGAGTCAAACGTCTTGTAATGTAAACACATAAATTAAAGTGTGATATTTCATAAAATAGACTAAAATGACTAAAAAATAAAATAGAAAAGGTGAATTCTTTTCTGTTTAATAAATTGTTTTCAAAAAGTACCATTTTTAGGAATAAATCAGTCAAAAATGTAAATGTTTAAAATCTGATGATCTCAACACAACTTTTAAAGTTTAATATCACTGAAAGGATTAAACGAAATTCAGTTACTGTAAAAGCAGATTATATTTAGTTTATAAGTTCTTTGGATAGAGATTAAAAATCATTTTTATATAATAGCAAACAAAAAAATATATTAGTGATATTATTTTATCCTTCTAAACAATTTTCTTCGACCGTCCTTTATTCCTTATTTAATTTTGTTTAATTAAATTAAAATTTTTTAAATCTTTTACTATATTTAAACAAAGAAGAACAAATAATTTATTGTAAGTAAATTCAATAAAATAATATTAAATTGTATAAAATATTATTCAAAAAAGGCGAAATTTCAAATACCATAGTATGAAGCTTTTATAGAAATTCAATCGTAATAGTACAACAAATCAACCTTAATTAGAAAATAATTCTAGAAGCAAAAACAAAAGTCATAATAGATTCACATTTCACTAAATATACAGAGTGAAAATATTAAAATTTAAAAACCATAATTTAAAAAAAATTTAAAAAATTTAAATTGTAACAGCAGTATGGAAAATTCCGGCACAAATTCCATTCAATTATTAATTCGTTAAGAATGCTTGTTAGCACATTTCCAAAAAAAAATTTTTGAAAAAAATTTGCCTCTTAGATTGACTATGTCCGTCCATCTGTCTGTTTACAAAACTTCTACACCGTTAAAGATAGAGAAAAAAAAATTTAACCATGGGATGGTCTTATAAAAAATTAATTTTGTAGAACAACTTTTTCATGTAGTCTTTTCATGAAACCGTTTCATCCATCAGGCAACTGCAGCCCCTCAAACTTTGAAAAAGCTCTATTTTTAAACGCGTATATTTAATGTTCCACTTAGCATTTTATCAATATGAAAACGCCATTCGACTGGAATATTTTTTACCTTTATAAATCAATATTAAAATTATATATATTTTTTAAAATTTAGTATTTAAATTTACCGTTATGTGAAAAACAAATTTTGCATCATTTTTCTACCTTCATAACTTCGGCACGCTTTTAGATAGGAGCTTGAAATTTTGAAGCAAGAAAGAACTTTTAGAATTAATATAAGTTAGCTCAAAAAATTTCTCTGTACCACCCTCTGTTATTGAGCTATTAGGGCTCAAAGATTGAAAATTTGCTATTTTTAGGCACCTGTACTAATTTTTCTTCATCAAGACATAAATTAAAGCTCCTGTAATGTATTTTTATGAGTATTAACGGTTTTTCTTAATTTTATATAGGTTTCCGGCCTATTATTTACAGCCCCTCAAAATTGCAAAAAAGTCCTATTTTCACACTTTTTCTTTTATGAAATTTTCAAATTTTCGTACAAGCCACAATATTCTAAACAGTTTGTATTGTCTTTTGGAAATGTACGCTTTTAAAAACCGTTGGTTCACATTCTACCTTGCTTTTTTTTTTTTTGTTAAATCTAAAGATACAAATTAAGTATTTATAAGATTTCTTTAAAGCTACTTTTTGTTAGTATTATTGCAATAAATTTCTGTATAATATACTCGTATCTATGATTTAACATTATAATTTGATATTTTTATCCTTCATGATAATTTTGTTAATGGAAACAAATTTTATATTTTATGGTATAATCCACTTTTTACCTAATATGTATACTATATAGCATTTTTTTAAGGTATTAATTAGAAAAAAAAATCTAAAAATAAATTATATTTGGCAAAGAAAGGATATTGTTGCGCGACTTTAAAATTGAAATTTGAATTTTTTGGTTTCGTTTTTTGGAAAACAGATGTTGATTAAATATGAATATGATTTATATCCTGATTCATGTAATAAATTTTCAAATTTTCTTTTAAGCTTTTCATAATAGTTTAATTTAAAATCAAAGTCACGTGATACAATATAAATTAACGTAAAAAACTATTAAAAATCTTATGTAGAAAGAAAAGTTTTTCAACTTTGTAGGTATATTATATTATTTTCATTGTATATGCTCATATATTATGTATATGCAATCAAAATTTATATAGAAACATAATTTACAATAGTTTGAAAGAAGTATAGTTGAAATTTAATACTGCAAAAATCACTACTTTTGTAATATATCAGGGAACTTGAAATATTAGAAATCCTTGAATTTTATTTAATTTTAATAACATAGCATATTTTAACAATTTCTTTGTTTGTTTTTTCTTTTGTTGTAAATTAAAGTCGTATATATAATACTATCCGGGTTGGATACGAAATTCCAAAAAAAAAAAATTGCATTTCCAAAATACTATTTACATAATTCCAAAAAAAACGAGGAAGAGTGCAGTACAGTAGACTGTGTCAACTCTGGGATACCCGTATAAACTTAATACATCCTATTTCTATAAAACTTGATCATCTTTTAAAAACATTCAGATGTTTTAGTAACGACGTTAACTAGAGAGATATATTTATGTAAATTGTGGAGTTGTATGGCAGCTACCCGAACTTGTTGCACCAGCAGAACCAAATTTTACAGAAGTGGTTGCCATAAAACTGGATCATCATTTGCAAAATTTCAGATACTTAGATTGAATAGACACTGGGTAATTTCCATTTAAAGAAAGAAGTTGTATGGCAGCTACTCGAACCCGGCGGCCGAAAATGCTGGAGTTAAATAGCAAAACTAAAAATTTTGCAAAAATGACGTAAAAATAATTTCAGCCTCCTAGCTCCTTTATTATTTGAGTTATCGTGCGGGCGGACGAACGGACGAACGTACATGGCTTAATCGAACCAGAATTTAATTCTGAGCCGATCCATACCTTTGACAATATATCTAGCTCGACTCCTTTAAGGTGTCACAAACGTAATGGTAAATTTATTATATCCTTGAACATAGTTCATACGAGTATGAAAACAACAACCAAAAAATTAATTTTAAAATTAAAAATCTAATGACAAACCTATTAAATAGTACTAATAAACCGTCGGTAAACAAATTTTTGGGATTCTAATTTTGTAATTAACAACAAAATCCCATATTTATTTATTTTAAATACATATTGCAATAACAAGGTATTTAATATAGTAGAGAGACCCCCTCCCTCCCCTAAAACCCCGCTTAAATTATTATTATTATTAACTTAAAAAATCCTTCTTAATTCATTTATATTTTATACATTTTGAAAAAATCGTACATAACCCTGATTTTGTAATAAAGTACTAGATTTATTAGTTCTTTGGGTAGAATTTTTTTTTCCGAAATTTTTGTTTTTGGAATTAATTTTTTCATTGTTTTGAAATTTTTGTTTCGGAATTATGACACCATTCCATATTATGCTGTATATTTTTCTGTATATTAAAAAACTTGTAATATGTACATAGATATTTTAAAAATGTATTTCATAATTTAATAGTTTACAAACGTTATGATTTTTACCTTAAATTTGGTTTAATAAGTTTTTTATTATTTTTTTGGAAATAATATTCCGTTACAAAGTTCAAATTAACTCAAATTTTTATACCTTGAAAATGTTTTTAACAAAATTTCGAATCCAAAGAGTTACAGATATTATAAAATATATATTAAGATATTAAACGTAAATAGTAACTAAATCAAATTTATTCTTCAATAAAATATCTAAAAGTTAAATGTACCGGAAATTTTTTTCATTTTCATGAAAAGGGCGAATAATAATACAATAAAAAAAATATATTATTTATATTTATAAATATTTTATTTAAAAATATTTTAATTATTTTTTTTTAATGCATTTCTTTGCCACATAAATGTGGTTAGAAAATTAAACAGCCTTTCCTGTTCCGGCGTGGTTGTAAATGTCGTAAGGGGGAATAACTCTTATGACGTGTGTGGGATTCGAATACACACTCTCTCGTTTTTTACAGCGTATTTTATATGCTCTTACCCAATAGTTATTGTTGAAGATTCATCTAACGCATAATTTTTAATATCCTTTGAATGTAGTAGAGATCATTCTGTTACAATTCTTTTCAAGACTCTCAATCCCATAAACCATGTGTTAAAATATTCGAAATAAAAAATGATATTTAGTTCTTGAAATCGAGAATAAAATTTTACATGTTTGTTAGTTTATTAGAATTTTTTTAATTCAATGGAAAATTTATTTTCCTTTTAAAGTTTGTCCGACATTATCTTGTTCTTATATTGTTCTATTCCTTTTTTTCTTAGGAAGGAAAGAAATGGATTAAGGTTTTAATTATTATTTTTGTTAATTTGTTGAGAAGTCGGCTTCAGATGTTGTATTTTAAGATTCATTTTTAAACCTTTAAGTTGTTTTAGTACTATTTGCTATTTGATGGAAAATAGATTATTATTTGTTTTATATTATAATATTTTTTGATTTTGATTTGATTTTGAATTGATTTTAACAATTTTTGAATATTTTATAAAATAAAAATTTTAAAATAAGCATATTATTGTACCTACGTAATTATTTTCGACTTTTTCTTAAAAATAATAGTTTGTTATGATTTTTAATTTTTAATAGAAACTATTTGATAATGTGATAATGTGAATAATTTTGTTTTTCTTTTTTATTGGAACTAAAGAATTATCTGTAGCAAAAATTATAGAAGAACTGTAAAAACAAAACTGTAATATTCTGATTCTAAAGATTTGATGCTGTATCTGAAGAAGACTCAGGAGTGGAAGATGAAACAAATTTAAATCATCTAAGCCATAAGCAACTTAAGATTCAGTGTGAAATCAATGAAATGTAAAATCAAACCAATCAAAATTTATTTCATAATTTCATATACTTCAGATTCTACGTCAACATCATAATGCGTAACAAAAAAATAGTATGACCTAATAGTTACAAATGTGAAAATGTATAGATACATTTATTAGGATTTTGGTTGTAACTATAGCTAAGTTACACCTTTAGAAAATTGTGTTTCTTTGACGATTCAATGATTAAAGTACTATGGAAAGCCCTTTTACAAGCGGTTCATGAAATGTAAACCAATACGTTTCGCCTTTATGAGAGAGGTAAAACAAATGGATAATCATATTTCCTTTGATAGTAGCTGATGCCTTAACAAATCTTGGCTGCTAAGCAGCTCATTTGGCTGTAAATTAGACAAATTAGAATGTATCAGGCAAGTGGTCACATCACTTTGTACTGTGTATGGTGTAAACAGGAATCTATATCCGGTTCTTTTCAAAGAATCAAATAGATGAATACAAAAAAAAACTATGGGATCACAATTAATTTTGACTAGTCAATTAAGGCGACGATTTGCTTATTGCAGTAATAAAATAGTGACATATTTTGTGAAGTGCCTCTATAGGACAAGTGTTTTATTCTTTATCATGAATTATTATTTAAAATTCATATTTCTAAATTTTTAATTACGAGCATATTAATTATTTAGATTTGTTGAATTGTAATACTTTTTTAATTCAGTTTTTTAAATTTTTATCTAAAAAATGTTTTATTTAATAAATTAAATATCTTAAGTTTTTTATTTTTTATAATTAAATTTTTTGAATTAGTTTTTTAATTATTAAATATAAAATATGAAACAATAAAAATACGTAACAATAGCCATAAAAAAATATTGCAATTTTTATACCAAAGGGTCGTTTTAGACCCCTACTTGGATGTTTCCATAAAACAGTCAGTTTAATTTTTATTTTTAATTTGTATGTATTAATTTTCTTTAAATGTATTTTTTACTTATTATATCTCACTAAGAAAGAAAAAATTCCAGGCATTCAAGACATACAAATAATTTTGTATTGTATTAATATTAATTCCATCAAAAATCTGGTTTTAATAATACCTACTAAGTGAAATATAAAAATAATTATTGGTTCAAAAAGTTGTTATGTTTTATACGGTTAAGTCTGTAGGTGTTCAATAAATAAAAGAACGAGTAAACGCTTTGCTTATTTTTTTTGTTAAAGTTTAAAAGGTCAATTCAGAACATCAGGTCAGGGAACTTTACTGGGAGCTAGGTAAATAAATCAATCAGGAAGGTGGTACGTTGTATTTTGTAACGTTGTAACGTTGTAAGAAAGGTGGCACGTTGTAATACACTGGTGACCCTCGCTCTGTACCAAATAATAATAACATTAACACAAATACTAATAATAATTATTGCTACAGTGACAGCGGGGTTTTCTTCAATTAATATCTCATACAGGAGGTTGTTTAGTTTTACTGCATGTTGTAACTATTGACGGCTACCGTTACTGATAGCAAAATAGTAATAATAATAGGCGGATTCATTGTTCCCTTACAGCACAACTACAATTCAATATTTCGGCAACCTTATCCTATCCTCTCCTATTCCTACTTTCTAGCTAATACAGTGTGTTAACATTAAGATATTTCCTCCCATTAAATTGGCTAAAGAAGGTAATAGCTTTAGTTAGTAAGAATCTGACACTACCATGAAAGTATTTATGAAGGTATTCCTGATATTTTTGGAAGATTCTCACCTCCGTTAAGAAGAAAAAAACTAAATAGTTATCTGAACATGGATTTGTGTATTCAACGATTTAGGTTTACGAACCATCTGATGATGCAACCGATACAAACCATCTAAAAAGATAACTGAAATAAAAATAATATGTTTCTAGTTACAGGTGAGTAAATATAAATGAAATATTATTGCATTAACATTACAACCATGTACTAACTTATATAATATTTAAAAAACCTGACGTATTTAATATGAGTACATAGAATATTTGGTAACTTTCAAAACTAGTTATTAAAACTTATGTGAGTATATACGTGTTATAATCGATAATTCTATTAATAGGAAGTAACAAATTCAAGCAAATAAAAAAGGCAAAAAAAAAATTGGTATCTTTAGATAAATTGCGAAGGGATTCCAGTACGCCGGCAATTAAAATATATGTCAATATTCTCTTTTATTTTTCAATGCTAATTGTTTAACTGGCTAGGCTAAAAAACCTGTTCACATCACAAATACATGTTGGGACAAGACAAAAAGTAAGCTAAAAAAACGGCGATTGGATGAATAATTTATAGGTAAGTGGAAATATTTTGAAAATAATATTTTTGTTATTAAGATTCAGCTCAAACGATTGGCATTAAATTCAGAAATTTTTATCTTAAAGTATTGTAGTGATTTGAAATAAGTATGTAAGTAACTCGTTCTGCAATATTATGATTAGTTTCATAATAAGTATATATGGTTAAAACTGGTTCAAAAAAACTTCTAAAATGAAATTTTCTAAAAATCAAAATTACACGTCGATTGCAATAGATAGATTGCAATCATGAGAATAAGCTATAAGAATTTCTACAACAAAACTTACCAAATAATAATTTCGGCAAATATTGAGCAATTTTTTGCTTGGCTCGTATGAAAAATTTTTGGAGTACGTGTGTATAAAAACTTAATATTAGATAACAGAAAATCTACTCCACAATAGAAAATTTTGTTGAAAACAGAAAAATTTAATGCATTACATAAAATATGTGGACAGAAAATTACACAGTCTTTCCTGTTCAAACGTGGCTGTAAATGTCGTAAGGCAAAATAACTCTTACGAAGTGTGTGAGATTTGAACCCACACTCCCTCGGTTTTCACAGCGTATTTTATACGCTCTTTATACAAATATCTTCTTTATACAAAAGATATTTAATACGCCTAGTATTATTATTATTATTATTATTATAAGATATACAAAATAATATACAATTGATAATATTATTATGATGGCATCATTTTGATATTTAATAGTTTTACTATTATAAAATATTATTAACAAACAAAAACAATTCTCAGAATCAAAATTGAAATATTCTAAAGGACTTAAAGTGCTTATTTTATAAACAGACTTATACTTTTATTTTTCAAAATCAAATAAATTTTTTTAAAAACAAAACATTGTAAGACTACGAACGCATAATAATATTATGTAGGATTATGTAATATTAATTTTTCTTTATGTTTAAAATAAAATCCATTTTGATTTAAAATGACACCAAAAAAAAGCAAAAATTTTAACTTTAAATGGAAAATTGGAAACCCAATTTAAAATTATTTAAAAAACAAGAATATAAAGTATTATTATATATTGTATCATCAATGACATTCGTACAATACTATCTCCCTCTATTGTTTTTTTTTTCTTTATCATAATATATATATGTAGTTAAATGAAGTATTATAATCGCGAAAAATTTTGGTCTTAAGATTTAATGTATTATTATAATATGTATACGTAAACCACTTTTGAAACTTGTGTGTTTATGTCTTCCTATGTTTACCAAATAAATCGTGAAAGTTTTCACTCACATTATTAAAAATTGGTAGGTAAGGTAAATTTCTGTTAAAAATTTAATTTTTCATAAACATTTGGACAGAACCTGAACTAGTTTCAGAATCAGCCATAAAAAGATATCCCCATATAAAAAGCGAGAAAAAATAATACCAATAAAATAAAAATATAATACATGGTATTTTAAAAACGATCGACTTAGGTATACCTTATTTACATGTTGTCAATTTATATTGTCAATCTTAGTTTGTCAACTTAAGTATTAACAACTGTCTGTGTCTAGGTTCAATTTAATCAAATGGAATATTCATCCAAATTGTTGACAATATAGAATTACAATATTATTGACAACATCACACTGACAATGTACTAGCAGCATTAAGTAAATAAAATTCAACGCACGTGTTACTCTTGTTTTTTTTTGAAATTCTTAAATGTTTAGAATGTTATTAATTTTAAGAATGTGAAAAAATCAAGGGTAAAACACTACAAATTAATTTTTATGTAAAACTAAAACATATATAACTAAGAAGTTGCTTTATTTCATATTATTACATTTTTTACTCTCTTATGTTTGTCCCACCATTAAAATGTCATCGATTAAACACGTTGTCTGCAATTAGTTCTAATACTCCACTTGTTTGAAAAATGGTTTACAAAATAATTTATTATATTTTAAAGTTACATTTATTTATATATATTTTTTTTTTTAATTTATTCCCCTGCCACATTAATGTGACAAGGAAATGAGACAGTCCTTCTTTTTCAGGCATGGCGGTAAATGTCGTAAGGAGGAATTAATATTACCCCGTATGTGGGATTCGAACCCACACAACCTCGGTTTCTATAACGTATTTCACACGATCTTATCCACCCAACCACCGAGGCGCCTATTATAATACATAATGTACGAGTATAATAAATAATAATGTGTTATATTATATGTAATAGGTAATACATAAATATTTTGAAAATGATTCTTGTTAAATTGATCTGGTAATAAAATGTCAAATCTGTCAAATCAATCATTACCATATGTTTAAATACAATAAATAAGTGTGTGCTCATCTCATTACAATATTCTCAACTCTTCTTGTATTTAGAATTTGCACTTTGTTTTTAAGAAATTAAATTATCTACATATAGAAGTATGAGCTTGCCTTTATTTTCATTGTTTTTTTTTTATTATTATTATTATTAAAAAGCAATAGTAGTTAAGCCACATACGGACTGGTATTGTTAAAAAGAACCACTTTGTCATAAATACATAAAAATAAAATACATTTTGTTTTTTTTTTTTTTTTGGTTATTTTTGTTGTAAGGATAATATATGAATGAATTTTGATATTCGTTTTGACATCAAGGACATTATTGTATTAAACGATAATGTATGAAAGAAAAAAAGGCATAAAAATATATAAATTTAAATTTTTTTGTTTTATTTTGTTTTTGTTGAAAAACACAATACTTATTTCTGTTCAAGATGTCGCGATTTCTTTTAAAAATATAAATATTATATTTTTTTTTTTTTACTCTTTTACCAAATGGGAAAAGCGAACACATTTATTTAAATAAAGACATTTCATAATGTATGGTTATTTTGAAATTTATTGGACAATTTTATTACTTAAAATACAATATAAAAAAATTATCCAAAAAAAAAAAAAAACAAAGTTTAAAAATAAATATTTTTAAAATATTTAAGGGCAATTTAAAATTTTTTGTTGTTTGATTTAATAAAAAGTTTTCAAAAATAAAAATTTGACAAGTAAATTTACAAATTTGATAAGAATGTTTTTATACTACTGTTCAGTGAATTTTTGCCGGACTTTTTTCTTAGAAAAATTCTAAATTTATTAAAAAAAAGTTAATAAAGTTTTAAATGGAATTTTTTGTTTAAGAAAAGCTAATTTACAGCTAAAATCTTTATTTAAAAAAGGTAATATAAAACTATTTTGATTTTTAACGGAAAGTCAAAAATAACTAATGTTTGCTATTATGTTCCTTAATTAATTTTAATCTCTTTATTTTTCCTTTTATACTCCGCGCAAGTTGCAGTTAAACTGTTTGTTCCACTATTCCTAATACGTGACGTTTAATGAGTAATCTTAGTTAATGACTGACCTTATACTATTAAAGAAACTTACGATTTTTTGCTGTCTTTTGTAAATTCCTACTTCGTTAAGATTTTTTTGTACATTCCTAGCTCCTTAAGATAGAAAACTAATTATAAAATATGTAGCTAAATTGTCATTATTGCTTTGTCTTCTTATATAGCTTTTAAAATATTTGAAGACAATTAACTTTATCCGTTACTGTTACACTTTTAAATATTTTATTTTTTAATTCGAATTATTTAATGAAAATTACATATTTAATAAGCTCAATGTGTTACTACGGGTTAGTTAACGAGTTTAAGTGCTATATTCATAGAAAAATTAATTTCTTGAAAATTTTACATTAAATTTTACATTAATAATGGAATATTACAAATATAAAAATAAATTCGTCGAAAAACTTACGGAGTAGTATAAACTGTCGATTCATGACTTCTCGGACATACACCAGTTACCTGAAAGTAAAATTGAAGAACTAGTTTTAATTTTGAACTCTAAGGGCTGATTTTATAAAATGGGAATGGTATCAACACAGTGCTTTGTCTATTCTATTTTGTTCTCTCTAAGATAGATTTAGCTAAATAGGTGCCATGAAAACTAACCAATCAAATAAGAAAACCGTTAACTTTTTGAAGTTTAATTTTCTATTCAAGACAATATTGTAATGTTTCGTTATTAAATTGTTCAAAATTTTTATTTTTTTTTTTAAGGATTTTTTTATTTACATTTTGATAAAAATAAGGTAGGAATTTAGATATCTCAGTTAAATTTGATATAAGTATTCTTGTTTATTATTGCTTTTTGAAAATGTATCTCGAGTTCAGAAAAAATAAAAACAAAAGAACATATACATATATTTTTTAAATAAAACATTTAAACAATATACCTGCAACAAAAGAACTTTTACAATAACCACCCCTTCTTTTACAACCCCTTTTTTATTTAAATAGAGGATTACTAATAATCAATTTAATGCCACAACTTTTTTTTTTTTTTTATTAAAATATAAATTCAAATATTTACACATGCTACAGTTTAAAAATAATTTTAATTGAAAAGAAAGATGAAATTAGGTATATAATTATTTTTTAGACTTGTGAAAGAAGAGACAAATTGAATTAATATAATAATAAATAATAGCTGATGATAAATCAATATTATAATGCATTATTTTCAAGGTATAATAATTGATTGCTGTTATAAATTCAAAACAGGAGCCTCGGTGGTCTAGTTGATAAAAGTGTATAAAATACGCTGAAAATACAGAGGGAGTGTGGGTTCGAATCCCACACATGTCGTCAAAATAATTCCCTCTTACGAGATTTACAGCCACACCTGAAAAGGAAAGGTTGTGTAATTACCTTGTCCCATTTATGTAGCAGAGGAATAAACTAAAAAAAATAATATAAACTAATTTTATAAGAAATCTAAAGCATTTTTAAAATTATTAAGATTTTCTTTTCTGAGATATTTCTTTTTACAATTAACCATTTTGACGAATTCACCATCTTAACAAACTTCTACTTTTTTTTTTTTTTAAATACATAATACAAATAAGGTAAATAATAGGTTTTCCAAAGTTTATCAATTTTTGTTTAAGGGAGAAATAAAATTTCTGAAAAGTATCCTTAATATTTTTAATGTATATGACCTTTATATGGATATATATATACTTAAGAATTTGAAATGTGTTTAAAAAAATTGAGTGTGGAATGTTAAAAGCATTTTGAAATTTTACCTATTCTGATATTTGAAAAATTTATTGATTGGCAAAAAAGTTCCCACCATATTTGAAGAAAAATCTATATAATTATATAAAATTCTAAGCACTTTTGTTTGCAAGGATATAACTTTTAAACCACTTGAGCGATTTACATAATATTAATACACAATATATTATTGTGTTCATGTCTGGAAAATTTATATCGAATATTCAAATCAGTAGTTAAAAAACAAACAAAAACAAGTTAATACAAACATGCGCTGCAAAACGATTTATTTGCTAAAGTATTTTCAATACAATTGCTGGATATTAGGAATGGAAAAATTGTTTTCCAAGAAAATACACAATTATTGACAAAATTGCCATCAAATTTCTGTTATATTTTTGATTCGAGAAATACATTACCATCAATAAATACATAAATATGTAACCATCAATAGCTCAGCGAACGAGCGGCTGGAGAATTAATTTTGTTTAAATCAACAGTTGTAGAAGAAGATCAAGTTATAAATTATCCCACTAAAATCTTATATTCACTCCATTTATCAGAATTTCCACCACATAATTTACGGCTGAAAATTGCATCATCAAATATTTTACTTCGTAAATGAACCAAAACTTTGCAATTGAACGAGATTAGTTATTAAAAAAAAGTATGAGAAATCGGATTTAAGCTACACTATTGAACGGAAAATTCATAAGTACTTTGGCTGGGTCAGCTAGTTACTTATATATTTTTATTTTCTTCTGCTTAAAAATATTTTAACTGCTCAAAAAAAAAAATATTATTTCTAATGCATAGATTTGCACTAAAGCTAAAATAAATTTAGTTACATACAACGTGTTCAGCTATTGAAGAACACGAATAAAAGAGAGAAAAGGAAAAAAAAAAACAAGCAAAAGAATTGTTGCTGATAATGAGATGCGGTTTATTCAGAATTTTTTTAAACATAGGCGAAAAATTTTGAATACCGTGATTTTCTTGTAAACTCGACAGTGGGCCATTTTATATACATTTGTATGAATTATATTATTATGCTAATTGTTCTATTACTTCTTTTTTGAATCAATTTTTGCATGAGAATTTTATTTAATTATACCTACATAAAATAAAATAAATAGAAAACATTAAAAAATTACAACAAAAATTATTACATAATTACTTTATAAAAAACTTCAAATAAAAGCCATTTAATTTGTATGAATTAATAATATTTTTTTTATAAAAAAATATCATCAAAAATAATAATAAATTTAAATATAAATAAAATTAAATATTCAATTATAAAAATTTTTATTTAATTGAATTACATTTTATAATTTTTATACTATAATTTATTATTTACGTGTATTTTTTGTAATATTTCCCAAGTGCCCAATAAATTTGTTTTTTAATGAAATAATATAAATTAATTTGTATAAATAAATTAAATGATTCCAATTGAATGTGATTTGTTACATAAATAAAATATGTATAATATTGCATCAACTTACTATAGAATGCATATTAAGAATATTAAAAATTTTAAAATAATTAAAAAAAAAACATAAAGAAAATAAAAAATTACATTTAATTTGATTCAGTTTAATTAGATAAAAGTTATAGAATAAAATTATTATGATCTTTAAATATGTAACTCCTATAAGTATGCAATTTACTTTTTTTTTTTTTTTTTTTTAGTTAGATTATTAGTTTATTTAAAGCAACCATTTTATTTGTAGTTTTATGTTATTTTTAAAAGATTTTAATTATTAATAAAAATTTAATGTATTGAAAAACAATACCCTTTCATACTCTCATTTCAATATTGGTTTAAGTGACAAAAACAAAACAAAATGACATATTAACCCAGGAAATGGTGATACAAATTCTGTACAGATTACAACAAATTTTAGTTGGAAATAAAATTAATGAAAAGGTAATTTTTCTTAACAAACTCACCCCCTATTTGCTCCAAACAATATATTATTATAAATAAAATAAATTACATTACTATAATAAAAACTAGTTATACGTTACTTAGTAGCCGATGGTAATATTAAAATATATAAAAAAATAATTAATATAGATAAGTGTGTAATTTTAAAATAAATTAACACAAAAAAATACTAGGTTTATTTTATTTCAAAAAATATTTTATATACAAAATAAATTTTATTATTATAACGAATAATAATATGAAGAATGAAAACATGGTAAAAAAAAAAATAACCGTCACATTTTATGTATAAAATAAAAAAAAAATGTTCAAAAAATAAAAAGAAATTAAGTCAGTTATTTAAACAAATTAAAATATTAAAAAAAGAATATAGGTAATAAAATCAAATTTTATTTTTTAAAATTTTAATTTATTCTTGTTTATCTAAATATTTAATATTCTATAATTTAAAATTTTTCTTTATTTTCTATACACCTAAAATATGACGTGTTATTTTAATTATTCAATCATAATATTTCAATTTCTATTTAATTATAACATAATATTAACAGTCATACCATTTAATATAGCAATCAATTAATATTATTGTTTAAGAAAATCTAATCCTATCACAATATTCTAATAGATTGCGGTTTTTGTTAGATTCATTTTTGCAATATTAACGTTCAATTGAATAACTTCCTAATTGTTATTAATACGATAATAAAATATAAAAAATAATTTATTATACCCGTATGAACTAAGTTCAAGGGTATAATAAATTTGCCACTACATTTGTGACACCTTAAAGGAGCCGAGCTATATATACTGTCAAAGATATGGATCGGCCGATTAAGCCATGTACGTCCGTCCGTCCGTCCGCAAGATAACTCAAAAAATAAAGGAGCTAGGAGGCTGATATTTTTTTTACATCACTTTTGCAAAATTGTTAGTTTTGCTATTTAACTCTAGCATTTTTGGCCGCCGGGTTCGAGTAGCTGCCATACAACTCCTTTCTTTAAATGCAAATAACCCAGTGTCTATCCAATCTAGTTATTTGAAATTTTGCGAATGATGATCAAGTTTTATGGCAACAACTTCTGCAAAATTTGGTTGTGGTGGTGCGACGGGTTCGGGTAGCTGCCATACAACTTCTCTTTTTAATAATGAAAGTAAGTCAGTGTCCGTCCGCACGATAACTCAAAAAATAAAGGAGCTAGAAGGCTGACATTTTGTATACGTCACTTTTGCAAAATTGTTATTTTTGCTATTTAACGCCAGCATTTTCGGCTGCCGGGTTCGAGTAGCTGCCATACAACTTCTTTCTTTAAATGGAAATAACCCAGTGTCTATCCAATCTAGGTATCTGAAATTTTGCGAATGAAGATCAAGTTTTATGGCAACAGTTTCTGCAAAATTTGGTTGTGGTGGTGCGACGGGTTTGAGTAGCTGCCATACAACTTCTCTTTTTAAATGAAAATAACTCAGTGTCCGTCCGCACGATAACTCAAAAAATAAAGGCTGATATTTTTTTTACGTCACTTTTGCAAAATTGTTAGTTTCGCTATTTAACTCCAGTATTTTCGACCGCCGGGTTCGAGTAGCTGCTAAAATTTGGTTGTGATGATTTGACAGGTTCGGGTAGTTGCCATACAACTTCTCTTTTTAAATGAAAATAACTCAGACTCTATTGAATCTAGCTATCTGAAATTTAGTGAAAAAGTGTCGAGTTGCATGCCAAAAACTTTTGTAAAATTTGATTTGTCTAAAGCAGCCGGTTTAGGCTTCTTGCATTTCTTGGAATTTAATGAAGGTAGGCGCAATAGATTCGGGTAGCTGTCATACAACACCACAATTTACATAAATATGTCTCTGTAATTCGGTACTAAAACATCTGAATGTTTTTAAAAGATGATCAAGTTTTATAGAAATAGGATATATTACGTTCATACGGGTATCCCAGAGTTGACACAGTCTACTCTACTGCACTCTTCCTCATTTTTCATTTAAATTCTTATAAGATAATCAAAATTACGTCAGTTCAAAATAAAATTACGATAATTCTTAAATATAATTAATATTTATAATAGTTCAATTCCTTATAACTATAATTTTATCTTATTTTTCAGAAAATTTCAATAATATATTTCTATATAATAAACTAATTGGTTATTATAAAGAATTTGTGTAGGTAATTATAACATAGATTATAAATTTTTTCGAAGAAATTTAATTAAATTTAATGCTTAGAAATATGTAGGTATGTTTTTTATTATTATAACATCATAATCCACGGAGAAACAAATCTTTCTGTTTACGTAGAAACAAAAGGAGTCTAACCAAATCTCAGTTTTATTAAATCCAATCTGCAAAATATCAAAAATTTCTCAAAAAGGATTTCATGTGATGCAGAATGAAATATGGCAAGGAAGAAAAAAACCGAAAATAAAAACTTACAGAAAAGAATCTTAATTTTAAAAATCTTAAGTATATAATATGGTCTCAAGTTATATGGCGGTTTTATACATTCAAAAATTAATGATTCCTTTCACTGTTTTAAATGCTTGGTTGTTTAAATATGTGTATATGAAAATATGTGAATTAAAAGTGACTTTAGAGTTGGTTATAATATTAAAGTTAAACCTTTCTTCCAAAGTATTATTTATTTATTTATATTAATATTACATACATAAATGTAATGCAATATTTTTGAACCATCGGCTGCTAAGGCCATTATAGGTTTTTATACTATTATTAAATTATATACTAATATTATTTATTTTGTTTATATTATATACTATATATTTACATTATATTTGGTCTGAGAGGGGTATGTAAAGAAAAAAACACTTACGACATGTGCAGGGATCGAATCCACACTCCTTCGGTTAATACGCCACACGCCTAACCACTAGGCTACCGAAGCCTCTTCCAAAGTATATGTATGTATGTAGAGTTAGATATGTGAGACTGTGAATTAGAAAATATTTTTCTCGGAATTTTTTTGTTTTTAAAATTTAGTTTTGGTATTTTCAATTTTGGATTTGTCAATTCTTTACTATTTTAATGTAGGTGTATAGAGAAGAATAAAGAAGATTTTATAAGAAGATTTTATACAAGGGCGTTTTTGAACAACAAGATTTTGAAAAAAAGATTTTTTTTTTAAACCAGATTAGATTTTTAGATTAGAAAACCAGATTTTTTTTTAAAACCAGATCTTTTTTAAAACCAGATTTTTTTTAAAACCAGATTTTAGAAAACCAGTAGTAGATCCAAAAAAAGGACATCTGGAAACAGTTAAAGAAAATAAGTATAAAATTTAATACAAATTTTAACTTAAACCCTTGTACAGCAAAATTTAGTAGCAATTAAAATAATAATTTAATACACTTATTTCAAAAATTAAAAAAAAACGATATTAGACAATCATAAAATAAATTTTTTGTCACTTAACTTCTTTTGTCATTTTACTTTACTTAACTTAATCAAGAATTTAAAGAAAATTTAAAAAAGTCAATTAACTGAAAGAAAATTTATTGTTAAAAACTGTATTAAAATGTTAAAAAAATATATAAAATGTTTTTAACGTTTTTTAAGACATCAATATTTGATAGATTTTTCTGTTTTGTTTCTTTTTTATATTAGCAGTGCATTGTATAAGCAAATGACGAGTAAAGATGTATTTTACAATCATATGACACATTAGTGAGATATTGATTGGATTATTGTTTAAGCGGTATAAGTAAAACTGCGATCATTTGATATAAATCTATTTGTTTCTCACTTGATTTAACATAATATAGAAAATCAACAAAATCCCAAGCAGTACCGATTAGTTATTTCTACTATATGAACATTTGTAAAAATGTTTTATTATGTTCAATTTTACTTCAAAATAAAATATATTAAAAAATTTTTTGACAGGCTTCCGAATTCACTTTCATAGTTTCACTTTTCCACTTTCATAAATTCACTTTCATTTTCATATAAGTTTTTTTGATCTATTTTGTGAAAATTTTTGCTATAATATTATGCTAACGATTTTAATTTGAATCACTCTTTCTGTTTTTTTATATACAATAAAAAAAAAAAAACAATTTTTCAATAACTTACAGATGCATTTGAATTCTTTTTCACTTTAAGAACTCATGATTTATTTAAATTTTTGTAATAATGGATTGAAATTAAAAAAAAACGAGGAAGAGTGCAGTAGAGTAGACTGTGTCAACTCTGGGATACCCGTATGAACGTAATATATCCTATTATAAAACTTGATCATCTTTTAAAAACATTCAGATGTTTTAGTACCGAACTACAGAGATATATTTATGTAAATTGTGAAGTTGTATGACAGCTACCCGAATCTATTGCACCTAGCTTCATTAAGTTCCAAGAAATGCAAGAAGCCTAAACCGGCTGCAATAGATCAATCAAATTTTACAAAAGTTTTTGGCATGCAACTCGACACTTTTTCACTAAATTTCAGATAGCTAAATTCAATAGACACTGAGTTATTTTCATTTAAAAAGAGAAGTTGTATGGCAACTACTCGAACCCGGCGGCCGAAAATGCTGGAGTTAAATAGCAAAACTAACAATTTTGCAAAAGTGACGTAAAACAAATATCAGCCTCTTAGCTCCTTTATTTTTTGAGTTATCGTGCGGACGGACACTGAGTTATTTTCATTTAAAAAGAGAAGTTGTACGGCAGCTACTCGAACCCGTCGCACCACCGCAACCAAATTTTGCAGAAGCTGTTGCCATAAAACTTGATCATCATTTGCAAAATTTCAGATACCTAGATTGGATAGACACTGGGTTATTTCGATTTAAAGAAAGAAGTTGTATGGCAGCTACTAGAACCCGGGGACAGAAAATGCTGGAGTTAAATAGCAAAACTAACAATTTTACAAAAGTAACGTAAAAAAATTTTCAGCCTCCTAGCTCCTCTATTTTTTGAGTTATAGTGCGGACGGACACTGAGTTCTTTTCATTTAAAAAGAGATTTTGTATGGCAGCTACCCGAACCCGTCACACCACCACAACCAAATTTTGCAGAAGTTGTTGCCATAAAACTTGATCATCATTCGCAAAATTTCAGATACCTAGATTGAACAGACACTGGGTTATTTCTATTTCAAGAAATACGTTGTATGGCAGCTACCCGAACCCGGGGACAGAAAATGCTGGAGTTAAATAACAAAACTAACAATTTTACAAAAGTGACGTAAAAAAATGTTCAGCCTCCTAGCTCCTCTATTTTTTGAGTTATCGTGCGGACGGACACTGAGTTCTTTTCATTTAAAAAGAAATTTTGTATGGCAGCTACCCGAACCCGTCGCACCAGCACAACCAAATTTTGCAGAAGTTGTTGCCATAAAACTTGATCATCATTTGCAAGATTTCAGACGCCTAGCTTTATTAACTTCCAAGAGGTGCAAGAAGCCTGAACCGGCTGCTCTAGGCCAACCAAATTTTACAAAAGTTGTTGGCATATAACTCGACACCTCTTTACTAAATTTCAGATTCCCAGCTTCAATAAACACTGAGTTATTCTCATTTAACCGGATAAGTTGTATGGCAGCTACCCGAACCCGTCGCACCACCACAACCAAATTTTGCTGCCATATAACTTGATCACCAGTTGCAAGATTTGAGACGCCTAGCTTTATTAACTTCCAGGAGGTGCAAGAAACCTGAACCGGATGCTCTAGACCAACGAAATTTTACAAAAGTTGTTGGCATGTAACTCGACACCTCTTTACTAAATTTCAGATTCCTAGCTTAAATAAACACTGAGTTATTCTCATTTAAACGGAGAAGTTGTATGGCAGCTACCCGAACCCGTCGCACCAACACAACCAAATTTTACAGAAGTTGTTGCCATAAAACTTGATCATCATTTGCAAAATTTCAAAACCCTAGCTTGAATAGATACTGAGTTATTTCTATATAAAGAAAGAAGTTGTATGGCAGCTACTCGAACCCGCCGACCGAAAATGTTGGATTTAAATAGCAAAACTAACAATTTTGCAAAAGTGACGTAAAAAAAATT
Organism: Poecilobothrus nobilitatus; assembly: GCA_947095535.1. Taxonomy (NCBI): domain Eukaryota; kingdom Metazoa; phylum Arthropoda; class Insecta; order Diptera; family Dolichopodidae; genus Poecilobothrus; species Poecilobothrus nobilitatus. The sequence continues at coordinate 233,319,730 of OX352773.1, forward strand.
TCAGCCTCCTAGCTCCTTTATTTTTTGAGTTATCGTGCGGACGGACGGACGGACGGACGGACGGACGGACGTACATGGCTTAATCGACTCAGAATTCGATTCTGAGCCGATCCATACATTTGACACTATATCTAGCTCGGCTCCTTTAAGGTGTCACAAACGTAATGGCAAATTTATTATACCCTTGAACATAGTTCATACGGGTATAAAAATCTTACAGAAAAATTTGACAGAAGCATCTGCACTTTAATGAAAAAGAATATTTTTCGAACAGAAATAAATGAGAAGCTATTTATTTTAAATTTTGTATTTTGAATTTGAAGGAATTTAAATGCAAATTTTTCGATTTGACAAAATTAAAGGATTTTTTTTTTTAATTTTCTAAAAAAAATCAGAATTTGTATCCAGTTAAAATTATTTGATTTTTTTACATATAAACTAGAAAATCCCCTGTGCAATTGCACAATTTCTATAGATTCAAAAACATTTACGTTATCATACTGACTCCCTTAATAAACTACCTAAAAATTTCATTTTCACATCAGCACCATTAAAAAAATGTTGAAATCACTTACTTACTTGTAATAGAAAAAAACATAAAACAAATCTAAACACATAAAATTTAAAATGATAGGTACAGTTTATTAATTTTTTCTCGCCGTTTTCTCGTGGCGGTAATTTTTGACAGTTTTTTTATCATTGAGAATAATTGAGCAAAAAATCAAAATTCCAACCTAAATAAACAAAACTACTTTAAAGTCTGTTGCGAAGTTTTTACCAGCTTTTATAATAGTGAAAACAAAATCAAGAATAAAATCGGCCTATTATTTTTTTCTTATAAATATAAGGCTTATTATAAACTTTGCTCTTTTCACTTTCAGGTCTTTTATTTTTATTAAGAGTATTTTTATTTTTTTCAAAACAAAAAGTTATTTGAAAACTGCCAACAATTTACCGCTGCGACCAGTTCATAATGGATGTGGCGGTCAAATTTAAAAATTAAAAATTAGTTTTAAATTTTGTGTTGAAAGTACTTTTTAAAAAGTAAAAGTTTGTGTCTCTGATAAGACTTTTAGTCGAAGATTTGTGTCTCTGATAATAAAATTTTAAATTATTAAATAAATATACAGAAATATTATCATTGCCAGTTTAGTTTACATTTAGTGTGAGTGGTTTATTAATTATAGAAATAAAATATTTTTTTTTTACATGTTGGGAAGGTCTCGCCAACATCTTGTGTGCATTGGTATTCTGATATTATCATTATATTGTGTATATTATCAGAAATTCAATCATTAATTTCAGGTATTATATCTGATCTGATTAATAAATCTTATTTTTTTCCATGGCTAACAATATTATTAATGGTCTAATAATAAATTAGTACAAAATTATGAATCTTTTGTGAGAGAAGGCTTCTAAAATGATATTTTCTATGTTATTTTTTTCTTTTTTTTTTAAGAAAAATCTCCGTTTCTATAATATTTAGTAAGTTTCTGACTTCTGTTATGAAATATAATTATTTAAGTCTGCCGAATTTTATATTAATAAAAAAATTTCGAATATTTTATGTTATACCAGTTCTACCGAAAATTTAGCTTAAAAATCTAAATTTCAACCTAAATAAACAAAACTATTTTAAAGTATGTTACGAACTTTTACCAACTTTCATACTAATGAAAACAAAATCAAGAATAAAATCGGCCTATTATTTTTTTCTTATAAATATGAGGCTTACTATAAACTCCCTTTCTCTGCTCTTTTCACTTTCAGGCGTTTTAATTTTATTAAGTTCATAATGAATGTGGCAGTCAAATTTAAAAATTTCAAATTTGCTGAATTTATTTTTATTGAAAATGTGTGTTTTTTTAAGTATGTACTTTTCCTTTTTTGGCTGTACTCACTTTTAATGAACGGTTTGTGTCTCTTGATAATACTTTGAGTCAAAGATTTGTGTCTCTGGTAATAAAATTTTAACTTATTAAATAAATATACAGAAATATCATCATTGCCAGTTTAGTTTACATTCAGTGTGAGTGTTTTATTATAGATATAAAATATATTTTTTTACATGTTGGCAAGGTCTCGCCAACATATTGTGTATTATATTATAGATATAGATTATTGATCTCACATGATAAGAACTAAATAATTAGATATAGGTAATAAATAGATAGTTAAATACAGTTCATTGTGGCAGCAATTAATTTTATATCCTCGCATATCTTAGTACTTAATTAAGATGAACATTAAGATTTAAGATGGACTTAATTAAGATCGAAATTTTGAAAAATATGATTAAATTGTTATTAAAAATTATATTCTATGAATTTTTTTTTATTTCCACTAATAAAAACAGATTCTTTTTGTTTCGGTATCCTAGAGTTAGAACTGTCTGTAGAAAAATAAGGAAAATTTTTCTGTATAATAAATTAAGTTTTCGCCTTTAAAATTGTGAATTGGTAAAATACCGCTTGCTTTTTTTTATGAATTAATCCCTGGTACATAGTAAAAAAAAACTTAAAATATTACTTTGTATTACTTCTGATAACAGCTGTTATTATCCTATAAAAAAATATATTTTTTTTTAAACAAAAACAAACAATTCATAAAATTAATAATCGTTATTCGAATATATTATAGTATTATTATTCATATTGTGACTGAAAAAAATAAAAAACCAAATTTTCAACGTCAATATTAAAGTCGATTAATCAAAAAATTTGACAACAATATTAGGTCAAATTGTTTTTTTTTTTTTTGTGTTTTATTGAATTTTAATATTAGGTTTTTTGTTGTACCTATCCGCTTCGTTAACAATAGCAGCTCATCCTGTCTTATATCATTTTGTCATTACTTGTCATCTATTCAAATTTTTCGAAAATATTCTCTAAAGTGTCAAAATTAATTTTTATTAATATACATTTATTTAGTGGTAAATTTAATATTTTGAATTTATTTGTTTTGCTTTTGTTTTTTTTTTTTGTTGTTTTATTTTATTTTATTTTTATTTTTTTTTTGAATGGATGATCTTTTTAAAAATGTTATAATAATATAGAAATTATATCCTCTGAAAAAAACTTTAGCTTCAAATGGTTTCTATAGTCGAAAATAACAGAGCAGAAAATGATTTGCGAAAAAAAAACGAATTATTATTAAAAAAAAAATTTTAGGTAATTTATGGTTTTTTTTGAGTACACACTTTTTGTACAGGATAAAATAATTTTTTAAAAATAATAAAATGAAAAATCATCAAAGTAAAATAATATTTTTATAATAACCTAAAATGTACGTTCAATAGATAATAATTATCATCAAGTCAACATGAAGTGAAAATTTCTAAAAGGAGCCAATATAAAATTATGAATAAATTTTGATTTTTACTTTGAAAAAATATACATATATATTAAATTATATTTTTATTTTTTTGTTTTTGGCTGTCAAATTTTTAATATAATGTATATTATTTTAAAAATTTAATTGAGGTAAATTTTATAAATGTTTTATATTAGAAAAAATAATTAATCGTTTTAATAATGAATTTAGGAAAAACTGTTATAATGTTTGTTTCTTATAAAAAAAATAATTAATTTGTAATTAAAAAAAAACATTTTTTTTCTTAAGTAAAGCTGGGAGCTGCTCCTCCTTGCACTTTTTTGTTGATATGTAAAGACAACCAATTTATTTTAAAATTATAGAAAACCGTTTTCGGTTCCCAGATTTAACTCAATAAATTAAGGAATATTTGAATTACTATATAAGGAATCTATACTATATATAAGGAATATTTTAATAATAATTTTTTGATATACCTATCTTGAACAAGGCAATGTAATTTAAAAAAAATTCGTCAAATTATGCCAGCACAACTTTAAGCTATATTCATAAAATACAGAAATAAAGCCGGTATGTTAACAATAAAAACTACGTTACAAAAATAACAACAGTATATACAAAAAATATACTAAAGTCACTTTGAGTAATTGACAACATCTGAGTGTCAATATAAAACCATACTAAAGTGATATTAGTAATTGTCTACCAATTAAGTGTTACTAAACTGTTCCTCAGTTTACATAAATTTAAAGTAAATTTACTATCTGAAACTGCAAAAGAAATAATTATTAGCGTTGACAGCTGTACGTATCATTCTCGCAATTGGTTTAAACATGCCATAATCAGTGGAGTAGAAAGGAACAATGAAAAATTCCCTAGATCTCAACCGTGTCTATTATTTCGATAAACTAACTGTTCAGACAACCATTTTGCCGCAAATAATCTGGTGAACAAAAATAATGTCAATAATTTTAAATTTAATTTTTTCTTATTTTTATTTTTATGTAAAAACAGTATTTATGTTTTGTTGTTACTTGTTAGCTCATCCAAAATTTGACAGGAAACTAAATTTTTAAAACAATATAATAAGAATTAAGATTTAGAAACTGATCTTTGAACTACATCCGATTGCCTATTTAGCTCAGTTTTGTAGAAATTTTACAGAACATTATTTTCTTGAGACAAATTCAGTAGGTTGCACTTTAATCTATAACTATTTGATATGAGAAACTCCTTGATTTTCAGATTTCAAAATAAAAGTAATAGTTAAATGCCTAAAATATTTTAAGTTTCATAAAAATTAACAAAAAATAAAATTTAAGCTCAAAATGCATTATTTAAGTTAATTTGTTGATAAAGAATAATAATATAATATTTTTTTCTATTTGTCATGTATTTATAAATAGCTATGTATTATAGAATGAAACAAATTAATATCTTATAATTTGTTGTCCGAAAAGGGATACAATTTTATGAAGTAAAATAAAAAGTTTTTATTCAGTTATTTTTCTTTTCCAACTTTATAATTAAGTCCACAGAGTAAAACCTTTACAAATAATTTACTTTTAACACCACAGTAACTTTAAGATTAAATCAAGCCAAGGCAAAACAAAGAAAAATATTATAATAGGTACTTTTTTCTTTTGTTACTTGTCTTGTCAAACTTGACCTATTTAAAGAATTTATCCTTATGGAATTTTTCTTTGCTTTAGGAATGGTTTCATTTAAAATATACAGTTTTTGAGTTAAAAATGTCATAATAAGAATTGAATAATGATTCATAATTTTATTATACCCTACACATTAAGTATAGGGTATATTAACTTTGGTATGGTGTTTGTAACCACCAAAAGGAAGCGAGTTAGTATAGACATGTATATATATTCTGAATCAGGATCACCGCCTGAGTCGATTTAGCGATGTCCGTCCGCTAAATCGTCAAAAAATAATGATGCTATCTTGATGAAATTTATACTGTAGGTTAGCAATGACTAAGGTAAGGCGGGGCTTGTAAATGGGCGAAATCAGACCATGCGTTCGAGTACCTTCCATACAACTCCCAAAACCTAATACGCATATTTTCGAAATTAATAAAGATAGAAACTTAAAATTTTGTACGAGGGTGTGTTTTTCTGAATCCCTGATATCCCCAAAATTTGAGATGAATTTGAGTGGTTGTTCGGGTACCTCCCATACAAATCCCAAAACAGAACAAGCATATATTCGAAATTAATAAAGATAGAAACTTGAAATTTGGTACTAGGGTGTTGTTTCCTGAATCCCTGATTTGTCCAAAATTTGAGATGAATTGGAGGAGCTGTTTGGTTACCTCCCATACAACTCCCAAAATCGAACATGCATATCTTCGAAATTAATAAAGATAGGAATTTCAAATTTGATACGAGGGTGCTGTTTCCTAAATCCCTGATTTGCCTAAAATTTGAGATGAATTGGAGTGGTTGTTCGGGTACCTCCTATACAACTCCCAAAACCGAACAAGCATATCTTCGAAATTAATAAAGATAGAAACCTCAAGTTTGGTACTAGGGTGTTGTTTCCTGAATCACTGATTTGTCCAAAATTTAAGATGAATTAGAATGATTGTTCGGGTATCTGCCACACAACTCCTAAGACCAAACAAGCATATCTTCGAAATTAATAAATATATAAACTTGAAATTTGATATAAAAATGTTCTACCCTGTTGATGTCTCTAAAATTTGGGATGAATTGGGGTGGTGGTCCGCGTGCCTTCACACACTTCCCAAGACCTAACAAGCATATTTTCGAATTTAATAAAGATAGAAATCTGAAATTTTGTAAAAAGTTTGTAAAAGCATTTATTTTTTTAGCTTAGTTATATTAAATACCTAACTAAAATAACTTATGGATTTTTAATTTAATTTGAATTTTTTAGGTGTAGGGTATAAATAAGTCGGTTGCATCGACTTACTGTTACTTTTACTTGTTTTGAAAATAGTATTGAATTGTTTTAATTCTATAAAGGCTAGAAACAAAGTAACCCATTAACTATAATGTGGATATTAATGCAAATATAATTTTTATTTCCAGCTAAAATTAACTTCAGTAGTTTTAAATGAAACAGTAAGAAAATCAAATTTTTGAAATGGACACATATTTTCAAATAGATAATATAAAATTTTTTTAACTTCAATTTTTTTTTTTGTATTAGCATTTTTCTTAGAATTTATTTTAAAGGAAAAATTATGAAAATTCAATATATTTGTCTTTAAAATTAAAAAAAATAAATTAATTAAAAAAAAAAAAACCTATAATATAACGACTAATTTTTTTTTTTATATATTTTTTCATTGAATTTCTTTATTAAAACAATTTCTTCATATTTCGACATTTATCCGAAATTAATTGAGTTTTCTGTGCTTATACTGTTATATGGGCTACATTAAATTTTTTCAAAATAACAGCAACTGTATAGGTAATTTAATTCGCATGCATATAATATGTATATCTACATTTAATTATTATTTTTTTTGTTTTTCAAACTCGAGCTACAATCTTTGTATATGTATACAATAATATTGATTCTTAATTTTTGCATCTTAAATTCAATTTAATTCATTAAATTTTCATATTATTGGCTTTTTGAAGCCCTTACTTTTTAAAGTACCTACCTGGTAATAATTATTCTTAAATATGAACAAAGATTTCAAGTTTTAAACTTATAAGACGTGGCTGTAAATGTCATAAGGGGGAATAACTCTTACGACGTGTGTGAGATTCGAACCCACCCTCCCTCGGTGCTTACAGCGTATTTTATACGCTCTTATCCACTAGACCACCGAGGCCCCTATGTTATTTTTAATTAAAACGCTTATTTGAAAATATATGTTTGCCGACTTTTCAGTTCAATATTTTTTTGGACTTAGGCTTCGTAGGAAAATCTGTATGTGTCCAAATGTACAGTTTTATTTTATAGATAAGAATACTGAAAGTAATCTTTGGAAATGGAGTTTATAAAACTTAGAATTAAATTTTGAAGAAGATGTTAACATTCTTCTTAAACTTTACTGCATCGTACAAATATTAGTTACCAACTTTACGTAACACATGTGATGACTAAATTATATACCCAAGCGACAAAATTCGGTCGCAGTTACCACATATAATAAACACGTTATGTTCACATAGTAACAAATTTAGTCGCAGTGTATACGTGGCGACAATGTTGCGACCAAAGTGGGGACAAATTTTGTATCAAAAGGAAACCCTTTATTATGTCATATTAATTCTAATTGTTACGTCAACTGTCAATACAATTCGTGCATAATGTTACGAAAAAATGTGCTAACAGTTTAGAAGCAATGTTTGGAAACAAAAATATTTGCTGCAGAAAATTACAAAAAAATTGTTTCTATAAATTACATAATTATGAAATAAATTTGTCACAAAGTTTCTAAAAATATAATAATATGTAACATAAATAAAAATTTTGTATCATTTTGTTTTGATAGGTATAATGTTTTATTATCCAAACAAATATGTATATCATAATATTTAATCTGTAAATGACAGACATTTAAGCTCAAGACCTTTTACCCAATGATTTACCAACCAACTTTCATTTTTTTCTTTTTAAATGATAAATATTCAGTACAGCCATCTTAAAAGGTTAATATTTTTCCAAAATTTTCTGATTTTCATTAATAATTTTCCATTTTTCTAAAAAACCCATGTAAAGTATATACATATGTATCATATAGTATGTATAATCTCTTGCAAGTTCGATTCAGTTCTGTTTTTTTTTTTTTTGGTTTTTTTTTTTATATTTTAAACGAAATAAATTCTTACATATCATAATATCATCATAATATTTAATCCGTATTAATAGATATTTAAACCCCTTTTACTCAATGATTTACCATCTTAGGCTTCTTTATAATATATATATAATAGGTATATATTGAGTTTCCAATACTCAATAAATCAAGGGCAACTTCTAAAAGATAATAATAACAGTTTTTTTTACAAAAAATATCATTTGTAAAGAAATTTTAAATCATAAAGGCTTTAATTATTGAAAATTGTATTTTTACATTTTAAATAAAATCATAAAGAAACTATACTGTATATACTGTATTGTAATTGCTAATTAAAACACCTCGAATTTCGAGGGGCGGGCGAATACTAGTTTCTTTTTATTTTTTTAAATTGAAAATTTATAAACTAATCAAAATTTGTCATAAAAGGAACCAAAGTACTTCGTAATAATTAACGCGTCATGCGTTGAATTAATAAAATACAAAAATTTTTAAAAAACGAGGAAGAATACAGTTGCCTTTGTCAACTCTTAGATATCCGTACGAACCGTTAGTATGTTCACAGCCTGTCACTCTGCTTACAATATTATTATACCCGTACAATAGGATCGGGTATAATAAAATCACTCCTCCGTTTGTAACACCTCGAAATAAGCGAGCTAGATATACCTCCAAAGGTATGGATCGGATCAGAAAAAAATTCTAAGACTTTTGAGCCATGTCCGTCCGTCCGTCCGTCAGCACGCTAACTCAAAAACTAAGAAAGCTAGAATCTTGAAATTTACACAAAATATTTTGGAAGTAATTTGTAGGTTCCCTATTTTTTTTGGTTGAGTTTGGACCAAACCTTAGGGTAGCTCTCGAACACCTAACTTTTAGATCCCCACATTTTTTTTGCAATAGAGCTTTGAAATTTTAACTACTGATAGACCTCACAAAAATATTAATTTTATTTTTAATAACTTTTTTTTGTAGCCCCACCCGTTACGGAGCTACAGCTCCCCAAAGGTTCAAAAAAGCTCTATATTTAAATTGTTATAGCACAAGTTGTATAAGGTATAGCTCCATTTTGAAAACGTCAAACGATTACTACTTTTATTAGCTTTAAAAGTATATATACAATAAATATATATTTGTGGCATACGGTGTCTTAATTTACCGTTATGCGAAACTAAAATTTTGCAAAATCCTTTAACCCTTCTATCTTCTAAACGGTTTAAGCTGGAAATTTGAAATTTTGACAGAAGTTAGATCTTTGAAAATAAGTATGAGTCATTTCAGAAATTTTTTTTGTATCACCCCCTGTTTAGGAGCTGTAAGGAGTCAAAAACTGAAAATTTCCTATTTTTAAACACCAGTAACTTGAACACCTGTTAAAATTTTTTTGAAGTAATACACAAAAATTAAAGCTACAACATTATACTTTTATTTCTGTTAACAACTTTTTTTAATAATACTAGAAAATCCCCTGTGCAATTGCACAATTTCTATAGATTCAAAAACATTTCCGTTATCATACTGACTCCCTTAATAAACTACCTAAAAATTTCATTTTTACATCAGCACTATTAAAAAAACGTTGGAATCACTAACTTACTTGATGTAATAGAAAAAAACATAAAACCAATAAAACAAATCTAAACACATAAAATTAAAAATGTTAGGTAGCAGTTTATTAATTTTTTCTCGCCGTTTTTTCGTGGCGGTAATTTTTGACAGTTTTTTAATCATTGAGAAAAAATGGTCCAAGCTAAAAACACATTCAGGGTAAAAGTTCGTGCCGATATCTCAAAAACTGTTTGAAACACATGTATAAAGTGCACAATAAAAACCGGCGAAAAATCAACCAACACCAACACGCTACGACATTTTTTTTTTTGTTACATTTAAAACAATACCAATAATCGAAATAATTTTAATATTTGTTAAAATTTTACTCTCTATTTTTCTTTAGTTTTAAAAAAAATTTTTATGTCGATGAAAAATAGTTGTTTTCGCCACGAAATTACTTTAATTGACAAAACTACTTTCAAGTCTTTTGCGTTTATTTTTTTTTGCTTGAAAAAAATTTGCTGAATTTATTTTATTTAAATGTACTTTAGAAGAGGTCTTTGCTATATTTAATAAAAGATTCATGTCTCTGATAATGAAATTTCCTAAATTTTCGGGGGCTTTTTTTTGTGACGGTCGTTTTCGACAGCTTTTTAATTTAATGGTCTAATAATAAATTAGTACAAAATTATGAATCTATTGTGAGAGAAGGCTTCTAAAATGATATTTTCTATGTTAGTTTTTTTTTTTTTAAGAAAAATATCCATTTTTATAATATTTGGTAAGTTCCAGACTTCTGTTATGAAATATGATTATTTAAGTCTGCCGAATTTTATATTAATAAAAAAATTTCGAATATTTTATGTTATACCAGTTATACCGAAAATTTAGTTTAAAAATCTAAATTTCAACCTAAATAAACAAAAGTACTTTAAAGTCTGTTACGAAGCTTTTACCAGCTTTTATACTAATGAAAATAAAATCAAGAATAAAATCGGCCTATTATTTTTCTTACAAATATGAGGCTTACTATAAACTTTGCTCTTTTCAGCTTCAAGCGTTTTAATTTTATTAAGAGTACCTATTTTTTTTTTTTTTTTCCAAAACAAAGATTGGAAACGTCAACAGAAGATTATTAATTTATTTTTAATTTACCGCTGCGACCAGTTCATAATGGTGGTGGCGGTCAAATTTAAAAATTAAAAATTTCCTGAATTTATTTTTATTGAAAATGTGTTTTTTATAAAGGAAATGTATGTACTTTTCCTTTTTTGACTGTACTCACTTTTAATGAACGGTTTGTGTCTCTGATAATACTTCTAGTGGAAAATTTGGTCTCTGGTAATAATATTTACTAAATTTATTTATATTTTTAATGAACGGTTTGTGTCTCTTGGTAATACTTTGAGTTAAAGATTCGTGTCTCTGATAATAAAATTTTAAATTATTAAATATACAGAAATATCATCTTTGCCAGTTTACTTTACATTCAGCGTGAGTGTTTTATTATAGATATAAAATATTTTTTTTTACATGTTGGCAAGGTCTCGCCAACATCTTGTGTATTATATTATAGATGATAGGGTTACTTTATAATTGACGAAAGTGTTACTTGATTTTTTCAAATTGTCTAACAAATTTCTTTAACGAATTTTTTCCATTTTGTTTTACTCGATAATTTGAAATTGTTGAGGATATAATGCGTAGTACAAAAAAATGTAATTAAATAAACAACATAACGGTTGCTTGAACAATTTTTATTTATATGATATTGATATATATATATACTTATATAATATCATGTTTATTTACATATCGTATATGTCACTAGTGAATGAATGATAAGAGTATAGATGTATATTATATAGCGCCGTATTTACATACATATATGTATTTTATTGTACTTATAAGAAATTATTCTGTCAATGGAATAATTAAATATAATATAATATAATATTTAAAATTATATTTACTATTTTGTACTAAGTAAATTTAATATACATTTACCGCTTAGTATTAAATGGTACTATAGAATATTTGAAAAAGTTTTGGATTGATAATCGTTATGTGGAGGGTTAGAATTTGCTTTAGAAGAATGTAGAAGAAACATATAGTTTGAATATATGTACAACCCATAATTCTAGAAATTATAAAATCCACCCAAATTATTTTAAAATACTAAAATATTAAAAAAATAATATTGTAAGCAAAGTGACAGGCTGTGAACATACTAACGGTTCGTACGGGTATCTAAGAGTTGACAAAGTCAACTGTATTCTTCCTCGTTTTTATATTATATCACTACGCATTACGTACAGAAGAATTTCAATTTGATAGTAGATATTATTTATTTTATTTATACGAGTATTCTTTAATACAACTCATATTAATTAAAGTTGTATTGAATTATTGATGATGTAGTCGTATTCTTTAATTAACTAATGCAATACAACAACAATACAACTACGAACGGGTTATTTTATGCTTTGTAGCATGTATAGATATAAATAAACTATAAAACATACACGTATAAATAAACTTCAAAAAAATATTAGCATTTTGTTATTTGTACGTAGGGAAAAATAATTCTTCCAATTTTTTTTTGCATTTCTACTTACATTTTTGACCGTATATTGGTTTTAATAATTTGGTGGTCGTTCGACCTTATAACGCTAAAAGTTTATGCTTTTATGGTGTATACGGCAAAATAACCACTAAATATCTCGAATACTAACATACCTAGAGATGTGAGGAATACATGAAATGAAAGAGCTACATTCACTTGCGTGATTCTTAAGTAATTTTTTTTGTATTTGCCATATACGTCAGTATAACTTTGAGACGACAACATGCAACAATCGGGAAAGAAATGTTGCAATCAATATACATACTTTTGGTGCTATATAAATAATTCCAAGTAATATATAATTGTGTACACATATTATTATGTGGAAATTAAAATTTCAACAGAATTTCAAATTATTTAATATTTTTGATACATACATACATACATATATTAAATTTTAAATTAAATAAATTAAGTTTGTAATTAATATTTTAATATATTTATTTCACGTTTTAAATTTGCAGAATTAATTTACCTTTTTTTTTTCGTAATAGCTAATTTCCAAATTTATTTTGATTGATCTTTCAATTCAGTTAATTTACTTATTTTTTTTTTTGTTTATCAAGAAAATTGTTAACTTTTATTTTATGGAATTTTAATATAATTTCTGTTCCTGGTATTTGACAACTGAATGATTCGTATCAAATGAACGAATGATTACAGTAAATTATTACAGTATCATACGGATTAATTTCTTCTTTCAAATGCTTTGATTATTATTTTTGTTGTTTATTTTTATGAAAAACAAAAATGTTTGTTGCTGACATGTAAAGTTGATTTAGGTTAAAATTATTGGGATCCTACAGTTCTTGAACTGTTATTTGTTTTAACTTATAATAATTATAAATTTTCAAACAAAAACAAAGAAGGTACAATGTAAACCAACAGTTTTAAAAGTGCACATTTCCAAAAGACATTACAAACTGTTTAGTATTGTGATTTGCACAAAAATTTGAAAATTTCATTTAATAAGAAAAAAATGTGAAAATAGGATTCTTCCGGAACTTTGAGGGGCTGTAAGTCCAGAATCGTATCTAACTAAGAAAAACCGTTAGCACATATAAAAATATGTTACCAGAACTTTAATTTTCATGTCTTGCCTAAGTTACAGGCGTTTGAAAATAACAAATTCGAGCCCTAATAGCTCATAAACAGGGGGTGGTCAAAAAAATATTTCTGAGCAAACTAATACTAACTAATACTATTTCTAAAATTTATTTCTGCCCTCAAAATTTCAAATCCCTATCTAAAAGCGTTCCGGTGTTATGAGAGTAGAAAAATCATGCAAAATTTGGTTTTCACATAACGGTAATTTAACTAAATTTAAAAAAAAATTGTTTAATTTTGATATTAATTTTACAAAGACAAAAATGAATGGCGTTTTCATATTGAAAACATCTTAAGCAGAACATGACATATACGCATTTAAAAATAGGACTTTTTCAAAATTTGAGGGGCTGTAGCTCCGTAATTGATGCGCCTACGATTATATCAAAAGTTGTTCTACAACATTAATTTTTTTATGAGGTTAATATGTTTTTTCTCTATCTTTAACGGTGTAGAAGTTTTGTAAAAAGACGGGCGGACGGACGAACATACTGAAACTAATAAGCACATTTTTTCAAAATTTTTTTGAAAATGTGCTAAAAACAAACTAATAATAACATAACATAATGTTAAATTAATATTCAATGAATGATTTTAAACAATAAATGGTATTATTTTTATAATAAAAGCAGATTAAACATAAAATCGATTAAATAGAATAAAAATAAAAAAAAAAATTTAAATTAATTTTGTTAAAAAAGGAATTTTGTATTATAATAAATTTTAAGTAGATATGTTTTAAAAATGATTTTCTAGAAAAAAAAGCATTATAACATTTTATAATGTTAATGACAATTATTGTTTAGTTAATATACAGTTAGATATAATACGCATTGTCAGTTGTCACGAATTGACAAAATCATTGTAAACAAATTTTAAAATTCTAATAAATTGACCTTGAATTAAAATTATTGTATTATAAACTTATTCATTTTAAAGTGTTTTCAAGCATAAAATTGAATCCATTTCCAGAAAATGTTGCTATGATATTAATAAGTTTATAATATTGAAAGAGTTTTTCTACACTATAGTTATAAACTGAAATTTTACGTGTTTTTATTAAAATTTAAAGGATATATATTTTCAAATGAAAATTTTTTCTGTCACATCCTTTTATAAACAAAATATAATTTTATATTTTTCCATTTTAAATAAAAGAAAAATTATAATTTTTTATTATAATAGATAATAGTATAAAGTTTCTTTTTTACTAAAAAACTTAAAATTTTTTTTTATTTTGATGTGCATTTGATTCATAAAAGATAATATTTATCTGCATTGCAGATTAATGAAACTTTCATATTATTTTATTAATACTTAAATATTATAAAGAAATTTATACAATTTTTTTTAAAATTAATTCATACTATACTTATTGGTAAAATATATAATATACTCTTAGTTTAATTTCTTTCAGTTGTTAAAATTGCAGGTAAATCATTTTTGTGAATGTGCAACTCAAATTCGATAATTCGATATTCGATAATCCATTTCACTATTTCAATTTTAAAACATATAACATGATTCTATGTAATAGATATAGGTATATATTTTTTTGTTCACATAACATTATACTAGATTTAAATACTAGACTTTTTTCAAATAAGGGAATGCAACTTTGTAATCAATTGGGCTACATAAAAAAGTTATTCCACGACATTTAATTTTTTTATGAACCTTTTCATGGTTGTTTTTAACTTTAACGATGCTGATTTTCATTGCGTCAGCTTTAGTAATGTAGAGGTTTTGTAAGCAGACAGATAGACGGAAGGTCGGACAAAGTGAAATTAATAAGCAAATTATTAAAATATTTTTAAAAAATGTGCTAAAAATACCCAAAACTGTATTGTATAAGTAATTTCAATTGCGTCTCTTTTGTATGGCAATGCATTCTTTAAGCAATATAATGTTGCCTATTAAAAAACAAATACTAAACAAAATAATAATAATTGGTGTCTTAACAAAAACAAAATAATAACAAAATAATAATAATTATAAGAAATTATTCTATGAATGGAAATATTTTTAAAGAAATATTGCAATGTATGGCGATATACTTATAACAATATAAATATACTACGTGCGCATTAAAATTATATTTACTATTTTGTAATTTAATATACATTTACCGCTTAGTATTAAATGGTACTATAGAGTATTTGGAAAAGTTTTGGATTGATAATCGTTATGTGGAACGTTAGAATCTGCTTTTGAAGAATGTATAAACATATAGTTTGAATATATGTACAACCCATAGTTCTAGATATTTTAAAATTATTTTAAAATATTAAAAAATAATATTGTAAGCAGAGTGACAGGCTGTGAACATACTATCGGTTCGTACGGGTATCTAAAAGTTGACAAAGGCAATTGTATTCTTTCTCGTTTTGTAACTAATAATAAAATCTCTCTTGATTATTTTTCTTACATATACATATTTCAAAAGCTATTAAGGATTCGAATTGGATATACGGTCAGTTTATTACAATTAGTTTTATTAAAGGAAATAAAATTTTATTAAATATGAGATAGGTACATTTATTTTTCCCGAAAATATACCGCAGAACAATAAAAAGGAAATATTATTATTGATTACAAAATACACGTTATATGTTTTTTCCAGAATATGTATACCAACCGAAAAATTGCTGTAAGCTATAATGGGTATAAATCAAACTTCAAAAACCTGGTAAACGGGTTACCACAAGGATCACCTTTTTCCGTGCAACTTTTCAACGTGTACATAACAGAACTGAGCGAAACCCTGGCTAAAATTAAAGATATCAAGCATCTTATATATGCAGACAATATATTAATAACTACAACAGGACACAAAGTGAACAGAGAGTGTGTTCTCCAAACAGCTCTAAACACAATGGAAAACTGGGCTTCAACCACGGGGGCTTATTTCTCACCGAACAAGACAGAAGGTTTGCACGTCTGCAGAAAAAGGATCTGTTACGACTCAGAAATTTACCATCAAGATAAACCAGTAACTTTCCAGACAAACATGAATATCTTAGGTCTAACATTTAGCAGAAACCTAAAATTCAACGCACAGATAGAAAAAACAGTGGCTAGTATCAAGCGATCAAACAATCTCTTAAAACTCATATGTCGAAAAAAAATAAGCCCACCACCGGAAACAGCGGCTCGGATAGCAAAGTCCATTCAATTTGGCAAAATCGAATATGCGGCGACAATTTATGGTTTCACAACAAAAGGAAATATTAGAAAATTGCAAACTGCAATGAACCAAGCAGGAAGAATAGCAATTGGCGCCCTTAGGCCAACCAGAATTGACGCATTAATAACAGAATCAAATTTCCCAACAGTGGAAGAAAGAAGGGATCAACTGTCACTTAGGTTAATAACAAAGGCCATCTATAACGACACACATCCTTTGCACAATCTAGCAAATGCAGCTATTCAAGAAGAATTCAACATTCCTAAAAACTCCGCATTATGTAAAGTTTTACAACTAATTAAGGACCTAGAATTAGATATATCCGCCTGCGACATAGAAAAGAGGAAGACCAAATCTCCTCGGGAAACTGGATACAATGAATACACGACCACTTAAGTGAAAAGAAAAAAACGGAAACTAGTGAAGAAACATACAGAAAATTATACCAAGAGCATAGAGAACAAACGAAAACATTAGTGCCAATATTCACAGATGCATCAAAAGGAACAAACGGAGTCGCTTTATCCATAATCGAACACAATAAGGTAATAAAAACGGCGGTGCTACCAAACTATTATCCAGTATATGTAGCAGAACAAGTGGCTCTGCTTGAAGCAATTAAAGAGGTCCAAATAAAACAACCAATCCATAATATATACGGACTGCCTAAGTGTCGTAAAAGCTATTAAAAACAATAACAATAACTCACAAACGACAACGCTGATAAGGAATGAAATAATTAAAAGTAAAGGCAAAGTACAAATCTGCTGGATTCCAGGCCACGTTGGAATCAAAGGAAACGAAATAGCAGACAAAGAGGCAAAACTTGCAACAATTCGCCCAACGAAACTAATTATTCCTAGATCATATACAATGGCCAAAAAGCAGATTGCAGTGCACATCCAAAAAATTAGGCAACAAGTATGGGACAACTCAACATCTTTCAGAAAGTTACACAGTCCGAATGCAAATGTATCAAGCTTAATAGGCACCGAAAACCGAGATATAGCAATAAGGATATCCAGAGTTAGAATGGGTTGCACTTTGTATACCCACAAACACCTCTTCAGCGGAGAAGACCCCCAATCTGTCGTTTCTGCAACAACACGCTAACCATCAAGCAAATATTTACCGACTGTAGCGAAACAACGATCTTTTGGGCAAATGAAAGAGTGTCACTAATGGAAATTCTAGCAAAGAATGACACGATCAGTCTCGGTAAAGTAATTGGACTGCTAAAACATCACCAAATTTGGGAGAAAATATAAATATAAAACAAATAGTAATATGATTATATTTTAATATTTAATACTCAATATAATATAGTTAAGTAAATTTATAATATCTAGTGTATAATAATTTTAATATTTAGTATATAATATAGTATATAAGATGGCCCACATGCCTTTAAGGCAACCGGCCAAAAAATTATTGTATATTTATTTATAATATGCAATAATATTAAATAAATAAATAAATAAATAAATAATATTATGTCGGGTTTCTATTTAGAAGGGTTTTTTGTTATAAACTCAAAGGTTTCGCTTTGTTAATATTTATATTATATAAGCGTAATTTAGTTTTTGTACTTATTACTTTTAATGTTATGATGTAGCGCTTTACTTATTTTTAATGTCATAAATAGGAAAATTTCTTATGATATAAACACAAAATTTTATTTTTTTCGTACTTAATATGCCATTTTATTTTTTTATAATTATGTCATAATTATGTCATAATTATGTCAAATGCTGAATTGTTTTTCGTACCTATAGCATCCTTCATTTCGACATTTTTATGACATTTGAACTTATAACGTAACTCCAAAAAAAAAATATTCTAAAAGCGATTATGTTAGTTTCCATAAATTTTTATTATCTATCATAATAATAATCTTAATAATAATATTAAATTATTATTATTATAAAATAATCTATAAATTATATATTTTAATAATATATCAAATTCTATAATCATAATATTAATTGCCCAAAAATAATTATTTACATAATATATTTTATAAAGAAGTGATTATATAAAAAATCTTTTTAAATCTTTTTTCATAAATTATACTTTTTTTTTTTTCAAATAACTTTTTATTAATACTTATTTTTTTTTTAATGACACATTATACCAACATCTTAAAAAAACCAATTCTTAAAGCTAATTTAAACAGTCTTCAATGGACGTCTATACAATACACTTTGGTTTTAACTGAAATTTGTCGCCTGCAGATATCCTTAATAATAAAATGTCGTCTGTTACCATCTTCTATAATACGATATTATGCAAAAAACTAATTTATAATGCGATCACAAGAAAATAAAAGAAGATCTACAATACTTTTGACACTTTTATCCATTATACTTTAAAGTATATAATATTCATATTATATATATGTTTGTCTATAGAATATTGTTTTTTTTTTTATATTGTTATATTACGAAAATAAATAAAAACTAGAAAATTATTCAAGCAAGTAATAGAAAATACAAAATCCGTCAACACTACATTATATTCCTTATTTTTATATAGCACTTTTTTTTTCTTTCAATTCAGTTTGTTTCTTGTATCCAATATTTTCCGTATAGAGGAGTATAAGGGCTTGTAAATCTTTTTGACGTGATACGAATTTTACTCCTTTCGTTTACACGATAAATTTCCATTTTTTATTCTATTTTTTTTATTTTTCTTTTTTTTTTGTCTCTATTTACAAAGCAAATTTAAAAAAAAAAAAAAAATGAAATATAAAATAACATAAACAAATTAAAATTTAAAAAAAAAAATAATTTATCTAGGAAACGCTTTATTTTGATAGGATAATAAAAGATTTTTCGAAAAATCATTATTCTTCTTTTATAATGTTATAATTGTTTGGAAAAATTACAAAAACAAACAAAAACGATATTTATCCGAAAATGTTAAAAAATATTTAGATAGGTACATTTTAAATAATAAAAAAGTTTTTTATATACAGAAATATGTTGATAAAAGCATAGATATATTATACAAAGACATCTAAAACTGTGCAAAAGATGATGAAGTTTTATGTTATCCTAGAGTATCCTAGAATTGATCCAGTCTTTTCTACGCTCTTCCATATTTTTAAAACTATATAAAAATTTATTCGAAGGACATATTGACTATTTTATATTTAAAAAAAAAAAAACCGTGATTCTATATTTTCTGAAATCGAAATTATGGTTTTTAAATTATAAAAAAAGAAAATAAATCTGAATCACTCCTTTAAACCGCAATTGCTGAAACACTATTGGAATTTGAATCTTCGAATTACAGCACATTTACTAAATAATCTCCTTACATATTGCGTTTTGTTTCATTGATTATCTTTTAATGATTATAATCATTAAATAATTTCAATCAATTATACAATATCAAATTTTGATTTCTAGAATATTATTGAAATAATTTGGATTTAAAATTTTGTTGATAGCGTAAGGAAATAACCATAGATTTCACTCAGCAAAAATTCAACATTCCATCAGATAAGTAAAGGTATTAGTTTATAATTTAGCTTAGAAATCATTACATAAAGATTCATGTCTAGCTGTCATTCAATCACTGTAAAATCTAAGATATCCAACATAATTTTCGCTGGACTATACCATAATAATTTTCATTACGTTTTAATATCATTCTCATACTTATTTTCAATCATTTCTATAGTCGGTTTAACTTTGCAGACTCGCTCACAAACATAATATACGAACCGACAATACTAAAATATGATTTTATTTTTTTTTTAGTGCAATTTTTTAAAGATAACCTTTCAAAGATGAAATCAATGTGATTTTTAAAGCTTATAGATTAAGTATTAAAATTTTTTTTTTAATTTTTGCTAAACAAAAATTGATTTTGCAGTTGTTGCCTATTATTTATTTATTCCGCTTTCCATCCCTTTAAAAACTAACAATTAAAATTACTTGAATATCCTATTTATTTATTAAACGTTTGACAAATTATAAAATAATTTTTGTTTTTTTTAATTGTTAATTAAATACGCAACCGGCAAAATTCTTGGTAATTTTATTTTAGATTTCGAATGAAGCGGAAGTAAAACGAAAGAAAAAAGGCAAGGGTTTGAATGAAAACGAGGAAGAGTGCAGTAGAGTAGACTGTGTCAACTCTGGGATACCCGTATGAACGTAATATATCCTGTTTCTATAAAACTTGACCATCTTTTAAAACATTCAGAGTTTTAGTACCGAACTACAGAGATATATTTATGTAAATTGTGGAGTTGTATGATAGCTACCCGAATCTATTGCGCGTAGCTTCATTAAGTTCCAAGAAATGCAAAAAGCCTTAACCGGCTGCTTTAGACCATTCAAATTTTACAAAAGTTTTTGGCATGCAACTCGACACTTTTTCACTAAATTTCAGATAGCTAGCTTCAATAGACACTGAGTTATTTTCATTTAAAAACAGAAGTTGTATGGCAACTATCCGAACCTGTCATATCATCACAACCAAATTTTACAGAAGTTGTTGCCATAAAACTCGATCATCATTTGCAAAATTTCAGATACCTAGATTGAATAGACACTGGGTTATTTCCATTTAAAGAAAGAAGTTGTATGGCAGCTACTCGAACCCGGCGGCCGAAAATGCTGGAGTTAAATAGCAAAACTAACAATTTTGTAAAAGTGACGTAAAAAAAAATTCAGCCTCCTAACTCCTTTATTTTTTGAGTTATCGTGCGGACGGACACTGAGTTATTTTCATTTAAAAAGAGAAGTTGTATGGCAGCTACCCGAACCCGTCGCACCACCACAACCAAATTTTGCAAAAGTTGTTGCCATAAAACTTGATCATCATTCGCAAAATTGCAGATACCTAGATTGAACAGACACTGGGTTATTTCCATTTAAAGAAAGACGTTGTATGGCAGCTACCCGAACCCGGGGACAGAAAATGCTGGAGTTAAATAGCAAAACTAACAATTTCACAAAAGTAACGTAAAACAATTTTCAGCCTCCTAGCTCCTCTATTTTTTGAGTTATAGTGCGGACGGACACTGAGTTCTTTCATTTAAAAAGAGATTTTGTATGGCAGCTACCCGAACCCGTCACACCACCACAACCAAATTTTGCAGAAGTTGTTGCCATAAAACTTGATCATCATTCGCAAAATTTCAGATACCTAGATTGAACAGACACTGGGTTATTTCTATTTAAAGAGAGACGTTGTATGGCAGCTACCCGAACCCGGGGACAGAAAATGCTGGAGTTAAATAGCAAAACTAACAATTTTACAAAAGTGACGTAAAAAATTTATCAGCGTCCTAGCTCCTCTATTTTTTGAGTTATCGTGCGGACGGACACTGAGTTCTTTTCATTTAAAAAGAGATTTTGTATGGCAGCTACCCGAACCCGTCGCACCACCACAACCAAATTTTGTAGATGTTGTTGCCATAAAACTTGATCATCATTTGCAAGATTTCAGACGCCTAGCTTTATTAACTTCCAAGAGGTGCAAGAAGCCTGAACCGGCTGTTCTAGGCCAAACAAATTTTACAAAAGTTGTTGGCATATAACTCGACACTTCTTTACTAAATTTCAGATTCCTAGCTTCAATAAACACTGAGTTATTCTCATTTAACCGGATAAGTTGTATGGCAGCTACCCGAACCCGCCGCACCACCACAACCAAATTTTACAAAAGTTGTTGCCATAAAACTTGATCATCATTTGCAAAATTTCAGACGCCTAGCTTCATTAGGTTCCAAGAGGTGCAAGAAGTCTGAACCGGCTGCTCTAGACCAACCAAATTTTACAAAAGTTGTTCGCATGTAACTCGACACCTCTTTACTAAATTTCAGATTCCTAGCTTCAATAAACACTGAGTTATTATCATTTAACCGGATAAGTTGTATGGCAGCTACCCGAACCCGCCGCACCACCACAACCAAATTTTACAAAAGTTGTTGCCATAAAACTTCATCATCATTTGCAAAATTTCAGACGCCTAGCTTCATTAGGTTCCAAGAGGTGCAAGAAGTCTGAACCGGCTGCTCTAGACCAACCAAATTTTACAAAAGTTGTTGGCATGTAACTCGACACCTCTTTACTAAATTTCAGATTCCTAGCTTCAATAAACACTGAGTTATTATCATTTAAACGGAGAAGTTGTATGGCAGCTACCCGAACCCGCTGCACCAGCACAACCAAATTTTACAGAAGTTGTTGCCAGAAAATTTGATCATCATTTGCAAAATTTCAGAAACCTAGCTTGAATAGATACTGAGTTATTTCTATATAAAGATAGAAGTTGTATGGCAGCTACTCGAACCCGGCGGCCGAAAATGTTGGATTTAAATAGCAAAACTAACAATTTTGCAAAAGTGACGTAAAAAAAATTTCAGCCCCCTAGCTCCTTTATTTTTTGAGTTATCGTGCGGACGGACGGACGGACGGACGGACGTACATGGCTTAATCGACTCAGAATTCGATTCTGAGCCGATCCATACCTTTGACACTATATCTAGCTCGACTCCTTTAAGGTGTCACAAACGTAATGGCAAATTTATTATACCCTTGAACATAGTTCATACGGGTATAAAAATAAAACACAAAAAAGTGAATACAACTTTTTACTAAACATAATATTGCACCCTGTAATGGTATATTAACGTCTGATATACAATATTTGAAAAAGGTTTAAAAGCATATTGAAAATATTGCGATTGTTTACTGCGTGTGGTTAATGGTTATATTTTCCAATCATTTTGACGGTTGACCAATAAATTGTGTAATAAAATTTTAACAATAGAATGACATTTCTTGTCATTTTCAAACAAAATTTTATGAAGTGAAGAAGAACTGCGGAAAAAAGTTTATACTTAATTTAAAGTACCTAATTAGATTATTTTTTTTCAATATAAGGGCCCTATTGCACCAAACACATATCACTAATGAAATAATCTGATAATTTTTTTCTGATAAGTGAATGTTTTTTACTAATCAAAACTTTATTGAGTTACTACCGAATATGGTTTTGGGGCAATAAAAACCTATCAAAAAACTATAAATATATGATTAGTTGATTAATATTAAGCGTTTGGTGAAATAGAGCCCTGTGGAAATATAATAATGGAAATATTATGGAGGGAATTTTTCGAATGGTAAAGAAATTTTCAGGAGCTGTGGAAAGTTAAAAGTGCTTTATATAAAAATAAAAATTTTGAAAATTACAAATTGGTATAAAGTACATAAACTGATGTTTCAGATATTTTTTAATTTTTTTAATAATAACTTATTAATTTCTGAATTTATTTTGCAAACTTATTATAAATATTTTTAAAATAACTTGACACAAAGTAATTTACAGAAAAGTGACATTTGAAGAAAAAAGAATAACGGTTAAAATAGAAGTTTAAATTATGTTGCCAATGTATACATGTGAATAAGTTTACCAACATGTTTTCAACATAGTTTTAAATCAATTAAATATTCAGGCATACAAACTTTAATAATAATTCGATCATGTTGGAAAAACATTATCTTATCGATCTTTCATAAATAAGGTTGAAACGTTTCAAAATGACAAATAATTTTAGTTGATGACTGGTATAAATTTGTTTAGAATTCTAATAGTAATCGTACAATTTAATTAAAAAGAATTTCATTATTATGTTCTGTAATATTCAACCGTCAGTAAAACCGATCATTTATTTTACCTTACCGTAGGTTTTAATTATTTTTTCTCACAGTCTGAATTTTCATTTTCAAATCTCCTGAGCAATAATAATAGAATTTCGTGCGAATTATCTAAATGACAATCGATTTTTGTTTATGACAGTAGATAACTTATAAATTTTTAATTTTGTCTGTCAAATCATTGCTAGGAATTTTAGAATTTTTTTTGTCCTATTATTATCCGCGCTTAAATAGTATGCAATGCAATTCCCAAAACTAGGTTCATCAGAAAAAAAAAAATAATGAAAAATATTTTCTAAGAGGCTTTTATTGCTATTGGAATTACTGGGAAAAAAATGAATTATTTTTTTTTTTTCTTGGCAGAATGAATAATTACACAAATATACTGAAATAAGTGGTATAGAAGAAAATGAAGAAAGAAAAATAGTAAAAAAAAAAGCCAGAGGATAAAATATTTTTCTTTTCACTTTATCGTATGTATAAATTAAAGTTGCTGAATATTTCTTTAGATCTTTGTAGGTGAGGAAAACCATTTTTGGAAGTTTACATATTTATTTGTATAATAGTTTGTGGTTGCATTTTTGTGCCTTAACATCTGTATATGATAGAAAACTTTATGAAAATATGCAATGATTAAAAGATTTTATATAAAATAACAATGAAAATAGTATAACTAAAAAATTTTCCGACCATAAAAATTTGACACACATTCTTGTTTTTTTGTAAATTAAAATCAAGATTTGAATTTTAGATCAAATCAAACAATCGAAAGTAAATATTAATATAAACAAAATCATAAGCTATGGAATTAATTTTTCCAAAAATAAGATTTTTCATTAATTTTTTTATTTTGATAACTTTCTTATGCTTAATCAATGTTTTTATTATAGAAAATAAATAGATACTAGAAATTTATCGTTCTTGTTGTGATTGGGACTTTTCAAACCGTAAAAGTCATAAAAAACCATGCTTTACCCTTTATAAGCAGATTATGTTTAGTTTACTTGTTTTATTTTGGTTCGGCTGATAAACATATTTGGAAAATAGGCAGGATATTGCAACATTTATTCTGGGAAAATTGGAATTGGATGTTAATCTTAGAACAAGTTGGATCTGTTTTGATATTGTGAAAATATATATTATTTCATATTTGACATTTCATTGATTACTTCACATGGTTATAACTCTTAAGCATGTTAACGCATTTATAACCCTTAACATGTTAACGTTTAACAAATTTTACATTTTTATTTGTTTTTATGTTTTTTTTCTATATTTTTTTTTTTTTTAAATATGTGCATATTATAATTTATTAGTTAATTTGAACCTAATAAAGAATCTTGAATGGTAGATAGTTTTTCGCCATTAATCAAGAGTAGAGAAATTTTCAAATTCAAAACAATAATCACAATAAATATGCTAACAACATCATGTTAGTTTTTGAATTTTCTCGTAAGAGAGATAGGAGAGATCTTCTAAAGACACTAAAAATATCTGGTCCTTGGTATATGATTAAATTTTTACTGATTATAAGCCTGCAGCCCCAATTCTTCCATATAACGGTATAAAACTGTTAACAACCCACACAATGTATTCAATAGGAAGTGAGAATGGAAAAGTATAGAACAGGGATGAAGAAAATATTAATTGGGGAGTGGGACTATATGTAAATAATAAATTCGTCTATTATTAAGTACTTCTTTAGTAAGTAATTGTATGTAGTGGTGATTGCTTAATCTTAAATTTATAACTAAATATTTAACATGCGTATTATTATGTATGCTTATGTATCAGAGCAGAAATTCAATATGGTATATACATATATTTCTTAAATCATTTGTTTAGATGGTCCTTACAATTTTTTGAAATTAATTCTATTTTTATAAAAAATCTTTTCGATGTTATCCCAATTTTTGTATGTTTTTGCTTTGTATAACACTTAAATTTTTTTCAAAGTTTTTATTACAAAATTTAAGTTACTTTTTTTTGTATTAATTTTTAATGCTCCCAAATGGCAAATAATGGTAAGTTTTTATTTTTTTCTTTTATTTAATTTTTTTTTCGTTTTATTTTTATAGAACATACATATATTTTTAGCACATTTCCAAAAAAAATTTGAAAAAATGTGCTTATTAGTTTCACTCTGTCCGTCCGTCCGTCCGTCCGTCCGTCCGTCCGTCCGTCCGTCCGTCTGTTTACAAAACTTCTACACCGTTAAAGATAGAGAAAAAAAATTTTAGCCATAGGTAGGTCTCATAAAAAAAATAATTTTGTGGAACAACTTTTTCATGTAGCCCCCCCCATTACGGAGCTACAGCCCCTCAAACTTTGAAAAAGCCCTATTTTTAAATGCATATATCTTATGTTCTGCTTAAGATTTTTTCAATCTGAAAACGTCATTCGACAGGTATTTCTCTTATCTTTGTAAATTAATATCAAAATTATACAATTTTTTTAAATTTAGTATTTAAATTTACCGTTATGTGAAAACCAAATTTTGCATGATTTTTCTACTTTCATAACTCCGGCACGCTTCTAGATAGAAGCTTGAAATTTTAAGGCAAGAAAGAACTTTTAGAATTAGTATAAGTTTGCTCAGAAAATTTTTTCGGACCACCCCCTGTTTATGAGCTATTAGGGCTTAAAAATTGAAAATTTGCTATTTTTAAATACCTGTAACTTAGGAACCTGCACATATTTTACTTCTGCAAGATATAAAAATTAAAGCTACAATAATATATTTTTACGTGTGTTAAAGGTTTATTTTAATTGTAAAGGGTTCTAAAGTTGCAGCTCTTCAAAATTGCGAAAAAGCCCCATTTTCAAATGTATCTATCTCGGGCTCTGCGTAATAATTTTGCAATCTAAAACCGCCAGAAGATCGAAAATTTTATTATCTATATAAAACAATATCAAAGTTATGTAATATTTTGTAATTTACTATTTAAATTTACCGTTATGTGAAAACCACATTTTGCATGAAATTTCTTTTTTCATAACTCCGGCACCCCTTTAGGTAGGAACCTGAAATTTTGAGACAAGAAAGAACTTTTAGAATTAGTATAAGTTTCCTCAGAAAATTTTTTGGTACCACCCCTTCTTTAAGAGTTATTACGCCTCAAAAATTGAAAATTTGCTATTTTTAGACACCTGTAACTTAGGCACCTGTACAAATTTTTCTTCGGCAAGACATGAAAATTAAAGGTTCAATAATATATTTTTACATGTGCTAACGGCTTTTCTTAATTATATAGGATTCCGGACTTACGGCCCCTCAAAATTTCAAAAATGTCCTATTTTCACATTTTTTCGTATTACATGAAATTTTCAAATTTTTGTGTAAGTCACACTTCTAAACAGTTTGTATTGAGTTTTGGAAATGTGCGCTTTTAAAAACCGTTGGTTTACATTCTACCTTGTTTTTATTTTTTTACCTTTGCCTCACTTTTTATTAAGGATTTAAGAAAAATCTGGAATTCGAAAAATAATTGCTAGTACCTATATAGATATGTTGTAATATATGTATGTATATATGTGTGTATACACATTTATATATGTATATGTATACATATTTTCTTTTAATTTTACTTTGTTACTATTTTTAATGTAAATATTTTCACGTTTTTCAATTTTGGGTTATCAGCTGTTTGACATAATATAAAAATGGATTTTCATTTAATATTTTCAAAAATTGCTGAATTTTTAAATTCTTTTTAACTGATGCTTGGTATAAGCATTCATTACTATGCGAATTATCATTTGGTTTGGTCATAATTTACTGATGTTGGCTGGTTCAAAAATAAAGTTAACATTTCTTATTAAACTACTTAATTAATGTTAGTGATGTTGGACAAGGATTAAAAACTAAAAATCTAATAAAGAAAATTATAATCATCTATTTGTTAAGCATTACAAGGACATGATAATTAAACTGTAATGCGAGATAAGTAATGCTTGCGTTAAGTCTACCTTTTAGTTAGTTTGTTAAAATTGGTAGAAAAGAGTTTAGACATTTACTTGGTCTCTTTCAACATATTCGAAAAAGACTCAAGTAACAGTAATCTATAGAGTCGTGTGAGATATTAAAAAACTTGACCTACCCCACATTCTTTTTAGGTTCCATACACTTAATTTTTCTTTTCCTAAGGGAGTTGTGAATATTCCAAAGACACAAAGAATTTCTCCTTTGGTATAGTGTCAGATTTTTACTGACTAAACCCACGTCTCCCTTTAGCCAATATAATGGGATGAAACCCTTACCTTCGAACACAGTATATTGGCTAGTAAGGAGGGATAGGAAAGGATAGAGAAATGGATACGGAAACATTGAATTGAGAGTGGAACTGTAAGGAAAGAATTTATTGTATTATTATTACTATTTTGCTAACACTGAGTATATAGCCGTTACAACCGTTACAACATGCAGTAATATATAAGACTTTACTACATGAGGTAATTATTGAAGGCAACCCCCATTGTCACTGTAGCAGCTATTATTATTATTACTATTTTTATTATTATTATTACTATTATTATTATTATTATTATTATTATTTTTTATTTATATGATCTGACCGGAGTTTGAACCCAAGATCCTTCGATTGAAAGGTTGGCAACTTAACCACTGCGCCGTGAGTCTTGCATTTATTCACAAATAAAAGGGGAAATAATATAACCACGATCGAGTTATATCAAAAAAAAATCTTTAAATTCATAAAACGAAAGATGTATCGGATCAAACCAAACAAGATCTCGGATAAAATAAAACGAAGAAATTTTTTTTGGACTGATTCAATATGCGAAATGTTTATCACGATAGTGAAGTTATATTTGACTTGAAATTTCAAGGAAAAGACTTACATAATATTATTATGTAATGAAATATAATTTGAGATCAGAGATAAAAATTAGTCAATATTATTAGGGGATGGCAAACAGTTTTTTTGTTAGTTAATCTTAAACTTATGTTAGTGACTGTAAGTTGTGAATAAACAAAAGGTTAAATGTAGAATTATTGTTATTATTTCAAATAATAGAGGCAGATGTGATTTTAAACAAATAAATAATTAATTAAGACTATTCAAATAAGTCGAAATAAATTTAAAATGTGAATAAAAATGCTCTGAATTTTATAAAAATTAAGATAACAAAATATTAATAATATAATAGTCAGAATTATATCTTGAAAAATATGCGAAAATAATTAAAATCACAACACAATAATTAAAAAAATAAATAATAAAAGAAAGAAAAATCATAGCAATCATCGTGCTAACCACATAAAACACTAAACTTTAAGATTTTTATAAACGACATATAAATTCTGAAAAAGAATAGATAATAATATCTATACAAATACGGAAATAAAAAATTTACGTTAAAAAAATTTTTTATTTTACGCAAATAAAAAATTAATTTTTATACAATTTTTTTTCAAAATTTAATATTAAATTTTAATATAATAATCTTCCACAGGGGTAGACTAGAAAGCTCGCGTTTCATAATCTTCGTGACTTAAAATCTCGCGTCTTAAAATTTCGCGTATCAAAATCTCGTGTTTAAAAATCTCGTGTTTTAAAACCTCGTGTCTCAAAATCTCTCGATTTTCATCGCCAAAATAAAATTTTTAAATCTCTCTTTCTATTATAAATTTATAACTTTTCTAATATAAATTGCATTGACAATATCTTTGTAATAATCATAGGTAGACAAAGATATTGCGGTCACATTGACTTTTTGACAAAATATTTAATTGAAAAGCTCTTTTTTTTCAACTTTGAAACTGTACCGTAATAATTAGTTAAACAATGCGGGCTGTTACCTTCAAACGTCCACTGAATATTGAAACCCTAATATACCAACTCTAAAGCTTTTCTTAGTTATTTTTTTTTACCACATATATTTAAACATCAAAGCTTTTATAATGGGTGACATAATAAAAATATCGTGAATCGTGAGATTTTAAAGCACAAAATTTTGAGGGACGAATTTTCAGGCCATTTTGAGACGTTATTTTTCATAGCGCTTCTTCTGTTAAGAAGAAGAATTGGAACTTTACAGTTATAGCACAATTGGGACAAAACAAATACGGAATTTAAGCATATAAAAAAATTATAACTTAAAATAATTTAATAATTTATTATATCAAAATTTCATTACAAATTCAATTTGAATTTTTAAGTACAATAATTGGTAATTGTTGTTACAAATAAAATAATCATTGAATAGAAAAGAATCAGGATTTCTTCCAGGAAAATGCAATATTTATGCATTTTTACTTAATTTTGTTTAGTTACAGTGAGTAACGATTTATTTTTAATTACATTACGAATTTTTCTAATATTTATGATACCAAATTGTTATTAAACTTTTTTATAAATTGCATCTCTAAATATAGAATAAATCACAATTAAATAATATTATATTGTTGCATGACTACCTTTTAATAAAAATAATTTGGATAATTTTAGATTAAAAGATTATTATTGTGGTAAACCCAAAAATATTTTTTGTATTTATGTATCTATTTTATATTATTTGTCATAAAAAATAATTAGTGTTTTGCCACAATAAAATAATCCTTTAATCTAAAAGCATAAAACAAAAATATTGAGAATAGAAACTGGTTTTTTAATTAAAAAAATTTAATTTTCAAAATCATCATAATCTAATTTTAGCACAGTGTAACTAACAAAATAAACGGTAACAAGAAATAATGGTCCAAAAATGCCGAATCGGTTTTATTTACATTTTGAAGCGAAATTAAAGCCTAAATAACTAGTTTTAAGAATTCCACCTTTTTACCATTTTGAAAAGGAAAAAATTAAGCCCAAATTAAAAAGGTAATAAAGTCGAATAGCGATTTGTTTTTTGCTATATTCTTGTCAGCCCAGAGAAAAGCGTGCGGAGGTCTTACCGGCAGTCGGTTGCGCTACCGGACACACATACCATTTGCATTGTGCATAATGCATTCTTAATTAATAATACATCCCCAATTCGGAGAGATTTTATAGTCGGTTAAAAAATCAAAGTTTTGTTCAGCATATGTATATATTATGTATATGCGGGATTCTGATTCTGAATGCGGGATGTTGGAATGGATTATAAAATCAAGGTTGCCTTTTTCTCCAAAATATTTATATATTATGTATTAAGCATGATTCTGAATTAGTAGAAATTTTAGAGTCAAAATCAAATTATTTCGTTTTTCCATATATTTACGAATATTATGAATTAGGAACGAAGTTAGAGTTGAAATCAAAATCAGTGTTATCTACTTTTTCCAAAATATTTATATTATATTATGAGTATACGAGATTATGAGTTAAGAGAAATTTTAAAGGTGAATTTATATATCTGTATATTCTGGAAAAGAAAAAGGGAATTTGAATCCACTTCTAAAATTCCTCCTAATTTAAAATCTCATTTATACATCATTATGTATACATTTTTTGAAAAAAGCGTATAACTTTGATTTCTTATCTAAAGTTCCTGTTAATTATTTTTTAAATGTATACATATCAACTTCAACCCCAATCCCTTATATATTAGTAATGTGGATATCAAAAGAAAAAACGAAAAATTCGGAAAACGGAAATAAGACCGATTCGACATTATTTCCTTTTTAATGCGGTAATAAGGCTTTAATCTAAAAATTTGCGAATTCCCATCGCAAGGGAAAATAAAGCCGATTCGATATTATTTCTTTGGTCATTATTTCTGGTTACCAAATAACCCTATACTGAATTACAAAATACAAAAAAACAACTAAAATAACAAAGTAAATTTAATTCAAACTTATAACTCACGACATAGGTATAAATTATATGCAAAAAAAATCTGCCTCAACCCTTAAATTTTATTTAATGTTAATATGTACTGAAAATATTGTAAATTTAGTTAGTTACAAAACATTAAAAATATTAAAAGAAAATCTACATAAATACAATACAATATATTTTAACTTATCTTATCTATTTATAGCTATTTACTTTTAAATTTTTCTCATGAACTTTATTATATTAATAATTTGCCTTTAGTTAATATCAAACAATGTAAATTAGAAAACTACATTGAAATTTTCTTTAAACCTAAAATCAAAAAATCATATCAAATAGATAACATAAATTTCCTGGTAAAGCTTAAATCCAAAATTTCCTGGTTAAATGATGCATAATAATTTACATAATTATTTCTTCCTAAAGACTAATTTTTCGTTACACAGCTAAACAACAAACAATTAGATAATTAAAATATTTTCTCAATAAATTTAAAACCTAAATAATTTTCAAAAAATTTTAATAACTAAAAAAAATAATTTCATGTTTTTCATTTCATTTTAAAATTGCCGTGTTTCTAAATAAAAATGGAAAATTAACGAATATAATTTGGGAGCGCTGCGAATGCTCGTATCTCGTTTTATCGAAATCACGTTTTTTAAAATATCGTTTCTTAAAATCTCGTTTTATCAAAATCTCATTTTATTAAATTCTCCTTTTTTAAAATCTTGTTTTTTTTTCAGAAAATAGAGAAAAAATAAAAAATTGTAATTTTTAATTTTTATCGAAGAATATTTTATATTTTTCATCTAAAATTGAACAAAATTTATAAAATAAAACCATTTTCTATTTAAAAAAAAAAAAAAATAAAACACTTATGAAAATAATTATTATAAAAAGTTTAATTAAGTATACATATATATTTTAGAAATTTTCAAAATTGATTTTCTTCATATAAAAACGTAAATATTTTTACAAAATTACAAAGAGAAATGTCGAAATTCAATACTATTGTGGGAAAACTGTAAGCATTGGCATACTATTAGTATTTATTTTAGAGTTACATACAAAATCAAAATAATTTTATTTGCAGGGGTTTGGAGGCGGTTGCCGTCGTTCATGCAAAATTAATTTTTTTCAGATAAAAATATCGAAATTTTAATATAGTTTACTATTTTTCATAGGAAAATGTCAAAATTTAATACATTTGCAGGAAAGCCTCTAATCCTTGATATACTATTAGTTGTGATTTTAGAGTTGGATTCAAAATCAGGATTGCTTCCTTTTCCAGAATATTTCTATATATATGTATATATGTATGCGCGAGGTTTAGAATTAGGAGGGATTTCAGAGTTGGATTCAAAATCAGGGTTTTACGCCTTTTACAGAATATGTATTCATATAATATGTATATGTGAGATTTTGAATTAGGATGGATTTTATAGTTGGGTTCAAGATCCTTTAAAAATCACTATTCATATGTCTCACATTCATATGTTTCACATTCATATGTTTACAACGTTTAAATTATTAAGGAGTAAAATTTAAAAAACAATATTTTAAGTCCATATTTTTCTTTCATCATTTTTTTTTCGACATTTTTTTTCCAACATTTTTTACATTCAACATTTTTTTTTGACTTTTCATTCATGATAAAAAAAAACCAGATTTTAAGAAACGAGATTTTGATAAAACGATATTTTAAGAAACAAGATTTTAAGAAAATTTTGATAAAACGAGATTTTAAGGAACGGGATTTTAAAAAACGAGATTTTGAGATACGAGCATTCGTACCCAACCCATAAAATTTATTGTGTTATAACTGAGCAATTTAAACCTGGATATACTGGAATATACTGGAAATCGGATCATACATATTAAACATAAGTATACATTATTACATAGTAGATATTTTATTGTTTTTCCTTAAAAAGAAAAAAAATAAAACAACATCATAGCATAAGGAAATTCAATCTTAAAGTGTTCTCTATATAAAATATTCATTAAAAAATTTCCCACTCAATTTCTATATGAAAAATATTAGTGTTAAATGTAAAGGAAAAGGAAAAGTCTGTATGTAGAACAAAAGGGTTTTGAAAGCGCACATTTTTAAAAAGACTACACCAATACGTTTGTGTTCATTTTCACTCTTTTTACCTTAATACGTTGGGTCATATTTACCCAAACTTAAAAATAACTAAATGTTCGTTAATAGTAGGTATAACGTATCTGAATAATTTTTTTTTTCATATAAGTTTTTTTTACAAATAATAAAACATTTATTTAATACATTTAATTCAACAAAAAACAAAAATTACAAAAAGGTGTTAAAATAAAAATATTCATAAAATATTTTGCACTTATATTTTGAATTTTTAATATTTTTTTTGTTGTAGCTGCTGTAAACCTACATCAATATTAATGAAACTTTACAGTCTTATGTGATAACTTTACAGTAATTTGATGATAAACGCTTTTTCAATATAGAGTTTAAAGTGTTTAGAACAAAAACTTCAAAATAAAAACATATAAAGATTTTAGGAAATTGGAATTTAAGTGACCTAAACTGTTTTTGACATTGCTAATATGAATAAAGTTTTCAAAAAATCAACCGTGAAATGACAGTTATGGTTTCAGAAAATATTAAAACTGAACTACTTGAAAAATGAAGAGCATTATGCGTAAGAAAAAATTAGTATTGGTTTCTAAAATAGATTTGGGTCGGAAAGACCCGTATGCCGAGTACTGGAGGTTTAAAATACTTTTTTTGTCAAGATATTGTATTTCAAAAATTTAGCGTGCTCCCTTTTTTTTTCTATTTACTAATTTTGGATTATAACATGAAATTATATCAAATGATTTTATATTTAATGATATAAAAATTAGATTAGATAATATAAAAATAATATTCATAATAATATTTATAATGTATTTTTTCCCCCCTAAGGGAGGTGGGAATATTCCAAAGACACCAAGAATTTCCCCCTTGGTAGTGTCAGATTCTTACTGACTAAACCCACATCCCCCTTTAGCCAATATAATGGGATGAAATTCTTATCTGCGAACGCAGTATATTGGCTAGGGAGTAGGGATAGGGAAGGATAGGAAATGGATACGGAAACATTGAATTGGGAGTGGAACTGTAAGGAAACAATGAATCCACCTATTATTATTACTATTTTGCTAACAGTGACTAAAGCCGTCACAACAGTTACAACATGTAGTAGTAGTATATAGTACTACATGAGGTAATTATTGAAGGAAACCCCCACTGTCACTGTAGCGGTTACTATTATTGGTATTAGTAATCTTATTAATATTATTATTATTTTACTACAGAGTCAGCGCCATCAGTGGATTACAACGTGCAGCAGTATATGAAACCTTACTTGCATGATATAACCAAAGATAGCTCCACTGTAGTAGCTATTTAAATCTGTTCTTCAAAGATAAATTCAGTAAAAAAAAATATATCTAAAATCTATATTTATTTCACACATTTATTAAGCTCCTTCTGCAAAATGGAAGACATCAAGATATGAGGATATAACCTTCACAGTTGTAGCAGAATCACCCAACCAGATTTGTTGCGCTAGACCAACTAAAATTTAACGTCTTTTGAGTTATTCTCATATATATATATATTTATGAATTATTCTCATATAAAAAAAAGGAGTTGAATGGTAGCTACTGGAACCCGACTCCCGAATGGTAGCTACGATCAGCCGGATGAATTCTTTTTACTATAATATACTGAAAAATTGATTAATGTCCTGCTGCTTAAGTTGGCGGCTTTTATATCGAAAGTTCGCAGTTTTAAACCACTCTTATGTGAAAGAATCATTATCTGAAATTTTGTCAAAAGGAGCTTTATATCAATGACGTCTACAAAATTTGGTGGGTCAAGTGCAGTTAGTTAGAACAATTTTTATACAACTGGGAAATTTATATACTCATATCTTGCTACTTAAATTAAACTAGACATCTAAAGTAGCATCTAAAGTTTTGTAAAAAATTATCAACTTTTATAGTAATAACTTCTATAAAACTTATAGCGTAGTAGGCTGGAATAACTCCAAAATTTATATACAATAGGTATATGTATATTTCGGTTCTCTATTAATTTTGCAAAATATAATTAAATTTGATCGAAACAGTTCAGTAAGCGATATTGTGTTCAAATTCAATATCGAAACGACAACAGTGATATTGTGCTCAAACGGGTATCCTAAAGTAAGCATAGTCAACTATACACTTTTCTATGTTTTATAAAGATTTCACATAATTATATTGTAACAAACATAACATTTATTGTAATTTTATATAGATATTATTATTAATTATAACATTTTTCCAAATAGTAATTAGCAATAAGTTGAGTTTTAATTGATTTGAATAATAATATTAAGTTCTATGAAATTTTTAATAGAGTAATATATGAGTTTATATTAAATATATTCGGTTTTAATTTACGTAAAGCATAAATAACATTCATATAAAGCATAAACAAATAAAATACCAGAAAGAAAGTATTTGTATTCTCGATTAATATAAATTGGTAATTATTGAAAATGAATAAATACTTTATTAAGAAAATCATCTAAAAACATTTCCACTTATACTTAACCTTCAGTCCGTCCACAATTTTTAAAACTTTGTTCGTCTATTGGAGTCGAAAACAATCCCAGTCAATAAATCACATTTAAATTTATTCTAGAAAATATTTTCTTTTTAATAAGAATAAAATAATTTATTGTATGCAATTTAAAAAGGTACAAAATATTTGTAAAAATTGAAAATATAAAATGTGCAAAATAAGAATTAAAATTCTAAACTGAATCAAAAATATCTTTTAGTAAAACTGAATGACTATAAACATGCTTTTTTCAAAATTGCTTGATAAAACATGTTTTTATTAATATCTAAGGCCAAACTTTCCAAAGTTTTTTTTTGTATAATTGCTTGATAAAATATGTTTTTGTTAATGGGGTAATTTTGACCCCATTAGACGGATTATGTCAGTTTTATATAAGCATTTTGTAACAAATTAATATATATTTAAGTTGTTTTTACAAAATTAAAAACATTAGACATAGCATTATTGGAGCAACATATATTTCCAATGATTTAGTATTTTG
Source organism: Poecilobothrus nobilitatus (assembly GCA_947095535.1). Taxonomy (NCBI): domain Eukaryota; kingdom Metazoa; phylum Arthropoda; class Insecta; order Diptera; family Dolichopodidae; genus Poecilobothrus; species Poecilobothrus nobilitatus. The sequence continues at coordinate 233,356,930 of OX352773.1, forward strand.
GGATCAAATAGAACCCAGAGGACGCACTAAAGGTTAAATAACTTCTTACCTATACCTAAATAACTTCTTAAGCCTTCTGTTCTGTGCATTATATGATAAGTTATCAATATCATATTGACAAAGAATTTATTTGATATAAACAATTTGACAGAAATTGACATATACTGACATATTATAGTCTACACTTGAATTGACAAAAAATGACAATATTATTGTCAACACCTCACTTACTCATTAACTAAACGGAATTAACGGAATTAAAAAAAATTTTCCATTTCCAATAATCATTCAAACAAACTCCATACAGTTTTCTATATTCTATATGTATCTTAAAGACTTTTGTATACTTTTAATATTGCCACTTCAATTACAGCTACACTGTAGATTTATTGCATTTATATTATACATATCTACATTTTCTCAAGTAAAATTTCAGGAAATATTTCAGTAACTTAATTTATTTTATCTTGACTTACTGACAATTAGATTTTATGGAGTTATTATTATGCATTTGATTTTTCCAATGTTTAATATTTAAAAAGTAATAAATTTTCAGAATTTTACAAAATGTAATTATTCTGAATACAATAATTCATTATTTATTTAGTTTCAAGCACTAAATAAATATTAAATTTAATTTAAATGTAAGAAATACTAACTGAAAAATAATATCTGTTAACAGTTTTAACGCCTTAAGATTTCATATGAAAAATTCTTGATTAATAAAATTATATATTAGCATAATAATAGAAAACCGCAATATTATTGTAAAAGCATATAAATTATACAAAATATTTTCATAATACAGTTATTTTAACATTTTCTATTAATTAATCTTATTTTGTAATTTTCTTTTAATTAAATATTTTTCCTATTTTTTTTTTTTTTGAATTCTCTTTTCATAATTTTACCTTCCATTTTTTAGATTGCAATATAATTTTTAATTTATTGAAATATTTTCTTTTATGAAAAATATATTTCATAAGTTAAAATTACATTTTTTACAATATAATAAATTTCTATAATAACAAAAGAAATTATTTTTTATACTTTTAAGTACTTAAGTAATAAATTACATTTAAAAAAGTATTACTAGATATATTTTTTTTTCTTTTTTCTTTACAAGGGACGGTGGAAACATCGAAATTGACTCGAAGGAACTGGACCCAATTCATTGATTTTAACCAACCAAAACCACCTCCTTTGAAACTAAACTCTAGAATGGGTTCTTTAATACATAATGACATAGTGTATGGTTTGGTTTTGGAGAAAAAAGGATGAGGGAAGGATTACTTGGGAAAATTGGGTTTGGGATAAAAAGGATTATGGAGAATTAAGAGTTTTGCCTTTTATTTGGAGAGTTCTTTTGAAGGAGAATGTTACTGTTCTTCTTAAATTTCGTTATATCGTTACAAGATTTATATAAACAAACATTTTTGTTTATATAAATCATTAATCGTTTATATAATTTGAATTTTTATTTTCTTCTTGTGTCAAATTTGAGTTTATTTATTTCATTTCAAATCAAACTAAATAAAAACACTAAAAAAAAAAATATATATACATAAATATTTTTGATTACAACATAATATAGGAGGGGGGGTGCAACAGTTCCATTAAGTCCATAAGTCTATTATGGACTTAATTCCATTTGAAATAGAAATAAGTCCATATAAAAATTATGACTTTATTTCCCTTTTATATTTGATATTAAGGTCAGAATTGATTGAACATTAAAGCCATAATTTTCTTTTTACTTTGAAAATATTATCCAATTACTTTTGTACTAATTAATTTTAAGGTGGTGGAGTTGAATTAAGGTTCATGGAATTTAAGACCATAAACTGTAAAGAAAATCATTGATTTTGTAACCGACTATACATATGTATATATAATAAATATTCTGAAACTTATGAAGCTTCCAATATTCAGCTGATATACACAATAAATGCATATCACCATAACACGTGGCCCGCATATTATATTATACGATCAGAAATATTAAAGGTTCAAAATTAAAATATAGTCATTTACAAAATTTCCCAGTACATGTACAATAAATTAAGCAGCAGTAAAAGTTCCTCAACCACAAACTTTTCAAAAACAAAAAAAAGGAAATTTTATTAATTTAATTAAATTATTTCGACTTAAAATTATTGATTCACATTATATTTTTCATTAAATGTTAAACTTTTCTTTTTAATATCTTCACTAAATTGTCATCAAAAAATGTGTCTCTATTATTTGTCCCTTACAATCGTACTCCCAATTCAAATCAGGTCAGGTCAAAAATTTCATATCCGTGACCTACTCCTCTCTTATCCCTACTACATAGCCAATATAATACGTTAGCAATTAAGGGTTTCATCCCATTATATAGGGGGGGGGGGGTGATATATTTAGTCATATCCACCTCCCTTAAGACAAAGGAATTTTAAAATTTAAAAATAACTTACAAATTTTAAAATTTAAAAATACAAATTCAATTCAACAAATTTTACCCCATTTAAAACTTTTTAAATACTTAAAATTATGCAAGCAAAAAATATATAGCTAGATAGGTATCTAAATGATAATGAAAAAATGTATTTATTTACCTTTCTGAAAACATTTTCATTACCTATATTCATAAAAATTAAACATAATGTATTAAAACATAGATACATTATTTTTAACAAATTTGAAAATTCATAAATTCTATTTTCTGGAAGACGATATTTGAATAAATACATATAGTAAACTTTTTCAAAAATCTATAGGTTTTGATTCTATAGTATAATACCTAGATATAGATACAATTTCAATACTTCCATTAAACTTAACAAAAAAAATGTAGTAATTGGAATCTAATCAAAAATCAAGGTTTCATGCTACCAATAATTAGGTAGCATAGCAATAACAAGATAAATAAAAGAAAGAATATAGAATTGAATGAATGAATGAATAATTTTTCTCCTTAATTTTTTTCTGTTTGTTTTTTTTTGTTTCTTTTCATTTTTTGTTTATTATGAAATTTTGAATAAATTTTTTTTTTCATAGCTTGTTGCATTTCAATTCTATCTAAAATTTAACACAAAACCTGTTATTAGCCTTCGTTTAGAAATTTAAGAAACGATTTTTTTTTTTTTTGCTTTTAGTAAACTCTGTCCTGTCATCTTATCAAAAAGTTAAAAACAAAAAATAATTTTAAAGTAAAAAGAAATTATTAAAATTTTAAAATAAATAAACGATCTAAAAACGAGGAGGAATACAGTTGCCTTTATCAACTCTTAGATACCCGTACGAACCTGTTAGTATGTTCATAGTCTGTCACTTTGTTTATATATAATTTTTTTAATTTTTTAGTATTTTATAATAATTTTGATGAATTTTATAATTTACAGAACTATGGTATTCAAACTATATGTTTATACATTCTTCAAAGGCAGATTCTAGCCTTTCACATAACGATTATCAATCCAAAACTTTTCCAAATATGATATATCTAATAGTACTACTTAATGCTAAGCGGCAAAATTTATGTACTCGTATTATATTAATTTATACTAAACTTACTAAAATATACACAAAATACTAAATATATATTAATATGCATATGTATGTAATCAATTAATCATATATAATATGTAAATTATTATATATCGCCATGCATACATTGCATTATTTCTTTAAAAAATGTTCATTCATAGAATAATTTCTTATAAATACAACAAAATACGTAAATACGCCGCTATTAATTCCATATGTCAATATTGTTATTATATATAATTCATTCATCAGTGACATATACGATATTTAAATAAACATGATTTATATAAGTATGTATACCAATATTATATAAATTTATTTTCAACCAAAAAAAAAGATAGGGTACCTAGAAATTTATCCAGAATGTGTTAATTTCAATATTCTAGATTTCCTAGTTTTTGAGTTAGCATGCGGACGGACAAAGCTTAATCGACTCAGAATTTGATTCTGATCCGATCCATACCTTTGAAGATATGTCTAGCTAGCTTATTTCGAGGTGTTCCAAACGGAGGAGCAATTTGAATATGGTACCGGTCCTTATCGTACAGGTATAAAAACCGTTGAATTTCAGTTACTCGAGCCCGCCAATCCAACTTGTTTAATTTATATAACATAAATTGTGATTTACATAAATATTTCATAATCCAAACAAATGAATAAAAAGACGGAGAATAAACGGACGGATGTTCAATCTAAATCGACCCACACTCCAAACCTGAGTAAGAATATAATATAATATACTTTTCCACATCTAGTTAGTTTTCTTAGCAGTGATATAAACGTAATGCCAAATTTATGATACCCCATTTATTATCATCACTCTATGATAAACCCTTTTAAGTTTACTGTTTATAACTAATCCTAGAAAATAAATTTTTTTATCCGATTTTTGATTGTAGAAAAATATTTCATTATCACACTTTCATTATTTTAGTACTAATAGGTGTTGATTCGTCTAAGCTAAGCAATCCAAAAATATTTCTGCATAAGATAATCATAAACATCAAAAATTCACCACTCCTCAATTATTATTTATCCGTAATTTCTCTCATACGTTAGGTCGAATTTCTGATTCTAAACTTTTTAATCTATGCTTAGATATAGGTACTAAATACGGTTACACTATTATTAAAGAAACGTAAAAATAAATCCTTTTCATTCTATCTATACTATCACACTTTATTAAATTCAAGATATTGCCGTTCTACAAAATAAAATAAAAACTTATAAAATTATTAGTTTAAGTATCTAACAATAATGAAAAAGAGATTGAAATAAGGAGAAAGAAAATATAATTTTAAAAATTTATTCAACAGGAAAGACACAAATTCTGGTATTATTGGTACTGTGTATCTAGTATCTATGTCGATACATAAATATGTCGGTTAAACTTAAAAAAAAAAAAAAAAAAAAAAAAACTTGATGATAGGTTTGATATTTTTTAATTAAATTTGCATAAAAATCTTAACATTTCTAAAAATCAAACAAGCACAATTATAAATTTAAATAAGAATTGATGATTTTTCAGGAAAGGAAAACTCGTTTATATTCAGTTGATTACATGAGACTTCTAGGTAGAGAGGTACTAAACTAACTGATATTTAGTAAGAAAATAAAATTATTTTATATTATACATATTCATAGTTTATAACACATTTTTTGTTGTATAGTTGTATAAAATCTTTGGTAACCGCATAATAACCATCAGCCATAGATTATTTTTCAAAATTTTTGAATAATCAAAATAAAAAACGTTAGATAGCAAAATTATATTTTCATTGCTATTTTTGTTTTTTTTGGAATATTTAATTCGCAAATTTCAAAAAAAAATATATCAAAAATATTTGTTGTTTTATAAAATATTTTAAAATTTTTAAAATTTTTATACAAAAATAATTTTGAAACATTAATTTTTAAATTTTTCATCCTTGCCATACACAAAAGGGAAAAGCAGACATAATTTTCCTATTACATTGCATCTGCATGGGGCATATTATTCAAAAAAGTTTTACATAAACTGAATTTAAAGAAATTAAAAAAAAAAAAAAAAAAAACAAACTATTATTACCTAAATATAATTCTCAATTCTCCGTTTAAACACTATAATTTACATCTACAAATATTACTATATTGTGAACTACATCTAATGATTTTATTGGAATTAAATAACAGACCAAACTTGACACTACAAACAGTGACGTTTATTTTAACTTCCTTTTTTATAAGAAATGGCGTGTTATTGATTTAAAAAAATAAAATATTAACACAATAAGGAAAAATTTACAAAATTTGAAAGCATATACGGATAACACGCTAAAATTAGACCTAATCCATTATTAAATGCTTTTGAAAGTGAAATAAAATAAAATAATAAATAGTTTTTTGTTACTTGTAGTATGAAAATACTATGAGTGTTGTGCTGGATTTTCGAAAAAAAAAAATTAATTTCGCTGAAATTTATTTTCTGGACGTTTTTAAAGGTGTGAATCAGAAAAAAAAAACAAAAAACATTGAGGTTGGAAACTGTAGTGGACCCCCCCTCCCCCCTCATAATGGTCGAATGAAATTTGATTTGTTCTTTAACCGCACGTAGTCAGACAAAAAAAATATCTCGGATTTCAATCAAATTTCGTATACGGATTCAGGGCACAAAATTTGAAGTCTGCCGTAACTTCAGTGGATCCGCCTTAAAATATATGAATAATACTCGTATTTGATATATTTTAGAGCACATAGTAATTGTTATACGATTTGAATGAAATTTGGTATAAATATTACTTTTGCGATATAGATGCTAAAATAATTTGAGCCTGGAAACTTAAATGGGCCCTACTATTGGTGCTATAAATTAAAATTGTGATAAAATCAAGAGATTATAAGATATACTCTTTAAACTTGAAAATTAGGTAGAGTATGTTAGAAGCTTTCAAAAATGGGACCAGTTTTCACCCTTCATCCGCCTAAGATAGATAGATGGTACATTTCTAAACCAAGTTTCCCTTCATGGAATACTTTTTTTTTGCAGTATTATTAATTTAATCAGTAACGAATAATGGTTATTTTTAAACATGTGCTTGAATTATATTTGAAAAAGGCGCTAACCTAAGGGTAGCCCAAAACTTGTAGTATGTTTAACAGCCTTTTTAGTTCAAATAGTCTTATAAAAATAAAAAAAAAATTATTCATAAATTTATTTTAAAAACTTTACTTTATAACTTATAAAAATATAAATTGAAAGACTGTTAAATGTACTACGAGTTTTGGGCTACCCTTAGGTTAGGAACTTTTTTAGTTATATAACATTTAATTGTTTGGAGAGATATTTTATTTTATTTTTAAGAGATTTATATTTGATAAAGCCAAAAATCTCATTAAGGTTTTTTTTTTTTTTTCGATTTTTATCCCACAGAGACAAAGAAAAAAAAAAATAAGAGATTTCAGAAATAGGAGTTTTGTCTTCATTTTTGATAATATTTTTTACATTAATGCTGAGTGGTGATGTTTTAAAATATGGTTATAAAAAAAAAAAATTCAATAAACTCATAAAAGGAATCTCCAGTAAAATTCTAAAGCAATAAAAACAGATAATTATTTATTTAGTTAATTTAAATCAATTGATCGATCGACGATAAAATATCTTTTAAAATCTTTATACCCGTACGATAGGATCGGGTATAATAAAATTACTCCTCCGTTTGTAACACCTCGAAATAAGCGAGCTAGATATACCTTCAAAGGTATGGATCGGATCAGAAAAAAATTCTAAGACTTTTGAGCCATGTCCGTCCGTCCGTCCGTCCGTCCGTAAGCGCGCTAACTCAAAAACTAAGAAAGCTAGAATCTTGAAATTTACACAAAATATTCTGGGAGTAATTTGTAGGTTCCCTATTTTTTTTGGTTGAGTTTGGACCAAGCCTTAGGGTAGCTCTCGAACACCTAACTTTTAGATCCCCACATTTTTTTTGAAATAGAGCTATCAAATTTTAACTGCTGATATTAATTTTATTTTTTATAACATTTTTTTGTAACTTTTTTTTAAATTGTTATAGCACAAGTTGTATAAGGTATATCTTCATTTTGAAAACGACAAACGATTACTACTTTTATTAGCTTTAAAAGTATATATACAATAAATATATATTTGTGGCATACGGTGTCTTAATTTACCGTTATGCGAAACTAAAATTTTGCAAAATCCTTTAACCCATCTATCTTCTAAACGGTTTAAGTTGGAAACTTGAAATTTTGACAGAAGTTAGATAGATGAAAATAAGTATGAGTCATTTTGTATCCCCCCTCTTTTAGGAGCTGTAAGGTGTCAAAAACTGAAAATTTTCTATTTTTAACCACCTGTAACTTGAACACCTGTTAAAATTTTTTTGAACTAATACACAAAAATTAAAGCTTCAACATTATACTCTTATTTTTGTTAACAACTTTCTTTAATAATATAGGGTTACTTTATCATTGACGAAAGTGTTACTTGATTTTTTCAAATTTTCTAACAAATTTCTTTAACTAATTTTTTGCATTTTGTTTTACTCGATAATTTGAAATTGTTGAGGATATAATGCGTAGTACAAAAAAATGTAAATAAATAAACAACATAACGGTTGCTTGAAGAATTTTTATTTATATGATATTAATATATATACATACTTATATAATATCATGTTTATTTACATATCGTATATGCCACTAGTGAGTGAATGATAAGAGTATATATGTATATTATATAGTGCCGTATTTACATACATATATGTATTTTATTGTACTTATAAGAAATTATTCTGTCAATGGAATATTTAAATATAATATAATATTTAAAATTATATTTGTTATTTTGTACTAAGTAAATTTAATATACATTTATCGCTTAGTATTAAATGGTACTATAGAATAATTGAAAAAGTTTTCGATTGATAATCGTTATGTGGAAGGTTGGAATCTGCTTTTGAAGAATGTACATATAAACATATAGTTTGAATATATGTACAACCCATAGTACTAGAAATTATAAAATTCACCCAAATTATTTTAAAATACCAAAATATTAAAAAAATAATATTGTAAGCAGAGTGACAGGCTGTGAACATACTAACGGTTCGTACGGGTATCTAAGAGTTGACAAAGGCAACTGTATTCTTCCTCGTTTTATTTTTGTGTTGAATTAAAATTATCTATTACTGTTCATTCTATTAAACTTCATTCATGCATTCGAAGATAATTTTATTCTTGTAAATTGTAATCATCAGGATCGTTTTTTATAATTTGCGATAAAAGATACATCTGTTTTTTGTAAAAAAAAAAAAAATACGCTGCACATGCCATGACCAATCAACCTCAATATAGTGGCATATAAGCTTTAACAAAATGACATAACTGATTTTGATTTATTCATTAACTTCATTCATAACAACATTCATATTGCTCGATTGAACTTCTTGTACGACATTATGAAACAAAAATAATTTTAAATAATTTGTGCGCCATCTATTATTTAGTTTATTTTATTTAGTTGTATGATAATATTTATTAATTTTTGTTTATCTTATTAAATACTTATTTGATAATTGTAACTATTTGTTTTTATTGTTTTCAAATATTAAAATTTTTTTTTTTTTTTATATTTTATGATCAACATATAGAGGAATCCAATATTATGATATTTTCATTACAAGTCAAATTACAAATTGACAGTTTTAACAAATTGTGGAATAAATTAAGAAATAAGTTTGGTTATTTTTTAAATTTCAACTTCAAAATTATATTAACAAAATTTTAGCATAAAAGTTCATTTTAGTTCAAATTCAAAATTAATATATTACAACAATAAATATGACGTGTTAAAGTTCCACTCCAACAAAAAATAATTATATCTTGTAAAGAAAAAAATCCAATTATTCATTATTCTGAAGAAAAGATATTTAACAATTTACTTCATTTTCATTTCTATATATTATATTTGTTTTTGTTTTTTTTTTTTAACGAGTTATTAGAATATTTTGGAATAATTTATTTTTTATTTTACAAAAGAAACTCCAGAAAAAAATATATATATTTACATTCACATTTTTTAAAATGGTTGATAATATATTCATTCTAATATTTTTTGTTTCCTCATTTATTATGAACCTAGCAGTTTAGGAATACAATAGGCTCAATTTAAAAGATTTATTTTTTTTTTCCATTTTCTATTTTTTAATTTTTTTTTTATTTTAGATATGATATTATTCTTAATATCATATCTACATCTGTCAGCATACTGTCAAAAACAGAAATAGAAAATAACAATCACCTAGCAATAACGAAAGCAACAATAACGGAACAGAACAGTAGGTACATGCCACATGGTACATAATACAATCTCATCTCTTTTATATAATTTTTTTTATTTATATAACGGTATAGACAAAAGGCAGTATGAAATGTTTCTTTTATAGCTCATATCAAGAGCACAACATGATTCATGAACAAAACGAGAAAAAAAAAATATATAAAATATTTTATACCGTTTACCCGTTTGATTTATTCATTCTCAACTGTATATAGGATGTACGTATATCTATGCTAGCAATTACTTATCATGTAACGCTTAAAAAATGTTCTTCTACTTAATGAAAAAAAACATAGAATTCATTATTATATGAAAGAGGAAATCTATGAAAGCTTACAAAATTCTATGCGGTCTTTTTCTGCTTTGATATCACATCTGTCGTGGGTTACAAATTGTGTGTTAAATATTTGAAAAAAAAAAATTTTTTTTTTTATTATTAAAATATAAAATAATTTTTTCTAATGTAAGTTGAAAATTATCATTTTGTTTGGTAAACAAAAATTCAATGAACATTAAACATTTTTTACATAGTAATATTTACAAATAGGATTGAAAAGTACTCGTAAAAGAGAATCATGGTAAATATGGACGTTTTTAATTCAATTTTGTTTCCTTACTTATCAAGATGTTTAATGAAATGAATTTTATTGTTTGTCTAAATTTTTAGTATAATTTTTAGCACATTTCCAAAAAAAATAATGTGCCTATTTGTTTTACTCTGTCCGTCCGTCCGTCTGTTTACAAAACTCCTAGATCGTTAAAGATATAGAAATTAAATTTTAACCATGGGTATGTCTCATAAGAAAAATAATGTTGTAGAATATTAATTTTCATGTAGCTTTATCCATTACGGAGATACAGCCCCTAAAACTTTCAATAAGTCCTATTTTTAAATGTGAATATCTGAGGATCTGCTCAATAGTTTTACAATCCAAAAACTTTAGAATGCTGTAAATTTTTTTACCTCTATAAAACAATATCAAAATTATTAAAAAGAGAGTTGAAATTTTCACATAAAAAAGAACTTTTAGACTTAGTTTCCTCAGAAATTTTTTTTACCATCCCCTGTTTAAACAGTACTACAGCTTTGAATTGAAATTTGACAAAAAAAATGACAAATCTTATTTTTAAACACCTGTAGCTTCGGTACTTGTAGAAATTTCCCTTTAGAGTTCCCTTAAATTGAAGAAAGTGTTTCTTTATTTTTAACATTTTTCTTATTATATGAAATTCTAAGAACTTTTTCAAAATTTGGTGCAAGTCACAGTTCTAAACAGTTTGTATATTGTCTTTTGGAAATGTGCAACTTTAAAAACCGTTGGTTTACATTCTACCTTGTTTCAGTTTAAATTTAACCTTTATATAGTCAACTCGGCATATTAATAGGTATTTTGTTGTTTTGTTCTAATAATTTTGACCATTGCTAATCGGTTTTAGTAATTGAACTGATAACTATATGGATTCAAAAACAAATTTTTTACTAATATTTGTTACGACCAGATTATATAGGGGGAAAATTTTAAAAAAAATTATTGAAGTTTTGGAATAGTGTCTTGATAAAACAATATTTTGAAAAATGATAAATGAAAAATGTTACCGTATTCTGTATATTCTGTAACGGATGTGTAGTAGACTATCTTTAAAATATTGTTCAGAAACACTTTATGTTCTTTATTCAATCAAACACAATTTCATTTGTATAAAATTTTTAAAAATAGCGATTTTGTTAGAGTATCTGAGATACTTTAATTAATTGTAATAATTGATATTAAAAAAAAAGTATTCGTGTTCCAATAAATTTGCAGAGAAAATATACAATATTTTATTTAACTTGCAATTTTTTTCATTCGTGACAGAAAGAAAAGAAAATTATTTGCAGTTGTTTTACAACTATTTGTACTGAAACGGTTATACTAGTATACTTAAACGACAAAACTATGGAGAAAGAATGATTCTTTATACTTATCTTTGTAATTAAAAATTAATAATTAATATTACGATATTAAAATTAAACAATTTATTAATCTACATTTTCCTCAAAAATCAATTACACATATGCCATGCTTTTACAAAGGATCACACTTATTTACAACAAACAAAGTAAATAATAAGGTAAAATCATTTTCATTTGCATTCAATTATTTTTATGCCTTTCCATGTAAAAAAAAAAAAAAGCAAGTCAGTATGTAAAATCAAAGGTTTTTAAATGCGCACATTTTAAAAAGACAATAAAAATGTGAGTGCAATTGTTACCATTTTGCAACAAAATTAATTTTAATAATTTTTTTTTAAGAATTTTTAAATGTATAAGAAAGTTTCTTTTAAGAAAATCCTACGTATATAAGGAAAGCTGTTAACACATATAAAAGGAAGTACAGGGGGCAGTACAAAACTAATATTGTTCTTAAAGATTTTCATCATAACAAAATGTCAAGTATATATTATAATGTTAAGGCCAAATTTAAATACAAAATAGAAAAATATTATATTATTGAGCTCATTTGCGTTTTTAAATTGAAAAAATGTTGAGCAGAACTTGAGATATAAGCAATTGGAAATAGGGCTTTTCCAACTTTGAAGAATTCTAACTCAGTATAATGCATATTAATATATAAAAAAGGATAAAAATTCGCTCAGTAAAGTGAAATTTTAATATTAGCATTTATATTAGTTTAACTACAAACATTTTTTTATGAAATCTATTCATAGTTAAAATTTCATTACCCCCATCTTAAACTGTTTAGAGGTTTTGTAAACAGACGGACGAACGGATAGAATGAAAGAAATAAGTAAACTTTTCAAACATTTTTTTTTGAAAAATATCCTAAAAATTACACTGTCTTACAAAAAAGCAAATATATTTCATTTTTTACTTCCATTTGAAAAAAAATAAAAAAATCCTTCAACATGATAAAAAATCCTTCAACATTAAACATGAAAAAATGATTTATTATTAACATATGAAATAGGATTAAATGAAATAATAAAATCTTTAAATCAAATTTAAGGATATCTTTATTATATATTTTGTAGTTTATTTATTGTAACATAAAATATTGGAAATAAAATTTTTGGTTTTATCATGTAATTTGATTTTCACATTAAAAATCGGTATATGTAATATTTTATAATTTTCGGAATTTTTTTGCCTTCCAATTTTGTGTGTCCAATAAATTGATACTGAAGTTGGATTAACATTTATTATATAGAAATTTCCGATTAATGTTATTCTATATTATTTTTTATTTATTTTACTTATGAAATAAAAATGAAATTCTTAAAATTAAAGGATTATTTTAAAATTTAAAATTTTGGAGAAAAGTTTGAACATCTCAATAAAATTTAAAAATAGCTTAAAATACTTTTTTTTTCCTTTTGTTAGTATACTCTTCGTAGCATAATTATTATGTCTACAACACATCTCCATCTGACTCTGTTTTGAGTTATTGTCTCAGCTTCCTCCCATGTGTTATATTGACGATACAGTTCTTGCAAGATCGTGCGTTCGTCCAGATATTGTTGGGACAGCCTCTTTTGCGACTTCCTTGAGAGTACTATTTCACTGCTTCCATTTCTATGCAATCCCTATTCAACTGTATTTTACCTTTTTTATGGATATATTGTTTATATTTTCATATTAATAGCCATGACTTTCCATTTTTTCGAAGTTTATTTCAAGACCCACACTTCATGTTAATGTGACCAGTTGTTCTAATTTAGCTTTCATGTTAAATAAATAAATAAATAAATTTTACTACAATCTTTAAGATGCTAACTGAATATTTTTATAGAAAATCTGTTTAAAAAGCAGTATATTTAATGGTGAGTATTTTAAACTTCACAGATATACCAAATGGAAAAACATCAAGTTTCCACGGTATTGATCTGTTTAATTATATTTTCGAACTTCATATTTTTCTTTGTATTTTCGGACCTTATACATACACAACCATATACAGATAAATATTTCTTCTATAAATTTATGCATACCCAAAATATTTTTAAAATCATGTTTTTATTAATATTTTAATTTTCTTTACTTTTTTTACACGTCCAATTAATTTTATGCAATTACTCATGTATCTATAGTACATATTTGATTTTTATATAATTGATTAAAATTTTTAATAATTTTTATATTTTCCATTTAGTTTAAACCATAACATTTATAAATGAAATCTCACATTAAAATATAAAATATAATATAAAATAATAAAAATTTAGAAAATTTTAAAATGTTACTATAAATTATATTAAATTTGATTAAATTTTTTAAATTGTTAATGTGTTATCAAAAAGATATTAATAGAGTAAAACCAATTTATTTTTTAATTCATTCATAAAGTAAATTATGTGTTAAATTCTACATCAATTTACATAATAATTTTATAAAATATAATTTTTTTATATAAATAACAAAATTTTCCCTAACAAAATTCTTTAATTTCAATGATTCAAAGATTTATTTAAAAATTATCAATCTAATAGGTTTATAACATATAACAGATAATATTTATGTACGTAATATTATATTTTATTATTTTATATAATTATGTAGGTACATTGTGTATAATATTCAACAAAAATATTTTTTTTTTTTAATTCTTTTTAACCATTTTTATATTTTGAATTTTTCTCATATTCTTTAAATACGGTGACCGGTCGATTCCATTAGAACTATTCCACTAGATACAATTTCACTAAACTCAATTTCACTCGGACAATTTTTTCGCGTTAGTTTCAAAACATCTTATGTCCCAAATTTAAACGGGTATAATTCAGTAACAGAATGAACTTTTATTATTTTTATTGCGTCAGTTTCCTATTTAAATGCAAATTAAGCATCAACAAAACTATAGAGTCAATATCTTTAATACTTTGGGTTTTAAAGTTTTTTTGCATTTTACTCAAAACAACTTAAGAGGCGTATAAGGGATTTTGAATCTAAAGGACACAATTCTACTTGGCATAATTTCACTAGGGAACAATTTAACTTGCGCAATTCCACTTTGCATAATTAAATTTATTTTATTCTATTTCTATTCTCCTAATTCTTATTAATAAACTGGCTCTTTTGTTTTTTTTTGAAAATATTATATAATTTAATGAATATAATATCAATTCAACTTTTTGTTTGTCTAACGCATTTCGAGTTAAAAATCACCGAGATTTGTAACCTTAAAAGCGTTAAACAAATAAAAACTTAAATTGTACAAGTGGAATTGTTCCCTAGTGAAATTATGGCAAGTGGAATTATTCGAGTGAATTTGGGTCTAGCGAAATTATCTACAGTGAAATTGTGTATAGTGAAACTGTTCTAGTGGAACGGGCCTAAAATCTTAAATACATATTTATATATTTAACATTCATAGCATGAAATTTAAATTTAAATTAAATTCTTAAAAACAAAATAAAAATAAATAAAAAAAAAGTGTTATTACGGACATTAGAAACCTATAATTTTATTAATATGACCATTATTTGTAATCACACTGCGTAAAAAATACTAATAAAAAATTTTATGTTTAAAACATATTTAATATAAAGATAAATATAAAACTCTTTGTGTCTTTTAAAATCCATTTTACCATTTTTTATTTTAAAATTGGAAAGAGGAAAAACTTTTGTTTTTGTTTTGTCTTTATAAATAATTGTAATAGTTCACCGCTCAAAGATCATTTATCTACATATCTATCTACTCGTATGTGTTTAAAAAATTTCTTTAAAAAAAAACTAAATAAAATAATAGTGTTTCTTTGATTGGTCTAGACTTGTCGATTTTGTTTTGTATAGCATAGATATGATGCAATAAATGAATTTTATTTATTTTAATAAAAAATTTGAATGTAAAACAAATTTTTTTTTTTTTTTGACATCCTAATATGAACATTTTTTTATTAGATATTCTTTAACATATTATGGAATAAAAAATAAAAATAAAAAGTTACCTATTTGATGTAAAAAGAAATGAAAATAGATATTAAAAATGACCGTAGAGGTTTTCATCTTGTTTCTTCTTTTATTATACGTCTGTTAAATTGTAAATTATTAGAGATATTTTTGAATTTAAAATATTAAATTTATTTTATTCTGTAAAATAAAATAAATCTTATCTTAATAAAAACCAGTTTTTCAATTTACTATTACATTATGGGTAGGGAACTACAAGCTCGGTAAAAAACGTTTTTATAATACGCCTAAAGGGGCCTGGGTGGCTTATTGGGTAAGAGCGTATGAAATACACTGAACACCGAGGAAGTGTGGGTTCGAAACCCACATTCGTCGTAAAAGTTATTCCCCCTTACGACATTTACAGCCACGCCTGAACAGAAAAGGCTGTGTAATTTCCTGTCCACATTTATGTGGCAGAGAAATGCATTTAAAAAAAAAAAAAAAAAAACGCCTAAATATATGCAATTTTCTATATTATTAATACTGTTAATATTTTGTTACAAATTTTTCTTGGGGGCTTCGGTAGCCTAGTGGGTAGGCGTGTGGCGTATTAACCGAAGGAGTGTGGGTTCGATCCCTGCACAGGTCGTAAGTTTTTTTCTTTACATACCCCCCTTACGACCTAATATAATGTAAATATACAGTATATAATATAAACAAAATAAATAATATTAGAATATAATTTAATAATAGTATAAAAACCTATAATGGCCTTAGTAGCCGATGGTTCAGTAATATTGCACTACATTAATGTATGTAATATTAATATAAATAAAATAAATAAATAAATAAATTTTTCTTTAAGGACCTCGGTGGCCTAGTGGGTAAAAGCGTATAAAATACGCTGTAATCACCAAGGGTGAATGGGTTCGAATCCCACACACGTCGTAAGAATTATTGCCCCACGCTTGAAAAGAAAAGGCTGTGTAGTTTCCTTTTCACATTTATGTGGCAGAAAAATGCACTAAAAAAAATTCTTAACAAATTCACCTTGTTTCCAAATATAGTCTATACAATTATCCTAAATTAAATACTTGTATAGACTATATATATATATATAGTCTATACAAGTATTTAATTTAGGATAAAATTAAATACTATATAGAAATTAATAATAATTGCAGTATCTATTTAACCTTCAATGCGGCCTTAGAAAGCGATGGTACGGTAATATTATTGAATTATCCTAAGATTTATAATACTAATATAAATTAAAAAAAAAATCTTTTATATACTTACAATTTCATAGAAAAACAAAAACAGACGAGCAGTCAATTTTTTTAAAAATATAGCAGTATAATCCCACTAGGCATAAAATAGGTTAATACTACAGAAATAAAATAAAACGATTTTTTTTTATTTTAATCATTATTTTAGGATAATCCTTCATTTTTATATCCATATAGAAAATTATAACCTCCTGATACAGTTTTGATTATTATTATATAGGCATTATAATTATGGTAATATATTATTATGTATGTCATAAATTTTAATCTTTTTTTGTCAGCCAGCAGTAAATTTTATGTCATTGCTCATATTATATTTTATTTAGAAAATAATTCTTTTGTGGCAGATAATTTTGAACAGATATATAAAATTACAAAACATTACGTCAATTAAATTAAATTTCTTAATAGTTTTAAATACATATATAATATTTAAATAAGAATTTTCAGATCTTGAAATAACAAATATATTTATATAAACAAAATTAAAAATTACTATTAATATAAATCGACTTATATATGATTTTTCGATGAAATAAATATTCCTACAATCCTTAATTGAAACTTGGAAGTAAAATGATTAAAGAAGTCAAAAATCTTAATTGGGATGAAATTATATTTAATTATAATTATATAATTATATTTTGGCTTTCTACAGACACTAGGCAGCTTTTTCTAAAAGAACTACAAGATTAGATTTACTTGGCTTACATACACGTCCACATTATCGCCTTAAAGGCAATATATAGTCATCAAAATCTGCTTATAAATTAAAGTAGCTACACAAATATTAAAAAATAGAGAACTGAACCTAACCGAACTAAAACCTTCTCCGCCTAATGTACCTAAGCAAGCCTGTACAGTTTTTTATTTCTTTTATAGATTTTAGGACTTGAAAAATTGAAAATTTTCGAATTATGTCTTTTATGTTTTAAGATTCAAAAAAAAAAATTAATAAGATCTGGTATAAATTTCGCTACAGTATCTGAATATCCCTCATATAGCATCCGTTTTATAAGTTGTAATCTATCAAATCATAATTTCATAGCTTCAAGCATAAAATATGTAAGTGAACGAGATTTTAATAATTTAGCAGAAAATATTCAGCTTTCAGAAACCACATCTGAATTTAAAAATATATTTGAATGTGCATCCTAGTAGAGGTTATTGGCGTTATTTAAAAGGAAATATAATGTTAGTTGAATTATGTTGTGCTTATCGAATCCTTTGAGGAGTACATTAGTTTTTAATTTTTTTTTTTTTGTAAATATTTTTTTTAAAATTTTGTAGTTCTAAATATTATTAATTAAATCCAAAATAATTCCGAAATATTATATTCTTCGTAGTGATTCTCATAAATGTAGTCAAGTTGAATCTTTAAATAAATAAAAAAAAAATATGAGAATAACGAAATACAAAAAAAAAAAAAAGGGACATTTTTCATTAAAGCATTTAATAATTATTAATCTTAAAAAAGTATTCAAAAATTGTTGTCAATATAATTACCTTTTTCTTAGGAAATTTAATTGAATTGAAATTTACACATTTTAAAAATGTATTTTTATTCTTGAATAGTTTAATAAAAACATTTTATTTATTTAAAAGGATCGCATAATTTCCTTATTTTTGCTTTATCTTAGTATCGTAACATTAATTTTGCAATAAAATCTAACAAAAAATCACAGTAAAACTAAAATTATCAAAAAAATCTAAAGCTTTTAATTTTTATTTTTGGTTTTTTTTTGCTATAAAAGGAAAATTTCGAAAAGTGCTAAAGAGAGAGAAAAAAATAAAATGGGATTTCACAAACAAAACAAATTTAATGATAAAATTCATCGAATAAAATTAAAGATAAAGATACAAAAAATAAAAAAAAACAAATAAAATGATTTTTCTTTCACCTCTATAGTTTTTTTTTTTTTTTTTTTTCTGATGGTCATAACCGAAATGCGGTAAAGAAGCATTTTCTTTTGTTAAACAATCATTATATGATTATTACATCAGGAAACAATATTTTTTTCGGTCTTTTAGTCAAGAAATGAAATAAAAATGGGCCTCAAACAAAAAAAAAAAAAAAAAATACAAGAAAAAACAAATGGTTTTCCTATCGGAAAGAATGAACAATTCATTCAAATAAAAAAAAAATCCTTGGAAGGAAAAATAAAATGGTTAGAAAAAAAGGCAAAAATCAAAAAAAAAAAAAAAAAATAGAATCAAACAAAAAGAAGAAAAATTATATATTCCCATCCCAGAGACATAACATATTAGATGATGTAATAAGAAAATATTTCGCAAAAAAAAAGATATGTGGAAAGCAATCAAAATGAATAGAATAAAAATCTTTAAAAAAAAAAAAAAACATATCTACATACATACTAAATTTCGAATTAAATATTGTATCTTCATGTTTGTAATTTTTACCAGTTTCTTATGATTCTTCGATATTAACCCGATACAAACTTTTTGTTATTGTATTATAAAGCTTTTCCTTTTTATTTTCATATATGGGACCTTTTGATATAAGACAATATTATTGAATTTTATAACTGATTTTGATTTTTTAGCTGAAATCATACCACTAGACCATTTTATTTGCTAGGCTCTAACAATGACTTAAAAATATTTCCCTATTGAATAAATGAATTAATGATCACAATGCAATTTAATTATATATTAAATAAAACTAAAGTTTATGAGGTACTTTGTGACTTGAGATCTAATTTCTCAATCAATTTCAGTTTATTTCAAATCAATATAATCAAGAAACGGGAAGAAGTCAAAGATAAATCCTAGAAGTTTTTATTATTATACAATGGAATTTCATTAGGAGTTTAATAAAAAAATAATGAAACTCACATTAATTGTCTTGAGCCTCTTAGTGAAAGAGATTTATAATAGTCTTTCAATCATATTCATCATTAGGTCATTTAGTGATTTGAAGCCTAGATTTTCAATCAAGTTTCAATCAATTTAATATAATCAAGAAACTGGAAGAAATCGAATAAGTCCAACAAGAATTTATTTTAAAAAAGTCTCACAATAAAGTTAAAATAAAAAAAAGATAATAAAGAAAAATGCAAATATTATCTTTAAGTAATATTTTCAGTTGCCATTCAAACGGTTAATTAACAAAGATTATTTTATTATATTGTTATGTATATATGCATATATATAATATAATATGTATATAATAATATTTATTTATGTAAATATAATATAATGTTTGTGTTCTTTTTTCATACTTTTTTCTACTTCCAACAAAACTGACCTTTGAGAAGAGTAGATAGCAGTAAATACAGTTATATTAAATTACTGTTTCTTTAATCAACTACATACTCCCAACTACTCTAAACTACTCTTTTCGCGTAAAAGGAACACATGTTATAATATTTTCTTTGATCATTAAATATGAAAAATATTTTGTATGAATTTGTGTACTTATATGTAAGTCTATAGAAATAAATAATAGGTATGGATCTATCGTTTTAGAAATAAAAAAAAAAAAATCTAAACGTTTCAAAACAAAAACGAAAAAAAAAAAAAAAAAAAGCAATAGTTTATATTTTATCATTATTATTTTTATTCCATACTGGCCATTTTTATATTATGATAGTTTTTCTCTAAAGTTTATTTCCATTTTATTGTTAAATAAAATCAGAAAAAAAAAAAACAATTATTTTTTTCTTTTCTGTGTCGATATTTTGTTTGATTTCTAAAGAGAATTCTTGAGAAAATGTAATAAAATGTAATATTTGTTTTTATTTGTACATTTGATTTTTAAAGATTTTCTTTTTTTACCAATACCATACATGAATGTATAAGGTAAGTATTGTTTTCACACCAAAAATTTGTACCCGAGATTTTTGCAAAAATACATTATTCCAGTGCATAGAAACCTGTAAAAAATCTTTGTCTGTGTGGGTGTGGCTGTGGGCATGTGTACAGCCTAAACCAATGAGCGGAATTTTTTGAATTGTCATATTATTTAAGATTTTAACGTAAATATCTCCGATTAATAAGAATTTGGAGCAAATCGGATAACCGGAAGTGGTAGTTTACTAATGTAATTTTTAAGCTTTTTACGAATATTTCTTAACAGAAAAATATTATGAAAAAAATTATTAAGAAAAAGTTATTACACGAGTAAAGTGCAACAACTTTGCCATAGAACATTTTTTGATTCGACGAATTTTAAGTTTCTATAAATTAAATATCACATATTTTTCCAAGTCCAAATTTCATACATACTATAACATGTCATATGCATTATGATTATACGAACAATTTAAGTTTTTTTTATCTTTGTTATATCTGTAAAAATATTTATATACCAAATAATTAATACCAATGATAATGGAAATACCAGGGTATCCCTTTATCCTGAATAAATAAAAAAATACACTTAAAAAAAAGGACAACCTTAATTTTGCAACCAACTTTAAAATACTAATATAGAATCTTGCATAGACGAGAGATTTTAGAGTTCGATACGAAATCAGAGTATATTCCCTTTTTCCACATCAACCATAAATACTCTAAAAAAAGGGGCAATCTTCATTTTGTAACCAACTTTTTCAAATTCCTCCAAAGTTCTAATATAGAATATCGCATGGACGAATATATCAATACGTAATTTTATGGGTAATTATGTTTTATTTTTTAGGAAACTTTTGGCTCAGTCATCTGAGTTATAATTTCCCAGGGACTTTTGGCTTAGTTTTTGAGTCATAAGTCCCCAGGGGAATTTTGACTCCAGGAGTTTTGTCAAATCGCATTTGTTTTGTATTTGTTTACACTTTTTATTACTTTTTATGTCTACTATTTTTGAATAAAAAAAACAATGTATGTATACATATAGATGTATGTGTACATAATACTTTTATTATTATTTCATGCTTTGATATTAATTATTATGTAAAAAATCTATGAAATTTACATTATGCTTTTCGTATAGTAGCGGTACTGCGATGAAGACAGATGATTTTTTTTTTTTTAATTTTTAATATTGCATTGGATAATTGTGACTTTTTAAATATATTCACATTTTTTTTTTCTGTTTTTATTTTCAATAAATTTAACTTTATATTATTGTAATAAATAAAACTTGTGAAAATATATTTATTGATTAAATATTATATAAAATCGTATTAGAGATCAATATAATGCTTTAAGGGAGTTTTAAATTATTTGTTATTATATAAAATCACATTGCATATACAGCTCTAAAGGATACGATTAAATTAAGACTTTGCAAAATATTGATAAATTTTTTTTTATTTCTTAGCTAATTGTTTGTTGATTCAATATAAAATTGATTCATATGGTATAGTCATATTAGACATTTTCATTCATCAATTTTCAAAATTAAATTTATGTACCGTTCGAATCCTTAATCTAACATATCATTATATCATCTTCTTACCGTTGTATATGAATTTTATGCCAGGCATTCGATTTTATTCATATGGGAGCTTTAAAATTTAATCGAGATACTATTCGGATCCATAGTCTGACAAAGGATTCAATCATATCATTTTTTGCTCGTTACTTTCCAATACTTTCTTTTTTGTTCCAAAAACCAACCCCGTTAAAAATCTTTATATTTCTTTTATCTATTCTTCTATATTTTCTATCTAGACGATTTATTTACAAAAACAAAATACACATAAAGAGAGACTACCAAAGACAACATATACAAAAGAGACACAAAAAAAGTGTCCACGAGTCCACACTTTATAATACGAGTATAAAGTAATATAAAATTGATAAAATTCAGTACAATAAAAAAAATTTTTGTTTTGCTTTCATTTTTTATTAATAATTTTTTTTTTGAAGATTTTTCTGAATTGTAAATATGGGACAGTTTATTAATTTTAAATTTGTTAACTATAAATAATTTTAAATTTAAATTTTATCTATATGATTATATTTTCTATGATATCATATTATTATGTATTATTCATTTATGGGAAAATGAAATATCAACTAATTTTTCAATATATTAAAACATGAATATTCCAGCAAGTAAATTTTAAATTTGTACTCTTTTTTTTTTTTAAACTATGATGATATTTTTTCTTAACCCTAAATTACCAATAGTAATTTTAATAGTTGCATTTTAGTCACAATATTGGTAAAATTTGTCAAAATAATACAATGAAGTTTGAGATAATGTTAATATGTTTAATGCTAACATTAGTAATTAAAATTATAATACAGATATATTCTTTGTTTTTTGCAGCATTATATGCTACATAATAAATTAGCATTTTATGACTCATTGACTCAGATGTTACTCAATGTATTCAGTTACTCATGAAATTCACTCAATATAGTTTTACTGAAAAAATGAAATAAAATAAAAATTTTATACAGTAATCATAACAATTTTCATAGTGTTTTTTTTATTTTATTTCACTTGTCTTTTCGATTTAAATAAATTTCGTAGAATGAGGACGCGGTGACCCTAAAAATGCAGAAACTCGAATGATAGCCCAATTATAAACAAAACCAAAAGTTAAAAAGCAGCACTTCCAAAAAATCATAATAAATCAAAAAAGAATAATAATAAAATAATGGGATAAGTTATGAATATAGGCGGGCCTAATTAATGTCTAACAGGTAAAGAGTCCAACAAAACTTACTGACTGGTATTAATACCAGGTAGTACTCAAAAAATAAATAAAAAAATAATAAAATAAAAATGAAAAATGTACTTAGCCTTGTAAATTTATTTGTAATACAGTCTCCTAATTAAAATTCAAATTATTCAACTCTTAATTTCCAAAAGGGGTCTTGGTGGCCTAGTGGTTAAGAACAGATGGGTAGCAGATAAAATACTGTAAGCACGAAGGAAGTGTCCGTTCGAATCCCACACATATCTTTTTATTGTCCCAATATTGATTAAGGATACTTGGCAATGCAGTTTATGAGTGAATCATTTTTTCACTTTAAAAAAATATGTATTACGAGTTATGAGTATATAATGTATGTACAAATATGCTGTTAGAATTAAGTTTCAGAAGAATAGTAAAATTTTTAAAATTCATAGTAACTAAACTTAACTCAATGTTAACAATAAAGAGTCAGTGATTAAACTTAACTAATTAAATGATATCAACAAAGAGTGAATGTCTAAACTTAACTTAATGGGTTGAATGCATAAAACTGAGCTTAAATTGTAATTTCTCTTTTGTAAGCAAAAGCTAACTATTTTGTTTCCAAATTTTCCTTGTAAAATTTAAATAAAAATGAATTTTTACTCAAAAAAGAAAGATTTGAGTTCAAGTTCACTTTTGTGCATTCAACTGAATGTTAACAATAAAGGGTCAATGAGTAGACTTAACCCAATTTCAATAATTAAGGGTTAATATTTTTCATTTTGATGGTATAATAATAAATTAAATTGAAAAATACGTGACATTTCAACCATTTAAAACAAAAAACAAAGATACAAATATGTACAGTTAAACAGTAACTGATGCATTTTTTAACTAAATAAAAAAATATATTTTCAAATTTATATGTTAATAATTTTATGTTATTTTAAAATTTCAAATTCAGAAATTATTTTGCTTACATTTCGTTGTCATAATGCAATAAATTTCAAAAATAAAAAAAATTTATAAATATTTTATAATAAAGAGTCCAAAAAACAAAAAAAAACCACTACATTTTTAACCTTCTATATGTTATATTACAAAAATTTCACTTAATTTTCTATATTTTAAAAATGTTACAATCTGTTAAAAATAAAACTGCTTTTATATATTTTTTTTTTTTCATATTTAAATTCTGTAAATTTGTAAAATTTAACATAACAATTTGGTAAATTATTTTAAAATAACAATACACTAAAATATATAAAAAAAAAAAAAAAATAATAATCAGATAAAATTTGATCATTGTTTAATATTAAAAACGAAATCTCAAAATATTAAAAATTCAATTTTTTAAAGGATTCTTTATCCTTAATAAAAATGGGGATTTTATATTAAATGTTACTTGTTATTTTATTGTTGTTTTTTTTTCTCTTTGTTTTCTTTTTTTTTTTTTTTGTTTACTAAATATAGTCTAAATCTGATTTAGGTCTAAACAAAACTAGACTATTTTGAGGTAAAATAAAGGATATTCTTTTGAAAAGTAAAATTAGAAAAATATGTAAATTTTGACGACCTTGTTGAAAAAGAAAAAAAAAGCAGATTCATGTTTTATACAAATATTCAATAATATGCAATAACACAATGGGGGCAAATATTGTATTTCTTATTTTTCTTTTTAAATTTTTAAACATTTTTTTTTTATTTACAGTAAATTTTAGATAAGCAAAATATTAAAGATTGAATAAAAATTTGAAAAAATTTTCAAAATTTTTGTAGAATGGTAATTTTTTATACCTATAGTTATGTATCTAATTCTTATATGCGGTTATTTATGCTGAATTAGTTGAAACTTAAATATAGCATTTTATGGTAAAAGTAAAACATTTTTATCAGATTTTATAATCTGATTGAATTGTAGCATTTTTCAATTAAATGAAACAATTTTCAAATTAAACGAAACTATTTTCAAATAAAATGAAAACTTTTTCAAAATAAATTTAACTATTTTCAGGATAAATAAAACTATTTTCGGAGTGAATGAAACTATTTTCAATTTAAATGAAACTATTTTTATTTTGAATGAAACTTTTTTCAAATGGAATGAAACCTAAAACTAAATGTACATTATAAGAAAGAAACTATTATTATTATATTTATTTTAATAATATTTACTATTAAAATGATCTTAAACTTAATAAAATAAGCTGCACCGTAGCTGCACCGGACCGTTTTATTTTGTTCTTACAAGAGTTTTTGAAAACATAAGAAAAATAAATAGTTTATTTTGAACGAAAAAAGTTATATTTAACTGTAAAAAATTAAACTGAGGTTTAATTCTATTTGAAAAAAATTTCATTTAAAATAAAAGTCGTTTCATTTAGTCTGAAAATAATTTCGTTTACTTTTAAAATTATTTCATTTACTCTGAAAATAGTTTAAATTACCTTGAAATAGTTTAATTTACTTTGAAAAAGGTTTTGTTTAATTTGAAAATGGTTTCATTTAATCGAAAAATGCTACAATTCAATCAGATTATAAAAAAAATCAGAAAAAAGTTTAAAGAGATTATAAAATCTGATAAAAATGTTTTACTTTTACCGTGAGTCAAACTGTGTAATTGGAAGGAAAAAATATGTTGTACCATCAGTGTTGTTTCATACAGAAAAATAATCTTTAGTTTCTATTCTACATTGAATAAGAAATTAACAATGCAATACAATATTTTTTAGATAAGTAAATTTATTTGAGTACAAAAAATTTCGATCGAGTTTAAGAAATTCTTCAGTAACATCACCGAATTTCCAAGCATATGTTTTAAAAAATATCAAATCAAATTTAATTTTAAAGTGCAAAATATTGTTTTTGTATTTCAAAAAGTTTTAGAAGCATTAAAGGATT
This sequence comes from Poecilobothrus nobilitatus, assembly GCA_947095535.1. NCBI lineage: Eukaryota > Metazoa > Arthropoda > Insecta > Diptera > Dolichopodidae > Poecilobothrus > Poecilobothrus nobilitatus. The sequence goes on from OX352773.1 coordinate 233,383,476, forward strand.
TGTTTTTATGTTATCTTATTCTGTCATCACTTAATTATATTCGACTGTATGTAAATCTGTTAATATTCGATGTCTATCTATTTATTTATTCTTTGTTCTTATATTTTGTCAGGTTTCACAAATCGTAAGTTTTGCAAAATTTTTTTTTACAACCCTCACGTCTTATATTTCTTGTTTTTCTCATTTTCGATGTCTGTCCGAATATTGAGTAGACGTGGATGTTTTATAATTTTGATTTTTTTTGTTATTTTGCTTGCCTTTTTTTTTTTTTTGTTTTTTTTTGGGTATTTTAAGTAACATTGTAATGATATTCTCATAAAGTATATAAAATAGAAAATTCATAGTCTTATAATATATTAAAAAAAAAAAAACAAGAACCTAAAAAAAAATAATGAAAAAAGAAAAACAAAGGAACACGCAAAACACAAAAATAATATAATACATATATAAAAAAATAAATGTTAAATTTTCTGATTTTATGCTTCTGACAGGACATTTAGAGAGTTAACATTTATTTGGTAAGAATGGACATCTCTTTCTGGAATATATTCGTATATTATTATTATATTACAAGTATAATATTATATAATATACCTACATCGATATTCATATCATTATTTATACAAAAAAAAACAAATATGAGTTTTCTTATTCTTATTTTCACGTATGTAATATGTATTCGCAATATATAATATAATATATGCATAGGTTCTTAAATATTTAAGACTTGATTACTTATAAGTCTATTATTTTCAAGGATTTTTATATACCCAAGATATTTTCACAATATTATTATTTTTTATATATATTTTGTTTCTTTTTTTTTTGTTTTTCTAGGGTATCTAATTGTAAAACATAATAACATAATGTAAAAATTGTGAAAATTTAAATTCTTATTAGTAATAAAATCATTTTTGTAAGAAAATTAAAATTAGACATATAATGACTATAAAGGGAATTAAATTAAGAGACGGAAACTAAGTTAACTTTAAAAGAGAAAGAGAGAGAGAAAGGAAGAGAGAGTTTTAAAAGAATGAAGCAAAATATATAATACAAATTTTAATATTTCTTAATCATTTTTATATTTTAAGTATTGTTAATAAAATCTTTTAAATCTATCAAAGTAAAACTTGTTTATATTTATATCTAACTTATTCTATATATGATACTCTCGTTTGATTTTTCTCTTAAATTTACGACCTTAAACCTTCAATTTGCTACATTGTTTTTCTTCTTATTATAATAAAATCTAAATTATCTTTTCATTCATAGCTTTAATCCAGATAATTTGATAAGATATAATATAATACAGTATATATCTATAGCTGGTCATATGTATCTAGAGCATTAAACAATGTAATACAGATTTAAATCTTACCACGAGACCGATCACGAGATTTTTTTTTTTTTTAAAGGAGGAAAAATTGATGAATAAACTAATTTTTTAATTATAGTTTTCTTTGCCAGCGATCATTTTTGTTTAAACGCGAGTATAACTTCACAACCAATACAAATGAATGTCATAAAATATCCTACAGAATCCTGGTCCTTGTAAAAATATAACAGGCACATTACATTCTGTCTGACTCATTTTGATACATGATTTTTATTAAGGTTTTGAATTGTATGAATTATTGAGGGTTAAACGATTTTAAATTTTTTTGAGTTGTTTACAGGATGATGCTATGATCTTATAAAATGACTTTATAACCAAAATTTTCCTTTATATGAGTCTATTAAATTTTCGTTTGTGTCGTTTGTCGTTTTCCTATCCTGCCTAATTAATTTGTCTGTTTTCCAGTTTCTAATAGTAAGACAGTTTCCCGTTAATGTGGATGTTTTGTAGATTAGTACAATTTTATTATGATATTTGGAATATACGTTGTATTATAAATAATTAAATAACTAATTTTCTTTTCTTTTGTTAATATTTGATTAAAAAAAAAAAATATCTTAAGAAAAAAAATTTTACAAAAAAAAAATTTCCTAAATGAATTGTAATTTTCCCAGAAAACGCCCTTAAATCATAATATAGAGGAGACTCACATTTATAAAATAAAAAAGGTCTAAGTAAAAATATTTTAAAAAATAATAATGTAAATATTTGAAAATTAATAAATAAATCTAAAAAATTTTAATATAATAATAATATTGTGGGTGAAAATTTTTTAATAATTTTTATTAAAATTGATTTCATTAAGTTTATAAAGTGGACTCCCAATGCTGGTATCAGAAAAAATATCCTTTGACATTTTATGCCAATCAGCATTTTTTCTAGAACATCAATAATCTTTTCCAAAAATAAACACAAACATAACAAATAAATGAGTAAAATTTTAAAATAAATACAGACTCCAATAAAATGTATTTCTAAAAAAATATGTTGATTTGTAGTTTAATTTAATTTTTATTTGAAAAAGTTACATTTGAATTTAAGCTCAGTTTTATGCATTTCGACCCATTTTTTATTAGAGCAATATTTAAAAAAAGAAAATCCTTTTGATATTATAATTTCCTCTATTTTTATCGCAATTTTCACTGTTAGGAAACAAAGGGAATCCAGTAAGTCATTTATTATTCATTACCAGGCAGTACATGAGTATTAACGGACGATGGTCTTTAGTGGGTTAAAGTCCCGCACACTTAAACAAAGGTCTCATACGCGTTTTCACACCTCTTTAGTGCCTTTCGATGATTCCCACCTATCCTCGTAAAAGAAATATATGATATAGGGTGTTCAAAATTGAGGTATCATTTTGATTTTGCCGCCATTTTTTTTTTACCTAGAATTTTTATACGAGGTTTCTTTAGGTATTCTAAATACATTCCGGTTAGTTAATAAGGAACGTTACACGAAGGAACAACGTGTTTTTGTTATTACAACATTTTCTGAAAATGCTAAAAGTTTTCAAGATGTAATTAGGAAATTTCCAGCAAATCGTGCCATCAAGCTGATGGTTGATAAATTTCTAGAAACTGGATCTGTTCTTGATAACAGAGGCAACATTTATCAACGTAGTGTCCGTTCAACCGAGAAGGTAGCAGCTATGAGCAGAAAAGTTGAAGAAGATCCAAAAACTTCCATTCGTCATCGTTCGCAGCAATTAAACATCAAACCATCCACATTATTCAACATTTTGCATCGTGATCTTCATTTAAAGGCTTATAAGAGCCAGCTGACGCAAGAATTAAAACCAACTGACCATGCATTACGTGGCAATTTGTTTCTTGGGCAATCGAAAAACAAGAAGAAAATGAGAATTTTTTTAACAAAATAATCTTCACCGACGAACCTCATTTCCAGCTCAATGGCTACGTCAATTAACAGAATTGCCGCATTTGGGGTGAAGAGAATCCAAGGGTTATCTTAGAGCAACCAGTACATCCACAAAAAGTTACGGTTTGGTGTGGTTTGTGGTCAGGAGGAATCATCGGACCATATTTTTTTGAAAGCGCAAATGGAAATGCGATTACGGTCAATGGAAATCGCTACAGGGAGATGATCCGAAGCTTTTTGTGGCGAGAAATTGATGATTTGGACGTAGAGAATATGTGGTTTCAACAGGACGGTGCCACTTGCCACACAGCAAGAGAAACAATGGATCTTTTGAAGGAAAAGTTCGAAGATCGCATTATTTCTCGTAGAGGAGGAGTGATGTGGCCACCAAGATCGTGCGATTTGACACAGTTGGATTTATATATTATTTGACTAAGCTTCAGTTTTTGGATTTATTAGCTTCACTAAGCTGTTGATTACTTGATTATAGTCGACTGTAGCTTGTATAAAATTATGGTTATTTATGTTTATCTTCAAGATAAGAGTCCTAAATATGCATTAAAGAAAATAAAATATTTCTGAGAAAAAGCAAACATCAGAAATTTTTTTCTGAATTAAAAAAAAATCTCTCTTTCTTTTATTTTATACATTTTTCTTTATTTTCACTGAGATTTTATTTAAAAACTAATCCTATAATTAATATATTTAAATGCAAAGAGATAAAAATTTGAAATGAACATTTATATAAATATTTTTCTATCTATTTATATGTTTTAATTTAAATTTTGAATTTCCATGTTTTTTAAGATAACCTCATCAACCTGTTTAAAAATAATTATATAGAATTTTTGATTAGAAAACAAAAATAGAAAAAAAAATACATGTTTTAAATTCTAACAACAAAAAAATAAATGAAAAATCTTTTGGGAAACTGAAAAATATTAAAATTTTAATCTAAATTGAATAAAAACACAAATTTCTAAGAATTCTTAAATTTTTTTTGTTTCTTTTTTTTTTTCAAAATCTTATCTTTTTTTTTTTGGTTATGTTTTTTTCACTTTAGATAATTTTGACACATTTTAAATATAGGTACCATATCTACACATTTGTATTAATATTTCTAGGTATGTGCGAGTAATACACAAAGAAAAAAAAAAGGCAATTCTATTAAAATTCTAATCTAAATTATGCCAAGTGTACTGGAATTTAAAAAATTCAGTTAGAATTTTCAAATAAAACCAAACAAAAAAAAAAAAAAATATTTTTTGGGTAAAAAAAAAATTCATTCTACAAACATGCATACATTATGTATATTAAGATACATATTATATATTTTTAAATACTACATACCTAATATAAGAATTGCGAATATGGTTAGAATTTAAAACAGAAATCATAAACTATTTAAAAAAATAAAAAAAAAAAAGTGGGAATTTAAGAAATGATGATATTTGATTTTCATTTTGGCATAAAAGAATAAAACCAAAAAAACAAAAAAAAAAAAAAATTTTATTTTAAATTCTTAAAAAATTTTAACTTAAATCAATGGGTCATAATTGTGTTCAGCAAAAAAATTTTAAACTTTCCATATAGGTAGGATTTAATTTTTTATATTTTTTTTTGTTTTCTACACTATAACCATTTTTTTGTTTTATCTGTTTTTTAAAGAACAAAAAATCATCCTTCTTTCTTTATTTTTTTAAACTTTTTTTTTTGTCGGAAAATACGGTTAAAACGTATATTATAAAATAGAATTGAAAAATCTGATTATAACAAGGACATAATGTCAAGGACACAAATAGTATCAGAAATACATAGACCCGCCAGACACGAAACTTTCGTCGATGAAACTTTATTCGAAAAGGTTTAAACGGTACATATGGCAAATCAATTTAGTAGAAATGATACCATATACAAAGTATATCAAAGGAAATAAAAATTTATTAACTGTAATAGACACATTTTCGAAGTATTCTTATTCTGAGCCAATTAAAAACAAAAAATTCTAATAATGTTTCACTTGATATGAAAAATATTTACAAATGTGCTGGAACACTTCCAAAAAATATTCAATCCGATCAAAGTGAAAGAATTTTTTAATAAGAAATTTAGAAAACGTATGGAAAGAAAAAAAATTAATCCTTATCATACATATTCTGAGCTGAAAGCATCAATAGTAGAACATTTTAACCGTACTTTAAAATAGTTTCAAACTTTGTGAAATTTCATAAAATTTTTGAGATCATAAGATTTTTTCTTACCTTTTTTTATATTTTATAATTTTATTCATTATTATTATGAAAGATTAATAATTAAGGGTATTCACGAGTTGGTGCAAAAGTGTAAATTTTTTTTGCACCGTAGCACATATTTGCACCAACTTGTGAACAACACTAGCATGAATTTTTATTGAACTGTCAAATATCGTTGATGTGCTTGTTTTGTTTACATAAAAATTTAATATGCTTACCAAAAATTTCAGATATTTGTATATCTTCATATATGCTTGACTTAATAAATAATCAGAAATAATTTTTTTTCCATTTTTTTTAGGCATTTTTTAAATTTTTATCTAATATAGCGCTTACAAAAAATATATAAACAAACTTTGCAATGGTCTTGCACAAATATGCAATAGAGTTTAGGTCTTGCATAGTCTTGCAAAATTTTGCACTTTTTTATACATGAAAACAACAACAAATTGTGCACTTTAACTGTCAAAAAATTGAAATATGCTACGGTGCAAATTTTTGCACTTGTGCAAGACCACTTTGCACCAACTCGTGAATACCCTTATTATTCATGTTTTATGTTATGATTTTATTTTATTCTATTACTTTTCCTTTGCTGTTACTTTCTACCAATTTATTATTGCATGGTCTTTATTTTTACCTTTAAAAAAATGGAAATAGCCATCTCTTGCAATAATAAATAATTAGCCGTTTTTTTCTACCAGAAAAAAATATACATATATTTTTCCATTAAGCAAACTAAGAATCTTAAGATGTTGTATTTTAAAACTTTCAAAATAAAATTGAATATTATTATAGAGTATAAAAAATGAATTTAAAAAAGTAAATATTGAATTTTTTTAATTAATTTAAACACAATTTTTATGTTTATTATTTATTATTCAAAGGAGCAGATTCGATATTGTAACAAATCCAAATCTGCATATTATAAAATCCCGAAAATTTTAATAATTCCAAAAACTCAATCCTATAACTACGAAATTCGAAATATTAAAAACCCAACATTAGAAACATTCAAGTAGAGAGACATTCAAAACATTCACCATAAAATCAGGGTTTTAATAATTCGCTTATCAGGGCTTGGTAGTGAATATCTCACTGTACGAAAATATTATATTTTTTATTTTTTTTTTACACTATTGTAATTTAAAGGATAAATTTTAAAATATAGAAAATTGGCGAGTATGGATTGAGTTGGATTAAAAAAACTGGGTTTCAATTCAATAACAGCTGGCGGTGGTTTAACGCAACAGGTCCCTCTGTAAGAAAATAGGTATTTAAAATCAAAACTAGACTACAGTTATTCCCGTACTAAAGGAAAATTTATTTTCCAAGAAGAATGCGGTCTTTTTCCTCAAAATAATATATTCTAGAAATTTTTAAAATTTTAACAACTGTATGATATAGAAATGTTTTAATAAGTAAAGTGTGCTTTATGTAAACTTAGAAAATCAAACAATAACAAAATTGCAACTTTTAGAATGATTTTCTTAATAATTTTTGTGGAGAGTATTAATATTACTCTGCAAAATATCCTGGGAAATTTTTTTTACTCATTCTACATAATCCTAAATTTGTCATAAATCGCTTTTATCCTAAATTCTTTCTACATCCCCATCCCATAAGCCAAATTGTACATTTGTATGAATGATCCCAACCTAAATTTGGGTTTCAAAGGGGTTGGTTTTGCTTGGTTAAAATCCAACACTATCCGGAAGAATCACGTATATGCCTAACTATTGAAGTTTTTCACCGACCCTTCTGTTTGTAATATCTTTTAATTTTCTTTCATCAATTTTATCGATTAAAATGCGTGCGGTTTTAAGATGATCTTCAAATAAACGAACGAAGGAACGAATAAAATTATCTAATTAATAATCCAACGAATTCTAATTAATAAAATTAATTCATAAATTTATATTATATAAAAAAAAAAATATCATAGAAATAAATTAAAACATAATTCAAGAAATATATTGTGTTAAATTTCCAAAATATTTAAAAATTATTATTAATCACTCAATCATACAATCATTAAACAACAACCTACCATCTTGCCTATCTATTAATTGTATATAGGTTAAAACGGTTATCCTTTAAATAAATTATCACAACTATCTACAAACAATTTCATTTCTCTTATTTCATATTAGAATTTACATACCTAATTACAGAAATCTTTCTAAAATTTTTGAAATGAAAATTCCGTTAATATGATATCTAAAAATCTATTTAAAAATTTAATAATTATTTTATTTTCCCAAAAAAAAAGTTTAACTAATGGAAAAATCAGATTCAAAATCAGAATATGTTAAAAGTTATTATCGAAATAAGAATCTTTAGATTACAATATGGAAATCTTAATTAATAGATGAACATCTATAGTTATATTCAGTTTCTAATAAAATTAATATTTTATCATTTGCAATTACCCTTTTTCCTATTTTCAGAATTCTAAAATATAAAAGTAATTTACATTTTTTTTTTTTTATTGGATATACGAAAAAACGCTTTCTTTACTAACATTATTATTGGCACACTTTTAGTATCAGTGTTACACAATGTAAATTTATTTTGTTTTAAAAGAGTGTTGTTATATACTGCTTTATTAAAAGAGGAATAGTGCTTTGTGGGTATGGATGTATAAAATTATATATTTTTCATATTAGTGCATTATTGTGTTGCAGCGGTCTTCATTAAAGTGTAGGTACATTAAAGGTTTTAGTGAAACAAAATACTATTATGTATTTGTGGTATTCAATATAGTTGAGTTTATAAGTGCAACATGCCATTTAATAATATAATTGTTAATGTGAAAGTTAATATAATCTTTCATTTCCAAATTTTATCATATTTTCAAAAAAATTTTGAAAAAATATACCTACTAATTTCAATCTGTTCGTCTGCTGACTGTCTGTCCGGGTGTTCACAAAACTTCTTCTGAAATATTACAATGAAATTTTAAATAAATTTGAAATAAACTTTTGAACACATAATAACAATTCAGAACAATTGAAATATAGTCCCGAAAAGTTCGAAAAGTTCTATACTTAAATTGTTATAACACAAGTTCTATAAGCTATATTTTCTATATGAACACGCCAAACGATATCTACTTTATTTAGCTTTCTAAATATATAACAAATAGATATAAATATATAGTTTCCCATAATGGTATTTTACTTTACCGTTACGCGAAAATGAATTTTTGCAATTTTTTGACCCCTTCTATCTTCCAAACGATTCAGAAAATATTTTTATGTCGCACCCTGTTTAGAAGTTATAAATGGTCAAAAAGTAAAAATTCCCTATTTTTACACACCCGTAACTTGAACACCTGTCCAAATTTTTTTGAAGTAAAAAAAAAATGGAAATTAAAACTTTATTATGTAATGTTTTTTAATGTTGGAAATCTGATTTTTTGAAAACCCTTGCTTTTTTCATTACTTGTTTATATAAGCATTTTACTAGTTCTAAAATAATACACTTCAAATATATTTCATATATTGGATCATTATCTGTAATTAAAGGGTTACCAGCCGATAGGCCGATATATTGAAAAGAAAAATCCAGAAAAAATATTGTTTGGGCAAAATCTTGAAAAAGAAAGTGGTTGAATTGAATTTCAACAACAAAGCATTTAAAATAGTCACCCAGACCGCTGTTATGCAAATGATAAACACTCTGATTTCTTAAGAAAATCTAAAATACCTTTTAATCATGTTTATATACATAATTTTAACAAGATAATAATTAAAATCTTTATATGTCATTTAAATTTTACCTCAATCTTTTTGTAATTTAGTTGCGAAACGCATTCCATCAATTTTTTACTAAAATACTTAAAAGAACTGCATATTTGATTTTAAAAAATTCAAGATTTTGTCCATTCAAATTTTTTTTTTGTTTTCAGATAATCTCGTTATCCTGATTTTATATAGTGGTTTTTTTTAAATTGGCATATAAAACTCTAACAACTGCACAACTGTCTCTGTAACATTAAATTTAATACTGCAGTAACTGTTCGTGGTGAAGGTCAGCTTATAACTTATAAATTTAATCCTAGTTAAAAAAAAATTATTATGTCAACTATAGTGTGTGTCATATTATATTATAACCTTTTCAGCCATTTTTAAACTGACAAAGGGATGCTTAAAAAAAATCATAATAATATTCAGATATAAAATAGGTACCCTGTATAAAATGTAATAACAGCGAAAATAAAACCCAATTTTAATACATGTTTATGTGTTTACCTTTTTAAATTTTACGTGACCATCTTGATGTTTTACATGAATTTTCCTATGTAATGATGAAATGGGTTCACATACATTTAAGTATTATTATATAAAAAAAATTTATGTCACGAACTAAATTTTTTTTTTTTTTATCATAAGAAAACAAAAACACTTTTCTCCTCCTTCATGGGCTTTACTTTAAAAAAAAAATTTTTTTTTTTTTTTTGAATTTATTTTCAAAAAAAAAACAGATCTGCAACAAAAAATAAAATATTTTAAGATAAAAAAAAAATCCAAAGGATAAACAATATAGAAATTTTGGTGCAAAACGAGAAAAAAAAAACAAAAACAAAAGGGGAACTAAAGAATTCAACTTAAAAAGTAGTCAAAAAAAAAAACTGCGTATGTTGCGAAGCATTACTCTGACTTTAAATTGAGCAAAAATAAAAAAAAACAAGCCAGAATGTAAACCAATGGTTTTTAACAGCACACATTTCCAAAAGATAATACAAACTGTTTAGAATTGTGACTTGCACCAACATTTTAAAATTTCGTATAACAAAAAATGTGAAAATAGGACTTTTTTGCAATTTTGAAGTGCTGTAAGTCCGGAACTCTATATAACTATCGTTAGCACTCGTAAATATAGATTCCTGAGGCTTTAAATGTTAAAATAAACATGGGATATACGCATTTAAAAATAGGACTTTTTCAAAGTTTGAGGGGCTGTAGCTCTGTAATGGAGGGGGCTACATGAAAAATTTGTTCTACAATATTAATTTTTTATGAGACCTATACCCTTGGTTAAAATGTTTTTTCTCTATCTTTAACTGTGTAGAAGTTTTGTAAACAGACGAACGGACAGAGGGATGGACAGACGTACGGGCAGATGGACAAACGGACAGACGAAAAGCCTTAGTGAAACTAATAGACACGTTTTATCAAAATTTTTTTAGAAATGTGCTAAAAACATCATATTCATGATAATAACCTTAAATTGCGACTCTTTTAAAAAAAAAATGTATTGTACACTCGTTTTAACACACATATACCTAGCTATATTTTATGTTTTATATAACATAGGTAGTACCTATGAGGCTATGAAAAATTTATAATATTATATTTTTATAAATTTCAGTATTGAACAAAAAATATGCATATTTCATTTTATTGTTTTGTTTCACAGAATTTAAAAAAAATATAATATATTTTGTCTTCAATAGCTAAGAGTAAAATATAATTTAAAATAACTATGATGTGCCGGAATTATATTGCATGATTTCTTATCAAGTTCCATTTAACCAAAATCATAATTAAACAGAATAAAATGGTGTTTGTGGATTTAATCGTCTTTTGTGTGTTTTTTTTTTTTTTTGATTTTCAGAAAAATCTCAAAATTTCTCACACACTTATATGCATAATTTCATCAAAGTCCTATCAAAGTTAAAACTTCCAATATTTGTTCAAAAAACTGTCCTAACGAATGTCAATTTAATTGAAGTTTTAATTTAGAAGATTATGTAGTTTATAATTATATAGGTTTTGACTATTTTTAACACATTCTCTAAAATTCTTTGAAAAACTTGGTTATAATTTTCACTCTGTCGGTGCGTCCGTCTATTTACAAAACTTCTATATTATTTAGGATGGAGTAAATACATTTTTTGCTTAGATAGATGGTCTTACAAAAAATAATAAACTTTTTTATGCCGCCATGAACTACTGCCTCTCAAAGTTTGAAAAAAATTCCATTTTCAAAATTTTTATAAATTTTAAATTCTACTTAATATTTTCTCAATCGAAAAACGTCAAATGAATAATAAATGCTTTATAAATCAGTAAAAAAATTATGTAGTTTTTCATCAGTTATTTGCTATTAAAATTTACCATTATTTAAATTCATAATTTTGCAAAATTTTCTAAAACGCTTTTAGAAAGAACTTTGATACATTAAAAAGAGGAAGATCCTTGATATTCAGTATAACTTTTTTAGAAAAATGTTAGCAAACTATTAGGGATTAAAAATGTAAAATTCGACATATCACACATGTAACTTCGACACCAGTGTAAAATTATCGTAAATAAGACATAAATTTGAAAGTTCCAATGTTATATTTTTATAGAATATAACGGGTCTTTTTTTTTAAAATGATAGAATTTTAAATTGAAGACTAATTTTGAAAATAAATTTCAACAATTTGTAGACATTGTTTCGGCGTGGATCTTTCCATAATAATTTGGCAATGGTTACTGAAATCAAATAAAAAAAAATTGGCTTCAATCTTAATTTAAATGTGTTGTTATTTCAATTTAAAGTTCTATCATTCTAAAAAAAAATACCCGTTATTAAAGGCTTTTATTAATTCAATGGGGTTTGCTGAAAACTGAATATAATGTCCTTTCATTTTACATACTTCTTTCGTTTTTAGTTATTTTTCTGTTTTGGTTTAATGGTTTAATCTACTATGAACTGGTTACCTTGTATTGGGATCAGCTAATTTAAAACCATAGAGTACTTCGAGGTAGTAATCATAAAGTGAACAATAAAATATTTTTAAGTAGTAATCTATATTATAACTTTATTATTATGCATAACATTGAAAAAGCAAACGCAATTTCGGCGGGAATAATTGAGATCCGCATTTATTCCCGCTGTAATAATTTCACTATTCAATGAAACGCAAGACAAAAGCGAAGCGGTAAAGATTTTGACATTTAAATTTCTCAAAAAATTTTACTCTTACATATTATGTATTAAGGAAATTTAAAATTCAGCCTTAAATATCACAATTTCTATACAAACCAGTTTAGTGTTTTAATATTAATAATAAATGAAAATAAAAAGAAATTCAAAGAATGACAAAAATATCAAGATGTCTCTCTTAAATTGTATGAATCCGCAATAAAATTACTGCGAATTGAAAATGTCAAAATTTTTATACAAATTATAATTTACGGTTGTAAAGCGTTTTGAATAATACCGAAAAAAATTTACTACTCCTCCACAATTATCCGCAACGTTTTCAATGATATAGCTTTTGAGCAAAAACTTACATATTTCCCCGCCGCAATCGCATTTGTGTTTTCAATGATAGGTCTATATATAAATAAAAAAATGTATACGAAACAATTTTCTAAATAGCTAATAACATTCACAATCAAAAATTTTCTATTTTCCTAAAATTACTTTGCACAATACTGTACTGATAGAACAAAGTCATGATAAAATTATATATGTATTTTTTAAAATATATTATGTATATGAAAGATATCTTTTTTATTTTTTATTTTTTAGTGTCCTTGAAATCTAAAATTTCACATGCTCACCTTCACCACTGTAACTTTATTTTTAACATTTATTTTTCTCATTTTAATCGTAGTTAAAGTTTATTTTTCCCACAAAAAAAAAATTTATATTCCTGCCACAAACCAAAGAAAACCTTACCAAAAAAAAGTTGAATTTTTTTTTCTTTTTTTATTGCGTATGCAAATTTTATTTTATAAAAATTTGTTCTTCACTCAGTTTTTTTTTTTAAGTGGAATACATCGTTGTTTCTTGTTTTTTTGTTTTATTTTTTTAATGGAATTTTTCTTTGAACTTTTGATGACCATAAATTTAAATTCTAGATGATTTTATTTATAAAGTAAAATATTGGGAAGAGTAGAAGCTTTTCAAGCAAAAAAAAAAAATATGAACGAAGCTTTTCAAACAAAACGAAAACATAAAACCTTATATGATTATTTCATTTATTTTTTCTTTTTAAGTTTTTGTTGTAGGTACCCTATAAAATTATTATGTCACACAGAAATTCAAATGATGTTCTTGCATTACTGATCACAGATAAGCCATATCAAAATTAAAATAGGTATAGGAAAAAAGAAAAAAAAAAAAAAACGAAAAAACCATAAAAAAAATTAGTTTTGTAATGTTGTTACGATATCAGTATGTAATTTATTTCTATAACTTAAAAATTTCATTCTTTCTTAGTTAATACAAATCTTGACTGTGAATTATTTTAAATATATTTTATTTAAAAATTTAATAATATTTTCTTATAACCATTATCCGAACAGGATACTTTACGACATTGAAATCAAAGCTACATAGGGTTATTTGAAGTAACCACTGGTTTGTAAAACCGATAAATAAACTCTGATAAGGAGTTTAAAGATACTTTTAAAAATTTACCTAATATTGGCTTGTATTTAGTTTACAAAAAATGTGTAAAGATTTGGAAAACTTTTTTAAAAAACTGTCTGTGGTCTATGTGTTTATGGTTCGTAATTCCCCAAATCTGGGTGGTATTTAAATAAGTTGCTCCCATCAATTTTCAAAGGCTTTTTGTTTCCATCTATTAGTCAAACCCATATACCATATCATCACGTAATCTAAGATATCTTTCAGTAAAATTTGAAAAGAATTCAACAATGGATCTAAAGCAAAGTATATCAAAAAACAACGAGGAAGGGTGCAGTAGAGTAGACTATGTCAACTCTGGGATACCCGTATGAACGGAATATATCCTGCTTCTAAATAACATGATCATCTTTTAAACAATTTCAGTTAAATTTTTCATTTAAACAGAGAAGTTGTATGGCAACTACTCAAACCAGTCGCACCAGCACAACCAAATTTTGCAGAAGTTGTTGCCATTCAACTTAATCATCATTTGCAAGATTTCAGACACCTAGCATTATTAAGTTCCAAGAGGTGCAAGAAGTCTGAACCGGCTGCTCTAGACCAACCAAAATTTACAAAAGTTTTTAGCATGTAAGTCGACACCTCTTCACAAAATTTCAGATATCTAGCTTTAATAGACACTGTGTTATTTACATTTAAAAAGAAAAGTTGTATGGCAGCTATCCGAACCTGTTGCTCCAGCACAATCAAATTGTACATGTGTTGATGACACGATTTTGCAAAATTTGAGACACCTAGCTTCAATAGATACTGAGTTATTTCCATTTAAAGAAAGAAGTTGTATGACAGCTACTCGAACCCGGCGGCCGAAAAAGCTGGATTTAAATAGCATAGCTAACAATTTTGCAAAAGTGATGTAAAAAAATTTCAGCCTCCTACCTCCTTTATTTTTTGAGTTATCGTGCGGACGGACGGACGTACATGGCTTAATCGACTCAAAATTCGATTCTGAGCCGATCCATACCTTTGACACTATATCTAGCTCGACTCCTTTAAGGTGTCAGAAACGTAATGGTAAATTTATTATACCTTTGAATATAGTTCATAAAAATGTTGTATTAAAAAATAATTTAAGAGATTCAAAGTTATTTAACAAAAAAAAAAAAAACAAGTGTTGAAGTTATTTTGTCAGTATATAACAACATGTAGGTTAGGTACTATCAAATTGATGTAAAAAATTCAAGATAGTACAAAAATAATATACAAAAAAATGTAAATTAATAAAAAAAAAAAAGAAAAAGGTAAAAATAGAACTTTAAATATGGAATTCGAATAAGCACCCTTTTAGTAAATAATGAAAATCATAAAAAAAAGTTAACGTTCCAAAAACGTTACCGAAATGTTAAGTGTTTAAAAAAGAAGATATATTATAGTTGTTTTCCCCCTCGTTTTCTTCCTGTTTTTCTTTTTTTTTTTTTTTTTTGCTTGTGTTAATATCAATCTTATTTTGATTAAAAGTTGATTCATGATATAAATTTTTCATGTCATATCTAGAGGCAAAGTGAAAAACATATTTAAATTCTTTTAAAATTAAACCTATAATTTTATAAAATTGAATAAATAAACTGAAACCTTATTATTAATTCTGAATATATTATTATTAGCTCTACGTGACCGAAAATGAATTAAAAAATAAATAATTGTACTGAGAAAAAAAATTGAAACAATAATTAAATAATAATGAAATTTTTTTTATTTTTATTAATTTATTCATTTTAAAATATTATTTTTATTTATGTTCGTATTTTATGTATATAGATTTCTTATTTATTAAGTTTTGTTAAATTAAAAAAAATAAGACAAAAAAGAAGAAATTTTTTTAAGACTTTAATAAAAAAGAAAATTGAAGTAAATTCAATTGCAATACATTGTAAATAATATATCTTGTGAAGAATAAAAAAATTAAGATCTATCTGTTGACACTACTTAAATATTTTTTTAAAAATATTTTCAAATAAATTAATTTATATCCCTAGTAGAGTATAAAATTACCCTTTTTAATTTTTCAGTTAACTGAAATCACAAAAACAAAATGGCTCAAATTCCACCCTTAACGAAGCAGAGCTTAAAGCTGCCTGAAACATTTATTTATGCTTAAGAGCACCTAAATATAAATAAATAAAAAAATAATTAAAGTTTAAAGTTTACAGACTATAGATGGAGAACAGAAATTGTTGCAAGACAAAGGCGACTTATTTGTGTATCAATTTCCTATTCCTTTCAAATTCTCAGATTTTTTTCATTTATTTAATTTTTACAGTGAGATAAATTACCTGAGGATACTAAAGTACAACCTCAAACCGTCAAATCGTTATTGAGGAGATTATTACAACCTTAAAAAAATATTTAAACATTTTTTTTTTTTTTAAATCTGGATGTACAGTTCATCGGAATAGGGTTAATATAAGATTGTTAAACCAACTGTATTATATATAAAAAAAATCTCCTTAACCTGACGGGATTGCAACAGGACCAATATGATCTTATCTCAGATTCAACTAAAAAAAGCGAATAATTAAAAATATTATTCAGAACATTAAATTTGTTAAAAAATAAAAACTTTTTCTATCATAAGTTAGTATTTGTTCATCCAATTTACATATTTATGTCAATAATATTATCACAAGTTTTCTTAGCATTCAAATTTTTTGAGGATAACTTAAATTTTTCTCAAAGCATAAAAAATCGATTATACGCCTTTTAAAGTTCACAATCAATATTTCATATTTAAAGAGATTAAATTTTTTTATAGGTATTATATATATAGGAGTAGATATTTTTTTTATCATTAACAATAAGTCTGCAAATTAGTTTCAATTCATTATTGTCCATTGGTTTCTTTCTACCCACATTAGAATCATAAAGTCACCATTTTTTTTTTTTTTCATATTAATTCTTTTAATTTTTCAAGATCTTCATTTTGAAACAAAAAAAAAAAACTTTAACATCTTTTTATTTTCGAAATAAAAAAATGGATAAAATATGTGTGTTGTAAAAATTGACTCATATAATTATGTGAATGCTTTTAATGGACATCGACTGACAAATTTATTTCCTCCTTTCGCATCGTCTAACAAAAAAAAAAAACCAAAAAAAATTCTAAAATTTAAAAAACAAACCAAGAATAGAACCTAATAAAAAAAAAATCTTTAAAATGATTAAAGATAATATAACCATCACCAGAGCCACAAAAATGGTATACCTCTCATATACATGAACAGATGAACTGTATACTATATACATATATTGCTTATACTCGTACATATGGTCTTAAATCATTTTATAGAAAATAACCTATTATATTTAACATATACATATAAAAATTATACAGTAGTTGTTGTGGGTCCGAACGGACCTCAATCATCCAAAATAATAACAATCTGAAAAAAAAAAAAAAAAAAAAAAAATAGACTTAATATAACGGAATTTATAAACTTATATTAACTTGTATTATCTACATACTTATGTATGTACATTATATACATAATATTAATATGATTATTACAATATAACCAACATAACATACTTATATATAGAATAAAACACTTAATATTAACCTAGAAATTTGTTATTTTTTTGTTTCTAACGGTTCTAATATAACTGTTATTAGTCATATTTTTTTTTTTTAAGAAAATATTCTGCAATTTATATGAGAATGGTTTCTAGGTTTGAAGTTTTTTTTTTTTAGTTTGCTTTTTTTATCCATTAAAAGCCTAAATAACGGCCTTCTATTTGCAACATTCTTCGCTCACAGTTACTTGCAAAATGGTACATAAAAAAATTTTTTTAAATTTTTGATATCCACAACTAAGGAAATCTTATAACAGCTAACCCGGCTGTTTTAAATAAATGCGATAGCATTCAAGATATGAGAATTTTGATATGAAAATATATCGGACCTTATATTTTGTAATATATTGAAGACTTAATAATTACCAAAATCCTTACCAAATTAAATGATTCACTATAGTTTTTAACTATATAATGAACTACATATATTGGAATATAGGTGACCATCACAGACTATAACCAAATTTTTGGAAGTTAAAGTAGAATGAAATTCATGAAGTTTAGTGCGGGTTGCTATTGCGGCATACGGTATTAAGGGGTTAAAATTGTCATTTAAAAAAGGAGGTACATGCTCATATAACTGTAAATATCTCCAAAACAAGAACATAATATTTAAGTACTCTTAGTGTTAAAAGATAGGTTTGAAAAAAGCCTTCAAAATAGTATATACTATATCGGCACAGATTAGATAAAAGCATAGATACATATATTATACTATTTGAGTATACAGTAGATAAAAGTGAAAAAAAAATGTTAGTTTTTACTTTTCGAATATAAGGGTAACCAAATCTATCGAACGCGCTACTTGTTTTTACAAAAATTTTTATTTTTTAATTCTCTGTCTTTCCAAAGAGCCATCACATATTATTCTTCCCCTTTTAGTTTTTTAGTTATGGCACAAAAATTGTGGGTGGCTTTTGTATGAAAAAAATTAATATTTCATATAAAAATGCAATTTATTAAATAAAAAAAAACATATTTTAAAATTTAAAACACATTTTAGAATTTATGCACGTTTTATTATTGATTTATTAGAAAATTTGTGGCAAAAATTGACGAATTTCTTTTTTCCAGAATATTGAAATGTTCATTTGTAACAAATACTCCTTCTATTTAAGAATTCTTTTACTATTTTTACGAAAATCTTATTTACAGAATATTTGATGGCGTTTTATTACAAATACATTACCTATAACTATAGTATTTGTAGCAAAATTATGGATTTTTTAAGGTATTGTGTAAGTAGCGCACATATTTTTGTTTTGTCGTACTACTTTAAAGCTTTTCTACACAGAAGTTCAAATAAGTTCTCAGTTTTACCCCATTAACAAAATATTAACTTAAACGGAAAAAAGCTATACCTTCTATTGAACATGTATCATCTTTTTTTCAAATTATAATTTTAACCCATTAATATATGCGCCAATTGCAACCTCCACAAAACTTCATAAATATTATTGCAGTTTTATCTCTGAAAAATTTAAATTTGAACTGTGATGGTCACCTATTCCAAAGAACAGCCGTAATCTGGAAAAAGAAATAAGAGTATTATTGCGACAGAATCTTATCGACAATTAATAATATATTTATCAGCTACAAAAGGGTGCTGTTACGTAACCATTCAATTTACGTATTGAGTTTTTTAAAAAGCTGTTCTATGAAATATAAAAATAACTGAAATTTAAAATGACTTTATTTTATTTTTGTTTTTTATATAATAAATTAATATTGCAGGTAATTGTTAATACAATATACATACATTCATTTCATATTTTTTTAGATATCAAAAGATTCCGAAATTTCCCAAAAAAATGATTTCTAATTTCCCTTTTTCCCGGAAACTAACATTAAAAAATGCGATGAAATTGAAACTATAATTCTATTTTATTAAACTGTAAGTGTATAACTGTAAGTGCACACAACTGTAAGTGTATAAAAAATATATATATTTTTTCCTCTTAATAACATACTTTCCGCCTACAAAATAAAGAATAATTCTTATGATGAAAGGAGGAAAAAAAATGAAAAACCAAAAAAAAAAAACGTTAAGATTGAGATAGAATCGTTAAGAATAGCAAAAAAAAAAAATAATAATAGCGTTATAGACATGATTATAATGTAAATGAAAAATTGGATAAATAAAATACACCACAAAAAACAAACATCAACGATAAAAATTGAGATACTTTGTAAATCTATAAAAAAAAAAAAAAAAAATTAATTTTCATCCCTGACCATTCATTGCCTTGTACAATCTCATCAATTTTCAACATTGTTTGGTTTTCTCTTTGTTTTCGGTATTCCTCACATTGCTATTTTCTTTTTCTTTATCTAAATATGTGGACTTAAAAAATTTTTTTACTATGCAGCCGTTTTACATAGGCTAAAATAATATGAAAGGTATATTAGACTTTATATTATTATAGCTTATATATGTACATACATACATATTCGACCTTTCATGAAATTATATTGTAATAGGTTTATTATTATTATAAAAACAAAAATTTTGATAATTTAAAAAAATATAGTCGCCATTTTGTCAAAAAATAATAAAATTTTTGGTTTTTTTTTTTTTTTTTTTTTGTTTTATCAAATTATTTATGTAAGAGTACATTTTTTTTATCTAAGATGATTTATAAAAAAAAAAAAAAAAAATACAATACAAATTTTGATATTTACAAGAAGTTAATAACAGTACAGAGCATCAAAAATTAATAAAATAAACAAAAAAAAGAACATAAAATAAAATAAATAAATATCATTCATTTTTAATATACTGTTGCTTTCCTGTGTTAATTTTTAGAAGCATAGTGGAAAAAAAAGAAGAATAAAAAATAAAAATTAAATAAAGACATCTTATTATGTTGACTCTGTTCTATTTGAATTTTTAGCTAACAGATGGCTTTTTCGTTTTTTATTAATATTTTAAATATGTTAATAAGTACATAATTTATTAATTAATGCATTAGTAATAATTATTTTTCTTATCATTTTGTAAATTTGTTTTTTAATAACTTACTTAATCGTTATTTAGTAATTATAGGAATTGTTAACAGTACATATTATTATATTTAAATCTAACGGTTATTTCTAAATCTTTAAGTTGATAAATTTAAACTATGGTTATAACTAAGAGAATAACAATTATTTTTCTTATTGATACCAAATAATGTTAATCTACTTACAATAATTAATATATTAAATCTATTCCATTCAGAAGGAGTTTAAATTTTCATGATATATTAATATTATATTAAAAGTCTACTTTTTAAATTTTCGCTAAAATCTTTAAGTGTCTTTTTAAATTTTAAACAACCAAAAAACAAGTAAAAGTAACAGTAAGTCAATGCAACCGACTTATTTATACCCTACACCTAAAAAATTCAAATTAAATTAAAAATCCATAAGTTATTTTAGTTAGGTATTTAATATAACTAAGCTAAAAAAATAAATGCTTTTACAACCTTTGTACAAAATTTCAGATTTCTATCTTTATTAAATTCGAAAATATGCTTGTTAGGTCTTGGGAAGTGTGTGAAGGACCACCACCTCAATTCATCTCAAATTTTAGAGACATCAACAGGGTAGAACATTCTTATATCAAATTTCAAGTTTATATATTTATTAATTTCGAAGATATGCTTGTTTGGTCTTAGGAGTTGTGTGGGGGTATCTGAACAACCATTCTAATTCATCTTAAATTTTGGAAAAATCAGGGATTCAGGAAACAACACCCTGGTACCAAATTTGAGGTTTCTATCTTTATTAATTTCGAAGATATGCTTGTTCGGTTTTGGGAGTTGTATGGGAGGTACCCGAACGACCACTCCAATTCATCTCAAATTTTAGGCAAATCAGGGATTTAGGAAACAGCATCCTCGTATCAAATTTGAAGTTCCTATCTTTATTAATTTCGAAGATATGCATGTTCGGTTTTGGGAGTTGTATGGGAGGTACCCGAACAGCTCCTCCAATTCATCTCAAATTTTGGGACAAATCAGGGATTCAGGAAACAACACCCTAGTACCAAATTTGAAGTTTCTATCTTTATTAATTTCGAATATATGCTTGTTCGGGTTTGGGAGTTGTATGGGAGGTACCGGAACAGCTCCTCCAATTCATCTCAAATTTTGAGGATATCAGGGATTCAGAAAAACACACCCTCGTACAAAATTTTAAGTTTCTATCTTTATTAATTTCGAAAATATGCATATTAGGTTTTGGGAGTTGTATGGTAGGTACTCGAACGCATGGTCCGATTTCGCCCATTTACAATCCCCGCCTTGCCTTAGTCATTGTTAACCTACAGTATAAATTTCATCAAGATAGCATCATTATTTTTTGAGTTATCGTGCGTACGGACGGACGGACGGACATCGCTAA
The DNA here is from genome assembly GCA_947095535.1 of Poecilobothrus nobilitatus. Classification (NCBI taxonomy): domain Eukaryota; kingdom Metazoa; phylum Arthropoda; class Insecta; order Diptera; family Dolichopodidae; genus Poecilobothrus; species Poecilobothrus nobilitatus. The sequence continues at coordinate 233,405,400 of OX352773.1, forward strand.
ATCGACTCAGGCGGTGATCCTGATTCAGAATATATATACATGTCTATACCTAACTCGCTTCCTTTTGGTGGTTACAAACACCATACCAAAGTTAATATACCCTATACTTAATGTGTAGGGTATAAAAATTAGACATGATAAGTTTTCTTTTTTTTTTCAATCATAACAGTGATTTTTCGGTAAAAAAATTTGGAAAAATTATATTAGATTAATGACGGCATAATAAAAAATTGATATGAAAATATTTTTAAAATCTTTAAAAAGCAGCTGAAAATGGTATAAAAATCGATTTAAAGATTTGCAGACGATAAAATTTAGCTATGAATTTATGATTCTCTATACAATAAATAACTCTTTTTCCAAGTTAAAATTCGGTTATTTGAAGAATTTATATTTTTTATTATATGAAATTGAAGATTGTATACATTGTATATGTATGTATATATAGGAGCGGGCTTATATATTAGATATTATACGTTATTTTATTATACTTAGAGGAAATTATTCTATGAATGAAATATTTTTAAATAATATGGCGATGTATTGTGATATATGATGACAAAAGTGTAATATACCACTGTATATAATATGTATGCATTATACATATTACTAATTTGTTATATGTCGTAAGTAAGTATAAATTAATATACGTACATTTGCCTCTTAGTATTAAATATCACAATAAGCATTATTTGGAAAAGTTTTGGATTGATAATTGTTAGGTGGTAGATTAGAATCTGCCTTGGAAGAATCATACAAAAACCATAGTTTCAGAAAATATATAACTAACCCGAATTATTTTAAAATAATGAACAATTAAAAAGATAATATAATAATTAGAGTTATAGACAATATAACGGATTCGTACTGGTATTTAAGAGTTGACAAGTTTTTTTTTTGATTAAACTTTATTTTGATCCTTTTTTACAATCTTAAAATTAGCTTAGCCTATAAAAAAAAGTTTGAAAAAAACAACTCTTAATATTATTGTAATTAACATTTAAATTTGGAACAATTTTTATGTTAATATGTTTCTTAATTTTTTTAGTTTATTTAGATATAGATTGAATATTTTGTTTTAACAATTTTTTTGTATTTTTGTTTTGAAAAAAAAAATTAGTATTATAAAAAATCAATATTAAATTTTTGTTTTAAGATAAAAGCTTAACCTAACCTAACCTACCTAAAACTACTTAAACTAATTAAAACTAATGTGTATAATATACTTGGGACTGATTATGACTATTATACGACCACCAATAATCCTTGTTTATAAATTTGTCTCTGTCCGGTATGGACATGTCAAATCTTAAGTTTACTCCATTTATATCGCCCGGGTTATATTCTATGACTTTACATGTAGTCGGTCTATTATAGTGATATAATAGAGGGACATGATTTTGGTCTTGAATATAACCATTTTTATCTAAAAAGGTGAAGTGTTCTGGGGCGATAAATCCCGTGAGCAAAGTCATTTTAATGTATTCTTCATTGTGGTGAAATATATGAGATATTAAACCATTTTCTGGAGTGTTTTGTGATCTATCATAATGTTTTCGAATCAATTTTATCAGAAAATGATCGATTCTTATTATGTTTGGTTCCTTCTACAAGTATTTATTGGAATAATAATGCTTGTAGTCGGATTTCGGCTTTCTACAAATATTGGTGCAAACTCTTATACACTTTCTTTCAAACTCTTGTATTTTGTCCATTAAGCTTGCACTTACGTTGTACCATATGGGTGCACAGTATGCAATTATTGGCCTTATTAATGATTGATAGCAAATTATTTTAACCTTAACTAATATTTTTGTTATAAATAAATATATAATATAATATTATAAGCAGAGTGACAGGCTATAAACATACTAACGGTTCGTACGGGTATCTAAGAGTTGACAAAGGCAACTGTATTCTTTCTCGTTTTTCTTTTAAATTCGCATATATTTAGGCGAAGTGAAATTTAAATAATGTAGGAGTAAAAATAAACAGCATTTGAAAGTTAAAATATGTTTTATTTAATCAATTAAAGATTTTCGGTTGTACGAGTTTTAAGGTAGTAAGAAAACAAATTTAAGATTTATAAGGTATGGAGAAAATTATCGAAAAGGTAGGAAAAGTTTTTTTTTTCGAAATGTGTTTTAAAAAATGCGAAGTTGTCATTGAATTACTAGATATATTATTCAAAAGTGAATAAGCAAATTGTTGATACTTAATTACTTGGCACAATTATTAATTTTCTTATTTATATTTTCTCAGTAGTATAAAGAAAAAAGCAAAACCAATCAAATTGGTTCATAAAATAATTTTTAAAAAATTAATGTGTCGAAAAGAATTAATGAATTGTAATAAAAACGTACTGGAATGTAAGGTAATTATCTTAGAGAATTCCTTTAGTGATACGTATCTTAAAATATTATGAAGTTAGGATGTAAAAAATAAGAATGAAATGACCAAAACATTTTTATATCAGTATATAGAATTAAATGTTAAAAATTAAAAATGAAAGAAAAAAGAATCATTTTTCTGTTAGAATGCAAAAACACTTTTTGAACATAATATTTTACTATTTTTTTCATTAAAATCTTTGATCCAAAAAATTTCTTTTGGAGGCTAGGGTCAGAATAGTAACTCTGAGTAGCCATCAACTCAATGATCTTAGTGATCTTGCGGTTAAGCAACCTGCAGAAATGGTAAGGTTTCTGAACGCAACGAAATGAATCTAAAATAATACCTAATATAGCCCTATTATGAGCCTTGTGGTCACGGAAGTGGTAGCAAAACGGTGCTAACAGCGGCGGCGATATCCAACCACCTATACCAACCACTCAACCAACATATACTAAAAAAGATTCCTGCTCCAATGAGATTTAATAGAAAATTTTGGTTGTTTAATAAAAAATTAGGATTAAAACCACGATATTATTCCTAAATACATAAACCAAAGGAGAAAGTGTATATAGTTCACTGTCTCATAAATGTCTTCGTACGAACATAAATTATGCTGTTATCATAATTAATGTAGATTTATAATTAATGTTATCATAATTAATGTAGATCATAATCATATTAATGTAGATTTTGAAATTGTATTTACTGTTAATCGAACTCATTGTCTCTAACCAACCAAATTTCACAGAAGTTATTGATTTAAAAGTCAATTATCTTATAGAAAATTTCAGATTTCGCCTTTATTAAATACAAAAATTTGAACCTGTTGCATTAGATTACAAACACCAAATTTTTAGGAAGTTGTTGGTATAACAGTTTATTTCATATCAAAAATATTCAAAATATACCTAGCTATAATAGACACTGAATTATTTCCATATAAAAAAAAACGTTATGTGAACCCGCCGCCCGAACCCGAATTTTTCATTACAGTTGCATTACATTACAATACATATATTTTAGATACATTATTATTTTTCTAGTTATAGGCTAGAGGACGGATCGCTGAACATGGCTTAATTACCTCAGAATACAATCCTGACTGTAACGTAATGACAAAATTGATTATATTATACCCCTAAACACAACGTTCGTACGGAATAAATAATCTAATCATAATTTTTTAGTTTTTCTATGTCGAAGGATAATAAGCTAGGACATTCATTTATTTAGAGTAAAAGTGTGTGGCAACTCTAAATAAGATACAAATAAAATAGAAATAATATGTATAAGTTTAACTAGTCCAGCAATTCTATAATTATTATTATCTCATTAAGTACATCTATAAGCATAAGTATAAGTAGGACAGCTATAGTTTAAGAAATATTTTACAACTATTATTGTAAATTGTAAGTTGATAGAAAGTACCTAAATGACGTTAGTAAGGTTGAGAACTTGGAAGTGTAAACACGTATACTGGAAATAAAAATAATCAAAAAAATCTAAATAAATAATTTTTTAATACATGGAGAAAATTAAAGACTCCATAAGTGAAATAGTTAATGAAAAGTTTAGGCGACAACTGTATAGACCAATAAATTTTGGAATTTATTTTAAAACTACTACAAATTTATATCATACTAAAGAGATTATAACATTTAAGCAAAATTTAAGACTTTTATGACTTTTAAAGTTATGATATTGTATATGTATAAATAATTTAACTTTTCTTTTATTATTCGGGGGTATATTATTCGTTTATCATAAACTTTTTTTCTTCAATTTTATATTAAACCTAAATTATTATATACAAATTTATACAACCAACAATTATATAATATAGTCTACAGATATATAAATATATTAATTAATATTTTTTTTTTAGTTTAGTAAATAAAATTTTAATTGATTTGTAATTTTCTTAAAATATTTAATGAATTTAATAAATTCTCAAAAGGCAGAAGTAATTTATTTAAAAAGAAAAAAAAATTTGAAAATAAAGGAGTTACTTTACACCACAATTAATGAACATTAAAAATTTATATTTTTCCCACCTGGGGTTTATTTGTTTTCTGGTTATTCTGAAATAAAATAAAGTAAAATGGCTTTATCAAAATTTAAATTTCAGTTAAATGCTAAGAAAATATTACTTTTTGCTCTTAAATTTTTATTATTTCTATTGTTTTTATTTAATGAACTTAAAATGAAGTGCCTATATTTAATTATTTACCCTTTTTCTTTGGTTTTTATTATTATCAACGCCTTCTTTCATCTTCTTGAAATAACTTATATAAGATTCTTTATTTTGGCTTTCGAAAGGAATTTTACAATAATTTTAAAATTAAAATTATTTTTAATTATAAAACAATAGAAAATATTTTTATGGAATAATATAATATTATTTAATATAAGATATATATTTATTGTTCAAAAAATAAAAAAAAAATTAGATTATAGGTACTTAAGAAAATATTTTATATTGTAATATTAAATAATGAAAATAAATGTATATACGCAGGAATTACACAAAATAACAAACAACTTAATCCGACTGCAGACAACTCACTTATTTTGTTTAAAAATATTAAACAAAATAGTAATAATTCAAATATATACAGAAATACATATTAGACTAATCAACTTACCACTTTTAGGCACAGCTTATAAAAATGAGAGGGGTATGGGGGGGGGGGGGGGTTGGATTACAAAATCGCGTGATTAGTGCAGTCTTAAATTCTTAAATCAACTTGCTATTAGGCCACTACTTGAAGTCTTAATCTAAATCAAATTTGTCAAGAAGTTCAGAATTAATTTTAATAGAAATTTGCTTAATAAATCAAATTGTGTTACAGGTGATTTTGAAAAGGATTATATATATATATATATATATATTTAGCCGAATTCTAAATTACAAAACACTATTTTGCCTTATATGATTTGAAAATGCACATTTTTGTAACTTTCCATTTGGCATAATGAAATACTTTGGAAATATTATATTAATTTATAATGAGGAAGAGTGCAGTACAGTAGACTGTGTCAATTCTGGGATACCCGTATGAACGTAATACACTCTGTTTCTATAAAACTTGACCATCCCTTCAAAACTTTCAGATGTTTTAGTAACTACAGAGATATATTTATGTAAATTGTGGAGTTGTATGACAGCTACCCGAATCTATTGGACAGGCACAGCCAAATTTTACAGAAGTTGTTGCCATAAAACTTGATCATCATTTACAAAATTTCAGATACCTAGCTTGAATAGATACTGAGTTATTTCCATATAAAGAAAGAAGTTGTATGGGAGCTACTCGAACTCAGCGATCAAAAATGCTGGATTTAAATAGCAAAACTAACAATTTTGCAAAAGTGATGTAAAAAAAATTTCAGCCTCCTAGCTCCTTTATTTTTTGAGTTATCGTGCGAACGGACGGAAGGACGAACGTACATGGCTTAACCGACTCAGAATTCGATATGAAAATAGCTCAGTGTATATTGAAGCTAGCTATCTGAAATTTAGTGAAAAAGTGTCGAGTTACATGTCAAAAACTTTTGTAAAATTTGATTGGTCTAAAGCAGCCGGTTCTATGAACTATGTTCAAGTGTCGAGTTACATGCCAAAAACTTTTGTAAAATTTTATTGGTCCCAAGCAGCCGGTTAAGGCTTCTTGCATTTCTTGGAACTTAATGATGCTAGGCCCAATAGATTTGGGTAGCTATCAGACAGCTCCACAATTTACATAAATATATCTCTGTAGTTAACGTCGGTACTAAAACATCTGAACGCTTTTAAAAGATGATCAAGTTTTATAGAAACAGCTAATATTACGTTCATACGGGTATCCCAAAGTTGACACAGTCTACTCTACTGCACTCTTACTCGTTTTTTTGTCAAATTGCATTAGCTGAAAGGTCTTTTTCGGAAATAGATTTAGACATATTTGGTATACTTTCTTTTCAAAGACGAACATATTATTATAAATTATCTTGAGTTCTAATTTTGCGAAAATTTGTAAATAGTATATAAGTGTAGCAATAAAAATTTGTTATGATTTAATTAACAAAAAAAAAACTTTCAATATCTACAAATTAAATAAATTTCACTTTGGTATATAAAAATTTCTTAATACGACATAATTTATACAAAAGAAAAGTTTATAACATTTAAGCAACGACAAGTATTTAATTGTTTATACTTTTAATTAAAGTTTTCTTTTTCTAAAATCAAAGAAAATATTTTTATTGTTTATTTATCATCAATTCTAAATTAAAACTTTTGTTATTGTTTATTTATTGTCTGGCTACTAATATTTCCTGTGATTATTTTTTACACAGCACATGTCTTATACAAGAGTAAAATTGAATAAAATTTTATTACTCTGCATGTAATTCTCATAAAATATGTATTTATAATATTATTCAGAATGTACAATATGTCCTCTAATAGATGGGACAATAATAAATTACAGAGTTAGAAAAGAATCAAACAAATAATCATTTCTAATAGTTAATATATAATAAAAGGCAGATGAATTATCTAGAATAAATAAAATTTCAGACAATTTGGTCTAATTTTCTTCTCCTTATGCTGACTACTAGTGTTTGACGGTCATATGATGTTTTTATTATTTATATTTTTGAAGCTGCTCCTTTCTGCCACCAAGTACATCAAGTCGTCTATGTATTGTGTTACACCAGTTCAATTTCTAATTTTTCGTAACTTTTAAAATTGATTCTTGTCGTTCAATTTTTCCTTCCGCAATATATATTTTTGATACCTCATAAAAAGACCAACGTAGAATCTTTTACAGTACTTGATATATTATATTAGTAGTTGTTTACGTTAGTTGTTCCTTCGAAGGACGTCTTCATTAAAAATATGTTCCGTTTATAAAATTTTAAAGATTTTTTTGATATGTCCGCATTTTAAACGCTTCAAACTTTTTCATATCCCCGGGCACAAAATATTTTTCTGTAGAAGAAAATCACTCCTAACTATTTCTCAATTCGGCAGCGTAGTTTTTTCACACAAAGACAGTCTTCATGTAAGAAATTTTAAAGATATTTTAAATTGAAGATTTGAAAATTTGGAAATTTGGAATTTCTTGTAACTAACGTGTTGTTTTACCAATTGTGAAACAACCTGTACATTACACTATCTATTCTAAAATAGATTGTGATATTATTTCTAAAAAGTAAACAAATAATCATTCATATGGTTTATGGTTGCTTTCATTTTGTACCATTGTCGTCCTTCAATTATTGAGTTATTAAATTGAAAAGTATATTGTTCAACACGTGCTGCTCATCGTGTATTTGTATAGCCACTTGTTTGAAAGAGTAGATAAATATTACAATAATATATTATTCTGACACAAAAATGTAAATAATAATGCTCACATATTTCTATATAAATTACCAAATATAAATTTGATCGAGTTTTTTAATATTAAAAATGATTTAATACAAAACAAAATATTTTTATCTCCAGACATTTTTAATTAAAAAAAAAACAATATTTAGTTATGACGATTTTTTATCTCAGGTCAGTGTTTCAAAATATTGTAAATAATTAATGTTTTGTCTAAGTCTAATATAATCATTTAATCTGTATTATAATGAAAAAATTAATCAGTAGAAAGATTAAAATGAAAACAAATTCATGTAATTATTTTTTTTTTTTTTTTTGAATAATATTTTTAAATTATGTTTTGAGAAAAAATTTTTAATTCAGAACTCTTCATTAATTAAAGAAAAAAAATTGTTTATCAATTCTTGAAGAGACAATATAATATTTTAATCAATCAATCAGTTTGTTTTTAACACAATACATTTAACATATAATTTTAATTATCTGAAAAAAAAAATCATTTAAAGTTCATTAATTCTTTGAATTCTTTGAGTATCTACAGATTTTTTTGTCCTTTCCCAATTTCTTAAAATTTTTTTTATTTTCCTTGTAATATTCATTAATTTTATAAGTATACCTATCATAAATTTTATATAAAGTTGTACTAATTGCTTAAAACCTTGTGTTAGATGGTTCTAAATACTAATTAGGTTTACGTTGACTTACGACGTAACACTCTCGAATTACTGTAGTATTGTAAGTTATTAGTCTGTGATTAAGTGAAATCAATTTAAAATATTTGCATTATTCTTTATTTATGTCTTCGGACATTGTTTGAGATGAATCAATCCATGATTGTTGTAATTGGTATATCTTAAAAAATTTAGTAGGTAGTTATTTTTTAACGCAACCTATTCAAATAATTATTAAGATTAAGATTTGTTCAAAAAATTCATAAGATCAACTGATCAATATATGTTTAAATAATAAAACAGTTAAATTCATTTTGTAATAGTTTTTAAGATATTAAAAACTTTCAAAGCATACTTAAGTCCAAAGATGTAATATAAAGCACATATTTCGGAAGAAACTTCTAAAACGGCATTTGGATTTTTCAATAAGTGGAAAAGAGAAAAATGCCACCTCTAGGCTCATTTTCTACTTCACCTCTGGTATTTTACTCTTACTCTGTTAGGAGTGTATTCTATTCCGGATCACTAAAAAATTGAGTACCTCCGTCCGGTCACTTATTTTGTTAAAAGTGGGTTCTGTTCCAAAGTACATAAAAAGTTTGATCAAATTCTTTCTAAGAAAAAATAAAAACAGTTTCCGCTGCTCACTCCTACGTTGTTCAAATCCGCAAATGACACAATTCAGCATAATTATGGTAATTTGTTTTTATTTCAAATATTGTGAATATCGAATCATCTCCCAATATCATGTGTTTCTTAAACTTGAAAATGATTATATTTTCAATTTACACAAAAGGAGAGAATATCACAATTTTTGTTCACTATTTATTTCAACAATCCTTAAACTGTTATTTCGTAACAGAATTTTTCGCATGCTCAAACAGTACAATATTACTAAGGGTTTCTTAATCAATTATTCAAAAATTAAAAACAAATTTTAGTAAGTCTAGAACATAAGTTTAAAACGTTGATAGATGAAATATGATAAGAACAATATTCATCTATGAACGTTTAGTAAGTCTAGAACGTTGATATATGAATTGTTCATAGTCTGCTCCTCTTTAGCATCTTCAATAATGTACATCTTATCCTAGGAAAAAAAAATCCATAACTTTCGTTAAAAACATAAAAGATGATAATCTACATATTAGCGTTAGTGATATTTGAATCTTTAATTTTTATCTCACTTATTATTAAGTAGTTTCTTTTTTTTAGTACAATTATACTGAATTCAAAATATTTTCACATATTAAAGAAAAATTAAAAAAAAAAATTTTAAAAAACTTGTATTTATTCTACCATTGCTCTTTAATTGGTTGTCCTTAAAAAGATAACTGTAATTAATTATTCAAAAACAGCAAATAATATTGGACAAAAAAAAAAGGAAATAAATGCTAACCTTTTCTATTTTATTTGTCTCAAACAATGAAAAAAGAGGTAAAACTTAACTAAATATATTTTTTTATGTTACTTCAAATTTATTCACCTTCTTTTTTTTTTTTTTTTGTTTTTTTTTTTTTATTATAAGTTCAAGGATCTTTTAATTTAAATTCTTTTATCTTAAATTTTATTCTTTTTTTTTGCATAAAATTTCACAGATACGATAAAAAAGAAAACTCTTTCGAAAAATAAAAAAAAAAATTTTTTTTGACGTATAGACTTTTTTCAGCACATCATTTATTATCATTGTACATATACTCTTTTTACATACTTATCCAGTTTTATATTTTTCACATCGCCCAACAATGGAGTAATTATTTTTTTTTTTGTTTTTTATTTATCTCTTTTTTCTTTTCAATATACTCAGTCCTTTTTTCGTCATTTAAAACCTTGTAATTAATTTTAAATAAATTACAAAAAAAAAAAAGGGAAAAATAAAAATAATCAACAAAAAAAAAAAAAGAAACTGTAGAAGAGTTAAATAAAAGATAAAACATAAAATAAAAGATAAATATAAAATAATCATATAATTTATTCCCTCTCAGTTTAATTTTTTTTTTGTTTTTTTTTTCCTGCGTATCCGTGATACACGTTCAATTTTTTTCTGAACTTAAAGATACAATTTTTTTATTCAAATTTTTTTTGTTTTTTTTTTCTAAAGAATTTCAAATTGTGATTTAACTTTTATTTAAAAAAAAAAAAATTAATTTAATTCAAAATTCTTTTCTCTCTTTGACTTTTCATTTAAATTGAAAACCATAAATCGACCATTTATTATTTATAAGGAGCCCATTTATTTTAATCTTAAACAATGATTTAGATACATATATAAGATTAAAAATATTTTTGTTAAAACTTTACACCTACAATTTTTCACATACCGAAAACACACATACCAAGAATCAACTCAAAAAGCTTATTAAATTTACTAAAATTTATTTATGTACATATTACATAATATATGTTACATGCATACATATTTATAAATATGGAGAAATTCAAATACAATTCTCAGAAAATTTTATGTACAATTACAATACTTTTCTGTATTTGTATATACACACAAAACAAAATAAAAATTAACTAATGATGAAAAAAATATCAGAATATCCGTAGCAGACTGTTAGGTCAATGCCATTAGCCAAATGATGAACAGCCGTTTTAATTAGTGTTGTTTTCTTTTTTCTTTTTGGTTTTTGTATCAAACAAAAAAATGACCAATAAAATATATAACCTTTTTGTAAAAAAAAAAAAAAAAATTACGAATAGGTATCTAAATTTAAAAATTTAGAAATGCTGATTGAATTAAATTTAATTAAAGTTTTATAACTGAATTAAATATCTATAGGGTTTGGTCCGCGAAAGGTAAAAAATACACAAATGGTATGGTAAAAATTGTTCAAAACAAACAAAAAACCTTTATAAAAGGAGAATTTTTTTTTGCCAAGAACGGTATCTACTCGGGTATTTTTTTTTTTTTTTGCAAATTTAACTATCTACAAATTTTAACAAAAACAATTTGTTGAGATGAAAAGATACGCATGTTACAAAATTTAAAAAAAAAACCAATGTAATAAAATAAAATCTTAAAAATTTGGTGACAGACAAACATTTTCTTCTAATATTTCTTCTAGCCATTGAGATGTATTGTCTTCTGTTAAATTTTTATAATCTTAAATAAATTGAACATGAATAATTGACTGGGCACAAATTAACTGTTATGGCAATTCATTGTGATAACAATTCTCTGCGGTGATAATTAATTATGGTAAAAATTCACAGTATAGTGACAAGTCATTACGGCTACAATTCATTTTGGTGACAATTCGCTCTGGTGAATTTTCGCTGTGATAACAATTCGCTTTGGTAACAATTCAATGCCTTGGTAACAATTTACAGCATAATTTACTGTGGTGATAATTCACTGTGGTGACAATGCACTGTAGTGACAATTCACTCTGGTGAATTTTCGCTGTTGTGACAATTCGCTGTGATAACAATTCACTATTATGACAATTCACTGTGATGAAAATCCACTATAGACTATAGATAATTCACTGTGGTGGAATATTTACTCTAGACTCTATAAAGTATATATAATTTATTGTGGTGGAAAATATAGATAATTCAAAGAGATGTAAAAATTTGGTTACAAAATGCAGGGCTTCAATAATTTATTATACAGCAATAACGTAGACCAAAAATCAATTTTAGACTTATAGCCTATTTTTAAAAACAAAATAAAATATTGACAACTCTAGAAAATACGTGATAAAAAAAAATAATAAAAAATACAATATTGTTTGTACCCACCACACTGAATAATTATCTGCAGTAGTGGTACAACAAATTGTCTTGTTACAATTTTTTAATAAAATTAAGTTCTTTTATTTCAATTTTATCACATTCCTAATATCTAATGAAAACAATATAAAAATGCCTACCATTGTTTCTACTGCTTCTTCCTACGGAATCAATATATTCTTTCCATATATTCAATTTCTAGATGAAAATTTTTTTATATTGCTTTTATTTCTATAATAATAAATAGCTTTATAGATACATAAGATAAATGTAGTATAGTGAAAAGCTGTACGTATAGTGAAAATGGTCGAAATTTTCCACTTTAATGGGTTCATTATTTCTACATCATTATTTCCTTTCAGTTGATTATTATAATTATTATCATATATACGGTAATGAAATAATCATTTCTTTTTCTATTTTATGAAATTTTTCTTTATTTTTCTTTACCATTTTTGACTTTATACAAATAATTGCTTGTAAAATATCCTTTATATCAATATAAACTTAATAATCAATATATGTATGTATTTTTTTTTTTTACAAAATTTATAAAAAGTTAAAAAAAATATTTTTTTCTCCCTTGTTATTTAAAAAAAAAAAACAAAGTCTCGAAACTTTCTATGTATAAACAAGAAAATTTCTGTAAAATATATTTACCTCCTCTTTAAAGGAAATCCTCCGGAAAAAAAAATTACTAAAATTTCTAGTGCTAAAAATTATACTAGAACAAAAAAAAAAAAACAAAAATTTTAGAACAGCAAAACTTTTCATAGAAAATATGAAAATAAAATATTAGAAATATAAAAAATTGGAAAGAATAGAATAAAGAAAACATTTTTTTTTTTTAAATTTAGGTCAGTGTCCTCTAATATTTTTGGTTTTTTTTTCTAGATTTTTTTTCTTTTTTCCAAATTAGAATTATAGAATAATTTTAAATTCAGAATGTTGCCGTCATGTCTATATCAAAGTTTTGGTTTAATGATTTTTTGGCTAAATTTTGTTTTGTAAACATTTTTTTTAATAAAAAAATTAAAATTCTGTGTAACTAAGAAATTTAAAATAAAGTTTTTTTTTTTTTTTTTTGGTTAAATTAATAAATATAAAAAAAAATCTTCAGAATTTTCTATTTAATTGATTTGTTTATTTATAAACGGCTGAAAATGCACATTATTTTAATAAGGATTAAGTACATAATTAACTTTTAACATTAACTATATATGTGTTTTGATTTCAGTTACTATAATAACTAGAACGTACAAGCAATTAATGACGACCATATTTTTAACATTTCTGTGTCTAAATGCACATTTTCTTTAATAGCTTGTGGATTATAAAAGCGCATGATCATGATTCTTCTGCATTTGAATGTTCTCAATCTATCAAATGTTGAGAATTTAAAACAAACCGGTATTACTTAAATCTTTTTTGAACCAGTAAATTTTTAACCCTTATTCAATACATTTGTAATATAATTTAAATAAAGTAAAATTCGATTACAACTCACTAACTGGAAATTTTTTTTTGAACATATAACTTAAGGTTATATGCAATTCAGATTAAACTGAGTTTTATTGCAAACATTTAATTTTTTGCTTATGTTTCAAATAGCCAGAAGTAGAAATAAGGATAACCGGAAGTAGAAATTTTCATATAAAATAAAAATTGTAAACATGGATAATTTTAATTTGTGCTAATAAAAGTCAATATACGTGTTTTGTATCATAAATTTATATTATCCATGTATCAAAATAATTAAAACAAAAGAGAATAGTTCTTATTTTTTTTTAAACTTGTAAAGTAATATAATACCTAATACGATTTAATTTTCTTAACCCTCAAGTTATCTTTAAAAAAAATTTATGAAAAATTTGTCGGATGAATTTTTACCGATTATGTAAATAACGTATGAAAAATTCACAGATAATTCAGGTCGAATTTTACCTAAAGAAACATTTAGATTTTAAGTATATATTTGCATAAGAAAATTTTGAAAAAATTTGGGGATGCCAAAAATTAAAATTAGGTAAATTTTCACCCAAGGATGGCTTACGAATGTTCTGTAATTGTTATATTAATAAAATTTTATAGAAACAATAAATAACGGAGATTAGAATTTCTGACTATACAAAAATTCATAAAAATTTCAATAGAGATAAAAAAATTGTGGATGCAAAAGGTGATGAATTAGAAGAAAAAATCACTAAAGGAGAATATGAGGGTTAAAAATTTAAAAATTTTAATAATTCCTAGTATTTAAAATGAGGTTTATTTTTAGTTTTTTTTTAGAAAAAAGTGGAAAAATTTTAAAATTAAGGAATTTTCAATAAAAATCATTAAATTAAAATTTGACATTATTGATATCTGAAGTTATTTTAAAAAATTTCAATACTTACTCACATATCTGTCGAAATCAGCCACCGAAAAATAATAATTTTCTCCTAAGTTATTATAATAAATTAATTAGGGTTTGAATTTTCATTTTAATTTAGTAAAATTATATATAATTTTTGATTATTCCAATTAAGCCTTATTCATTCGTGTATCCTTTGTTTTTCCAAGAGAGAGTCTTTAAAATAAAAATTTAATTAAATTTAAAAGAAAAAAATATATTGTAAGCTATGATCAAAGAAAATCTTAAGATATTTCTATTTTAGTATTTTAATAACCTGTGATATTTGATAAACAAAAATTGTTACATAATAAAAACAATATAATATATATATATATATATATTCCTTTTACGTATATATATTATAATAATATACAATTTTTGGTTTCTATAGAAAATTGGTATTTACCATTTTATTCATCAATCATTATTATTATAAATTATTTTTATTATTATCTTTTTTATTCTTTATACATCACGTATTATTGATTATTCCATGGAAAATAAGAAGGTAGTTTTAATTTAGTTATACTATGAATAACGAAGTTTTTTTTTATTTTTTATAATAAGTTTCCAGAGTTTTTCACTTCAAGGATATTTCCCGCTAAAAAAAAAAAACGTAAATGATTTGCACCAATTGAATTCATTGGTATTATAGAAATGTTCGAATCTGAATTATTTAAAAACAAAAAACGGTTTAAAAAAAAGAGTAAAATATATTTTACCGTATAATAAAATCTTAATATTAATAAATAATCAATATTTATGGGAAAAATTCTAATTTAAAGGAAAAAACTAAATTTTATTGAAGATTATTTCAGTTTATTTATTTATTTATTTAACTCTAACATTATACAATTAATTGTTATAATATCAGTAGAGCCCTCGGCTACTAAGGCCATTTTGGGCTTGACAGTGCTATTTACAGTTTAATGTTTTATACTTATTATATTATATTATACTATAAGTGTTATCTTAAGTTAATTTTTTCTTTTGTATTTACATTATATTTGATTAGTTCAATAATTTTGCTAGGATTCGTTAGGTTTGTTGTTTTGTGGTTACAATTAGAATTTAAGATTTATTTACATTTATTTACTTTATTTACAATATTTTGTTTAATAACACATTAACATAGCAATTATATTACAGTTTATACAGAATTGAGAATAGGTAAAAATTAAATGTTGTCCCAGATTTTAAATATTGTACAAATTTTATGGATTTTGTTTGCATTTTCTAATGTTGGAACTAAGATATTCTTTAGATCTATTGAATTACTCTGAGCAAAATTTTTTGTAATATAGCATTCATGGAACATATGTTTGACTGTTAGTTGACTCTGACAATAGGGGCATATTGGCGGGTTACTATTTTCAAATAAATGTCTTTTAGTAAAAAAAGTGTGTCCTAAACGAATTCTGCAAATTTTTCTTTCTAGAACTCTTTTGTTACCCACACTATAAGTGGGAGGTACAACTTGAGGCCAATGAAATTTTAGGAAGCTGTTGGAAGTATTCCATTTCAGTTGCCTGCGAAGTAACAACTTTCTTTCTAATTCATTGGTCTTTTCTTTTAAAAAGAAAGTAAGTTGGAGAGTAGATGGTGATTTTATGGCTCGTTTTGCTTCTTCGTCGGCTTTTTCATTTCCGGCTATGCCCTGGTGACTTGGTACCCATATTAGTTTGATGTTTTTTCTGGAGTTCTCTAATGCATTTCTGATAAACCTGACAATGGGTTGTTTATTGTTAAGATTTTTTATTGCATTCAAGGCGCTTAAACTGTCAGAAAAGATTATTATGGATTCTTGGGCGCTGCCAATTGAGAATAATAGCGCTTCGTAGATAGCCACTATTTCAGCATTGTAAATTTGAAAGCTATTCGGCAATTGTTTTTTTAAAATTAAATTACTCTCATCCACTACGGCTAGTGCGACACCCTCCGTTGTTTTACTTGCATCAGTGAAGATTTTATAAGCCGTTGTGTATTTTTGGGTTAGATTTTGATAAAGCTGAAAGAAAGTTTCACTATTTGTTTGTGATTTGAGATTGTTAGATATTGTCGTGTCTATGTATTTTCTGTGATTAAATGACCAAGGTGGAGTATGTTCACTAGTATTTAAAGCTTCGTCAAAGCGGATCCCTAAACTTGTATTTATGCTCGTGGTTTTGACTAAAGATGACCTTGTTGGTGCTATAATTTTTTCATTTATCAAAGCATTAACAAGCCTATTTAGAGGTTGGGATCTATCACTGTATTGTTTGTGCAGATTTTTCGTAGCTACCATGTCACGTCTCTCCTCGAATGTTACAAAACCCGACTCTATCATGAGACTGTCCACATTCGTTGTTCTTAACGCTCCTAGAGCGAGTCTAGCACCTTGGTTTAATTGCGCTTGAATTTTTCCTATATGCGTTTTGGTACAAAAGCCGTAAATAGAGACTGCATAGTCAATTTTACCAATAAGCAACGCTTTCGCTATTTGTAGGGCTATTTTAATTTGAGGTCCACATTTGCTTCGAAAAATGAGTTTAAGAAGATTGTTTGTATTTTTTAATTTTTTCAGAAGTTTGTTCACATGTGGATCGTATTTGAACTTATTAGTGAAGCTAAGTCCCAGTATTGTGATATCCTTTACTAATTTTATGTCACTATTGCAATATGAGTAATGTTCTACTACACATCTTCTCTTACTGCATATATGAATTGCTTCCATTTTACTGATAGGGAAGTTAACCCCATGTGAATCCGCCCACATCTTTAGTTTATTAAGCCCTAGTTGCAGAATATTGTTATGTTCGCTATTTCTGTCTATGCTATATAAGAGTATATTGTCTGCGTATATTAGATATCTTAGGCCATTTATCTCTTTTATAGCTGTTGTCAAAGAAGATATGAAGATGTTGAATAGGTGTACTGATAGCGGGGATCCTTGGGGAATACCATTATAAAGGTTTTTCACACTAGAAATTGTACCATTAAGTTTTACTAGAATTTTCCTATTTGTCAGAAAACTCTGAATAGTTTTAATGAATTTTAAACCTAATTTCCACTCTACAAGCTGTTCTAATATTTTATGTCGCGCTATTTTATCGAAGGCTTTCTCAATATCGCATGAAATAATTGTACCGTGTTCTTTATTGTTCAGTGCCATAGAGAAATCGAATTCCAGGGTTTGCAGCAGTGTGGTAGTACTCCTATTTGGCCTAAAACCGTGTATTTTGGCAGAGAGCTTTTTTTCTAAAAACCAGCTTAACCTGTTTCCCAATATTTTTTCTAGAAGCTTAGACATAGTAGCAAGTAAAGATATAAATCTATAGCTCGAAGGGTCGTTTGGGTTTTTACGTCCTTTAGGAATAGGTATGAGCTCAGCAGTTTTCCAGGCTTGTGGAAAATTACATGAGCTGAGTATGTTGTTATAGAGATCTACAAGTCTTTTTTTGAAGTTTAATGTTGTATGATTGAGCATACAATAAGAAACTCCGTCTAGGCCTGGAGTTGTTCCTTTGAATTTTGACAGTATTTGTTGAGTTTCGTTCAATGTTATTAAGCTATCAATTTCCTCCGAGTTTGCTATTATGTTTGGGAGGGTAAAGTCTTCTATTTCCTTTCTGAATTCCGCTGTATAGATGTAATTTTCTGAGTTTTTATAGCACATTTCCGCAAAGAATTCAGCATTCTCTTCGGAATCTATGACTAGTTCCCCATTTGGACTGTGCTTAATCGCTATTATTCCATTACTCCTATTTCCTAATACCCTCATAGCCTTTTTCCAATAGTCACTATTGCAGTCTCCAATACTATTCGCAAAGTTTTCCCATGATTTGGATCTCGCTAATTTAATTTCCCTCTTTAGTGCTGCATTCGCTTTTCTAACTCTAACTAAATTCTGACTGTTTGTGTCGTTTTTGTAGATTCTCCAAGCTACATTACGTATCGTGATAAGGTTTTTAATGTTTTGATTGAACCAAGGAGGGTGGTTTCCTTTGATTGGTTTGGAGGTTTGCATGGATTGGCTTGCCGCGAATCGTATACTTTTTGTAAGAGTGGCTGCTTCTCTGTTAATATTTGTGGATTGTGGTTTTTCACGAAGATAGTGTTCTAATAGATTTTCGAACTTGGTCCAATCGGCTGTTCGCTCCAAAAATTTTACTTTACGCTTATATGTAATTCTGTCGTACTCGGTGCATAAAAAAATGGCGAAATGATCACTCCCTTTAGGGTTTGGCTCAGTTTGCCACTGAAATTTGTGAGCTAATTCAGGAGAGCATATGGTTAAGTCAATGCAGGTCAGAGTACTATGTGTACTGAATAAGGTTGGAGAGCCGTCGTTCAAAAGAATTAACTCGTCATTTGCTTCGAGCCATTGCTCTACTATTCTCCCTTTACAATTTGATACTCGGTCTCCCCACATGCAATTTCTTGCATTGAAGTCGCCCGTGATTATAAAAGGTTTTTGAATTTGCAGGACTAAGGCTTCCAAGTCTTCCTTTCTATATTCTTTTGAATGTTCCAAATACAAATTTAGAATAGTGATTGGAATGGAATATTTTGGAAAGTTAACCTTTATTGCACTTGCTTGAATGGTCGTATTTAGGTGAATCGCTTTATAACTAAGACCTTTATTTATTAGGAAACCTAAACCTCCTGTTGATGAAAAATGATCAAAATAACAATTGTAGTTAAGAAATTCACTTGGAGCCAAGTTTTTTTTAATATGAGTTTCTTGAAGAGCTATTATAAGAGGTTTGTGTTTTTTAATTAATATTTCTAAAAAACCTTTATTGGTGTGGTAGCCTTGTATGTTCCATTGAATTAAGTTACTTTTTTTGTAGCGGTTGGCTGTATTATTATTATTCATATCGGAAGGTTTTTTAATTTATTAATATTTTTAAGATTAATTTAGAGCTACTGATATAAATTTAATTTAATTTATAACAACTAATTATAAAAATTTAATTTAATTTCTAACTAATATTAAGAATTTAATTGAATACTGATAAGAATTTAATGTAATTTAATTTATAAGAACTAATTATAAAAATTTAATTTGTAACAAATAATAAGAATTTAATTGAATATAATTTAACTTTTACCTATAACTGAATGTTATTTTTTTTTTTTTTTATGAATTTGTAATGCTATATTGTTATTCTATTATAATTGGACTGCTGTCAGAGCTGTACAAACTGTTATTATTACTACTAATAGTATTATTTATATTGCTATTACTATCATGCAAGTTATTGTTGCTGTTAGTTAATGTGTTATCTAATAGTAAAGGTGTAATTGAAATTTCATTATTGTTAGTATTTTTATTGTTGAAAATTATATTATTAGAATTATTATTATAATTATTTTGTGTGTTAATTATGTTATGGTTTGTGTCTATGGTACTTATCGTTTTTTGTTTGGTGTGATTTTTCTCTACAGAAATTGTTGTGTTGATTTGTGGTGAGTGCTCTTGATGAAAGCTTGAGTTCAGGCTTGTTGAAGGTGAGTTCAGACTTGTTGAAGGTGAGTTGATTGGTAAATTAAGTGGTGATAAATTGTTTGTAGAATTAGTTGATCTTTTTGTTGGAAGCTCGTTTTTATTGATTGTTTGCAGGTTATTTTGCTCATGTTGAGTTTTGAACAACTGGGAGAAAGTTTGACTTTGATTTTTTTGATTTGACATATAGCTTAATTCATAATGTTTATATGCATCACGTTTAGTGCAATGTAAATCGGTTTTTATTTTTAAAACTTCCTTTTCTCGTGTGTACGATGGGCACGTGTTTGATGCTGCACTATGGGCTGCACCTTTACAATTTATACAGCTGAAAATCTTGCACATCGATATATGTGATTTATCACCTTCAGGTCGTTCCAAACCGCAATCAGCACATCTTGGTGAGTTTTGGCAATATTTTTGCAAATGACCTAACTTTTGGCATTTTCTGCATCTCATAGGATTAGGATACCATTTCTTTACCGCAACGATTGTAAAGCCACTCTTGATGTACTCAGGAGGCTCAAAGGAATCGAACGTGACAATGATGGCACCAGTAAAAATTTTTTGGCCATTTTGCATTTTGGATAATTTGAAAACTTCAACCACAGTTGGATTTTTTTCTTTCAATCCGGCAAGTATTTCATTCGTTTCAACATTTGTTAAATCTTTATCGTAAATTAAGCCTTTTGAAAAATTTAAGCCTTTATTTAGCTCAACATTGATATCAATTTTGCCCAGTTTATCTTGTTTAAGAAATAAGTCTGCAATTCTTTTACTTGGAACTTCGAGCACGATGTTGCCTGTTCTGTCCCAGGAGGCCTTGAATTTTGGATAAATATCTTCAAGCATCTTGTTCAAGACAAATTTATTTTGCATCCTAAGTGGAACGTTGGTATCAGTTGATTTTATATTTAAAAATTTTTTGAACTCTTCATTTGCATTTGTTATATAGGTTGGAACATTTGCAATGTTTTTTGATTTTTTCCTTTTTTTAGATGTACTTTCCTCCAACAGTTGGAAACTGTTTGAGCTCCCCGAAGGAAGCATTTCTTCTTTGTTTTCTCAGCTGTGCAAAGGGATCAGCTACTACTTTTTCTTTATTTTTAGAAACTATGTATATGTAAGTATCTTTTGCTTAGTGACAAGTTTATACAAAAAAAGCAACAATTAATAGAGATAATACAAATACTAATATTAGTTGAAAAAAGTTCAATTAGTGCGATCCTTACTCCTTGAACTAATGCGAAGGAATGTATTTCAGTTTATTTAAATTTTTTATTTTTAGTATATTCCCCTGCCACATAAATGTAATAAGTAAATTACACAGCCTTTCCTTTTCAGGCGTGGCTTTAAATGTAGTAAGTTGGAATTGTTATTACAACATGTGTGGGATTTGAACCCACACCGTCAGTGTAAATATGTTGTAAATTCCATACGCTCTTAAGGTCACCGAGGCCTAAAAAAAAAAACAAATAATAATATAAATTATTGCAAATCGCGGCTTTAAATCCTCTACAGGACGGTAGCACATTTTTTTAAATGAAAGCAAATCTCTTCTGGAGAGCTTTAGTGGCCATAATATGGTTTATCACATGGGTTATCAACGCAGGGAGTGCGAGTTCAAAGCCTGCACATGTATAAAGCATTTTTAATTGAAATAAATCCCTCTTGCTACGAAATATAGCATAAATACATAATATATAATATATTTATTTATATTAATATTCCAAATGACATAGAATAATATTACTAAACCGTATACAAAACTGGGTCACCAAGACATCGGACATTATTTTTTTTTTTTTGTGCTGTTTATGGGCGGTTTTAAAATTGAGACTCTTTAACTATTATTTATTTTGTAATATGATAGGATCCTAAAATTATGCAATCTATTTCAAACTTTTTTAAGAATTAAAATACGTGTAATAGGGGGCTTCGGTGGCCTAGTTGGTAGACGTGTGGCGTATTAACCGAAGGAGTGTGGGTTCGATCCCTGCACAGGTCGTAAGTATTTTTTCTTTATATACCTCCTTACGACCAAATATAATATAAATTAACCGAGGGAGTGCTGGTTCAAATCCTGTGCAGGTAGCAAGTTTTATTAATTGTAAACAAATCCCCCTTGCTACCAAATATTGTGTAATATAATATAATATACGTGTAAATAAGTAAAATATATGAAGCAATAATTAATGATAAAATCAATAGTTTCTTAGACGAAAATGATATCTTACCCGAAAACCAATTTTGATTCAGGTACAAGCACAGCACGATACATATGCAATAACAAAGCTAACGTCTGATGTTTGTTGGCACATCTATAAAGAATTTGGGGAAAGGGCCTGTCTAATAGACTTGGAGAAAGCATTTAATTCAGTATGTATCGACGGACTAATAATATGAATTATTAAAACTTAATTTCCCACAACACCTTGTCAGCTTAATCGGAACTATGGTAAATTTTACATAGCACAAAACAATATAGAGAATAGAACTAATATTAGAAACATATAGCTAATGGCGTACAACAAGGAGCAGCAAACTCACCTAATTGTTTTCAATACAATATTTTAGAGCTTTGGGAAATATTAAAAACGATGAAAGATGCAAATTATAGAATTGCGTTTGCCGACGATGTAATAGTATATTCAGCCAACGATAATGTAGAAAGTGTGCAGCGAGATGTACAAAAAATGCTGAATTTTGTTACAGATTACTGCAAAGTATGGCTCCTAAAAATCAACTATGAGAAATGTCAAACTATATTATTTAGAAACACTTACAAGCATCACAATTCAAACATAAAAGCTAACTGGAAGAAATTTAAAATTAAAGAACCTAATGCAAATAGAAAACTAAGAATTGGTAAAATATCTGGGAGTTACTTACAGAGAAATTTAAAATATAATATTACTCACATTAAGACAACACTGCAAAATGGAAAAAAAGCATTTCTGGCTTGCAAAAGGCTATTCTATAATAAAGTAATAAGTACAAGAGTTAAAGTAATCGCTTAACAAACCTTCATCAGACCAACACTGGCATACGCTGTCTCCATGTGGAACCATATAAATGAGAATTTGATGGAGAAATTCAGAAAGTTTAGGCAAAGTATATAAGAGTATGCATAAACAAATCCAGAAAACCGGAATCTGATTACAAATATTTTTATTCAAATAAATATTTTTATAAGGAATCAAACTTTATCAAATATAACATATATTCTACCACAATGATGAGTACATTAGAAAGACTTTGCTCACGGTATTTATTGTCCCTGAGCATTTTATTTTTCTTGGCAAAAACGGTTTTATACAAACCGAGAATCATGTCCCCCTAATTTTCAACCAGTAAAATATCGATAACCATAAAAAAATAAAAACTTTCTGATAGGTCTGACTCCTGAGTTTAACCTATAATGCAAACATTTTTCTTACGATATTCTATTTTTAAACATAATGACGAAAATACAAAATATTGTCGAACTTTTTTAGCTATAATACTGACTTTCAAATTGTCTTTTATGTATTTGAATATTTATATAATAATTTTGTATAATAAAACAACAGACAGCCTTATTTGAAATGAATAATATATTTTTTTTAATAAATAACAAAGTTATAAAGTTATAAACATATTGTGCTTTAAAGATTAGGCTTTGAAAACTAAAATTTATGAATGGAAAATATTCATATCGATATAATAACGTATAAATAAATGTTTTATTTTTTTTATTTTTTTTATTTTTTTGATTACTTTCATACATAAAAGAGTTTATTTTTGATTTATATTTCAGAACACATCATCATCATCATCATCATTATTTTTAGGATAAATTTTTCGGTATTTACTCACAGTTAAGGATGAATAACCGATTTTATGCCAAATAATGGTAATATTTAGTCCTCATATGTATACAAATTTCTTTATTTTTATATAAAAACTAAAATGTTAGGTGAATAATTTTATTATAAACATTAGATTACAAGGTGTCAGTATATCAAATTTATATTATAGCAAGGAAATTTTTTATTTTTGGTTCTCAGGTATTTTTAAACATCAAAAGATTTTGAATTTTCATCATCCAAAATAAAATATTCATTTTAATACGATAAGATGACAGTTTTATATAATATAAAAAAAGAAATAGACTATTCATCTATATATTTTATATATTTGAATAGAAGAATATAGGTAGCAACAAAGTATGATGAGCTGTGACTTATGGATATAATCATTAAATATCATGATGATTATAAACATTATATGTTTATAATATAATACATATATTTAATATATATATGCTTTTATTCTACCAACAAAAATAAAATTCATATTTAGAAAAAGTAACAAACTGTAAAAAATAATTTCTATTTAGGTCAAAGAAATTTATTTTATTTATTTTTAATATATAATTGGTTAAAATTATCGTTTTTTTTTTTAAGTCTTTTACCAATACACCTTATTTAAGTGAAATACTATAAGCTTGTTAATAATTAACTTCTTTTAGAATATTTATTGCAATAATTCTTAAAAATATATTAAGAAATTATTCATTAAGTTTTAGTTGTTATAACTATCACATTACACTATTACGATAAGGAAATCGATCTTAGCAGAAAATATATATATTTCTCTGTACCGAATCTGTCCAGAGAAGAGTGAAACTAATGGACGTATTATCTAGAAAAGCGTGAAACTAAAGGATTAAAGATTCCCTTTGATAAGTGTATTTTATTCCGTAACAAAACCACATATACTCACGTATATAGTCCTTTAGTTTCACTCTTCTCTAGACAGATTCGGCACACATAAACCTATACAAGTCGTCTGATATATTTTCTGCTAAGATAGATTTTCTTATAATAATAAATTGTAATATATCAGTTAATTGTTATAAGTTTTGTCAGGGACACTACATGCTTTAAGAAAGTTTCCATCTTATTAGATTACAACGCATTAAATGCCAAAAGAGGTCTGGTTTGAACGATGATTGGTGGTAAAAAATTCTTCTATTGGTTAACTTTACATAAGAACTTCATTAATCACTTCAGGTTTATTTATGGGTTAAATATCAATTCAGAATGTCTTGTGGAAGTCTATAAATCAGGAAAATATTTCAGTGGTCTGCTAAATATGATAGGGTTTATTGTCTAGAATTTATAATACTTATTGTCGCTTTCGTCTACGACACTATTCAATATTAATAGTTACAATTTATAACTTATATAATTTCACATAAACACACTAGCAGAAGTTCAATACATATAGCAGATAAAATGAATGAACTTAACAGATTCATAAAATTCAGTGTTCGGTTTCTATGTCAAGAACTTATATTATTTTTTGAAGTAGTTATGAAGAAACGGAAGATATTCGGCGATTCCATTATTATAGAACTTGTAGATATCTATACATATACCTTTATTAGTTACATATTAAATCTTCTCTTTATTCATGATTACAAAAATCTATTGTAAATAACACGTTTTTTTTTTAATCTAAATTTTATAAAAAAAAAAAATGTTAAATTTTTTATTGTGTTAAAGGTTTTTAAATTTATTTAAATACTTTGAATCAATAGTGACGACTTGTGTAGAATTTTTTAGCTGTTAACAAATACTCAACATTTTTTTGCTAATAGATACTGTAAAA
The DNA here is from genome assembly GCA_947095535.1 of Poecilobothrus nobilitatus. NCBI lineage: Eukaryota > Metazoa > Arthropoda > Insecta > Diptera > Dolichopodidae > Poecilobothrus > Poecilobothrus nobilitatus. Next base: position 233,431,124 of record OX352773.1, read on the forward strand.
AAAAGTATAATCAAAATTCTATTTTGATTTAGAAAAAAAACAAAATCTCTAATCGTTTCAGATTAAATTTTATAAATAAATAGAAAAAAGTGTTTAGCTTACGTATTCCCATGTTGTGCATTTTTAATGTTTAGTTAAGTTCTATTTCGAACTCTTAATTTATTGGTAGAAAAAAACAAATAATTTTTTATATACCCGTACGATAGGATCGGGTATAATAAAATTACTCCTCCGTTTGTAACACCTCGAAATAAGCGAGCTAGATATACCTTCAAAGGTATGGATCGGATCAGAAAAAAATTCTAAGACTTTTGAGCCATGTCCGTCCGTCCGTCCGTCCGTCCGTCCGTCAGCACGCTAACTCAAAAACTAAGAAAGCTAGTATCTTGAAATTTACACAAAATATTTTGGGAGTAATTTGTAGGTTCCCTTTTTTTTTTGGTTGAGTTTGGACCAAGCCTTAGGGTAGCTCTCGAACACCTAACTTTTAGATCCCCACATTTTTTTTGCAATAGAACTATGAAATTTTAACTGCTGATAGATCTCACAAAAATATTAATTTTATTTTTAATAACTTTTTTTTGTAGCCCCACCCGTTACGGAGCTACAGCTCCCCAAAGGTTCAAAAAAGCTCTATATTTAAATTGTTATAGCACAAGTTGTATAAGGTATATCTTCATTTTGAAAACGCCAAACGATTAGTACTTTCATTAGCTTTAAAAGTATATATACAATAAATATATATTTTTGGCATACGGTGTCTTAATTTACCGTTATGCGAAACTCAAATTTTGCAAAATTCTTTAACCCTTCCATCTTCTAAACGGTTAAAGTTGGAAACTTGAAATTTTGACAGAAGTTAGATCTTTCAGATTTCAGAAATTTTTTTTGTATCACCCCCCGTTTAGGAGCTGTAAGGGGTCAAAAACTGAAAATTTCCTATTTTTAAACACCTGTAACTTGAACACCTGTTAAAATTTTTTTGAAGTAATACACAAAAATTAAAGCTCCAACATTATACTTTTATTTCTGTTAACAACTTTTTTTAATAATATAGGGTTACTTTATAATTGACGAAAGTGTTACTTGATTTTTTGAAATTTTCTAACAAATTTCTTTAACGAATTTTTTCCATTTTATTTTACTCGATAATTTGAAATTGTTGAGGATATAATGCGTAGTACAAAAAAATGTAATTAAATAAACAACATAACGGTTGCTTGAAGAATTTTTATTTATATGATATTGATATATATACATACTTATATAATATCATGTTTATTTACATATCGTATATGTCACTAGTGAATGAATGATAAGAGTATAGATGTATATTATACAGCGCCGTATTTACATACATATATGTATTTTATTGTACTTATAAGAAATTATTCTGTCAATGGAATATTTAAATATAATATAATATAATATTTAAAATTATATTTACTGTTTTGTACTTAGTAAATTTAATATACATTTACCGCTTAGTATTAAATGGTACTATAGAATATTTGAAAAAGTTTTGGATTGATAATCGTTATGTGGAAGGTTAGAATCTGCTTTTGAAGAATGTACATATAAACATATAGTTTGAATATATGTACAACCCATAGTTCTAGAAATTATAAAATTCACCCAAATTATTTTAAAATACTAAAATATTAAAAAAATAATATTGTAAGCAGAGTGACAGGCTGTGAACATACTAACGGTTCGTACGGGTATCTAAGAGTTGACAAAGTCAACTGTATTCTTCCTCGTTTATTTTAAAGGTTTCTAATTCCATCAAATTTTGTGGAATACTCCATTAAATTTTGTATTTTTGTTATTTAATTTTATAAATATTTTTCAAAAAATTTTTTTTGATATTAAAAATTTAAAATCGATGTGTAAATTTTCACAATATTGTTGCGAAAATTCTCAAATGGATTTACTATGGATACTATAGTATGGTATTGTATGGATTTCGGATTAATATGGTATCATAAATTTGCAACTCTATACAACTCTTTTTAGCACATTTCCAAAAAAATTTTGAAAAAATGTGCTTATTAGTTTCACTCTGTCCGTCCGTTCGTCCGTCTGTTTACAAAACTTCTACACCGTTAAAGATAGAGAAAAAAAATTTTAACCATGGGTAGGTCTCATAAAGAAAATAATTTTGTGGAACAACTTTTTCTTGTAGCCCCATCCATTACGGAGTTACAACCCCTCAAACTTTGAAAAAGCTCTACTTTTAAATGCATATATCTTATGTTCTGCTTAAGATTTTTTCAATCTGAAAACATCATGCGACAGATATTTTTTTTAACTTTGTAAATTAATATCAAAATTATACAATTTTTTTAAATTTAGTATTTAAATTTACCGTTATGTGAAAACCAAATTTTGCATGATTTTTCTACTTTCATAACTCCGGCATGCTTTTAGACACAGGCTTAAAATACAGGCAAGAAAGAACTTTTAGAATTTAGAATTTGCTATTTTTAGACACCTGTAACTTATGCACCTGTACAAATTTTTCTTCGGCAAGACATAGACAAATTAAAGCTCCAGTAATATGTTTTTACGTGTGTTAATGGTTTTTTTTCGTTATAGAGGGTTCTGGAGTTACAACATCTCAAAATTCCAGAAAAGTCCTATTTTTACATATTTTCTTATTACAAAAAATTTCTTAAATTTTATTTTTGAAATTTTCAAATTTTTGTACAAGTCACAATTCTAAACAGTTTGTATTGCATTTTGGAAATTGGCGCTTTTAAAAACCGTTGGTTTACATTCTACCTTGTTTTTTTTTGTCGTGCCTCTCTACGCTCTAGAGTACCTGTACTCTACGTATAGAGAGGCACGAGATACGTACAGTTATAATATGAACTAAAGCTTTACAAATTTTCTCATACAGTCTTTAACGATTGCATTATGTATCACAATATAATTTTATAAAAGAAAAAAACTTTATGGAAAATATTAATAAATTTATAAAAAATTTTGACGAAAAATGAAAGTGAAAAAGGTTGTACATAACTGTATGGTTGATGATAGGATATTTTGAATAATCAAGAACCATAAAATACAGTAAAAAATACACATATACAATATTTTAGTTATTTTTATGATAATATGGTCAATTATTATGTGTCAATATTATTATTACTTTTGTTTTTCTTTTTTTTTACAAATAGTAAATTTCCAAATTTTTTAAAGTGAATGTTCGAATATTCAAAGTCCGCATAATTTACGACTTGTCTCAACTTTTTTGTTTTTTATTTTTGTATAATAAAACATAATTGACATTTTAGTTATACAATATAATATTTTCTCTCTGTATTCAGAAGAACTTTTTTAGGTCATTAAATTTTTTTTTGTATGGGAGCTGATGATAATGAACAGATTTTTTTCACTTCTTTCTGACTTCTTTTCTTGGTTTGTCTGTTTGTCTATTTAATGAATGGATCGCATGTAAATCCATATAAGAAAAATTTCTTTATATTAAATTACAGTAATAAATCTTTATTATACCCGTATGTACTACGTTCAAAGGTATAATTAATTTGTCATCACGTCTGTGACACCTAAAAGGAGTCAAGCTAGATATAGTGTCAATGGTATGGATCGACTCAAAATCGAATTCTAAAAAAAATTACTTTATAAAAAATAAAGGAGCTAAGAGGCTGATAATTTTGTTAACGTATAACTTTTGCAAAATTGTTAGTTTCACTATTTAAATCTAGCATTTTCGGTCGCCGCGTTCGAGTAGCTACCATGCAACTTCTTTCTTTATATCAAAATAACTCAGTATCTATTGAAGCTAGGTATCTAGTATATTTTGCGAAATGGTGTCGAGTTACAGTCCAACAAAATTTGGTTGTGCTGGTGCGACAAGTTCGCGCACCTGCCATAGAACTACAATTTTTAAATGAAAATAACTTAGTGCGTATTGAAGCTAGGTATCTGAAATTAGTAAAGAGGTGTAGAGTTACATTCCAACGCTTATGTATACCTCTTTTTTTAGTTTAATATTTTATAGAATTAAGCCAAACTTAAGAACTAATGTTTATTCTACAGAAAAAAATATGTAGAAACATATTTTTAATCATTTTATTGAATAGTTTTAAATCAAACAGTTTAATTTGAATTGATTTATAATTTTAATTAAAAATTTGAATAAATGTCACATTTACTATATATTCACTTTTTGATGGAATGAAATAACGCAAAAAAAAAAAATTAAACAAAGCTCTAAAATTTTGTATGTAGTTTTGTATGTAAAATAAAATAACGACCAAAAAATTCGGACTTCTTTTAATTTTTTTTCTCTGTTATTTCGCCTCCTTGTGGCGTTACTTTATTTCTATGCGGTATTATTTCACTCTTTGCGGTGCTATTTCTTTTTTTTAAGTCATTGTTTCATTATTTTAGAGCGTTATTTCATACAATTTTTTATGAGTACAATTTTTTCAGAATATATATGTATATGCGAGATACTGAAATAGGTTTATTATATATGTATATGCGATATTCTGAAATAGACGGAGTTTAGAGTTAGTTACAAAATCATTGTTTCAATAAATTGTTTAGCGAGAGATTCTTTCTAATGTCTTCTCTTTTACGTACACATTTCAAAGCAAATAAAATATTATAGAAATTGTAGAAATATGTATGGAGAAGATAAAATTAGAAAAGATTTTATAGTTGGTTTTAAAATCAGGGTTTCAATGGGTTTAGCAGGGATTTCAGGGCAGCAGCCCCAACTATTTGAACGCTTTGTTGTTGAAATATGTTCAGAAGAAAAACTTCTAATAAGATACATTCAGATAAGATAAACAAAATAATTCATGTTGTATTACATTGTCATTATAGATCCCAAAATAAATTATTATTACCATGCAAACATTTCAAATGTTCTAATGAATGAATGGTATAACTTTACAAGCTCAAGCTATATAAGTGAAAATTCATAATTTATTCGCTGCTCATATTGGAGTGTAGAAGTAAAATGATACAATAATACAATTCTATTAAATTTATTTATTTCTAGTTGTTTTAGTTTTATTTAATTTGATTTTAGTATGAAATGTTTTTACGGCGTTATTTAATTTTAAAATACATGAATGAAATAGCGCCTCAATAAAATGAAATAATGGCATAATATAATGAAATAATGCTGAAACAAAATAAAATAATACCGCAAAAAAAAATTTACTTTGCGGCGTTATTTAATTTTTCCCTTTTTTTTTTTTGCGGCGTTATTTCATGCCATCTCACTTTTTCATTTATTTTAGTTTGATTTCAATTTTATAAAGACTTTAAATATTTTTTTGTTTTATATTTTTTTATTGATTTTATATCAATCAATCGCATTATTATCGTTATTATTGTATATCATAATATGAGTATCAGGTATCACATTATTTTGGTTGGTTCTCACAAGCTTCAATTTTGATTATTAAATCGTCATATTGTATGGATGGTATTCACATGGTAATATTTTTGATACCAATAAAAAATATTTTAATTTAAGATTTCATATTCAACATAAAATCTTTAAAATAAAATCTGATTGAAAAATTAACAAAAAAAAAAAAAAAATGAAAAAAATGAGTATTTAAATGTGTTCAGTTTGTTTTTTTTTTTTTTTATTTTTGTATAGTTTATTTAATTTTTTACCTTTTATATGATATAAAGGAAAAATTAAAAGTATGGTTTTGATAAAAATAATTCCGTCTACTTCAAAAAAAAAAAAAAAAAAACCGGTTCACTGAAAAAGAAAACCAAAATAGTTAAAAATCTATTTTTAATCAAATTTATATATCTTTTTACCTATAGATACTTTATTTGTTAATTTTAAAATTATTTTAATAGTGTTATATAAATTATTGTATATCTTGCCTAGATTCTAAGTAGAAATCTACATCGTTCTTCTAAAAAATTTTGCTGATTATGTTATTTTCCAGTATCTACTTAAAAATTAATATAATATTTTTAAATAAAAGAAAAAAAAAATTAAAATCATGTTGAAAATTTCATTAATTCATATCTACTACTACGTAATTTACTAGATAAGCTCCTTTCAAATTTAATTAAATCATATATACCTATTATATTCTGACTATTAAGTTTAACAACAATCGAAATTTTATTAAATTTTCCACAAAGATTATTTTATTTATATATTGCATACATAAATTTATTGCTTTTTCCAACATTTAGTGAAAATTTTATCTTCATCGATTGTTAAATCAATACACAAAACAATTTAAAACAATTGAAAACCTTAAATCTATGCTATATATTATATACTTTATATGAGATAAATAAACTTTTGGATTCAGAATTATTAAACTAAATTTTATATACCGGATATTTATTATGTTATATAATCAAAAATTGAATTTCAAATGAAATTAATCCAAAAAAAAAAAAAAAGCTAATTTTATAAATAAAAAAAAAAAAACAAAATAAAAATTAATAAAAAATTAACTAATCATCAATAAAACAGAGAAATATTAATCAAGCATTTTTATAGATAAAATTTCACAATAAAATGAAATACAAATAAAAATAAATATAACAAAAATTAATAGCAATAATAAATTTTAAAATTAATCCATTTATAGATTGAAAAACAAAAAAAATATATAATATATAATTGTATTAAATTAAATCCAGACTCTTTTGCTAATTTAGGACATTGTTCATGCTCACTTAATTTTTATTTGAAATTAAAACGGAAAATATTTTATTTGTAAAAATAACATTGAAAATCTATACCCAATTGATTTTAGTTTATTTAATTACAAAAAAAAAAATAAAAATAAAAACTATAGAACAAAAATATTTTGTTTAAAATCAAATTTTCTTTTACAAAATTCCATTAGTTTTTTTTTTTTAATTTGACATTTAATTTAGCGTTATGTGAAATGAAAATTTTGAACAAGTGAACACCCCATTAACAAGATAAAATTGGTTTAAGCTTAACTTATTTAAAATATTTATTTATTTATATTAACATTACATACATAAATGTAATGCAATATTATTGAACCATCGGCTACTAAGGCCATTATAGGTTTTTATACTATTATTAAATTATATACTAATATTATTTATTTTGTTTATATTATATACTATATATTTACATTATATTTGATCGTAAGGGGGATATGTAAAGAAAACAACACTTACGACCTGTGCAGGGATCGAACCCACACTCCTTCGGTTAATATGCCACACGCCTACCCACAAGGCTACCGAAGCCCCTATTTAAAATAAATAAAGTTTCTAATTTTTAACAGTTTGCAATTTGCATATTTTTAGGCGCCTTTGCAAGATTTATAATCTATAATTTATATGTTTGAAATCTTATATGACCAAGATATCTTCAACAAAGCTATAATATGTAAATATGTACATCTCAAATTCCATCAATAATCTATTGATTGCTTGGATCTATTAAGCTTGGTGTCTTTGAACGTCCAAACTCTTATGGTAGGTATATAAAACAAACGACCAGACAAAAAAATTCATAAATGATAATTTTAATTTGGTGTTAATATCACAAATTTTTAAGTATTTTATGTTCGTCCACACGATAACTTTAAATGAACTCTATAAAGATAAAATTCTCTATAAAGTTTTTACCATTATTCATCTTTATAAAATTATTAGTTTCGCTATTGAAATTTGGTAAATTCGACCAATGGATTCGAGTAACTGCCATACAACTAGCTTTTTCATATGAAAATGACAAAATGTCTATTGAAAATAAGTATCTGAAATTTTATAAAAAAATGTTATTTTTTATGTCAACAACTTTTCTAAAATTTGATGAGTTTAAAGCAAGACGATCATGGGTAGTTGCGAAATTTATATTCTCATATCTTGATACCTTATAAAGATAGATATTTAAAGAAGTTTTGTAATAGAAGGTAAAATTTTATGGCTATAAAATTTCTGCCAAATTTTGTTTGTTCGGTGGAGCACTGCGTTCGAGCAGCTGTTGTAGAGCTTTAAAATACTTTAATCTGTACTTAATTAAATCTTAAATTTTGTGGTAAGAGTATAACTTATGTTTGAATGAGCATCCTAGAGCAAACGCTCAGTCAAAGTATGCACCCTTCCTATTTTTTTTTTTTGAGTCTTCATAATGATTTATAATAACTTTGGCACTGTTTTATCCTCTTATCACAAACCATTGGAAGTTGACTCGGAGTTAGAGTATTTTAACACATAGTTTATTAATTTTTGAAGAATACGGTTTTTTATTTTTCTTTTGTCAAATAGCTTAATTTTTCCATTAATAACCGTACTTCTGAACTATTCCACAATTTTTTTTTTTTTAATTAGTTTTAGTGTTACTGTTTTCCCGGTCTATTTAAAAAAAACTTCTATATCTACCTAAAACGAAATTATAAATTTTGATCCAATATATTTTTTATTGTCTGTTTGGAAATACGCGCCTTTACGCGCTTTTTCATATTGCTCTACTGTTGATCATATTTTTATTATTGTTTAAAACGTAACATGTTACCATGGTTTTTGTTATTAATATTATGTCCTATTATTCATATTATAATATTATATTATATTATATCCTGCAGCATATAAGATTTAACTAAATTAAACCGATGCAAAAGACAAAATTCATCAAAATATTTAACTTAATTTTATTAATTAAAAATCAGTTTGTACATATTACAAATATTGGAACGTTTTTCATTATCTTAGTAATATTTTTAATATCATTTCTAAACCTTTTTAAATTTAAATTTTTGAATTGTATTTGTTAGATAAAATGGCTAAGCTTTAGATAAGCTACCATACGTTTAATTACTTTACAATTTTTAAGAAATGAAATTCAATAAAAATAATGTATTCCTGTGATGGTTCCGAATTTTGATTTACGTCTGAAGCAACTAATATTTGTGTCAAAATTATCAAAATACGATATTGACCCCTTAGATACCTTCATAATAACATTAATTTTGTGTCAATATATTTAAAAAGTCATATTAACCCCTTACAGGCTCCAGCAATATTAACTATTTTTTTAAGATAATTATCTATTCTCATTTTATTTCGGCAACTGGACAAAATGAAATTAAATTAAGTTTATTACACATTAAAAAAATGTAATAAACTGTAAGTGAAATAAGTATTACAATACCTTTCCAAGATATAATACATAAAAATTATAAGCTTCATCCACAATATATTACAGCAAAAAATTTCTTACGAAGAAAAAATGTCAAATTAAAAATTATGTCATCAGCTAGAGTTTCTATAAATAATTATTTATAGATAGTCGGTAGTTAATCGATAGGTACTTTAAAATGTTTATTAATAAAGTTTAATATTTTTTTTTGATTAAAACTTAAAAATAAATCAATCATTTAAAGGTTATAAACGACAATAATTAAATTAGAATAGTTGAACGATTTTATTTTCTGACAGGATATAAAAACAAGGCAGAATGTAAACCAATTGTTTTTAAAAGGGCACATTTCCAAAAGATAATACAAATTGTTTAAGATTGTGACATGCACCAAAATTTGAAAATTTTATATAAGTATAAATTTCGGCTGTAAATGCGAAACGCTATATAACTAAGAAAAACAGTTAACACACATAAAAATATATTATTGAAGCTTTAATTTTTGGATGTTGCCAAAAAAAAAATTTGTACAGGCGCCTAAGTGACAAATATCTAAAAAAAACAAATTTTCTATTTTTGAGCCCAAATTTCCAATTTAAAAAAAAGCTAATTTTCAATTTTTTAAGAGATATTATTAAGCAGGGGGCGGTACAAAAAAATTTTCTGAGAAAACTTATATTAATTTTAAAAGTTCTTTCTTACCTCAATTTCAAATCCCTATCTAAAAGTGTGCCGGAGTTATAAAGGCGTAGATAAATCATGCAAAATTTAGTTTTTACATAACAGTAAATTTAAATAATAAATTTGAAAAAATTATATAATTTTGAAATAATTAAATAACAAAACGTACCACAAATTCCTGTCGAATGGCGTTTTTAGATTGAAAAAATGTTAAGTAGAACATGAGATATACGCATTTAAAAATAGGGCTTTTTTCAAAGTTCGAGGGGTTACAGCTCCGTAATGGATGGGGCTACATGAAAAAGTTGCTCAACAAAATTAATTTTTTTATGAGACGTACCCATAACTCATATAACTTTTAACCCATAACTTTTTATGAGACGTGCCCATAACATAACGGTTTTTTTCTCTATCTTTAAGGGTGTAGAAGTTTGGAAACAGACGGATAGACGAACGTACGGACAGACAGAGTAAAACTAATAACTTTTCAGAACGGGCCAAATTATGACTAGTTTCGTTCAAATTTTTGTTGAAGCATTAGCTGCATTTCCATTGTGATAATTGTTGGGCTATTACCTATAGTTAACGGTAAAATTGATCACTTATAAAATAAAAACCCGAAAATTGGATTTTCAAACCCATTACTATCTCAATCAGTTAAGATACTGAAAAATAAAAAATCAATTTATATTTTATCTTTATAATGGGTCGTATACATAAAACTGTGCTTGAGCTTAAATTTTACTTTTTCAAAACAAAATCTATACCTCAACCATAAGGTTTTGTTTAAAAATTGTGAGATATGAGTTCAAGATCAGTTTTATGCATTTAACCCAATATTTCGCTATACACATCTAGTAAAAACAAAAAAATTTAAAATTAAAATTCTTTTAAAACTATTTTTTAAATTTGTAGAATCTATTTTTAATTTTATCTTGTTTCTTTTCATATTTCTTTGAATATTTCTTTATTCTGTATATTGAATAATCTTAAAAAAAAAAGAGAAATGTCGTAGGAAAATAAATAGCGTTTTTCTATCTTAATTTTATATTCATAATTGTTACCTTTTAAAAACCAAATAAAAAAAAAAAAATAAAAAAAAAAATTCATGTTTTATTTTTGCAAATATTAAGAAAAGAAGACAAAACAAAAATATTTTAATGAGTTTTTGACCTTTTCCTTTTTTGAAAATAAAAAGAAAGAAAATTTTTTGGGATGAAAAGATATTTTATAAAAAGAACAGAACGAAAAAGAAAAAAACAAAACGTACACACAGTGAAAAATGAATTTGTATTAACAATGACCAACTTTTATTCTATTATAATATTAAAAGTATATGATCTTAAATATAAAATAAAAAGGTTCATTTTAGCAAATGTTTAGATATATTTTTTTAATTTAAATTGACTAATTTGTTAATTAAATATAGAAATAAGGAGTGATGACTTAACTTCCACGGACATAAATTCTATGGAGCTTGTGACTTCTTCAACTTAAGTTCCATTAAAATAAATATAAAAATTCCATGGAACTTACGATCATTGAAATTATGACAATTTTGTTAGAGTCATAAGTTCAATTGAACGAAATAAATGCATAGGTATTTCAATTCTGTAAAATTTTTGGAAAAAGCGGAAATATATATAATATATAATATAATATATAATACATATCTACATAATATTATATTTCATATGTATGCGGTCGTATGAAACTTTACCGAACAAATTTCACGAATTTAAATTTCCTAGAATGCTGGAAAATCAGAATTACTCTTTTTCCAGAATACAAATACATATCTGCATATTATTTATATGCGAAATTCTGAATTAGGAGGGATTTTTGAGTTATATTGCAAATCAGGGAATTTTCTTTTTCCAGAATATTTGTGTATCCGTATATGCGAGATTCTGTATTAGCGAGTTGAATTTAGAGCGATTTTAGAGTTGAATTCTGAAAAATAGTATAACACTCTGATTTTACAACCAACTCTAAAATTCTCTCGAATTATTTTTTTCATATACATATTAGAAAAATGGAACTATGGTCACTTTATTTGAGACATAACTTCCAACAAAGAAGTGCGGAAGTTATAACCATTTTATTTGAGATTTTACTTTCCCGACAAAGTGATCAGAACTTCCATGCAACTTAAGCCCACTTAAGGGAACATTAGTTACATGGAACTTTTGTCCGTGGAAGTTAAGTCATCAAGAAATAATATGTTTGAATAAATTACTAATCAGCACTGTCTTTTTATAAGTCTTGAATTTTATAATATTATATAAAAATTGTTTTAGAAATAGATCCTTTAAAATTTTCCGAGCGTACTTCTTAGATTAAGAATACATAATAATTTATAGATTTAATGATTTTTTAACATATATTTAAAGTTTTGTTTTAATTCACTATAATTTTATGGAATTATTTAGGAATGGTGTAAGAAAGGCTCAGAACAATAGTGACCTAACTAATTTTTCATATTAAAAAAAAAATAAAATTGAAAATGTATTAAAATAAGTAATTTTTATATTTAATCCTTATATACACCATGTAATATTTTACAATTTTTTACTAAAGATTTCATCTATAGCATCACAGTTTTAATATATATATATATTTTTTTTTATGAGGGACAGTGGAAAATATCGAAAACCACTCAAAGGACCTGTACGAGATTCCTTTAAGTATAGTTTTGGACTTTAACCAACCCAAAACCACCCCCTTTAAAACCTAACTTTAAGATGAGTCCTTTCGTACATAGTAACATAATCTACAGTTTAGTTTTGGGAATAAGGATCAGAGAAGGATACTCGAGAAAGGATTTTTAATCTAATTGTTTTTTTCAAAAATCGATCTAATCTGACAGACAGAACAATCTGTACGGACTGTTGAAATTTAAGATTAAAGCAATCTAAAAAAAATTATATATAATATATATATATCAAGAAAAAAAACTACTCATATAGGTCGTTGGCAATCATCGAAATATTTGTTATTTCCTTTTATTTATTTTTTTTTTTGTAATACCGAAATATTTCAAAATTCTCCAGAAAATTAGGGAACATTTTCTACAAGAAAAAAAAAATATTTCTTTGTTATTCTTTTAATGAAAATATAAAATATTCATGCTATGGAATTTCATATTTAAAACAGGAATTTTCTTTTTGTTATAATAATAATATTATTTTGTTCATATAAAATATATATACATATTATATTATATACCCACTATATACTTTATTATTATTAACTAGTAATACAATTTTTCAATATAAGAATTAAAAATATTATAATATAAAGGACAATAATTTGAATCTTGAATGATGATTGTATATTCGTAATAAAATATTCAAATTCTTTTTGTCACAAAAAAAAAAAAATAATAAAGGGAAATTTTTCATATAATTTGAATTAAAAAACAGAAAAAAAAGGTGGAAAATATTTTTCATCAAAACCTTATTTTATTCCTTTTTTTTTTTTTTTGTCAAACACCGTTTAATTTTTCCATTTCAATTCAAAAGTGTATCAATATAAATATTTTTTCTTTAAAGAAAAATTTTACTGAAAAAAATTAAAAAATACAATAATTTTTTAAAGGACTTAAGAAAGAGTCTGAACTCAGAACGTATTGAACTATTTTTTATAGTAAATTGTACATTTTATAGTTATCCTCAAATATTGATCAACTTTAAACATCATTTATAAATCAAACGGTTGTGAAAATAGTATTAATTTAAGATTTCCTTTCACTCCTTTCATTCATATTTTAAACTATAAAATTTAACCGTATACGGAAATTATCATTTAAGGAAAGGAATCAATAAATTAATAACAGATAAGAGCGTGCATTATTTTATCTGGAGTGTCATTTGGTCAAATCCACAAACTAAAATCCATAAATAAAAGTCCAACAGCTTAAATTCACAAAAAAAAAAAAAAATATGCAAAGAATATTCTGAAAAAAGCAAAAAACTCAGATTTTGTAACAAACTTTAAAGGCCTTGCTTATATACTTTACTTATATATACAAACTTTAAAGTCCTTCCTTACATATTTCAACAGCTAAGTAGTTAAAATAATTGTGAATTTTCTTTTTATAAATTTTTTTTGCGCATTTTTTTTTTTTTTTTTTGTGGGAAAAATAATGGATTTTGTTTTTTGAGAATTTTTGGGGCTCATCCCGTGTATTTACAAATTACCTGTATTATCATTCGAATATATTTTATGTGACCAGTCTTTGTGTCAAAATATATGTATATAAAAAGTTAAGAGAGAATTTGTAGTTGGATAGAAAATTCGGGTTATACGCTTTTGCTAGAATAACATGACGTGTATGCGAAATTCTGTATTAAAAAGGATTTTATATTTGGGTACATTTATTATTATTATTATTATTATTATTAGTTTAATTACTTTATATAAATTACAATATTTAAAATACAATCCAAAATTCCAATAACAAATTAATGATTAAGTTAATTCAATAAAAAATTATATTATATTACAAACATTACTATTACTAAATATTAAGGGGAAAAAAAAACAAATTTTTAAATAAAAGATATTATTAAAAAAAAAATATTATTTAAAAAATAAATATTAGGAAAAAAAAAAAATTTCAAAAAAAATAAAAAAAAAATTATTAAACAATGTTTAAAAATGTTAAAAAATAAACAAAAAACCCCAAAGGAACCAAAATATTAAATTAGGGAACCAATCCCTGAATATGGCTGCAACATAATCTTTTGAATCTTGGTAAAGAAGTTTCATTTTTTATATAATTTGGAAGCTGGTTAAATTTCCAAAACCCTTTATAATTAATACAGTTTTGAGCGAAAGCACTGCCAGCAAAATTAATTCCGATATCAGATGCATTTCTTAGGAAATAGGGCTGTACCTCTTCTCTCCTTGTTACCGCATTAGACAGATAAATTGGCGTCAAATGATTTTTCATTTTGTATACAAAGATCATAACCATCAATTCAATTCTCTGTTTTATGTTCATCCATTTCAGTGTTTGTAACATCAAGTTAATAGAGGTAAATCTATTGCATTTAAGTATTGTGCGCATTGCCCGATTTTGTAGTTTCTGCAAAATATCTAGCTCACCACTTGTGCATAAATAAATTATTGTTGCACAGTACTCAAAATGAGGTTTCACTATTACATTATATATGTTTATAGCACACAAAGTGGATATTTTGTTTCGAATTCTTTTGAGGAACCCAATTTTTTTACCAATTTTTCTAGTAATATAATCTATGTGTCTATGGAAATTAAGCTTATTGTCTAAAATAACACCAAGGTATTTAATCTCTTCGACCACTTCGATATTTTCAGAATCAATGTATAATAAAGGTTCAGGAAATTTGATTGCCATCGCCATTGTTTTTTTAGCATTGAGCTTTAATTTATTTTGTTTTAGCCAACTTTCAACCCTTGTTAAGTCTTCTTGCAATAATTTTCTGCATATTTCGTTATCCATACCAGATATGTAAATCAAAGTATCGTCAGCAAAGAGCATTATTTGACTGTGTTTGAGTATATTTTTGATGTCATTAATATATAAAAGGAACAACAGTGTACCAAGAATAGAGCCTTGTGGAACTCCTATATCAATCCGTTGAGATGTTGAAAAGCAGCTATTAATTTTCACCCTTTGTGTCCGGTTACCCAGGTAACTTTTAAACCAATCTAATGCGCCATGCTTAATCCCGTATTTCGATATTTTTGCAGTAAAATTTCTCTGTCTACCGTTTCAAAAGCACGTCTTAAGTCTAAGAACACTGCTATAATTCCCTTCTTTTTTTGTAATTCTGCTTTCCATTTGGAAATTAACCAATAACTTACTAATAGAGGGATTTGTGGCGACACATCCTATTATTTGAATGTCTTGTTATTAAATTTATGTAGCTAAAAAATAATTAAGAAAGATTTTAGAATTGGATACAAAATCAGGGTTTTACACTTTTTCCAGAATATATAGATATATTTGTATATGCGATATTCCGAATTAAGGAAGGATTTTAAGTTACTTATGAAACAATGGTTTCTCGCTTTTCCAAAATATTTATAATATATATATTTATATATAAAGTAAATCTCATGTTCTTTTTACAATTGCATATTGTATAAAATAATAGTTGCACATAACCAGATGAAAAGGTTTATCTTGCCAATGTGTACACAGACAAATGAAATCCAGTCAAATGATAATACAGAAAAGTGACATCGACTTAAATGAAATACAGGCTTCTAATAATAAGTTATAAGAGATTTATAACACAAAGCTTATCAATGAAATAAATAATTTTTTCTGTTTTTGTTAAGATTAATAAAAGTTTAAATACAGTGTTTGATCTGTATTGCTATTAAATATGCAGAAAATACTAAATTGGTTCTGAATTATAGTTTATGATTATTATATCTTTATTTCTTTTAAAATCATAATTTTGTAGCTTAAACAGTTTGCACACGCACGATTGAAAAACTGGTTTAGGCAGGAACAAATAGAAGAAAATATTCTCAAAATGCTAAAAAACATCTCATAATACAGAGAAACATCATTTCTTATAATATTCCGTAAAACCTATGTTAAAAACATTGTAATGGAAAATTTTTTCCATAGCCCTTTGCCAAGTCTGCTTGCACAAAAATAAAAGCTTTTTTTACAAAATAAATTTTTTTTTTTTTTTATGCATTTCTCTGCCACATAAATGTGGGCAGGAAATTACACAGTCTTTCCTGTTCAGGCGTGGATGTAAATGTCGTAAGGGGGAATAACTTTTACGACGTGTGTGGGATACAAACCCACGCTCCCTCGATGTTTACAGAGTATTGTATACGCTCTTACTCACTAGGTCACCAAGACCGCTAAAACATTTATATACTTAATCTAATCCAGTGTAGAAACTTAACATTCGGTCTAACGGCCCCACTGATTATGTTAATAAGCACATATATATTTTTTTTTTTTTGAAATGTACATGAACAGTAATTAAATTTAGTTAACAAATTACAAAATTGAGTTCAACAAAATCAGCATATTACATATTACACGTTTCAAAAGCATTAAAAAGCAAATTAAAGTTGTTAAATTCATTCAATTGTAAACAAAACAAATCTACTAAAAAATAGTTAAATAAAATTGTTCATACAAAAGATATTTAATCACATTGAGTTTTTTTTTTTTTCAACTTACTTTACCTTGACTCTTAAAATAATGCTTTCAAAATCTAACATTTTCTTCTTTTTTTTTTTTTTTTTTGTTAAATAATAATATATTGTTATTCTAATAGTTTTTCTTTTACTTTTTCTATTGTTAAAATTCTTTTTGGTGAAAACTTTTTAGTTTTCACTCACAATTTAAAAAAAAAAAACATTTGAAGGTTTTGTAATATTGTTCTTTTCGTCGTTTCGCGCTCCGAAAGCATAAATTCTTTTGTTTCATACTTTCATATATATATTTTCTTTTCAAAATAATGTTCTTTTTTTTCTTCTTTCTCTTTCTAAAAAAAAAAAAAATGTTATTTTTCTTCTCTATGATATTGTTTAAAGTCATTTTTCCATCTTTCTGTACATAATTTTATTTTTTTGTCATAAAAAAAAATAAAAGGATTGTAAAATGGTAAAAATGTTTAGGAAATGAAAAAAAAAAACTTAAATATGATTTACATACAAAAACAAACAAACCAAAATAATAAAAAAAAAAACATGTAAGTGTGAAAAAGAGTAAAAAACGCAAAAACGAAAAAAAAAAAATCTTTAAATTTTTATTTTAGATGAAAAGAAAATTTCTGCGGAAAGAAACATGTGTTAGGCCAAAGTGATAGAAAACTATATACAAGTGTTATGAAGAATTCAAAAAAGAAAAATAAATTGTTTTGGTGAAAAGTTAAACGGAAAAACCATTTTTTTTTTTAACATTAACAAAAAAATTAGCTAAACTTGAAAGGAGCAATATATACATTAAAGGTAACAATATATGTGAAAAAAATGTTTAAAAAAATAAAAACAAAACATATGAAAAAGAAAATACAAAATAAATGCTTTAAGTTTAGCTTCTATTAAATCCTTTGATAAACAGCCTGTCAAAAATTTCAACGGTTTAAATGATAAAAATAATAAAAATATAAAAAAACAAGGCAGAATGTAAACCAACGCTTTTTAAAAGCGCACATTTCCAAAAGATAATACAATCTGTTTAGAAATGTGACTTTCATCAAAATTTGAAAATTTCTTATAAGAAAAAATTTGAAAATAAGACATTTGCTACAATTTTGAGGAGCTGTAAATCCGAAAACCTAAATAACTAAGAAAAACCGTTAAGGCACGTAAAAATACATAATGAAGCTTCAATTTCCTAGCATTTTTAGATTGTAAAACTACTACGCAGAGCCTGAAATATATACATCTGAAATAAGGTTTTTTATGCAATTTTGAGGAGCTGTAACACTGGAACCCTATATACAATTAAGAAAAACCGTTAACGGAATTTTTAATTTTTATATCTTGGTAAAGAAAAATGTGTAAGGGTGCCTAAATTACAGGTGTTTAAAAATAGGAAATTTTCAATTTTTAAGCCCTGATACCTCACAAACAGAGGGTGGTCTAAAAATTTTAGGGCTTTTTAAAAGTTTGAGAGTCTATAGCTCCGTAATGGATGGGGCTACATGAAAATATTGTTCTACAACAATAATTTTTTTTATGAGACCTACCCATGGTTAAATTTTTTTTTTTCTCTGTATTTAAGGGTGTAGAAATTTTGTATACAGACGAACGGACGGAGGGACGGAAACAAAATACTTTTTATTAAAAATTAAAGTATGGTAGATACATTATGCAAAGCGTAAAGTATAACCATGAAATTTAATTAATAGATTTGGTAGCATTTTTATGATATTTAATATATTTTAGCTATAGAATAGTAGTAATTAACTTATGTTTTCAAAACACATTTAAAAGCAAATTAATCATATAAAATTTTTTTAGTCGTGTTATTACATATATTTTGAAATTTTAATGATAAAAAAATGATTTCAAAAACATATAGTGAATAGATTAATTTAAAAGTTTCAAATTCACTTGACGGTGAAACAGTTTTATTTGTTTTTCATCCTGATTTTGAAATTATATATTACAACATATTAATAATTATAGTAAGTACACATATATAAAAGTACATACTTTTCGTAACATATGTAGTCATTACAAACAGTAACTGATAACTTCATCTTCCATACATAGGAGAACGAATAGTACCTTATGGACTCATTGCAAAATTATATTATGATCCTTTCAAAAATAAATGAAAGTATTACAAATTAATATTGGAATTATTAAAAAGTTATAACAGATATAAACTAAATAAAATAAATTAGACCTTTAAGATGGACTCTTTATGCACCGTTATTCTGCGACGGTCATTCTTGATGTTTAATTGACAAAAAAAGCGGTCGAATATTACAATTTTTTTTGTATATGTAACTAAAATCCGTCGCTTGGTAAAATCAAATCCAAACTACCATCACGGAAATAAGCGACCACGGAAACAGAAAAACAGCGCATGAAGAAATCCAGCTTTAGGATAATGAAAAAAAAAAACTTTTTAAAAAAAATTTAATTAAAAAAAATTAAATATTAACAAGAAAATTTTATTTACACAACTCTTTGATACTGATCATCAGGAAACGGATTATTAGTTATTTGGATTGGAAGCTATAATACGATCGAAAACTATTTTTATTAACTATTTTTTTCGGAATATTCTATTGTTCATAATGTTCATAATGCATACAATATATAGATATAAAATGTAATATTTGACTAATGATTTTAAAGTTCGATGGCTTCATTCAAAGAATTTCAAAAAGAGAGATAAGTTGATCGTCAGGTTATATAATATATGCACAAAAATATATGTAGATATTAAATATAAGTTTTATTAATGACTTTGAAGTTTGATGACTTCACTCAAAATTTTTCAAAAAGAGAAATAAGGAGGAAATCAGCAACCCACCTCTTTCCTAGAGTAATTTCTTTAGTAATACAAATTCATAGACGGCATAATTCAGAATATGGCAATTTGCTTGTGAGTCGAACATCGGGAATTTCAAACCATCTTCCATCACATATGTTCTCTGAAATATAGCCAGTCCTTATAATTTAATATAAATTGCAGTACATTGCCAAAATAAAAAAGTTTCAGTAATCCAATTAATTGCATTTGATATTGTTCTCTTAATACTTGACTTATAGATCTTTTCTTACAAATAACAATTAAATCAAAAAAAAAAAAAAATATCTACAGATAACTCTCAGGAATTGAGCAATCCTAACTCAAAATATCATCATCAGTTTCATTAAGTAAGCCATTGAAATTATATTCTCGTTTATTTTAATTTTCTTTTATTCCCTAAAATTTTTTTTCTATCAGTAATCTTTCTATTAATTTAAAGCACCATGTTAAGCATGCACGAAAGAAAAAATATTATCGCTTGCTTATCCCATTCAGTATAAAAATGACATAGAAATTTTCAAAATTTTCCTCAATTCGTACCAATGGCTACATTTTTATAAAAAAATTATTTCTTTTTTCCTTTATCATAAGATATACTTTTAAGTACCTATTCCCTAACAAAAACAGAATTAAAGCCAAAATTACCATTTCGGAAAAAGGAAGGTTAATATTATGATTCTTAGGCAAAAAATATTCCTCTTCAACCAAAAGTATATTAGTGATACATTACCTGCTATAGGCGGTTAACTTGTTGTAAAATATATTATAATCATCGATGTATTATAAACTAATATTATAAACATATTATAAACTAATAGAAAAATTAAGAGCTACTAACAGTTACAAAAAAAAAAATTTAAAACAAAAAAATTAAAAAAATATTTCCGACACGAACCACTTTTAAATTAGTGCCATTAATGTTCCTTTTATTATTTTGTTTAAAATCCTAATAAAAAACCGCAAATAACAATTCTCTACTGTCCTTGCAACAATACAACAAAATATACAAACAAAAATTACTGTACAACAAAAGAATGGAAATAACTAAAAAAAAAATCCTTAAATAAAACATCCTTTTTTTTTATAAAATAAATTCAAAAACTCGTTACAAATAAAAACATTTTCAGTAATTGTTCCATAACAATTACTTAGTCCCGCGGTATTGTACTAAAGTCTAAAATTGGGAAAAGAGAAAAAAAAATTAGAATGAGGTTTTTAGTTCTTTTGTATTAAGTGAAAATATTTTTTTTTTTATACTATTTACTTTTTTGTATTTTTAGCTTTTTAGGTTTTGTTTCAGGTTAAAATTTTGTTATTCTTTAGAACCTGCTCGATAATAGTTTTCTAGGTCAGTGTTATTTGACGATGAACACAGAATTTTCGTACTTTTCCATTGTTAATGAATTTATAGAAACCACTTTTTAGCTCATTTCAAAAAAATTTTGAAAAAATGTGCCTATTAGTTTCACTCTGTCCGTCCGTCCGTCTGTTCGTCCGGCTGTCCGCCCGTCTGTCCATCTGTCTGTCTGTTTACAAAACTTCTACACCGTTAAAGATAGAAAAAACAATTTTAACCATGGATAGGTCTCATAAAAAAATAATTTTGTGGAACAACTTTTTCATGTAGTCCCAACCATCAGGAAACTAAAGCCCCTCAAACTTTGAAAAAGCCCTATTTTTAAATGCGTATATTTCATGTTCTGCTTAATATATTTCTGAATCTGAAAACGTCATTCAACAGAAATTTTTTTTTACCTTTACAAATCAATATGAAAATTGTATATATTTTTTAAATTTAGTATTTAAATTTACCGTTATGTGAAAACCAAATTTTGCATGATTTTTCTACTTTCATAACTCCGGTACGCTTTTAAATAGGGGCCTGAAATTTTGAAGCAAGAAAGAAATTTTAGAATTAGGATAAGTTTCCTCAGAAAATTTTTTTGAACCACCCTCTGTTTATTAGCTATTAGGACTCAAAATTTGAAAATTTGCTATGTTTAAACACCTGTAACTTAAGCACCTGTACACATTTTTCTTCGGCAAGACAAAAAAATTAAAGCTACGGTAATATATTTTTATGTGTGTTAACAGTTTTTTTTAATTATATAGAGTTTCGGACTTACAACCCCTCTAAATTCCAGAAAAGTCTATTTTCACCTTTTTTCTTATTACATGAAATTTTCAAATTTTTGTGTAAGTCACAATTCTAAACAGTTTGTATTGCCTTTTGGAAATGTGCGCTTTTAAAAACCGTTGGTTTACATTCTACCTTGTTTTTCATATAAAAGCCTAGAAAGCATGAAGCATTCTATTATGGTTTATTCTGAATTGTTTTTTTTTTTAATTAAATTTTATTCAGACTTAAATAAAGTCTAAGTTTTAGTACCAAGAAGTTTGTAGATATATGAATAAAATAGATAACAAATAGTAACATTCAAATATTGTTAAAATGTAACATGCAGTACCTAGAAATGTTTTATTGATTCTGCTAATGATAAAAGAATTCACCTTTAATTTTTTCAAGGACAAAAGAAGTTATATTTTTATTTTATTTCGTTATTAAAAGAAATACAGAAAAACAAACAATAGAACCCTTCTCGTATTTTCTAAATAACTATTTCAGATTAATTATGTTATGTTTAGATTAAAGGTAGTGCTTCTGCTACAAAAATAAATACATAAATCAAAAACGAAACATTCTTGGAATTTAATTTTCCATTTGTGTTCAAGTTTAATAATCACAAAGATTTGTCCGAAAATGTAATTTTTACAGAGAAAATATCAAAAACTATATTAAAAATACAAATAACAATTGAAATAACTTTTCAAAAAATACAGACAATTGATTTGAGTCGCATTGCGATTGCATCAAACTTTATCGTGTAGTCAATTCTGTTAATGAGAAGAAGAATCTCCGTCGTTTCTTAACCGTAACCGTACTCAAAAGTTACGGAGAAGAAATGTCGGAGCATATTTATTTTGCCAACAATGAAATACTAGGGATAAACCATCAAATCTTTAGTTTTTTACAGGAAATACGTGTGACAAAATTATTCAATAGATCTACATCAAAAGGTCGCAACTCGCAGTGTTGTTTATACCCTTTTTCATACTTTTTCCATTTTCCCATTTTCCTTACAAAGAAGACATTTCGAATAAGTGTGAAATTTTAATTTTTTTATTTTTCTAATTCATCAAAATTTTTAGGATTTGTCAAAATTAGGAAAATGTTAGATTCATGACGTGGTAGTTAAGTTGCCAGCCTTTCAATGAGAAAGTTTTAGGTTTGTACCATAAAAAACAAGGCAGAATATAAACCAACGGATTTTAAAAGCGCACTCTTCTAAAAGATAATACAAACTGTTTAGAATTGTGACTTATATTTGAACCAATATTTGAAAATTTCATATAAGAAAAAAATGTGAAGACGGGACTTTTTTGCAACTTTAATTGACTGTAAGTCCGGAACCCTATATAACTAAGAAATAATACCACATTTACCACATGCATTCACTGCTGGCAGGTGATGACGGCACTGATATGGTGGGGCTAATTGTTGTTTGTGAAGAGCGCCCTCTTTTACTCCATATTGAAGAACATTGTGAAGTTGTATTAAGAAGTTCATTTCACAATTCCTAATTAAAATTTTATTAATGGCATACATTTAGTGTTCAGCTCTATGAGCTTCAAATCTCTTCGATATAGTAGACAGGACTTTATGACAGCAGCTCCAAAACACCAATATACTATACGCTTGTATCATTTGTTAGAATGGTGATTTATTTTGTATAACTCCATGAGCATATCGCAAAGATCTACTCTAAAGATATATTGGTAATGTTCCTTAACCAACATAAAGAGCGAAGTTATAAATAATACCCGATGAACCTGCACGTGTAAACACTTTTATACGCCATTTTTGAGGTTTTGCTGGATTGTATTGTTTTAAAAATGAATGTCCTAAAATAATTAAAAAATAAGATAAAAAAATATTGTACATTATAGTCATGGTCTAAATGCTAACCTTTAAATGCAATTTTTTTTCTCTATCTTTAACAGTGTAGAAGTTTTGTAAACAGACGGACGGACAGAGTGAAACTAATAGGCACATTTTTTCAAAATTTTTTTGGAAATATGCTAATAAGTAATAATTTTATATCTTATAATTAATAATGATAATAATAGTAACTGCTACAGTGGCTACCTTTGGTTATCGTCACTGATAGCATAATAGCAATAATAATAGGCTGATTAATGAATCAGCCTATTATATTTCCTTATAGTCCAACTCTCAATTCAATGTTTCTTGTTCCTTGTCCAATCCTCTCTTATCCCTACTTTCTAACCAATATACTGCGTTCGCAGTGAGGATTTTATCCCATTACTTTCGTTAAAGAAGAGGCGGTTTTAATCAATACTAATCTGACACTACAAAATGGGTATTTTTGTTGTCTTTAGAAAACTGCCACCTCTTTTAAGAAAATAAAAGCCTAATTTAGAAAAAACCTAATTTTGTTGATATGTTAAGTTTTGATAATAGAGTGGAGTTGAAATAATATGAACTAAGTTATTATTGCAATGCTTGTTTAACATTTTCCAGATAATTCATATTAAGAAATCAAGTTTTTATATAGGTACCAAAATAAAAAAATTTAAATTACGTTTTTAATTTATTCCTGTATCATCACATCTCCCGAAAATTAGCAAGACACAATTTATTTTCAATTAACTTTCCAAATTAAAGCAGAACGCATGAAAACATTTTTATTATTGAAGATATTATTGGCAAAAGAACAATAGAGATTCTTCACAAAAAAAAAAAGTAGATATAGGTATAAATAACTTTTTATGTTTGACATTTCCCTTTACAAAGCAAAAATATAAAATATAAAAACGTTTACTTAAACTGTAAATAAAAGGATAGATATAACATTATTTGATGTTTAATATATATACTTAAACTTCAAAGTTCAAACTTCAAAAAATATAAAAATAAAATATCATATATTAATATGTAGGTATAAAAAAGTAAATTTTAGATTCATTTATAATTGAAATATATGCCAAAATAATTGTAAATACCTAGGAAGTAAATAAGATTTTTTTTTGTCAAAATATTGCCATGACAATTTTTTCTAGATTAAGGAATATTGTTTCTTTGTTTAAATATATAAATAAAAAAGTGCAAAAAAATCATTTTGAAAAAAGATCATTTTAAGTTAAAAATAGACAAAAAATATAAATTGACAAAATGATATGACAAAAATATAAATTGATAAAACTATATGAACTTGAATCTTATACCTAAACGCAGTTAACGTTGCGTAACCATATCACAGTTTTTCTAATAAAAAAATTGTAAAAAAACTTTGTGCCTAACTGTTGGTATAGAGTATAAATACTATGATGTTGGTGTAAAAATATTCCACCTAAAGGTAAGGTCATGTTGGTGTTGGGGTGATATGCATATTTAAGGTTATGATGCATTATACTTGACGATATCATACTTTAATGTAATTTTAATTATATTTTGATAATGTCAATATTGATAGTGGATAATGTCAGTATTCTTACTAATTTCACATTAACCAACCGGAATAAATTATAATGTGCAAACAATTTGTAATAGTTGCATGACTATTTCACCAATTACGCAGACTTAAGTTGCTGACACATCTATACCACAACAGGTATCGAAATTTTTTAAAAATAATAATTAAGTATGATAGAATATGTTACCATTTACTATTCAATTTTCGAAGAATTCATGGTCAATAATTTCAATGTACGATATAGTTCAAAGGTGTAATAAATTTATCAAAAGGAAGCGAGATAATCTTGCTCAGGATCAAATCCTAAATCGATTTAGTTATGTTCATCTGATCGTCTGTCCGCATGGTAACTCAAAAAGCAATGATGTTTGGATTTTGCAATTTTTATTATTTAATTTTGATGTAAATCCCATATAAAATATTAACAATTTCGACAAACGGGTTCAAGTAGCTGTCATACAACTTTTGTTTTTATATCAAGACTAGGGGTCCTGTTAATGTGTAGTCAAATTCTATGTTGAATCCCAATTCATATAATAGAATATAGTAAATAGACAGAAATTATTTTTAAATAAATAGACAGAAATTATTTTTAAAATAACGCCAAAATAGAATAAAATTGTATAAAGAGCCTGTAGTTGGTGTACGTATATTTAGAATTTAGATTATTTGGTATTGTGAGTGAGGACTATTATGTCTATTTATTTATCGAGTTTGAAATAAATGTTTTATAAAGGTACGTGGAGGACAGAAACAGAATAGGTATCAGTAAAATCTTCGTAAAATGCACAAACAAAAAGTTTGGAGCAAACTTCAGTTAAATTTTATTATTGGCTACGGTGTCTGTAACAATATTGCCGTTGTTCGTTTTACATTGCCCTAATGTAAAAAATTTAAAATCTGAAAAGACCGTATATTTGGCGCACAATCCTTGATTAAGGTTGTACATGGTACAGAGGGCGAGAAAAAATTGGCATACTAAAAATACATACGTACATTCAGATACATATTGATTATTAATATCAGATCAATATTACTCATCATTATTTAAAATTTCAACACAATATATTGTGATAAATGATGATTTTTATCAATTTTTAAATTTTTTTCTTTATACATGCATAAGTTAACGTATACTACAATACATACATATATAGCCAAAGAATAGTTGAGCCGTTGAGGTCGAGTCGACTCGAGAGGAAAAAAAAATACACAAATTTTAAAGAGGGTAAGTGAGAATGTCTCTTATAATTTTGTGTTTTTTGTTTTTGTTATTCTGTTGTGTACGTTTTTCTGCTACTATTTCGTATATTATATTTCGAAAAAAATATGCAGTTACTGATGTTCAAAGCTTGAAACGGAATTCATAATACGTAGTGTGGGCTGAAAACTATTAAATTATAATTATAGATAACTCAGTATCTAATTAAGCTAAATATTTAAAAAAATTTCAAAAGAAATTAAGTTTTATGACAATCAGGTTGAGGTAGCAGTCGTATCATGGCGGTTAATAAAACTGGGTATCTGAAATATTGTAAAAGATTATTAAGTTTTATAGCATAAGCTTCTGTGATTCGAGAAGCTGTTCTACCATTGCAATTTACATAAATATAATATTTCGCTACTTAAATAAGTCAGATATCCGAAAGTTTGTAAAAGATAATTAAATTTTATGGTAAGAGTAGCATAACTTATATGTTCGTGTGGTTATCCTAGAGTTGACACACAGTCAACTACCTACCCGTTAGTTGTTTATTTCTAAAATTACAAAATATTTTCGTAATTAATATAAAAAGTGTACGATACGCGATATTAAGCGACTTGTACGATACGCCAAAAACAGGAACTTTAGAGTATTCATACTTGTTTTTTTTAATGAACAAAATTATATTAATTGCCTCGTTTGGTTTTTTTTTTTTTATTAAAACAATTTTAAATTCTAATTCGATTATTTTTTTTTTACTTAATTAAGTTTTAAAAAGAATTTTCAATTTAATTAGACAAATTTCAATACCTACTTACCTACATATACTATACTTATATATACAAACCGTAAACTTGAAACTTATAAAATATGTATTATGTGGGTTGGGTACGAAATCCCAAATCACAAAATCCCAATCACAAAATCCCAAGCACATAATCCCAAAACAAAATCCCAAATTCCGAAATCTAATTCGGGTTGGGTACTAAATTCCAAAAAATAATTTAAAAAAAAAACAGGTGGACCCCACCGTTAAACACGGTCAAAACAGATATCTTTCTTCACTTTCTATTCGTCGCGAATCAAAGGTGTAAAGACTGAAGTTTGTGGGTTCTGCTAGAAAATCCATGATCTTCATGAAATTTTTAAATCCAAATATTTAAATCAACACTTTCAAAATCCAAATGCATCAAAATCCAAATGCGTTAAATTCCGAACTTTCAAAATTCAAACATGTACAATCAGAATAATAGACAATATGATGTAAAAATCCGGATATATAAAAATATTCCGGAAGAGGGGCCAACTCTGATTTTGTAACCAACTTTAAAAACTTTCTTGATTCAATCCCGCATAAACAAGTACATATATAAAAACTCCGGGAAAGGGAACAATCCTGATTTTTTAACCAAATCTAAAATCGCTCCTAATTCAGAATCTGGCACACACTAATATATAAATACTCTGGAAAAAGTGACAGCCCTGATTTTAAAACCAACTCTAAAATCCTTCCTAATTCAGAATTTCGCGTACGCGAATGTATAAATACTTCGTAAAAGGGGGCAACCCTGAGTTTGAATCGTACTTTAAAATAAAATACTTATAGTATGCCCATACGTATACAAATTTCATAAAAAAATTAAATTTTCCGATTTTCATAATATATGAAATATAATAAATTTAGAAGGAATAATAAAATAAATAATAAAATTATTGAAACCCTGATTTTGAATCCAATTCTAAAATCAATACTAATAGTATACCAATGCTTATAGGCTTTCCTACAGAAGTATTAAATTTTGATATTTTGACTGTGAAAAATAGTAAATCTTGTTAAAATTTTGACATTGCAGTACGAAAAATTAATTTTTAAAGATTGGTGGCTGCTGCCGCCAAACCCCCGCTAGTAATATTACTGGAATCCTGATTGTGAATCCAATTCTAAAATCAATCTTTCCTACAAATGTATTAAATTTAGACATTTTTTTGTGAAAAATAGTAAGTTTTTAAAAATTTCGACTTTTTTAAATGTTGAAAATTAATTTTGAAAATTAACATTGAAAATTGCTAATTTTGGGATTATGTGTTTCGAATTTTGTAATTTTGGGATTTCGAAATTTACGATTATGTGATTTGGGATTATGTAACTTTAGGATTTTGAAATTTTGGGATTTTGTTACTTTGGGATTTTGTTACTTTAGGATTTTGTGATTTGGGATTTTGACATGTTCCCGTATTATGTAGGTACATATTATTATTAATTAAAATTTTACAAATTAATTTTACTTATTTGTTGTGGAAACCATAGAATATAATTACGCACATGTTTTTATAACATACTATTTATAAGTCCATGATTTTTTTTTTTTTTTTTTCAAAAAACATTTAATAATAAACTTTGTAAAAAAAAAATTATTTTTTTAGAAACTGGAACAAAAAAAAAAAAATTACCAATCATGAATAGTACATCAGAAAGCAGACTTTTTTAATTTAATTCAAGGAAAAAATCATCCCCATATAAAAAAACAAATTTCAGTAATATCTTTAACAGCCATTCAATTATTATTTAATATTTAATAGAAAAGTTTCTTAAAAGAGAATGAAATGAAAATAAGAAAAAGGAAACAACCTGCAGGATATATAATTTTCTCATATTATATTATATTATAGTATGTATATATATATATATACATACAATGAACAAAGTTGTGTAATATATAATGTAGATATTACATTATTTTATGTATTAATAGCTACTATGAAACTTTCTTTTTCTTAGAAACCCTGAATGGAAAAAACAAAAATTCCTGAACTTATTTTAACAACTTTGAATATAATATACTTACATTTAGTAATAAAAGATAATAATAAAATATATAACTTAATATTAAATAAAATAATAAGTCACAATCTAAAAATAGTTAAACATTATATATTGTATTACAAAATAATATAAAACAATATTAACTTTAGATGGAACCAAAGCAGTTTTTGTTTTTTTTTTTTTTGAGAAACTAATTTCACTTTGAATTGATCTTTATGATTCGCAAACTTTTTATACCCATATGAACATAATATGTTCAAGAGTATATTAAATATGATATTACGTTTGTGACACCTTAAAGGAGTCGAGCTAGATATAGGCTTAAGTATATGGGATCAGAATCGAATTCTGGGTTGATTAAGTTGTCTGTCCGTCCTTTAGACTTTTGTAACATTGACTTGGTCTAGAGCAGCAGGTTCAGGGACTCCCAGAAAACTTCATTTTTCATATAACCATAATTTCTATTCCCATAACTTTGTACTAATAGTGCTAGACACAAAAATGCTCAAGTTTAATCGCAATAAATTATATGAAATATGGTTTCTCTAGCCCAACAGGTTCAGGCATCTTTCACACATTAGAACTTAATGAAACTAGACATCTGAAATCTTACAAAATACGATAAAGTTTTATGGCAAAAACTTCTGTAAAATTTGGTTGTACTGGTGCAACAGGTTCGGGTAACTGCCATACAACATCTCTTTTTAAATGAAAATAACTCAGTGCTTTATATTAAGGCTAAATTTTTTGTTTTTCCTAAGGGAGGTGGAAATTTTCCAAAGACATCAAGAAATTTCGTGAGAAGAGGTCAAGTTGCATGCAGGGAACTTCTGTAATATTAGGCTAGAATAGTACGTTCAGCTATCTTGCTTAATTGAAACTTAATGAAGGTAGGAGTTCGAAATGTTGCAAAAGATGATGAAGTTTTATGGCAATAACTTCCGTAAAATGTGATTGGTTTGGGGTTCGAGTAGCTAACATACAACTCCAAAATTTACATAAATAAATCTCGATACTTAATTAAGTAAAACATCTGAAATTTTGTAAAAGATGATCAAGTTTTATAGAAACAGCATATATTGTGTTCATACTGGTATCTCAGAGTTGACACAGTCTACTTTTTTACATTCTTCCTCGTTTTTTTACATTTACATTTTATCATCATTATTCATTTTATACAATTTCTAAGGAAAATTTTGTTGTATTGACTTTAAGGACATGAAAACTAAATTTGAATAGGCTTTAAATATATTTTAATTGTGTTTTTTTTGTTTTGTTTTTTTGTATATTAATATAATGAACGGAAAACTTTCATCAAAAATTTTTATTTTTCCTTTAAATATTATTTATTGAATATTTTTATTTTAATTATTATAAATGTCTGAGAATGCGAATAAAAGTATATAGGTATATAGAGCCAGACATTAAAAGAATACTAATTATGAAATATATAAACAAAACCTATGTAATATAAACTAATAATAAACGTTAAGTGTGTTAATTAATATAAATAGTAGGATACAAAATATAAAGTAACCCATAATGGAATTAAAAAAGCAATTTCAAAGTGTTCAAAACTATGCATGTGCTTGCAAAAATAATTTTTTCTTTCTTTAAGTTCGTTCTCACACATCTGATCAAAAATTCTAATAAGCCTATGGTTTAAAGAATTATAAACATTATACTCGTATGCATAATATTATAGATTTATACCTATTCCTTTTTATTCTGAGACATTATACTGTACATTACATTGTACTTAGAGTTTTGTTTTATTCTCTCACATTATACTTTTTTGTAGTTATTCTTCTGACTGTGAGAGGTTATATTTTAATATTCTTCCAGGGAATTAGTTTTAGTGGGTAAAAGTCGTTCACTATCAAGAAGATTTCGATTTTCATGATATTCTTTAAAGATCAACAGCTGCTTCAGCGAAAAAAAGAAACAAAAAAATTAAAAAAAGGGGCACTGGTGACCTAATAGGAAAAAGCGTTTAAAATACCCTGTATGGATTCGAATCCCACACACGTCGTAAAAGTTATTCCCCCTTACGACATTTACAGCTACGCCTGTAAAGGAAAGGCTGTATAATTTCCTGTTCACATTTATATGACAGAGAAATGCACTAAAAGAAAAAAAATTATATAATAAAATTTAATTATAATAATTGATGAAAGAATTCGTCATAATAAATGTAAAATATCATTATAGGGCAATAAACTATCTTATAAAAACTAGGACAAAAAAACAATGAAATCTATGAACTTTAGTAAGATATATATGTACAAAATATAATAAAGAAGCAGTGCTCCTGAAATACATGTGGTTATATAGATACTGATTATATATTATATGTCTACTAGAAGCAAAATATACTCTTCCACCAAAAAAATTTTTTTTAACTTATTGATACCATTCGATTTGTATTTAAAAACTCTCCGCTATGAATGTGAAAATTAATGCAAAATCATATTTTATCCCTGATTAAAAGTGAAAATAAAACTGTTACTAGAATCAAAACCTTATCTTATCCATCTTACAGTTTACAGCAAAAGATACTCTTATCCAATAAAAATTAAAGTATAACAAAATAAACGTTCTCCAATTAAAATTTCATTCAAATTATTACAGTTTCCAGTAAAAACTGTCTTTTCCTTTAAAAATTATATTAAAATAAAAACAGCTCCATGATGTTTATGTGCTCTTATTGGCTAGTTAAAGAGGCGCCAAAGCAGATTAATGAAATTGAAATTGTTTTTCCCGTGCCTGGACACTCCTTCATTCCCCCTGAGATAGTATTTGCACAGCTCGAAAAAAAAGTTAAACAAAAGGAGGAAATTATCAAACCGGAGGAATATCTCGAAATGTATAAGGAAAATGGATCAATAATTCAATTAGGTAGTCCTGATTGTTTAATAAATGATTGGAAAAAAGCTACGGCTTCCCAGTTTAAACCTCCCGATCAATGGCATTTTAAATTCAATGTTACGAAAAGATTCATAATAACTCGAACGAAGAAAAACAAAGTAAAATTAGTATTATTCGGGGCGAAGTTTCTATAAATCGGACATTAGCGTCCCAAAATCATTCGTTAAGAAAGGACAAAAAATGCACCAGGTAAAAATTTATATACTGCCAAACAATGTGGCAGTAAAACATGAAAAACTGAGAGATATAGATGTTATGTTAAAAAAACATTTTGGTGAAAATTGGCAGTTGGATAACGAGCTTCTATTTTATAAAAATATTTTGGAGACACCTCCTTTCACTTATAATCTTCCAGAATAAGAAATATGTGAAGTGATGGAGGAAGAACTAGATTTAAGAATATAATTATTAATAATATTTTTTTCATTTTATTTAATTTCTAATATTTAATTTATAATCAAAATGCAATGAAGTTGGTCACTATAATATTTTTACGTTTTATTTTCTACAAATTTAAAATATAATTAATATAATATTTCAACACATTTTCTTATTATTTTAAAATAAAAATTTATTGTTTTAATAATTTATAAAAATATTTAATATTTATACATTTTTATATTTATTTAATATTTTATTTATAATAAAAAAAATATTTTTTTCAAATTGATTAATCTGAGATTTGATTTACCTACTATTTTATAGCAAAATGTACTTTATCCACAAGAGTTTATGGCAAAATAGACCTTATCCATTCATACAGAGCAAAACCAACCTTATCCAATTTTTATTTATCTTTATTTTCGAATTAAATAATTTAATATATCTGAGATATATTTTATTAAATGCTTTTAATGTATAATAATTAAAAAAATATAAGTAAAAAAAAGGTTTTTGGTTTTTTAAAGAATAAATAGTTTTTTACCTTTTTCTCAAAATCATATATGATGGACAAGAGCATATTTTGCTTCTAGTAGTCACATATGTTTATTATATTAAAACTAAGATAATAAATTTTTTGTTTATTACTATATAACAACTTTTCTTTTTATATCCTTTTATATGTTTATTTTCAAGATCAACCGTATATTATAATGATCAATATTTTATGAACTTTGAATTTTATTTTGACTGAAGTTTTAAAAAAAAAATTCTTTTATCAGAAATATAACTATTTAATAATTTATAAAATTTAAAACATTGAAAAAACTATATTCTTCGTTTTTATTTAAAATATAACATAAGCAGTGTTAAAATAAATGGAAAATAGGGGCCTCGGTGGCCTAATGGTTAAACACGTAGCTTATTAATCGAGGTAGTGCGGGTTTATAAATCCAAATGAAAACAAACCCCCTTTCTACCAAATTTAGCGTAAATATAAATTATAAACAAAATAAATAATATTAGTGTATAATTTATAATAATAGTATTCGACCCTGTAGCCTTAGAAGCCGATGGTTTTGTAATATTACAATATTGTGATTTGTAATATTAATATAAATAAATAAATAAATGGAAAATACCGGATTGGGTGGGCAAATAAAGAGAAATCAAAAATTTAATTCTTTCCAAAATTTGATAAGATATTATTATGTTATAAATTATGACTCTGATATAAAACTATATACAATTTCAGAACTTTTTTCTTTTTTTAGTAAAAATTACAGAAAAATGCTAAATATTAAGCAGAATTTAAGAATATTTGAAACTAGAGCTTTCTTCTAACTTTGAAGTTTTCTCAACAACTTTCATACAATATAATATTGGAGATTTAATTTTTTATTAATGATAAATTTTGCACAGTATTGCCTAAGACTAGTAAAATTTTTAATTTTTGATATCTAAAATTTCTTAAATAAGAAACTATAATTCTGAAAGATCTATAAGTTCCACATTTCTGAAAGGGTTTCGAAGATATGATAGGAGCAGTGCAGAAATATTATCTTGTCGTTTCGCTTTTTTTAGATAAAGACAGATATTTAATAATACCTGAAAGGTTTATCTAGGGCTTATAGGGCTTATTCAAATTTTTAAAAATAAACTTCGTAATGGGTGGAACTTTTTTTAATTTTGTAAAAGGCTTATTCATGGCTCCAGTAAAACATTCTTAAAAAAGTTAAAATATAAAACATTTTATGCTGCATTCACAAATTGAATTCATATTATTGAATATGAAGTCGCTTGAATAAAGTAATCCAAGTTTTTATCTTATATATAATTATACCCGTACGATAGGATCGGGTATAATAAAATTACTCCTCCGTTTGTAACATCTCGAAATAAGCGAGCTAGATATACCTTCAAAGGTATGGATCGGATCAGAAAAAAATTCTAAGACTTTTGAGCCATGTCCGTCCGTCCGTCCGTCAGCACGCTAACTCAAAAACTAAGAAAGCTAGAATCTTGAAATTTACACAAAATATTGTGGGAGTAATTTGCAGGTTCCCTATTTTTTCTAGTTGAGTTTGAACCAAACCTTAGGGTAGCTCTCGAACACCTAACGTTTAGATCCCCACACTTTTTTTGAAATAGAGCTATGAAATTTTAACTACTGATAGATCTCACAAAAATATTAATTTTATTTTTTATAACTTTTTTTTGTAACTTCACCCGTTACGGAGCTACAGCTCCCCAAAAGTTCAAAAAAGCTCTATATTTAAATTGTTATAGCACAAGTTGTATAAGGTATATCTTCATTTTGAAAACGCCAAACGATTACTACTTTTATTAGCTTTAAAAGTATGTATAAAATTAATATATAGCGGTGGTATACGGTGTCTTAATTTACCGTTATGCGAAACTAAAATTTTACAAAATCCTTTAACCCTTCTATCTTCTAAACGGTTAAAGTTGGAAACTTGAAATTTTGACAGAAGTTAGATCTTTGAAAATAAGTATGAGTCATCTCAGAAATTTTTTTTGTATCACCCCCCGTTTAGGAGGTGCAAGGAGCAAAAACTGAAAATTTCCTATTTTTAAACACCTGTTAAAATTTTTTTGAAGTAATACCCAAAAATTAAAGCTTCAACATTATACTCTTATTTCTGTTAACAACGTTTTTTAATAATATAGGGTTACTTTATAATTGACGAAAGTGTTACTTGATTTTTTAAAATTTTCTGACAAATTTCTTCAACAAATTTTTATACCCGTACGATAGGATCGGGTATAATAAAATTACTCCTCCGTTTGTAACACCTCGAAATAAGCGAGCTAGATATACCTTCAAAGGTATGGATCGGATCAGAAAAAAATTCTAAGACTTTTGAGCCATGTCCGTCCGTCCGTCCGTCCGTCCGTCAGCACGCTAACTCAAAAACTAAGAAAGCTAGAATCTTGAAATTTACACAAAATATTTTGGGAGTAATTTGCAGGTTCCCTATTTTTTTTGGTTGAGTTTGGACCAAACCTTAGGGTAGCTCTCGAACACCTAACTTTTAGATCCCCACATTTTTTTGAAATAGAGCTATGAAATTTTAACTGCTGATAGATGTCACAAAAATATTAATTTTATTTTTAATAACTTTTTTTTGTACTCTCACCCGTTAGGGAGCTACAGCTCCCCAAAGGTTCAAAAAAGCTCTATATTTAAATTGTTATAGCACAAGTTGTATAAAGTATATCTTCATTTTGAAAACGCCAAACAATTACTACTTTTATTAGCTTTAAAAGTATATATACAATTAATATATATTTGTGGCATACGGTGTCTTAATTTACCGTTATGCGAAACTAAAATTTTGCAAAATCCTTTAACCCTTCTATCTTCTAAACGGTTTAATTTAGAAACTTGAAATTTTGACAGAAGTTAGATCTTTGAAAATAAGTATGAGTCATTTCAGAAATTTTTTTTGTATCACCCCCCGTTTAGGAGTTGTAAGGGGTCAAAAACTGAAAATTTCCTATTTTTAAACACCTGTAACTTGAACACCTGTTAAAATTTTTTTGAAGTAATACACAAAAATTAAAGCTTCAATATTATACTCTTATTTCTGTTAATAACTTTATTTAATAATATATGGTTACTTTATAATTGACGAAAGAGTTACTTGATTTTTTCAAATTCTCTAACAAATTTCTTTAACTAATTTTTATACCCATACGATAGGATCGGGTATAATAAAATTACTCCTCCGTTTGTAACACCTCGAAATAAGCGAGCTAGATATACCTTCAAAGGTATGGATCGGATCAAAAAAAAATTCTAAGACTTTTGAGCCATGTCCGTCCGTCCGTCCGTCCGTCCGTACGTCAGCACGCTAACTCAAAAACTAAGAAAGCTAGAATCTTGAAATTTACACAAAATATTTTAGGAGTAATTTGTAGGTTCCCTATTTTTTTTGGTTGAGTTTGACCGAAACCTTAGGGTAGCTCTCGAACACCTAACTTTTAGATCTCCACATTTTTTTTGAAATAGAGCTATGAAATTTTAACTGCTGATAGATCTCACAAAAATATTAATTTTATTTTTAATAACTTTTTTTTGTAGCCCCACCCGTTATGGAGCTACAGCTCCCCAAAGGTTCAAAAAAGCTCTATATTTAAATTGTTATAGCACAAGTTGTATAAAATATATCTTCATTTTGAAAACGCCAAACGATTACTACTTTTATTAGCTTTAAAAGGATATATACAATAAATATATATTTGTGGAATACGGTGTCTTAATTTACCGTTATGTGAAACTCAAATTTTGAAAAATCCTTCAACCCTTCTATCTTCTAAACGGTTTAAGTTGGAAACTTTGACAGAAGTTAGATCTTTGAAAATAAGTATGAGTCATTTCAGAAATTTTTTTTGTATCACCCCCCGTTTAGGAGCTGTAAGGGGTCAAAAACTGAAAATTTCCTATTTTTAAACACCTGTAACTTGAACACCTGTTCAAATTTTTTTGAAGTAATACACAAAAATTAAAGCTTCAATATTATACTCTTATTTCTGTTAATAACTTTGTTTAATAATGTAGGGTTACTTTATAATTGACGAAAGTGTTACTTGATATTTTTCAAATTTTCTAACAAATTTCTTCAACAAATTTTTTGCATTTTGTTTTACTCGATAATTTGAAATTGTTGAGGATATAATGCGTAGTACATAAAAATGTAAATAAATAAACAACATAACGGTTGCTTGAAGAATTTTTATTTATATGATATTGATATATACACGTACTTATATAATATCATGTTTATTTACATATCGTATATGTCACTAGTGAATGAATGATAAGAGTATAGATGTATATTATATAGCGCCGTATTTACATACATATATGTATTTTATTTTACTTATAAGAAATTATTCTGTCAATGGAATATTTAAATATAATATAATATAATATTTAAAATTATATTTACTATTTTGTACTAAGTAAATTTAATATACATTTACCGCTTAGTATTAAATGGTACTATAGAATATTTGAAAAAGTTTTGGATTGATAATCGTTATGTGAAAGGTTAGAATCTGCTTTTGAAGAATGTACATATAAACATATAGTTTGAATATATGTACAACCCATAGTTCTAGAAATTATAAAATTCACCCAAATTATTTTAAAATACTAAAATATTAAAAAAATAATATTGTGAGCAGAGTGACAGGCTGTGAACATACTAACGGTTCGTACGGGTATCTAAGAGTTGACAAAGGCAACTGTATTCTTCCTCGTTTGCATTTTGTTTTACTCGATAATTTGAAATTGTTGAGGATATAATGCGTAGTACAAAAAAATGTAAATAAATAAACAACATAACGGTTGCTTGAAGAATTTTTATTTATATGATATTGATATATACACGTACTTATATAATATCATGTTTATTTACATATCGTATATGTCACTAGTGAATGAATGATAAGAGTATAGATGTATATTATATAGCGCCGTATTTACATACATATATGTATTTTATTTTACTTATAAGAAATTATTCTGTCAATGGAATATTTAAATATAATATAATATAATATTTAAAATTATATTTACTATTTTGTACTAAGTAAATTTAATATACATTTACCGCTTAGTATTAAATGGTACTATAGAATATTTGAAAAAGTTTTGGATTGATAATCGTTATGTGGAAAGTTAGAATCTGCTTTTGAAGAATGTATCAACAGTTTGAATATATGTACAACCCATAGTTCTAGAAATTATAAAATTCACCCAAATTATTTTAAAATACTAAAATATTAAAAAAATAATATTGTAAGCAGAGTGACAGGCTGTGAACATACTAACGGTTCGTACGGGTATCTAAGAGTTGACAAAGGCAACTGTATTCTTCCTCGTTTGCATTTGTTTTACTCGATAATTTGAAATTGTTGAGGATATAATGCGTAGTAGAAAAAAATGTAAATAAATAAACAACATAACGGTTGCTTGAAGAATTTTTATTTATATGATATTGATATATATACATACTTATATAATATTATGTTTATTTACATATCGTATAAGTCACTAGTGAATGAATGATAAGAGTATAGATGTATATTATATAGCGCCGTATTTACATACATATATGTATTTTATTGTGCTTATAAGAAATTATTCTGTCAATGGAATATTTAAATATAATATAATATAATATTTAAAATTATATTTACTATTTTGTACTAAGTAAATTTAATATACATTAACCGCTTAGTATTAAATGGTACTATAGAATATTTGGAAAAGTTTTGGATTGATAATCGTTATGTTCAAGGTTAAAATCTGTTTTTGAAGAATGTATAAACATATAGTTTGAATATATGTACAACCCATAGTTCTAGAAATTATAAAATTCACCCAAATTATTTTAAAATACTAAAATATTAAAAAAATGGGCTTCGGTAGCCTAGTGGGTAGGCGTGTGATGTATTAACCGAAGGAGTGTGGGTTCGATCCCTGCACAGGTCGTAAGTGTTTTTTTCTTTACATACCCCCCTTACGACCAAATATAATGTAAATATATAGTATATAATATAAACAAAATAAATAATATTAGTATATAATTTAATAATAGTATAAAAACCTATAATGGCCTTTAGTAGCCGATGGTTCAATAATATTGCATTACATTTATGTATGTAATATTAATATAAAATACATAAAAAAAATAAATAAATAAATATTAAAAAAATAATATTGTAAGCAGAGTTACAGGCTGTGACAGGCTAACGGTTCGTACGGGTATCTAAGAGTTGACAAAGGCAACTGTAATCTTCCTCGTTTTTAAATTAAATTTTAATGTACAAACATAATATTATATATAAAATAATCTTTAATTTATTTTCGAAATGAATTTTCATTTTTAAACATTTTGTTGCAATATGCATAGGTGTAGGTGGTATTTAGAATTTTTTTTTTCGAAAACTACAAAAATATAATATCAGAAAAGCCTTAATACTTAGAATACCCCCTTTTCAATAACTTAAAAAGCAAATAATTCCTATTTTTTTTATGTTTTTCCTGTATGATGAGATGAAAGATAATATTATTTTCTTTGTTTCAATATTAAACCAAAACAAAAAAAAAAAAACAGCACAAAAGTAATATTAAAAACATTCGAAAATCAAACATTATTACTTTATACTTTGATTCATATGAAAATGGGAACTGATTACTTTTATGTTTACTTATTTTGTTTTCATTTTGCTTTTTTTCTTTTTCATATTTCAAATACCTTAGGCACAAGTACAAGATTTAATGAAAAAAAAAATTTCATTTCTTTAAAAAGGTTCTAAAAAATGACTCAAATTATTAAAAAAGTAAAAGCATACAAAAAAAAACATCTATGATTAAAAATTTATTTGGCATTTATTACAAAAATGATTTATGAAAAACTTATTACACTTTGATTTTTTGTTAAGCTATCTAATTAAAAATTCATTTTAGTATTCAATATAAATTAAAAATCATTACAAAAAAAAAATACGTTTTCATTATTTTATGTATAACTTAAAACATATTCTGTGGCCTGTATAGCGTTAATCTGTAACATCATTGATCTAAGAGCTTTAGCAATATTCATCGTTTTTAAAAAGAGCAGAGTTCAGGCAGCAAAAGTAATCGATGAAAAATACTTTAAAAAGAGCCTTCAAAATAGAAGAATGAACTATAAGAAGTCAAATTTAATTTCAAAGTCAATAATCAAATCAATAATTCAGAACGCCCTTGAATGAAAGATTAAACTTAACTTAAGTTGTTAACTTAAGTCGCAAAATTCACAGAGATGTAACTTAAGTCGCAGAATAATAATTCCAGAAAATGACTGCTACATGTGAAGAGAACTAAATTTTAAACATATGTATAGGCATAAAAACTGTTTAGAAAAATAATTTATTTACATTTTAATGTTAATAATTATTATATTCTATACATAATTATCCTTTGTTTGAATTAGGGTTTTTGTATTGAATTGAATTGTAATAAAAAATTAAAATCGATTAGTTCTTTCTATCTAAAATCTATTTATTGGAGATTACACAAAAAACATTATTGGAGATTACATTTCGTGAAGATATCTGGGTTCCTTTTCCCTCCATTTTTTTTATTGTAACTACAAAGTAAATACAAAGAATTTTCTCTTGGTAATGTCAGGTTCTTACTGACTAAACCCTCCTTCCCCTTTAGCCAATATAATAGGATGAAACTCTTACCTGCTAACGCAGTATATTGTCTAGAGAGTAGGGATAGGAAAGAATAGGATAATAGGATGCGGGAACATTGAATTCGGAGTGAGACTGTAAGGAAACAATGAATCTACCTATTATTATTACTATTTTGCTAATAGTGATTATAGCCGTTACAACAGTTACAACATGCAGTAGTATATACCATCTTACTGCATAAGGTAATTATTGAAGGCAACCTCCACTGTCACTGTAGCAGCTATTATTATTGGTATTAGAATTCTTATTAGTATTATTATTATTTTACTACAGAGTCAGCTACTTTACTACTTGCATGATATAACCAAAGATAGCTCCATTGTAGCAGCTTTTATTATTATTGTTATAATTGTTACTATTATTATTATTACTATTAATTATACGCATTATATGAAATTACTACATAT
The DNA here is from genome assembly GCA_947095535.1 of Poecilobothrus nobilitatus. Classification (NCBI taxonomy): domain Eukaryota; kingdom Metazoa; phylum Arthropoda; class Insecta; order Diptera; family Dolichopodidae; genus Poecilobothrus; species Poecilobothrus nobilitatus. The sequence goes on from OX352773.1 coordinate 233,472,559, forward strand.
TTTTTTATTTATATAATCTGACCGGAGTTTGAACCCAAGACTCTTCTATTGAAAGGTTGGCGACTTAACCACTACGCCATGAGTCAGATAGTTAGTGTGAGTCAGATTAAAAAGTAAATAATATTATTGACTGTACCAGCTCTCTCTTTCAACTAGATTATTTGAAAACCACCTAAAATAGATTTTCAATTCTTAAAAGATGTCGGAAATCAAATGTGTTATAAGATGTCTGGGAGAAACAATATACTAACCTATCTAAAGCAATAAAAAAACTTAAGTTAAAAGTAAAAAAAGATATCCCGATAATTTTGCACTCCGTTAAGGGTTAAATTTACATACTCGAAATATTATAAAATTTTAATTAGCTATAAGAAAAGGGAATAAAAGTGGCAAATTTTACTTATGTTAACTCAATTAATTTGTAGTAAACAAAAAAAAAACCATTTATGTTAATTTAAAATAAATTATAAATATTATAAGAAATTTTTCAAAACGAATTTACATACTTTTGTTTAAAAAATCCTAATTAACATTAAAGTAAATTCATAGTATTTTCTATTATTTTTATATTGCAATAGAAACAAAATAAACAACCAAATATTCCTCTTTTTTATATTATCCTAATAATATCTTAACATTTTTCTTGGTAACTGTTACGGAACATAGGAATAGGAAAATTTGAAAAAATCTTTATTGAAAAGGTTCTTATGTTCTCTTTTCAATCAGAAAATTTCTTAACTTTTTTTTTCCTTCGCACTCCTATTAAGCAGAATAGGGCACCCTCCTCACCCTTAGGGCACCCCTTCAGTTTCTTTCGCTTGTTTAGTTTAAATAAATTTAGTTATCACTAGTACACAAAAAAATTCCTATTATATTAACCTATTGGAATGGTTTGACTCTAGCAACGCTTACTAAATTAAATGGTTTAAAAACTATAACAAAATTGGATCAAAATTTAAAGATTGAGCCTACTCGGATAAGATTCATAAAAACAAAATAAAAGTTTCTAAAATCTAATAAAATTCGAGCTTAATTAGACACAAATTAATGCTCATATAAAGAAAGAAATTGCGAAACTAAAGATTTCACAATCTATTATTTTTTAAGTTATTGCGCCAACGGTTGTACGGTCATACTTAAATCGACTCCGAATTCGGTCTTGAGAAAGAAAATATATATTAAGGAATTTAAGGAATTGTAAATGTAATGGCAAAATTTATTATAACTCTTGAACTATATGAGTAAAAATATAAGACCTTTTTTAATTATTTGAATGCTCAGGGTCTGAAAACGAAAATATCGTGTTTTAATATTTCGTGTACTTATAGGTATTTTGAAATAATTATTCATTTAATTAAAATCTCATATTTTAAAATTTTGCGATTCATAATTGCGTCTTCTTCCAAACAAAATTAAAAATAAAAATTAATACAAAAATAAATTGTGTTAAGTGAATATAGAAAACGACACTTTACTGTGGATATAAGAGTTAGATCATAAAATCAGAATTTCAATAAATTGTTAAAAAAATTCGGATTTAGAGTCGGCGGCGTTAGCTATATTTTATGTACTTTGTTTTGGAATATCAACGCAGAAAAAAATAAGTAGGATTCATTTAAAAAACGAATTTTTAAACACGTGATTCGTAAAAACAAAATTTTGAAACGTCAGATTTTAAAACACGTTAATTTAAAAATAAGATTTTTCAACATGAGATGTCGTATTCAACCCAATTTAATAATAATAAAATCTGAATAGATTAATATTATAAATTTAACATTATTAAAAATAATGATGTTTAATAAAATATTTTTTAGAATACTTACCTAATACGAGTAGCTACTTATATTATTATTCTAAATAAATTTTTCTAAAATTTTGTAAACTCCTTTTTATAAGACTCCAAATAAAATAATTACAATTAGATAAGACGTATACATAGCTATTCCTTTTTTAGCTTCAAAATACATAATAATTTTATTTTAAACAAAAAATAAGAAATGTGGTCTTAAGTTTTTAATATACTTCAACATTAAAACAAAATTCAGATTCATAAGATTTACTTTTACAATATTCTTCTACTTTTTTGTTTTATAATAATTAAAAGAATAATTTTAAAAAATAAACCTATAGGTACTTTACACATGTATATTTATTTATTTATTTATTTATATACAGTTACAGTGGTACATAAATGTGCCAGGTAACTATAGCCCCTGTTTCCTGGTAGGAATGTAGGATGTACGAGATATTATGTGATATATTTAAGTATTTATATATTGCGATATATAAATTTTTTTTTTATATTATAATTATTGTACCCAGCCGGGAATCGAACCCGAGACCTCTCATTCCCTTATGAATGAGAAGTGGTGTGTCAACCACTGCACCAATGGCTGAATAACATGTATATTGAAATTTGATAAGTTTAATATATACCCCTATATAATTTAGTATGAAATGAATTAAAATATTTAAAAAAAGTAAATATGGTCTTCTATTCAGGTTTTGGGAGTGCATTCCTAGAGGTAAAAAGCTTCAAGCTCATCCTTTTGCAGAAAAACAGTCTTTTACAAAATTTCACCTTTCTGAGTCAAGCTGTTTAACCGCTGTCGTGCAGACAGAGAAACAATCAGATACACAGACGAACAGAGTAATAGACAAATTTTTAAACATTTTTGAAAAGTTTTATCTCCAGAACGGCTCAAACGAAAAAAGACGAAACTTTCCTTAAAATTTTCGTTGAAGTCTTGGTTACATTTCTTGTTTGATAATTGTGTGTGATAGAATCTATAGTTAACGGTAAAATTGATAATTTGAAGACCGAAAATTTACAATCGCCCCTGTTATCATTGTTTTTATCATTCACATTTTTATGAATGTATCATTCACTTTTGATGTTACCATTAAAAAATGAACTGTCAAAAATAGTTGCCATTGTATATTGCATTTTATATGGAAAAAATTTCGGTGTTGTGAATCGACAAAGTGAATGATTAGGTATATCTGTTTATCATTCACTTATTTTTTATTTGGAGAAAGGTACTATTGATTTCAAAAAACATTAAAGAATTTTTAATATTTTAAATAAAAGTAATAAAAAATAAGTTTAGTTTTAATTAAATAAAAGTCATCAAAAATAAGTTTAAAATAAAAATTATTTATAAAAATTATAATAGAATGGTACTTTTAAATAAGAATTAAAAATGAATGTGGATTTTTATTTTACTGAAAGTAGCGATAGTAGTGATGAGAAAAATCGTCAAATATTTCTTTGTAATCGTCAAAGAAATAATATTATCCGGTTAATCTGGTATTTATTGCTAATTTTCCTCCTGAAAATATATTTGTAGTAAAAACTATTTTTATTAAATAAACTATTTATTTTATGGTAACTTACATTTTTCAAAAAAATTTTGCAACAACAACAGAACAGACTAAAACAACGTATAAATAAACATAGAAAGTAAAAAAAAATCTACTTGACAACTAAAATGACAGTTCATTCATTCACAATGAATGTTCGTTCATTTAATGATATTCATAACACCGATAAGTCACTAAAAAATGCCTGATTCTTTGCCTATTAGATTTGTCGGCAGAAAACAATTTATTCTGAACTGTAAATAGAGTTAGAACTGCCTTTTAAAAAACATTTTACCTTTCGTCATTTGTTAATTATTTTTTACATTAAAGTTTCGAAATGTTTGACGTGTTGATGTACGTACGTTTATGTACTTATCAATTATTGAATGATTATAAATAAAAATAAAAAAAACACTTTTATTAATCATTTTATTTTACTGTTTACTAACAATATGGAGGAAAGTTTTCCAACAATGAAGTTGAATTTTATATTCTAACATTCATTTAGAAAAGTAAAATTATATTTTTATGAAATCTTTAGAAGTTTTAGGTACTGAGTGACAGAAACAAGTTTCACTTAAAAATTATGTGAAGGAATATTTCTTTTTCCTAATAATATTTCCGCAATTATAAACTTTGTACTTTTATCTTAAAATTTTAAAATTATTACCTTTTACGAAACTTTTATAAAAATATGAATGCTTAACCAAATATTTGTTATTAAAAATATATATATAATATGTATTTATAACATTGATAACAAAATGTTCATTTTCAAAATTTATCGTATCAGTTATAAATTTTGAAAAAGATACTAAAATAAATTGTTGAAGGGTTTCAGTTATATTTTACCGTTTTGCTTCAATATCAGATAACAGATATTAAAATCATTAAGTTATAAAACTATGTTACATTTTTAAGATACCTACTATTATTTTGGATTCCACTGAATATGCAGACACAGTACAAAAATAACGAAAGTAAAAGCATAAAATATCCGCTTGTGGAATTAAAAAAATATACAATAAAAAGGACAAACACTCTTTTTGAAACTTAAGTAAAAGAGAAAACCGTTTTTATAAAATAGAACATATATTATACGAGTAAGACCGGGATTTTTTTTTTCTTTAATTTAATATCATCATTTTAAATTCGTTTATCTAAAAAATCTGGTGGTTTATTTCCTCTTATTTTTATATTATTGTTTATTTTTTTGATTCGCTATTTTTGAGTGATGTCATGTTTTGTACAATCAAATATGACTTAAATTCTGTTTAGCTATTAGAGACTAAAAATGAGAAATTTACGATTCTTAAAATTAAAAAAAACTGACAAATTTTGATGCAAAGATAGTTCAATACTAAAATATTCTTATTGTCTTTTTATTTAAATGTGAACCCTTAAAAACCATTTGTTTTAAATTTTGCTTTGTTTTACGATTATAATGCAAGGAATTTTTTTTTTTTTTTGACATAGTCCTTACATTATAATCGTAATTTCATAGTTTTGAAATAGTTTTTGACATTTTTTTCTGGACATTTGTTTTTTAATAATTTATGAAAATAAAACAGGTGTTATTAAAAATTTAACTAACTTTACCTTAAACTTGTAAAACTTACTTGTAAAAAATAAAACCTACAAATCCTATAAAATACAAAAACAAAACCTATAAAACGAACAATTTAAAAAAGCATCCGATATGAATACCGAAACTGTTTTAAAGCATTGAGAATAAGCATTAGCAGAGCAACTCTGACAGATTAATTTTTTTTGACAGAAATTTTAACCATCATATGGTATAATTTTAAAATTTTTAACCTCATATCAGTATCTATCTGTTTAACTGTATTATTTTTCACCTTCATATTAGAACTGTCTGTTGTTTATTAGTTGATAATTTTTAGCAGTAATCTTGACTTGATTTAAAGCAGTAGTCACTGACAGATCTCTCAATGTGGCCAATTATATATTGACTACAATAATTAGTGTATTATAGTGTATGACTATATTCAATTAATCGTTTTCGTTAAACTGGAATAGAACGGGAATAATGTTAATATGGTAAATATGCTTTTAATTTTCATATTTTTAAAAAGGAAATTCAGAATTTAAATTTTGATCCTATCGGATCGGCTACAATAAAATTTAATAATGTCTAGCCTGAAGGAGACTATATAGCTCGAATCTTAATTTAATATACGACGACTCCTATACTTTCTTTTGTCGTTTTCGGACAATAATACCCAATTTTATTTACATTTTCCTATTAAATATTAATTTTCCTCAGATCATATTCATATCACGTTTAAAGGATTTATTAAATTTTTCCGATCAGAATTTTTTTTTTTATAAAAAACAAAAAACAAAAAAAAATTAAATAAAAAAAATAAAAATAAAATATTAAAAATAACAGGAAAAAATTTAATAAAAAACCATTTAATGGTGTTTGTACTCAATGTCCTCAATATTTTTTTTTTTTTTGATATAATGCTGATATAATATTTTTCCATCCTTTTAATAACATCCCTTCTTATAAAGCAAGGATATGACGAATGGAACGTGAAAAGAAGAATTTAAAAAAAAAATTTTTTTTTTTGTATGGATACTATAAAAAAAAAACAATATTTGCCAATAACATAAAAATAAAAAAGTAGAATTATTGAAACATCTTCTTTTTGTAACAAAGTCCTTTAGATATAAAAAAAACTTCAGTTACAATAACAAATGAAGTTAAAATGAAGGTTTAGTATAAATATAATTAACCCTAATGTTTCTTTATTTTAATTATTTTAAGATAAAAATGTCAATATAAATAATTGAATCTTTAAAACTTTTGCAAGATTAAGGTACAGTAGATCCGTAACACTTTTTAAATGATTTTCTCTATAACTGGTCATAAATGAATCTTAGGTTTTTGTTTTCTTTTATTTTATTCTGATTTTAAGAAAAATGGTTAATGTGGTTTTATGTTTAATCATTTTTACCACATCATAATTTTGTATAAGTAATTTTTTGTTTTTCCTATATTAATGCATTCAAAGGAAAATTGTAGAATAATGTATACATAATATTATCTATAATAATTATACATATACCTAACTTAAGAATACAATATACTTTATTGTGCAATAAATAATTTGTTTGCGATCTTAGTCTGAAGATGTCTGATTTTATGTTAACAACCTTAAAACTTAAAAAATTACTAACTAATTCAATACAAAATACCTAAAAACAATAACTAACATTTTTTTTTTATTTTACTTTAATTTCTTCCATTAGTTTGCCATAATACCTTAGAATAATATTATTATTAAGTATAACTTAATAAATATTTTTAAACAAGTATTTTTATTTGTTTTAATATTAATCTTATCTTTATTGTATTAAAACATTTAATTGCATTAAAATATTTATATTTAAACTTTTTTTCAATTTTTCTTAAATAGATCGCAGTTTTTTTCCAAAATTTACGAACAATTTCACAAAAATCGACAATAATATTGCATAATACAGACAGAGCAAAAGTCAAAAATCGCTATGGTTTGTGTCTCTAATAGACTTCAGGACAATTTTATAAATGAGCAATATGTAAGCCCACCATTGAACAATTGATTAACGAAAATTGATATATAAAAAGAAGAAATTATTGGTGAAAAGAAACGATATGATAGCATTATATATAGCTATATCACGTATTATACTGCTATTAATGTTACGAGAGACTCTAGCATTTATAAATTTAAGGTTATGAAAAACTTTTTCTTACCTTTTATATTATGATGGTAAGTCATTATCTGTGTTTTTTTCTTTCTCATCAGAATGCTATCATTATTATGCTCAGATTATCCAGATCCATTTCTTTTTTAACTCGGAGTTTGCTCAGAGCGCACTGTGTGAGCTCGTAAAAATTTCTCAGATTTCACAGAGTTGTCAAAAAATAAAATGTCAAATTAAGAATAAAATAATAAAAACGTCATTAGAAAAAAATCTCGTGCATAGATAAAAACTTTTTTTTTCAGTTTGTTTTTTATTTTATAAAATTGAATTTTACATAAATTAACTTTGTTTTTTATTTTATTTCTTAAATAAATTCCTTTTAGTTTTTACAACTATATTATTACATTAAAAATAATGAAATAAAATAAAAAAATAATGACGTTAGAAAATAATTTGGATAAAAATTAACAATTTGTGCTCTAAGCGTTTATTTTTTAACTCAGAGCGGTCAAAGTTCAGAAGTTTGTTCGCAAAAGTTTGCTCTGAGCACTCGACATCTGCTCTGAACATTGATCTGATGAGAAAAAGGAAAACGCCCTATGTAACTTTCACTTTTAATTTATTAAATTTAATGAAATTTATTAAAATTTTGACCGAAAATACTTTTTGTTATATCAGTGACCAGTAGACAGTTAAGAACTAACTAACTAAGTAATACTGGGTCACCCCAATTTCAAGAGCAAAATTACCATAATTATAATTTTAGGTTTAATAAAGGTTTACCATATTTATACTAAAGCGAATACGAAAATTAAACTGAAAATGGAAAAAATTTGTTACAAATATTATATTTAACTACTAAAAGTTCATATTATATTAATCATTTTTAAGTGATTTAAGCTACATAAAAATATTTGTCAATATAAACAAAAAGTTATGGGTTAAGAAAAATTTGGATAACAAAAAACAAATATTTTTTTTTTTAATTTATAAAATTTTATTTGACAGGTTTTATATTTGTATTTATACAGGTATTTTATTTGACAAATTTTATTTTTTATAATAAAAAATTTAAATAACATTATCTTAATTCTTTAACAGCTTATAAATTAATTATTTTTGCTTTTATTGAAGGAAGAAAAATCATTAGATACTTATTTTTATTAATAAAGAAATGAAAAATTCAAAGACACCATAACAAAATTTATCACAATAATAAAAATTTTTGTTAAGTATTAAATCGGAAAACATTAATTAGTTGGAAGTAAATAAGGAATAGAAATTCAACATTTAAAGGTGTAAATAAATTTAAAAAATAAAATAAAACAAGGTAGAATGTAAACCAACGGTTTTTAAAAGCGCACATTTCCAAAACTCAATACAAACTGTTTAGAAGTGTGACTTACACAAAAATTTGAAAATTTCATGTAATAACAAAATATGTGAAAATAGGACATTTTTGAAATTTTGAGGGGCCGTAAGTCCGGAATCCTATATAACTAAAAAAAGCCGTTAACACGCGTAAAAATATATTATTGAACCTTTAATTTTCATGCCTCGCCGAAGAAAAATTTTTACAGGTGCCTAAGTTACAGGTGTCTAAAAATAGCAAATTTTCAATTTTTGAGGCGTAATAACTCTTAAAGAGGGGGTGCTACCAAAAAATTTTCTGAGAAAACTTATACTAATTCTAAAAGTTCTTTCTTGTCTTAAAATTTCAGGTTTCTTTCTAAAGGCGTGCCGGAGTTATGAAAAAAGAAATTTCATGCAAAATATGGTTTTCACATAACGGTAAATTTAAATAGTAAATTACAAAATAGTGCATAATTTTGATATTGTTTTATATAGATAATAAAATTTTCGATCTTCTGACGGTTCTAGATTGCAAAACTATTACGCAGGGCCTGAGATATATACATCTGAAAATGGGACTTTTTCGCAATTTTGAAAAGCTGCAACTTTGGAACCCTTTACAACTAAAACAAACCTTTAACACACATTAAAATATATTACTCTAGCTTTAAATTTTATATCTTGCAGAAGTAAAATGTGTACAGGTTCCTAAGTTACAGGTGTTTAAAAATAGCAAATTTTCAATTTATCATATTTATTCATATTCTCATATCTCATAAACAGGGGGTGGTCCAAAAAAATTTTCTGAGCAAACTTATACTAATTCTAAAAGTTCTTTCTTATCTCAAAATTTCAAGCCTCTATCTAAAAGCGTGCCGGAGTTATGAAAGTAGAAAAATCATGCAAAATTTGGTTTTCACATAACGGTAAATTTAAATACTAAATTTAAAAAAATTGTATAATTTTGATATTAATTTACAAAGATAAAAGATATACCTGTCGAATGACGTTTTCAGATTGAAAAAATCTTAAGCAGAACATAAGATATATGCATTTAAAAATAGGGCTTTTTCAAAGTTTGAGGGGGTGTAGCTCCGTAATGGGGGGGGGCTACATGAAAAAGTTGTTCCACAAAATTATTTTTTTTATGAGACCTACCCATGGTTAAAATTTTTTTTCTCTATCTTTAACGGTGTGGAAGTTTTGTAAACAGACGGACGTACGGACGGACAGAGTGAAACTAATAAGAACATTTTTTCAAAATTTTTTTGGAAATGTGCTAAAAAAATTTTTATAACTTTATTTAGATTTTATAAAAAAATCAATTATAATTATTTTTTTTCCTAAAATTATTAAATTTTACTAAAATATCTCTCTTATTAAAAAAACATTAGAATGATATTGAAATACATTTTATCTGCTTTAAAATTTTCTTTACATCAAAGGCCTAAAGTTTGAATTTTAAAACCTTTTAATAAATTGATATGGTACCTATACATACAGTTTTAAGTTAGTAATGAAATAAAAGTAATAATTCGAGTAACGTATTGGTAATCTCGAGTAGCACATAATAATAGTATAATATTTTAAGTCTTTTATATACTATATTTATAATTGCAACTTGCAAGTATACTTTGGTTATTTGGTTAATTGAAACACAAAAATGTCTGTGATCTCATGCGAAAAAAGGGATCATCAAATATTTTGAAAAACCCATTTAACCCACATTTTATATTTTTCGCAAAAACCATAATATATATACATATGATATTCATACTTTAATAAAAATCATAAACTGATGTACGGAATTTGTAAGTTTTACGGATAACGGTTCTGCACAATACAGGTTATTCAACAGAGAAGATTTTTCCATCAGATCTAAAAATGAATATAATAAATATTTTGTTTTAAACGGTGTAAAGATTTTGTAAGCAAATTAAAATTACGAACGGACAGAAACTAATAACGGGATTGAAAGTATAATAATATTACTTTTGTAAAACATACATATTATGTATTTTAAATCTGCTAATAATTATTCCATACGTTTGATACCTTTGATATTGGTAAATATGCATTTATAAGTGCATATTTACCAATATCAAAGAGATAAATTAGTAAAACATTTTTTATGTGTGTACCTACTACAAAATATGCTTTTAAACTTTTATTACAGTTTTTAATCTTTGACCATTATATTTTTTCTTTTATTAAATCAATACTCATTTTTTAAATGCACATATTTGAATAAAAAATACTACCGCATTGAACTGTTAAAATGAAATGTGTTTTTAATGTACCTACTTATATTTAAATACGTTAGGACAACAAAAATATTATAAGCAGCTAGTATATAATGTTATATGATACATTTAGATTTTTATGAGTAAAATTTTGCGACAAGTATGATCGTTATATCAAATTTTTAAAAATACAGTATTTTATTTAATTTTATATTGTGAGTTATAACTTTAAGTAAAAATGATTTGGTTATATATTGTTTATTACTTTTAACAGTTAGTATTACTTATTATTTTTCATCAATTTGAACAAATTGGTTAATTATAACTGTTTTTATATACGTACTCCTTTTTACCGGAGATCGGTAGTCTAATCACCGTAATGTTAACCTTATTATGTAGAGAATTATATTATACTGCATGCTTATTGTCCAAATATTTAAGTCACCAAAGCAATTTGAGAATTTTTTGTTTTAGAAACATCTCTTTTCTGCAATATCATTTTCTTTAACCAGATGCCAAAGGGAACTTTAAAAGAACTATGCTAAAATATTATATACATCAGATTAAATAAGAGATTAGCATTATAGATTGAAAAGAATAGTTGGACATCGCTCATCTCACTCGTGCAAATTCGTCAACAACTCAATTTTAGTAGAAATATCGCAGTCTTAAGATGAAAACTTAATGTGTGCTTTGACAGTTTTTTCTACGGTTTTTGCTCATTTTGCGCTTTTGATACCTTTAAAAAATTTAAATCTAAATAATTTAGGTAAAATTTAAATGGCAAAAAATTTAATTTTACACTTTTTAATAATTTTAATATAAAAAAAAAACAGCAACAATGTTACAGCAAAAAAATTAAAAATGATCGTCATCGTAATCGTCAAAGTAATATATTTTGTTTTTTTTTTAAATATTTTTCCAATATTTTTCTTTTTCAAATGTCAAAAGCGTAAAAAATCACAAAAAAATTGAAAGTTGTGCATTTCATGTGTTCTTTTCCATTTAGTTACCTTCCATATAAATCTTAATATTCAATTTTAATCTCAAAAGCGTATAACTTGCCAAAGCATAGAAAGCGTACTCTAGTTTTCACCTTTAATGTCGAAAAGAGAATAATAAAAAGATAAAAGAAGGAAGAAAATTTACACCTCCTATACCACAGTATAATGATTAGAATGACAGCAGAATGTAACACTACCATACTTCATCATATTATTTAATTTAATAATTAGATTTTATTTCGCGCACACTATGATATCATAAAGTTCTAAAATGACGTGTATGATAAATTAAAAAAAAACAATTTATAGTTTATCTTTAAATTAAGTTTAAAACTTTTATACAATTTTTGTCAATGTATAAAAGTTTTCGTTTAATTTCAATGTTTTCAATTTTTATTCCGAAAAGGAGTTTAAAAAAAAAAAGTAACACACATTATGATATTCAAACTAAATTTAATATTTTGGTGAAATCAAAAAGGATTTTTAATCAAATAAACTTGATCTCATGTTATTTGAAAAAAATACTTTTTGTTCCTTTACAATTTTCAACCACAATACAGAAAATGTTTGATATCATATAATATCCTGTAAGCGTTTAAAAACCTTAAATATTTTTCTAAACAAAAATAAATGTGTAATCAATCAAAATAAAAAGTTTTATGGAAACTTTGTTAAAATCAACTTTATACAAAATGCAATGCTTCTAATTAAAATTGTGAATGTACCTAGGTACAATAAAAGAATTAATTCTATTTGTAACCTGTTCTCTTAATCTATTTACTGATATACCTTGCGGCTTATTTCTATGAATGCAAATCTAGAGAAATATTTAAAAAAAAATTAAAAAAAAAACATTTTTTGATTAAAAAACTAAGCACTTCCAGTTTTTTTTTTTGTTATTTCAAAATATTTTCGATTTTGAAAAATTATTTCAAAATTTTTAGAATTTTTATGAAAAGTCTTTCATGTAAGTATGTATATATTTCAAAAGTATATTTCATTTTTTGAGGCTTGATAGATCATAATATATTCATATCGATATGTACTATAAAAAAAATATATGAGTGATTGAAATTATTTTTACTGAACAAAATTAGTTAATAGATTTTTTTTTTTTATTACTAAACAAAATAATAGGTCTTATTTGTATTTTAAAAGTTTAAGGCACTGAAATTATCAGAGGTTTTCTTTCTTTTTTTAAATACAGATATGTGAAAAAAAAAATTTGTAGTTTTCTGTAGTTTTAGCACATTTTTAAAATAATTTTTAGTTTCACTGTGTCCATCGTTGACCCGTCTCTTTTTAAAACTTCCATATCGTTTAACATAAAATAGTTAAATAACGTCTAATCTAAAAACGTCTAATCTAAATTAACATTTAATCTACAAAAAAAAAAAGCGATAGAATTTTTTAGAATTAACAGTTCGGAATTTTTATAACTACCTATATCTACCTATACGTACCTGTATTTAAGAGTTATTAGATGTTACAAATTTAGCCCTTCAACGTTCTAACTTTATATGTGTTAACAGCTTTTCTTAATTATACAGCGTTTTCTTAAAATTGAGAAAAGTGTCTCTTTGTACCCGTATGAACTATTGTTCAATTATTTCATTTCTTTTCTTTTTCAACTCCTATAAGGAGCATAGAGCATTCACTAAGTAATTTATTATTCATATTTGCCTAAGCTTCAGTTTTGGGAATCATTAATTTCACTAAATCCTTAATTACTCAGTTGCAGCTATTGTACAAGAACAAGACTATAAGACGTTAATTTTTCTTTATTTCTACGCCATCTATTAACTTATACAAGAATTATTTTATTATATTATGTAACAATATAATATTAATTATATTTTATTAGATATGTATATATATGTTTTATTTAATTATATTTTATTAATTAATAATTATATTATATATTTTAAGAAAACTCTATATTATTTTTTATTTATTAATAACCCAGACAGAGTTTGAATCTAGGACATTTTAAATGAAGGGCCGGTGTCTTAATCACTACCTTAAATAAGGACACATTAAGATGTTGTATGATTTACTTGAATTATATACTAGTACATTTTATATTAAAGAAAATTGGATTATTATCGTTACATTATATTGTACATATATATTAATATTGTTTTTTAAAAAAAAAAGTATATTACCTTACGTTTATTGAATATTGAATTGAATTAAATGAAAATTTATACTTCAATTAAACACAATAAATTTTTTTCGTATTCTAAGTCAAAAACAAAAGGTACGCATAGTATGTGATTTGGGTAATTAAATTATTTAACAAATAACCCAACAAAATATATTTTTTTCAGCATATGTGTAAAAAACTTAAAATTAAAAATTGTTGTTGTGCAAATGTTAATTACATCTATTTAAAGTAAACGTTACTGTTTAATTCATTAGTTACTAAATTACACTCTGTCAAAACCTTAACAAATATTCATAGTAACAATTTTGCATATGTATATCTGTTTTGTAAAAGAGAAATAAATTACATCGTGTAACTATATACACTTTAGAGGCATAAAAATAACAAAAATAATTTAAAATATTAACTAATGAAATTTAAAATTATTAAGATTCAATTGTTTTTAACAAATTTTCCAAACGTAAGGTTTTATTAAAATCACAAAACAAAAAAGTTTTAAAAAAGAAAAACATATTAAGCAAAATAATGTTCCATTTATAAAGAATTAAGAGACATATAAATTTCTTTTTACATTTACATTCAGTAACTTACCATATTTCCCAATTTCCTTTATTTCTATTCCTTTGTTCCTATTTTCCTCCTAGCATCAAACCAAACTATATACATTGTACCATAGGTTCTAAACTATTATTTGCTTTAAAAGGGAGGTATTATTTGGTTGGTACAAGTCCAAAACTACCAAAGAAAATTCGTGCGTTGATCTAATTTCTATCTTTCGAAATTCCAACTTACCCTCGCAAAAAAAAAATATAAAAATAAATGAAAAAAAATATTTTAATAGACCCACCAACATTTATAACTTAGATCAAAATACGATATGAATCTTTATTCTTCTATAACCAGGTCAATGAATATTTTATCAGTTATCACACCAGCTCATAAGATTATTCATACCTAAAGGTTAAGGAGATGATACTTTTTTGGATTCAAGTCCAAAATGTCAACATTTACTAAAATCCTAAGTTAACAATTTTTCACGATTTCCCATACTACAGATTTAAATGTGAGAAAAAAAATTACATTAATTATTTTACAGCTTGCACTTTACGGCTTATATCTATTAATCACAAACCAAAAAATTGTAAAACAAATGACTTTATTTTTTTTTTTCTTGATATAAAATTTAAAAAAAAAAAAAAAATTTAAATAATGAATTTTAAAACAACACGTAAAGTAAACAATAGATTTAACATAGAAACATTCTTGTTTAAAAACATAAAAAAAAAGTATCTATCCAAAAAGCGAAACATAAAAAAAAGTAAACAATGTTTTTCAATACAAAACAAATTTTGTTAGCTTTTGAATGTAAAATTAAAGGAAATAAAATAAGCCAAAAAAAAAAAAAAAAGAAAAACTGAATGAAAAATATAACAATACTACCACACACAGTGTTTTTATTAATTACAAAAGTTACATCCTTTTTTTCATTTTTTTATTACTGAATTATTTTCGAAAAAGTAAATATTTAAAAAAAAAATTTTTTTTTTTTACTGTAAGCCATTTTGTTTAAAATTAACTAGTTTCTGTTTGAAATATTTCAAAATAACATGAGAATTGAATAAAAAAAAAAAAAAAATTATAAAAAATCAATGATATGGTATATATAGATAGTGTTTTTTCTTTTATTTATAGTTTTTTTTTTTTTTTTCTTTTGCTCATTTCTTAGTCCATATAAAATTTAATACTTTAAACTTTATTTATAACTTATATAATAAAATTAAATAAAGTACATTTTTTTATTAAAGCACAGTGCTGAAAGTATATAGGACATTTTGTCAACAAAAAACAATTCATATCTTAGAGCAATTTTTAGAGATGTATTGGAGGATTTCTTTAGTTTCATTAGAAGTTTTTTACGGTTCTATAATACTTAAACAGTTCTGATAACTGAAATCAATGATGAACATATTATGTTTTTTTTTTTCATTTATAGCTACAGATTTTTTTTTTTGTTTTTTACGAGGATCGGTGAAAAACTTAAAAAGTCATTCAGAAGAATTGTACGTGATTTTTCCGGATAGTGTTAAATTTTATTTAACCAAAATCACTCCCTTTATTAGTTATGAGGTGAGAAATATATAAATATTGTGATCTCTTTTAACCAGTTTTATTGTTAAACACTTAATAGTGCCCATTTTAATTTTATTTTAATGAGCTGTTAAGGTATGAGATATACTGTCAATCGAAAGAAATGAAACAATAAAATAAACTAATCAAGAACTTTTCAAAGTTGTGTATTTTAAAGGAACCGTTAGAATTTCGTTATATATGCGAAATTAAAATAGTAATAATACCAGTTCTTTAAACAACAAAAATAACTCCTTACTCCCTAACCAATGTATAGATACTGCGTTAGCAGATAAGGGTTTCATCCCATTATATTTGCTAAAATGGGATGTGGGTTGAGTCAGTAAGAATCTGACATTACCAAGGTGAAATTATTTTTGTCTTTGGAAGATTCCCACCTCCCTTAAAAAAATAACTGAAATACTCCAAAACAGACAATAATAAAAAATATTTTTGTGTAGTCCTTTAATAAAACTAAGAAAATTTTTTTTATTATTATTTTTATTTTCACAATAATGTAAAAAACACCCGCAGAGTAATATTACATAAAAAAAAAAAAACTTTTAAAATACATTAAAATAAATATTTTATAAAATTCTTTAGTATTTAAGTATTCTGAAGTCACGCATCTTTACCACTAAAAATAACATAACAACATTTAAAATTTAACGACATTAAAACAAGTAAAAGTAACACACAACAAACTTGAGCCAACTATAATATGGTAAGCTAAAATTTATTATATTGGGTGTTGGCTTTCTACCAAGTACAAATAGTAAATAGTAATAATATAAACCAAAACCAAACCACCGAACCTATATATACATATATTGTAGTCTTATATAACTAAAAAATCGCAATATTTTTTATAGTATATACGAGTATGTATATGATATGTATCTTGTATACTAAAATACATTTTTTATTTGATTTAGTTTTTCATTTTTTTTTTTTTTTTTATGGAAATGGGAAAAGTTTATTTTTTTTTCAAATTTCACAAAAAATAATAGTTTTTTTTTTTAACTAACTAAAAAAAAAATAAATATGTATGTATTGCTAGATAAAAAATTGAAAAGAAATAAAAAACTAATATGAAAAAATGAAGAAGAAACCAAAAAAAAAAAATTTAAATTTAAATATGTGTGAAGATTTGCCCATAAAAATAAGTTCCTTGGAAAAAAAAAATTAAAATTGAAGTTTTTGCTTCACACTTTTCTTAACACACTTAGGATATCAATTTTATTCATTATCTAAAGGTTTTATGAAATTTATTTACTATCTACATACATATATCTGCTAATATCCGTCTGAACCTTAATGAAAAATCTTATAAAAACAGTTTAGTATTCTACTGAAAATACTGAAAATGTCATACTGTTGATTTATTAATAAAATATAAAATTTTCATTAGAAAATCAATACTTTTCTAAAAATTGAAATATAAATTCTAAAAACTTAAAAATCGTTTTGTAAGAATAAAAAATAATAAAAATTTATTTAAAAAACATATAGATGTACTGGTAGATAGTTTGTACGTAAAAGTTAAAATGAAAAAAAAAAAAAAAATGGGGAACATCTATAAATTGTTGGTTTTTTAACATTTATCAGATACCAACTGTTACCAACCGTATTAACTCCAATCGTTTTCTCATTATTTTAATCACCAAATTTTTATAACGTCCAGTTTTCCCTAAAGTTGGTATTTCGTACGTGTACAATATATAATGAAGTTCAAGAAGAACATTAACATCTTTCTTTAAAATAACCTTCCTAATGTCTTCCTCTGTTTCCTAATGTTTTTCTCAAAATAATGTTCCCGTCCTCTATACAATTTTTAAATTACCCAAACTTAATTTGCCAAGTATCCTATCCTACATTTTTATTCTGAAAACCATATCTACTACGGGTACATTTTTATTAAAGTTCAATGTTACAATTTAGTGGTTGGTTAAATTCTACCCAGATTATTTTCGTGCAGCTGTCAAGTTGGCAGGTGTCACAAAAAACATAAAAACAGAAACACTTTTTATTTATTGTATATAAGAAAGTTATTGTTGTAAATTTCTTAAAACCATTTCATAATTTTAGTAACGGTTTTTATGGAATCGTTTTATACTAATGAATATGACAAGACATAGTTCTTTTATTGATAGTTATGTATTCGTCGGCAATTATCTGTGTGAATTCTTATAAATGTGAAATATGAGAAAAAGGCAAAATGAAGATCGACGGATTTTAACGGCACATTTTCCAAAAAAACAATACAAACAGTTTAAAATAGGTACTGTAACTTGCACCAAAATTTATATTTTTTCTTAGATTCTAAAAAGCACAAATTTCGTTTGTTCGTTTGTTTGTCTCAAATTCACATGAAAACCACCGGTCCGAATGCAATCAAACTTCACATGAACATTCTGTGGAACTTTAAAATTATAAGCTATATTATAGGCTATGTTGCGTTTCGATTCATTAATCCATTGCGGCCCGAAGTGCTGTTAAAGTTTTTAATAAGCCATTCAACCGATAAAATTTAAAATTTGTACAAGTGCTCTTTTTCTCTTTAGAAGTTTAA
This sequence comes from Poecilobothrus nobilitatus, assembly GCA_947095535.1. Lineage (NCBI taxonomy): Eukaryota > Metazoa > Arthropoda > Insecta > Diptera > Dolichopodidae > Poecilobothrus > Poecilobothrus nobilitatus. The sequence goes on from OX352773.1 coordinate 233,491,108, forward strand.
CTAATAAATTCAGTTGCAATATATTAACGTGGCGATCCGAAAAATATTAGGCAGAACCTGAAATAGAAATATGTACATATTTGAAAATAGGACTTTTCAAAATTTGTAGTGGCCATCCGTAACGGGTGGGTGATGTTGTTTCACAGCATTAATTTTCTTCACAGACCTATGGATGGTTAAAATTTCCTTGCTCTCCTATGAAAGAGTGTAGAAGTTTTGTGAACAGACGAACGGACGGACAGAATGAAACTTATAACTAAATTTTTAAAATACTTTTGAAAAATGTGGTAAAAAAGAAACCCATAGTTGTATTAAATAAAGTTTCCATATAATATTATAGGAAGGAAGAAAAAAATATTTAAAAAAAAAAACTAAAATTAAAATAAACTTTTGTAAGTTGCAAAATTCTTTTAGATAAAATTTTATATTTTTAGGTTTTCATAAACTTGTTTATAAAAAAAAATTAGCTAGATAGATACTAAAAATAGCCCCAATTTTATTTTTACTACTGGTTTTTACAGTTTTGATGGGGATTATTTTTTCTAAATGTCCATTTTTTTTTTGTCATAGACTATATTCTGGGACTAATTTTTAGTTTCAATGAACTTTAGCTTAGTATAGAATCAATAAACCATATAAATAAGTTGTTACTATTTTAAAATTAAAATAAAAAAGAAAACTAATTTTTTGGTGTGGAAAAGCATTCACTCACAAATTCTAACGTTACTAAAAAATGTACCTTAAATTTCGCGATGAATCTCTGTAAGGGTTCCATTTGGCAATGATAATATTAAAAGACTTAAATTAGTCTATTAAAAATTTAGATAAGTAACGTTAAGAAGGCGTAGTCTTTTATATGGGTTGGGATATGAAAACCTTTTAATATATGGAATATTTTAATATATATATAAAAGGATTTATATGAAATCTCAAAAAATATACTACAAAAAAAGTGTTAAGAGTTTTAACGAGTTCTTTGTAGTTAAAAAAACTTTAATTTTTTTCCCTACTTCAAACACTTCTTATAAATTTAAGGTCAATCATGTTCGTATATTTACATAAATGAAAAAGGTATATTTTTTAAGTAAGTTGTTCCGCTAAATTATAAAGGGCTATTTGAAGACCTTAATATTATTTTCGCCAAATAAAATCCCGACAGTTCGGTTCGTCATCTGATCCAAGTAGTTCTTTGCAACAGTTAGAAAATAATGGAATATGATATCTTTTCGGAATTTTATCCAAAAACTCATATCTTTAAATTCTGCTGTTTAAAGTTATATAAACTTTGATTCTCTTCTAATACATATAAATAAGTAATAAGAATAAATATTAAATTAAATAAAGTAAAATTATTTTTCAATAATATATCAAAAACTTATTTGACCTCATTAAAATAAGAAGGTCAATTCAAAATATAAAATTTCTTACAGATAATGTGTTAAAATATAAATAAAGTCTTTTATTTAATGTTTTATTTTAAAAATAAATAGAAAAATTAGAAATTATTTTTATCTTCCGACTTTTCTATCAAAACATAACAATATTTATTTATTCCGTTTTCATTTTTCAAAATAAACATCCTGTGAAAATTCTTTTTTAAATTTTCTTCTCTTTTCAAAATATTTGTGTAATGAAATTTTTATTTTTGACTTGAATTGACCTTTATAACACACACATAATATTCACTTCCACTTTGTCTATGAAATATAGGAGCTGAGGTAAAAGCTGAAATAAGACATTAACTAAAGATGATAAATTTAAAATTACAGATACTAATTTTCAATATTATCAAAATAAAATTAAAGTTTTTTAATTTTAGTGTTGGCGATTTTTGTATTAATCACAACTATCTTTTTGAAAAAAGTCAACATGAACTTAAGACTGACGATGTAGATACATTTAAATGAAGTTAAACTAGGTACCTAAAGCTAATGTTGTTAAAAATCCTATCCAATTAGGAAAAAAAAGTCAATTAAATTAAAATGTATTTAGTAAAAATCTTAAGTAGTTTAACTGCGGTTTAATATCGCTAATATGAGCCAATTTAGATACCTTTTATTTTTTAATTGAAATTAGCCTTAAAAAGTTTTAAATTAAATTTTTTTTTGTATAACACTAATTTAATAAATTAATTTTAATCTTAGAAACATAAAACTCAGACGTTTTATAAGTTCAATTAAACCTAATAAAATACCTATGTAAACTAGACTTATTTTTCCTAAAGTAATAATCCAATCATAAGAGAAACTTAGTAAAGGATGCTTTAAAAATCAAGCTAGAGAACAAACAAACAAAATACAAAGGTTGAGCCTGCCATATTATTGATAAAATGTTGAGAGACTATAAAGTAAAATAATAAAAACGAGATTGCGTTGGCTTCTGCAATTTTTTTTAATACAATTTGCTCCACTAGTTTATTATCGTACATTATCTCCAACGAGGACAATCAACATAAAAAAGATTAGAAAAACCCTTGCTAAGAGAAGTTGTCAGTCAGATATCTAATCCTGCAATCGGACCTTCTAAAAATGTCGATGAGAAAGCATTTTCGACTTGGTGCAATATAATTGATGCTTGGACAATCATTTTGAAGTAGAAGTTGAACATAAAGTATTTCATGGTAGTCGTGGTAGAACTGCCATGGTATTTCATGGTAGAACATCACCAATTTAGTTGGTATAGGGGTTGCTTATGACAATATATGGAAGCAAAATAATGTTGAACTAGAAAATCATGTACGTTTTACATACATCAAGTTTGTAATGGACATTTAATAGTAAACACCTTGCGAAGAAAATCAATATAAAAGACTCTAATTTTTTTTTTGTCATTAAATTTACTCTATTAAACTTTTTTGTTATACTTATAAAAATTATAATATAATATGTATTTTGCATTATAATATAATAAAAAATTTTATATATATAGAAAAAAATGTTTTTTTTTTAAATTTTTATACAAATCTTTCTAACAAAAATACTGACTGAATAATAAAAATATTACCCGTTCGTCCTCATAAAACATGAAAGTTTAAATGTGCCTCTAGTTTCAACGAATGTTAAGAATTACTCTGAAAGTCGTTATATTGAAATTTATACGCAAATTCTCGCAGACCTTCCAAAATTTAAAAAAATGCTGTAAATATTCTATTTCTAGATAGCCTATCTATCTAAGTTTCTTATTTCGATGCAAAACTTCTTGTTGTCTAAATATCTATAAAACGTATATAAAACCAAAGATGGAATAAAATTTGCACATTTCGGTTTCTTGATAAAATGTAAAACAGAGCAATTTGTTTAATAACCGATCTTAATTTGACCTTAACATGCTCTTCACTTGCCGTTCGACGTCTATTAGAAACACTTATCCAGTTTAATATTTAGAAATCAATTCTAGAAATGGATAGTTGTTTGAAAAACAAGAAGATGTTTAACTGCTCATCGCCAGGTAGTTAAAATTTCAATATGATAGAATTCGACTTGCAAAAATTTGTTTGTGATACAACACCGCGAATGAAGAATTATTTTCATGTCTCATTATTAGTTACCTAAAATTGCTTTGTTCAACAAAGCTGGCAATTACAAAGTTCCCTTATATAGCGTTCGAACTTGTTCCACCCCTCTATAATAATCTCTATTCTATAATTTCAGTTATTACATCGAAAAAAAACTAATGTGTCTCTGTAAACTGTAGAACATCTTTTTTGTTTTTTTTTTTGATTAAAGTTGAGTAGAGTGGCAATTTATATCTAAGAATACCAAAAAAAGGTTTAACGTAAAATATTTAAAAAACTATACTCCCGATACTACTCCTGTATGCGAATGTTCATCCGACTGTTATTTGAATTACAACACCGAAGTTCCACGTGTTTCATTTTATCTTTTATTATTTGCCACTTATTTTTTAGCACATTTTCAAAAAATTTAAAAAAAATGCGTTTATTAGTTTCACTTTGTCCGTCTGTACGTCCATCCGTCTGGGTGTTTACAAAACTTCTACACCATTTTAAATAAAGCAATCAAATTTTAACTACGGATAAGTATTATCAAAAATCTAGTTTTGTGGAACAATTTTTCGGTAGCCCCACCCGTTACGGAGCTAAACCCCTTCAAAGTTTGAAAAGGCCCTATTTTTAAATTGTTATAACACAGATTCTATATGGCATATTTTCAATCTGAAAACGCCAAACGATAGTTGGTTTTATAAACTTTATAAATATTTATAAAGTAAATATGTGGCTTTGTCATGTGGCAAAAATTTGGATCCCTTCTATCAAAATTTATTTTTCAATAAATGTATCTACTTTTTACTCTAGGTTTATTATGGAATATTTTTTCATTTTGGAAATGTGCTTTTTTGAAAAACATTGGTTTTTTCCATTACTTATTTTACTATAATTTTTCTTTTGTTAACTTTGCCTCATGTGACAAAATTTTATTATCGAAAAGTTTTGTCTTTATTGATTTTTATAATAATTTTTAAAATGAAATAAAAGGATATAGAGTTAAAGACATCAGTTAATTCACTCATCTCATCCGGTCTAAAAATTTATATCTAATAACAAAAAAAAAAAATAAATAAAAAAATTTTCTCCTTTTGATCTTCTTTTTTTTTCAATTTTTATATTTTGTTTATATAAGAAACTGAAGATGTTTTTTTTTTTACCATATACTTTTTAGAAAGTACATCTTGTAATTTTAATTTTATTTTTGAATAGCAAGCAAAGCAAGTTGTTCTTTAGCCTTTTGCCTTAGTTAAAGAATAAATAATTTCCTTGATTTTCCTTTTTTGTACAGGATGATATAATTTTTGCAATACTTATAGAAGAAAGAGTCAAAATAAAAGAAAAATTAAAATGAAAATGAACAAATTTTGTATAAAAAGGATATAAAATTTAAAGCAAAAAAAAAAATTCTTGTGTATTTAATTTCAAAAAATTCAATTTATTTTTTAGTTTTAGTTTAATTTTTCTTATATTTCTGATTCTTATGATAGCAAAAAAAAAAAAAAAAAAATTAATGACAGTTTGAGAGGTGCTTAAGATCTTTGTTTTAAAGAAAATTTCTATGTTATTATTGTTTTTATGAAAAAAAGGACTTTATTGCCAACAAGGACAACAATAAAATATTATCCATATTACAAAATGCAGTTACATGTATACCAGAGTGCACAATTTCCGCTTAAGTAAATTTTAAAAGTGTCTTTATCTTGTTTACTTTATTTTAAATTTTGTGTTTCTGTTTCTGCTTTTTTTTTTTTCTTTTTAGTTAAAAAAAGTTTTCAAAACAGATCCTTTACTTGAATATAAAATACAAGCCAAATAAATATAGTGAAAATTTAAAAGATGAAGAAAATTTTGAAAAAAAATAAAAATGTTTTTAACAAAATTTACAAAATTAAATTTTTTCTCTAGTTCAGTTTATTGTATTATATTAAAAAACAAAAAAAAAAAACAAAATAAATAAAAAATAAATTAAATCAATCATCTTATTTAAGTACATAAAAAGTTAGATAAATAAAATTTTAAAATATTTCATAAAATACTTTTCACAAGTATTTTATTAAAATGGATTACATTTTATTTAATATTAAAATTATTTTTATCATTTGATATCCTTTGGCTATGTTAAAATAAAATAATACCGTTTTTAAAGTTTTAACTGCACCAAATTTTAAGTTTCTGTGATAGTTTGCTAACCATTAAAAAAACTTTATTCTGGAACTATTTGGAATTTAAAAGAATATGAAATATTTCCAAATCTTCAATTAGAAAAAAATTATTAGGTACTTATTTTGGAATGTTCTTTCGAAATTTTTCAATGGATATTAAATTTGAAGAAAACTAAAAATAAATTATTTTAAATTATTCACTTAGGACCTACTTATATTTTCTTTTCCAATTTATTTAAAAAATTGCCAACATTAAATTTTGATTTTAAAAATGTTCTTTGCAAGAAATTAATACACATACATATATACATTATATCTTAATATAATAAAAGAAATGCTGCTGATGCTATTCGCGTGCCCTTTTTTTAAATTTTAGAGCACACACAATCACATTATTTCTCACCTAATACTAATAAAATACACAATATTTCTTACTTTAGTACTAAAACTATTTATAATGTATTTCCTACCGTATTTTTTTTTACCACATTTTCCGATTACATAATATTATGATTGCAAATTAACTAAAGTAAGTCGATGCAACCGACTCATTTATACTCTACACCTAAAAAATTCAAATTAAATTAAAAATCCATAAGTTATTTTAGTTAGGTATTTCGTATTTAATATAACTAAGCTAAAAAAATTAATGCTTTTACAACCTTTGTACTAAATTGGGAAACAGCACCCTTGCATCAAATTTGAAGTTCCTATCGTTATTAATTTCGAAGATATGCATGTTCGGTTTTGGGAGTTGTATGGGAGGTACCCGAACAGCTCCTCCAATTCATCTTAAATTTTGGACAAATCAGGGATTCAGGAAAAAACACCCTAGTAGCAAATTTGAAGTTTCTATCTTTATTAATTTCGAAGATATGCTTGTTCGGTTTTGGGAGTTGTATGGGAGGTACCCGAACAGATCCTCCAATTCATCTTAAGTTTTGGACAAATCAGGGATTCAGAAAAATACACCCTAGTACAAAATCTTAATTTTCTATCTTTATTAATTTCGAAAATATGCGTATTAGGTTTTGGCAGTTGTATGGGAGGTACTCGAACGCATGGTCCGATTTCGCCCATTTACAATCCCCGCCTTACCTTAGTCATTGTTAACCTACAGTATAAATTTCACAAAGATAGCATCATTATTTTTTGAGTTATCGTGCGTACGGACGGACGGACATCGCTAAATCGACTCCTGAGGTGATCCTGATTCAGAATATATATACATGTCTATACCTAACTCGCTTCCTTTTGGTGGTTACAAACACCATACCAAAGTAAATATACCCTATACTTAATGTGTAGGGTATAAAAAAGACCTTCAATTTTATTTAAGATCTATTCATCGGTCAGATCGGTAAATTTTGAAAGAAGAATACAAAAATAAATAATAATTAATTTTAGGGGCCTCTTACTTTTTTAAAATATATTTTTTTTACATTTAAACTAAAAAAAATTATTTTACGAATACTTTGTACTCTATTTATTTTACTGGTATTATTCTTAAGGTCACTTTATGATAATCACTTTATGATTTTTTTAACTTGCGTATAATTTTGGATCATCATAAAAATAATATATGATTTTTTCTTAATGTAGGTACAAGATATAAAAATAAAACGATATAAAGATATTAAAGCAATTTTAATTTTGTATCTGTTATCTTTAATGTTTTAAGAGATTATACGCTTTTCAGAAGATAATCCTTAATAATAACAAAATTTTCAAATAAAGTGTATTGCACTCAACATATGTGTCTTACTTTCTTGTTATTTTCTTTCTTGTTATAAAATGAAAAAAAAAATAATAATTCAATTCCTATATAAATAAAATGTAAGTGAAATTCTACCAACTACTTTCTCTTATACTCAGTTTTAATAACAAGTGATTTATATTATAATAAAAATCAAACAATACATCTAGTTTTACAATATGTTAGGACTATTTCGTCATTTTAACATTACTAGACTCATCTATAGGCATTTGTAATGTTGGAATTACCTAAACCATGTCTGTTTAAGCTTCTGATTTCTTTTAATACTTAAATGAATTTCTACCGAAATCATCTGCGAATTATTAGAACAAATGAAAAAAACTTTTACGTAAGGCGTGTTTTAAAAAAAAAAAATTGAAAAAAAAAAATTTTTTTTCTCAAAAATTAATTAAATTATAACACCTTTCTACTTATGTACTTTTAAAATTACTTATTTGAACGAAATAAATGCATAGATAAAGATAATAAGCTTTTTTGGTTTTTTTTAATACATCTTGTATTCAAAATTTAAAGAATAAAAATTTTTTAAAAATACAATTTTGATTCTCAAATTGGTTACAAGTTAGTTGCAAAATTTTTACTATATAAAAGCAAAATATATTGCAAAACTTTTACTATAAAAATAATACCGATTATCTCATTTTTTTATTGAACCCCCAACTTCTACTACGATTCAGTCTGTCTCAGAATTAGATAGAAAACAAACTCTTTGACGAAACAAAAATAATTATGTCGTATTCCATTAAGTGACAATTACAAGCACAAAAAAAACCCATGCTTCCAAAATGGTATTGTCTTAATAAGGTAAATACAAAATACTGACAATTTATAAAAGATTTCTAGTTAACTTTTTTTCTATATTGCAATACTTTCTTTTTACTGCCTTTACCAGTATATAAAAAATAGAAAAACAATGCCTTCTTCTTATTGTTTTAATATAAAAATCTTAAAAATTCTTTTCTATTTTCTGCTTCCTGGATATAATATAATAAACAATATTATAAAAGTATTTTTTTTTTTTTTATTAATATACTTGTCATCAATTGTTACAACTTACAACAATTGTTTGAAATGACACAACAATAAAAATGTTTTTTATTGTCTCACTTAACAGAAGTTATTTACAGTTTTCTTAAATAAATTTTTTTAATATAGTTTTAAATTTTTATTTTTAATATTTTTTTTTTTCATTACATTGAGTATTCAATACCTATTATAATTATATATACGTCATATCTACAAAGTATTATGTCTGAAAGAATTTCAGGATGTGTCTGATGCACAATAAGACAGATAATAATTTACTATATATAAAATTTTTATCAAATATTTAAGTTCATCAAATAAATTGTATGGTAAAAATTCTTAACTGTTCAAAAAATATGTTTTAAATTAATTTATTCATTTGTTTTTTTTTTTTTTTTGAGCTGGTAACCTCTGAAGACAAAATAAAGATGTATTAAAAGGACTAAACACATCTGACAAGTATTATGCGATAGATGTCAAATATTATATAGATATAGATGAAAAGTATTATGGGACAAATGCTAAGTATTATAGGAACATACCAAATTATTATACTTAGCCGTAAAATCAGACATACATCCTAACTTAATATAATACAACAAGAGAACAGAACATAATAATATGGACTTTAGGAACATAGAAGGTGGGAAGAGAAAGTAAACGTTTTCTGTTACGGATGTCGAGTCGAATATGGCAAGTTAAAAAGAAATATTATGAAAAAATATTAATTTACTTTAAAGTCATCAATCATTTCAATAGCTTCTTTTTAAATCACATCAAGACATTGAAACGCAGTAAATATTCGAAATTGTTTCTTTATTTTATAGTTAATGGAGGTCCGAATTTGTAAATTGTTTTTCATTTCTTTCTTTCGCTTAAAAAAAAATTAACATTTTTAGAAATTTTGTGGGTACGATCGATTAAATAATTTTTGAAAAGAAAATATCTATGTATTTTGAAAAGAGAAGACTTCTTTTGTCACTTTTCTGCGGGATCCGACAAATGACGAATGAATGGGTTTTTCATTTACTTAGATATACTTAGGTATTGAGATACCTATACATACTTAGGGTATTTTATTTTTTAAAAAACGAAATGTTCAGTAATAGAAAAGCACTAATAGCTAGTTCGAAAACTATTTAAATATAAAGTCATCATAAACTGAATTTTTGCACAATCATTTCTTCTCTAAAAATTGGATTTGTATTTGAGTTGAAACAATAACTCTTGAACAGTGACATTTTTAAAAATGTATACTAAACAACAACTTTTTTATGGATGGATTCTTATAAATATATACAAAGGATTCTAACAAATGAACTAAACTAATATTTATAATTAATTATATTATATTTTTATTTTTTTTTTTTGAACATAAGTTCATTTACCTTTAATAAATTTCATCGACATCATCATAATGTATTCTTTGAAAGATAAAATATATTGCAAAACCTTTAATATAAAAATAATACTATTATGATATTATGTAATACACTTTAATATGGTGTAATAGATAATTTTATATTTCTAAGAGATTAATTACAATAAGGACGAAAGAAGTTCAATACAAAAAAAAAAAATTTTGAAAATTTTACTTTTGTAAAAAATGGAAAAAATATAAAACCTGATTTAATTGAATTTTATAGTTATAATTTTATGTTATATTTTTTTTACACTATTACTTAATTTTCAAGGATCAGATAGTAGTCAATGTTCGAAATCAGTAAACTCTTACAGATACAATAAAAATTATAATAACATTAATTGCAGCTATTATAATTCTGATAAATTAGCAAATGTGATATAGATATTAATACAAAAGCTAATAGTTTCTAGGTAGTATCGATACCCAAACGAATCGTTTATGATGGCGAAGATATTATAATATTTTTAAAAATTTAATGATAAGGCCTTCAAACCATCATTTCGAAAATTGTTAACCTTCCGTCTGGCGCAATATATCAAAATTATATTCAACTAAGTTTTTCATGTTGTATTCATCGTAAAATAACGGGACGTATTTTAAATTATCACTAGCTTCATATTTTTTGTTGTTTTATTACCAATGTAATGTTTTTATACCCTACACCTAAAGTATAGGGTATATTAACTTTAGTATGGTGTTTGTAACCACCAAAAGGAAGCGAGTTAGGTATAGACATGTATATATATTCTGAATCAGGATCACCGCCGGAGTCGATTTAGCGATGTCCGTCCGTCCGTCCGTCCGTCCGTACGCACGATAACTCAAAAAATAATGATGCTATCTTAATGAAATTTATATAATAGGTTACTAATTATGAAAGAAAGGCTAAGTTCGAATCTGGACAAAATCCGTCCATCGGTTCGGATTCTGGAAGCTTCCGAATGATTCCGGAGCAAACGAGATTATCTCCAAAAGCAACAAAGATAGAACCTTCAAATTTTGTACAATGATGTTTCTTCCCGTTCGATTTATGTCTCTGAAATTTAAGAGGATTTGGTCCATGGATTTGGGTTTTGGAAGCTTCCGAACGAGCACCAGAGCAAATGAGATTATCTCCAAAACCAACAAAGATAGAACCTTCAAATTTTGTACAATGATGTTTCTTCCCGTTCGATTTATGTCTCTGAAATTTAAGAGGATTTGGTCCATGGATTTGGGTTTTGGAAGCTTCCGAACGAGCACCAGAGCAAATGAGATTATCTCCAAAACCAACAAAGATAGAACCTTTAAATTTTGTACAATGATGTTCCTTCCCGTTCGATTTATGTCTCTGAAATTTAAGAGGATTTGGTCCATGGGTTTGGATTTGGAAGCTTCCGGACGAGCCCCAGAGCAAATGAGATTATCTCCAAAACCAATAAAGATATAACCTTTACTTTTGGCAGAATGGTGTTCTTTCATGTATGATTTACGCCTCTGAAATTTGAGAGGATTTGGTCCTTGGGTTCGGATTTTGAAAGCTTCCGAACGAGCCTCAGAGCAAATGATATTATCTCCAAATGCAACAAAGATATAACCTTTAAATTAGGCAGAATGGTGTTCCTTCATGTTTGATTTATGTTTCTGAAATTTGTGAGGATTTGGTCCATGGGTTCAAATCTTGGAAGCTTCCGGACGAGCCTCAAAGCAAACGAGTATATCTCCACAACCAACAAAGATAGAACTTTTATTTTTAGTACAAAGGTGTTCTGTTATGTTTCCTTTTCTGTAAAATTGGAAACTGACATTTGAAAGAATTTGAACCATGGGTTCGTATTTTGGAAACTTCCGGACGAGCACAAGAGCAACGAGCATATCTTCAAAACCAAAAAAAGTAGAACCTTTAAATTTAATAGAATGGTGTTCTGGCAAATTTTCTTTATGTTCCTGAGATGGATTCGATGAATTGGAGTGGCAATTCGGGTAGCTGACACAAACCTCCCAAGGACTACCAATCTTCGAAAATAATTAAGATACAAACTTAAAATTTTATACAAGGGTGTCAAGCAGATCCGAAGCGGATGCCTCTTTTACGTTCTTGAAATTCGAGTTGAATAAGACAGAAAAGGGAAGAAGTTCAAGCAGCTGCCAAAAACACTTATGGATTTTTAATTTAATTCGAATTATTCAGGTGTAGGGTATTAATAAGTCGGTTGCATCGACTTACTGTTACATTTACTTGTTTTTTTGTAAAAAAGCTTCCAGAAAGGAGAGAGCTTGAAGAAAGTATAAATTTGATATATTTACTATTTTGTTTTTTCCTAAATATTGAAATAAAATAAACGAAATCCTATGAAATATACATATTTTAAATAAATTTTATGAATTTTACAAATTTTGTTATATTTGTTATTTTTATTAATTTTTATTTTATCATGAAATAAAATATTGCTCTTTTGACATTTTGACGTATTACCTATTAACATAGCAGCATAATAGTACTGTATATCAATTTAATATAGTGCGTCCGTTTATATAATTTTGACATTGCGTCCGACGAAAGGATCCCTCCCTTCACTTCAGAACAATGTTTTATTTGTTTCGACCTCGCCTACCTATCACATTCTTTCTTCGTAACCTTCAAATTACGGACACCCTGTATAGTTCATACATTTTTTTATTGATGAAGGCTAAGCTATAGGTTATATAGTTAAACAAAAGTTATAATTAAACTATATAACCTATAACTTAGCCTTCATCAATACTAGAACTAGAACTTTTGTTTAAAAACAGTCAAACGAAAATTTATTGTATCTTTAATTTTTCTATGCAAAATCAAATAACATTTTTAATATATGTATGACCAACGTATGTACGACCAAATTGGAGTGATTACATTTTAAAAACTTAACGAAAAATAACTTAATTTTAAACAGTTACAGTCAGAAACAGTTAACATACAATAAATACATATAAACAGTTAATATCTATAATTATAATTTAGTAGTTTTCAGTCACACACTACGTATTATGGTATTCCGGTAAGTTTTGAATACAAATACATATTTGGATACGATTTTTCTATTTCCTTCTCTGGGCTTTATTTCTCAAGAAGTCGAAGATTAAATTGAGAGAGAAATACGACCCCGGGATCTTATTTTGTAGGGACCTATTTCATGGCGCTCAATTACTACTGAAGAGATCTGAAAACCCAATCCCCGGAGAATCTTAATTCTCATAGTAATAGGAGTTGTATTGGCACTATGGAGTTTTATTTTTTGATTTTTTTTCAGTATTGGCACTATGAAGTTATATTTTTGATTTTTTTTCAGGCAGGATAACCAAACTGTCTTAAAAAAAGAAGTAAGTGGATTTTATTACACGTGTAATTGAGAAATAAGACCACAAAATATGATAATTAACATCCCGCAGCGCATTATTTCACATTCAATGAGAAATAACACCCCTAAGCTTTATTTCTCAAAAAGTTGAAAGTTAAATTGAAAGAGAAATGATATCCCGGGGTCTTATTTCTCAAATTTTGTGGTGTTATTACATATGAGAAACAAAACTCTGCGGTGTTATTTCTCATTGAATGAGGAGGACTTTATGCACAGGGCCGCAGACGCCGAGCGTTTTGTTTCGTTTAATGCCTTCAAAATTAACTTATCTTAAATTTTAATTTTAGGAAAGTTAAAAATGTTTCACGACATTCTTGTGAATTTATTCTCTATTTAATATTTCACTTTTAGTTTAGTCGAATTTTGTCGAATTTTGTTTCATTGATAAAATATTGAATTTTAACTTTTGATTTATTAAAATGCAGTTTTTTTTTAAATTGAATCCAAACTGCAATATATTTCTATGAATTTTATGTCTCTTACAACACAACTCCGTACTAGGCGGTCTTTTTCTTCTAAGAATGTATTTATTACGTTGTCTTGGAAAGTTGACTGTATACACTTTTAAATTTCTATTTTCTAAAATAAAATTCAATTTGAAATTCTGTAAAATAATTTGTTGCCACTCAAAAATCACAATTTTCTCTATTCCCAAAAATTACAAAAAAATTTCTTGTAAAAAAATCGTTAACTTTGTCTTTGTGTTGTCGAATCCTTTCGAATTTTCCCATATTTTCTTCACTGTTTTTAATAACTATTTTATGTCAAAAATTTAATTTATTTACTTCAAATAAATTCAAAAAATTTTTTTAATGAAACCATTAAGCCAAAAATAGTTAATTATAATGATATAATAAATAATTTGAATTTGTTTAAACAAAACAAAACCGTAAAATTTAATAAGTATCCACTTTTACCAATTAATTTTCAAAAATTTTCTCATCACTATTTTTCTTTTATTCTATCTTTGGTTCAATTTAAGATACCAAAAAAAAATTCTTTGTTTTTTCGTCCCCCAAGTAATATTTTTTAAGTTATGCCGTTCTAATTAGTTTTAAAAGATTAACATACTTCTATATCAAAGTAAATTCATCAACAAACTTATTCCACTAAATTATTTTTTTCGTTTAATAAATGAAGTAAATAAATAAAATTAAAAATAAATAAAAAAAAAAAAATTTTTTTAAATATCTTAAAGCATTATATTTTGCATTAAGATAAATAAATAAGAAATTTAGAATTCTTATAGGGTTTTATTTAAAATTTAATTTAATTTTAATGAGAAAATCCTTTGGACAAAAGAAACCTTAAAACAACTATTATAATATTATAAAGGATTTATTTTTTGTCACAGGGTCGTCCTTGTTGCTTTTATTTACTTTAAAAATTAATAATAAAAATTTTAATGAAATTGCATTACAAGGATCATTTTTCGTCTGAAATTTTCAAACATTTTTTAATATTAAGAATTAAAACTAAAACTTTGCAAAAAAAGGAGATATAGAAAATATAAAGTGTTATAACTTTTTTAGGACAAAAAAATCGTGAATAAGATTGAATTAATTTTCCAATTTTAGTATTACTATCATTACAATAACTATAGGCTTAATTTAAAAGTTGCAAGAAGCCTCGGTAGTCTAGTGGGTAAGAGCGTATAAAATACGCTGTAAACAATGAGGGAGTGTGGGTTCGAATTCCACACACGTCGTAAGAGTTATTCCCCCTTACGACATTTACAACCACGCCTGAACAGGAAAGGCTGTGTGATTTCCTGTCCACATTTATGTGACAGAGAAATGCATTAAAAAAAAAAAAAGTTGTAAGCTTTTAAGCATAGTATTCACGTTATATCTCAGCTCAAAGACAAAAGATGAAGAATATGAAAATTTTTCGGGTATATAAAATTTTGACAATTTGAAGAAAAACTTTACAGATAAAAATTTTTTGTTTTTCTTATAATTGTCATAACCAAAAATATTAAATTTTGTAAACAATTGTTTGTTTTGAAATAAAATTTAATTCTAAAAACGTAAATAAATAATTTTATTGTAAAAAAAAAACCGATTTTTCAAAATTTTTTTTAAAAGATATGAGAAAAAATTAAAATTTTTCTACCTAGGTAGAATATCGGGAAAAAAAAACAAATTTTTTCTCGGTTTGTGTCTTGAACTATATATTTTTCTTGGCGTACTAAGCTGTGTACTACTTGAGAAAAAATTGAAAAAATTGAAAAGTTTTTGCCGAGAAAAATCCCATATAAAATTATATTTTTTTGACCTGAGATATAATCTGAATACTATGCTTTAACCTGAATACTATGCTTTAATTAAAACAAAACGTATTATTTGTGTCTAAACAGTATCTTATTTAAAAATCAGCAATAATAAATCCGAACATTTTCTAAATAATTTAATAAAATTGTTCATAATTTTGTTTAAAACCGTATAATATCTTTCTTCAATATTTTGCAACAACTTACATCTCATTTCAACCCTTTTAAAACGATATAAAATGAACAAAAACAAAAAACAAAAAAAAAAGCCAAAAACTAAAAAGAAAAATTGAATATCTTGTTTTTATTATGAAGAGTTTTATAACTAAAAATGAAGCAAATTCCATCTATTCATTTTCTGCTCTAATAATTTTGTTAGTGAAAGATTCGCTAATGGCTACCATCGCAAGCTTAATGTACCAATAAATTAAATTGGATCTCTTTTGCATTTATTTATCTTTGTTTTAACATAAATACTACATAGTTTTCACTTGAAATTTTGTGGATTTGTGATAGAAAAAGAAAGAGATTTTGTTACGATTAAACAAAATGAAAACATAAATAAATTCTAAAGGATTTTTATTCCAGATGAAAAAAATCTAACAACAAAATCATTTAATAAATTTATAACTATAAATTTAATTAAATAAAATAAAAATGATTTTAAAGATATTATAATATGACTTGACTGACTATTAAAAGTGTTAAAAAAAGGGATTAAATTAAGCTAAGAGTTTTTTAAAGTCGGAAAAAATTTTCAAATTCAAAAATAATAATCGGTATTTTTTTTTTTAGGTTAAATTAAAGTTAATCAACATAAAACCATATTTTCTTCAATTTTGAGACTATATTTAGTTGAAAAATAAATTTTTCTTACATGTTTGTAGTATTGCATATGGGCAGTAGATTAAATTAAGTTTTTTAAGAGTCGTTTACGTAGTAAACAGAAATAGGATGAGTGAATTAAGAAATAGGATGAGTGAAAATAAACAGGTTATGTTAATAAGTTGAATATTAATATAATACCCGTATAATAATAAAGGGCGATTAATAATATTAGTATCTATAGTAATTACTAATTAGTATAAAAATTTTTTAAATTTATTACAAAAATAATGAATTTATTCGGGCGAAACATAACATTATGTAAAACGAAATCAAACTACAGATCTTAATATATGTAAGGTAAAGGAAAAATTCAGAACAAATAGTAGTGTTCGTGATGTTAAAAATCCAACCTGTCAAAAATGTAAACGTACTATGCTGAAAATATCGATGCTATATAAATAAAAGTTTGGTTGAAAATCGAAAACAATCAATTAGACGACTTTCGTAAGAATTTGCACTCTCTTATGGAATTACAAGATAATATTATTCATAAAGATTTGCATTTCAAGGCATATAAAATTCAGTTGACACATACAACTTAAACTAAATGACTATTGCGAAGAAATGTTGCATTTTTGAAACTTGATCCATTATTTCATGATAAAATCATCAAAAGCGATACAGTTCAACTATGGAATATAACAATTAATTGTTTTGATCCATGAACAATGGATCATGGAATATAACTTCATTGGACTTTTTTCTTTGGGATTAAGTTAAGTAATTAGTTTACTTTAAGAAATAACCTAACAATTCTGATAGCTTCTTTTCGTATAACAATCAAGCTTTTGAGTAAATGATTTAAAAATAAAGCTTAGAGCCATTATTTCCATACAGGTGCTGGTACTTTAAATAGATTACAACACTTTTAAATACGAACATTTTGTTGAACTATTAAAAACCAAATAACTTCGACATTATACTTTATTTTTCATTGTTTCGGCATATTAATTTTTTTAATGAAAATAATTTAAATTATTTTACTGTTCTTTTAGTTCTTTACATTTGTTTAAACTTTAAATTGTTGTTTACGTCAATTTTATATATCTTTTCACTAAAAAAAATGTAAAGAACTATAAAAATGAATAGATAATTTACGCGTATAGGATGTGAACATTGAATGTAGATAAAATAATTTCATATTTTGATTTTCTGACACCATTAGTTGTTTTTTTATACGGCGGGATAAGAAATAATATAATATATTATGTATTTATAATGAAACAATTAATTAATTAATATCAATTTATCATATACCTACATATTTTAATGAATTCTACATATAGAAGTTCTCTAACAGAAAGACGGACGATTAAATAAAATCAGTGAGTACATTTTTTTCAATAATTTACTGAAAAAGTTAATAACTTTTTAATTGTAATTTTGTTTATTTTATTTATTTTAATGCACATAAATAAACTTACCGGGTTCACCGCGTATAAACACCGCAATTGATTCAATGATGTAGCGACGTTTCGAAGAAGATTCTAACTTCATTATAAAGCGTTCACTAAGTTGGCCAATATAATTATACATACAACTATATACATACAAATACAATTATGCATATTAATGTACGCATTCTTATACTGCTCAATCCATGTAATATACGTCATTTGTAATATACGTCATAAAATAAACCAAAAATACAATGAATAATTCCCGCGAAAATAACTTAAAAGCTCAACATTTTAATTATTAATTACAAGGATGCTATATTTTTAAATTAAATTGATTACCAGATACTACTTTTCTTAAATTGTTTTTGCGTTTCAAAATAAAAAGTAATTTTTAGATTTATATACATTCTTATACATATGTAGATACATGTATACATTCTTATACATATACAAAAGTCAGATAATATTATACAAATACATAATATTACTATTAAGTATTTATTAATACAAAGCTTTTTTTCTGAACAAAAGGATATTTTTAATTAATTTTGTTGAATATATAACTAAATTTTACCAGAATTTTTTTTTTTAATGCATTTCTCTGCCACATAAATGTGGACAGGAAATTACACAGCCTTTCCTGTTCAGGCGTGGCTGTACATGTCGTAAGGGGGAATAACTCTTTGGATTGAATTATTTATATGTATCTATCTACCGATGTATATTATTGACACAGAGCTTTATATTATATACATACACAATATGTATATACCGTGTTAATAAAAAAAAAAATATTACCCCTAACTTTTTTCTTGAAAAGTATCAAAGTTATATATACAATTAAAGTTTAAAATTAAATGATAACTATCTAAGATCAAATCAAAAAAAAAAAAAAAAAAATCAACAAGTTCATAGTTTAAACTTGGAAAAATTGAAATTTTCTTACAAAAAAACAAAAAAAACAAAACATTAAAATAATTAACAAGTTGATTTGTATATTTATGTATATATGTATGTAAGTATGTATGTACAATTTTTTTTTTTTTTTTAATAAAAAAAATGTTGTAACAATACATATAAAAAATATAATACCAATTATCATACAAAATAAACTCTATAATTCGAATTCCCTCTCTAAATAAACCCTATAACTCGAAGACATTTCCTAGGCACATTTGACAATTGAATTTCTATAAATCGAATATTTATTCAAAAAAATATAGCAAAATGTCAAGAAAATGTACTTCTATTGTCAAAATTAGTTTGTTGGTCCATAATAAATATCGAATATGTTTGATAGTTTATTTGCTAATTATTTAAAATTGTCAAAGTGTGTATAGCGAACAGCGGTATATAAAAAAAAAACAACTCTAATTCAAATATATTTTATAATATTATAATTTGAAAATTAGAAAATCATATACAAACTAGTGAAAATGTCCCAATATACACAAATGAATCAATATACAGTATAGAATCATCCTTAAAAAATATTTCAAAACAAAATAAACTAGTTCCAATTACTTATTACTTTCAATAATTTTATTCGTATTGTATGTAGTATATACATACATATATGTATGTAGTACATAAATTTATTTTATTGTTTTTGATGTGAATTACATACCAATTTTATTCGAACCCATACTCCCGCGGTGCTTACAGCGTATTTTATACGCTCTTATCCACTAGGCCACCGAGGCAACCCCATCAGATACGCTATTAACCACTAGTCTACCCCACCAGAAATTAAATTAATAAAAATTTTTTTTTTTTTGTATAAAATTTTTTTATAGTTTTAGTTAAAATATTTTGAATGAATTTTGCTAATTAAGCTTTGTTGTCATGTTGAATTATGTTGCCTTTGCCTACAATGCTTTTTTAAGCGAAGCAATAAATTGAATTTTTATTGTTGTTATACCGAAATAAATTAAAAAAAAAAAAAAAAGTATATTAAGCTAAAATTCTGACGATAGATTTACTTTTTATCATAGTTTCCTTTTAAATTTTATATACCCAACATTCTTCTGTTTCTTCTACTTTTAGTATTTTTCTTACATTAAAAATTTACCTAGTTATGTTTTTTGGTGGAGAATAATTTCAAAAGTCACCTGAATTGCATGTTGTTCTCCCAGGTATAGTGATGGACTATAACCAATCGAAATAACTTCCTTTAAAACCTGACTTTATGGTGGGACATTTATAGATTTACATTGACAAATTTATCTTTTCATTTTTTGTGATAAATATGTGAAAAGGATGCTGGGAAAATTTAGAATAATGGAAAGAATCGATCCCCCGATGATTTATTAAATCAAACGCCTTTGATGAAATAATTTGTAAAACAATAGTGTCTTGACTTAACTGTTTATAATTTTCTTTTGTTTATCAATTTCAATTAAAATCAGATTAAAAAAATATCAATTTTTTCTCACATTTCGATAATTTTGTTCGGACATGACATTAGAAATTTTCAATATTAGATATTTTTTAGAAATTTTTCCTTTTTTTCCAATATTTCCTTTTTCTGCTCATTGTATACAAGCTACTGTATGCAAAATATACATTATGAAATCCGTAAATTTACCAGGTGATTTATTAAATCGACAATTTAAAAATAATTACTTAAAATATTGGATGTAAAATATTGATAAGATACCCTGCACAGATGACAAGCATTGTTGATGACTTCTTCTATGTTTGAGAGTGCACTATGGATCTATGCATAGTTTACCTATTTCTGAGATATTATGTACTAACATTCATCAATAAAAAAAATTACCTATACAATATTCAAAATTAAAAACTTTTTTACCCGTAAGAATTTTAATTTAGTTATGAGCGATTATATCAGTTTCATTATTATTCAAGTGTTTTTAATACAAGTTTTTTATGGTTCTCTTCTAAAACTTATTTTATTTTATTCAATATCATTTTATCCACTATTTGACCAAATTTTCGTTTATTATTATTTTATTTTAATTATTTATAAATTATTAATTCCTAATTGTAATTAAGAAGTTTCAGAAATTTCATTACATTTAAATTAGACCTAAAAAGAAAATTTATTTTCTTTCTAAATAAAAGAAAAAAAAGTTTCTTATATAATCCAACAATAATTTTCTTTTTGAAAGAATAAAAGTTCTCAAAATTATTTTTATTTTTTAAAAAATTTGTTTCTTGTTTAGTTGAAAGTTTTTATTTTCAGTAATCTTTCAACAGCAAAACAAAAAAAAAAAACAAAAAATGTTTAATATTTTATAATATGTATGCTATTAATTTTATAGAAATGTTTTTCCAAAGTTTTCTAAATGAAATTCATTGTAATCATCTGTTTTGATATGTAAATATTTTACAAAATAACTTTGAAGTAACATTAAAATAATATTTCTTAAAAGTTTCTATCATTTATACAAATATACACAATATTTTATTTAAAATCTAGTAGATACAGTGTAAATGCTTTAAAGTAACGAGAAAATTTTAAATCAAATTCAAAATTTAAAATTTTTAGAAAATTTCTAAAAAGAAAATTATGTGATTCGGTTTGTAAGCGATACAAAGAAATTGTTGATCGTCTGCTTTTCAAAAGAGTCCAACAACACAAATGTGATAGTTGCCGCCAAGTACTCATTACAATATCCCCAGGCGACTGATCTAATTCTAAACTAAATAATGCGTAGGATCAACAAAAGACTGAAACATATCATCATTTTAGATACAATTAAATTGTTATGACACCAATACAAACTTTACGTATTGACATTGATAGGTGGAAATGGAAATTCCAAGAGTATATTCTATGATAAAGTTTCTGTAATACACAACAAATAAAAGAAATTATAGAATAATTGCAGAAGTAGCACAAGGAAATATAGATCGTACTAGCAAAATTTATATCGCAATCGTACCTAATTCATATCGTAATCGTACTATGGTACGTAAATTCATATCTGATCAAATTCGTACTATACTTTATAATTGAACAAAGATATGGAACCTCTATTTTGGATTTAAGATCATACAGAAACAAAAACTGTAATTACCAGACCAGATCAGTAGGCGCAATATTTGATCCGAGAATACCAAAAATACACTCTATTAACAAATATAGAAAACTGAATGAAAAATTGCAAAGGAAGAAGAACTGACATCTAGATACCAACAAGAACTTTCTAATAATAAAAAGTTTCAATGCATAGTGTTGAAGAATTAGATATAAAAGAGCATTATAGAATAATAAAGTAAATAATAAACAGAACTGCTCTTAATAGTACTGGGTTACTTCAAAGAGTAATATTATATTGGTTACTTAGTATTGTAGTATTGGTTTACTTAAAAGTGCATAAAATCAATAATCTTATTCTCAAGAATGCAAAAATTCAGTAAAAGAAAAAAAAAATACTTAATCAAAACTATCAACATTCTACACTTTACCAAGAAAAGGAAATAAAGTAAAAAAGATTATAACTATGAAAAGAAAAAAACTATTTATGAAGAAAAAATGAGTGAAATGGAGCAACGATACAATGAAAAAAATATTTATAAATAAATGGTATATGATTAGAAACCTAAATAAGTTCCAATGCTAAATATATACACATATTATAAGTATAGTAAAATAATGAAAAGGGGAATTAAAGTTACAAAGATATAGCCACACCCGCCCATAGCCATTTTAATGTGCTGTTAAACGTAGTATGTACTCTGCATAACCTACCTAGTATTGCATAACAAAATTAAAGATAGTACAGCGCTAAAGTTATTAAAAAGTAGATATTGTAACAAGTATCGGCCGAATTTACCTCCTTAATGTCTAGTAAGCAACATTATAACGTATTAACGAATAAATCGCAATACAAAATAAACCATTTCGCAGAAGGATTTCGATTTAATAATTCCATAATTATTAATAAATGCTTTATACTAAGTCAAGTATTTAAAAAATTTAATAAGGTCAACATAGATTTACGCTGTTTATTTTATAGTTTTTAAAAACGCTATCGGTTACATCCACAGAACAACATTTAGGATCCCTCTAATTAAAATAGTTATTAATACCAACTGCTAATGTTGATAATAACATATACCAGTGCTAAAGTAGTTTTTCAAAGATTCAATACAGAATAATTTGATATACAATCAGGTTTAAAGCAAGGGTGAGACTTGATCAACGTAGGTTTTCATTCTAATGGTATATCAAGCCAGAGAAAGTATAAATAATGGCGGATAAATATGTGCGTATGTGCAGATAAGGTAGTACTTTTAATGAGAAATACCCTCAAAACTATTTTTCTAATTACCGAAAAACAAAAACAAAGTATCCGATAAGTACAAATTCAAATAGAAAAATCGAAGATCTGATAAAAAGATGATTATAATTTTGAATTGGTGACCAAATTTAAAATCTTCGATTGGCATGAGAATTTAGATAACTTTCTAAATTTTTATAAATTAAAAGATTGTATTTTACAATTTAGTCTCCATACTGATAGACCATTAGTATAAAATCGAAATTTTCTATACAGAGTCATCGTAATCCTAAGTTCCAAGTCATTTAAGCTAAAAATTTGTAATTTTAAAAGAAGTGATATTAGAAAAAAAAATTTTACCATTTAAGAACGATGAAGTGCAAAAAATTAAAATATGCTATTTTTAGACGCTGGAACCTTCTCTCAAGTACAAGTTTTTTTTACAGATAAGAATATATATTATAAATATTAATTATACACGATAAATACAGTTTCCTTAAAATGAAAGAAAATGGCATCTGATTTTCCACAATAATTACAAATTTTGATACAAAAATAATTATGGAAACTTCTTAATGCTTTATGTTACCATTTTGAAAACATTTTGAGAGCAAATAATTTGTCCATATTTTATTTTTTCATATTCATATTTCGTTACAGAGTTCCATAGTGGTTCACCATGTATTATTTAAACGAAATCAGAAAAATAACGAGGAAGAGTGCAGTAGAGTAGACTGTGTCAACTCTGGGATACCCGTATGAACGTAATATATCCTGTTTCTATAAAACTTGATCATCTTTTAAAAACATTCAGAGTTTTAGTACCGAACTACAGAGATATATTTATGTAAATTATGGAGTTGTATGATAGCTACCCGAATCTATTGCGCCTAGCTTCATTAAGTTCCAAGAAATGCAAAAAGCCTGAACCGGCTGCTTTAGACCATTCAAATTTTACAAAAGTTTTTGGCATGCAACTCGACACTTTTTCACTAAATTTCAGATAGCTAGCTTCAATAGACACTGAGTTATTTTCATTTAAAAAGAGAAGTTGTATGGCAACTATCCGAACCTGTCATATCATCACAACAAAATTTTACAGAAGTTGTTGCCATAAAACTCGATCATCATTTGCAAAATTTCAGATACCTAGATTGAATAGACACTGGGTTATTTCCATTTAAAGAAAGAAGTTGTATGGCAGCTACTCGAACCCGGCGGCCGAAAATGCTGGAGTTAAATAGCAAAACTAACAATTTTGTAAAAGTGACGTAAAAAAAAATTGCAGCCTCCTAACTCCTTTATTTTTTGAGTTATCGTGCGGACGGACACTGAGTTCTTTCATTTAAAAAGAGATTTTGTATGGCAGCTACCCGAACCCGTCACACCACCACAACCAAATTTTGCAGAAGTTGTTGCCATAAAACTTGATCATCATTCGCAAAATGTCAGATACCTAGATTGAACAGACACTGGGTTATTTCTATTTAAAGAAAGAAGTTGTATGGCAGCTACTCGAACCCGGCGGCCGAAAATGCTGGAGTTAAATAGCAAAACTAACAATTTTGCAAGAGTGACGTAAAAAAAATTTCAGCCTCCTAGCTCCTTTATTTTTTGAGTTATCGTGCGGACGGACACTGAGTTCTTTTCATTTAAAAAGAGATTTTGTATGGCAGCTACCCGAACCCGTCGCACCAGCACAACCAAATTTTGTATAAGTTGTTGCCATAAAACTTGATCATCATTCGCAAAATTTCAGATACCTAGATTGAACAGACACTGGGTTATTTCTATTTAAAGAAAGAAGTTGTATGGCAGCTACCCGAACCCGGGGACAGAAAATGCTGGAGTTAAATAGCAAAACTAACAATTTTACAAAAGTGACGTAAAAAAATTTTCAGCCTCCTAGCTCCTCTATTTTTTGAGTTATCGTGCGGACGGACACTGAGTTCTTTTCATTTAAAAAGAGATTTTGTATGGCAGCTACCCGAACCCGTCGGACCAGCACAACCAAATTTTGTAGAAGTTGTTGCCATAAAACTTGATCATCATTTGCAAAATTTCAGACGCCTAGCTTCATTAGGTTCCAAGAGGTGCGAGAAGTCTGAACCGGCTGCTCTAGACCAAACAAATTTTACAAAAGTTGTTGGCATATAACTCGACACTTCTTTACTAAATTTCAGATTCCTAGCTTCAATAAACACTGAGTTATTCTCATTTAACCGGATAAGTTGTATGGCAGCTACTCGAACCCGCTGCACCACCACAACCAAATTTTACAAAAGTTGTTGCCATAAAACTTGATCATCATTTGCAAAATTTCAGACGCCTAGCTTCATTAGGTTCCAAGAGGTGCAAGAAGTCTGAACCGGCTGCTCTAGACCAAACAAATTTTACAAAAGTTGTTGGCATGCAACTCGACACCTCTTTACTAAATTTCAGATTCCTAGCTTCAATAAACACTGAGTTATTCTCATTTAAACGGAGAAGTTGTATGGCAGCTACCCGAACCCGCTGCACCAGCACAACCAAATTTTACAGAAGTTGTTGCCATAAAACTTGATCATCATTTGCAAAATTTCAGAAACCTAGCTTGAATAGATACTGAGTTATTTCTATATAAAGATAGAAGTTGTATGGCAGCTACTCGAACCCGCCGACCGAAAATGTTGGATTTAAATAGCAAAACTAACAATTTTGCAAAAGTGACGTAAAAAAAATTTCAGCCCCCTAGCTCCTTTATTTTTTGAGTTATCGTGCGGACGGACGGACGGACGGACGGACGGACGGACGGACGTACATGGCTTAATCGACTCAGAATTCGATTCTGAGCCGATCCATACCTTTGACACTATATCTAGCTCGACTCCTTTAAGGTGTCACAAACGTAATGGCAAATCTATTATACCCTTGAACATAGTTCATACGGGTATAATAAATATATTATATATGCCTTAAAGGGAGAAAATCTGAAAAATCTCCATTAATTCATCAAAATAAAAAACTTTTTTAATTTATGTCATTTTTATTTTGAGTGAATATCGAGACTCGAAATTCACTCAAACTGAAAAATAAATTTGTTTTAGTTCACTTTGTATATTGTTTATAGTATAGTATTCAGAGGTCAGAAAAATTTTGTGCAAAAAATATATAGTTGGCGAAAATAAAGGAAATAAAAAAAGTTTAAAAAAAAAATAGGAGATAAGGTAAAAAAAAAGAAAAAAAAAAGAAAATAAAAAAAACTAAAATGTTTAAAGAAAAGTTTTTGTTATATTTTTTTCCGAGAAAAGAAGACAAAACTTAAGTCCTTTGATGTTTTTTTTTTTCTTTTTTAATATATTTTGATTTTTTTTTTGTTTTTTTTTTTTTGCCTCCCTCATTTCAATATTTATAATACAAACATAATTAATCATTATTCTTTTTTTTTTGTTAGAAATTTTCTTTTCAAGATATTTAATTTGTTTCTTTTTATGAATTTATTTTATTTTTGTTGTTTTTTTTTTTTTTTTTTTTGTAATATTGTCCAACAACTTACTGACTTTTAATTTAACAGAAAAAAACAAAAAAAAAATATTGTAATTATTTTATATAATTCAGGACAATCTCATACACGTCTTTTCTCGTTAATAAATTCAAGGTTTTTTGATTTATCTTTTTGCTGGGAAAATATTTTTAATAAGAAAATATTGTTTTCTTTTTCATTCAATAGTGAACATAGTTATAACAGTTAGGTATGTCATTTCAGTACCTACAAAATTCAGTTTATTTTTGTAGATTTAAAATTGCAATTCTTATAAGCATCCCTTGTAGGAACTTTAAACTCATACAGGTACTTTCAACTCATAAAGGTACTCATTAAAATGAGGGTATTAAAAAATGAAGATGAGATGTAGGTATTTAAGAAATATTTAATACTTTAAAATTTTTTTAATATTTATTTAAATTTTTAGGTTTTGTTCTTATTTTCTTTTTTAACTGTTAAGAATTTTCATGCTTCAAAATTAAAAACCCATTTTAATTTTAGTTCTAGATTAGAACAGTTATTCACACAGGTAGTTTTTAAAGAATTTTCAAATAAAAAACCTTACTGTGCAAGAAAATTACTTTAGTTTAACCATATTATATGCACTAATCACTTCAATTGCTGAAATTCTCGCCACTTCATTCTTTCTTCTGAGGTATAACACTTAAATTAAAATTCGATTCTACTCGAATTAAATTTTTGTAAAAGAACTAAGTCAATATTTACTTTTGACTTGTTGTTTAGAACTTAACTTTACCAAACTCCGAAATTTTTCAACTTTGTTAATTTTCATATTATTATAACGGCAGCATTACTAAAATTTGACTATATTTAACTACTAATGTTAAATAATGAAGAAAAAAATGATTTTAGATTGTAGTAATATTTTCAAAACATTTTTTTAAACTGTTGAATGCAATTTACCTGCAATTTGTAATCAATTTTCCAATAAATTCATTATGAAAATGTTAATTTTATAGTAACCCCCATTTATTTATTTTTTTTTTGTTGTTGTTTTTAATTTTGTAGTAAAAAATCGATAGATATAGGATTTCTAAAACCACAAAACAAAATAATTACTTAAAATGGTTTGCCAAGAAAAGGAAAAACCATAAAGAAAATTTGAAAAAATTTTCTTTTTGTATATAAATAAAAAGGACGATAATCTGAAAAAGGTAAAATTTTTTTTACATTACTGTGTTGTTCATGTAATTAGTTTTTGTGTAAGGAAAAATTTTGGTTTTCAAGTGTATATATATATATATATATATTGTTTCTTTATTTTCCTTTCAAGTATAATGATGATATTTTATTTTCTTATTTTTTATACTTATCGTTAGTATTTTCCATTAGAAAATTCATCATTTTCCGTCATTATTTATATAAAAATTCAAATAATATTTTGTTTGAATTTTAATTATATAAATTAGTAGGTATATAATATACGTCATATTATGTATTACATAAATTTATACATTATATATTGTTTTCAAATCTTCAGTTTCCTTATTATATTTGACGAAAAAAAAAAATCTTAAGATTAATTGCAATTCCTGAAGCAAAAACTTTGCGTAAAATGAAAAAAATTGTGGCCTAAAAAAACATTTGATAAAAAAACTCAAAAAAAAAAAGTGAAAAATTAATTTTTATTTTATTTTCTTGGCTTGAATAATTTTTTTTTTTTTTAAAGTTTGTTAATAAAAATTGTTATATAAAATAAATTTTTATTTCCCTCTGAAATAAAAAACAAGTTAAGAGAATTAAAAAATAAAATGTTTTTTTATTTGAACTTTTCCAATATAAACATTTTGTGTGGCTTTGTGGTTTAATGCAGCGTCAAGAAGTTCAATGGTTTTCTTATTTGCAAAAGATATTATTACTTACTTTTAAAAGTAACGCTTTTTCATAAAATTTTATATTTAAACTTTAACTTTGAAAAAAAAAAAACAATGCTTTGTTTAAAATAAAAAATTAAAAGATTTTAAATTTCCATTAAAACCACATTTTTTAAATTTTTGTTTTTTTTTTTTAATTAATTTTAACTTTTATTTATTAATTATAAACAAGTATATATTTTTAACACGGTAATAGAAATTATGATTATTTTTGAATTTAAATAAAAAATTGGGCAGTATGTAAAATCGAAGGTTATTAATGGTAAAAAAAAATAAAATAAAAACAGTTTAAAATAGTACGGTTTGCATCAAAATTTGCTTGTTATTCAACAATTAAAAATATTTCAATATGCATTTAAAAATAGGACTAATTGTATCTGTGAGGGGATTGTAGCTCTGTAACGGTTGAAGCTATATAAAAAACACATTTTTGATCTATATGTGATCTATAATCTATGTCTTGAATTTAATTCCTTCTTATCAAACAATTTTATTTTATTTTGTTATTTTATTTTTGTTGTTTAGCGGACAGATGAACTGATGAATGAACTGACTGACAGATGAACGGGTAAACAAACCAAGCGAAACTAAAAAAAACCAATGGATCAGCATGCATATGTGTATTATAAACAGTACTTCTATAGTGTATATATAATATAAAAGTAGATACAACTACAACAGTTACTAGAACAGTTATTATTTAGCACATAAATATAAAAGACATACAAATATTAGACTAACGTGTTAACAAGATGATTAATATAGTTGAGTTGAATAGAACAGCAGATATGAATTTGATTCAATAAGTTCTTAAGTTAAAGATAAAAAATTTGGTTTAATTTTGGATCAAGTATTAGCACTTCATATGATTTTTGAAGAAGCTACAAAAATTAAGAAGAATCAATCTTTTACCTGCTGTGTAAATGCCCCGATCTTGCTCTAAAAAAAAAAAAAAAATTTTCTTAAACAACTTCTTCGGAGGTGGACCTAACAAATTTATCGCGCTTTGTAAAAAGATCCCAATAGTGTTATTAGGAGATAATCCAGAGTATAACAACGGGTCCAAAATGGCCTGAGTGCATTTGCAGATCCTAACTACCTATACGACTATACTACCTAACTAAACACACAAAATAAAATGTTGAAGAATAAAAAATATAAGCAATAAAAATTTTAAATTCCTTAGATATAAATCACAATCTAAAATAAAAAAAATTGTATTAACGTGGTTATATGTATTAGCAATTTTATGTATAATTACGGTGCACAAAATATTTAATGTATAAAACCTTAGGAAAATTACGTGTAAAATGATAAACTCAAATTTGTTTGATTCTGAAAGTAAATGTCTTTGTTCATAATTTTTTTTTCAATTCACAATTTTTAAATGTACGAAAATATTTCGTTTATTTTAAATATTTTGTCTTCAAATTTATTTTAAACAAAGTCATATAGATGATTTACTGATTTCAACCAATTAATTGATGCAGTTAAAAAAAATAATTAAAATGAGATTAAAAAATTTGAGAAAATTAAATTGTATTTAAAAATTTTTTTTTAGTTTATTTTTAGTTTATTTTATTAATAATGACTTGAATTTTTTTGGTTTTTACCATTATATTGGCAAATAAAAATAATAAAATTTATGTCGCCTTTTTGTCTTCAAAATTTTAAGAGTGTTTTGTCCTAAAACATTACTTGAACTCTTCAGTAG
This sequence comes from Poecilobothrus nobilitatus, assembly GCA_947095535.1. Lineage (NCBI taxonomy): Eukaryota > Metazoa > Arthropoda > Insecta > Diptera > Dolichopodidae > Poecilobothrus > Poecilobothrus nobilitatus. The sequence goes on from OX352773.1 coordinate 233,521,331, forward strand.
ACTTCGTAATGTTACATTGCTTAGACATTGCTTAGCCAACTCCTGGTTTAAAATTTTCGATTAGTCTTATACTTATATGAAATTTTATAAAAATCATCTGCGAAGTATAAGACCAATTAAACATTTTTCTTTTTTGCCTTTTTGTCTTGTTTTACATGTTATCTATAAAAGTTTTTTTAAAAACAAAAAATACAAATTTTTATTTCCTATTTTTGTAAACTTTTTATTTCTATTTTTGCTCGAATTTAAATCAGATTAAAATTATTATTCGTTTGTTATAAAAAGAAAAATAAAAACTGAAAAGATCAATTTTTACAAAAAATTATTTTATTCCTTTAATGTTAAAATAAAAACATAAATTTTTCCACGTGCAAAAGAAAAAAAGGTTACAAAGATATTAAATTCAAATTTTAATCATTATAAAATAAATATTACAAAATTTAAGGATAGGTATACGCAATTTAAACCTAAAATAAACTAAAACAAAACATAACTTTTGTTTTCTTAATGAAAATCGTCATTGTTACCCTATACACAGTATCTAGGTATAATATATTTTTTGGGTGCTCGTATTTTTATCAAAATTCTTTCTCATCACATAAATCTTAAGAGAAAAATGCTTGTGTTTATTATTATTATTTTTGTTTGTTGAGAAATTCAAGAAAAATAGGAAATAAAACGTTTTTCTGTCCCAGGACCAAGGTCTTTACAATAAATAATAGTTTGTGTTTAAATTTAATGTAAATAGACTTAAAGGGATCCCAAAATATAAATTCGAGACACTAAATACAAAAATACAAAAAAAATAAATAAATAAATAAAATAAAATTTCACAATAACACATAAAAAAAAAAAAAATCTTTTATTATTCTTGCTCTAGAAGAAGAGAAATAAATTTTCTTAAAGGGTTCAGTTGACCGGAAGGCACAAATAAAAGAAATTTATGGGAAATTTATTTTTATTGGCTCTTCAAGTTTCATCCTGTTTTTTTTTTTTTTTTTTTTTTTTATTATTTTTGTTTTATTAAAACAAAATCTGAAAAGACTCTTTTTCCCCTTTTTGCATAACAACCTAAAAAAAAAAGAAAAGAAAACTAGCAAAATAAAAAAAAGTTTTGAACATATCCTTTTCGATTTTGTTTCAGTGTTCTTTTTTTGTTTTTCGCTTTCATTCTGAACTATAAAATAAATCACTATATATTTATTATATTATAGAGACACAAGAAGTGGAATAAAATGTATCTGAATGAATGTTCTATAAAATGTTAACCTGTTATTCCTTTAGATAGGTATCTATATTTTAATTTGCAAGGACATTCTTGGTAATAATTACTAGCTGGTTTTCCATTAGGATACAATTGTACAATAATGGCTTTTGATAATTGACATTGAATTTATCTTTTTTTGTTTTTTTATTTTTTGTTTATTTTAGATTTTTGCTTTTTTTTTTTTTTTGTTCAGCAGATTTTAACTTATATTAAATGCTATTTTAATAAAAAAATTTAGAGAAACTTTAACAATACAAAAAAATGTTTTTCTTTTTATTTTTTTTGAGAAGGATAAAATTAAAGAGAGGTTTCGATAAAAATAAAATAGCACGTAATGATTTTAATTATAGTCATTTAAGAAATATTTTTGTATATAGATATACTTGTAATATTATGTATATTATATAAATATATTTTAAATTGGGAAACGAATTAAGAAAATAACAAAATTATAACTTGAAAGCGAAAAAAAAAAATTGTGATAAAGGTTATACTCAAAGGTATATTTTAAGATAATATTCGTCCAGAGACTTGGATAATTTAATTTGTATTGAGAAAATATCAAAATGTTCCAAGAGGAAAATTGATTCAGCGAAAATTTACTCTGAAATAAAGAATATTTTAGTTAAATCAGTAGATAGAAAAAGTTCATCTAAAAATATTTAATTTAAAGCATTTGAAAGGATTTTTCAACCAAATTTTCTTCTATAAAACAAAAAATATGTGCAATTTTAGGTGTACTTTGTAACAAATCACTTATAGATATATATTTAAAAATAATTTTGTAAGCAAATTAATTAAAACAAAATAAAATTCTAATTTTTAAATTAAATTAATTAATAAATTTTTAAATAAAAGTTTAATAAAATTATATTATGATATTATTGGTATTAATTTTTTTTCTAGGAAACATAATCCGAACCGGATATTTTCATAAATTAACGTATAACATAAAATAGAAGGCTGAATATAATACTAAAGATTTTATTAAAGGTGTTTCAGCTTTTGTAACAAAATTCGCAATTTTTTAAAAAACTAATAAGAATTATTAAAAATTAAGAGATACAATTTAACCCTTTCAGGAAACCCTTCATAATAAAAAAAAATCTTTAAAATTAATTAAGCTCTTCAACAGAGGCATCGTGCAAAAAATTTTTGTATGGTAAATTATGCTAATTTTCAAGTTACTAACTAAAAGTGTTTGCTAAGATGCAGAGGAATCAACATTTTGAAAAAAAATATCTATTGGTTTCACAAAATGGTGAATTTAAATACTAAATTGTAAAAAATTATAATTATTGTATTAACTTATAAAGTTTTAACTTCCTGTCGTTAGACTTGTTTAGATTGTAATATTGTAATCATTTGAAGATGTTGCCTTTTACACTTTTAGATTTTAGTTACAACTCCATAACGAGAAAGGCTACATAAAACATTGCTCCACAAAATTCATTTTTTTTTTTTGTAAGAAGCAACTAAAATTTTATTGGTCTATCACATACAGTATAGAAGAGACGAACAAATAGAGTAAAACCATTTAAAAGAAGCTGTATCAAAATAATATAGGTATATATAAAAAATAAAATTAACTTCTTGACCTATTAGTCTAGAAAATTATATTTAAGTTATTTTATTAAAATAAATTAGAGATGTGAGATTAATTTAAAAACATACAATTAATTTGAGTTCACATTTTTCTTAACGACTAACTTATATGCCAAGGATACAAATACTTTTGCTGTCGCTTCGTAAAAGGACTACTCGTAGATAGAAAAATGTTAAAAGTATTAAAAATGATAAAATATTAACATTTTCTCAAACAACCATAATGTTTTTATTTTCTACACAGGGGGCCTCAGTGGCCTAGTGGGTAAGGGCGTATAAAATATGCTGTAAACACCGAAGGAGTGTGGGTTTAAATCTCGTAAGAGTTATTCCCCCGACATTACAGCCACGCCTGAACGGGAAAGGTGTAATTTCCTGTCCACATTTATGTGGCAGAGAAATGTACTAAAAAAAAAAAATTTGTACACAAACTACCAAGATTTTAGAAAAGGACTCTTTTGTACCACATATTGTAGATTTAGTTAATGGAAAGAGGAATTTAGTTAATGGAAAGAGGAATAAAGCTCCAATATTTCGATGAGACTTATGAGAGTAAAGGAAACACAAACCTATTATTATAAAGTAGCTAATAATAATAAACTCTAGGATAAACTGTGTCAACTCTAGGATACCCGTATGAAATTAATATATCTTGTTTCTACAAAACTTGATTATCTTTTAAAAACTTTCAGACGTTTTAGTACCGACGTTAAGTACAGAGATATATTTGTGTAAATTGTGGAGTTGTATGACAGCTACCCGAACCTGTTGCACCAGCACAACCAAATTTTGTAGAAGTTGAATTTTACAGAATAAGTTGTAGCCATAAAACTTGATCATCATTTGCAAAATTTCAGAAACCTAGCTTGAATAGATACTGAGTTATTTCTATAGAAAGAAAGAAGTTGTATGGCATCTACTCGAATCCGCCGACCGAAAATGTTGGATTTAAATAGCAAAACTAACAATTTTGCAAAAGTGACGTAAAAAAAATTTCAGCCTCCTAGCTTCTTTATTTTTTGAGTTATCGTTAGGATGGACGGACGGATGTACATGGCTTAATCGACTTAGAATTCGATTCTGAGCCGATCCATACCTTTGACACTATATTTAGCTCGACTCCTTTAAGGTGTTACAAACGTAATGGTAAATTTATTATACCCTTGAACATAGTTCATACGGGTATAATAACCAGGAACGTATTTGAAAATGAAATGAAAAATATTAAACCAAAATTGAATAAAAAAGTTTTCCCAGCATTTATTTTTTTTTTAGAAAAAAAAAGTGCTTTTATATGCTTGCTTAAAAAGTTGAACCTCTTTTTATTTATAATAAAATTGAACTTTGATGTAACATAATAATATAAAATTACATATGTAGAGAATATTTTAAAATACATATAAAAGATAAATTTTTTTACAACAAATTTAGTTTAGTTTTTCTTTTTTTCGAATATACCTAGACCTAAAAATGTTTATTCAAATAATTTTTAACTTTATTTAAGAATTCTTATAACTTTTTTTAGACTTTTTACTAAATTTCTGAAATTATTTTGTTGTAACTTTTTCCTTAAATAGGTCACAGCGTGTAAAAATTTTTGCAAATATAAGTTTAGTAATACGCGTGAGAAAAGTATGAACTCGTGCAAAAAATTGAAAACGTGCAAAAACAAAAAAAAGGTTAAAAAATTTTTTTTGTATTTTAGACAAAAAAATTAATTTAAAATGTTATACATATAGTAAATTAGTAAATTAAATTCGACTTTTATATAATAGTATATTATCTATTTTTTTTTTGCGAATTTACTGACCTCAACTTAACATAATCGTATTTACTTCTATCTACTGTTTCTAGAAGGTCGTTGTAGTTGGGAGTAGAAAAGAGTAGTTTACTCTGTAAAAGGAACGCAAACATTATATTTATAATATCCACTCGTCAATCAATTTAGGATCTTCCAAATTACTTAGATTTTGTAAAAAAAATGAGCTTAAGTACGTGCAGATTCTTTTCTTTATAATTATCCAACTACATAATCCACTTTTTTTTTTTAAAGACTCAGTGGAAAAATTAAAATAAAGAAATATTGCAAGAATATGAGAAAATCTAAGGAAGGAATCTAAGGAAATCTAAGCTCCCCGAACCTATCTGTTATGATAGATTTATTAGATGACCAAACGTAAGTAAAATACTAACTTTTGAAAAAATTTTTTTAAAAATTTTGTTTTTAGTTTTAAAAATTAGGAAAAGTGTAGAGTAAACTGCATTAGCTGTGTCTACTCTAGGATCCACAAACATAATAAATATGATAATTTCATAAAATTTAACCCCATATTTTAGAAAATTTAAGATATCGAATTTAATTAAGTATAAAGTAAGTATTTCGGTTTTTAAAATGCTAATATATGAGTATATAATTTTTCTCAGCTCCCCGAACCTTTTGTATTAGACTAACAAATTCTTGCAGAGTATTCTTATTAAAAAAAAAATTTGTATGACAGCTACTCAAAACCTCTGTTCTAGATCAACAAAATTTTTCAGCATATAACAAAATTTCAGATATCTAGCAGACACTACAACGCCCAACGATAAGCCCAACTTATTTAATGAAAAAAGTTGTATGGCAACTGTTCGAACCGATTGGTTGAACTTGAAATTTAACAAAATACAATTGAACACATAAGCGAAACTTGGCTTTTTATAAAAATTAAATGTAAAAATTTCAAAATCTTGTTTCATTATTTTTTCAAATTGTCTTGTAGACAAACGGATGAACGTATGTAAATCGACTTACAATTCGATGCGGAGCAAAAACATATATAGATAGTTTTCTATATCTCAATCTCTTCTTCTTAATGGCAAATTTATTGTAAACTTGAAATATGTTCATACAGGAATTAAAACTTCCATTCATTTATTTATGAATTAAGTAATGAAATGACTGAAATCTTGATTTGGCACAATTAGCTATTACAATCTTTCGATCTTAAATAAGTTTTTTCAATCTACTCTTTTTAACAGTTTTTTTTTTTTTTGTTACTTATAACTTTACTTTAAAAATAATTCAATTAAACTGTTTCACATAATCAATTCTTTCATCCAAGTTTACAGTATCTACACAATAGATGATAATAATTGAGAAAAATAATTTACCTAAGAAATTTTCTTTACAATCAAAAGTACGAGTATATTTCCATATAATATTATTTATCTTTCAAAAACAGATTATCTCGTTGTCCTGATTAAAATTATTATTTTAAAATATCATTTTTTTTGTTTTTTAATTTTTATTGATTTTTTAAAAAAAAATCAATTTTTCTTTTTATTTTCAATAATTTTACATTAATTTTCTGACTGGATTATATAAAAATCAATATATACGTTCTTTGATCTATAAATCAATTATATTTCAATACTATTTTAAATTAAGAAAATTATTGAGTATTTAATTTGCTAAAAGTTAAGTTAAATTAATTTTGTTCAAATTAAGACTAATAAAGACATTTCATAAAAGTATAAAATTTTCAAACAACGTAACTTAAATTTTTATCAAAGATATACTAGGATATACATAATTAGATATCGGTTATAGAAAATCATATCCTTTACTGTGGCATCATGTAATTAATTTTCACTTTAATTTTCTTTTTCTCAATGTAATTTTCTGTTCTAGAATGGTTACGATAAATATAATTTAGAAATTTGTATATAATATAATAATATGTATGTATCATTTCTATATAATTACAAATTGAATTCAGTTCAATAGAATTTAAATTGATCCATAAAAAAATAAAAGAAAATTTAATTTACCTTTAACTGAAGTTTTTTTTTTTTTTGCAGTTCTCAATTTCAAAGAACCATAATTCACATTTATTATGGTCATATTATGAACTATGTATTATTTACAACTGACATATAAAATAATATGTAACTTATACTACACCTATATATACTACACCATTGTGTAGTATAAGTTACATTTCATTATGCATTGCATATTAGCTGTATTCATTATAATTATTGAAATCGTTACTAATCCAAATTTTCAATGAAGATATTATTCTATTAGATTTTAGATATTTTTTTATTAGATTTTCTAATATATAAACTGTTGATATGAATGTTATACTGATACTCTTTTTTCTAAATATAATTGACAGGATATGAAGATCAATGTCCCATTCATGTGAAAATTTAACTAATTTAACTAATGACAAAAAATATATAAAATAACTTGTAGTCCTTTTCATTATAATTAATATGCATTTTTCAACATTATTTTTAAAATTCTACAAAAGAAATGAAAATTATTAGTCAAAAAAAAAACACATCAAATTAGATTTTTCTTGCAAAAAAACTGTATTTCTACCGAAATAAAGAATTTGTGCATCTTTAATAATTGATTATATTGACCGTATACATTTCTTATCCTTTCCTATCCCTACTCCCTAGCCAATATAATGCGTTCGCAGGTAAGGGTTTCATCCCATTATATTGGCTAAAAAGGGAGGTGGATTTAATTAGTAAAAATCTGACACTACCAAGGGGGAAATTCTTGGTGTCTTTGGAAGATTCCCAACTCTCTTAGCAAAAAAAAAATAATGAAGTTGATTTGACTTACGAAAAATCTACAATAAACAACAATTTTTCATAATACAAAATATGCTACAATTTTAGACAGATTACCGGAAATGAGATCTTTAAACGGAAATTAAATCTTTATATCTGTTCGACCAATAGTTACGAGAATATTAAAATTGCTCTTTCGAAGTGTAAAGAACTTTATTATTATGGTGTGTATTGTGTGGATCTTGTATTTTGTATTGTGCAAGATGATGACGTATGATTGGTATACAATACTAGTAAAATATCGAACTTTACATTATATGTTTAGTTTGTACTCGTATGATAATCTGACTAATGTCGTTAATAACGCGTAGTTCTTAAGTTTGTATTGGGAAAGTCTAACGTTTTAATATTGTTTATTTAAAATAAATTTTATGACTTTTATTTAGCTAATGTATTTTATTATGGTTTTTAAACAGATATATATATAATATATATATATCTATAAATTAGGTATATAATATATCTTATAAATACCTAAATCTATTTTATAAGTAGGTATAGAATATGTCTTATAAATTATAATTAATATCATATTGTAATGTATAATAAAATAATAATAAAACATAATTCCTGTATAAGATAATAGATGGCGTAAAAATAAAAAAATAGAAACAATTTTTGTGAATTATTTAGGATTTATTTAAACTTAAAGAAAGTATCTCTTGATTTTTCACAATTTTTTTCTTATACGAATATAGAATTCTAAGAAAAATTTTAAAATTTGGTGCAACTTCGGTAGGTTTTTAGTTAGAACATTGAAATTTTAAGAGAAGAAAGATTCCTTGCAATGAGCATAAGTTATCTCAGAAATTTTTTTTTTATACCTCTCCCGGTTCAAGACGTATTAGGCGAAAAAAAATAAAATTTTACTATTTTTAAATACCTCTATGAATCTATTATGAATCTGTACAAACTTTAGTATTGCATTATAAAGGGTTTCCTTAAAACTAAAAAAAAAATTTCCTTTTGATTTTTCACAATTTTTCATAGGTACATGGAAAATTCGAAAAAAACTAACAAATTTTGGTGCAAGGAGAAAATCTAAACAGTTATTATTGCCTTTTAATGCGCACTTTAAAAAATCTTTTACATTCTGCCTTATTATTTTTTATAACCATACGAACGATAGTTTACGAAGTCATCAAATTTAAGCAAAAAAAAATTGGTTTGAGGAATTCGTAAGCTCGCTATTGTTTTTTATGGAAATTCACGGGACTAAGTAGAAGACAGATTTCTAAAACTTTTTTTAATATATTTAAGTTATGGGGGGCTCGGTGGACTAGTGTGTAAGTGCGTATGAACACCATATACGCTGTGAACACCAAGGGAAAGGTCTGAAAAGAAAAGTCTTCACAGCCTTCCTTTCCACGCCTGAAAAAACCTTCACAATCTTCCTTTTCACGCCTGAAAAAAGGAAAAGCTCCTGTTCACATTTATGTAGCAGAGAAATGGACTAAAAAGAAAATATATATTTACGTATCTTTAAAACTCACAAGATTAAATAAGATTAAATTTGAAATTATTTTCCACATACACTTGCGGTAACTGTTATGGAAATTTTTTTTTTATTTTAAAAATAATAAAGCATTAAAAAATAATATTATATACCTAAGCATATAATGATAGTAGATTGTATTTTGAACACTATACCATTTATTTACGGATATTTTAGAATTAAATACCAATTGGAATTTTCCTCATTTTAAGCGTAAATTAATATATACTAATTTCATTTATAGTTTAACATGATTTACCATTTTTGAAATAATAATAATAAAAAAAAAAAACTTTATTTTCTTTAAATTATAATATTTCTTGTTAATCCATGATTTTATTTCAAATTATTTAGGTATAATCTCTTCTATAAAATAAAGAAAAGAAAAACTGATAAAATTTAATCATAATGACAGTTTTATACATTTATTTCAGAATCTCTAAACCGCAAGAATAAGGAAATATTAGTTTTCTTTTTTTAATTGATTTTCAATTGAATTGAATGATGTGAAAAATCCTCTTTTATGTTTTTCTGTTTTATATCGATAGATAAAATATACATACATAAGACAAAAAAATGATGTAGATAATATTATACATACATATATTACACATACATATATACATACATTATACTTAAATATATTTATGTTACATTGATAATTTTGGTCTAAAAATCATATAATATAAAACAATATAGTAGTTAAGTGTTCAGTTTTGGGTCCTTTTCAAAGGATAATGACCTCCTACAAAAATTCTTATTTTTTTTTTAATGTATAAGAAGAAAATCTTACTAAGAATTTAGTTTTAGTACTATTTTACACTATCGTTTTTTCCTCCTTAAATAAAATACAAAAACTTTTTCTTGACATCAAAATGAGTGAAAGTTAAATCAGATAGTAAAAATAAATCCGGAATACATACATAATATTATATAGTTACAGTAACTAACAAAAAAAAAAACAATATATGAATAACTTATCTAATATGTATATAAAAAATATTCGAGAAATTGTCAAAAGTCAAACATATTAATTGTATTTCTAAATTGGTTAGGTATAACTTACTAGTTCTTTGTATATAATTTGTGTGATAAAATCTGTTAAAGACCATTAAGAAGACTTGTTGTCGATGAGTAATGAAAGTATCATAGAGTTTAGTTCGGTCAGTAGATCAAAATTATAATAATATAATTTTTTAGATAATTCTCCTTGTATGTACCAGATAACAGATGGCACCCCAAGAAAATCAAATGTATTTGTTTTTCATAATTAATTACTTAATAATATGTAGTCATTATTATTACTCCGCGGCTTTTATTTCCATTTATTGCTCTACTGTACTGTATAAACAATGACATAGAGAAATAAATAATCTCTTGGCCCGGTGATCTTATTTTTATATCGATCTTTTTATGATTCTGATATGATCATTATTTTAAATGTTAATGACTTTGGTAATATTACGAAATTAATTATTTTATAATTAAACTTGAATGAGTTATTTAAACTATTTCCATAACTTTCTGCACAAATCTGTTTTTATAATATGTGAGCTTTTAATTTTTAAAATAATTGTTGACAATTATTAATTTTGAACAAAGGCGAGTCAAACTTATATGTCTTAGAACCACTTGAATCTGTTTTCATGATTCAATTCTCTATTATTTTAAATATTTTTGTAAGTTATTGTATTATTGGATGATATTTTAGGTACTTCTTTTTTCTTAGTTAATTTTTATGTAATTTTATATCGTTTTCAGTTTGGTGTAAAGTTTGCTTTGAACACTATTCATTATATATTATACAATAGTTTGTAAGCGAATAAATTAAAAGAAAAGAAAACAAATAAAAATATCCTTTCGCCTAATAGCTGGGATGAACTGATTTTGATTAGGGACTTTTATTCTTCAAAAAAGATATACATATATCTATATATTACATATTGTAGATACAAAACTTCATCAAAGAAAATGGTTTTTTTTTTTTGAGGATCAAAAAAACCTCTTAAAAAGGATTTAAGTATTTAGTAAAGTTTAATAGAATACTATGCAAAAGCATTTATATGAATATAAGGAAAATAAATCTTTAATATTGCTAACACCCAACACAAATATATTTTTATATTATTATGTATATATACGTAAAATTGTATGTTCATTAATGTTTGAATTAACTTAGAAGTATATTTAGATAATAATGGAATTTTTTCATGTAACCTTTGTAATACTTATACTTAACTCATGCTCTTTAATATTTATTAAGGATACGAATTTAATTATCATTTCCACAAAGAACGTATAAACCAGTTAAAAGGTTTTTTTATTTTTTTTTTTTTTGTTCTAAAATCTATTATACATATATCTACCTATATGGATAATTAATTAGTAGACCCTAAAAAGTTTTTGTCTCCAATAAAATATGCTTAAATGGTATTTTATTTTAATGACATTCAAAGAGACGTGATTTAAAGTTTTAAAGTATACTTTTTTAGTTGTTTTAAAAAGTTTTTATCATGAATATTTAGCAATTAAATTCAATAAACAAAAAAGATATAAGAAGTGTGGAAGAGGTGATTAAAAAAAAAAACAGAATAAAATTATAATTCTAAAAAGATAGAAGTGAAGAAAAAGAGAAATGAAATAAAATATTGTAAAAAAATAAAAGATTTTAAAAATAATATTTCAATTTTAACTGATAAATGGGTTATTTAGCTATTCATCAACATCAGCATGCTTCGTTTAGATAATATATTATGTATTTATGTTAATTCTAAGTTTGATCAGTATATACATAATTTTGTTATTTCAAAATAACATTGACATAACAATGTTGTACTTTTAAAATGACACATAAAATACCATTAGTAGATCAAACTCTCATCAAAAATATAGGTATGTAGCCACTGAAATTAATTATAAAACTTTTTTTTTTTTTTTTAAATGCATTTCTCTGCCACATAAATATGGACAGGAAATTGCACAGCCTTTCCGTGGACGTGGCTGTAAGTGGCTGTAAGTGTCGTAAAGGGGAATAACTCTTACGACGTGTGTGGGATTCGAACCCACACTCCCTCGGTGTTTATAGCGTATTTTATACGCTCTTACCCACTAGGCCACCGTGCCCCCTAATTATAAAACTTTTTAGTATTTATCTATTTTAAGTAAAATGGATTTTGTTATTCCGATTCTGAAAATTTTAAAAAATTAAACAAATTTTACCATCCCCATCAACAAATCTTATCATCCCGTTTGAGCAAATATATTATACACCTACATTTTCTTAAATTTTTAAGTTTTCCAATTTCATTTAAACTAAAAAACCATGTCAATGTTGATAAGTTTTAATATTTTTTGGCAACTTTATCGTCAACGTTAGCATAGAAAACAATTTTGTAATCTAATTAAACTGTTGTTTTCTTTTTAAACGTCAAACTTTAGTTTTCTTTTTTTAAAAATCCCTTAAAAAATATTAAAATAAAAATACTGAACTGTAATCTTTAAAATACTTCCTCAAAATTCAATTCAAGAATAAAATGTCAATATCAAAGTATTTTTTTTTTTTGTTCTTCCTTATATTGAATTGGGAAATGGAATTAGGAAATAAATTTGTAAAATTCATTCACCTTTTGAAATATTTTTTAAGAAATTTTTTGTCTTAAAAATATTAGATACAATATTTCTGAACTAATTTGCTCAAAGTGTTTGTTATTTTCTTTTAACCGACATTTATCAATGGCAAAACCTACTCAAAATCAAAAATAAAATTTATTTTTAGAAGATAGAGAATCACCACCCTTAAAATAAAATATTTTTATTTTCATGAAATCAAATTTTTGTAAATATATTATATATAGTTAGTTATATTTTTTTTCCTACTTCACTCCCTATAGACGAATAGGACTTCCACAAAACTTTTATATCGCACTCGGTTGTGAACCAGTTGCTTAAATCCTGCCCATGTTTATACCCGTACGATAGGATCGGGTATAATAAAATTACTCCTCCGTTTGTAACACCTCGAAATAAGCGAGCTAGATATACCTTCAAAGGTATGGATCGGATCAGAAAAAAATTCTAAGACTTTTGAGCCATGTCCGTCCGTCCGTCCGTCCGTCCGTCCGTCAGCACGCTAACTCAAAAACTAAGAAAGCTAGAATCTTGAAATTTACACAAAATATTTTAGGAGTAATTTGTAGGTTCCCTATTTTTTTTGGTTGAGTTTGGACCAAACCTTAGGGTAGCTCTCGAACACCTAACTTTTAGATCCCCACATTTTTTTTGAAATAGAGTTATGAAATTTTAACTGCTGATAGATCTCACAAAAATATTAATTTTATTTTTAATAACTTTTTTTTGTAGCCCCACCCGTTATGGAGCTACAGCTCCCCAAAGGTTCAAAAAAGCTCTATATTTAAATTGTTATAGCACAAGTTGTATAAAGTATATCTTCATTTAGAAAACGCCAAACGATTACTACTTTTATTAGCTTTAAAAGTATATGTATAATAAATATATATTTGTGGCATACGGTGTCTTAATTTACCGTTATGTGAAACTCAAATTTTGCAAAATCCTTCAACCCTTCTATCTTCTAAACCGTTTAAGTTGGAAACTTGAAATTTTGACAGAAGTTAGATCTTTGAAAATAAGTATGAGTCATTTCAGAAATTTTTTTTGTATCACCCCCCGTTTAGGAGCTGTAAGGGGTCAAAAACTGAAAATTTCCTATTTTTAAACACCTGTAACTTGAACACTTGTTAAAATTTTTTTGAAGTAATACACAAAAATTAAAGCTTTAATATTATACTCTTATTTCTATTAATAACTTTTTTTAATAATATAGGGTTACTTTATAATTGACGAAAGTGTTACTTGATTTTTTCAAATTTCCTAACAAATTTCTTTAAAACGAATTTTTTCCATTTTGTTTTACTCGATAATTTGAAATTGTTGAGGATATAATGCGTAGTACATAAAAATGTAAATAAATAAACAACATAACGGTTGCTTGAAGAATTTTTATTTATATGATATTAATATATATACATACTTATATAATATCATGTTTATTTACATATCGTATATGTCACTAGTGAATGAATGATAAGAGTATGGATGTATATTATATAGCGCCGTATTTACTTACATATATGTATTTTATTGTACTTATAAGAAATTATTCTGTTAATGGAATATTTAAATATAATATAATATAATATTTAAAATTATATTTACTATTTTGTGCTAAGTAAATTTAATATACATTTACCGCTTAGTATTAAATGGTACTATAGAATATTTGAAAAAGTTTTGGATTGATAATCGTTATGTGAAGGGTAAGAATCTGCTTTTGTAGAATGTACATATAAACATATAGTTTGAATATTGTACAACCCATAGTTCTAGAAATTATAAAATTCACCCAAATTATTTTAAAATACTAAAATATTAAAAAAATAATATTGTGAGCAGAGTGACAGGCTGTGAACATACTAACGGTTCGTACGGGTATCTAAGAGTTGACAAAGGCAACTGTATTCTTCCTCGTTTATCATTGACTTTAATCTCTTTCATTATTAACCTGAAGCTCCTGATTTCGAGTGACGATTGCGCCTGAATAATTTCTATCACTTTCTAAATCTATAGCCTATATCCATCTCTATTTGCGTTTTGTTATTTTCGAAAGCATGGTCATAAGCATGCATGAAGAAATCATATCATAAGAAAGGTCATGGTCATAAGAAAGCATGGTTTGGTTATTTTCAAAGCATATTTCTTATTTTTCTCTATATATTTGGGATTGTGTGGCGACAGTTATTTTCAAATATGTGTAGGTTGTTGTTTGTAGAGAATTAATTTGACATAGATTTCATAAATTCTAGTTTTTGTGCTCCTGTTTAGTTGCGCTAATCTACAGATTGCCTAAAGTCTTCGAAACGCCATTCTAGCTAATTTTATCCGGCTCTCAATGCCTTCTTCAGTTCCTTCGCTTGTAGTAAATATATATTTGCCATGATAGGTGAAGCTTGCGACATCCCCTATCTGTAATTTTGGGTTATTTACATATTATATATAGATATATTCAAAAATAAACATATATATATATTATACGTATATAAGAATATATATTATTATTATTATAAAGTTTCAAAAACCTTTTTAATACCTATAGCTACTTTTCTTTTTCAAAATTTTTATTTTTATTTTATTTTTTGTTTAAAACCTCAATTTTTACCTTAATTTAAATTATTTTAAATCATCATTTGGACAGGAAATAAATCATAAACAAAATTTTTTTTAAATAATTTATTTTTAACTTTTTGAAAACTGTGAAAAACTTTATGAAAAAGAAAAGAAAAAAAAGAAAAAAATAAAAAACTTTTATAAAAAACCATAATTTTACTAGAAAATTATTAAACTGAAAACCACATATAAAACACCTATAAATGTGATCAAAATTTTATTAAAATCATTAAATAATATTGTGAAAACATTTGGACAACACCCCAAAAAAATATTGTTTTGAAGTTTATTTTTTTTTTTTATAAACCAATACAATTTTTTTTTTTTTTGGTAAATAATCTCTAGAATATTTTTATTCTGATTTTTATTTTAAATAAGAAACTTTAAGTAAAACAAAAAAAATTTATTTATTTTATTTAAATTTTTCGAAATTTACACAAAATGAAAGTTTCAAGAAGTAATTAAGTATTTTTATGGTCTTATGACAAATTTCAGAATATTATAAATAGGTATTTAAGTAAAAAGATAAGAAAAAAAAATAAAAATTTTTTACATAATATTTTTTATGTATTTTATTTTGTTAAAAAAAAATTTTTTTTTTCC
The DNA here is from genome assembly GCA_947095535.1 of Poecilobothrus nobilitatus. Taxonomy (NCBI): domain Eukaryota; kingdom Metazoa; phylum Arthropoda; class Insecta; order Diptera; family Dolichopodidae; genus Poecilobothrus; species Poecilobothrus nobilitatus. Next base: position 233,537,173 of record OX352773.1, read on the forward strand.
TATTGAATTTGAATAACTACAATCAAATGATATTTAGTTACTCAAATTCAAATGAATGATGAACAAAATGAATAGATAGAAATATGCCTAATAATTGTCCTAAAATAAAAATAAGAAAAAAATTTTTTCTTTCCTCCCCTTTTTGAATAAAATATATGTATAGTTCATTCATTAGATGGCATACTTTAAAAAATATTATCATTAATAATTGACGTAATAATATGGAGTATTTATTTTATTCTGTTTTTGTTTTGAATTTTGAACAAAATCTTTCAAAAATTTTACTAATACAACCTACCATTTTCACATTAAAAAGGAAACAAAAAAAACTTCTTAATTTCATACAAACATATTATTAGTTAACTTTGCTTATTAAACAATAATTAAAAAGAAAAACAAAAAACAAAATTGTGTATGTACGGAACAATTTAAAATTTTTTTTTTAATAATATAAACAAAAATACAGTCTGTATTTTCTGAATTTTTCATTTTTTTTTAACAAAAACAAACAAGAAAAACTTCAAACAAAAACAACAAAAAATTTTAAAATGAATCTCTTTTTTTTAAAATTCGCCCAAATTAAATAACTTCCAGCCTCAGCACTTAACAGTTTTTTTTTTTTCTTTTTAATTCTTTTACTTACATATTCATACTTCTCTTACTTTCACTTTTAATTTTTTTTTTTTTTGCTTTATTTACCAAAATAAAGACTTTTATCAACGACACACAAAACAATGAAAAGAGTTTCTTTCATCACTGACAAAACAAATGAAAAACTTTTTATTAAAAATGGATAATATTCCAAAAATGGAAAAAATTAAAAAAAAAAAAAAAAAAAAAAAATATGATATGAAGAATAAAAGAAAAGTACAAAATAATTGGTAGGTTGAGGAGAAAACAAAAGAAAAAAAAAAAAAAAATTTAACGTGAAATGTAATATTAATATAATGACGAGGATTTACTGTTATTTATTATGTTTTTATATTTTTGTATAAAAAAACAAATATCTAAACCATAATATTAGAGAAATAAATTATGTATATAATAAGTGTAGTAATAGAGATATGAATACAATATAAGTATTTATATAGGATCTTATGAGTTGTTTTGTAAGGATCTACGAACTAACGCCCGGATCAAAAATGAACTAACACCAGAAAATTACACCAGGGCGTTAATTCACGAATGTTAATTCAAAAAATGTTCGGGTGTTAGTACATTTTTTTTCGGTATTTATACATTAATTTTAAAATGAAGAAAGTCTAAAAATGAACTAACAACTAAGCTCGAAAAAATTAAACAGATATTCAATACAGTGGAAATATAAGCTTTTTTCCGAGAGGTTTTATTAAGATAAACACAGATGTTTCAAAATGATTGATGAATGAAAATTTTATTGGTAATTTTAGAGATATACATCATAAATAATGTATATCTAATCTAGGTAATTTTTATTCTACATAAACACTTGCATTTTTTCCTCAACTAGTTTTCTGCAAAATGGATATATAATATACTTCATTATTTTGATTGTTGTAATTGATCAATTATTCAGAAATACATTTTTCAGACATACATTCTGAACCTATTTTCAGATGCTTACAAGGAATAAAAACAACATTCGGTGACTGTACCTGATAAGGCATTTGAAATACGGAGGTTTGCCGCTCCCAAATTCCCGCTAAAAAAATTATTGAAATTTTGATTTTATAACCAACTCACAAATTCTTCCTAATCAGAATCTCGCATATATATCTGTAATAAATATTCTGGAACAGGGTTAAGGACACAGCTTAAGTGGACTTTCAAAATAGAGTATTATACCTCCATCCATAGACTTTAATTCACGTCACGATATAAATATTCTGGAAAAAGAGAATAATCCTGATTTTGTAACCAACTCTTAAATCCTTTCACAATTATTAGCTTTTTCCAGATATTTCTACATACGCATATACATGATTCCACTTTTTATTTGAGTGGATTTATTAACTTTTTACAAGCCCGAAAAGAATGAATTAATACCCGAATAAAATTAAAACGAACTAACGCCCGAAAAGAATTAACTAATGCTACAAGGAACTAACTCCCGAATAAAAGGGTGTTAGTTAATTTTTTTCCGGGCCTTCATTCGTAGACTAATGCCCGAAATTAAAAATAACAAAAAATTCGGGATATAGTTCATTTTCGATGAGGGAGTTACTACGTAAAGCCGTTTTGTAAACATATTTATATTGTTATGTGCCATTCTAAATATACATATATTATATTATATTTGAAAATGTATACTTGAATATACATACAACCAAGATAAATATTTAAATATATGCACAAATATAATTAAACATATATACCAATTTGTAAGAATGTACAAATTCACAAGAATTTTTTTTTTTTTCGTTATATTTTCACTCATATTTAATTATGTTATAATTTTCTGTTGTTAGAAAGTATTTTTTATTAAAAAACTTTTCATAAATTTCAGTCAAAATATAGAAGTATCACTTTCCGGACCTTTCAAGAAGATTATAAATGATCTATCAAGTATGTAAAACTTATTGAGATTATATAGTGTTCATTGTTATTTTTAGTAATAGTTAATCATTTCGAAATATGATAAATATTTACATTATGATAAACATATTATTATGATGAATCTCTGATAAGAATTTAATTAGGTATAGATAAAAATGATTCTTTAATTTCAAAAAACTAGAATTAATTTTAATAATAATATTCTAAGTAAGATAATAATAATATATAGAACTATGTATATGATATTATGCTATCAACTATCAATATTACGTATCAGCTATAGAGAATTTTATTTTACACTGTTTTATAGATATATTATATAGGAGTGGGTTTTTATTCTGATGAAATTAAATGAGGACTCCACTCAAAGTATTCCAAAGAGAAATAAGGAGCGATTCTTCTGCCCACCCCTATGTAGTTCATCTTCCTAGATGGCATAACTCAGCTTTCGGAAATTTGATTGTGGTACGAACATTCCGAATATGGAATCATCTCCCAGTTGTTGTATTATCCAGAATTGGTCATTATTAGATATACAACGTGTAAAGATTTAAGACAATATACTTGATAATTTCAAATCGATTTTCATTCCCCAACTAAACTTTTTTTGATCATTAAATAAAAGTTTAGTACATGAGTACAAAAGGTAATATAACATATTGTTTTATCATAAAAGAGAGTTGGTGTTTAGCTTGTTAAAGTCAAACACGAGCATAGAGAACTCGTGCTCATTTCACTCCTCTATAGTGCTTTTCGATGAATTCCACCTAATCTCGCAAAAAAATAAAATATATTTAAATGATGTTTTGACAGCAGGTATCTAAAAACTACATAAGCATATTTGCAAGCTTAAAATATAGTTAAAGTAAAAATGTATTTAAATTATTTTATTTTATACCTGAGTGAACCATTTTTTATACCTGAATGAACATATGTTCAATAAATTTAACATTACGTTTGTGACAACTCAAAGGAGTCGAGCAAAATATAGGTTCAAAGATATGGAACAGCTCAGAATCGAATTCTGAGTCGATTAAGCCTTATAAATCCACCCGCCCGTCCACAAGATAACTGAAAAAATAAAGAAGGAGGCTAAAATTTTTTTACGTCTCTTTTAAAAAATTATTAGTTTCGCTATTTAAACCCAGCATTTTCGGCCGCCTGGTTCGAGTAGCTGCCATACAACTTTTTTTTCTATATGGAAATAACTCAGTATCTATTGAAGTTAGATTTCTGTAATTTTGAAAAATGGTGTCGAGTTACAGGCCAACAACATCTGTAAAATTTTGTTATGCTGGTGCAACAGGTCCATTTAGCTGTCGTCCAATTCCAAAATTTACATAAATATATCTCGGTGCTTATCGTCGGTATTAACACATCTGAAATTTTGTAAAAGATGATCAAGTTTTATGGAAACAGCATATATTACGTTCATACGTAATATACGTTACATTTTCCGAGAGTTGACACAGTCTACTGTACTGCACTCTTCCTCGTTTAGGTTAAGTTTAAATTGTTATCATTGTGAAATATAAACAAATCTTTCAAAGCTTCGATATAAAATAATAGAAGGCACTATAAACTTTACTGTGTTAGATAGCGTTTTATAGTTATTGGAATTCCATTTTTTCAGTAAAGAAGAACTTAAAACTCAAATGCTTATAAATAAAATTGTTTGTGTAAAAAAAAGTGTAAATAAATAAACAACATAACGGTTGCTTGAAGAATTTTTATTATTTATATGATATTAGTACACATACATACTTATATAATATCATGTTTATTTACATATCGTATATGTCACTAGTGAATGAATGATAAGAGTATAGATGTATATTATATAGCGCCGTATTTACATACATATATGTATTTTATTGTACTTATAAGAAATTATTCTGTCAATGGAATATTTAAATATAATATAATATAATATTTAAAATTATATTTACTATTTTGTAATTTAATATACTTTTACTGCTTAGTATTAAATGGTACTATAGAACATTTGAAAAAGTTTTGGATTGATAATCGTTATGTGGAAGGTTAGAATCTGCTTTTGAAGAATGTACATATAAACATATAGTTTGAATATATGTACAACCCATAGTTCTAGAAATTATAAAATTCACCCAAATTATTTTAAAATACTAAAATATTAAAAACATAATATTGTGAGCAGAGTGACAAGCTGTGAACATACTAACGGTTCGTACGGGTATCTAAGAGTTGACAAAGGCAACTGTATTCTTTCTCGTTTTTTTTGTATGTTTGCACTATACACAGTGGATATAAGAAATAGAAAAATATATTGCATCTACTCTTTTAGATAGACTTTTTTATTGTATGAAAAATGGGGTATGGTTTGGATTAATGTCCGCGTCCGATTGTAATGAAATCTATTATAACGGCACTTGGTAACGTCACCAATATTTCATAGAAGACCGCTTTGACCGACAAGGTCATTTGAAGGTCAAATTGATTATGATTATTTTAAAATATTTCTATTATTTTGTAGTATTTTACTTTAACACTTATATTTTTCGTCTACGATAGTATACAGGAACCATTTTCTACTAATTATAGAACATAATATTATATTTAATATACATCTTGTTTTGTCTTAATCGGTGCTACCGTTTTTAAGATATTGCATTCAAAACAATAACAAAAAGTTCTTCGAAATAAGATTTATATTACAATTTATAATTTTTCTTAGAATTTGTAAAGAAAATTGAGTAAAGAAAATTGTGAAAATATCAATAGACATTTTCTTCATTTCAAATAAACACTATATAATTAAGAAAAGCCGTTTAAATATGTATGTAATGTGTATGTTACATTAAAGAAATTTTCACAGAAATTTCAGGTTTATAAATTTCAAATGTTTGACAACTCCTTATATCTCTTAAACGGGCGGCAAATCCAAAACTTGATCAAATTCTTCTTAAAATTTGAAGTTTTTAACATTAGATGTTTAACACAAGTGGAGACTTTTAAAACGTTTTAAAAATTTTAAATTCATATAACTGTAAATTTAACTAAAAAATCTTATTTTGTTTTATTATCTATATCAGTTTATATTTAAAATTTTGTTGATATAACTGAAAATATTTAGAACTCTTGTAAAGAGACGGATGGACAAAAAATCTATAATTATAATTTAGTAGTTTTCAGCCACACACTACGTATTATGAATTCCGTTTCAAGCTTTGAACATCAGTAGACAGTAACTACATATTTTTACGATTTTTCTACTATAAAACTTATACATAATATCTAAATATAATAAAAGACAAGTTGCTGCTGCTGAGTAGCGTGCCCTACTGTTATGTTAAATGTTAATTTAACAAATGTTATACTATGAAAAGAAAGAAACGTACATCTGATATTTACCCATATAACAGATAGAAAACAATAAATATTATAATGTTATGCTATGAAATGAAAGAAAAAACAAGGCAGTGTATAAATCAAAGTTTTTAGAGGGTCGTATTTTTAAGTAGAACATTATAAAATTGCAATAATATTTTTATTTAAATTTTGCTAAGTAACATTTTCTTAATTTTTTAAAAATTTTGCCATAATATAGTACAATTTTAGAATCAGAAGTTTAGCCCATAATATAGATATATGAATAAAAATATGGGTATACATATATTAGATTTATTATAGATTTATTATTTTTTATATAGGCAACAGTTATTAATATGAATGAATGGACGGTAAACATAAACGAACAAAAAAAAAATTCAGAATGTTCTATAGGTTATAATTTATATTTTTTAAATAGACTGATGTATAAATTTAATATTTAAAAAAAATAACAGAAAACAAAAAAAAAAAAGTAAAATGTAATACTGCGAAGAAAAATAAAAACGAATAGAAAAAAAAGAGAACAAAAATGTTACTTTGATTGTTTTTAAATATTTTTAAAGAAAAAAAGAACTATTAAAATGTTATGATTTTAAATGAAAAAAAACATACCTCTGATATTTACGTACATAACAGATAGAAAAAAGAAATATTAAATGTTATGCTATGAAAAGAAAGAAACGTACATCTGATATTTAGGTACATAACAGATAGAAAAAAAGAATTAAAATGTTATGCTATAAAAAGAATGAAAAAACAAGGCAGTGCATAAATCAAAGTTTTTAAAGAGTTGCATTTTTAAGTAGAAATTATAAAAAAATAAAGCGGTGCGTAAAACCAAAGCTTTTAAAGGAGCGCAATTTAAATTATAAAATCACAATTTTCAATTAAATTTTGAATATGTAACATTTTCTTAATTTTATGCTTCTTTTATGATTTTTATTTTCTAAAACTTCAACATTATATGCACAGCCAATTTTTATTGTTTTACATAAAAGGTGCGTAAAACTTACGGTGTGAAGATTTTGTAGAGAAAGCGATAGATAAAGAGACAGAATATTATTACGGATAGAGTAAAAATTTGTTTGAAAAATATAACAAAGAAAGTTTTGAAGCATTTGCTATGGCAACCATAGAAAAATATAACAAGTGTACATACTATATATTATAATTAGGTAAATGCATCAGATCAGTGTAGTTTAGTTTCAAAATTATAAAGTTTGATACTGTATTTTTTTCGAAGCGAAAATTTTTGTTACTATTGGCAAAAATTTATTTACTATTGGTTTTTAATCCAACCTTTGGTTTTTTAATCCAAAGCTTGACAAAGAAATTTACAAGAGATGAGATTTATTAAATAATCATTTTTATTACATTTTTGAAAGAAACTACTTCACAGCATCATTGAGGTTTTTCATTATTTAAAACACTTTAGCAATAAATTTTACATTTATCAATATCTAAATATAATACATATAAGTATTTGAATAAATTTACTAAAATTAAATTGTTCATAAAACTGAGGAAACTTTCATAAAAGCTATATTTTTCTACTTATACCCGTCGTATGACGGGCTTTTTTACTAGTCAATAATAAAACATAAACAACACATTTCATATTTACATTACAGTAGTATGGTACCTACGATAGTCGGTAGTAGTAGAAAATCAACTAAAACAAAACACAACAGAATAACAAAAAAAACACAAAATCATAAGAGACATTCTCACTTACTCTCTTTAAAATTGTGTATTTTTTTCCCTCTCGAGTTTCGACTCGACTCGACCTCAACGGCTCAAGTCAACTTACAATTACTATTCTTTGGTTATATGTATATACTGTACTACAAATTTTGCATGTATAACAAAATTTAAAAATTGATAAAAATCATCATTTATCACAATATGTATTGAAATTTTAGATAATGCTGAATGATATTGATCTGAAATTAATAATCAATATGTATCTAAGTACGTACTTATGTATGGCCAGCGGGCAGAGTCTCTTTAAAATTCAAATATATAATTGTTTTGGTGTTGTACTTTTCTATTAAATTGTTGCATTTATGTATGAATGTTTGTATATTATTTGAAGCGATTAGAAAACTTTTCTAATTGTATTCTTTTTTTAATTCAATTTCTTCTCATATAAGTACTTATATTTTAGTATACAGCAGTTCTTACAACCAAAATTAAATTTGAATAATTTTTTATTTTTAAATATTTTGTATGTCAATTTTATGCAGGGTTACCGTTTGTACAATTGTGGTAATATTTGTACGGTTTTCTCGCCCTCTGTACCATGTACAATCTTAATCAAGGATTGTGCGCCAAATATACGGTCTTTTCAGATTTTAAATTTTTTACATTAGGGCAGGGTAGAACGAACAACGGCAATATAGTTACAGACAATATGGCCTATAAAAAAATGTAACTGAATTTTGCTCAAACTTTGTTTGTGCATTTTAAGAATTTTTTCATTTTTTTACGGATTGTACTTTTTGCATAAATTCTATTTTTCTAAACTGCAACTGTCTATTATATGAATTGGGATTCAACATAGAATTTGACTACACATTAACAGGGGCTCCTAGTAAAACTATAATTATTAAATTTTTAGCACAATTTTCCGTTCATCCATTTTACAGTTTTACGGTCCGCCCGTTCATCTGTTTTACAGAATTATTCTACACAATTAAAGATAGAACAAAGAAATTTTAAAATTTCTAAAGATAGTTTATTTTCAATTTATGACCTCTCTCTCTCTCTTTTATAACTCTTAAACAGGAAACTTAAACACTTGACACTTATCCAGGAAATTGAGTAAAACTAATAAGCACATTTTTCAAAAAAATTTTAAAAATTTTGCTTATTAGTTTCATTCTGTCAGTATGCCCGTCCGTCTATCTATAAAACTTCAATAGGTTAGGAACTTTACAGCTGGTGTTAAAGTAACAGGTGTTTCAAAATAGTGAATTATGAATTTATGGCGCCTCTCTCTTTTTGAAGACACTTAAATAAGAAGCTTGGACTGTGTTAAACTAATAACCACAATTTTCAAATTTTTTTTAGAAAATGTGCTACAAAATAATATTTTAAAATATAAATAACTTATAAGCATTGGCAACAAGAAATTTTATTTTTAGAAAATTATTGCACATTAATAATTGTATTTCCTTTGCTTTTATGATCTTACTATGAATGCAGAAATATACACCCTTTAGCATGGGAACACCATTTTACAACTATTTTATAACTACTAATGCAAAAACAAAATTACTCTCTATTACTATAATTATTATTTTGCTTTTCATTTGATAAAATTCTTTGAAAAAGGGATCAAAGAATAAAATTTAATAAAATTAAAATTAAAAAAATATATATAATTATGTATTTTACTTTTATATCATTATTATTCTTTTTTGTGTTAACCTTTACCTTTCTATATAGAATATTTATAGAAGAATAATATTTATTTAAAATAATAAAAAAAGAATAAAGCGTATCCTTTTTTTCTTCTTTTAATGCATTTCTCTGCTAAATAAATATGGACAGCAAATTACACAGCCTTTCCTATTCAGGCGTGGCTGTAAATGTCGTAAAGGGGAATAACTAACCTGTGTGGGATTCGAACGCTCACTCCCTCGGTGTTTACAGTGTATTTTATGCGCTCTTACTCACTAGGCCACCGAGGTCCCTAAAGCGTATCTTTAAAATATGATTAAAAAACGAAATTACAATAATAAATTATTATTCTGTAATCGTATAAATAATTGAAGTATCTATGCACATTCATGCATTAATGAAAAAAGTGCATGCTTTATAAAGACTAAGCTAACACATTAGTAGCTACTAGTTTTAAGTCCATTGTGCACTCTTGAAACCTACAAGAAATTATCGAAAATACTTTCGACCTATGCGGTATTTCATCTCGCAGTTATTGCGGTATTTCAACTCTTTCGACCTATGCGGTATTTCAACTCGAGCAGTACAAAAATTAAACTCGCATAGCCTATTAAACTAATCGGTCACCGGGGTCCCACAAAATTGAACTGGTAAACCATCAGTTATGGAAGAATCCAATTAATTAATAGCCATATTATTACATTTATCAGAGAAGCAAATTAAACAAAAATTTGTCAATAATTCTATTATTATTCTATTGTTATAATTCTCTATGTTATAAAACAATTCTGCAACAATATTAAGCATTTCGTACACAAAATTTTAAATTCATTTTAAAAAATAAGACAATTTATTAAATCGAATCATATATAATCACATATGCTCGCTAAAAGTTAAAGAATGTTAAAAGGTTAAAGGAAGAACATTAACATCTTTCTTCAAAATATCCTCAAAATGTCCACAGCCATTCTTAATAATTCCAAATTCTCAAATGTTTTTCTCCAATCATCTTACTCACATCTTTGTTTCCTAAACACAAGCATGCGTATATTTCAATTAAGGGACTCATTATAAGGATTGGTTTTAAAGGAGTAATTTTGGTTTCCAAAAGTCCTATAAAACTTAAGCGATTTACTGTTAGCTTTGGATGGCTTTTAATGTTTCCATCAACTCTCTTAAAATCAAAAAAGTAATTGCTATGTTCTTAATGTAGAATTTTGCTTTATGGTTAGTAAAAAACCGCAAAATAATTACTCACATCTCAAATGTATCTAGCAAAAATAAATTATAATAATGATGGTAAGATTAACAAACGACCAACAAAAGTGAATCTCAAATTTTTTTTTAATGAAATTAAATACTAAATTATACTCGTATAAAAATAGTTCAAAAGTATAATAAATTTGGCATTAAGTTGGTGACACTTTTAAAAAAAACGACATAAAGGAGCGAATTCTGAGTTAATTTAACTATGTGCGTCCGTACATCTGTCCATTTGCAGGATAACTGAAAAAATAATAGAGCTAAGATTCTAAAATTTATATCATATACTTTTTAGGTAAATACGGGTTCGAGTAACTGCCACACAACTTCTTTTTTACATCAGCATAACTCAGTGTTAAGCTAGATATTTAGAATTTTATCAAAACAGATTTAGTCTGTTGATCAACGTATTCAATGTCCATATAAGCTGAGTATTTAACATTTTATTAAATCAGAAATGTTTTATGCCAACGTATCCTACAAAACTTGATTACAAGTTTGGGTAACTGTGAAAATTATATAATCTCATATCCAGGTAATTAATAAATTCAGACATCAAGATATTAGAAATTTAAACAACATCTAATTTATTATTGATTTGATTTCAGTTATATTGATATGATTTGTTCTTTTTCACATTTTCTGTTTCAGTTCAATTCTTTTAATTTGAAGTTCTAAGTTCTAAAAGTCTTTTTAAAAGTAATTTCCAACGGAATTTCCAATTAATGAGTGCTATGAATACTTCATTATTTAAACAAATCAATAAATCTCGACAAAAGTGTAGAAATAATTAGTTTAAAAATTTTTTTTATAGAACCGACATGCATAATTGGGTTAACTGATTGTAATTTATTACTTGTTGTTTGTTTGTTAATTTGTTTTCGAAGATATCTAAAAAGTTTGACGTGAACCGGTCAAACCGTTTTGAATATTTTTAGTAAAATTTTGGAAAAGATAATCAAAAATGTCTGTAAAATTTTGTTGGTTTGGCGCAACAGATTCGAATAGTTGTAACATAACTCCAAAATTTGCATAAAAAGATCTCAGTAATTAATTAAATTATGTATCTTAAATTTTCTAGAAAATTATTAAATTTTATATAACCACCATATATTATGCTTCTGCGGCTATCCTATACATTAAACTCTCCACTATTCTTTTTTTGTCTTTATATTTATTTTTATATTCTTTTCATATCTAATTAAAAGCTTCAATAGATTCAAAACATAATTAAATAATTAAATTTAATGCTTTTATTTAAAAATAAAAATTTTTAAAAATAGTTTTTAATGAAAATAAAAGAATATTAATTATAAAATACATTTTATATTATTATTATCATTCATCATTAGTTTTTACGTATTTTATTTTTTAAATATTTTAATGTTATTGTCCAAACCCAAGTTAGAAACCGACATCCTTTAATATAAGTAAACTATTTTGTGTTCAGTTGTTAATTATTTTACCGTTATTTATAAATTGCAAAAACAAAACTATTTTTTTTCATGAACATTTTCTTTAAATGATAATGATAATGATTAAGCATTTTGTTTATCAAAATTTTCAAGGTTATTGTCAAGGTGGTGAACTTAGCTTGGTCCAACATTTTCTCGCTGACAAAATTTAAATGGGATAGTCTTAACAACTACAAAATATCAAGAGAGATGTGGTTCGCTTTGAAGAAGAATGAAAGAACTCCTAATTTAATTGATGTAACTAACCGTAGAGATAATTGTGAATCACCAGTGAGTGGGAATCCATACACCCAGAATGAATTTTTATTACAATATACCATAAAAAAAAAGATTTTTCCACACTTCATCTAAGCATTTAATGTCGGGATCGCCTACTTTATCAAAGTTAAACCATTTATTGGGAAGTAAAATTTTAGAACTATAATTTCTAAATGATATTGTACATTAAGTTTCCGTTTAAGATTACAAATTAAATAAATAATTATCACATTTTAGTCAAGAGTTCTATAACACACCTGTACATATTTGTTATGGAACATATAGTTGGCAATCAAATTTACGAGAAAATAGTATCACAAAGGAAACTAGTTTTCACTCTTTATATTTTCTAAAACAAAATCCTTGAGAGCTGATATTTAAATCAACAACCAACCAACCAAATTTGACAAATGTAAATTTGTTCAGGTTCTGGTTCAATAAAATAAAAGCTTTCAATTTCTTTTAAACTTACAGTGTATCTAATTATTGAATTTAATAAATTATTTTGGAGCTAAAAATTCTAAAAACCCTATTTATATGTTAATTACCCATTAATATTTTTTTGTATCTTATCTAATAATAGGGTAATTAAAATTAAAAAATGTTTTTTATATCCACATTAACATAGTTTAAGGGAATAATATATTTATCATTACGTTTATAACACCTGAAAGAACACGAGATAAATATCGAAAACTATGTATATATTCTTGCTTAGGATCTAAATCTGAGTCAATATAGCTATATGTAAATCCATTAATCAGTTCGTCCATCCGATGGTTCATGCGCACGATAACTTCAGAAATAAAGGATAATCATTCAAAGGAACCAGTATATATTATGTTCGTGGGAGTATCCTACAGTTGACATAGTCAAGTTTAAACTCTTCTTCGTTTTATATAATTTTAATTATATACAAAGTAAATGGAAGCATATATTATTTAAAATTTTTCATTGATATTGTTTTGTATTATTTTTACTACATTTTTTCAAAAAATTTAAAAAACAACCTTCAAGAGGTGGATTTTTTTCCAAAAATTTGTATGTTCTGTGTTTTCCCATAACAATTATATAATTTTCAATATTATTTTATATTTAAAAAAAAAATTAGTAGAAGTTGCTTATACATACTTATTTACTTACTTATTATTACGTAATATTCAAATTTAATTTTAATGGGGTTAAAGAAATAAAAAACGTAATTTTTTATAATAAAAAAAAAATTTACTAAGCAACTCGTAAATTTTTTGAAACAAAATTTACTCATTTATTTAAAAAATATATTTAAAATATAATCTTTAAACAATAAGTTCATTTTTGCATTATTGATTAAATTAAGATATAACAAAATGCTTGAATTATTATAGGTACATATTAAAAGTTCTTTAAATAATACGATTTTATCGAAACAAATTTAACTTTTTAAAAAGTAGAAAATAAAAGTGGTAGCAGATCTTGAGCAACTTAAATTGTAATAAGATAATAAAAGAATCACGCATATCATTAGCACATAAATATTGGTATCGGCTGCTCTCGATTATAATAATTTCCTCCCTAAAAATTTATTCATTTTACATTAGTTCAGCCGTTATTGGTCGAAAATATTCATCCTGATAGAAAAATATATACTTGAAAGAGTTTTCACATTCTATAAGATACAAAACTTTGATTACAAGATTTATTTAGCGTGTGCCACCAAATAAGAACACAGAACATAGGTACAGTCAGATATTAAGTAGCATCAGATGTGATCCTGTGCATTTTCTTTCCGGGTTAGTATCTTTTGTGCGTACTGCTAAATTAGTTTCAAGTTCACTAAATCCACAGCTTTTGGTTCTATAACGGATGAAATACCTTTAATTATCAAAATATTTTTTCTTCTATCTATTTTATTTTTCATGATTTTTATTCCCACTAGTAGCTAAGAAAAAAGAGTTGTCTGCTGCAGGTTCTGCTTTGCTGTAGAAGGATAATTAAAACTGAAGTTCATCTGTTATTCAGAGTACACATATTATCGACTAGACTACTCTCTAGCCATTTATTCAATTCCAGGTGAATCAACAAAAAAAAAAATCGAATTGACAAGATAGATTTAGAATTGAGTTAAACTTAGCTGAAATAGAAACCTTTAAAATAATCGATTATAGAAGTATCAAAATGGGGGAACAGAGTTAAACCTACGGATATGATATTTCTTAATTTTATTAAATGTAATATTTAATGTATCATAAACTTTAATTGAATAATTCGACTTGAAGTCATTCATATATTTTTTGTTTAGTCTTAATACAAAAACGAAATATTTTGTCTTTTAATCTTTATGATAAAAGTTTATTGTTATGACCTATACTTATATATTTAGTGTTCAAGATTTAACAATCTTTTCTGTTTTGATATTTTGAAATTAAACATATTACACCATGTACCAATGAATGTGTCAATAAATATATTAAAAATTTTCTGAAAATAAAAATTTTATTAGGATACAAAACTTTAAAAAACTTTTCAAAAGTAAATTATCTACAAGACAACTTCATTGAAGTTTGATTAGCCATATATATGTTATCTTTTATGTATTTAGTTTAAAAATAAATTTTCTTCTATTTCTGTAAATTTAAAATAAAAAATCTCAATTTAAAATATAAATCATAGTAGAAATTATAATGGAATGGTATAAAAGTTGTGAATTTCCATATGAAATACCTAGAAATGATATAAAAATTTTTTATATAGAAAAAAATTTAAATATAAAAACGAAGAATGAAAAATGTAATTTTGAACATCTATTGATACATTTGTTACATTTTATTTTACTATAACATTTTTTTTAACGTTTATATTTTTAAGTATTGGAGAATTTTAAATTAATTTATTTTCTCATAGATTTCAATTTCTAAATCATACTAAAATCATACTAAAAATTACAACCCTTAAAAATTCTATACAAAAAATTATTTTTTAATTCAAAACCTAATATTTTCAATGATTGTTTATTTTTTTCATTAAATTTTTACATCCAGAAAACAGATATTTTCAAGTTTTCTAAAAAAAAATGACCAAAGTATCACTTTAGTAAAAGTTGTTTTTTTTTTTTTTAAAAAAAAAAAACAGGGAGAATCTTCAAATTCCTAACATTTTCCAACTTGTAAAAAAGAAATTTAACTTTATAAAAAAAAAGGAAAAAAAAACTTTTACATTGATACAAAAACAAACGTTCCAACGGAATAAAAATTTTAAGGATAAAATTTCAACAGGTAAAAAAATTTATATTAAACTTAAAACATTTTTGATGTGCAACCTGTGACACAATATCAGAAACTTTTTAAGTAAAGTGTAGTCTTTATATTGAACTTTAAAATGCAAGAACTTTCAAGCACTAGCTTTTGTTATTTTTTTTATGTTTAAACCAAATTTGGATCAGTTTTTTTTAGAAATTTAAATTAGTATACCTTACTTAATAACAATAAAAATTTGTTCTATTCAATAATTACAGGTATAAAAAAGGAATAGATAACTTTTTAAAATAATATTAATACTATATCTAAAAAATGAAAAAAAACCAAATATTGCCGCATTTAAGCTTTTATTTAAGTTTAAGTCTTATAAAAATTAAATCTTATGTATTATATAATGAACTTAAAGTTCATATTGAATAACAAAATAATTCTTTGGAATAAAATATAGATTTAAAAATTATAAAACCATTTTAAAGTTTTTAGAATTTAATTTAAATTTTACTGTATGTATGAAAGAAACAAAAAGAAATCCATAATTAAAATTTCCTAAGCTCTAATAACATTATTATAGTTAATCTACTTATATTTTAATGAAGCTCACTAACAACTGAAATGTACATTTTAGTTAATCTTTAAATTAATCAGTGAAACGTAAATTTGCACTTTTTTTAAAAAATGCATAAAAAATCATCATCTAAAAAAATGTTAACAAAGAATAAATTGTAAAAGCGTAAAAAATCTAAAAAAAAAAAAAAAAAAAAACCTGTAAACAAATCCATATTTATAGATAATTTCATTTTTTATTAAATATTTTGCTGGAAATTTGCTTTCAGAAACAGTTCAAAACGAAAATAATAAATCGAAAGTCAGCGAACAAAAAATTAACAAACTATATAAAAAAATAAAAGTTCAGCAGCGTTTTTTATATAACAAAAACAAAAAACAAAAATAAAATAAAATCTCAGTTAAAAAAGTCCCATCTGTTCATCCGCAAAATTATTAAATAAAAAACAAAAAAAAAAAAAAAAAAAAGAATAAAAAGGTATAAAAACATGCTGAAAGTTAAAGAGAACAAAAAAAAAGAAAAAAATTATTTTTTTTTGCTGCTCCACCAAATTGCTGTTGAAAATGAAAGTTTTTTTTTTGTTTTTTGGCATTATTTTCATTTGTATGTATAAATAATTGAATACAGGTTATGCAAATTGTGCCCCCTGACTTAAAGTTGTAAATTAAAGAAGATGCTTTAAAATTATGCGTTATTCAAATTGTCAATAATCAAGTTTTAGTATTATTTAGTACCGTACAAGTGATCAGCCATTTAAAGATAACATTTCTTATCTCTTAGAAAATTTTCTCAATTCTCTGACCCTATAGTTTCAGCATTTCCTTTCATATAAATTTAGAAACTTTATTATCGTTAAAAGTTAAATAAAATAAATTTTTCCAGATATTTTATACTTATTATAAATCAAGTAGAAATGATTCACATTCATTGGCTTATGACCAAAGTTCAATGACGGGAAAAATCAATATAAAAATTCTTTATTTACAATATTTAAATCAATAAAATAAAAATTTACTAAAGTAAAAAATTAAGGCAAACATTTTTTACTTCAAAATAATAATTTAAAATTTTCAATATTAAATATTAAAAATATTCTATAAAAATAATTAATAACAAAAAAAAAAAAAAAAATAAATAAAAAAGGATTCTAACAACAAAATCAGTTGTTGCTCATCAATATTTTAATAAATATTTTTCATAGAAAATTTAAAAATTAATCAATTAAAAAAAATAAAATAAAATATATGAAAATTTACAATCTTTTTATAAAAATTTTCTTTTTTCAAGTATATAATAGGAATCGTTTGTTATAATAAATAAAATACCTACTCATGGTTCAATATATATTATATATTAAGCTCTCGTTTAGAAGTACTTTTTTATGTACTTAATAAAAAAAGAAGAGAAAAAAAAAGATTCCACTTAATATAATGATTCAACACTTTGAATATACCGCAAAATTCCTGTATAAATGTTCTGGAATAAACAGAAAATAAACAAATAAAAAAAATTTAAGAATGTACTTGTAAAACTTGAAATTTATTCTTTTGTATGCTTAAACTACCATTTATCGGTAAACCAATATAAATTTAAGGAAAATTTATATTAATAATATATTTACTGATTATGATATGATCTTTAAAATTAATCAATTAAGTTATTTTCATTTATATTTTCTACGCAGTTTTAAATTACTGTGACCTGCATCACTAAGATAAGGATAATACTGATAAGGATAATACATTTTTTTGGAATTTTTATTTTTTTTTTTTATGGGGTAGATAGGAATTTTGAAAGACACCAATATGAGATCAACGCTCGAATTCTGTTTGGTACATCTATACATCCTTTAAAAATGAATACACCCTTATAAAAATCCTTTAAAAATTGATCCATCCTTTACAATCAAATTCTTGTGATGCCTTATTTTTTACTTTATCCCATTTTTCTTAACATTCAATTTAAGAGATTTGATGAAATTAATTGATTACTTAAAACAATTGGCATATCTTAGATTACTTTTATTTTTACATATATATAAATATTTAATTAAGATATTAAACTGGGACTTTAATTAATACCAACCAAACACTAACTCCGTTTTAAACTAAACATTTAGTAAAAGCTTTTAGTACAATATACTGTTTAGTTCGTTGATTGAGACAATAGGAATAAATGAAATTGGGAAATATGGGAAGTTACTAAATGTTGGAAGGATTTTTTACAACAAAAATGTTGATATCCTTTTTGAATTTAACGATATCATACATTCCGTGTAGTTGTTAATTTTATTGGAATACTTCCGAATACAAGTTATTATAAATTCACGCCGCGTTTTCTTTACAAACAAATTTTCATGTGCGGAGCTGTATGATTTTGGGTTGAAATATATTGAAATAATCGGGTTATGGGCTATGCCTTCTTATTTCTGGGTTGAAATTAAAATTTGAATACTACGGTACTTTTGGAATTTTTGAAATCAAATAAAAATATTATAGATAACTGTTTTATTCATGAATGAAAAGGCGAAAGATTTATTCAATAATTGAAGAGAAGCCAAAGCTTTTCTTGATTAAATTAATTTATCTAACCATATGTAACTGTTTGAAATAAAGAAAACTATAATTTAAATTTTTGGCTATCGAAATGATCGAAAAGGCAAATTAATTAGTTTTTTTAAATTATGAACTAAAACAACTAACAAGGTTAAAAGGACATTGGTGTTAATATTATTTATTTATTTATTTTAATCTAATATTACACAATAAATTGAGCTAATATCAGTAAAGCCCTTGGATACAAAGGCCATTTTGAGCTTGGTATAGATATCATTCTGACTAAGCTGACGAAAAAAAATATTCCAAATTTTGCATATTTTAAGGCGAAAAAACCATCAGTAGATATGGAAAAGCGAGATAATAAGCAAGATGAAGTAGACTTATTATATTGCGATATACGTCTTCAGTCACATTATATTCGGCATTAAACTAAGTTTAGTAATAATTTCGTTCATTATATTATTGACATATTATGCTACTGCTTGTTAGAAAAATTTTATTAAAACACCGAGTTAAATGATTTTAAAATAAGTAATAATATAGCGGTTTCTTAACACAAAACACAATTTTAAAGATTATTCATGTATTATACATATATAAAAATATTGTGGAAAATACGTATAACTCTGATTTCGTATGTAAAATCCTTGCAAATTGCTCTTTAAAAATACTCATAACTACTTCAACCGAAATCCCTCATATAGTCAGGGATGCCTACTTCAAAATAACGAAATATTTGAAAAACGATAATTATACATTATTTTCTTTTTAAAACGGTAAAAAGGCCGAATTCTAAAATTCGCAATTTCGGCTTTATTAAGTGGGGTATTATTTCTCGTCATCATTATATTATGCTAAAAGACTTTTAGCGTAATATTATTTTGAAAGAAGGAAAAGAGTTAAATTCATTCAGGTTTTAAAAACACACTCATGATATAAATGAAGGTATCTGAACTTAGATGATGCATTCACATGCAACACGTATCAGTATGAAATATATTGTATTTACTTTTACAGTAGATTCAGGATAATATGAAAAGGATATTGTGATTAATGTTGTATTGTGGAACACCAAGATTTCTCGTTTTAATATTCATCATTTTCAATATAGGTGATTTAATTCAAAATTATTATTGTAACAATTTTATGGCTTACATCTATTATATTAACTAAAGGTAAAATGTTTCAAAAAAAAAATAATATTGAAGTTGATATCATTGCAAATGCACTGTATAAATTAAATTAAAATAAATCCTTTCCTTATAGTTAACTTTATTAAAAGTTATAATTTTTTTTTTTTTGTATTTTAACACAAAAATAATAGTGAAAAACTTAACACATTTACTGTCAAAAGTTTCACAAAATAAAATCAAAGAAATTATATTACATAGACATATTAGAATAGTCCTGTATTCAAAGGATTTGTTATATGTTATTATTATAATATGATTTTTTTTTTCTTTTTCAGGCTAATACAGCTTTCAACATTTTGTTGAGACAAAATTTTATTCATAAAACTTAAAAAAAAAAAAATTTTTTTTGAAGAATTTTGTTTAAGAATCCTTGGAAGTTTCAGTAAAAGTTCATTTAATATAATATTTACATGTACAAATTTAACATATTAAATATTTACTTACTTAAATAATGTGAAAAAATTAAACTTTTATATAAAATTTTGACTATTTGCTTAAAAAAAGTCAAGCTACTTTTTTGAATAAATCTTAACGTAAATATTAAAAAAATTTTTTTTGCGTAAATTAAAAATTTTATTTTTATTTTACAAAAATTTATATATAGAACTGAATTAATAATAAGCTTACAAAAATTCTTATTAAGAAATTGAATCATTAAGAAAATTTCATTTTATAAGTATAACTTTTCAATAACGAAAATAAATTTAAGAGTTAGTTGTTTGTTTTTTTTTAGTGAACAAAAAATATAGAGCTATAGGTGATTATAGGCGCTACTATATACATAATTTTACTTATGAAGCTTTAAATATTTGTACAGAGCTTTTAGGGCGTATGATGGAATAGGCATAAAGTAAAAATTATGATGGGCATAAAGTAAAAAAGAGAAGCGAATATTTAAATAAAAACGAGGAAGAGTGCAGTAGAGTAGACTGTGTCAACTCTGGGATACCCGTATGAACGTAATATATCCTGTTTCTATAAAACTTGATCATCTTTTAAAAACATTCAGAGTTTTAGTACCGAACTACAGAGATATATTTATGTAAATTGTGGAGTTGTATGATAGCTACCCGAATCTATTGCGCCTAGCTTCATTAAGTTCCAAGAAATGCAAAAAGCCTGAACCGGCTGCTTTAGACCATTCAAATTTTACAAAAGTTTTTGGCATGCAACTCGACACTTTTTCACTAAATTTCAGATACCTAGCTTCAATAGACACTGAGTTATTTTCATTTAAAAAGAGAAGTTGTATGGCAACTATCCGAACCTGTCATATCATCACAACAAAATTTTACAGAAGTTGTTGCATTAAAACTCGATCATCATTTGCAAAATTTCAGATACCTAGATTGAATAGACACTGGGTTATTTCCATTTAAAGAAAGAAGTTGTATGGCAGCTACTCGAACCCGGCGGCCGAAAATGCTGGAGTTAAATAGCAAAACTAACAATTTTGCAAGAGTGACGTAAAAAAAATTTCAGCCTCCTAGCTCCTTTATTTTTTGAGTTATCGTGCGGACGGACACTGAGTTCTTTTCATTTAAAAAGAGATTTTGTATGGCAGCTACCCGAACCCGTCGCACCAGCACAACCAAATTTTGTAGAAGTTGTTGCCATAAAACTTGATCATCATTTGCAAAATTTCAGGCGCCTAGCTTCATTAGGTTCCAAGAGGTGCAAGAAGTCTGAACCGGCTGCTCTAGACCAAACAAATTTTACAAAAGTTGTTGGCATATAACTCGACACTTCTTTACTAAATTTCAGATTGCTAGCTTCAATAAACACTGAGTTATTCTCATTTAACCGGATAAGTTGTATGGCAGCTACCCGAACCCGCCGCACCACCACAACCAAATTTTACAAAAGTTGTTGCCATAAAACTTGATCATCATTTGCAAAATTTCAGACGCCTAGCTTCATTAGGTTCCAAGAGGTGCAAGAAGTCTGAACCGGCTGCTCTAGACCAACCAAATTTTACAAAAGTTGTTGGCATGTAACTCGACACCTCTTTACTAAATTTCAGATTCCTAGCTTCAATAAACACTGAGTTATTCTCATTTAAACGGAGAAGTTGTATGGCAGCTACCCGAACCCGCTGCACCAGCACAACCAAATTTTACAGAAGTTGTTGCCATAAAACTTGATCATCATTTGCAAAATTTCAGAAACCTAGCTTGAATAGATACTGAGTTATTTCTATATAAAGATAGAAGTTGTATGGCAGCTACTCGAACCCGCCGACCGAAAATGTTGGATTTAAATAGCAAAACTAACAATTTTGCAAAAGTGACGTAAAAAAAATTTCAGCCCCCTAGCTCCTTTATTTTTTGAGTTATCGTGCGGACGGACGGACGGACGGACGGACGGACGGACGGACGTACATGGCTTAATCGACTCAGAATTCGATTCTGAGCCGATCCATACCTTTGACACTATATCTAGCTCGACTCCTTTAAGGTGTCACAAACGTAATGGCAAATTTATTATACCCTTGAACATAGTTCATACGGGTATAAACACAAAATCTACTTAACAAGGATACATTAAATTTCGACTTCGACCAGTAACAAAATCAAATACTGTAGCAAAGTATTCAAAACAAAAGTTAAAATGTATTAATAAAATGGTCGATCCTTTAATTGGAGCGTATCGAAATCTCGCAAATTAAAATCTTGTGTCTCAATATCTTGCATTTTCGCAATATTTTTTAAAAAAGTAGAAAAAATATAAGAATTATTCGGAGGCAGTCTATTCTTAAATAAAAAATGTCAAAAAAAAAAAGTCGAATTTCTATATTAAAAAAATGTCGGCAGATTTTTTTTAAGTATATTTTAGAATTGGTTATAACATCAGCTTTTATCAATTACAAAATAAGTTTGTTCAAAAATACGTAGAATTTTAGAATCGTATACAAAATTTGGGTTACAATAATATGTTTAACGAAAGTTTAGGGGCGGCAGCTATAATTTTAAACATATTATTGTTCAAATAATATGTATATAAAAAATCATTAGGACGGATTTTCTATAGTTGGTTACAAAATCGGGGTTCCAATAATTTGTTTAGCGATGATTAAGAGCCGGAAGCTCCCACTATTTTATATTTATTTTTAAATATGTATGTAAAAAATATTATTAAGGGGATTTTAGAGTGTATTAAAAAGTCAGGGTATTCGCTTTTTCCAAAATATTTATATTATAAATGCGAGATTCAAAAGAAGGGTTATTTGCTTTTTCCAGAATAATTGTATATTAAAACAATATTTTATATTATATATTTCCAGTATATTGTATTTGTATGTTAAAACGTGAGATTTTGAGACATGATATTTTAACACGCTAGATTTATAAACGCGAAATTTTAAAACACGAAATTTTAAAACCCTCTTTTAATTAATTGTTATCTTTTTATTAAACTGTACGTTTTAAGTGGAGATTTATATTAAAACCAATTTAAACTATTCCTTAATAAATTTTGTATTGGTCATTTACAATTTAAAACTTGTAAAACAATTTAAAATTATTTACATATACATATATATTTGTATATATATGATTTCATTAATTGAAAACATGCAATAAACCAAATTGAATTTATTTAATTCTGCATCCGTTAAGATTTTTTTTTTTTTTTTGTTGAAAATAATGTTGAAATGCTGCAATTTATCTATCAGAAAGAAAAATTTATATTATACACATAAACAACTACTTTATCGTATCTATATAGATTAATTCAAGAATTTTAAAAACTTTAAATGAAAATCATTTGCATTTAATGAAATTTAAAAAATAAATTCCGTACATTCAACTTACATATATACAAATTACACTCAAAGTTTTTGTAAAAGAAAAACCATAAAAAGTAAATGGCCATTTTATAACATTGATTACAGTATTATATTAAATTTAACATTAATTTAATTAATGTTATCAATCATTAAATATTTAAAAAAAAAATAAAATTGATATTTTTAATTATTTATCATAACAAAATTATTTTCTTCTTTATTTCAGCTGTATTGTGTTTTATACCCGTTTTATATATTTACATATATCCTTTTTTCAGAAGTGTAATAATAGAGAAATTGTTTTGTTACATTGACCTTGAAGCTAACATACGTAGAAAGCAAAAAAAAAAAAATTTTTTTTTAAGAGACATATAACAGTGATATAAGAGAAATGTTATGTAATATATGAGGAAATGTTAAAAGAGAAAGAATAATAATATAAGAAAAAAAAATTTTCGGTTATTTTTAACATTTTTTAAGAGAAAATCTACATTTTCAAATTTAATTTATAAACGACAACATTTCGTATCAACAATATAATGCAGAAAATTTTTACGATTATGTTACTAAACGTAAAAACGATAAAGAGTATAAACATTATAAAATTTTTCTGTTAAAATAATGTTATCAGTTGTTATGTTAAATATCTTCGGCTCTATGTTTTATATTTCACTAATAATACATAACTTTATAGTGTATTTTAAAATCTTTTTTTTATTATTTTTCTGGCGAAATGTTGTTGCATAGAAATATTTGAATCCCTTTATATGACTTAAAGTAAATAACAAAAAATAAGCATATCCTAAAAATATGCAATTTTTATATTGTACAAAGACATATATATATAACTTGTAGAGGAGCTTCGGTAGCCTAGTGGGTAGGCGTGTGGCGTATTAACCGAAGGAGTGCGGGTTCGATCCCTGCACAGATCGTAAGTGTTTTTTTCTTTAACCCCTTACGACCAAATATAATTTAAATATATAGTATATAATATAAACAAAATAAATAATATTAGTATATAATTTAATAATAGTATAAAAACCTATAATGGCCTTAGTAGCCGATGGTTCAATAATATTGCATTACATTTATGTATGTAATATTAATATAAATAAATAAATAAATAAATAACTTGTAGAGTCTCGGTTATATAATAATCTTAAATCAAGTATAAATAAGAGTTTATTTTATTTATAATATAGTTATCACAAATTTAAATGAGAGAGTTACTATTGTAGCCATACATATTAAAATGTTATAATATTTCAATATTCTTTAGTTTTATTTAGGATAAGTAATAAATGTATCAAAACAGGTAATAAATAATAAATTGAAAAAAAATAGTCTCGGTGGTATAGTGGGTAAAAACGTATAAGACACGCTGTAAGCACCAAAGTAGTGTGGGTTCAAATCCCACACACGTCGTAAGAGTTATTCTTCTTTACGACATTTACAGCCACGCCTGAAAAGGAAAGGCTGTGTAATTTCCTGTTCACATTTATGTGGCAGAAAAATGCACTAAAATAAAAACATATATATATAAATAACTTGAGTTTTTATTTTAAAAGAATCAAATTTCGTTTTTTAAACGAAATTTTTACCAAAAATTTAACATATAAATATAAGGATGTCAAATATTTATAAAAGCCGTAAACGTTTGCAACAATTTTCTTTATTTTTCATAGCAAAAACAAATACTGCACATAACAGAAAAAAAGAATAAAAAAATTGAAAATTTATAGGAATCCCGAAAATCAAAATCCCAAATTTAAAATCCCGAAAACAAAATTTCGAAAAATCAAAATCCGAAATTTCAACATCTCGCATAAACTTACATATATGGATATAAATATTCCGAAAAAGGAAAGTTCAACTATTAATACTTACAATATGCCTACACATAATATATACCAATTTCATTCAAAAAAAATAAATTTTCACATTTCCATATGAAAAATAACTAATTTTGAAAATTTCGCATACAAAAGTATTCAATTGTGACATTTCACTGAATTTGGCCATTTTTATAAAAAAAAAGATTATTTTTGAAGGAACGGGGACTGTCGCGCGCAAACCCCCACTACAAAATTTTTCTTTAGTTTTCTCAGAAACTTTTGTTAGTTTTATTTTCTTTAGTTTTCTCTTTCTCTTATTATTCTAAAAAGTTAAGTATTCTTAATTTCTTACAAATAAAGGGAACGTATAGCTCTCAAAAAACATTTTTAAGATAATTAAAAACTATATTAGAACAGAAAGATATTTTTGTTATATTATTTATTTATTTATTTATTTAAAAACATTCTCCTACCACATACAATGTGGTAGAAAAGAGAACTCTGCCTTTCCCTTTCAGGTGTGGCAGGAGTTTTATTTCACATTGTTTAAAAAGTTTTCAAAAATCTTGTTATTATATTGCATGTTATTTCCTTTTTTAGACGTTTAACCTATTTATGTAATTGTTATTAAACTTTCTTCTATTTTGACTATTTTCGTTTTTATAGTTTTTCCCATATCTGGAACTTTCTGCATATTTCTTTGATTTGACTTATCTGGCTGCTTTTTTCTATCTTCATTATTTCCAACGATGGCTTCGGATGAGAATTCGACACACCATAAGCATGTGTCGTATTGAAAGTGGCTCTGCACAAAAATTGCATAAAATTTGTGGTTGTGAGGTGAAAAGATGTATGGATGTTGCTAAAGTTGTTTCTGTTAATATCCTTAGCAGTTTGATTTGAATTGTTCTAATTTTTGTTCTTAACATGTTTTTAAAAACAATCTTGTTTAAGTTTGGATGTACTGTTTTGACTATTGCGTCATTATGATTATTTGTTACTACTATTACTATTTGTTTTTGTTCTGTGTTATATGTGGTTATCTGCATTTTAATTTGGCAAAAAAGTTTAGAATATTGAACTATTGATGGTGTTCTTATTGCTTCTCTTGCTGACTTGTTTGCAAATTTATTGCCTTCAATGCCAAAGTATCCGGGGATCCAGATTACCTTAATTGTCATATTGGCTGTGTTAATTTTTGTTATTATTTCCCGACGTACTGTCTCAGGGTTGTTTAAATTATTTTTAATGGCAGTGACTGTACTTAGACTGTCTGTGAAGATTAGTGTATCTTTCATCTGCATAATTGCTTCACTGCTTCAGAAATTTTGCATTCATATTTATATTATATTTTTATTTCATGAAAAAGTTAAGTGACAAAAAAACAATATTATTTCTAGATTGCTAAAATACCAGTATTATTATCCAATATTATATTTCTTAATTACCAGACTGGCGTATGCTACCCCGGGTTTATCTAGTTAAAATATAAAATCTAAAATACGCCATCTTAAAATTAATTATAAAAAAACAAGAAAGTAATCCGATATTTTTAAAATTTTTTAAGTAAGTTATAATATATATAAGATCTAATTTTTTATCACAATTATTAATGAGATTAAATAAAACTTTATATTTTAAATAATAATATAAATTGCGACCCCAAAAATTATTAACATAACTAGAATGATTATTTGGCAATTGTTACTAATATTTTTTTTTTTTTTATTAGATTATTTTTAAGTAAAAAATTTAACCATTTTTCATATAAGAAAGCATTTACCATTCAATATGGAAAAAGTATAAGAAAATTATAATTAATTGAATTGTCAATTTTCCATCAATCAAGAATTGGAATATTAATTTTTATATTCGAAAAAATATTTGAAATTGAAGAAAAAGTTTTTCCGCGTAATATTTTCTTCAAAAACATGAATGTGAAAGGAAGAACAATTTGAACTTGTTCTTGTAAATTATTAAATAGTTCTAAGAATCATTCTCTTCATTTTAATTTTAATTGAACTGTTTAATATACTGATATTTTTGAAAATTATAATTAAAATTATCAATCCAATTGATAGTATTAACTATTTATACAGACTTATGACAATTGAAAATATCTATATATCTAGAGATATCTATTCATTCTATCATTCAATAAAAATTTAAAAAGAATAAATTCATAAATAGAATGGAATTATGGCAAAACTAAAATCGGTAAACTACTATAAAAAAAAATATACATATAATTATGGAAATAACCTGCAGAAAATAATTTCCTTTTAAAAAAATTATTAATTTTTCGTTCAGTAATTTAAATTTAATTTAGAAATATTAATAAAATTTTATTTTCAATTTATATTTATGAAAGTTTTTCACAAAAATTAAAATTTTTATCAAAACCTTTCAACAATTTATATGACTTAAAATTCAATTGTAACTACATATATTATACACTATATATAAATTTTAAAATAACCCGCCACTAAGTATCTGGACAACTAAGTATAGAGGGAAATGAGGAAGCAAGTCGATTCTCACTTACAAAAAATAAGAGCTGCACGAACCTTTTTGTGACATAGAACAACACGAAATTAGAAAAACATTAAAAATGACGAAAGAAGAAAAATAAACAAAAGAAATATGAAAAAATCATGGAATTATACAAGCAACTTAAAAATAATCAAAATAACTTGAACATTGGAATAGAGAATGATGGTACATAAAGGTTCTGTCAAGAAGGAAAAGAATCTGCAAGGCACATATTCAAAAATTACGAAGCTTTACTTCAACAAAATCTGTGCACTTAGTTAAAGCATATTGATTTATCGAAGATGATCTGCCAACAATAAATTCTCTACAGATCTTTAATTTCTTATAGGTAAAAGATCTGACAGAAGCATTATAAGTGGATGTCTGGTGTCACTTATACCACTTAAACATTCATATAATCTAATCTCAAGTGGTTTATATAAATATTTTTCTTTTCTATTTAATTATTCATTCATATAACATCATACCTAGTGTTAATTAAATACAAAATGTCATATTTCATGAATATTTATTTAAAATTAACTTTTTATATTTACAAATAGAAGATAAACTTATAAAATTCTTAATAATGTAAAATTAGAGTTTTTCTGCAGTTTTCATCTGTAAAATTTCAAAATTTGCATAATATTTGTTTGATAATTTCAACGGATTATACATCAATCTTACTACATAATATCATATGAATATATTGAAACTTTTTTGTTACTTGAAAATAATTTTTTTAAATGGAAAAATTTCTTGCTTAAAAAAAATTAACAAAAATTTAAATGTTTTTCTTAAAAAAAAAAAAAATCCTTTTTGAACAGTTTTAATTGTTAAAGTGTGCCTTATTTGTATTTTTTAAAGTGCATTATAAATATAAAAAAAAATTTTTGTTTAAATTGTAATACAAGTTTATGCATAACTAAAGGTATACAACTATTCGAAGCTTCAACTTCAAAGATTAGGTAATAGAAAAAAACTAGAAATAATATTTTATTATATCAAACTAAGAAATCTCTCAGATTATTAATAGTCTAACCAAATAATAAAATAATGCTATAAGACTCAATAGAAAACCAAAAAAAAATGTAAATGAAAAACTCTACAAAAAATAAATACAGATGCGAGATCCTATTTAAAAACGAGGAAGAATACAGTTGACTTTGTCAACTCTTAGATACCCGTACGAACCGTTAGTATGTTCACAGCCTGTCACTCTGCTCACAATATTATTTTTTTAATATTTTAGTATTTTAAAATAATTTGGGTGAATTTTATAATTTCTAGAACTATGGGTTGTACATATATTCAAACTATATGTTTATATGTACATTCTTCAAAAGCAGATTCTAACCTTTCACATAACGATTATCAATCCAAAACTTTTTCAAATATTCTATAGTACCATTTAATACTAAGCGGTAAATGTATATTAAATTTACTTAGTACAAAATAGTAAATATAATTTTAAATATTATATTATATTATATTTAAATATTCCATTGACAGAATAATTTCTTATAAGTACAATAAAATATATATATGTATGTAAATACGGCGCTATATAATATACATCTATACTCTTATCATTCATTCACTAGTGACATATACGATATGTAAATAAACATGATATTATATAAGTATGTATATATATTAATATCATATAAATAAAAATTCTTCAAGCAACCGTTATGTTGTTTATTTATTTACATTTTTATGTACTACGCATTATATCCTCAACAATTTCAAATTATCGAGTAAAACAAAATGGAAAAAATTCGTTTTAAAGAAATTTGTTAGAAAATTTGAAAAAATCAAGTAACACTTTCGTCAATTATAAAGTAACCCTATATTATTAAAGAAAGTTGTTAACAGAAATAAGAGTATAATGTTGAAGCTTTAATTTTTGTATATTACTTCAAAAAAATTTTAACAGGTGTTCTAGTTACAGGTGTTCAAGTTACAGGTTTAAAAATTGAAAATTTTCAGTTTTTGACCCCTTACAGCTCCTAAACGGGGGGTGATACAAAAAAAATTTCCGAAATGACTCATACTTATTTTCAAAGATCTAACGTCTGTCAAAATTTCAAGTTTCCAACTTAAACCGTTTAGAAGATAGAAGGGTTGAAGGATTTTGCAAAATTTGAGTTTCACATAACGGTAAATTAAGACACCATTAGCCACAAATATATATTTATTGTGTATATAATTTTAAAGCTAATAAAAGTAGTAATCGTTTGACGTTTTCAAAATGAAGATATACCTTATACAACTTGTGCTATAACAATTGAAATATAGAGCTTTTTTGAACCTTTGGGGAGCTGTAGCTCCGTAACGGGTAGGGCTACAAAAAAAAGTTATTAAAAATAAAATTAATATTTTTGTAAGATCTATTAGTAGTTAAAATTTTATAGCTCTATTGCAAAAAAAATGTCGGCATCTAAAAGTTAGGTGTTCGAGAGCTACCCTAAGGCTTGGTCCAAACTCAACCAAAAAAAATAGGGAACCTACAAATTACTCCCAAAATATTTTGTGTAAATTTCAAGATTCTAGCTTTCTTAGTTTTTGAGTTAGCGTGCTGACGGAAGGACGGACGGACGGACGGACGGACGGACATGGCTCAAAAGTCTTAGAATTTTTTTCTGATCCGATCCATACCTTTGAAGGTATATCTAGCTCGCTTATTTCGAGGTGTTACAAACGGAGGAGTAATTTTATTATACCCGATCCTATCGTACGGGTATAATTAATGATCGAAATGAATCTATATATGTTAAATATAGTAGGTACAAAATCTCAACTGATATGTTTGGTATTTCAAATAAGGATCACCAAATTATAACCGATTATTATTTAAAATTAAAATATTTTACACTTCCTTTTAAAACTAAAGTTTAATAAAGTTGTACATTCCTAAAAATTTTAATATTAAACCAATTAATAAAATTTTTATTTTCGAAAATGGCTTTATTTAAAAGTATTTAAAATGAATTTCAAAATAATCCTTTAATATTCTTCATCCTTGCATAACATCTTAGTTATTTTATTGTTAAAACTAAAAATTGAATAAAACTTAAAAATATACACATATTTAAAAAAAAAAAAATATTGTAATAAATTATATTATATTTAAATTTTCTATACATTGAAATCCTTTGGCTTATTTTTATTTCATCCAAATAACATTAACTTTTTCAATGTTTTTGGTCCTTTTTATACCCGTACGATAGGATCGGGTATAATAAAATTACTCCTCCGTTTGTAACACCTCGAAATAAGCGAGCTAGATATACCTTCAAAGGTATGGATCGGATCAGAAAAAAATTCTAAGACTTTTGAGCCATGTCCGTCCGTCCGTCAGCACGCTAACTCAAAAACTAAGAAAGCTAGAATCTTGAAATTTACACAAAATATTTTGGGAGTAATTTGTAGGTTCCCTATTTTTTTTGGTTGAGTTTGGACCAAGCCTTAGGGTAGCTCTCGAACACCTAACTTTTAGATCTCCACATTTTTTTTGCAATAGAGCTATGAAATTTTAACTACTGATAGATCTCACAAAAATATTAATATTATTTTCAATAACTTTTTTTTGTAGCCCCACCCGTTACGGAGCTACAGCTCCCCAAAGGTTCAAAAAAGCTCTATATGTAAATTGTTATAGCACAAGTTGTATAAGGCATATCTTCATTTTGAAAACGCCAAATGATTACTACTTTTATTAGCTTTAAAAGTATATATACAATAAATATATAATTTTGGCATACGGTGTCTTAATTTACCGTTATGCGAAACTCAAATTTTGCAAAATTCTTTAACCCTTCCATCTTCTAAACGGTTAAAGTTGGAAACTTGAAATTTTGACAGAAGTTAGATCTTTGAAAATTAGTATGAGTCATTTCAGAAATTTTTTTTGTATCACCCCCCGTTTAGGAGCTGTAAGGGGTCAAAAACTGAAAATTTCCTATTTTTAAACACCTGTAACTTGAACACCTGTTAAAATTTTTTTGAAGTAATACACAAAAATTAAAGCTCCAACATTATATTTTTATTTATGTTAACAACTTTTTTTAATAATATAGGGTTACTTTATAATTGACGAAAGTGTTACTTGATTTTTTCAAATTTTCTAACAAATTTCATTAACGAATTTTTTCCATTTTGTTTTACTCGATAATTTGAAATTGTTGAGGATATAATGCGTAGTACAAAAAAATGTAATTAAATAAACAACATAACGGTTGCTTGAAGAATTTTTATTTATATGATATTGATATATATACATACTTATATAATATCATGTTTATTTACATATCGTATATGTCACTAGTGAATGCATAATAAGAGTATAGATGTATATTATATAGCGCCGTATTTACATACACATATGTATTTTATTGTACTTATAAGAAATTATTCTGTCAATGGAATATTTAAATATAATATAATATAATATTTAAAATTATATTTACTGTTTTGTACTTAGTAAATTTAATATACATTTACCGCTTAGTATTAAATGGTACTATAGAATATTTGAAAAAGTTTTGGATTGATAATCGTTATGTGGAAGGTTAGAATCTGCTTTTGAAGAATGTACATATAAACATATAGTTTGAATATATGTACAACCCATAGTTCTAGAAATTATAAAATTCACCCAAATTATTTTAAAATACTAAAATATTAAAAAAATAATATTGTAAGCAGAGTGACAGGCTGTGAACATACTAACGGTTCGTACGGGTATCTAAGAGTTGACAAAGTCAACTGTATTCTTCCTCGTTTTTAACATAAAATATATTTTTTATTACATTTTTATGTAAAAAAGGAAGAAATTTTGACAAAATATTTAATATATAATATGTATTTTTATTTTGTTATATAACATTTCACTTTCTTTTGTATACATTTTTGTTTTATAGTTGTCTTCCGCAGGAATCTTGACGCTTAAAAAATATTTTAATTTTATCAGAGAAAATTTATGTTATGAAATTACTTAATATATCTAAATGTAACACTACACCTTGGTGTTTTTTTTTTATTTAATTTTTTATTATTTAACTTATTCCTTATACCAGAGATATGAATTTATATATATACAGCTCTTTTAAAATCTTTACCGATTATCTGTAGCTGTAATACGATAATGATTTTAAATATTCTCTGGCTTTAGAAGTTAATGACGTTAATTTAAAAAATTTTGTGAAATATTTTGCTTGCGTCTTAACTTTATTTATATTCTATTTTCTAATATTCGTTTTTTCAATAATTTCATATTGTTTATCAAAAAATACTAATATCAACCTTATAAGTTTTGTATCTTTGCATATTTAGTATTTTATCCTCTTTAATGTGCCTTCGTAATCCACTTTCCGCTCCCCGCTATCGTTTCTTTTAATCCTCTGGTTCTTGTTTTAAATTATATTCTGATCAATTAAGATGCACCTTCAAACTTATACTTATACCAAAGCAACACAATACTCAATAAAAATTTTATATCGATATAATTAAAAAAAAAATGTAGAATACTAACACTCAATTACAAGAACATTTTTATCATCACTTATGTCAACTTACGACACGTTTTCCTTATAAAAAATTTGCAATGATAACAATGAGTACAAAATTTTCAGACTTTAATAAGCCATTTACAATACATGTAGCCTTTTTTCTTCCGCTATTTCACTAATGATTACAATATTAAATAAATAATCCAGTAATTATTGTAATGCATCAAAGTCAAAATTACATAAGGTAGAGTTTATCCTTGCGACATTTGAAACAATTATTTTCTGAAGAATTCAAACTTAAACTAAACGGTATTCAAAACTAATTTAAAGGATTAATTTAATTACAAAAAAAAGGATCTAACAAATTGAAAAAGCTAATTTATGTATTAACATTTTAACAGAAATATAAATTTATTATTACATTCTAAATAAAAAATAATCCACCTTATAATTTAGAAATAAATCGCTTAAATTTAAAAATTATCTTACTATACTTAAAGCTTATTTATTTTGTTTTTGTGTCTTTCTATGGAAAAGTACAATTATATTCTTATTGAAAAATGTACTTGTTTAACCTTTATATTACCAAATACATGCCAGGGTAAAAAAATAATTTAGGTATATTAGTTGCATGTTGAACTTAAATTAGTCATCTGCAATATTTAAAAACTTTAATAGTATAATTTTACATCTAAAATTAATAGATATTTCAGGAAAATGCTTCTGAATACCATTGAATTTCCGCCACCAAAAGGAAGCGAGTTAGATATGGACATGTATATATATTCTGAATCAGGATCACCTCCTGAGTCGATTTAGCGATGTCCGTCAGAATACGCATATCTTCGAAATTAATAAAGCTATCTTTATTAACTTAAAATTACGAGGATGTGTTTTCCTGAATCCCTGATATCCCTAAAATTTGAGATGGATTGGAGTGGTTGTTCGGGTACCTCCCACACAACTCCCAAAAACGAACAAGTATATATTCGAAATTAATAAAGATAGAAACTTTAAATTTGGTACTAGAGTGTTGTTTCCTGAATCCCTGATTTGTCCAAAATTTGAGATTGAATTGGAGGAGCTGTTCGGTTATGTCCCACACAACTCCCAAAACCGAACAAGCATATCTTCAAAATTAAGAAATATAAAAACTTGAAATTTGATATAAGAGTATTCTATTCTGTTCTGATAATGTCTCTAAAATTTGGGATGAATTGTGGAGGTGGTTCGGGTGCCTTCACACACTTTTCAAGACCTAACAAGCATATCTTCGAATTTAATAAAGATAGAAACCTAAAATTTTGCACAAAGGTTGTAAAAGCATTTATTTTTTTAGCTTATATTAAATACCTAACTAAAATAACTTATTGATTTTTAATTTAGTTTGAAGTTTTTATGTGTAGGGTATAAATAAGTCGGTTACATCGACTTACTGTTACATTTATCAGATGTTAGTTATATTCTACATATCGATAAAATTTTACTATTTAATTTTGGTTTTTTTTTATCTAATCATGTCTGAATTACTTTCTAACGTTTGCTCTAACCTAATCCTTATTATAATATTATCTCTGTATATATAATAAAACTAAATAATTTGTAAAAGACTTCTGTTGCGTGGGCAGTATAATATCAATTAGTAAAGAAGCCGATGTGGATCTGAAGAATAGATTAAAGAGCGCTAAAACAACATTTGAAAGATTGCAACCTGTGTGAAGTAACTTGAAGATATTCAGAAACACCAAACTTACAATATTTCGGTCCTATGTAAAATCTGCTCTACTATGTGGTCGTGTAACTTAACCAACATCAAACGTAATCGGCAACGTAAGCGGCTGATATTAATCAATATATATCTGTGAATCAATCATATGCAAAGTATTCTGTACAAGAACAATAAAAACTATATGCTATATCGAATATAACATAGTGTGAAAAATCTTTGCATATGAATACAACGGAACGGAATAAATTCAACGGAATGGAAATGGAGGTGGATAGGGATCTGGTGTGTTACCAGAAAATATAACGAGAATAAACTCTATAATAGTAAAGGCAATAAAGGACGTGGTCGATCAGATAATACATCTGGATCAATAATTCTTGTGGAGTATATCTGAATAAGATTAACATAAATGGGAAAATGTCAGAATAATATGTGCAAACCGAGTTCGATGAAAATATCTAGTGGAGACTCTATGCTTCCAAAAAGCATAGCATATATATATGAAACAACCATTTACCGTGAAGCTATCTATTCATTAAGCACACTTAATTTCAAATTAAAAATATCACTTGGGTCGTATTCACAGTTTGTGT
This sequence comes from Poecilobothrus nobilitatus, assembly GCA_947095535.1. NCBI lineage: Eukaryota > Metazoa > Arthropoda > Insecta > Diptera > Dolichopodidae > Poecilobothrus > Poecilobothrus nobilitatus. The sequence goes on from OX352773.1 coordinate 233,573,022, forward strand.
CTATCATATGATCACTGGTTGAAAATATAATTTCTGCTTATCTGATCTTAGATTATAATCAATATATGTGTTTAATATGGGTTGGGAACAGATAAAGGTTAAATTTTATTATAAATATTTTAAATTTATGTATACATTAGGAAATAATTAAGGATTTTATTCTTTAGAATTAACTTTTTTTAGTTATAAAATATGTAAATTTTTGCAAAATTCAACTATGTCAACTAAATAAAGAAACACAAAAAACAAAAAAAAAAAACCTTTATTTTCCTTTAATCAATCACCATAAATTTTTTTTTTTTTTTTCCTTTTTTTTTTCATTCATATAAAAGTCACAATAGTCCACGAAGTCAGAATGATGTTGAACTTAAGTATTCTTTTGTTCGTTACTTTTTTTTATTTTTTTTCAATTTTTGTCTTGATCCCTCTTTTTTTTTCTTGTACTATACTCATTCTATATAAGTTTTATCAAAATCTTTAATAATTTATCATTCAGAGTATCATCATCTGGATATTTAAAAACATAACGAAAAAGATTACAAAGAAAAGCAAACTTAGGAAATGGTAACAACAAAAAAAAACAAAAAAAAAATTAAATATTAATCTGAAATTAGTTAATCATCATCAGTTGGAAATAATAATTTTAACATATAAAAGAAGAGAATAGGCGGTGATAAATTTAATAAAATAAACGTGAAACTCATTGTGTTGTCTCTTTTTTTTTTTTTTTTGGTACATTTTTTCAAAAAAAATTTAAAAATTTACTTATTAGTTTCACTTTGTCCGTCTGTTTACAAAACTTCTAAATCATTTAAGATAGAACAAATGATATTTTAATTATGGATATAGGTCTCTTTAAAAATGTTGTAGAACAACTTTTTTATGTAGCTCGACACGTGACGGAGCTACAGTCAGAGTATAGTGCTTAACATATTTTTTTTCTAATCTAAAAGCACAAAATTATACAATTTTTTTTAATTTAGTATTTAAATTTAATAATTTTACAAGATTTGGAAGTGCTTTCATCCCTTTGCAATGCTTTTACTTAGAACCTTAAAATTTTAATAAAGAAAGAGCTTTCAGAAGTAATATGAATTTTCTCAAGAAATTTTTGTGTATCTTCTGGCGTTTAAGAGTTCTATTAGGGATCAAAAATTGAAATACACCTGTACAAATTTTTTTCTAAAATAAAACGCAAAAATTAAAATACCATTTTTATAATTTTTCATGTTAATTATGGTTATTCCTAATATAAAATTTAAGGTTTCCTTAAAAATAAAGTTTAAGGCTTATATAAAATTTACCTAAACCTGAGACTGTCTCTTGATTTTGAACTATATTTTTTTGTTATATCTGAAATTCTAAACAAAATTGGAAATTTTGGTGCAAGTCACAGTTTCCTAAATGGTACGTACTGTCTTTTGGAAAATGTTCATCTTTAAAAACCATTCATTCAGCCTTATTTTTTTTTTTTTGTTGTTTTGAACTTTTGTCAAAAAAATTCGTTAAAAATTTATCCATAAATTGAATTATATTTTACTTTTAGAAAAACTAACAAAATGATTCTTTTGTATTATATTGTAAAGTAGTATGAGATACAATCAACACAGTTTTTTTTGTTTAAATAATTAATAAGTTTACAAAATTAACTGAATCTTAAATGAAAATTAATATTTGGAATGATTTTTAGTTGTTTCATCATTCCTAGTTTCAAGAACATTCAAATCAACAAGAAGTATGTATATTTTATAAGGAGTATAATATCTTTATTTAAATAAGTTTTTCCAAAATTTAGAAATATTTTTAAGCTCTTTATTTTTCTATTAGATCTATTTGTACAAAAATACATAACTATACATTTGAATTTAATTCGATAAGATTATTCACAACCTTTGAAAATAATTTTTAAATTAAACCTTTTGTAAAATGCTCCCCTATGAACATCACCAGAGGTTAATTGTTCGGAAAAGCTTAAAATTATTTTACAATTTTTGGAATAAAATGAATTTGTTCCATGTTAATTAAATTTTGTTCTTTTAAAATAAAAGGTTATTTATATTATGCTTAGTTCATTTATTAATTCCTTCCCATTAGTATAAAGAGCATGGGGTATCCACTAAGTTACTTATTATTTATATTAGACTAAACTAGAGTTTCTTGAATTATTATTCTTTAAGTCGCTCATTACTCGACAGTTAGCTATTGTAAATTATTATGAATATATTATTTTTTGGGCGACATCTATTATCGCAGACAAGAATTATTTATTTTATTTACCGATAGGGCATTATAAAAAATTTGACAATTTACTACTACTTTTGAATTAGGTACTTTGAATACTATCCGGCTTTGAATTCAAAACCTTTCGATTAAAACCTAATTAACCACTACGCCATTGGTCAGATGCTATATGTTCACATAATGTTTTTCAAAGAAAGCGTCAAAATACATATACGACCAGCTTCAATCAATATCATAAGAATGGGTTTATGATTCGAAGAATTATAATTTTTAAAATTCAATTTCGGATAAAACAGAAAAAATTCTAATTCTTTTTTGGTTCAAATAACGAATCTGTTAACATTAATGGTTCAATTCAAATGAATTTCATATTACAGAAAATTAATATCATTAGATCTGTAGTGGTTAAACTAAGTAAACCTTAAAAGGATCTCGTCTTAGAATTATTCCACATCTATATATTTAAAAACTTAATTTAAGAATATTTTTTAAAACCAGATTAATGTTTAATAATCAACTTATATTTAATTCGGTGGTAATATATGATTAATTTATAGCAGTGACTGGAATGAAATATTGGTGACCCATTACTAATTTATGTTAAAAAAATTTTATTTAAATTTTGTTTTAAATTTTTCATTTTATTTTTGGTCATTTTATTTGTACAACTTTGTAATTGTATTCACATTTTAATAACCTTAACATATCAAAATATGCTATACTGAATTAAAGCCTTTCTCCATTTTGTATAAATGAAAATGAATTTTTGTTAGATTGACTTTTTAGGTTAGATTTTTATGTAAAAATTTTAAATTTTTCGAAAGAATATTGAGACTTAAACGAATATTGAGACTTTTATTAAATAAATTAGATAAAAAAAAAATTTAAATATCTTATTTTTTAATTCTTTAGATTTTAAGCTTTAATTTAACTTTAACAAAAAAAAAAAAAAACCGGCTACGACTTATTGCCAATTAAATATAAACACAATTATTTTTTTTCATATTAATTTATTTTTAATCTTTAAGTTTTTGCCTCCTTAAAATAAATCTTCATTTTCACATTTTTTTTTTTTCTTTATTTAACTTTATTTTTTTAAGGAAGAGAAAATTTTTTGTTTGCTCTAATATTAATGAATATATTATTTAATAAGGATATTCGTTTAATATATTAAAAGATATGCAAAGGATGCGAAAAAATAACGAAAAAGAACAAAAAAAAAAATTAAAAGCATCTTTAGATTTGATGAAATTAAAACAAATAAATGAATGTTATATATATGTATATAAAATTTCCGAAAGTAATATATATAATATATATATAAATATATATAATAATATATATATATATATATATTTATATTATATTATAAACATAATATCCTTTTTATATATTTAAAGTAAACACAGATTAAATTCATAATGAATAAAAAAAAACCATTCCTTATTTTAATGAAATAAAATTAATTTGTTAAAGTAGTGTGAGTCAATGTCAAGGATATCATTTTTATTTGGATAATTTGTTTTGTTTGAATTGATGACAATAACAGATAAGTAGATATATATATATATATAGATATATTATAATTACAAACATTTTTATATCATATAATTTGAATTAAAATATTTTAATTTAAAAATCATAAAATCAAAGGGATTTTTCTGGAAAATAATTTAAAAAAAAAAAATTAAATGCTATTATAATAGAATGCATAATATGAAAGGATTCTAAGAATTAATTAAAATCAATTTTTATAATATACAATTGATTATTTCGAATAGGTATTATTAAATTTAAATGAATCATTAAAATAAATATTAATTTTCCGTGTAGAAAATATTTAGTATAATATTAAATTTAATTAGTATTTTATAACTGTAATTTAATATTACATATCAAATCAAAAGGCAACTTATTTCAAATTAATGTTTTAAGAATATATTTAAATAAAATGATTATAGTAGTGCTTCTCTTAAACTCAATATCGTATTTAGAGCATTTTAAATGCAACATTAAATCATTCCCTTCGAAAGTGTATCGTAATAAAATAGCCGTTCGACTGGCTTGAAAGACCATTTTACTTCAAATGCCTATGGTGGACTAGAAAATATTTAATGAAAAACTTTCTTCTCTTCTTCCAAAGACACCACGAATTCCCCTTGGTAATACCAGATTTTTAATGATTAAAATTTTAAATACTAAATTTTAAGTACAGTAAATTTAAATACTAAATTTAAGATACTCGTATAATTTTCATATTGATTTATAATGGAGCCTTAATTTCTATGTCTTACGAACGAAAAGTTTTTACAGGTGACTAAGTTAGCAAATTTTCAATTTTTAAACCCTAATAGCTGTTAAATAGGAGTTGCCGCAATTTTATTATCTCAATAATTCAAATCTCTTTCTAAACCGTTCCTACTAGAATTTTATGAGACAATGCTGCAACTTCTTTCTTCTCTCAAAATTTTAAAACTATATTTAAAAGCGTTGATATCAAGATATCAAGGAAGCAAAATATTGCAAAATTTCATTTTCAAATACCTAAATGAATAGCTAAACTTAAACACTTAACTGGCGTTTTTAGATTGATAGGCTTAGGCTAGGCGAATTGTAGCCTTATTAAATTAAATACATTTAATAAAATAATAAGTAAAATAAATAATTTTTAAAATACATATGCTTTTATCAAAACCGAATTCGCCCCCTAAAAAGTAGAAAATAAAATTGATTTGCAAAACTTTAGCTTTTTTGACTGTTATAATATAAAAGTGAGTTGCTAGTGCAAGCATTTTGGACTGTTATAATATAAAAGTAAATTGCTGGAATAAGGTTAAATAAAAATCTGCGAAATTTGAGGCTCGTGTTTAATTTATAATTTAAATTTAAAAAATATGGGATATTTTTACATACATTAATTATTGTTTCTGATATAAAATACGTTTCACAATTTTATACCAAATGTTTAAGTAAATTAAGAGACGTTAAATCGATTCCATTACAGCAAGAGTAAACATTTTTTATCCCAGTAATTCATAAATAATGAAAGTACCTCGAAGGGTTAAATATGTACCAAAATACTGTGATTATAAATATTACAATACAATTTTAGTTGAAGTAACATTTCTAACACGTATGAAAATGATATATATTGTACATAAATGTATTTTACTGTATAATTTCTCGTATATCCAAACAAACATCTAACTTTGAACACCTCCTTACATACCTAATCCCTTAATAAGATCATGCAGTAAAAATTGTTGACAAATATCTTGATTTAAATTATAAAAAAATGGAGCGGAACAAAATAATTTAGGAAATTAGTTTAACATAATATTATGTACATACATACGTACATATTTACATACGTAGTTTTAATTTTTTGTGTTGGCAAAATTTTGTTTGTAAATCATAATGCGTAATGCACAAAAGCATAATGTTGTAAAGATCTTTACTTTTTATATTCTTTACTAGGTACATACAAAAATATATTATGTATGTATGTAGTTTGAATTTGGCAATTGGAATTATTTTGAATGAAATTTTATATGTATATCTATATACACAATCGACATAATAAATGTTCCTAAATAAAACACATAAAACATTAATTTTTAACGCCATGCATATTCAATATGTAATAAAGAATGTTGACAACAAATATTCTGATTTTTTTTTTTTTGTTTGAATTATTACAATAATTAAGATTAGGTGCCTATTCAGATCTAGTTAATGTTTTTTTTTTATTTTATATTGGTCTTTATTTGTTTTATTTTTTATTTGTTTTTTATTTTTTGTTTTTTTTGAAACATAAATATCAACCAATGCATTTTTTTTTATTATAATCAAATTTTTTTTTATTATAATTTTATTATGTCTACATTTCGATAGTTTTTTTTTTTTTTAAATTCTTTTTTTTTTTTATTTTTCTTTTAATTTAGAAAACCTGTTATTTTGTGTTCAGTATACTTTGCTAATATGTAGTTTATGAAAATACGTAAACCATTGAAATTCCATTTGTAATACATAAACTAACCCATCAGAAATACTATAATTCTTTTTTTGAAAACACTTATGCTCTGAATTTCCTTCAATTCTCTAATTTAAATCCTAAACAAATGTTTTAAAACAAAATAATTTAGCAACATAAAAATATTGTACCTGTATATTTTGTGTTTTGCTAAATCCTAATACAAAACACATGTGCACATCGAGATTGATTGAACTAAATTATTATAGGAGGAAAGATCAAATAATATGTGTATATTATACATAAAATTTTATTAAAAAAATGTTGATGAATACAGTTAACAAAAAAAAAAAGTGTACGTACACGAATTGGATTCGAACCAAATTACTCTTACTTTCAAAACCTGTACGCTCTCCTCTGCACTATACAACATTTAAATATTTAATGAACATATTACGAAAATAAAATCTTAATTTTTAACCATGCATATTCAATATACATTAAAGAATGTTGACAGCAAATATTTTGATTTAAATACTAAACAAATGTTGTAAACAAAATAATTTAGCAACATACATAAAAATATACTATTATAGGAGAAAAGATCAAAAATATATTGCGTGTGTATTGTATGCATGAATTTAGAGATAAAATTTAAGTTTTAAATTCATATATACATAATATGTACATATTTTATTCAAAAAATGTTGATGAATAGATAGTTAAAAAAAAAAAAAAGTTGCATGTGAACTGGATTCGAACAACATGACCCCCACTTTTGAAACCTGTACACTTTCCTCTGCATCATACAACACTTACAAATGTTGCTAACAGATTACGAAGATAATAAAAAGCGTGACAGAATGACAAATAAATAAATAAATAAATAAACCGACACCGACGACTTAATATAAAAGCATATAAAAATAGAACTTTTCAAATTTTGAATTGCATTATTCTATCCTAACTGGTGTAGAAATTTTGTGAACAGACAGAAGTTATGTAAATTGGATGCAGGGACGGATGAGCAACGTAAAATCAATAACCTAAAAAAAACAATAAAATTTGTGTTTAAAATATCATGGTAGAAATTAGTCAACTCAAAATTGAATATACTTTAAAACACTTTAAATATTGATATAATGAACAAATTTGTTTAAAATGTTTGGAGAGTAAAAATTCCAATCGGACACATCTTAAAAACATAAAACTACCAAATCACATATGATATTATATTCATATTAAAATGATCACAATTTTGTTGCTACTTTAAATTAAAATAAACTGGGTTAAATTGTTAAAAGATAAATTTTGTTGATTTTAATCTTATATTTTTACTTTCGTTTTATTCTGTAATATAGACTTTCAATTGTAAATGATTTTATTCCAATCGGTTATGGAAAGAAAAATTTTATTTTCATTTTTATATAGAATTTAAAAAGTTTTAGTTATACATTACCATAAATTGGTAAATAATGCCAAAAAGTAAATATTCATATAGTTATACCCGTACGATAGGATCGGGTATAATAAAATTACTCCTCCGTTTGTAACACCTCGAAATAAGCGAGCTAGATATACCTTCAAAGGTATGGATCGGATCAGAAAAAAATTCTAAGACTTTTGAGCCATGTCCGTCCGTCCGTCCGTCCGTCCGTCAGCACGCTAACTCAAAAACTAAGAAAGCTAGAATCTTGAAATTTACACAAAATATTTTGGGAGTAATTTGTAGGTTCCCTATTTTTTTTGGTTGAGTTTGGACCAAGCCTTAGGGTAGCTCTCGAACACCTAACTTTTAGATCCCCACATTTTTTTTGCAATAGAGCTATGAAATTTTAACTACTGATAGATCTCACAAAAATATTAATTTTATTTTTAATAACTTTTTTTTGTAGCCCCACCCGTTACGGAGCTACAGCTTCCCAAAGGTTCAAAAAAGCTCTATATTTAAATTGTTATAGCACAAGTTGTATAAAGTATATCTTCATTTTGAAAACGCCAAACGATTACTAATTTCATTAGCTTTAAAAGTATATATACAATAAATATATATTTGTGGCACACAGTGTTTTAATTTACCGTTATGCGAAACTCAAATTTTGCAAAATTCTTTAACCCTTCCATCTTCTAAACGGTTAAAGTTGGAAACTTGAAATTTTGACAGAAGTTAGATCTTTGAAAATTAGTATGAGTCATTTCAGAATTTTTTTTTGTATCACCCCCCGTTTAGGAGCTGTAAGGGGTCAAAAACTGAAAATTCCCTATTTTGAAACACCTGTAACTTGAACACCTGTTAAAATTTTTTTGAAGTAATACACAAAAATTAAAGCTTCAACATTATACTCTTATTTCTGTTAACAACTTTTTTTAATAATATAGGGTTACTTTATAATTGACGAAAGTATTACTTGATTTTTTCAAATTTTCTAACAAATTTCTTCAACAAATTTTTTGCATTTGTTTTACTCGATAATTTGAAATTGTTGAGGATATAATGCGTAGTACATAAAAATGTAATTAAATAAACAACATAACGGTTGCTTGAAGAATTTTTATTTATATGATATTGATATATATACATACTTATATAATATCATGTTTATTTACATATCGTATATGTCACTGGTGAATGAATGATAAGAGTATAGATGTATATTATATAGCGCCGTATTTACATACATATATGTATTTTATTGTACTTATAAGAAATTATTCTGTCAGTGGAATATTTAAATATAATATAATATAATATTTAAAATTATATTTACTATTTTGTACTAAGTAAATTTAATATACATTTACCGCTTAGTATTAAATGGTACTATAGAATATTTGAAAAAGTTTTGGATTGATAATCGTTATGTGGAAGGTTAGAATCTGCTTTTGAAGAATGTACATATAAACATATAGTTTGAATATATGTACAACCCATAGTTCTAGAAATTATAAAATTCACCCAAATTATTTTAAAATACTAAAATATTAAAAAACTAATATTGTAAGCAGAGTGACAGGCTGTGAACATACTAACGGTTCGTACGGGTATCTAAGAGTTGACAAAGTCAACTGTATTCTTCCTCGTTTTTAAATAATTTTTCCCTTTTAGGTATATGTCTTTAACATACAAGTTTTCATTCAGAATACAAAGCATTGATTTCATTTTTCATAGGATTTTTCTTTTTTGGTCTTTCGCACGAATATAATACAAAAACAAATTTACATAATCGTATTTTTAGATGAAAATATTTGAGTTGAATTTGAATATAATATATACGAAAATGATTTAATAGAACCTTCATCTGTAATTTCATATCATAAATATTTGAATAAAATAAAAAAAAACCAAAAACCGAATCTGCTGAAACATAATAGATACTCTATAAATTTACTTCAAAAATAAACTTTAAGTTTAAAATTAAATAGCCTATAAACAAAAATGGTTATTTTATTTTTAACCTTTTACAAAAAAAAAAAATCTTATATTTTTGTACGTGCGTTCATTTTAATTAAAACAATTAACGAAAAACCTTTAAAATATTTACTTTTTAAGGAAAATTTGTTTTCAAGAAAGAAAGAAAAATGAAAATTCTTTTGAAAATAGAACTAATAAAAATACGAAAATGTATATTTAATGAAAACAAACAAAAAATAAATAAAAGGTTTACATTATTCGTTACTTATATAGGTATACATGCTAAATAAATACTAGTTAAATAAAATATTTTTCCCGGAAAACTCCTAGAAAATAATTTTATATATTAATTTTTCAGATAATTTCCATCATAATAGAATTTTTCTTTTTAAATTTTTGTATCAAGCTTTTAAAGATAATAATTAAATAATAAATTAAAGAAGGCAAAATGTAAACCAACGGTTTTTGAAAGCGTACATTTCCAAAAGATAATAAAAACTGTTTAGAATTGTGACTTGCACCAAAATCTGAAAATTTCATAAAAGAAAAAATGTGAAAATAGGACTTTTTTGTAATTTTGCGGGGCTGTAAGTGCATAGCCCTATATAACTAAGAAAACCGTTAACACACATAACAATAATATTATTGGAGCCTTAATTTTTATATCTTGTCGAAGAAAATTTGTACAGGTGCCTTAGTTGCATGTGTTTAAATATAACGTATTTTTCAATTTTTGAGCCCTAATAGGTCTTAAACAGGGGGTGGTACAAAAAAATTTTCTGAGCAAACTTATACTAAGTGCCGGAGTTATAAAAAAAAAAGTCATTCAAAAGTTGGTTGTTACATAACGGTATATTTAAATAGCCAATTACAAAATATTGCCTAATTTTGATATTGTTTTATAGAGGTAAAAAAATTTCCGGTCTTCTAGTGTTTTTATATTGTAAAACTACTACTCAGATCCTGAGATATATAGATCTGAAAATAGAACTTTTTTGAAATTTTATGGGGGTGTAACTCTGGAACTCTACAGAATTAAAAAAAAAACCTTTAACACCCATAAAACATATTACTGTAGCTCTAATTTTTTTGTCTTGCCGAAGAAAAATGTATACAGGTACCTAGTTACAGGTGTTTAAAAATAGCAAATTATCTATTTTTGAGCTCTAATAACTAATAAATAGGGTGTGATCCAAAACAATTTTCTGAGTAAACTTATATACTAATTCTAAAAGTTCTTTCTTGCCCCAAAATTTCAAGCCCATATCTAAAAGCGTTCCGGAATTATGAAGGTAGAAAAATCATGTAAAATTTGGTTTTTACATAAAGGTAAAATTAAATACTAAATTTAAAAATATTGAATAATTTTTGATTAACAAAGGTAAAATCATTCCCGTCGAATGGATTTTTCAAAGTTTGAGTGGCTCTAGTTTCCTGATGAATGGGGCTACATGAAAAAGTTGTTCCACAAAATTAATTTTTTCATCAGACTTACCCATGGTTAAAATTGTTTTTCTCAATCTTTAACGGAGTAGAAGTTTTGTAAACAGACGGGCAGACTGACAGAGTGAAACTAATAGGCACATTTTTTGAAATTTGTTTTGGAAATGTACTAAAAATATTAAATTCACTTATCCTTTTTTAAATGCAAGGAATATTCAATGAATAAAATAATATTATTTGTTTATTTAAAAAAAAAAATTTTTTTTATTGTAAAAAAAATCACAAAAGGACTTCAAAATATTATGTACTTCTTAGGACCTTAGGAAAATTAAAAATTTTAATGAAAGTCTTATGTTTAAATTAAATTTTACTTCATATATTCCACAATATGGGCAAGTTTTGTATAATAAACATTGCAAGTGCGTAATTAAGAATAAATTTTTTGAAAACTTTTTCTTAAGAATGCTATATTTTTCCTTTATCCTAAAATAGTAAATGACGATAATTTATTTTTTATATATACGCATAATATACATACTTTCGAGCACTTTACAAGTCACATGTATCCAATTACATAAACTGTTAGGATCCACATCAATTACGAAAATATCCCAAGTTTTCAGTTTTGGAAACCAGGCGATCGGATAACAATGGCAAGAAACAAAGATATATGTTTGAAGTGTTTGACTCAAGCGCATCGAGTAGGAAAGTATTCAAGTAAAGGACTTTGCATGACCATCACCATTAAATACACCACTCAGATCAGAGTGAAAGCATAACAGTCACAAGCGAACATTGTCACCCACCACATCATCATTTATTTTGAGTTAAAAGTACCGCAATCACCATGTGATACAATCTAGCAGACAAAAGGTACTACTTGCAACAGCTTTATGAAAACACTATCACCGTATGGCAAAAGCAATATGGCAATATAAAGTTTTGATCCTTATTTAAGTGAAAGGAATATTCAATGTCTAAAATAATATTGTTTGTTTATTTTAAAAAAAAAAAGCCAAAATGTAAACCAACGGTTTTTTAAAGCGCACATTTTCAAAAGATAACACAAACTGTTTAGAATTGTGACTTGCACCAAAATTTGAAAATTTTATAAAAGAAAAACTGTGAAAATAGGACTTTTTTGCAATTTTGCGGGGCTGTAAGTGCAGAACCCTGTATAACTAAGAAAAACCGTTAACACACATAAAAGTATATTACTGAAGCTTTAACTTTTATGTGTTGCCGAAAAAAAATTTGGACAGGTGCCTAGAAGTTACAAGTGTCTAAGTTACAGATGTCTGAAAGCTAATTTTCAATTTTTGAGCCTTAATATTTCTTAAGCACTGGGTGGTACAAAAAAATGTTTTGAGCAAACTTATACTAATTATAAAAGTTCTTTATTACCTCAAAATTTCAAGCCCCTATCTAAAAACGTACCGAAGGTAGATATGAAGGTAGAAGGTAGGTATGAAGGTAGATAAATCATGCAAAATTTAATTTTTGCATAACGGTAAATTTAAATACTAAATTTAAAAAAATTGAATAATTTTAATATTGATTTACAAAGGTAGAAAAATATCCTGTCGAATTGTATTTTCATATTGAAAAACTTTTAAGTAGTACATGAGATATACGCATTTAAAAATAGGGTTTTTTGAAAGTTGGAGGGGCTGCAGCTTCGTAATGGATAAGGCTACATGAAAAATTGCTCTATAAATTAATTTTTTTTCTCTACCTTTAATGGTATAGAAGTTTTGTGAATAGACGGACAAACAGACGGACACACAGAGTGAACTAATAGATATATTTTTTAATAATTTTTTTGGAAATGTGCTAAAAATGTTTATTGAAGAAAAATCGCAAAAAAATTCCTAAAATGACCTAAAAATTAAAAATTTTAATGAAAGTCTTATGTTTGAATTAAATTTTATTAAAGTATCTATTATTCATTTTAAACCATATTTTACTTCACATATTCCCCAATATGGACACATTTTTTATATAAAAATTGCAATTGTGTAATTAAAAGAAAATTTTGTAAAAACTTTTTTTTAATAAAGCTATATTTTTCCTTTATACATACGTATGCATACATATATGTACGTACCTACGTATTTAACATAGATACTATAACACTAACATTTAAAATTAGAATGTTTAAACAATATTTGCTTTTATTTTTACAAATGAGATTTTAATGACAAATTAATGTTAACAATGAATTAAATAAGACAAACAAAACCCATAAACGAAACAATTTAACAGATCTACAAAACAATGAGAAGAAAGATTAAAATGTAATTTTATATATTTTTTGTTTAAATAAAACAATTATTTAAATTAAAATCTTGATTATTAATATATAAAAAAAAAAGTCTTTTTTAAATAATTAAAATAAACTGTTTAAAAATAACACGATCTACTTAAAAACCTTGGTAATTTAGTTAAGACTTAAACCAAATCGTATTTGAAAAATTTTTACATTATGATACCAAATTACAAAGTGTTTTTTTTTTCTATTTCTAGTTTTATCAGATCTTACTTTTAATCCCTTAAATTTTTTTTTATATTATATTAAATCTTACTTTACCGTTATTTCATAAAAGATTGGTTTAAAAGATATTATTGCTTATAGAAAGATACAAAAGTTTACATTAAAAAAAATTTTAAGATAATTTTAAGATAATTTTTGTAGCTAAAATTTATATTTTCATATTACTAACTAAAAATTTACAATGGAATTTTTTCATATTAATTTTTTTTTTTTTTTGAAAAAAAAAGATTATTTTAAATTAATATTAACAGTGTAAAATTAATTAAACTCTTACATAACTTATCGTTGATATATGGATATGAAATTCAAAGACACAAACCACACAAAAAAATATATTCTAATAGAACCGCACATTAAGATTAAGAACTATAACGATAATAGTGACTAGCAGTGATTAAAATTCAATTAAGTTTTTCTTTTTATCAAAATTATTCAAAAAGCTATCAACGTCCAATTTAAAAGACTAACATTTTAACCAAAAACAAAATTTGTTTATTAAGTTTTTAAAATTAAAAAAAAAAAATTAAAAAAAAATTTATTTAATTTAATTAGTTCTAAAGATACATTTTAGAGAAATGTATCTTTAGAATTAATATCATTTACTTAGTAACTTAATAGCTCAAAGAAATTATATAGAATAGATAGAAAACTTATAATGAAAAACAATAAGAATTAAAATTTTATTTAGCGTAAAAATGTAACAAAACGAATATAATTTTATTTTATTTTGTACTTTTTAATTGATTATCTTCTCCTACATTTACTGATTGTTATATGATTTTAAGCATAAAACTATAGAAAAAAAAATCTTCAAAAGCAACTTATTAAAATAAAAACAAAATTTTTCGTTTAGAAAATAAAAGAAAAGTTTTCGAACAAAAAACAAAAAAAATTATTTTGAAGAAAAAACTATCTATTTTGTATCCTTTTTATTTTCGTAAAGGTAAATATCTATTTAAAAAAAAAAAATATGGAATAACTACTCTTATAGCCGGCTGATATATTTCCCAACATTAGTAAAGAAGAAAGGGACAGAAATAAAAAGGGACACAACAGTATTGAAAAAAAAAACAAAAAGAAATTATACAGCTGTAAATGTCCTTCTCTTTTTTTTCGACCTCAGTACACAATTAAATCCAGGATATTTTTTTTTTTTTTTGTATTTATTGAATTAATTGCTATGCAAGAATTATTTCAACAAAAAAGGTCGACAGTATTTTTAACCTTTAAATGCTGTTGCAATAACAACAAAATTACATTTTCTATTTTATGTTAGAAAGCCATTAGTTTTTTTTTTTTTTTTTTGCTGTAAAGGATATTATCTTTAAAACAAGATTTTACGTTGATATAAGTTGTTACTAACACAAATATAGTTAGTGCGTAAAAATGATTTTTAATATTATTGTATAGATATACTATCTCAACAATAATATTAAATATCAACTTAACAACATTTCAACAAATATATTTAAAATGAGGAACTTAAGCCTTAATCTTCTAAGTTTTCGTATATGTTCAATGTGCAATGATATTTAAAAAATTGAATCTTTGAAAAAATTAATATTGCTTTTAAAACTAACAATTAAAGTTAACTGCAAACAAAACGATTAACAACTTACTGAACTAACGAACTAATGAAAATACTAATTAGTTTTTCACAAGTCTCTGTTTTGTATTTTCTCTATTTTTAACGCAAATCAATATGATACTCTCTAAGTACAAGACAATAAATAGATTGAACAGAAATAAAAAGATTTGCATTTCAATTTTGTACAAGAGCTACAACTGAATAAACAGCGGCTTCATGAATGTAATGATTCCAGAAACTGGAGCTTAGTTTATTTTCAACGAAACGGTAAAATCATTCCTGTAATCTGAAATTATTCTATCAGGATATTTTATTCAGTTAAGACTGATTATTGTTAGATTATTTTTATAGAAATTTTAAATTATGATAAAATACATAAATTTTCGTCAATTTTTGATAGCTTTATCAGCATAATCTAGTGACCTCATTATATCCCTACAAAAACTAATTCAATGAATACGATTTTGATTTATTGTACATGGCAATCAACATGCTGAAATTTTTAAATAAATTATCATTATTGTCAAAGATCTATAACGATGTAAGGAGCAATATGTACTCAAT
This sequence comes from Poecilobothrus nobilitatus, assembly GCA_947095535.1. Classification (NCBI taxonomy): domain Eukaryota; kingdom Metazoa; phylum Arthropoda; class Insecta; order Diptera; family Dolichopodidae; genus Poecilobothrus; species Poecilobothrus nobilitatus. The sequence goes on from OX352773.1 coordinate 233,588,797, forward strand.
CATGATGTACCAATCATGATGTACCAATGATCTCTTGAAAATTATTCTTACTCCATATTCGGCAATTTTGCTTGTTAATGTAATCATTTAACTAAGAAATGGTTATCAACAAATAATAATTTTTTTTAATTTTGGAAATAACTTAAAGAAGACTAATTTTAGAAATAAATTTCCAGATTTTCAAACCTTGTTGCGATGTAAGTCTATTCATATGTTAATTTTCCTAAACCTTACCAAACACAAATCTTAAAACATAAAGCTTTCATCAAAACATCATGGCTTTCATGGCTGTCTCTATATAAGATCTATCATTCTTTATAGCACTTCAATTCATGCAACAAAAAGAAAACATTTACCAATTGAATCGTTTTTCATTCAAATGCTATAATTTAAAATATACTGGATCCATAACCCCCTTCATAAGTCGTGGGAAACTACATTTATATAATTTAGTGATTGGTTTATATCTATTATTGGATTATCAATGATTGGTTTGTGTCTTCAATTGATTTTGTAACAATTACACAAATAAGGACGTAATTTATAGAAAAATGGCAGCATTATAATGCTAGACACAAAAATTACTCAAGCCAGATAAATTTTAATAAAAAAAAAGTTTTATCTTATCTAAAATGATTTCTTACCTTGAGAATGAGTAAAAACAGGCGAGTAAAAATTTTTGTAAAAAATACGAGTAGGTAAATTTTTTTTTTTTTTGTTCTTTAATTATTTGAAATTAATTGTAAAAAATTTATTTTTTTATATATATATTTTTTTTTTGTAGTTTTAATTTTTAGTATCCTTTTATTGTACAAAATGACTGTATAAATGTAATGTTATTCTGAAGTGATTTCCAAGACAAAAAAAAAAAGAAAAAAAAATTTAATATTTTTTTCGAATTTTATTTCTACTAAAAATCAGTAATAGATACATTTTTATCGGATATTTTGTTGGAGAAATGGGGAATGTTTGCTTCGGAAATTTTTATAGTTCAATAAACAAAAAACAAAGAAAATTCATTGAAATTTAACAGTATTTATCGGTTATCTTTATGCTTCTATTGATCATTTAATATGTTCATTTCTCAAAGACCTATAATTAATCGGGCTTAACCTTAAAAAACTTTGATTTTTACTATTTTGTTCAATTATTAAAGGTTTCATTTAAAGTTCTAAAAGAAATAAATATCAACGGTACTCTAGGAAAATAAAGAATAAAAAATATTTTACTTAAATTTGTTAATTTAGTTTATATATATTTTTTTTTTTTTTGCGAAGGTAGGGGAGAATCATCGAAAGACAATGCAGTAGAGGAGTGAAATGAGTACAAGTCTTCTATCAGTATGTGGAACTAACCCACTAAACATCACCTTCCTTTACCAAACAATAGGTTATATGATCCTTAGGACTCATTTACTATCTCGTTGAAGCAAGCTGAATTAGAGAATGAAATGTATTTGTTACTGGTGTTATATATATATTTAAAACATAGGCTTGACGGCTATTTTATGCAGGGTACAATAGTTTGCTTTTTCGGAAAAAAATATTTTTTTTTTTTGGTCTAATTCTATTAACTGACAGGAGATTTCTGTGAATTTTTATATAATATAGACTTAGCCAAAGATTTGAAATCTAGATAATTTAATGTCTAGGTAATTCAATACTACATAACTATGAAAAGTTCAATAGTGTTGAAAAACGAAACAAATTACTCCTGTATTTATAGATTTAAAGGTTACCACATTTTAAACTTTTTTTTTTACAGTATTTAAAAAGTAAAAACTTTAAATATTTCTAATTCTGTTATTAATTTCATGCACAGTTATGTTTTAATATTCCTTTACATGAAATGTTATATAGTACACACTAATAGTATACAGCAACTATGTAAAAAACCTATTAACATGTAGAAAATGGTTGCTGTATACTGTAGTAGACGAAAAATGTAACGGTTTAAGTAAAATATTACAAAATGTTAGGAAAATTTCAAAATAATTAATTTGACCTTTAAATGATCTTGGCGATCAAAGTCATGTTCTATGAAGTATAGTTGACTTCTCAGGATACTTAAGTAAAATTTCAAGCAAATCTGCCGGGGGACCTAAAGGAAAGTATAGCCCAAAAAGACAATACAAAATATTTAGAATTGTGACTGTGCACCAAAATTTAATGCACAGTTGATAAGATTTCATATACCTAACAGGAAAAATGTGAAAAATAAAGAGACACTTTCAATTACGACCTCTACATAAAAGAAAAACTATTAACATATTATGTAAAACTATAACTATATTTTTCTGAGACAATTTACTCTAATTCTAAATATCTTTATCTCTTAAAATTTTAAGGTTCCAACTTAAAGAGTGCCGGAGTTAAGACAAAAATCTTCCAAAATTTTATCTTTACATAACGCTAAATTTAAATAGCAAATTGCAAAACTTTGCATAATTTTGATATTGTTTTATAAATATAAGAAAAGTAAAATTCCGGTCTTATAGCGTTTTTAGATTGTAAAACTACTACGCAGAACTTGAGATATACACATCTGAAAGTAGGACTATTTTGCAATCGTTAACACATGTAAAAATATATTACTGGAGCTTTAATTTTTATGTCTTGTCGAAGAAAAGTGTGTACAGATGCCTAAGATACAGGTGTTTAAAAATAGCAAATCTTCAATTTTTAAGCCGTAATAGCTTTTAAAGAAAGGGTGGTACAAAAACCTTTTCTGAGGAAATTTATACTAATTCTAATAGTTGTTTCTTATACACAAAAACATAAACTTACTTGTACATTAAAAAGAGTTATTCTACAACATTAATTTATTTATGAGAAAATTACCTACCCATGGTTAAAATTTCATTGCTCTATCTTTAACGGTGTAGAAGATTTGTAAACAGACGAACGAACCGAAGGACAGAGTAAAACTAATAGTCAGAATTTTTAACATTTAAAATAGAAATTTCAAACAAAAGTATACATAAATTATATAAAATTAGGTTATCAAAAATATATAAATGACAAAGCATTAAATTAAGTCATTAAAAGTAATTAATTTTATTTAGTATTACCTAAGGCAAGGCAAAAAATATAAATTTTTAATATTTTCACTTATAACCTCAAAAAAGTAAACATAAATAATATTTTCCCTTAAAAATACGTAATATATATATAAATGAACAATAATAAAGGCAACTTTTTAACAATTTAATTTTGCATGTAAAAGACAACATTTCTTTTTTTTCCATTGAAAAATATACCTTTTGATGGTAAAACGACTATTGAATATTTTATTTGATGAAGTTTTTTTTTTCATATGGAAAAATAAAACACATTATTATATATCTTCTACACATCCTTGCTACACAAAAAAAAATAAATAAATAAATAAAATCCTTTATAATTTTTAATGGTTAATAGTTAAATTTTATGACTGCTACATATTTTATGACTCTTTTTTTATTTAACGTTTAATATAATAAACTAACACTGATAAATAAAAACAATTTATAAATCCTTAATAAAACCTTTGAAAACTAAAAAATAAGAAATAATTATCCTTTTCATTTACATAAAAATACAGTAATATTGAATTTAACAGTAAAGGTTCATTTTAATTCTATCTTAATTGGCCACATTTATTATTATAGCATTTTGTTTTTTTGATCTGCGGATGCATCTGCGTAGCTTTCTTGAAAACAGAATGAACTTGAGAACCTTGTTTAATATATGCAGACTAAAATGTATGCAACGAAAAGATATATATAAAATGCAACGTCGATTTAGGATATAATTTCAGAAATAGCTATACTATCAGACAGCCAAGCAACCATTTTACATGTCCCGAACCTTTTTGTGTCATAAATAGAATCAAAATAAGTGCAGCATTAAAAATCGAAGAAGAAAACTGTAAGAGAAAATTATGGAGTGAAAAATTCTGGCGTAGACAATCCAAGCGCCTTCTGGAAAACTATAACCGGAATAAATATAATAAAATCGTAAGATCGAATAAAAATAAACTGAAAAATAAACTAAAATTGGAATAAAGAATGACAATATAAGGAAATTCTGTGAAAAAGGAGAAAAGATTTAAGGACACATACTCGAAAACTGTGAAGCTTTACTCCGAGTAAAATATGTGCCACTAGGAGCATATTCGTTTACCGAAAATGAACTGCCACCACTTAATCCTTTATAGATCTTTATTTAGAAACTTATAGTAACAGGTGGAACACAATGGATCTAAAAGGTCGCAGTGTTATTTGCACGCCTTAAAACAATAATCTAATCTAATCTTATATAATAGGATCAAGATTGGAAAAATTTTAAAGACTAAATAAAGATTCCAAAACATTTCAATGTCGGTCTAACTTGTACGTAAGTCACTTTAATATAATTATTGAACAGTTGTCAAATATTTAGCTTTAATCTTTCAAATTAGTTATCGTATATGTCATTATATTACTGTATATAATGTAATATTATGTACACATTTTTGTATTTAAGAAGGAATAAATTTAAATGTAATGTAACGTAAAATTTCAATACTTTAGTTAGTGCAACAGCCTCAGGGAAATTATTTTTATTCTTCTAAACAAAAACTACATCAACTATTACAACTTTGCATATAAGTATATGGAAGATACATTTATTAGATGTACCATTTTTGTTATATATATTAGAAAGATGTATATATAGATGAAGAAAAAAATATCCTTAAGGCATATAAAAATCACTTCTCCTAAAAGGCCCATAAAAATGTTCAATCAAAATAATAAGTAAGTACTCAGTTTGGGGTATGAAAATGGGGGTATCGTAAATAACATGAAATAAAATACAATTTCCTCCATATAAGTTTTCTATAAGAATAACCTATTTCTCCTACCTTTAAGGATTCTTTTACATATTATATTATTTATGTAGTATGAATGCTATTAATTTAAGTTTTTCTTGAAAAATTAATATAATATAAATTGTTAAGAAGAATTCATAATTACTTTAATGATAATAATATTAGAAATTGTTATAGTTTTTATAAGTTTAATGTAAATTAGATTTGGTTTATGTGTTTAGAATAATATGATTATAAAATAATTAACGAATTTAGAATAATAAAAAATATAAATAAGAAAAACAAAATTTGGTTTTATTAATATAACTATAATTGAATAACTTAAATGTTTTATCCTTATTATATACGCACTGATTTAATATACATAATATATTTTATATTTTCATTTTAATGACATTTGAAGAAGCTGTCGGCCCGATTATATTCTGTTTAAAGATTTAATAGAAAATAATTTAAAGATTTATTAATATTAATCATGAGTACGATACTACATAGGTAATTATACTTAACATTCTGCAATATGAACTTAAGGAATTTTGTAGTAGTAAACGAATGCTATTAATAGAACTAACTACCTTCTCTATAATCATATTTGACAAGCGCATTGCTCCTGAAAATATTCATCAATGTTTGGACAAAATTACAAATTTCTTGATCATTTGTACACTTGTTTATTTTTACAAAATTTCAAATGTCTATATTAATAAAGTGCCCAGATGTGGCAGCTACTCGAATCTGTTGCGCTAGAGCAACTAAATTTTACAGAAACTATTCGCATGAAACTTGAGATATTTTCAAAACATTGAGAATGTTATTTGCTTTTTAAAAAACAGACACTGGGTCATTTGCATATAAAGAAGTAAATTGTATAACAGATACTCAAATCCGCAGATCGAATTTGGTCAATTTCAATAGCGAAATATGTAAAAGCAACTTTGTTTATAAGAAACATTGATCTAAATAGAGATCTCAAAAATTAAATCAATTAAATCTTAAAAGTACAATAATCGCCTACATAATCATATTAATAATGAAGCTAAACAACTGCTTGATCAACATATTATGGCGAGAAGACTGAAAAGAATAAATCCTCATGAACTAGTTCTGTAACTCAAAAACTTAAATGGATGGAATTGGGTTTTTTATATTGAGTGAAATTTCAGTAAATTTAATAAAAGTTAGCTGAAGACATTTAGAAAAAAATTACTTGTTAATCACTTTGTTAGATTAGGTGTAATTGTAATTAAAAACAAATAAAAAAACGAGGAAGAATACAGTTGCCTTTGTCAACTCTTAGATACCCGTACGAACCGTTAGTATGTTCACAGCCTGTCACTCTGCTCACAATATTATTTTTTTAATATTTTAGTATTTTAAAATAATTTGGGTGAATTTTATAATTTCTAGAACTATGGGTTGTACATATATTCAAACTATATGTTTATATGTACATTCTTTAAAAGCAGATTCTAACCTTTCACATAACGATTATCAATCCAAAACTTTTTCAAATATTCTATAGTACCATTTAATACTAAGCGGTAAATGTATATTAAATTTACTTAGTACAAAATAGTAAATATAATTTAAATATTATATTATATTATATTTAAATATTCCATTGACAGAATAATTTCTTATAAGTACAATAAAATAAATATATGTATGTATGTAAATACGGCGCTATATAATATACATCTATATTCTTATCATTCATTCATCAGTAACATATACGATATGTAAATAAACATGATATTATATAAGTATGTATATATATCAATATCATATAAATAAAAATTCTTCAAGCAACCGTTATGTTGTTTATTTATTTACATTTTTTGTACTACGCATTATATCCTCAACAATTTCAAATTATCGAGTAAAACAAATGCAAAAAATTTGTTGAAGAAATTTGTTAGAAAATTTGAAAAAATCAAGTAACACTTTCGTCAATTATAAAGTAACCCTATATTATTAAAAAAAGTTATTAACAGAAATAAGAGCATAATGTTGAAGCTTTATTTTTTGTGTATTACTTCAAAAAAATTTTAACAGGTGTTTAAAAATAGGAAATTTTCAGTTTTTGACTCCTTACGGGGAGTGATACAAAAAAAATTTTTGAAATGACTCATACTTATTTTCAAAGATCTAACTTCTGTAAAAATTTCAAGTTTCCAACTTAAACCGTTTAGAAGATAGAAGGGTTGAAGGATTTTGCAAAATTTGAGTTTCACATAACGGTAAATTAAGACACCGTATGCCACAAATATATATTTATTGTATATATACTTTTAAAGCTAATAAAAGTAGTAATCGTTTGTCGTTTTCAAAATGAAGATATACCTTATACAACTTGTGCTATAACAATTTAAATATAGAGCTTTTTTGAACCTTTGGGGAGCTGTAGCTCCGTAACAGGTGGGGCTACAAAAAAAAGTTATTAAAAATAAAATTAATATTTTTGTGAGATCTATCTGTAATTAAAATTTCATAGCTCTATTGCAAAAAAAATGTGGGGATCTAAAAGTTAGGTGTTCAAGAGCTACCCTAAGGCTTGGTCCAAACTCAACCAAAAAAAATAGGGAACCTACAAATTACTCCCAGAATATTTTGTGTAAATTTCAAGATTCTAGCTTTCTTAGTTTTTGAGTTAGCGTGCTGACGGACGGACGGACGGACGGACATGGCTCAAAAGTCTTAGAATTTTCTTCTGATCCGATCCATACCTTTGAAGGTATATCTAGCTCGCTTATTTCGAGGTGTTACAAACGTAGGAGTAATTTTATTATACCCGATCCTATCGTACGGGTATAATAAATGCCTGAACTAGCAATTTTACAAAGTAAATCAAAATATCAAAATCCCAGCTTCTTTATCTAAATCCAAGTTTCAAAATTCCAAAACAAAAAAAAATCTAAGTTTTATGGAAACAGCATAATATTACTTTTATATGGGCATCCTAGAGTTGACATAGTTTACCCTATTGTACTCTTCCCCGTTTTTTTTCCCCAAATTTTGAAATTTGGAATTTTTTTTTTTTGTTATTATGAAACTGAAATTTTAAAAATGAAATGTTTTTTTTTAAATTTCGTACCCAACCCGCGAACGGACGAATATATTCCTTAATCAATTCAAAATTTGATTCTGAACAGGAACATATGGGTACTTTGTCATATACTTGTTTTCGTTAAGCTATACGCTAAGAATTACTTTCCTATACGGATATAAAGCTGCAGTGACATCAGTATAGAATAAATCTTAAATCAATTTTAAAATTGCAATTCATTTTGTTTAATATCATTTTAAGGTCAGCAAATTCTTATTCTTATTATTAAAATTCTTATTATTAAAATTCAAATTCTTATTATTAAAATTTTATATAAATATTAAAAAAATTTCTTTTAAATACATAAAATCAAAGTTCATTGATACTACTAAGTATTATATTTTATATATTTACAATATTGGTTGTTATTTTCTTATTTAATATATGAAAATTTAAAAATTTTCTTTTTTATGTAAAGTACAACATCTGTTATCTCTTTTTAAATCATTTTAAAACAATATAAAAGTATTTGAATTCATAGGATTCAATTTAAATATTTTAAAACAAAAGGAATCAAAATATAATTTTCAATAAAAATTTTCTATTACTACAACACATTTTTGACCTAACGCTATGGCTATTGGATCTTTTTTGAAGAAAATTTTGTTCTTCCCAAAATTTTTTTCCCAAAAAAGGTAAAAGTTAAATAAGTGAAATAATTCGAAACTAAGCTCTTATAATAAGACCATTAGGCTTATATTATATTTTAGATTATTTCATATAAAGTTTTTAAAAGATGGGGTTCGTTGAAAATATATCTTCGAATTTGACTTAAGACATAATTAAAAAAGGGAGCGTTGATTTTTAAAACGAAAATAAAAACATTTTAAAATTTTTCAATTTTTTATGTAAAAAAAACTAATGAAAAGTCAAGAGACACTTTCTTTAATTTTACAGAAATCCTTTATAATTAAAAAAAAACTCTTATTAACGAATGTGAAAATCTAATGTTGGAGCTTTGATTGGTTACCAGTTGTCTCAAAAAATTGCGAATATTCAAATTTTGTCCCTAAATGAAAAAACAATTTATATAGCAGAAATTGAGAGAACGTACCGAGGCTACATAAACAAGTTCCTCTAGAAAATTAATTAAAAGCTAGAAAGAAGGTTTAATGAGGTCTATACTACAACATGAAATTTATATAAGTTAAGGATGTTAAAATTCTTCCACTATAAATAGTGTAAAAATTAAGTACACTAGACCAGGCAGAGTGAAATTGTTCTATAATGTTGCAGAACAGATAAAACCAACCAATTAATGTTGTTATATTGTTTGTTATATAATCAATAATAACTGAAATTAAAGACTTTGTGAAAGAGCTACAAAAAAAACTTAAACTAACTTAACTACTATACAGTAAATGTAACCACATGCAGTATTTGTAGTAATAATTGCAGTATTTTCTTTTTAGTAATTAACTCCAGTTTAAAAGAAGCTTAACAATGTTAGGTTAGAAAAAAAATTTCGGTAACATTTTCATAAGAAATTTTCATAATCATAAAGATGAGCATTTTGGCAGTATTTTCTCAACTTTTTTTTAAATATATTAATGGCCCACATCTAAAAGGAATATTATACACCTGTTTTTATAAAAGATTTTATAAGATAAGTTAAAAAGCAAATATATATTATTATTGTCAATTTCTGTTATATTCCGGAATTTGTAAATAAAATTTTAGGCCTAAATTTATTTAAAAAGAATTCTGAAATTTTTTAAATATTCTTTTTAAAATATTCACTTAGAAACTGATTTTTCTTTTTTTTACAATTATAACAAAAAGAAATATTTTGCAGCAAAAAAGTATTACTAATATTCTTTGTATACAAAAAGTATATTTTTAATTTTTTTCTTAAAACTTCCTTCAGCCTATACAATTAAATACAATGCAATTTTAAAATTCTGGTTCTTTTATTCCAGTATTGATTGAAAAACAAAAGTTATTTTATATTTCAATGCAAAAAAAGTGTATCTTAAGATACTTTTATAACAAAAGAGATAATAACATAATAGGATAAATATGAATGTGTAAAATTAAAAAAAAAACCAAGTAATGAAAAAAATTAAGAATTTTCTAAAAACCCCACTTTTTCTAAATTAAAAAATTTTCAATAATTAAGTTTTGGGTAAAGAGCGTATGATTAGGTAAATATAACAAATTTTTAATAATATAAAAATTGGAAAAAATCGTTATAAAAAATTGTTAGGAAAAATTGGGAAAAATCAAGTCACACTTTCGTCAATTTTAAGGTAACCCTATATTATTAAAAAAAGTTGTTAACAGAAATAAAAATATAATGTTGGAGCTTTAATTTTTGTGTATTACTTCAAAAAAATTTTAACAGGTGTTCAAGTTACGAGTTTTTAAAAATAGGGAAGTTTGCCAGTTTTTAACCATTTACATAACTCTTTAACTGGGGCCGACACAAATATATTTTCTTTAGAAAGAAAGCTTATAAAAGCAGCTATCTAAACTTATAAAAGCTATATTTAGAAAGCTGATATTTAGAAAACTATTAAGAAAACTTATAAAAGCAGCTATCGTTTGCCAATTTCAGATTGAAGATATACTTTATAGAACTTGTATTATAACAATTAAGGGCTACAGAAAAAAATTCTTTCACAAAATAAATTTTTTTGTGAAATCTATCCATAGTGAAAATATCATTGTTTATTTTAAACAGCGTAGAATTGTACATATATTGTATTTATATATATTTTAACTTGTTTTTATTTAGTTTTCGCTCTTTGATCAAATTTTATTTCAATTATTTATTGAAAGAAAAATGGAATTTTAGTTTTCCTACCACAAAGGATGTTGTGAGTTATTTATTTGAATTAAAACTAATTGTGTTGGATAATACACCTTGAAATTTTACATTTTGTTCTGTCTGAAAGATGAATAGTTAAATCACTTAAGAAATGAACCCAAAATGCCAAAAGTTGATAGTTTATTTAGCAAAGTGAAGTTATCTACACGATGGAAAGCTTTGCTAAAATCAATCTAAATTGCATCAACTTGTTATCCTTTCTCCATTTGATTCAGGATTTCAGATGTATAAAGCATAATGTGCGTTGCAGTGAAACTACCTTTTCTGAAACCATGTTGTTGTTCATTGAGTTTGCATTTATGATAGGAGTAATTCTATCAATGACAACTTTTTCAAATAATTTCGGTATAGTCGAAAGGATTGCTAAACCTCGATAGTTTTCCACCCATGCTCTACCCTCTTTTTTATAGATAGGGATTAAGTGGGAGAATTTCCACTCTTGTGGGAAAATCCCAATTGTAAGTGAATTATTGAAAATAAAATGAAGAGGGAAATTAGACTGTGAGAGCAATTATATAAAAATATTGGAGGAATTAAGTCCGGACCAGCACCCTTTTTTATATCAAAGCTAAAAAATGCTTCAAGAATATTACTTTAAGAAAGATACACGTATGTAATTAGCAAATTCAAGCTATTAGATAAAGCGTTTTAGCCGAAGAACTGATGCTGTTGAACAATAAACTTGTTTTGGATTTAGAGTAAACCTAAATTGTATTATTTTATTTTTACTTGAATTACACTACAACTGAATCACTATAATTTTTTTGTTTTTTTTTGTAAATTTGCATATATTTAGGCTGATTGCTTAAAATATTAATGTTTCGATTTCAAAATTCAGTAGAAAATCAGATTAACACATTTGCATATATGTATTTAAATTCATATGATTTCTTCTGGTTGTATGTAATTATTAGGGAGTTAGGGGTTGTTTTATATAACAGAGTGGCAGAGCATAATATATAAATGCTCTTCTCTTCAGATACACAAAGGAAATTGAAGGGAAATTCAAATAACCGGTGGGGAACAATCTGGACTTAACATAACATATTAAATAATGTACATAATATATCAAATAATAAAAGGAATATCTACAGCCAAATACAAATAACAAATGGTTTAAATTACCAAAAGAACATTAACAAGTTTTCAATTTAATTAAGCAATATTATATTCAATTTTTAATTAATTTTCTTTTTTATTATAAATTTTTAGTTTTTTTTTTTTATTGAATTTTAAATATTAAATTTTAAATAATTTATGTAGAATAGAAAAATAAAAGTAAACTTAATAAAAATCTTTGCATTTATTTCGCACTTTTGTACTTTTTTTGTGAAAAAAAAAATTTTTTTTTAAATAAAACAAAAACCCAAATTTGCACATAAAAAAATAAAAAAATTGTGCACCAAGGTACAACTACAATAGGTATCAGTGTTTTATTAGAAAACGTCATGTTGGCATTGCAAACAAACCACTCAGAATTTTTAGTGTATTGAAAAAAATTTTAAATACCGATCTTAAATTTGCAAAAATTATAATTGTTTCACATATCCTTACATTTTCAGATAAAATTACACACCAATATTAAATTCTGTATTTGTTTTGATTTATAAAACTATAATAAAGATTGAGTTATGTCATATTTTAGGTAATTATTCTTCCTTGTGGACAGGCGGACAGTGTGAATCTAATACACCCATTATCCAATATATCTAACTATACTCAAATTATATGTTTAAAATTATCGTTTTTGACACTTATACCATCGTATTTATTATACTTTGAAAGGTAATTGTGATGAAAAATAGTTTTAGTTCGAGAGTAAGTGTATATATCATTAAAAAAAATTCCTTGTTTTAATTTTAAACCAGCTACCTATAACATTGTACTAAAAAAAGGGGAAACCAATTGTTAATATCCATTTTTAAACATAACATTTAAGTGCAACATATTTTTTATCTTTGGTATTCAAATTTTTAATACTTTTGAAGTATCTGACCAATATAGTACAGTATTTAAGTCTCATATTATTCTCAAGTGAATTTTAACGCAATTTTAACTTTTTGGGTCCTTAAATGTTTTCATTAAAATTTTTATGGACATAGTAGCTATATATATATACGTTTCTATTTGTAAAAAAATATTATTTTCTATATTTTAACTATTTTCCTTTGTATTGTACAGTAACTTTGTGCATAGTAAATAAATGCATTTACTTTCATAAATGTAACATAAAATGTATACTTTCATAATATTTGGAAAAAATAAGGGTACCATGAGTATAAATATGTAAATATTTAAAACATACCTACCCTATATATGTAAACTTTTATTTGAAAAATTCTGATCTTATAAAACATCCACTGAATTTCAATATGTAAATTTGCTTAATTTCAATATGTAAATTTGCTTTGAGCAAAATTTCAGATGAATGTCATTCAAAAATTTACACATTATTTAAATACTGAGTAAAAAATCGACCAAAAATTTGTTTTTGTAATCTTTTTTTTTATGTTAATATGAGGATTAAGTCGCAAGTCATTCAGCCGTAAGATTTCAGGTTTAAACGTCAGCCAGGTCATATCCAACAAAAAAACAACAAAAACAACAAAATGAAAAATGATTAATATTAGTTGGTTTACATGGCTAAAAGTCATTTAAACCGGTCTTTACTAACATTTTTTTCTTTTTGTAAATTGCTTTTTTGCAAATAAAAGATATTTTAAAACTATAAATAAATAAAAAAAAAAAAAAAATCAAGTTACTCACTCATTTTTAACTTAAGAAAAAAGAAATTCGTTTTATATAAAAACTTTAGTTTTTCAATAAATGCAAACATAATTTTGAAATAAAAATAATTTTGAGATAAAATAAATGTATACATCGAAAACTCTAAAACGATGTTATGCTCATCAAATAATTAGTTAAAATAAATCTAAAATCTTTCAACAGATAATAATCGATCTGCCAAAACCCTCAAAATTTTTTTTATCCTTTAACCTAAACTTTTTGATTAACTCGAATTCAGTACGTATGCGTTTAACATTTAAACGTAGCGATATTTTGTATAGATACTAATTAAAACATCTATATGAATTGGAGAACTTTCTTAAATTTCTTAAAAATAAAAACTTCTTTTTTTTTATAATTAAAAATTTGAAAAGAAAAAAAATAAAAATGAAAAAAGTTTAAAATCTTTTACAAATTCTTGAAAAATTCTAAAAGAAAGTAATGCGCAAAGTTTTGAACTTTAATTTTCAGTAAACCACCCAAATTCGAACATGATGGTAAATAAATGAAATTCGTTTACATTTTAATTTTTATACCTGTACGATAAGGATCGATATTATTAAAATTGCTCCTTCGTTTGTAACACCTCGAAATAAGCTAGCTAGATATACGTTCAAAGGTGTGGGTCGGATCAGAATTAAATTCTAAGTCGATTATGCTTTGTCCGTTCGTCCGTCCGTCAGCTAGTATATTGAAAGTAACACAAAATATTCTCACATCAATTTGTAGGTTCTCTATTTTTTTTTGGTTGAGATCCGATCAAAACTTCGGGTAGCTCTCGAACACCTAGCTTTTAGATCCACACATTTTTTTGGAAATAGAGCCATGAAATTTGGCTGATAGATATTATAAAAATATTAATTTTATTATTAACAACTTTTTTCTGAAGCCTCACCCGTTACGGAGCTACAGCTCCCCAAAGTTCGAAAAAGCTCTATATTTAAATTGTTATAACACAAGCTGTATAAGGTATATCTTCAATTTGAAAACGCCAAACGATTACTGCTTTTATTAGCTTTAAAACTATATATACAATAAATATATACTTGTGGCATACAGTATCTTAATTTACCGTTATACGAAACTCAAATTTTGCAAAATTCATGATTCCTTCTATCTTCCAAACAGTTTAAGTTACAAACTTGTAATTTTAAGAGAAGTTAGGTCTTTGAAAATAAATATGAGTTATTTCAGAAAATATTTTTGTATCGCCCCTCGTTTCGGAGCTGAATGACGTCAAAAACTAAAAATTCTTTATTTTTAAACACCTGTGACTTGAACACCTGCCCAAATTTTTTTGAAGTAATATATAAAAATTAAAGCTCCAACATTATATTTTTATTTCTATTAACAACTTTTCTCAATAATATAGCGTTACCTTAAAATTGACGAAACTGTGACTTCATTTTTCTAACAAATTTTTTTAACGATTTTTTTGCATTATTTTTGCATTACTCGATAATTTGAAATTGTTAAGAATGATGCGTAGTACAAAAAAATTCAATAAATAAAAAATATAGCGGTTGCTTGAAGAATTTATATTTATATGATATTAGTATACATACTTATATAATTCATGTTTATTTACATATCGTATATGTTACTGATGAATGAATGACATATAATACATATGTATAGCATAAATTTTTATACATTTGCCCCTTAGTATTAAATGGTACTATAGCATATTTGGAAAAGTTTTGGATTCATAATCGTTATGTGGAAGGTTAGAATCTGCTTTTGAAGAATGTACATATAAACATATAGTTTGAATATATGTACAACCCATAGTTCTAGAAATTATAAAATTCACCCAAATTATTTTAAAATACTGAAACATTAAAAAACAAATATTATAAGAGCAGAGTTACAGGCTATGAACATACTAACGATTCGTACGGGTATCTAAGAGTTGACAAAGGCAACTGTATTCTTCCTCATTCTTTAATAAAACTGTTTATTATTTTATTGATTTGTCACATTGAAATTTACAATCAATTTATTTAAGTTAAAATTAAAATCGTTACCATATTAAATAATAACATATAATTAAAATATAAAAAAAAAAATAGTTATATTCAATTTTTAACAATTTGAAACGGAGACCGATCAAGAGCATTTTTTTAAAAACAAAACAGTTTGAATATTGTACAATATTTCAATCAGATCACATTATTAGTAAAAGTATTTTAACTAAACCCTACTAATACTAATCTTATTTTTCAGACATTAATACTAAATAATTAGTCAAATCGACTAAAACTCCAAAAAAAATCCTTATTTGGAAGAGTATATTCGTTTTTGTTCTCAAAAAATTTTAATAAGATGCTATTGGGGACACATGAAAAGTAAAACAATAAGTAAATAAAACATATATTTTTATAAATTCAACTTTGTGTTTAAAACTAAAAACAAAAATAGTAAATCTTCTTTTACAGACTTGGATTTCAATCTTGTTTATCACCAAACAAATTAATAAGATCTATGATCACACTCCATCATTACTTGAAAATCAGGACACTAACGTAATAAATATGTCTATACTCTAAAATCTAGAGATGAATACTGAAATTACAAAACAAAAAGAAAAATTAATTAGAGAAAAGAACGATTTTTAAAACAACACAGACAACAGAAAGGAAAATAATCAGAGAAAAAGAGCAAACAATTCCTATATGTATGAGTTTTTAAATTAAATTCGCGAGATTTGTTCTTAATTTATTGTTTATTTAATTTAATAATAAACTTACCGCGCTCACCCCGTATAAATTAACACCGAAATATTTAATTCAAACGATGGTTCCGAAATTTGGAAAAACGGTAAATTTAAGTAATGAATTGATTTAAAAAAAATATTATCAATTTTATTAGCCGTATATAGCTTCTTTTTTTTTTTTTTTTTATGAGGGTTGGTGGAAAACTCAAAAGTCACCAAGAGGAACTGCACGTGCTTCCTCAAGATAGTGTTGGACTTTAACCAACCAAAACCACCCCCCTTTTAAAACCAAACTTTAGGATGGAACCTTTAATACGAATGTACAGTTTGGTTTTTAGTATAGGGATGTGGGAAGGATAATTGGGGAAATTGGCATTGGGAAATCTGGATTATGAGGGATAGGTAGGAAAATTTGGAGGGGCAAAAATAATTTTAATTGGTTGGTTTAAAGCTGCAGAATGTGAATACATAACGGATTAGGCTAGCAAAAAAAACAACCTCTCTACCGAATTATTATTTTAATGTTTAAAGTTTCTTTGATTTATTTTAAAAGATGTGGAAATTTTTTAAACAAAGGGAAGGACAAAATCACAAAATGAATAAGACTTTTTTTTTTTTCATAAATTTTTTAAAATTGATTTAAAACATTTTTCAGTTTAAAAATATCACAGCAGGAAATTTTATTTCAAAATCATTATTAGCAACTAATTAATAGTTTATTTTGTTAAACTATTATATACATTATAATAATTTTTCTACATAACTAGATAATCATTATAGAAAAATAATATATAAATCTATATATACTTAAATTCTTTTATTAAATTTTAATTCAAACGTAATAAATGCAAAGGTATATAAATTAAATATAAATTACATTGGAAATTAAAAATCAAATAATCATTAATAAATTTCTTTTAAATTAAAAAAAAAATTACAATCAATTTCATTTAAATTAAAATTAAAATCGTTACCATATTAAATAATAATATAAATTTCACACTTAATTATTTTATTTACAAAAAAAAAAAATTTTGTATAAAATCATAATAAAATAACTTTCAGAACTTTTAATAACGTGGATGATTTATAAAATTATTTAAAAAAAAAAAAACTTTTGTAAAAATCTCAAAAAAAAAATTTAATTAGAAGAATTTTTTTTAGTACCTATAACTTTAAATTAAAATCTATAATATAATACACAAGATGTTGACGAGACCTTGCCAACATGTAAAAAAATATATTTTATATCTATAATAAAACACTCACACTGAATGTAAACTAAACTGGCAATGATGATATTTCTGTATATTTATTTAATAAGTTAAAATTTTATTACCAGAGACACAAATCTTTGACTCAAAGTATTATCAAGAGACACAAACCGTTCATTAAAAATATAAATACATTTAGTAAATATTATTATCCGAGACCAAATTTTCCACTAGAAGAATTATCAAAGACATAAACTGTTCATTAAAAGTGATTACAGTCAAAAAAGGAAAAGTACATACTTAAAAAACACACATTTTCAATAAAAATAAATTCAGCAAATTTTAAATTTTTAAATTTGACTGCCACATTCATTATGAACTTAATAAAATTAAAACGCCTGAAAGTGAAAAGAGCAGAGAAAGGGAGTTTATAGTAAGCCTCATATTTATAAGAAAAAAATAATAGGCCGATTTTATTTTTGATTTTGTTTTCATTAGTATAAAAGCTGGTAAAAGCTTCGTAACAGACTTTAAAGTAGTTTTGTTTATTTAGGTTGAAATTTAGATTTTTAAGCTAAATTTTCGGTATAACTGGTATAACATAAAATATTCGAAATTTTTTTATTAATATAAAATTCGGCAGACTTAAATAATTATATTTCATAACAGAAGTCTGGAACTTACCAAATATTATAGAAATGGATATTTTTCTTAAAAAAGAAAAAGGAACTAACATAGAAAATATCATTTTAGAAGCCTTCAGTCACAATACATTCATAATTTTGTACTAATTTATTATTAGACCATTAAATTAAAAAGCTGTCGAAAACGACCGTCACAAAAAAAAAACCGCGAAAATTTATGAAATTTCATTATCAGAAACATGAATCTTTTATTAAATATACCAAAGGCCTCTTCTAAAGTACATTTAAATTAAATAAATTCAGCAAATTTTTTTCAAGCAAAAAAAAATAAAGGCAAAAGACTTGAAGTAGTTTTGGTAATTGAAGTAATTTCGCGGCGAAAACAACTGTTTTTCATCGACATAAAATTTTTTTTTTAAAACTAAAGAAAAATAGAGAGTCTGCTAAAATTTTAACAAATATTAAAATTATTTCGATTATTGGGATTGTTTTAAATGTAACAAAAAAAAAATGTCGTAGCGGTTGGTGTTGGTTGGCTTTTCTTCGGTTTTCAAACAATTTTTGAGATATCGGCACGAACTTTTACCCTGAATGTGTTTTTAGCTTGGACCATTTTTCTCAATGATTAAAAAACTGTCAAAAATTACCGCCACGAAAAAACAGAGAGAAAAAATTAATAAACTGTACCTAACATTTTTAATTTTATGTGTTTAGATTTGTTTTATGTTTTTTTTTTATTACATCAAGTAAGTAAGTGATTCCAAAGTTTTTTTAATGGTGTTGATGTAAAAATGATATTTTTAGGTAGTTTATTAAGGGAGTCAGTATGATACCGTAAATGTTTTTGAATCTATAGAAATTGTGCAATTGCACAGGGATTTTCTAGTTTATTATATAATCATATCGAAAAAAAATTGAAACTAAAATATGAACATACAACACATAATAATAAAAAATTATGTTTATATTTTTATATAACAGAATTCTAAGGCATTTTAATATATTCACCCACCTAATGCACTTTTTTTAATATGTCCTATAAATTATAATTAATATCATATTGTAATAGTTGTATAATAAAATAATAACGAACCATAGTTCTTGTATAAGATAATAGATGGCGTAGAAATAAAAGAAACGTCTCATAGTTTTGTACAATAGCTACAGCCGAGTAATCAACGGCTTAGTGAAATTAATGATTCCAGAAACTGAAACTTAGTCAAATATGAATAATAAATGACTTAGTGTATGCCTTATTCTCCTTATAGGAGTAGCAAGGACAAAAAAAAAATCCACTTTTTTTAATGTTTCCTTTTAGCATTGTGCAAAGATGATATGACATTTTATCGCGGAGCGATTTTTGCTATAGTTTAAAAATATCTTCAAATTAAACGGGTCAAATTAAATTAAACAAATTAAGCGGGTATTATATTATAATAAACAATTAAAAAGTTATTATTTCTAAGTAATGAAAATATCATATACCTAAGTAAGTATAAGAAAGAAGCAACAAAATAGAGTATAATAATGTTAAATTTCAGTTGTTTAATAGAATTATAAAAATAGAACTAAATTAAATTTGTCTTTCTAGAAGACACATTGAGGGGCTCAGAACCATAGTGGCCTAAACAACATCAACATTATTTAGCAGAAAATGCATTTAAAAAAAAAAAACATAAATTTTCAAATGCCAGTTAAATCTTTATTGTTACGGTATTGAGTCAAAATAAAGACTTATTGTATTTAGTTTTTTAAGTTCTTTAGCTAACTTATTGCTATTTCACTCTAACTTTTAAAAAAAGTAATTTTTTGTTAATTGCGCCACTTTGGCATTGACTAAAAAAAAAAAAACTTAAAAAAAAACTAGTGGCTTAGTCCAAATATTTTTTAGAAAATTATGTATTTTTTTTATTTTATGTTACAAATTGTTGACAAATGTACAAACAACAAAAAATAATAATAATAAACATCAAAAATTTCAAATTAAAATACTTCTTCATAAACTTAAAAAATTTTTTTTGTCTTTTTGTCTAATCTAATAAAATGTTTATTTTTTTAATCTTCTTCTTTGGAATCTGTAAAAATAAAATCTTCAACCATACGTTGCGTTTGAAGATTTACGTAAAAAGGTTGTTGTATTGGTGGTATAAAATCATCTAAATCCATTAAATCTTTCTTCTTTTCAGTTGAAATTTTTCTAACCATTTGGGTAAGCTATAGTATTTCAGTTACATAGTCAGGTGTACACAATGATCTTTTTTGAACATTCAAAATTGAAAACTTTTCTTGTGATGAATATTTAAAAAATATTTTGAATGGACAGTTTTTTTTGAAATCTTAATGCCTGAATTTGGAACCAATTTACTCCATTTTTATTTTCAACTTTTTTTCTACGAGTTATAGAAGATTCCATTTGCGTTGATGCAAAGAAATGTTCTTTAGTCATATTAACAACATTGTACGGACATTTTTTGATGGCGGTGTTAATCACTTCCACCCAATCGTTCGGTACATAAATGTGTTTGAAAAAAACAAAAAGATTATAAAAAAAAAAACAAAAAGCAAAGTAAATATTAATTATTTAATTTTATCACCAATTAATAATCTGTAATATAATACACAAGATGTTGACGAGACATTGCCAACATTAAAAAAAAAAGTAAACTAAACTGGCCAATGATGATATTTCTGTATATTTATTTAAGTTTTGTGTTTAGATTTGTGTGTCTGATAATAAAATTTTAATAATTTAAAAATAATTTAATAACTTAAATTTTTATTATCAAAGACACAAATCTTCGACGAAAAGTATTATTCGAGACACAAACCTTTCTTAAAAAAGTGAAAAAAATAGCATGGAAAATATTTTAGAAGCCTTCTCTCACAAAAGATTCATAATTGACCGCCACATCCATTATGAACTGGTCGCAGTGGTAAATTAAAAATAATTTAATCTTCTGTTGGCAGTTTTCAAATGATTCTTTGTTTACAAAAAAAAAAAAAATACTCTTAATAAAATTAAAAGGCCTAAAAGTGAAAAAAAGCAAAGTTTATAGTAAGCTTCATATTTATAAGAAAAATATAACATGCCGACATTATTCTTGATTTTGTTTTCACTATTATAAAAGCTGATAAAAGCTTCGCAACAGACTTTAAAGTAGTTTGGTTTATTTAGGTTGAAATTTTGATTTTTAAGCGGAATTTTTGATATAACATAAAATATTCGAATTTTTTTTATTAATATAAAATTCGGCAAACTTAAATAACTATATTTCATAACAGAAGTCTGGAACTTACTAAATATTATAGAAACGGATTTTTTTCCTAAAAAAAAAAGAAAAAACTAACGTAGAAAATATCATTTTAGAAGCTTTCTCTCACAATAGATTCATAATTTTGTACTAAGTTATTATCTTAGACCATTAATAATATTGTCAGCCATGGTAAAAAATAAGCTGTCAAAAACGACCGCCCCCAAAAAAAAAGCTCCCGAAAATTTATGAAATTTCATTATCAGAGACATGCATCTTTTATTAAATATACCAAAGATCTCTTCCAAAGTACATTTAAATAAAATAAATTCAGCAAATTATTTTCAAGCATAAAAAAATAAACGCAAAAGACTTGAAAGTAGTTTTGTTAAATAAAGTTAAAATATTTGATATAATGTAGAAAAATTAAAAACTTTATTTTAGTGTAAAATTCGGCATATTTAGTTAAATATTATGTCATTACGAAAACACTAAGATTGTTAGATATATTTTTGCCAAAAATAAATAACACTAATTATTTAATAGTTTTCCAAGTGTCATATTCTTTTAAATTTCGTGTGAATTTCCACATGGAAACCATAAAGTTTCAGCACGAGCTAAAAGGAAAAAACACATTCAGGCCATCGGTCGCCGGCGGTGGACGAATTTCGGGTCGAAAATTTCGCGCCGAAAACAGCTGTTTTTTACTGACATAACATTTTTTTTTTAAAATAGAGAGTAAAATTTTAAAAAATATTAAAATTATTTCGATTATTGGGATTGTTTTAAATGTAGCAAAAAAAAATGTCGTAGCGGTTAGTAGGTGAATTCGAATTTCGTAGCAAATGAATATCGAAACAAGATGATTTCATCGTAAAATATTATATGAAAATAAAAGTAAAGGATGAAGAACACTTTTTGAAACTAACAAGAATGAATGTGTCTTTATTTAATTTACTATTTTCCTTAGTACTTCCTCGATTAATTTTTCTTCAAATGACATATTATTATCTTAACCTATCTACAAATCGAATGTTAGAAAAAAGGCATTACAAATTGTTTTTGAATTTTAATGTCAGAATATAACTATATTGATTTCGCCGCTACCAAATTGTAAAATTTAAATTTTTCAGCCGGGCAAAAAAATCGGCATTTTTTTGACATATGGCCACGAACTTTTATCCTGAATGTGTTTTTAGCTTGGACCATTTTTTCTCAATAATTAAAAAACTGTCAATAATTACCGCCATAAATAAACTGTACCTAGCTTCTTTTATTTTATGTGCTTACATTTGTTTTATGTTTTTTTTTTCTATTACATCAAGTAAGTAATTTCAACGTTTTTTTAATGGTACTGATGTAAAACTGAAATTTTTAGGGAGTTTATTTAGGGAGTCAGTTTGACAACGTAAATGTTTTTGCATCTATAGAAATTGTACAATTGCACAGGGGATTTTCTAGTATTATTATTAAAATATAATGTACTACTTCATACATTTCTTCGAATTTTATTAAAAGCAAAGTAGCCTAGCTAAAAGTTGTATGGAATAATATTGTGGTTTAGGCCACTCTGGCTTTGGCAAAAATGACAAAAACAAATTTGTGCCAAAACAATTTTTTTGATAATTAAGTAGAAAAACCCATTTCTGAAAATGGAAATTTTTATTATTGATTCTAGAAAAGCTGTACGACCGATTAAAACAAAAAAAAAAATTGTTTGTTCATGTTGGATAGGCTACTATGGTTCTGAGCCCCTACTATAGAAGGCAACAACGATTTGAGCTCGCCTTTACTGTAAGAGGATTATAACTCAGTATACTCTATTGTATTTACAATTAATAGTTTGTACCATTTATAAAAAATACATTTTTTTATCCTTATAAATAATACAACAAAAATTACATAATATGTTAAAAAATTCAAAAGAATTAAGTATATACGAATATAAAAATTCAAAATAATAAAAGCAAAAGAAATTGTAATAAATTAAATTTTAACTAAATATTTATTTAAATATTTTTCATAACATTTTTTAAGAAATGATATCCTTTTATGTATAGTTAGGATATTAATATTATAAAATTTTAACATAGGACATTAACATTTTCTTTAAAATGAGTCCTTTTATGTATAGTTAAGAATAATTTAAAAATGAAATCCTGTTATGTATAGTTAGGAATAGAAAATTTTAATGTTTTTCAAGATAATCTATAGACATTTTCTTATAGATTTTTAAACCTATTTACGATATAACTTTGTAATATTTTTAATTTAAGTAAATTAAAATATCCTTTTATTCATTTTGATTAAAGAGAAATGATTATAACAAAAATTTACTTTATGAAGATAACATTAATATAACATGTTATTATTTTATAAAATTTATTGTAGAATATTCATTTTAAATATTTATTTTTCCATTTTATATTTTAATTAAACTGAAAATATAACGAATAATATAATTACATTAAATTTTATTTAATTTATTCAAAAACTATGGAAAAATAAAGAATTTTCTTCATATAAAATTTAATAACAGCAAAATAATACTGCTTGTCTCTCTCTATAAAATACTTATAATGTAATGTTAAATGTAATGTAATATTTTCTTACTGTGAATAGAATATTTTAAAAAGAAATTTTCTCTTTTTTTTTTTTATTTTTCTTTCTCAATTTAATTTTCCTAAATACATAAGAATTTTGTTTCATTCCAATTTTATCTTTTCTTTCTATATCCTTTACACGGTAGGTAATTATTTCATTTTATTTTAGTTCCAAATTTGAGTTTTGATTTGAAATGAAAATTTTATCTATTTGTTATTACTTTCTTTTATTCTGATCTGTATAACTTTCTTTTCTCATTTTTTGAATTTCAGTTGAATGTCAACCGTGACAATATAAAATTTAAAATAATTTAATGTCGCATATTCAAAACACATTATTAAGCACGTGTTTAATACATTTACGTAAATTTAATTTGATTTAATCAAAGTATAAAATTTAATTTTTTATTTTAGGGAAAAATTTTTAAATTCTTGAGCATTTAATTTATAATATAATATAATAATATAGGAAATAAAATCAGATTTTTTTTTTTTTTTTTACAGAAGTGAAGCATACTAATTAATTAGTTCAATTTTCTTTCACTATTTTTTAGTCATATGATTAAAATTCTAATTTTTAATGAAGTATTAATATTTTTTATATTTTGAAGTGGAAATAAATATACTAAGTACACCTCATTTATAAATTTATTCATAATTTATTACACAATACATTGAAATTTTAAAAAAATTTACAAATACTTTTAATAAGCTAAAAGTTTCATTCAATCAAAATTAATGCTCTCAAGGACAATTTTAATGTTTGAAATAAAATTGAAAATAAAATCACCATTTTAACCCACATATTTATTTTTCCATTTTTATTTTTCTCATTTTGATAGTTAATTTAACCGAAATGATTCATTTTTTAAACCGCAATTTTCATTTAAACCCATAATAAATTAATTTTTTGTAACATTTATTTTCTCATTTTTGGGAAAAAATAAACAAAAAAAAAAAAACGCAGTTGTTAATTGCTATTAACAAAAACAAAAAAAAAATTTAAGGTCAAATTTGTACATAAATAAAAAAAGTATATATTTAAAGTTAATAAATAATTAATTTTATAAAAGCTGTTAATTATTAATTGTTTTTTTTTTTTTGATATTTTCATATTCCATTTTTTTTCTCATACAATTTTCCTATTGCATAAACAATAAAAGTAGCATGTTATAGATATATTTTATTGATTGTAAGTGCAATAAGGTTACTTTATGTATAAGTAAAATTTCAACTTAAATAATACTTATTTAATTAAATAACAGCTAAATGTAACTATTTTGAATATAATGCAAAACTCTTAAAACTTAGAATTGAACAGTATTATTTGTAGGATATTAACCTAAAAGTATGCAATATTTTTTTGAAAATAATAATATTCTAATTTTTTTTTCTCCTAAGTTTTCTTTGGTGTCCTCGGTGGCCAAGTGTTTAAGTACATAACTTATTAACCGAGAAATTGAGGGGAGGTGCACAGGTAGCAAGAATTTTTTTTAATTTAAAGGAAAATTACTTCAAATGTAATTCAAATGTAATTTTTTCTTAGTAAACTCCCTATAATAGCTTTTTTAACTGATATTTAAGTAGGTAATATTTCATTATTCAATGTAGTATTTAATATAAAAATAAATAAATAAAAAAAATAAGTTATCCAACATACGAATGACTGTGACCGAGCAAGTTAATAAAACTATAGAACTTAAATTTATATTTTTATTATTTTTTAATTTATATTATAATACATTGGTTAATGTGCCGAAATATGAAATATTTTTTAAAGATTTTAAAAGTTAACTATACTAACAATAATGCATTTTTCCACTTAGAAAATAGTTAAAAAAACACAAAAATATTATAATACAATAATAATTATGATTCTGGATAAAATCAAAGATTCTAAAAAGTCCAAATCAAACAACTATAATAGCATTATGGAATAACAGAATTGAAAATAAAAATATTTGCAAATACACTTTGCGCAAACAATATATTTGTTGGAGATCTTCAAACTAAAAAAAAAACCATGACTTTTCACATCAAATATGTGCTAAAATGGGATGGAAGAAATTTGGATGATGGATCAGAAATTCGTCTCACAAAATTCCTCTGAGATTAAAAATAAAGTTATCTAAAGTAGGCAGTCTCGAGTTTAAACCATAGTTAGGTCTATATGTTGCATGCAGTAGAGACACCAAATTAAATAAATAAATAAATAAAAAAATAAAAGAAAATTGCTCTACAGACAACAGATAGATAAAATGGATATAAAGCAGATCTATTAAAATGACAACGATTAATATCTCTAAATTCTAATATAATAACATATAAGTTAATTTTCTTTGGCGTTTAAGATATATTATTTCGATTAGGAACCATATTTAAATTTAGTACCGGAAAACCGAATAATTTTATAACAACTTTTAAAACAGCATTTTGCTTATTTTGTTTATTAGTACATTGTCTCCTCATGATTATTTTGAATAATAAAAAAGCCTACTCCATTCTGAACTAGCTTTCTCTAAATTAACAACTTCTAATATTTTATTGTGAAAAATTTGTGTAAGAAAATATTGGATCAAAAAGTTTTACTCATACATTGAAAATTCTTTAAAATAATTCAAAGTTTCCCAACAAATTAAAGTTTTTTTTTATTTAAATTATTTAAATAATCTAAAATTCAGTCACCTTGTCGACTAAATACGTTTTAGAAGTATTGTCTAATAAATGTACCAATTTAAAAAAAAAAAAAAACAAAAAAAATTTCCCGACAAAAAAAACTTTTACTCAAATATACACTTTTGAAAAGCCAATTTAATAAAATATTTATTGTCCCCTTTATAACACATTTTTAAGTTTTTCTGTATCAAAAATTTAAAATGTAAATATATTTATACTTAACTTCAAGGGATGTCTCAAATAAAAAAGTAAATTTTTTATCCAAAATTTAATTCTTTTATCTCTTAAAAAATACTTTTTTAGACTTTTAGGTAAAATTTTTTATTTTCATTTTTTTTTTTTTTTTTTTGAGTTCTAACCAAGAATTTTCCTTTGCATTCCTTAACAAAAACTAAAAGAAAAATTGAATTCTCTTTAAGATAAAGAATTAAGAAATATGTTTGAAATATATCTATACCTATTATATTCATTTGTAAATAAAATAGAAAAATAAAAAAAAGTGTCATAGGCTCTTACATTATTACATAAATACGTAAAAAATATATACATTTATACTATACATAAATACATAATAAGTAAATATTAAAATTTAGGGATAAACTTTTGGTTTGAAGTATAAGAAAAAAAAATGGTTCAGAAAATATTATAAAAAGGAAACTATAATCTTATATATATAAAAAAATAACCACAAATATTTGCTTTACCTAATGGATTTGTTCAAAATTACCACTACAATCTATCTACCTATTATACCTACAACTATACCTAAAAAATTAAAAATAAAAATGCTTGAAAAAACGAGTAAGTGTAATTTTTAAGCCTAAAAATATTCAAAGCACCCCATTTTTAAAAATTTTCAGTCCACTGCTGTAAAGAATAGAAAATTTTGTGATAATCTAAAAAGTTTACTTTAGCAAAAAACGGAAAAAAACCAAAAAAAAAAAGAAAAACAAAACAACAAATTAACAAACAGTAATAAAAATAAACGAAGTAAAAGTTTTCTGTCCTTTTGACAATTGCTTTCGATTTTTAGATTTCCTTTATATTTTGTTACTTTTTGTTTTTTTTTTTTTTATTATCATTATCCTTGTTTTGATTTACTTTATTTCTTCTCTCTGTCATACACTACAAATTGATTTCATTAACTTTATGCGGTAAATTGGCCGTAACAATTTTTTTTCTCAACTTTAACGACATCTATGAACGAAAAATTACTAGTAACAAACAACCACAAACCTCAATTAGAGCAAAACAATATTAGAATTGAAGTTTTTATTTTTTTTTTTCAGTTTAGTTTCCTTTTATGAAAGTGTATGATAACAATAAAGGAAACTTTTTTTTTGTTTTTTGGCAAAATGTTAGATATCAGAAAACCAGGAAAGAAATATAATTCTATGTGTTTATTTTTATTTGTAGTTTGTTTTTTCTTTAAAAAAAATAAAAAAAAATAAAAAATTAAAACAAAAACATTATTTTAATGTATAATTTTTGGGTTAAAGGTACACCATAATATCTTTATAGTTGTTAATTTTGTTTTGATATTTTAAAAAGGAAGACTTGTAAGGATTATCCAGGCATATATTTATTTATTTTTTTTTTTTTTCTTTCAAACAAGTTGTAATATTACAATAAGTTTTTAAGTCAATAATCGTTATTACCTAAAGTTGTACCCATGTGAACACATTATTGGACAAAATGTATAGGTACCTACGTTTTCAGGAAAAAATACAAAAATGACCGAAATGACTGTTCAACTAAATTAAATAACAAGTTTTTCAAATATTTTCAAACAATGTAAATTTATGCGAAATATGTTATATTTAATATAAATTTTGTTGGAGCGGTACGTTTGATCCTTTTTAAAAATATCCTAGACCAATAGACTCTTTTTTGAATTTCAAAATTGTATGAAAAAAACCCCTAGGACAAAAGACCTTATATAAAATTTCCTATAAACAAAAATCCTGCGTCAAAAGACCCAATTAAGAGATTTGAAAAGGTCTATGTTTGATTTTTAAGTTTTTAGAGTTGGATTCAAAATCAGGGCATTTCCTTCTTCCAGATTATGTATATATATGTGTATGCGAGATTCTGAATTAGAAAAGACTTCAGATTGGGAATCAAAATTAGGGTTTCTGCTTTTTCTTGAATATTTATGTATATAATATGCATACATGAGTTTCTTAATTAGGAGGGATTGTAGAGTTGTAATTAAGATCAGGTGTTCAATCATTTATTTTTCTCAAGTTTGGAGACTGCAGCCCTCAGTTTGTTTTTAAGTATATTTGATATCATTTTATTTTAAAGTAAATAATTGGAAGAGACTTTATAAATTGGTTACAAAATCAAAGTTTTACGCCTTTTACAGAATATTAATATATATATGTACATGCGATATCCTCAATTCGTAGCGATTTTTAGAGTTGCAGTCAACATCACGCTTCAAATTTAATTTTTATTTTTTATAACAAAACTTTTTAAAAAGATTCTTAACTTTTTCCAAGCAGATTTCATCGTAAGGTCTTTTGTCTTAAAGAATTTTTTATAGGGTCTTTTGAAGTAAGTCTTTTATCGTAGGGGAATTTGTCTTAGGGGCTTTTATAAAATGGTCTTATTTTGTCGGCATACACCAACTGATAAAAAAAAAACATTATATATAAATAAAAACTTTAAATAAATTTTTTTCCAAAACTGTAATTTAAACCTATATTTAAAAACTATGAAACTTTTTTTTTTTTTTTATTTTTAGTTATTTAGAAAAAAGTTTTATTCTTTACGAACTGTTTACCTTTATTTTAAAAAAAAAGGTAATGTTTAAAATTTTAGTCGTTTAGTACTTACCTATACAAGACATAATTTTGTGATCTTTTTGCACATAATTGAAAGAAAGTTTTGGACTTTTTTATAACAATTCACAAAAGCATAACAAAATGACAATTAGCTATAAATAATGGTAATAAAGAAAAGAAAATTTGTCCTTTTTTATTTTTCTGGCAAAATAAAATTTTTAAAAAGTTTTCTCTTTAAAAAAAATTTATCAAAAAAAAAACAAACAAGATTTTGTTGAATGAATTCACTTAAACTTCTTGTAGATGAGAGTTTTTTCTTTTTTTGTGGTTACAGAGTTTTAAAATTTTACTATAAATGTTAAATTTTATAGTAAATTTACTCGAAAAATTTTAAAAGCTTAAATAAATTTTAATATTTTTAATATTAATTCATTTTTAAATATATAAAAGTTTTCAATATAAATCAATAAATTTTTAAATTAAACGTTTTACCTATAAACTGCTTAAACTACTTATTTACCATTACAATAAAGAAATGGATAAACTTATGAAACTTTATATTAAATATGGATAACAATTAAACTAAATATTTAAAATTTCAAATAGTTTTAAACTTTTTAAAAAAACGAGGAAGAGCGCAGTAGAGTAGACTGTGTCAACTCGGGGATACCCGTATGAACGTAATATATCCTGTTTCTATAAAACTTGATCATCTTTTAAAAACATTCAGATGTTTTAGTACCGAACTACAGAGATATATTTATGTAAATTGTGGAGTTGTATGACAGCTACCTGAATCTATTGCGCCTAGCTTCATTAAGTTCTAAGAGGTGCAAGAAGCCTGAACCGGCTGCTCTAGACCAACCAAATTTTACAAAAGTTGTTGGCCTATAACTCGACACCTCTTTACTAAATTTAAGGTTCCGCACCACCATAACCAAATTTTACAGAAGTTGTTGCCATAAAACTTGATCATCATTTGCAAAATTTCAGAAATCTAGCTTGAATGGATACTGAGTTATTTCTATATAAAGATAGAAGTTGTATGACAGCTACTCGAACCCGCCGACCGAAAATGTTGGATTTAAATAGCAAAACTAACAATTTTGCAAAAGTGCCGTAAAAAAAATTTCAGCCTCCTAGCTCCTTTATTTTTTGAGTTATCGTGCGGACGGACGGACGGACGGACGTACATGGCTTAATCCACTCAGAATTCGATTCTGAGCCGATCCATACCTTTGACACTATATCTAGCTCGACTCCTTTAAGGTGTCACAAACGTGATGGCAAATTTATTATACCCTTGAACATAGTTCATACGGGTATAAAAATTACATTGTCAATATTATTTGAAGATAAAATAAGGTTGTATATAAAACCAAAGGTTTCAAAAGGCGTACACTTTAAAAAGAGAGATAATAAAAAATATTTGTAAATTATGACTACGAGTCATTTGCATCAAAGTACGAGCACGAGTATTTTGCACCAAAATTTTAAATTTTTTTTAAGAAATTTTTATGTAAGGCTAAATTGTAAAAAAATTAAGAAAAATTTTATTCAATTTAATAAAAAATCCTAATTATATAGCTCTAAAACTCTAATTAAACAAAGCTGTTAAATCGTAATTAAACAAATCTCTAAACACAAGTACAAATACAATGTTGGATATTTAGTTTTTGTGTTTATATGTAATGATCTTCAAAACTTTAACATTTTGTGCGTTATTATTGTTTGCTACTTAATATAAA
Source organism: Poecilobothrus nobilitatus (assembly GCA_947095535.1). Classification (NCBI taxonomy): domain Eukaryota; kingdom Metazoa; phylum Arthropoda; class Insecta; order Diptera; family Dolichopodidae; genus Poecilobothrus; species Poecilobothrus nobilitatus. Next base: position 233,620,012 of record OX352773.1, read on the forward strand.
TAAATGCACATTGATATCTTATAGACGTCGTTCTAGTCCTTGTTTAAACTATATCTTAGATGGTATTAGTTTATCTTAAGTTAACGCAATAAAAGACTTAGGTGTGTATTTTGATTCTCAACTTAGGTTTAAAATTCATTATAATAATATTATAAATAAAGCTAATTAATTGTTGGGGTTTGTTAAATGTTCTTCAAAGGAGTTTTCAGATCCCTATTCCAAACTTGGAATATGCTAGTTAAGTTTGGTCTCCATTTTATATAGTATACATTGATAGGATTGAGGCAGTACTGAAAAACTTTCTTAGATTTGCCTTACGCCACTTGCCATGGTTGAATCCTATTATTTTACCACAATATGAACAAAGACACAAAGACTCAATTGATTTGTGTACATTAAGTTTCTGATGTTATTTTCATTACAAAGATTCTCAAGGGTAACGTTAAATCTACCTTAATTTCTAATAAAGTTATTATTAAAAATTTTAGTTTTAACTTTATTTATACTATTATTTATACAATTATATAATTTTTTATTTTGACTATTATTGTACAATTTACTGGTTCGATTTTATAAAACTGATTATAAAATTGATATCTAAAAATAGTAAATTTTCAATTATAGACCCTTAATAGCTATAAAACAGATGGATATCAAAAATTCCCCTTCCATAGATATGAAGGAATAAAATTTTTTTTAAATTTGGTTTTTATATAACAGTAAATACTAAACTTTCAAATTCATAAAACTTTTATAATGATTTATAAAGCTGAAAAAATTTTAAAAATTATTCAGCAAAACTTTACATATAAACATTTAAAAATTGGTCTCTTTCCACATCTTCTGTCCTAATAGAAGTCTGTAATGAGTGGAGGTACATAAAAAAGTTATTCCCCAACATTTATTTTTTTATGACAGCTATTAATGTTTGAAAATTCTATCGTTACATCTTAAACGGAAAGGATACTAAATCTCGACATTATTAATCTCACATTTAAGCTCACTCGTTGCTAGAATTTAAAAGGCAAGATCTTCATAAATTAGGATTTTAGAGAGTCATATTTTATAAAGGAATATTTTCAAAAGCGATATTCAAAATGACGAGATTTAGTACCCCAAATGTCTTAAACAATGTAGAGATTTTATATTTACAAAATTCGTACATTTCTACGAACGGACGAACAAAGTGAAACTAATAAACAAATTTTTCAATATGAATTGACAAAGAGTAACAAATATAAATGAATAGCGAGAATAATATGAATGATACATTTTCTACCATTAGTCGGAAAACTTGAATATTCGTTTAAATATAAATTGATAAATTTAAACAAATGCAATTCTTTTAGACATACTTAAGTTTCATATTCCCTAACTAGAAAAGATAAAGATCTAAATAAATTTTTCTTCAAATTATGGCTTTATTTAGACTTAAAAAATTTTAATTTTCATGGATTCCAAAAAAGTTTAATTTAATTTATATGACTAACTAAACTAAAATTAAACTATGTTCAAGGGTATAATAAATTTGTCATAACTTTTGTGACACCTTAAAGGAGTCGAGCTAGATATAGTGTCAAAGGTATGAATCGCCTCAGAATCGAATTCTGGGTCGATTAAACCATGTACGTCCATCCGTTTTTTCGGCCGCATGATAACTCAAAAAATAAAGGAGCCAAGAGGCTAAAATTTTGTTTACATCACTTTTACAAAATTGTTAGTTTCGCTATTTAAAATCCAGCATTTTCTGCGGCCGGGATTGAGTATTTGCTATACAACATCTCTTTTTAAATGAAAATAACTCAGTGTCTCTTGAAGTTAGGTATCCAAAATTTCGTGAAAAGAAGTCGAATTGTATACTAACAACTTCGGTATAATTTGTTTGTGCTTGAGCAGTAGGTTCAGATAGCTTGCATATCTTGGAAGTTAATGAAGCTAGGCATTTGAAATCTTACAAAAGACGATAAAGTTTTAGGGCAGTAACTTCTGTAAAATTTGGTTGGGCTGGTGCAACAGGTTCGGTTAGTCGGCATACAACTTCAAAATTTAGATAAGTATATCTCGGTACTTAACGGCGGCACTAAAACATCTGAAATTTTGTAAAAGATGATGAAGTTTTATAAAACCAGTATATATTAAGTTCATATGTCGGGTATCCCAGAGTTGACACAGTCTACTTTATTGCACTCTTCCTCGTTTATCATAAAGTATAATATCGAAATTTAAATGATATAATATTCTTCTGTTATATAGGTATTTGCACTATTTAAATATCATACTATTTAGATAAATATGTTATATTATAGTACACAAGTAGTATTTTTTTTAGAGAATCAAACTTCCTCTTAGCCTCATTTTAATTATTTTATTAAAAAAAAAAAACAGAAGAAGAAAAAATAGTTTTATAAATTTTAAGTTTTTATTTTTACTTTTTATTGTCATTAGATCCTTAAATAAAATATATTTGAAGTTCAATATGAACATTATAACAATTAAATTAGAATAATAAATTCTAAAAAAGAGTCAAAAAATTATTAAAATTTTTATATTTTAAAATTTTCTAAATACTTTAAAGAAAAACTTTTATATATATATACATATATATGTAGTATTGTATTCATATGTCGTGTATATTGCACTTATATTGTTCTAGTATAAAACTTTGAAAATAAGTGAACTAGATTTCAATAAAATAAGAAAAACTTTTTATATATTATTGAAACTTTATGAAATAATCATATAAACTCTACTAAAAATTCGAAAATTTTATAAATTTTTAAAAAATTTCTTTTTAATTTTACTTAATTAACAAAACTTTAAGATTTATTATTTAAATTTAATTTTTTAACTTGTAGTTATCAAATTAATAAAACTAATAAAAAAATAAAAACGTGTATTTTGATATTCTCTATTACATACATTCGATGTTTAGTTATCGATACAAGTAAATCTAGCCGGCAACTTATGCAATAATAGTTTTTCTTGTAGCTTTCTATATATCGAACGTATAAATTAAATATACGTCTGGCCTTGCAGATTAAATAAAACTTATCAAACTAAACTGTCAGGTTAAACTAACAGAAGAGGTTAAATTAAAAATAAGGTTTTATGGCTTATAGATTTTAGTTAGTAGTTCGTACAGATAACTAAGTTATCTTAAGTCTCTTTTAATTAACAAATTTTCCTGATCGGAAATTAGATTTAGAAAAACTCGCAAAATATTATAAGAAAGTTTTTCTAAAGAATCGATCAGCAAGTTAAATACATTTTTTTTTACCAATTAGAATAGCAATTTAGTGACATTTTCCATAGATTCCATCAACAAAATTGCACTACTTTTTCAATTTAAACACGGACAATGAAAATCAAAAAATTATATTTATAGAAATTATATTTAAATTTAAAATTAGACCTATATGGCAACGATAATCATACAATTTATAATAAAATTTATCTAAAAAACGATAATCTGTTATTTTTCTAAAACTTTAAAAATTTTAACATATTAGATTCCCTCTGCTCTTGCATCCATCTGTCCGTTTATGAAAATTATTTACTATTAGTTATAAAACAATAAACTTAAATAAATAGCAGTTGCAGGACCACTTTTTTATATAACTCTACCGTTTAGAGATCTCTAAAATTTGTAAAAGCTCTTTACTCAAAAAATATTTAACACTATAACTAACATTTTTCAATCTGAAAATCTCAAATGACTGGTAATTTTAAGCAACATTATAAACCAAAATTAAGATAATTTATTTTTTTATTTTTCAAATTTTAAAATTTACCGTTAATGTGAAAGAAAAATTTTAAAATATTTTGAGTTTCCTGTTAACTCCTCATTGCTTAAAGATAGGAACTTAAATATTTAAGAGAGGTAAAATCCTTGAAAATGATCATAAGTAACTATAAAAAAAAATATTGTATTCTCCACCATTTTAGAATTAAGAGAAATGGGAAAATTAAGGATTTTTATCCTCCCAGCTGGCTAAACACCTATGAGAATTTTTGAAAGGTAAAATGCAAAAAGAAATACAAGTATGAATGCCTTTTCTAACTAATTTTTTTTTTAACGGGGTAGGTGCAAACAATCGAAAGACACTAAGAAGAAACTATAAGAGCACGATTCTCTTTAAATGTGTGGAATTTTAACCAATTGAACAACACCCCATTTTTCAACCAAATAACAGGTAAGGAGACCTTTACCTACCTTCATTTGTTCTGTAACTATCTTTTATTGTGCTTCCTTTCGACGTTTATTATCTTTTAAAGGTTCTGTATTATGAATATATGACATCATTTAGAGTTTATTCAGTTGCAAATGTTTTGAACATCACTGTATATGTATGCATATTAATATGATATAAAAATAACTTTTTTTAAGAGAATTTAAGTGAACATATATACATAAAGAATTTAAATAGGTACACATTATATTAAAAACTATGTTTCCAATATTAATAAAATCTCTTGAGATTAACAATACCAATGACTTTCTTTCAACTTTTAATCTACTTAAATTTTAAAAATATCTTATTTTAAATCCTTTACGAGAATATCTATATATTTTTAAGGGTTTTTAAGGATATTGAGTAATTTTTTTAATTCCAATAAATTCTCCTTTAAAAATTTTATTTAAAATCTTATTCTTCAAATGTTATTATTTGTTTATGTTGCTGTTCCCCAAATTTTACAAAAATATTTAAAATTTTATTCATAGTATTTTACTGTCTCGCAGGAGAAGGAAAGGATTATACATACCGAAGCTTTAAGTTAGAAAATAATAAATAAGAAAAATAAAATTCTGTACTACATTGTACTAGTATCTACGGTATATGTTAGTTTTGTTCCAATTAACTTTTTTAAATTGAAGGAGATTCATAATACCACAATAGTTACTTTTTATATTTTGTAACATAGTTTTGTTTTATTTTTTTTTTGTTTGCTAATGCATATTAGCATTCATTTGCATATGACTGCTAATGTGTAGTGAAATGGTATTTAGTTATTACCAAGTTTACATTATCATGCAATCATGGTATCATGCAAAATTTAAATAAAAGTAATGGATTGTTAGTGGAGTGTTAGTAAAACAAAATTATGAACTTTAAAATTAATTAATTATTGCAACCGTTAATATTTATTAATAATTGTCAGAATTATAAGATTTAATTGTTTTTTTTTTTTTATTTATTCAGAATTTTTTCACTGGATTTATTTATTCAGAATATATACCTTATGCTACATATTTTCATTTGCTTTTTTAGCAATCTCTTAAATTTCAGAGACATAAATCAAATATGAAAGAACATCATTGTACCAAATTTAAAGGTTCTATCTTTGTTGATTTTGGAGATAATCTCGTTTGCTCCGTGATCATTGGGAAGCTTCCAGATACAATCCCCTCCTTCCTTTCGTAATTAGTAACCTACTATATAAATTTCATCAAAATAGCTTTATTAGTTTATCGTGCGAACGGACTAAGTTATCGTGCGAACGGACGGACAAACATCGTTAAATCGACTCAGGAGGTGACCCTGATTAAAAATACATACACATGCCCATATTTAACTTGTTTAGTGGTTTAACTCCTTTTAGTGGTTACAAACACCATACCAAAGTTAATATACTGTATACTTTAGGTGTAGGGTATAAAAATAGGATCACTCTCGTAGATCAATATTAATGTTAAATATAAAAAAAAAACAATTTTTTATACAAATTTCATCTGAATTATAATTAAAATAATACATCAAACGTGTAATTTAAAATAAAAAGAAAATAATATACCATTCAAAAATTTTAATCATTATTTACACCAAAAAAAAAAAAAACAAAAAAGGATTCAATTTTCATAATTAAGCAATACATCAAATTAAAAAAACAAAAACAAATAATTAGATAGTCATTCTATGTTAATCCATGTCCTCATATTTTTTTTCCTTTTTTTCTCTTTGGTAATTTTTGAGGCTCTATGAACTAACCTCCAAGTCAATTAACTACCAAAATAAAAATGATTTAACAACATTATTTTTAATAAAATATAACATGGGGATTCATTTTTTTGTTTTTGGGATTAGTTAATTTTTTTTGAGATATAATAATTTTTTTAAAATACGATAATTAGAAGGGATTTCACAGTTAGAAATAAAGTCAAAGGTTCAGGGATTTGTTTAGCGGAGATTTGGCGGCGGCAGCTCCCATTATTTTAAATTGTTTACTGTTAAAAAAATAACTATAGGACAGCTGATTTTAAAGTTGGATTTATAATTCGGATAATTTCTTTTCACAGAATACGATATTTTGAATTAGAAGGAATTTTAAAATTAGATTCTGGAAAAAATGTATCTAAATCAATTCTAAAGTCCCTCCTAATTACTTTTATACATTATTATTTTTTAATCAAATTCATTATTTTTGCGATTAAGTTCAAGTTTTTGGGGAGTTGTTAATTTTTTTGGGGGGTTGATTTCATATTGGTGAGGATTAGTTAATTTTTAAAGTTTGGAAATTAATTTTTATGAAATAAACCCCAAAAGTGGGAAATGGGGTTCATTTTTTTTTTTGAGGGTTAATTCACGATGAAATAATGATGTTAATTTTTGCTTTAGGGGTTTAGTGACTTGGGAGATAAATCATAGCACCTATTTTTGAGTTCATCAAAATATTTTGTTAACAAGCATATCTATTATTATACAATATGTATTATGAAAATATTTTTAATTGTGAAAACTTTTCTGAAATCATTGTCATGTGTCCATTAATTATTTATCTCATTTTTTTTTTTTTTTTGATATTTTGTATATAATTTTCAAACACCTAATTGCCAACACGATTTTCAAAATTTAGTGTATAAAATCACACATGTATTAAAAAATTTTAATATCAGATCTGGGACTATTGCAACAATTTTTTTTTTTTTCCTTTTTTTAATTAACAAATCCTTACTTTAGGAAAATATCTTTTCAAATACTTTTTCAATTCTTTATCAAAATATTCATATTATTATGGTTTGTTTATTAATGGTAAAAGATATTTGAAATTAAAAATAAATAATTTTAACTTATCATTTTGAATGTTCTCATATCGCAGTTGTTTTTTTCTTATACTTTCAGTCATTATTATCATTGTTTAATATTTTAAAATTAAAAGTAAATATAATAGTGTCAAAAATTGTGTCCAATTTTAGTGATTCTAATCAAAATAATCACATAGTGAAACCACTTTAAAATATAAAACGAATATGCAAATTAAAAATTCTTCAATAATCTTGTAGTACTGAATTGTGTAGCTGGACAACTCCTAGGTTAAACTTTCGATTGGTCTTACACTTATATGAAATTTTATAAAATTCATCTGTGAAGTAAAAAACTAATTGAAATTTTTTTTTTAAGTTTAAATTCTTTTCTTAATATATTTAAATAAATATAGCTCAGATCAGCTAAGCTCACATTTCAAACATCAATTGGTAAAAAAACTAGTTTCGCAAAAAGAATTTGTAAAAGAGGCTAGAGGCTAGAGGCTAGGTCAATATTTTACTTTGCAAAACAACCGTTTGACAAATTTTCAAATAACATCAAGTGTATGGGGATCATTAAGTATACCAATTGTGATTTTGTAACCAACTTTAATATCACTCCAAATTTAGAATCTCGCATATACATATATATAAATATTTTGTAGAAAACGTATAACGCTGATTTTGTAACCAACTCCAAAATGCCCCCTAATTGAAAATCTCCCATCTTCAGATTTATAGATATTTTGGAGAAAGTGGAAACCCTGATTTTGAAACCAACTAAAATCTCTTCTAATTATTTTTGTAACTCCCGCTGAACAAATGATTGAAACCCTGATTTTGAAATCTTTCCTAATTACATTTAGATGCCGTTTCCAAACCTCTGCTAAACAATTTATCGAAATTCTTATTTTGTAACCAAATATGGAATCCCTCCAAATCCAAAATCTCGCCAATACATATGTATATTCTGGAAAATTTTAACATTGTCTACAATAACGGTACTTTACTACTGTTGATAACACAAAAATGTACTTATTAGTTTCACTCTGCCAGTCCGTTCGTCTGGGTGTTTACAAAACTTTTACGCCATTTCAAATAAAGCAATGAATCTTTAACTACGGTTAGACATCGACCAAAAACATAATTTTGTGGAACAACACTTTTTACTGTAGCCCCACCCGTCACAGAGTTACAGCCCTAGGAAGTCCGAAAAAACCCTATCTTTTAATTGTTATAACACAGGTTCTATAAGGCATATTTTCAATCTGGAAACTCAAACGATAGTTGGTTTTATAGAAGCTTGAAATTTTGAGAGGATTTAAGGTGTCTTTGGAAAGAGGTATGAGTCAATTCAGAAAATATTTTTGCCACGCACCCTCCCCCCTTTTTTGGAACTGTGTAAAAGGGGTCAAAAACTGAAAAATCTCTATTTTAAACACCTGTACTTGCGCACCTGTACAAAAGTTTTTGGAAGTAATATACAATAATTAAAGTTCCAACATAATATTTTTATTTGTGTTAATAATTTTTCTTAATAATGTAGGGTTACCTTTTACTGGCGAAGGTGTGATTTGATTTTTCTCAATTTTTCTTATTGTTTTCATTATTATTCATAATTTCGTATTTTTAAATACGTATTATTAAATACGTAATTTATATTATTATAAATTTATTTATCATTATATCTACTTTATACTCTAGGCTTATTATAGAATGTTTTTTTTAATTTTAGAAATGAGCTTTTTTGAAAACTCTTGGTTTTTTTCATTACTTGTTTTTTTTTTTTTTTATAAACCATTTTTATCAATTTAACCTTAATAATTCCATGCAACTAACGTCCAGAGAAACAGAACAGATGAACAATATGAAATCTCAAGTTCTAAGTTCTTTCAAGTTTAAATATTTATTAGGCTTTTAATTCTCAGACTGATTGGATATAAGCCAACTAATTAAATCGATATTAGCCAAAAGCTTACCGTTCAGATGTATTAAAAGAAAAAAAAAATATTTATTATATTTTAAACTAATAATAAAAATAATCGAAATTAAACACAAATCATTATAAGTCCATAATATTGAAAATAAAAAATAAAATATTCATTTTACTAAATCTTGTTAATCCTTCTATTGACTAACAATTTATTTGAACATAATATTAAAATTAATCCTATTTAAGAAACCAATAAAATTTTTAATGATATAACATGAAAAATGGCAGTATTTTATTTTTTTAAATTTTTTAAATAAAATTTGAACAATGATTTAAATTTTTAAATGTATGAATATGTAGGTATAGTTTACAGCTTTTTAGCACATTTTTTAGAACAAAAAATTTGAAAAAATGTGCTTTTTAGTTACATTCTGTCCGTCTCTCCGTCCGTCCGTCCGTCTGTTTCAAAAACGTCTACACCCTTAAAAATAGAGAAAAAAAGTTTTTACCATGGGTAGGTCTCATAAAAAAAATAATTTTTTGGAACAACTTTTTCATGTAACCCCATCCATTACGGAGCTACAGCCCCTCAAACTTTGAAAAAACCCTATTTTTAAATGCGTATATCTCATGTTCTATATCTCATTTTTTCAATATGAAAACACCTTTCGACAGAAATTTTTTTCACCTTTATAAAACACTATGAATATTATACAAGTTTTTCAAAAGTAGTATTTAAATTTACCGTTATGTGAAAACCAAATCCGGCACGCTTTTAGATAGGGACTTGAAATTTTGATATAAGAAAGAACTTTTAGAATTAGTATAAGTTTCCTCAGAAAAAATTTTTGGACCACCCCCTGTTTTTGAGCTATTAGGTTCAAAAATTGAAAATTTGCTATTTTTAAACACCTGTAACTTAACTTCCTGTACACATTTTTCTTCAATAAGACATAAAAATTAAAGCTTCAGTAATATATTTTTACGTGTGTGAACGGATTTTCTTAGTTATATAGGATTCCGAACTTACAGTCCCTCAAAATTGCAAAAAAGTCCTATTTTCACATTTTTTCTTATATGAAATTTTCAAATTTTCAAACTTCACAATTCTAAACAGTTTGTATTATCTTTTGGAGATGTGCGCTTTCAAAAACCGTTGTTTTATATTCTGCCTTGTTCCTAATTAATTTTAATTTAGATTAAACTCTACTATTTCTCTAATTTGAAAATTAATTTCTTCCGAATACATTAACTCGATAATTTAATTTTAATATATTTTAATTTATAAAAACTAAGAGAATATAAGAATAATTTATTGTCATATAGGGCTGAAATATCGTAATTTGTCGTATACTGCGATTAATTTCTCAAGTGCAACTTCACTATGAGAAAAACTTAAACGTCAACCAAACAAAAAAGCACAAATTTTATTTTTTTTTAAATGCATTTGTATAACTTCTAACTTTTTTTTTTCTGCTCATTTTCCTATACTAGATAAATGTGAGAAGGAAATTACACAGCCTTTCTTTTCTAAGTGTGGCTGTAAATATCGTTCGTATGTAAATATGTAATTAATTCGATTTAATTACAGTACGTACCTACATTCTATAAGAGAATTTTAATGTTTATATATACCCGTATGAACTATGTTCAAGAGTATAATAAATTTGCCACTACATTTGTGACACATTAAAGGAGTCGAGCTACATATAGTGTCAAGGGTATGGATCAGTTCAGAATCGAATTCTGAGTCGATTAAGCCATGTACGTCCGTCCGTCCGTCAACTCAAAACGATAACTCAAAAAATAAAGGAGCTAGGAGGCTGAAATTTTTTTTACGTCACTTTTACAAAATTGTTAGTTTTGCTATTTAAATCCAGCATTTTCTGCCGGCGGGTTCGAGTAGCTGCCATACAACTTCTTTTTTTTTAAATAGAAATAACTCAGTGTCGAGTTACATGCCAAAAGCTTTTGTAAAATTTGATTTGTCTAAAGCAGCCGGTTCAGACTTCTTGCATTTCTTGGAACTTAATGAAGCTAGGCGTCTAAAATCTTATAAATGATGATCAAGTTTTATGGCAACCACTTCTGTAAAATTTGGTTGTGCTTATGCAATAGATTCGGGTAGTTGCTGTCATACAACTCCACAATTTACATAAATATATCTCTGTAGTTAACGTCGGTAGTAAAACATTTGGAAGTTTTTAAAAGAAAGTCAAGTTTTATAGAATACGAGTATCCCAGAGTTGACACAGTCTATTCTACTACACGCTTCCTCGTTTTAAATGAATATTACCACTAATTAGAGCTTAATTTTTTTTTTAGTTTACACTAATATTTAATTTGCAAATATTTAAAAGTCTAATCTCTAAACAACCATATTTAAATTCAGAACATATAAAAAAAAATTAAAAATAAATTAAATAAAATATAAATATAATTGCCCAAAAATATGATAATTATATAAAATGAGGTAAAATTTCTATCACAGTTGTGATTGCATTTTTCACTTTTTTTATACAAAATAATATTTACATTCAAGATTAGAATTCAAAAAAACAAAATTTTTAATTTTTGAAAAAAAATTTTTCAAAAAAATTATTGGTGAGGTTCTAAGTAAAAATTTGGAAAAGAGTGTTATCAATATATGCTATAATTGAATCAATAAGCATATTATACAAAATATATATATTGTTAAACAACTTTGATATAACATAGTTGTTTCATAAATCGGAGTCTATTTGTCTGTACAAAATTGTTATTAAAATGTGCCCATACAAATCAGTAAATTATCAATATTCGAGTTGTTATCATTTTGTTAAAATTTAAAACTAACACTTGGTTACCATATATTGTATAATCCAATTCGCCTTTTCAAAAAATTTTGAACAATTATCTCTTAATATCCGTTTCTACTCTTAAAAAAATCTGAAAAGTTACAAAATACCAATAAATAATTCAAAATCATAAATCCTAAATCACATAATCTCAAATTTCAAAATCCCAAATTTTTAAAATGTAAATTTATGTAAATAAAATAATAAATAAGAAAATTATCATTCATAAAAATTGTAAATGCTTTATTATTCTAATATTTTTGTAAAAAAAAATATTTTTATAAAAAAAATAATTAGAAGTGATTTTAGAGTTGGTTACAAAATCAGATTTTCAATAATTTGTTTAACGGGGGTTTAGAGTTATAAAATCAAAGTTATACGCTTTTTCCAGAATAGAAAACATTTTTTTGCGCTACTTTTATACGAAAATAGTAGTTGATTTATAGTTGGGACACTATATGTAGTTGCTAAAGAGAACACCAATTTTTTGTTTTATTTACTCCTGTCTACTCTTTCTCAAAGGCAGGTGTAGTTGGGAGTAGAAAAGGGTTGTGTAAAAAACACAAATGCAAACATTATGGTTTTTAGATTTTTTTCGATGTTGCCCTGAGTAGCACTTCTATGTGCGAGAATAAGATTCTGCAATTTAGATTTTTGTAACTTGAGATTATGTGATTTGGAATTTTGTGATAAAATGAAAAATTTTTCGAATTTTGTAATTTTATATTTAGTGATTTTCAAAAATTATATTTTGAGAGGAACACCAAATTACTTTCATACCTGGTCATAAATAAGTTACAACAATTCTTAAGTGCTTAAGATGGACAAAATGAGCAATGATTAAAAAATTTTAATTAAAGTTTTCCTAAAAGTTTAAAATTAATATTAAAAAGGATTAAAATAGTAACTTCATATTAATTACATTATTTAATTTTTCTACAACAATTAAAATTAAAATCGTGTGTCAAATTTTTAATCACACGGATTTAATTCTATATGCTTCCTTTTTATTTATATTATTAACCTTTTATTTAATACCTATACTATTTAACTGACTTAGTTTACCAAAAATTCTTGTTTAAAATAAATTCAACATGTAAAAATTTAATGACAAACAAACTTTAATATATTCCACGAATTTAGCATTTTTCTTATAAAAATAATGAACTCCAGTATGAAAATAAGGATAATAAGGGGAAAAAAAATGTTAAATTTAGATTATTTTTTTTATGTTTAAAAAATAATAGTGTTTATTTTAAATTGTGGTTGGCAGAGATTATTGCCTACTCAGACAAAGATAATAGTATTAAATTAATGGCTTTATAGATCCTGTTTTTGTGCATATGTATATGTATACGTTATCTATGACCTATAGTTTATGGTAAAATTTATATTCTTTAATGGTTTGTTTCGTTTTTTGTTAATTATTTGCTTAAAACAGTTATTTAAATATTTGATCAAAATATTGTTATTTTATATAAAATGTATTTAAAAAAAAAAAAAATTACCAAAAATAAAGATGATTAATTATATTTTAATTTTTTTTATTTAAAAAAAAAATGTTGTCCTCATAAATAGATAAATAAAACAAAATTTAATAATTGCATATAAAAAACATATAAACGGTTATTTATTTTAAAATATTATTAAAAATAAATTGAAATATTAATTTTGAAATTTAAATTTAAGTTTAAGCAAATTATTTTTTAAATGATAGTTACCTAATCCTAAAATCGTTTTAACCAGATTTTATGAATTTTATTATTTTATAAGCGATTTAAATTTAAATTTTTTTTTTTGTACTAATTCTAGATGGACTGAAACTTAAAAAATTGTTTTATACTACTTTAATGTTATACAAGAGTTAAGTTGATTTAAATAAAGGATAAAATTTAAAAGGATTTTGATAAATAGGCTGATAATATTAAATCTAATAATTTGATCAATAATCATATAAAATTGTCTGAATAAAGATGTTGCTAATAAACATTCTTGCACTTCATATTAAACAACTTGGTTTGGTATACAATAAATGATTCCATTAAAATATGTTCATTTTGATTTAAATTATGTTTAGTGTATATACTGAAGCCCATGTACTTATGTACTGACACCTTATGTCTTTTTTTGCTAGAGTAATTACGAATCATCAAAAGATAATATAGAGGATTTGAATAAGCACAAGTCCTCAAGCAGTATATGTTATTTTAACCTCGTAAATATCACCTTTCTTTCATAAGCACACAAGAGGTTATATGTACTTTGATAGTAATATACCGTTTGATCAAGGAAGTAAATTATAGTCAACTTATTATAAATAGTATATATTATACCTTATCTAATTTATAGGGTCTTTATATATGCAACTAAATTATGTTATTCGTTTAGTTTAAAATTAAACATCTTAGTTTTTTTTTTTGTTGTTTTTCTAAAGCTGACTATGTTTTTGAAAAAAACTACACCTCAAATTGCAAATAATAGAGGGTCATCATAGAAGTTCACTATTTTCATTTAGTTTTCGTATGCATAATTAGAAAATTATTTTAGTCATAAGTTTATCTAAATAATAGTGAAAACAAATTTTATTTCTTAACTTTTAACTTAATTAATGATTTTATTAACTATGTATTGGATCAGTGGTGCAATATGAAAGTCGTCGATCTATCAGATGTAAAGTCTCGGATTTAAACCTCGGCCATGTCAAAATATCAATAAAATATTATAACAAAATGTAAACAAAATAAATAATATAATTATATAATTTAATAGTTAGGGTATGGTTGCCCCTGTAGAGCAAAGATAAATTTATTTCCACATAATGTGGTCCCCCCCCCCCCGCAATAATAAATTAATAAATAAAATAATTTTCTTCTCGTAAATTTATCACATCTTAGTGGTTAATTAACACTTAAATAATCCAGTAATTTTGAAAATCGAAAAATTCGTATCAATGAAGCAAGTTAATAACATATTAATTACGAATAAAATTTTAAAATTAAAAACATTTCGTGTCTTATTTTTAATTTAATCAATTTTACAATATTGCAATTTTTATATATTGCAAAGTAATTAATTTAATGAAATTTTTTTCAATTTTAAATATTTTTCCAGTAAATTTATTTAAAAATGAAAATAATTAAAAAAAAATATTTTTATTTAACCAATTTTAACGAAAAAAAAAAAGAAAATCTCAACTGAATTGAATTCACAGAAGAAAATCACGTAACATAAACAACCCTTATACGTAAAATAACGAGAAAATTTTATGCAGGACATTAAATTATGTTAAAATAATTGGAAAAAAAAAAAAAATTTAAACATGTTGGTGGATGTTGGTATAATATGAAGTAGGACATCATATTTTTCTTGCTCCTAGTGGATATTTTTCAGATTTCTTCAAAATAATTTTCTTTTTTTCTCTTCTTTCCTCAAAAAAAAAACTTCTTTCCCAAAAAAAAAAAAAAAACAGTAAAATAGCAGCATACAATCAAATAAATGCATTACGTAAGAATTGCAATATTCTCAAATTAAAATTAAATACAGAGTATGTATAAAGATCTGATTTTAATAAAACAATTTAAAAGGCTCTTGTTCGAATTGAATTGTCGAGGCATTTTTTGACCAAATATAATTTTTAATAATTAAAAAATAATTGTATAAAATTAAAATATAAATTTAAAATATTGTTTTTAGTAAAATTAAGTTACCCTAAACTAATTTTAAAGTTATTTAAACTACAACAACAACTTTTGAGTTTAGAACAGTTTCACCATAGACTTGAACCTAAATTTTAAGTGATCTATCTGTGAAGTAATGATCTCACTGAATTTTTATAAAAACAACGGTTTATAGCTTATATTTATAATAATCTATAACGAAATACAAATTATTTATTTATTACTAATTTACAAGAGCATGCAATGCCCTTGCAAAGTGATGGACCCTTTTCCTCTCGGATGTGGGCCAGAAAGGAAAATACAAAATTAAATAATGAATAAATAATTCTTATATATAAGATAATAGATCGCGCTAATATTTGTGTTCTATAATCTTATAGAACAGTTAAATGAGTTAAGTAACAAATGATTTAGTGATTCAAGAAAAATGATTCAATCTTCAAAAATACTTCACAGGTTACAAGTAATTTTTCGTAAGGAAGAGAGGTCTGTTTTAAATACACTGTAAAAAATCCGCACTCACAGTAGTGGCGGAGTTCAAGATGTGGATGACGAACTAAAATCACCATCACCGTTTCTCGAAAAGGAAAAGAACTCGGACCTGCTTTCGTATTACTCGAAGCTGGATGGGGTATTTTTATGCTTAACTTTCTGTTGTATTTTATCATTCCTTTTCAAGTGTTGCAGGAAACTTGATCTGAAATTCTCTTAATCTAAAACGTCAAACGGTGTAACTGTTGCAGCGGCTATTGTCACTGTTAATAAAAATAGTAATAATAATATGGGGATTTATTGTTTCCTTACAATCCCACTCCCAATCCAATGTTTCCACATCCTATTGTCTTAGGCTTTGTTATCTCTACTCCCAGGCAATATATTGCATTAGCAGGTAGGGTTTCATTCCATTATATTGGTTCCAGGGAGGTAGGTTTAGTCAGTAAGAATCTGACACTACCAAAGAGGAATATTTGGTTTCTTTCAAAGATTCCCAACTCCCTTAGGAAAAAAAAATATCATGATATAATTTTATGCAACCTACTATTTAAATTTACGGGCACGTCAAAATAAAATTCTCCGAAAATTCAGAATGATTTTTGTTGGCCCTTCAAATTGTTAGAGAAGGGAGATTTTGAGGAGAATCCAAATTATGCATATGCAACAATAAAAAATGATATTATATTAAAAACTAGTCTAGCAGCTAAAATTGATTTAAACCTTAGTTTGAATATAATTTGTAATTGAAGTGTGTATGAGTTCGATAACCTTCTGCGACTGATGTATTATAGAAATAATAAATCTTTGCATTAAAATATTTAAAATATATGTATACGTGTATTAAAAACAAGTAATGAGGAATATACAAATAAATGATACTTTTTAGCACATTTCCAAAAAAATTTTGAAAAAATGTGCTTATTAGTTTCACTCTGTCCGTCCGTCCGTCCGTCCGTCCGTCCGTCCGTCTGTTTACAAAACTTCTACACCGTTAAAGATAGAGAAAAAAAATTTTAACCATAGGTAGGTCTCATAAAAAAAATAATTTTGTGGAACAACTTTTCCATGTAGCCCCCCCCATTACGAAGCTACACCCCTTCAAACTTTGAAAAAGCCCTATTTTTAAATGCTTATATCTTATGTTCTGCTTAAGATTTTTTCACTCTGAAAACGTCATTCGACAGGTATTTCTTTTATCTTTGTAAATTAATATCAAAATTATACAATTTTTTTAAATTTAGTATTTAAATTTACCGTTATGTGAAAACCAAATTTTGCATGATTTTTCTACTTTCATAACTCCGGCACGCTTCTAGATACAAGCTTGAAATTTTGAGACAAGAAAGAACTTTTAGAATTAGTATAAGTTTCCTCAGAAAATTTTTTCGGACCACCCCCTTTATTTGCTCCTTTATTTGCTTGTTTATGAGCTATTAGGGCTTAAAAATTGAAAATTTGCTATTTTTAAACACCTGTAACTTAGGAACCTGCACACATTTTACTTCTGCAAGATGTAAAAATTAAAGCTACAATAATATATTTTTACGTGTGTGAAAGGTTTATTTTAATTGTAAAGGGTTCCAAAGTTGCAGCTCTTCAAAATTGTAAAAAAGCCCCATTTTCAGATGTATATATCTCGGGCTCTGCGTAATAGTTTTGCAATCTAAAACCGGCAGAAGATCGAAAATTTTATTATCTATATGAAACAATATCAAAATTATGTAATATTATGTAATTTACGATTTAAATTTACCGTTATGTGAAAACCACATTTTGCATGAAATTTCTTTTTTCATAACTCCGGCACCCCTTTAGATAGAAACCTGAAATTTTGAGACAAGAAAGAACTTTTAGAATTAGTATAAGTTTCCTCAGAAAATTTTTTGGTAACGCCCCCTCTTTAAGAGTTATTACGCCTCAAAAATTGAAAATTTGCTATTTTTAGACACCTGTAACTTAGGCACCTGTAAAAATTTTTCTTCGGCAAGACATGAAAATGAAAGCTACAATAATATATTTTTACGTGTGTGAAAGGTTTATTTTAGTTGTAAAGGGTTCCAAAGCTGCAGCTCTTCAAAATTGTAAAAAAGCTCCATTTTCAGATGTATATATCTCGGGCTTTGCGTAATAGTTTTGCAATCTAAAACCGGTAGAAGATCGAAAATTTTATTATCTATATAAAACAATATCAAAATTATGTAATATTTTGTAATTTACGATTTAAATTTACCGTTATGTGAAAACCACATTTTGCATGAAATTTATTTTTTCATAACTCCGGCACCCCTTTAGATAGGAACCTGAAATTTTGAGGCAAGAAAGAACTTTTAGAATTAGTATAAGTTTCCTCAGAAAATTTTTTGGTAACGCCCCCTCTTTAAGAGTTATTACGCCTCAAAAATTGAAAATTTGCTATTTTTAGACACCTGTAACTTAGGCACCTGTAAAAACTTTTCTTCGACAAGACATAAAAATTAAAGCTTCAATAATATATTTTTACGTGTGTTAACAGCTTTTCTTAGTTATATAGGATTCCGGACTTACGGCCCCTCAAAATCTCAAAAATGTCCTATTTTCACATTTTTTCTTATTACATGAAATTTTCAAATTTTTGTGTAAGTCACACTTCTAAACAATTTGTATTGAGTTTTGGAAATGTGCGCTTTTAAAAACCGTTGGTTTACATTCTACCTTGTTTTTTAAATAGATTAATCTACAGTCAATTTAAAATGACTTTGGTAAAACTTAAAATATTTTGCTTAAGATTGATGGTTAATGTAATTAAATAAAATAACCTTTGCCGAAATCCAGCAAATGGTTTATCGGTTAAGACACCGTACCTTCATATAAAATGTCTCGGGTTCAAATCCCAGATGCATCATAAAAGAAAATATTTATTCGAATTTTAGTTGAAATTAAAAGTTTTCTTTAATTTTAATTTAATTTTAATTAAAATGTTCTTAAATTTCAAGAGATTTTATAATGATGCAATTAAAAGAAATCGTTCCTTAAATAAAACAGAAAGTTCTAATCTTTTTCTCAGGGCTATCAATTATCAATCATGTTATAAAAAGTCTACAAAAGGTCACCAAAATATACCAAGATCTTATTATTTTCTTTTTTCGAACCCCAACAAAAGTGCAACAAATATTATTCTTAATCTTATTATTAGTTTACATAAGACGAGTAGTAATAAATAAAATTATTAAAATAATAAATATTTTTTTTTCAAATTTTTTCTTTTGAACTTTGCTTAAAGTAACAAAATTATCAATATTCATAATTTAACGAAAATACCAACTTTTCATAAAATTATAGAATAAAAAATATATATATATATATATATATTTGCATTATAATAAATACATTTATTCAATTTATATTATATAAACCGAAAGAATTTTTAAGATATCCCTGAACAAAAAAAAAACAAAAAAATACAAATTGTATGGTACATAAAGATTGTCTACGAATAAAAACAATTTAATGTTTTTTTATGTTACATTACAACTATCTTCTTCATTTATTTTTATTACAAGTATAGCCTTCCTACGGAAATATTATATCATATCTGTTTGAAAAGTTTCTTTAGCGAATGGAAGGAGTTTGTACCAAGATACTTTACAGCTTTCATCTATTTTCAAAAAAAAAAAAAAAACAAAACAAAAATTTAATGCATTCACTTTAACTGTAAACTTTAAAGGGGAGAGAAAAAAATGACGTTGAATGAAATATGATTGCATGGCATTTATATACCTTTTTTTTATATAATATTTTCCTCCACCCCCCTCTTGCCCTTCTTATTTTTTCTCAATTTGTAACATATAACGGGTGGGGTGGGGGGAAACGAAACAGTTTCTTTTTTGATTTAAATTGAATTTAGTACTTTAATAAAAAATAAAGAAAAAAATAAATAAATAAATAAAAAAAATTATAATCCTCTTAAAAAGTAAATGAAAGTTTTTTGTGCAATTTTTTTTTTTTTTTTGGATTACGAATAAAATAATATTACAATATTAAAAAAAAAAAAAATTGAAAAACCTAAAATTCATTTTGAACTTTAATATTAAGGATAAAATTTAAGATAGATAAAATGAAAAAATCAATCCAATAAATTCTTAAATGCTTCTATAAAATAATCTAAGTCTTACTTAAAAAAAACATACATATACATATATAATATCTTATTTTAAAAGTTGTTTCTAAATATCCTTTATATAACTTATATAAATTAGTCTTCTTGAGTATATCATACAGCGAATATTTATATTAGAATGGTGTAATCAAGAAAATAGTGGTTTACTTTAACAAAAAAAAGAAAAAAACCTAAAATTTTTATCGTAATATTCTTAATTATAATATCAAAAGTATATAAATAGTAACTATGTACTATAATAGGATATAAAAAACGAATGTTCTAATATAATTCTCATAGGAGCGTGTCATATGCGTGTATTTCATTTATCTGTAATGTCATTTGACAGTATTTTTTGCAAGTTGCCTGTATCATCATTTGACTGTATTTTATTTGCCTGTATTTCATTTGACTGTGTTTTATTTAACTGTGACTCTGTATAATTAGAGAGAATTTTAGAGTTGATTACAAAATCAGCGTTTCAAAAATTTGTTTAGCAAGGGGTTTTGGGGCGGCAACCTTCACTCTTTTAAATATTTTGTTATGGAAATATGTACATAAAACATATTATAATTAATGGCTATTTTAAAGTTGGTTACAAATGAATACAGTATTGGGGGCCTCGGTGGCCTACTGGGAAAGAGCTTATAAAATACGCTATAAACACCGAGGAAGTGTGGGTTCGAATCCCACTCACGTCGTAAAAGTTATTCCCCCTTACGACATTTACAGCCACGCCTGAAAGGAAAGGTTGTGTAATTTCCTGTCCACATTTATGTGGCAGAGAAATGCATTAAAAAAAAAAAATACAGTTTTGTGATAGTAACCAAATTTGAATAGTTCTTATATTATAGATAATATTATTTATATTATATAGAGCTATATATTAATTTTAGTTTAAGACCACCGAAACAATTAGTTTAAACCACCCATTGCTTTGCTTACATGACTATATTTAGAAAGGTGAACAAGAAATAAAGTAGGCCAAGTGAACAAGAAAGAAAGTAAAAAAAATAGTAGATACTAGGGGATTATTAAGTAAATACTTAAAATTAAGTGAATAAGAAATTAGAAAAATGTAAATATTAAGGATTTAATTTTTCGGTATACCTAATAAATACCTATGTACTAATTTTCTTAATTTTTCTGGTATTTAGTTAAAATAATGTGAATAAGACTCAGTACTGTCTCTTTTTCAACAGTCAAAAATATTGAAATTAGGTATATGTTTAAATTGTATTAAGCTGTTTGCATTCATGTATATACGTATTAACGAGGAAGAATTGTAAGTCCTGGAAAATCAAAATATCTATTAAGGGTTTTACCTATTAATATCGATTTTTCATTTTTTTATGTAGTGAGTTTTTACCAGAAAGGCCAAAACCAAAGTAGGATCACTTACTCTAAGAAAAAACAAATTTTTGCGGACGCGGACGCCGTCATTAAAAAAAAATATTTTTGCTTTTTGGATTCGTCACACTTAAAAACGCTCAGAAAATAAATTTCAAGCTTTATCTATTTTTTTAGTTATTTATTATTAAACCTGTTGTTATTATATAATTGATGGTTAATGTTTTTTGAAATATATTTTTCCCTACCATATTATATCTTATTTAAAATAAAATTCGTATTTTCATTTTTTTTATATTCAAAAAATAAAAATTATAATTTTTTCCATATTAAGAGACATTAAATTTGATGTACCTACAAGTATTACAAGTTTTTAATTTTAAATTTTTATTTAAACCATTATGCCGAAGATTAATTTTTCTAAATTAGAAGTTATACAGGCAGAAAGTTATATTGTGTGACATTATTTTAAAGATGGAAAAAAATCGTTGTAACTTACGAATTTCCACATTTTACATGATACAATTAATGCTCTATTAACACTTCCCTCTGTTATTCATTTATCATTAAACTAATCATACCACCAATCTCTCGTACAACTCAAATCAGATTAAATAAACATAATATGTAATAACGAAAATTAATAAAATGTAAAAAATATAAATAAAAGTAATAAAATTTCAAATAATAAGACTTTATTTTGTAAGCTAAAATATCTGTAAATCTTTATTAAATATAGCATAATATACTGTCGGATTAAAATAAATATGTTATAATTAAACGTCTTCATACAAGTTTAAAAATAACTTAGAAACAGCACCTTATCTGAGGGTTTGTTAATACCACTCAGATAGTTGACAATAAAAATTAAGGAAGAAATTAATAATAACGAGGAAGAGTGCAGTAGAGTAGACTGTGTCAACTCTGGGATACCCGTATGAACGTAATATATCCTGTTTCTATAAAACTTGATCATCTTTTAAAAACATTCAGATGTTTTAGTACCGAACTACAGAGATATATTTATGTAAATTGTGGAGTTGTATGACAGCTACCTGAATCTATTGCGCCTAGCTTCATTAAGTTCCAAGAGGTGCAAGAAGCCTGAACCGGCTGCTCTAGACCAACCAAATTTTACAAAAGTTGTTGGCCTGTAATTCGACACCTCTTTACTAAATTTCAGGTTCCTAGCTTCAATAGACACTGAGTTATTCTCATTTAAACGGATAAGCTGTATGGCAGCTACCCGAATCCGTCGCACCACCACAACCAAATTTTGCAAAAGTGGTTGCCATAAAACTTGATCATCATTTGCAAGATTTCAGACACCTAGCTTTATTAAGTTCGAAGAGGTCCAGGAAGCCTGAACCGGCTGCTCTAGACCAACCAAATTTTACAAAAGTTGTTGGCCTGTAACTCGACACCTTGTTACTAAATATCAGGTTGCTAGCTTCAATAGACAATGAGTTATTCTCATTTAAACGGAGAAGTTGTATGGCAGCTACCCGAACCTGCCGCACCACCACAACTAAATTTTACAGAAGTTGTTGCCATTTGCAAAATTTGGCAACATTTGATCATCATTTGCAAAATTTCAGAAACCTAGCTTGAATAGATACTGAGTTATTTCTATATAAAGATAGAAGTTGTATGGCAGCTACTCGAACCCGCCGACCGAAAATGTTGGATTTAAATAGCAAAACTAACAATTTTGCAAAAGTGCCGTAAAAAAAATTTCAGCCTTCTAGCTCTTTTATTTTTTGAGTTATCGTGCGGACGGACGTACATGGCTTAATCGACTCAGAATTCGCTTCTGAGCCGATCCATACCTTTGACACTATATCTAGCTCGACTCCTTTAAGGTGTCACAAACGTAATGGCAAATTTATTATACCCTTGAACATAGTTCATATGGGTATAAAAAGGAAGAAATTAAAATTAGATAGATTATAGTAAAATATTGAGGATTAATATCACAAGACTATACATTTCATTTGATTGTTTGTCATTTACCTGTATTGTTATTTGTCTGTATTTCATTTGTAACGAACTTGAAATTCTCCATTAATTATATGTTTTACACGAATATTTCAGCAACAAATTACTTAAAAGAATACTGCCGTCCCTAAACCTCCGCTAAACAAATTATTAAAACTCTGATTTTATAACCAGCTCTAAAATCCCGCCTATAATAATATCGATCAAATGAAAAACAGTGAAATGAAATACAGTAAAATAGTATTATAGGCAACTTGCAGAAAATGCAGTCAAATGGCACGCTGTCAAATTTTGACAATCACATAGAAGAAATGATCACCTTGATAATAAAATAATTAGTATACAAAATATTTTATTTATATTTATTTATACATAAATGTAATGCAATATTATTGAACCATCGACTACCAAGGCCATTATAGGTTTTTATACTATTATTAAATTATATACTAATATTATTTATTGTGTTTATACTATATACTATATATTTACATTATATTTGGTCGTGAGAGGGGTATGTAAAGAAAAAAACACTTACGACCTGTGCAGGGATCGAACTCACACTCCTTCGGTTAATACGCCACACGCCTACCCAATAGGCTACCGAAGCTGCAGTATACAAAATATGAAAAATATATTTATTACATTTTTTGTTTTTTTATCACTTCTTATTCAAATCATCAAATATATTTTTTTATTTTTAGATTTTTTAATGAATAGTTTTCTATTTTTATTTATTATATTATTTAGATTTTATATCTTACATTTAAAAAAATATGTTTCTAAATTTAAATTATATTTTCTTTCTCTTTTCTATTCAAAATAATACCTGAATTATTTTCAAAAATGAAAACATTGAAATTAAAAATGTGTAATAAAAAGAAAAGATCATATTATAATGGTATAAAATTTCAAATTCCAAAAAACTGGAAATAAACTATGAAATAATTTTTAAAACATTTTTAAAATATTTTAGTATTTTCATTACATTGAATTGTTTATGATCTTTATGACACCCTATTTCTGAATGTTCCTTTTATTTTCTGTATATATACATTTATTCTATAAGATGACAATATTTTTAAAAAATTACAAAAAACCTTTGACCAACACATATTCCTATTTATTAAAAATTACTTTTGTCCTGGAAACTTACCTTTTCTAAAATATAAGTATGAATTTAAAAATACCAGACAACATATACATTTTATATATTTATATACTATAGATATATACATATTATTATACCTATGTTATTGCAAAATGGTTTTTCTTTTTTTTTTATTAAGGTCAGGTAAGTATCTTTCATTTTTCCGGTTTCTTTATTTTTTATCTGTTTGTTTGCTTTATATACTTTTGTTCTGATTTTTTCTTAGTTCACCAGAACATAACTTAACGCATATAATATATTGTATGTTTGCATGTATATGTACGACTATATGTATATATAATATATAAATAATATAATATTTAAGAATTCTTTAAAATATCGTATTTACAATAATAATGTTTTTTTAACCTTTATGGTACATGAAAAGAAATAAATAATATTTTCTTTAAATATGTATGTATACATATAAGTAATGCATAAATATTATATAATATATTACATACAATATATAAGGTGTGTAAATACCTTTAAATAAGAGAAAAGATAAAAGGTGAGCATTTAAACTTTTATTTAATTAGACGAAATTTTTTATTGTCAATAAAATAACATACACATTCCACTTTAAAGTTAAAGATTTGTTGAACGTGGGCATTAAATAGTGTTACAAAAAAAATTTGTCCTTAACCTATATTCAGCCTCCTAAACAGAATTATAGTTACTGGATTAATATGGAAATTTTAGAGATTAAAATTTGATTAGATTTTCACGATTTTCGCCTAAGGGAGGTGGGAATCTTCCAAAGATACCAAGAATTCCCCTTTAACCAATATAATGAAACCCACCTTTAGCCATTGGATGCATAAAAAATATTTAAGTCTCATAGCGCTATATTAGACCCTGTTGCATTTGTTTCTTTCACTTTATCTCTCACCCTCTTTCTTTAGACTTTATTTGTGGTGGGGATATTTCTGCTGCCCTACTATTGCTATTAAAAGAGAAATTTTCGACAAAAAATTACCTACCTGTGCTGTTGCATTATCACAAAATCATAAAAACGAGCAATAAAATATGTATGTAGGTTGAGAATTTTTCTTTTTGCCGGAATATAAAATGGACGATACATAATGAGATTTACACCAATACATATACAAATCTAATATAAATGGGTGTAATCAATCAGAAATCTAACACCATCTAATAGTCATAATCTATTGTGTTCACTATGACTGTTGACATCGTGTAATAACCGCCATAGCTTTGTACAATAGCTACAGCCGAGTAATAAACGACTTAGTGAAACTAATTATTTCAGAAACTGAAGCTAAGTCAAATATATATAATAAAAGTCTTCGTGCATTTCCTGTGCTCCTTATAAGAGTGGAAAGGGATTGCTTTAAAGGAATGGAAAGGGATGCTCTTTATAAAAATGGAAAGAAGAAAAAAAAAAATGTGAAAATAGATTTGGCAATTACTTATCGAATAAGCCAATTACCAGAAATTATCGTAACTGAAAAATAAGAAATCATAATATGTTATAATTTCTTCAAGTTTTGCAAAAGAAAAACATTTTCTATCGAATACAAATCTGTTGATATGGAGGTAAAAATAAAAATTTAATATTTATTCTTTTGATAAAACCTGTAATATCTGTGTGATAAAACCTGTTTGAGTGTTTTGATAAAAATATTTAATAAAACCTATTTATTTCTTAAAATCCCTATATATATCGTTGCACTTTCTTTAAATTTATAACATTTTATAATTTAAGAATCACAATTTATTTATTTCTATTCCAATTCAGAAAAATTCTTAACAAATTAAAAATTATTTGAATAATATTTTATATCTACTTGATATATATATATATAATATATGAATACATATATATTTATTATGTATTATTATATAAAGGTATATCAAATTTTATATGTATATATATTATATAACAAGTTGTAAAATTGAATTAATGAATGCATAAGAGACACATTAAAAGCATTTAAAAATTATTAAATAAATATTTTTTTTTTTTTATATTTAAAGATATTAAAGTAACAATTATTATATTCTTCAAAAACTTAATGCGAAATAAACTGGTAATTTTTAGAAAATGTGATATGAATACATATAACCAGTACAAAAGTAAGGTCTAGGGTATAATAAATTTGTTATTACATTTCTTATACCTTTAAGTTCTTATACCTACATTATTATAATAAAGTGTATATATTCTTCCTCATGACTGAATTCTGATGCAATTTAACAATGTATATCGCCCGTCCGTCCGCACGATATCTCAAAAAATAATACATAGCTGGGATTCTGTAAATACCAGTTTCACTATTGAAATTGAACAAGCTTATCCAACCAAAGAATTAAGTAGCTGCTATGCAACTTATATTTTTATATGAGCACAACTGAGTGTCTAATTAAACTATAGATATCTGAAACGTTCTGAAAAGAAATCGAGTTTTATGACAACAACTTCTGCAAAATTTATTTAGTTTAACGCAACTATTTCGGGTAGCTGCAAAATTTATATCCTCTTATCTTTTTAGATTTTTTTTAAGAGAGTTGGGAATCTTCAAAAGACACCAAGAATACCCACTTAATAGTATCAGACTCTTATTGACTAAATCAACCTGTCTCTTTCCCCATTATAATGGAATAAAACTGATGGACTCTAACTGATAATACAGTTGGTTAGTATTTTGATACTTAAAAAAGTTAAACATTTGCAATTTTGTGTTTTTTCAAGTTTTATAGCAACAACTTCTGCTAAATTTAAATTGTTTGGAGTTCAAGTACCTAACTCCGACATTAAAATAAATATATCGCGGCACTTAATTAAATCAGGTATCATAAATTTTCTAAAGGAATATTCAATTTTATAGAAATAGCATTCATTGTGTTAGTGTAGGTATCCCAAAGTTGACAGAGTCAACTATACATTCTTTCTCGTTTAAAATATTTGTTAAATAAATGAATTTTATTAATAGATTTAATAATTAAAGATATTAAATTTTTACTGTAATAGGTATATTAAAATTTAAATTAACATAAATATTTATTAATTGCATTTATTCATTTATAAAATAATGAATTTATTATTTTAAAGGGATTTATACACATACAATTATTATAATATTATGTTTATATTATTAAAAATAAATATTTGAGAATTAAATAAAATTTATTTTGTATAATCAAATACTTTTATTATATAGTTTTCAATTTAATGTTTACATTAAAATCTTAAAGATACTCAAAATATTCTTCAACTGGACGAGTTAAAATATCCATAAATATAAAGGAATCATTTTTTTAAATATAGGAGTAAGTTTAGTCAACTTTGAGAAAGAAACAAAAGTAAGAAAATATAACGTTAAAAAATTGATAAAGAAAAAGTAAAATAACACAACCGTTAAGCCATAAATAGTTTATAAAAAGTGTGTGGCGACAGCCAAAACTAATTAGAAAATATAATTTTACAACAAAATTAAACTAATAGAAATTATGTAACATATCCATGAATTCATCTTAATCAGAGCTACCGTTTCTGAGATATTGCAGTTCAAACGGAAAATTTTGGGTATAATGAAAAATGGGTAGAATTTTATTTTATACCTAAATATTTCGTTTGAACTGCAGTATATCACAAACGATAGAACTGATTAAGATGAAATAAGATATTTATTAAAGTCAATAGTAGACTTCATAATGTTGTAAAAAATTAGTTCCTGTATATTATCGTAGACGAATATACAACGGTTTAAGTAAAATACTACAAAATGTTAGGAAAATTTTAAAATAATCAATTTCACCATTAAATAATGACCTTTGCGCCAAAAGTCATGTTCTATGGAAAATAGGTGACGTCACTAAGTATTGTTACTGTTTTTTCCTTTTTCTCCTCCCTTTCTAAATAATTTTATTATACCCTACACATTAAGTATAGGGTATATTAACTTTGGAATGGTGTTTGTAACCACCAAAAGGAAGCGAGTTAGGTATAGACATGTATATTCTGAATCAGGATCACCTCAGGAGTCGATTTAGCGATGTCCGTCCGTCCGTCCGTTTACACGATAACTCAAAAACTAATGAAGCTATCTTGATGAAATTTATATAGTAGGTTACTAATTACGAAAGAAAGGCTAAGTTCGAATCTGGACAAAATCCGTCCATGGATTCGGATTCTGGAAGCTTCCGAATGATTCCGGAGCAAACGAGATTATCTCCAAAACCAACAAAGATAGAACCTTTAAATTTTGTACAATGATGTTCCTTCCCGTTCGATTTATGTCTCTGAAATTTAAGAGGATTTGGTCCATGGGTTTGGATTTTGGAAGCTTCCGAACGAGCATCAGAGCAAATGAGATTATCTCCAAAACCAACAAAGATAGAACCTTTAAATTTTGTACAATGATGTTCCTTCCCGTTCGATTTATGTCTCTGAAATTTAAGAGGATTTGGTCCATGGGTTTGGATTTGGAAGCTTCCGAACAAGCACCAGAGCAAATGAGATTATCTCCAAAGCCAACAAATATAAAACTTTTAAATTTTGTACAATGATGTTCCTTCCCGTTCGATTTATGTCTCTGAAATGTGAGAGGATTTGGTCCATGGGTTCGGATTTTGGAAGCTTCCGAACGAGCCCTAGAGCAAACGAGATTATCTCCAAAACCAACAAAGATATAACCTTTAAATTTGGCAGAATGGTGTTCCTTCATGTTTGATTTATGTTTCTGAAATTTGTGAGGATTTGGTCCATGGGTTCAAATCTTGGAAGCTTCCGGACGAGCCCCAGAGCAAACGAGTATATCTCCACAACCAACAAAGATAGAACTTTTATTTTTAATACAAAGGTGTTCTGTTATGTTTCCTTTTCTGCAAAATTGGAAACTGACATTTGAAAGAATTTGAACCATGGTTTCGTATTTTGGAAACTTCCGGACGAGCACAAGAGCAACGAGCATATCTCCAAAACCAACAAAAGTAGAACCTTTAAATTTAATAGAATGGTGTTCTGGCAAGTTTTCTTTATGTTCCTGAGATGGATTCGATAAATTGGAGTGGCAATTCGGGTAGTTGACACAAACCTCCCAAGAACTACCAATCTTCGAAAATAATTAAGATAGAAACTTAAAATTTTATACAAGGGTGTCAAGCATATCCCAAGCGGATGCCTCTTTTACGTTCTTGAAATTCGAGTTGAATAAGACAGAAAAGGGAAGAAGTTCAAGCAGCTGCCAAAAACACTTATGGATTTTTAATTTTATTCGAATTATTCAGGTGTAGGGTATTAATAAGTCGGTTGCATCGACTTACTGTTACATTTACTTGTTTTTTATTCATATTAGACTAAACTTATGTTCTTGAATTATTCTTTTCATTAAGCCATTGATCTATCGGCTATTGTTATTGTACAGTATTAGTATTATTAATTTATTTTATGAACCCAAATCTTTCGTCGACGTCATTTGTTAAATGACCTCATAGTATGATAATGTAACGTTTTCATCATTTATATAAATGTGTGGAAAATAATAAATCAAAAAGCTGTATATATTACACCAATATCTACAAAACGGCTTTCATCCAAAGTTATATTATATAATGATAATCATTGGAATTGCCAAATCTGCCTTTTGTCTCTAATTATTTGCAGGGTAAAGCAAAAAAGATATTGGTAAATTATTAGAAAATTATTTAAAATCAGAACAAGAAGAATCAATTTTTTATGAAGAACTAAGAAAGAGTCATGGACCTTAAATTAAGCTATGATATTATGATTTCATATTGAATATCCTTATAATTTATCAATGTTCTACGTTTTATTAAATAAATTTATAATTACGATATAAATTCCAATTGTTTTTCTAAAATATAGTTTATTGTTTCGAGTATCGTATCGTTCTATTTATACACATAAAAAAATAATTCACTTTAAAGACACTTTAAAGAAGACGAGCTAAATATAGAAAAGTATATAATATTCTTGCTCAGGATTAAATTCTGAGTCGATTTATCTATGTGCGTCCGTGCATCTTACTCAGAAGATATCTTAAATATTAAATTACTGTATTATTAAATTTAATGTACATAATTTATATATTATATTCGTGCGAGTATCCTAGTCTTGATATAGTGAACTCTACACACTTCCTCGTTTTGATATTAAGTTACAAAACTCTTTATTTTACCGATCATGCAAACTTAAATTGGTACCATCAATAATTTTTAATTTTTCTCATTTTTTATTATATTTTTATCAGTTTTATTTTTTTTGTAGTTTTTTAAATATTTTAAATTTATTTGGAAATTTTCGCAAATTGACGCCAAAATATAATATTCTTCAATTATTTAACTGAAAAAAAAAAAAAAATACTTTGATTTATTATGGTCGTTTTCTACTAAATTTTTATTGAAATTTTAAAAAAATAATAATAATTTTTACCATTCTTTATTTTGTTTCTTGTATTTTTTAAACAATAGAATAAAAACGTCTTGTTTTATACGAAAATATCTTTTTTCCCTGTACTGCTTTGTGACATTTTTTTTATTGATTTCACAATATTTTTTTTCTTCAATATAAAGTTGATAAATATTCTTTCAACAACCTCTTGAATCCTTTATCTAACTGAAATAAAAATTAATCTCTTCAAAATCTTTATTAACGATGTAAGAATTAAGAGCATTCTATAGTTGTATGCAAATGATTCTGTACTCAAAGGTGTTAGTTATATTGAAGATAATTTGACGAATTTAATTCGGAATAATCTAAATATTATACAAGTTTGGTTAAGAAAATATCGTCTTAGTTTAAATGTAGAGAAAACCAAACTTTTAGTTTTTGAAAATAAATTTCTAAAAAGTGGAAAAAACTTTCCCTTCAACAATGAACATATTTAAGGTGTAAAAAAATGCATTTACTTTACTTATAAAAATTAAATGAAAATTATCATACTGAACGTATAACAGAAATACGTTAGATACTTCCTTTTTATAACATACGCAAGTTCAAAAACTTGTCGGATAAAACTTTATACGTATAAGCTTTACTTCATGAAGTCTAAGTTTTTAGAAACAAACAAATTTTGCAAAATTTTTCTTCCTTCATAATTCCGGCATAATTTTAGTTAGAACCTTAAAATTTTAAGAGAAGATAGATTTTTTAAAATTAGTGTAAGTTGGCTTAGAAAATTATTTTGTACCACAGGGGCTGGTACGACTATTAGGACTCAAAAATTTAAATTTTGATATTTTTAAACACCTATAAATTAGGCACCTGTGCACATTTTTCCAAAATAAAAGACAAATATTAAAGCTTCA
Source organism: Poecilobothrus nobilitatus (assembly GCA_947095535.1). Taxonomy (NCBI): domain Eukaryota; kingdom Metazoa; phylum Arthropoda; class Insecta; order Diptera; family Dolichopodidae; genus Poecilobothrus; species Poecilobothrus nobilitatus. Next base: position 233,651,901 of record OX352773.1, read on the forward strand.
ACTTTATAATTTTACATATGTTAATGGTTTTTCTTAATTGTGAGAGTTCCCTCAAAATTGAAGAATGTGTCTCTTTTTTTTTACATTTTTTCTAATTATGTATAGGAAATTCTAAGAATATTTTGGTGCAAGTAACAGTTCTAAACAATTTGTATTGTCTTTTGGAAAACGTGTGTCTTTAAAAACCTTGCGTTCATTCTGTCTTGTTGTTTTTTTTTTTTTAATTTGATTTGAAAACATTCCTGTGATAATTGACATTCCTATCATAATTGATGTATCTCAAAAATTAATTCACATATTTATAAATTTGAGCAATACACCATAATGTTCCTTTTAAATATACTTTAATCTCTTATTACTCTAATATTTTTCAGGAGGGGCCTCGGTAGTCTAGTGGGTAAGAGCGTATAACATACGCTGCAAACACCGACGGAGTGTGGGTTCGAATCCCACACACGTCGTAAGAATAAATTACCCCTTACGACATGTACAGCCACGTCTGAAAAGTAAAAGCTGTGTAATTTACATTTTTTGACATTTTTTTAGGAAGGTTTTTAATTAATTCAGTGCCTTTGTAGAACATTACTGCTTTGTGATCTTGTTCTTCTGTAAAGCGATAGCCTAAAATCGTCGGTATTAAAAAAAATACCAAACTAAATAAAACTCCTCTCCATGTTCATAAATTGAAAACATCATCATAAATATAAAAATGATCTACATTATAGTATTAAAAGAACTTTGTAACATAAAACTATAGATTTCCATCAAATACAAATACAAAATTGGGCGAATACAACATAGAATATATTAACTTTTCCAATGATTGACAGTCTTAAAAATACCTGTTGAAATACTAATTTATATATATATATCAGTTATATTATACCTTCATTTTGTATTTGCCAAATACATTAAAAAAACATGAAAACCTTAGTCTATTATAAAAATTTTAAAAGATCTTAGGTATTAATTCGAAGTTCCTTGAAAAATATTTTAACTAAAAGATTTTTTAAGTTAAAAAAAAACTTTTTATTTAATAACTTACAAGACTTAATAAAAGAAACTTTTAAATGCATGACTCTTACCTTAAATTATGAAGTATATCTAAGTTTTAAGAAACAAAAAATTAAAAATTAAAAAACAAGGTAGAGTGTAAACCAACGGTTTTTAAAAGCGAACATTTCCAAAACACAATACAAACTGTTTAGAATTGTGACTTGCACAAAAATTTTAAAATTTAAAAAATAAAGTTTAAGAAATTTTTTGTAATAACAAAATGTGTGAAAATAGAACTTTTCTGGAATTTTGAGGGGCTGTAAGTGCAGAACTCTATATAACTAAGAAAAACCGATAACACACGTAAAAATATATTACTGGAGCTTTAATTTTTATGTCTTGTCGAAGACAAATTTGTACAGGTGGTTAAGTTACAGGTGCCTAAAAATAGCAAATTTAAAATTTTTCAGCTCTAATACCTCTCTAATAGGGGGTGGTGCAAAAATTTTCTAAGGAAACTTATACTAATTTTAAAAGTTTCTCTTTCTCGTCTCAAAATTGCAAGTTCCTATCTAAAGGCGTGCCGGAGTTATGAAAAAAGAAATTTTATGCAAAATGTGGTTTTCACATAACGGTAAATTTAAATAGTAAATTACAAAATATTGCATAATTTTAATATTACTTATGTACATAATAAAATTTTCGGTCTTCTGGCGGTTTTAGATTGCACAATTATTACGCAGAGCCTGAGATATATACATCTGAAAATGGGGCTTAATCGCAATTTTGAAGAGCTGTAACTCTGGAACCCTATATAACTTAAATAAACCTTTAACACACGTTAAAATATATTAATGTAACTTTAATTTTTATATCTTGCCGAAGTAAAATGTGTACCAGTTTCTAAGTTAGAGATGTTTAAAAGTAGTAAATTTTCAATTTTTGAGCCCTAATAGTTCATAAACAGGGGGTGGGCCAAACAAATTTTCTGAGCAAACTTATACTAATTCTAAAAGTTCTTTCTTGCCTCACAATTGCAACCCTCTATCTTAAAGCGTGCCGGAATTATGAAAGTAGAAAAATCATGCAAAATTTGGTTTTCACATAACGGTAAATTTAAATACTAAGTTTGTATAATTTTGATATTAATTTAGAAAGTTAAAAAAAATACCTGTCGCATGACGTTTTCAGATTGAAAAATTCTTAAGCAGAACATAAGATATATGCATTTAAAAATAGGACTTTTTCAAAGTTTGAGGGGCTGTAGCTCCGTAATGGATGAGGCTACATGAAAAAGTTGTTCCACAAAATTATTTTTTTTATGAGACCTACCCATGGTTAAAATTTTTTTCTCTATCTTTAACGGTGTAGAAGTTTTGTAAACAGACGGACGGACGGACAGAGTAAAACTAATAAGCACATTTTTCCAAAATTTTTTTGGAAATGTGCTAAAAACCTAAAGAAATATACCTTATAGAACAAAACAATGAAAAACTCTATAGCCTAGTTGAATAATTACCTTTAAAACACACTGAATTTTTGAGCAGTTTTCCAATTTATATTTAAAAAAAAAATACAGTGAGTTCCAAAAATAGATAATCATAATCATATTATATAATATATGCAATTAAATTTTTATCTTTTTAATTATTGTTTTTAAAAATCAAAATTAAACTACAATTTAATACTTTTATCAAATTCTCAGCAAAGACTTACATACTATCCTGTCCCAAAAAAAAAATTGGATACACTTACAAATATTGTATTTCATATACATATAAATAAAAGATACAGCACAATTTAAAATATTTCATAATATTGGTAAAAAACTTCTTTATATCAAGTTTCAGATTTAGTTTCTTTATTACAAAAGATATTATTACAATTTTCTTTATTTGTGCTTCTCGTTGTATTTAAAGGGTATATTAAAAGTGCAAAAACCAAAGAAAAAAATAAACAAAATAAAACTTTAACTCACGTTTTATATTTTCGTCCTTTAAATTGAGAATATGCACTGTGCAGAGATCTAAATTCCCATTCAAAAAAAAAAAAAAATTAAAAGATGAAACTTTCGCAGAAAAAAGAACTCATATTTCAAATATTTTTGAAACAAAGAAACTAAAAAAAAAAAATAAAAAGAAAAGAAAAAGTTAAAAGAACCCTAGATATTTTCAGTCTTGGTTTTTAATTTAGTACGTGAGAGATCGTTTTTTTTTTCTTTTCCGATTTTTCTTTTCCTAAAATAAAAAATTTTGAGGCTAGCATCTTTTTTTTTTTTTGTCCTTTTTTTTTTTATTTCCATCCTAAATAATTTTCTTTATATAGCTTCAAAAGTATCTTTAGACTTTATTATAGAAAAAAACGTGAAGGGTTAAAAAAAAGGATACATTCATTAGATAATATATAATATATTTTTTTTTATACGTATATAAATATTATATTAATATGTATAAACATATAGAGAACACAATTATTAACTTAACTGATACTTGATGTTTCAAAACAGGGGTTTTCTTTTTATGTTTTTTTTTTCTTTGGTTTCTGTTTTTAGCACATTTCCAAAAAAATTTTGAAAAAATGTGCCTATTAGTTTCACTCTGTCCGTCCGTCCGTCTGTTTACAAAACTTCTACACCGATAAAGATAGAGAAGGTCTCATAAAAAAAAAAATGTTGTAGAGCAACTTTTTCATGTAGCCCCCTCCATTACTAAGCTAAAGCCCCTCAAACTTTGAAAATTTTTAAATTCGTGTATCTCATGTTCTACTTAACATTTTTTCACTCTGCAAACATCATTCAACAGGTAGTTTTTTTAACTTTGTAAATTAATATCAAAATTGCGTAATAATTTTGCAATCTAAAACCGGCAGAAGACCGGAAATTTTATTATCTACATAAAACAATACTAAAATTATGCAATATTTTGTGATTTACTATTTAAATGTACCGTTATGTAAAAACTACATTTTGCATGAAATTTCTTTTTTCATAACTCGGGCACGCCTTTTGACAGGAACCTGAAATTTTGAGACAAGAAAGAACTTTTAGAATTAGTATAAGTTTTCTTAGAAAATTTTTTTGCACCACCTCCTGTTTAAGAGGTATTAGGGCTGAAAAATTGAAAATTTGCCATTTTTAGGCAGCTGTAACTTAAGCACCTGTACACATTTTTCTTCGGCAAGACAAAAAAATTAAAGCTCTATACGTGTTATTATGCTATAATATTTTTACGTGTGTTAACGGTTTTTCTTAGTTATAAAGGGTTCCGGAGTTACAGCCCCTCAAAATTCCAGAAAAGTGTTATTTTCAAATATTTTCTTACTACAAAAAATTACTTAAATTTTACTTTTTAAATTTTCAAATTTTTGTGCAAGTCACAATTCTCAACAGTTTGTATTGAGTTTTGGAAATGTTCGCTTTTAAAAACCGTTGGTTTACATTCTACCTTGTTTTTTATGATTTTACAAATAGATATTTTATTATTAGATATATATAGAAAGTATAATTATAATGAATTATGTCTTATCTATAAGAAAAAAAAATTTTTTTTTATGTTCATTGTTAAAAAACACAAAAAAAAAAAAATAAAAAAAAACTGATTTTACTTTTGAAGAACAACAGAAAGTTCTTGATTTATTTTAAGTGGTTAATTCTTTTTTCGTTTTTTTTTTTTAATTTATATTCTGAGAATAATTTTCCAAAATAATTTTTTTTAATTTTCACAATAAATTTTTTTAAATTATTGTCTGTAGGTGATTTTTGTAAAAACCTTGAAATTAAGAAAAGTTATGTGTTAAAAAAAAAAAAAATGCAAGCCAAGTAACAATCCATAATAATTAGTAACAATTAAATGAAAATTTCTTTGAGTTATTTCAAAAGTTTTATGTGGAAAAGCTCTTAAATAATGATAGAAAAATCTAATATTTACTCGGAAAATATTTTTATTTTTTTTGAAAGTAATCAAAACAAAAAATAACTACACGAATTATAGTCGGTACTTTGACATTTAACGACTTTTTAAAATTAATTATTTTACTAGAATTTTTATTTAAAAATAAATTAAATTTTTTATAATTTCATGGATGACTTTTGTAAAATGTAAAAATTAGTGTTTTCTGTTATAAATTAATTTTTTAATTGAATTAATTAAGTATTGCTAATTAGTTAATATAATAAGTAGGTGCAAATTAATTAAAAATTACCTTAAAAAGTTTTAAGAAATAATATTTAATATTTTAATAAAAAAAAAAACCATTATTTCTCTTTCTAAGGCAGCATTTATACAGGGTGTATTTAGGAAATTAATCAAAAAATGCACGCTTCACAAAATTTCGTTCTATAAGACCTATTACACCTAGAAGACTGGATGATAAAGTTTTAGAAACAAAGTTTGTAGCTGATATAAAACTAAATAAAATTATTTAAAGCACCCAAAAAATTTTTAAAGTCTCATATCTCCCTAACGGATAAGAATAGATCTCACCTTCAAAAGAATTTTTTGTTTGTTTTGAACCTCAGAACAATGGTAGGTTATTGGTGAAACACTCTGTATATAGCTATCATAGAAATTCATTATTAAAATTCGTTTTATTGAAAACTTATATTTTTATTTTACTTACGGGCGTTTATAGTAATCAGGAAAATCTTTCATTAAAATTTGGTGTCAATGACAAATTAATCAATAAATTTTAAAACTATACCTGATAAAAAAACTTAAGGACTACTTAAACTAAAAGAAAATTTTTAAATTTAGAAATTTTAAGCATAAGTAAGCATTTTAAGAAAATATAAAAATTAAAGTTCACTTATATTTTTACATAATATTTTAACAATTCTTCTTAATTATAATATGGTATTTGCTTAATTGAAGAAAGTCTTCAACAATATTTTTCTTCAGTAGTTCAAAACTTCAATGTTAGAAAAAGTTTGTTTTATATTAGTTTGATGTAAAAGTAATCATAGTTAAATAATTTTTTTTTATAGATTTTTTAAAAATGTGGCGCTTTTTTAAACCTTTACAAACTCCTTTATATGCTCATATCTTTTACTTATTGAAACATGTAAACATATTTCACTTTTTGCTTATACTAAAACATAAAACATGTACAGGACCAATTAAACATTTTTCATAAAAGTTCTACATGATGTTTGTGTGAATTTATTTATATAGCGCTGTATAATAAATGTTTATATTAACGCTAATACATTGTTTATATTACATTTAAAGTTCGGAGTTCCTATTACAACTTGTAAATAATAGGTCTGAACAAAAAATCAATACACTCACTAACCATAGGTGTTTTTCTATTAACATTTTCGCTGTGGCCAAACAAACCCGGTCTACATTAAATTTAAACGATCAACTAAATTCTTATCCCTAAATCATCCTAATATCGGTAATGTGAAAGGGATTATAACGAGATATGTCGGTAGACATGCTAGAAAGCTATGGTAGGAGCTGCAAAGATGAAGAGGAATCAATCTTTCACTTGTTATGTGAACGTCCAGTTCTTGCTCTAAAAAGAAAAAAGTTTCTGGCAAATTTCTTCTAAATAATCTTTTCGATCTGTCGAAAGTGGTGTTAATAAATTTACAGCACTTTGTAAGAAGCTCCCAATAGTTTAGCTAAAAGAAACATTGATCCAGGGTATCACAACACATAAATTTAATTCATACAATCAGAATATCAATATTATTCTACGTCAACGTGATTGAAACAAGGTAGAATTTAAACCAACGGTTTTTAAAAGCGCACATTTCCAAAACACAATACAAACTGTTTAGAATTGTGACTTGCACAAAAATTTGAAAATTTCATGTAATAAGAAAAAACGTGAAAATGTCCTATTGAAATTTTGAAGGGCCGTAAGTCCGGAATCCTTCATAACTAAGAAAAACCGTTAGCACACGTAAAAATATATTATTGAACCTTTAATTTTCATGTCTTGCCGAAGAAAAATGTTTACAGGTGTCTAAAAATGGCAAATTTTCAATTTTTGAGGCGTAATAACTCCTGAAGAGGGGGCGCCACCAAAAAATTTTCTGAGGAAACTTATACTAATTCTAAAAGTTCTTTCTTGTCTCAAAATTTCAGGTTCCTATCTAAAGGCGTGTTGGAATTATGAAAAAAGAAATTTCATGCAAAATGTGGTTTTCACATAACGGTAAATTTAAATAGTAAATTACCATAATTGCATAATTTTCATATTGTTTTATATAGATAATAAAATTCTCGATCTTCTGGCGGTTTTAGATTGCAAAACTATTACGCAGGGCCTGAGATATATACATCTGAAAATGGGACTTTTTCGCAATTTCGAAGAGCTGCAACTTTAGAACCCTTTACAACTAAAATAAACCTTTAACACACGTAAAAATATATTGCTGTAGCTTTAATTTTTATATCTTGCAGAAGTAAAATGTGCATAGGTTCCTAAGTTACAGGTGTTTAAAAATAGCAAATTTTCAATTTTTGAGCCCTAATAGCCCTAATAGCCCTATTTTTAAGCTGTAGCTCCGGCACGGATGGGGCTACATGAAAAAGTTGTTCCACAAAATTATTTTTTTTATGAGACCTACCCGTGGTTAAAATTTTTTTTTCTCTATCTTTAACGGTGTAGAAGTTTTGTAAACAGACGGACGGACGGACATAGTGAAGCTAATAAGCACATTTTATCAAAATTTTTTTTGGAAATGTGCTAAAAACAAAGGTTTTTTAGACAGATAAAAACGCCTCCGTGAATTTACGTCCCACGAATTATGATCCCAAAATGTTGTATCGAATTTGGTTTGATTTTTTATTTCGATTTTTTCGGCAATTTGAGGTCTTTTCCATTTTTATTTTAAGGCAATAATTCATAATATGCGAGGTTCAAAATTAGGAGGAATTTTATAGTCAGTATACAAAATAAAGGTTATACACAGATTATTTATATACATATATGTATATATATATATACGACATTTTAAATTAGGAGGAATTTTATAGTTGGATATTGGAAGAAGCGTATAACACTGATTTTGTAACCAATCAGATTACAAAATCAGAGTTAAACCAATACAGTAACAAGTCATGGTCAGAAACCAATCTAAAATCCTTCCTAATTATATTTTTTACATATCCATATTTTAATATTAAAGAATTTAATTATTATATATGAATAATATATTTATTTACACTATATTATGACAAAAGAATTATTTTAATATAATTTTTTTTTTCTACCTTCATAATGAATTATGCCGAATTACTACCCCAAATTTTTGGACTTTATTTTCATTTCATTTTGGGGACTTTAATTCATGTGAGGTAAATGCATGAAGCCAGTAAAAACAGATACATTATTACGGTTGTAAAAAAAATTTAAGAAAATTTTCACAATATTTTGTTTTAGTACCGAAATAATTAAAATTTACTTTTATATACATAATTTTAACACTTTTTAAGATAAAAATAAATAAATAAATTTTTGTTTTTATTTTATTTTACCAAAATAATTTCATTTGTTTTCCATTTTTTTTTTTTTTTTTTTGCCGAATTACAAAAATTTTCTTTATTCTTTTCATTTTTATTTTCATCATCTATTTTAATCTTTTTTTTTTCTTTCTTTCTTTGTTTTGTAAAATACCAATTTACCATTTTATATAATATTTCAAATTATTTTTAACAAGATTCTTATTTAATAATAATTTATTTTATTTAAATTGACTTATAACACCAATAAAAAAAAGAAATGCTTTAAATGAGATTTTATTTTTTACTTTATTCGTACTTATATCTTAAGCTTGAATATTCATCTGAATGTATCTATGTTTAGATATTTTTTGTATTAAAAATAATTTTTAATTTCGTAAAATTTTTATTCAAAAAAATCCTACAGTATAAATTTATTATTTAAGATAGAATAATAACAATTTCATTGTTGTACTTAAATAATAGTAACTTTATTATATAAAGTTTTTTTAATGCTTAAAATAAAATTTTGATAATATCTTAGTCTTAACTTTAAATTGATTAAAGAAAATTTAAGAAAGTGAAAATGCTGATTAAGTAAATTTAAAAAGAACGAGGAAGAGTGCAGTAGAGTAGACTGTGTCAACTCTGGAATACCCGTATGAACGTAATATACCCTGTTTCTATAAAACTTGATCATCTTTTAAAAACATTCAGATGTCTTAGCACCGAACTACAGGGATATATTTATGTAAATTGTGGAGTTGTATGACAGCTACCCGAATCTATTGCACCTAGCTTCATTAAGTTCCAAGAAATGCAAGAAGGATGAACCGGCTGCTTTAGACCAATCAAATTTTACAAAAGTTTTTGGCATGCAACTCGACACTTTTTCACTAAATTTCAGATAGCTAGCTTCAATAGACACTGAGTTATTTTCATTTAAAAAGAGAAGTTGTATGGCAGCTACCCGAACCTGTTACACCAGCACAACCAAATTTTGCAAAAGTTGTTGCCATAAAACTTGATCATCATTTGCAAGATTTCAGACGCCTAGCTTTATTAAGTTCCAAGAAGTGCAAGAAGCCTGAACCGGCTGCTCTAGACCAACCAAATCTTACAAAAGTTGTTGGCATGTAACTCGACACCTCTTTACTAAATTTCAGATTCCTAGCTTCAATAGACACTGAGTTATTCTCATTTAAATGTATAAGTTGTATGGCAACTACCCGAACCCGTCGCAACACCACAACCAAATTTTGTAAAAGTTGTTGCCAAAAAACTTGATCATCATTTGCAAAATTTCAGAAACCTAGCTTGAATAAATACTGAGTTATTTCTATATAAAGATAGAAGTTGCATGGCAGCTACTCGAACCCGCCGAGCGAAAATGTTGGATTTAAATAGCAAAACTAACAATTTTTCAAAAGTGACGTAAAAAAAATTTCAGCCTCCTAGCTCCTTTATTTTTTGAGTTATCGTGCGGACGGACGGACGGACGTACATGGCTTAATCGACTCAGAATTCAATTCTGAGCCGATCCATACTTTTGACACTATATCTAGCTCGACTCCTTTAAGGTGTCACAAACGTAATGGCAAATTTATTATACCCTTGAACATAGTTCATACAGGTGTAAAAATTAAGTTGTTTTTATGTAATAATAATTTTTCTAAAAGTAGTAGAACATTATGATTTAGTTCGAAAATATATTACATAAAATGTATAGTTGACTGAGTCAACTCTATGATTCCCATATATCTAGTTTTATTACATATGGAAATACGGGGTAATAAATTGAGAAGTTACCCGAATCTGTTGCATAAGACTAACCAAATTTTTCAGAAATCTTTGTCATAAAATTTAATTTCTTTTCACAAAAGTTCAGATATAGGTAAATAGCTTCAATAGACACTATAGACACTATATGAGTCATTATACCCGTATGAACTATGTTCCAGGGTATAATAAATTTACCATTACGTTTGTGATACCTTAAAGGAGTCGAGCTAGATATAGTGTCAAAGGTATGAATCGGCTCAGAATCGAATTCTGAGTCGATTAAGCCATGTACGTCCGTCCGTCCGTCCGCACGATAACTCACAAAATAAAGGAGCTAGGAGGCTGAAATTTTTTTTACGTCACTTTTGCAAAATTGTTAGTTTTGCTATTTAAATCCAACATTTTCGGTCGGCGGGTTCGAGTAGCTACTATATAACTTCTCCGTTTAAATAAGAATAACTCAGTGTTTATTGAAGCTACGAATCTGAAATTTAGTAAAGAGGTGTCGAGTTACACGCCAATAACTTTTGCAAAATTTGGTTCGTCTAAAGCAGCCGGTAAAGGCTTCTTACACTTTGTGGGACTTAATGAAGCGAGGGGTCTGAAATCTTAGAAATGATGATCCAGTTTTATGGCAACAACTACTTTAAAATTAGGTTCTTCTGATGCAACAACTTCGGGTAGCTCCATACAACTTCTCTTTTTAAATGGAATTAACTCAGTGTATATTGAAGCTAGCTATCTGAAATTTAGTGAAAAAGTGTCGAATTACATGCCAAAAACTTTTGTAAAATTTGATTGGTCTAAAGCAGCCACTTCAGGCTTCTTGCATTTCTTGGAACTTAATGAAGCTAGGCGCAAGAGATTCGGGTAGCTGTCATGCAACTGCACAATTAACATAAAGATATATCTGTAGTTAACGTCGGTACTAAAACATCTGAATGTTTTTAAAAGATGATCAAGTTTTACAAAAAGAGGATACATTACGTTCATACGGGTATCCCAGAGTTGACACAGTCTACTCTACTGCACTCTTCCTCGTTTTTATATAGAAACAGAATTTTGTATAGGAACTACTTGAACCCGCCAGTCAAGTTTGCTCAATTTCAGTAGCTAATAATTTTTTAAAACTAAAAAATTTAATAAAAATAAAATTATAAGAATTTCAGAAACTTTAGATATTATTTTTTGTGTTATTGTGCAAAAGGATGTTCGTCGATCCTGAGCAGCTATATAATATATACTTTTCCATACCTATGTCGTCTCATTTTACTGCTAAATCGACTCATAATTAGATCATGAGCAACAATATATAATGTATACTTTTCCATTCATGTCGACTCATTTTAGGGCTAACAAACGTAAACAGTAAAATGGTAAAATTAAAACGTAATGGTAAATTTTTATACCGTTGCACTATGGCATACGGGTTTAAAAAGGTGTGAAGAATGTATACAATTTTTAATTAAAATGATTAAACAATAATCATCAGCAAATGAAACCTTAAATTTAATGAAAATTAATGAAAATTATTATACCCGTATGAACTATGTTCAAGGGTATAATAAATTTGCCATTACGTTTGTGACACCTTAAAGGAGCCGAGCTAGATATAGTGTCAAAGGTATGGATCGGCTCAGAATCGAATTCTGAGTCGATTAAGCCATGTACGTCCGTCCGTCCGTCCGTCCGTCCGCACGATAACTCAAAAAATAAAGGAGCTAGGAGGCTGAAATTTTTTTTACGTCACTTTTGCAAAATTGTTAGTTTTGCTATTTAAATCCAACATTTTCGCTCGGCGGGTTCGAGTAGCTGCCATACAACTTCTTTCTTTATACAGAAATAACTCAGTATCTATTCAAGCTAGGGTTTTGAAATTTTGCAAATGATGATCAAGTTTTATAGCAACAACTTCTGTAAAATTTGGTTGTGTTGGTGCGACGGGTTCGGGTAGCTGCCATACAACTTCTCCGTTTAAATGAGAATAACTCAGTGTTTGTTTAAGCTAGGAATCTGAAATTTAGTAAAGGGGTGTCGAGTTACATGCCAACAACTTTTGTAAAATTTGGTTGGTCTAGAGCATCCGGTTCAGGCTTCTTGCACCTCTTGGAAGTTAATAAAGCTAGGCGTCTGAAATCTTGCAAATGGTGATCAAGTTTTATGGCAACAACTTTTGCAAAATTTGGTTGTGGTGGTGCGACGGGTTCGGGTAGCTGCCATACAACTTATCCGGTTAAATGAGAATAACTCAGTGTTTATTGAAACTAGGAATCTGAAATTTAGTAAAGAGGTGTCGAGTTATATGCCAACAACTTTTGTAAAATTTGGTTGGCCTAGAGCAGCTGGTTCAGGGTTTTTGCACCTCTTGGAAGTTAATAAAGCTAGGCGTCTGAAATCTTGCAAATGATGATCAAGTTTTATGGCAACAACTTCCGCAAAATTTTGTTGTGCTGGTGCGACGGGTTCGGGTAGCTGCCATACAAAATCTCTTTTTAAATGAAAAGAACTCAGTGTCCGTCCGCACGATAACTCAAAAAATAGAGGAGCTAGGAGGCTGAACATTTTTTTACGTCACTTTTGTAAAATTGTTAGTTTTGCTATTTAACTCCAGCATTTTCTGTCCCCGGGTTCGGGTAGCTGCCATACAACGTCTTTCTTTAAATGGAAATAACCCAGTTTCTGTTCAATCTAGGTATCTGCAATTTTGCGAATGATGATCAAGTTTTATGGCAACAACTTCTGCAAAATTTGGTTGTGTTGGTGCGACGGGTTCGGGTAGCTGCCATACAACTTCTCTTTTTAAATGAAAATAACTCAGTGTCCGTCCGCACGATAACTCAAAAAATAAAGGAGCTAGAAGGCTGACATTTTGTATACGTCACTTTTGCAAAATTGTTAGTTTTGCTATTTAACTCCAACATTTTCGGCCGCCGGGTTCTAGTAGCTGCCATACAACTTCTTTCTTTAAATCGAAATAACCCAGTGTCTATCCAATCTAGGTATCTGAAATTTTGCAAATGATGATCAAGTTTTATGGCAACAGCTTCTGCAAAATTTGGTTGCGGTGGTGCAACGGGTTCGAGTAGCTGCCGTACAACTTCTCTTTTTAAATGAAAATAACTCAGTGTCCGTCCGCACGATAACTCAAAAAATAAAGGAGCTAAGAGGCTGATATTTTTTTTACGTCACTTTTGCAAAATTGTTAGTTTTGCTATTTAACTCCAGCATTTTCGGTCGCCGGGTTCGAGTAGTTGCCATACAACTTCTCTTTTTAAATGAAAATAACTCAGTGTCTATTGAATCTAGCTATCTGAAATTTAGTGAAAAAGTGTCGAGTTGCATGCCAAAAACTTTTGTAAAATTTGATTGATCTATTGCAGCCGGTTTAGGCTTCTTGCATTTCTTGGAACTTAATGAAGCTAGGTGCAATAGATTCGGGTAGCTGTCATACAACTCCACAATTTACATAAATATATCTCTGTAGTTCGGTACTAAAACATCTGAATGTTTTTAAAAGATGATCAAGTTTTATAATAGGATATATTACGTTCATACGGGTATCCCAGAGTTGACACAGTCTACTCTACTGCACTCTTCCTCGTTTTCTAAATAAAATTAATAAAAATCTTCAAAATACTTTATTTATTGTTTATTAGTTTTATATAAGAATCATTTATATTTTAAACTGTCATAAAAGAAAATATCTGGGCAGTTTTTTTTTTCAAGATTTATGTCAACTTTTTGTCTTAGGACTTAAGTAATTTTCTCAAAACTTATTCCATCGGACCAATAATGTAATTTTTGCATAAATGCAAAAGAAAATCAACAACTACTTTTATCAACAACTTTTTTTAATTTAGTTTTCCTTTACTTGCACCATTATAAACCTAGAGTCTAGTGATTATTGATGAAATAGCTCAGTGGTCGTCAATAAGAAAAAACCCTTTATAAAGTATTTCATTGCTGTACAGTTTGGTGATTCCAAGTTCAAATATAACATTTTATAACTCCATATTAGGTCAGTAAATGAAATAGCAAAAACTATACAAGGCAGTACAAAAATCAGAGGTTTTTAAAGCCATACATTTTTAAAAATTAAAAAAAAAACTCTTGAATTCTGATTACTTTTGCTTACAATTTTTGCTATGAAAGAGAAACTTTCTGAAATTTAAGGATGAGGGGTTGTTTATGCTAACATTTTGTTTAATATTTTATTTTTCATAAATCTTTAATAAGTATGTTAATGTATGTATGTATGTCTTAAAATGAACAATATATCCGATGTTATAGGTACGAATTGTCGTTTTTGAATAAATTTTATTTGTCTAAACTGTAGCTGTCGATTATATGAATTTGAATGCAACATAAGATTTGATAACACATTAGCAGGGTCCTCTAGTATTAAATAAAAGAGATCAAATAAAAAACAATATAAAACAATATAAGGGAAGTTCTTAAAGGGCCAAAAAGTTTACTAAAGAATTATTATTTTTATATTATTCATAACACCCCTTAATATTTCAAATTTCTCACTTAAACACTTTCTAATCGATTTGGAAATTAGGAAAGGAATAAAATTTTACAAAATATTTGTTTCACTTAACGGTAAAATCAAATGTTGAATTGCAAAATCTTAATATGCCAATTGTGTTTTAATTTATTAAGCCCTTTCTTTACGTTGTCAGATTGAAAAAATGTTTAGTAAAACCGCCTATTATAACTATTTGTATAAAGGATTATTTCAAACTTTCTGGAGCTGTAGCTCCCAAGCAAATTAACCTACTTTCAAAAGTTATCTTATTTAAATATTTTATTTTATACTTTATAATGTCTATTTGCGTCTAAAATTTCAATTTGCTTATCTCGAACGTTATCGAAGTTTTCAGATAGTCGTTAAGTTAAAGAGATAGTCGAACGGATAAACGGGGAAAAAGTTTTTTTTTTTTAATATAATTAAAAAAAAAAAGTACTTCTTTTTTGTTTTTTTTTCATTTTCGTTTTCGCCTTTTATATTCAAATTATGTTACCCATTTTTTTGGCTTTAAACAATTTTATAAATATCTCTCAGTTTTAAAATTACTAAATCTTGTAATAATTTTAAATTAAATTTATAATTTATTCATTGGAAATTTATAAAGAAATTTTATAAAGATTTACAATTATTTACTTATTAATAATTGATTTTAGTATAAATGTCGATATACGTTTATAAATTATTTATATTATATTAAATCTATTGTTTTTGGAAATTATTTAAATTTTCTCAAAATTTTTCGACAAGAAAAAAAAAAAACAAAAATTCACATGTAATTATGTAGAAATGGTGTAGTAATAGTGATGGTAACTTCTAAGTCTAAATATTTAAAAACAAAATATGTCTTGTAGTGTTGAAAAATATTGAATAAAATTGAATTTCAATTAAATAATAATTTTATTACATAAATTATTATAATATAATATTGAATATGATTTTCATCAACTACAAATTTATGATTTTAGCTTTAAGTTCGGAAGAAATTGTACGTAAAGATTTTTAAATATATCAAGTGACATCTTGTCAATTATATTGTCAATCATTTTGACAACAATTTCAGTTAATGTTTGAGAAAAATTGACATAGACTGGTAGTAAAAAATATATTAAAATATAATAATAATTTAACTAGTTTATTATCTAGAGATAAACTTAAAATTAATAAATTTTTCTTTTAGCGTTACAAGATTCGATTTCGTGTAAAATCGAAATACGATAACAAATATTTATTTTTGATATTTTAACTTGATTTAGCTACTATTCATCAGTGTCATTAAATTTATATGAAGTAATAAGTAAATACAAAATATATAAAATATTTCTAGCAGATTGTGTTTACATTTCTAGAAAAATATCTAGTATCTACCATGCTCTTTTTACGAGCTCGGAAATATCTAATCACTAATATCTACGAAATATGACATTGACGACTTATTTTTATTTTACGAGGTTCAGTGGAAAACTTCAATCAGAATTGCACATGATTCTTTCGAATAGACTTGAACTTTCATCAAACAACTTTTTTTTAAACCAAACGCTTGGTACCTTTAATTCAAATATACAGTTTTATTTATGGAATAGAGATGTAGAAAGAATTATAAGATTAGAAAGGGAAAAGAAATTTAGGAAAAATTTCGGATTACATATATAGGGTGGGTAAGAAAATTTGGAAGGACATTTTGAAAAAAGATGTTAATGTTCTTCTTAAACTTTGCATATAACTTTTGCAATAAATTGTGCATATAACTGTTACCAACTTTAGGGAATACATGCGATAACATCATGTGCACTATTGAAATTTTATTTAAAAAAATTTCTCCCATATATTTTGATTTTTACATAATTTAAAGAAGCACAGGATATAATAATATTTAATTTTTTATCAAAAAGCTTATAACTATTCAATTATTAATGCTAGGAAAAAGTTTAGATGTTATGACAAACGCTCATAGTGTCAACTGTGTTTTCATTACCTAAGCAATGTTTTCTATATTCTATAGGAGTAAAGATATTGTTATATTTTTAAAAACTTCATTGTATCAGACAGAGTTATTGATTGAGTGAATTATCATATTTAACCGGTTTAGTCATGTTAGCGTTAGTGTGTTAGTAAATGATGCTAGGTGTTAATTCTATTAAATTGTTACATTATTGTTAAAGATTAATTGCTTTAGTTGGTTACTATTAATTAGTTAGTTAGAATTATTATACTAACAGCTAATCTGACAGCATAAATCGCATACCCGTGATACATCTTTCAGCATTTCAAGATAGATTAAAAATAACTGATCGTATTAAAGGAAATGTAAATAACAACACTAGCGTTCCGAGTATTTATTACAATTGTCTGAGCTAAAACTAAGAAATGCGATTAACGAAAATACTTTGGCCATTTTCTTCTCGGAAACAATTTCCTACCACCTATTAACTTCGTGACTTTTGACTTCCGAACATCCTATATATAGTTTAAATACAAAATTAAGATTCAAAGAAATGAATTAACAACCCATTGTAAAAGGAAGAAATTTAAATTTTTACTATAGTTTAAAGCCATAATTTTATATATTTCAAATTCACATTTTGAGTAATTTTAAACTTCAAAATTTTATAAAATAAAATTCTAAGTAAAAATTATGAATAATCAGTAGAAAATATTGATTAAATAATATTATGTACATCATACTACATAATATAATAAAGAACGAAATTAAAAAAAAGCATAGCTACAAATTATTTGCACAAAATATAATACAATAGAAATTAATCTATTAATATTTATAAAAATTGATACATATGTACCTATAGATACAATGTAAATCTACAAAATAAAAAAAAAAAATAAAATGATTATTATAAAAGTTTACAATTTTTTATTTTAGTAAAATATTTAAATAAAAAATTTAAACTTTTATTCAAAAATGAACATTGAAATTCTATATAGATTATAATATTGTTTCTAAAGATTCGTATTATTTTCCTTTCGAATAAAATTTTTGCTTATTAAAGAAATATTTCAAGAAGATTTTTGATGTTTTTAAACGTTTTTAAAATATATTATATATATAGAATTATAATAACATTTAAAATTATCAGTTATCTCCAGTTTTTATTCAATTTATTAAGATTTTGTAAATTTAAAATAATTTTTTTTTTCAAACACCTTTATTACAAACGATAATTTTACAATTACGTTGTGATCTTTTTGAATACGTAATTTAAAAAAGAAAAATTATTATAATCGTTAAGAAAAATTTGATGTAAAATGAAAATTAAAAAGGTAATAAATCAAAAAGTCCGAACCTATACTCCTGCCCTATAATTTCTTTCGATTCCGATTTCTTTCTAATATGTTTTTAGATCACACTTGTCCAACAGAATTGGGAGATTTATAATTTAAAAATTAGTGGAGATTTTTAAATTAATAGTTAAAATCCGAAAAATTTTAAAGCTATAACTAACTTAACAAAGCTAACCCACAAACAGCCTTGGGATACCTAAACAAAGGGTAAAACAGAGTAATTCGTTTAATAAATGATCCCAATGTTACTTCAACTCTGGCTCCACCGGGTTATCGACGTGTGATTGGAGTACTCACTCTATTTTATGAATATTGTGTTACATCTTTGTTCTAAATAATCCTCCCAACATCCAATAACATCCTATATATTTCTCAATTTCCTTCATTCCTATTCCTTTTTTCCTATTTTGTCAATCCCCAAACTAAAGAATTAATTGGGGAGCGTGTCATATGCCTGTATTTCATTTGCTCGTAGTATCATTTGCCTGTATTTTCTGATCATTTGTTTGTATTTCATTTGCCTGTATTTCATTCTAAATTAGGAGAGATTTTAGAGTTGCATTCAAAAAGATTTACGTTTGCTCCAGAATATTTATATATATGTATATGTAGGAATATGAATTTTGACGGGCTTTAGTGAATTCAAAATCAAAGTTATACGTCTTTTACAGAATATTTATATAATATATTTTTGTACAATATGAAATACAGGCAAATGAAATACAGTCAAATGAAAATGCAGGCAAATGAAATACAGGCAAATGAAATACAGTCAAATGATAATACAGGCAAATGAAATACAGGGAAATGAAAATACAGTCAAAAGAAATACAGGCTTATGATATTAACCCATATAGGTTCTAACTTAATGTTTAGTTTTAAAGGGAGGTGGCGTTAAATTGGTTAAAGTTCAACACTATCAAAGAGAATTTCTGCATTGATATCATATGTGCCTATCGAAATTCCCACCTACCCTCGCAAAACAAAAAAAAAATTAAAGTTAGCATTATTTCAAATTAAAAACTTATGCTTGCTTATGCTTGCTTGCAAGCTTGACAACCAAAAATTTCTAGATTTTTAAATAAAATTATTAATTTCTCTAATAAATCATCTGTTCTAAATTCAAATGTAACATAATAATATAATGTACCTGCATAAACTTTTTAAACCTAAAAACTTTTATTTTATCTCATTATTTTTAAATTCTTAGAACCACAATTTTAACATTTTTTTTTTTAACAATCAATCTATTTTTAGCCCCAAACTCTGATAAGTAATCAAATTTTTTTTATATAAATAAAATATTCTAAAAAATATTAATTTTTTTCACCCTTACTCTACAACTCACAACAAAGATGTAATACAAAAATAAGCTTATTAATATCTATTATTAGGTATATATATGTACATTCCATTTTTAACAGTTCGTATAAAATAATATACATAAGTAGATATATGTATATATCACTTTCGGTAATAAATATAATATATATGTATAATAGAATATACTATTATATTATAGTATTATTAGAAATATAACAAAAAAATATATCTGTTGTAAAGAATATAATGTTATAACGTATACATTATATACATATGTATATGTATAATTAGTACAATAAGTCTTATATATAATATACATTGTATATATATATGATAAAATAAAATTAATCCTGGAACCGATCCATAAGTTTTTAGTGGATACTTTTTAAAAATATTTTTATAGATATGCCTTTATTCTTGTATTACAGAAAATTCGTCCTATTTAATAAATGAGCTGAATAATACACAACTCATTTAATATAAAGTCATTGTATTTTTTAGTTTTTCCCCCTTTTCAAATTTTATACTGTATTATTGTTTTTATGAGTGTCATTTTAGTTGTTTGGTAAACAGATGGTGTTAAAATGTGTTTTAAATGGTCAAAAAATATAATATTTAACATAATATATTTACATATTAATACATACATATATACTTATACATATTATATTAGGTTATTTTATACTATATTAAAATTTAAACAATCCCTATATATTTACTACAAGCCCAAATATTTCGATTCATTTTCAGTAATTTAATCAAAATTTAACGGAAATTTAATTTCGTTATTACTTTTCGTGTTTAAATTCGTGAGTAAATTTCAATTAAAAAATGTGTTTTTATATTTTGACAGAAAACTGTTTTAGAACGAAACAGATGTTATTTAGAAGAATGAAAAAGAAAAGAAAAAAAAATATAAAAGCTTCTTAATTTTTTGTAATATGAGTACATAATATTGTTTGTTTTATGACTCGATATGAGTTATTTCGATATTTGTATTTGTAATGTGAAATGATGAGAATGTTCAAGAATATTTTCCTGATTATTTCAGTTGTTTTGTAAATTATGAATGAAAATACATTTATGTTTTAATAAAATTTTGTTGGGAATAATAATATAATAATTTAGGTGCAGTGACAGAACGCCCGAGAAAACAAAGCCCGCGGGCGTTAAATCCTTTTTGAATTGGAATTTAAGCCCGTAGTTAAAAGGAATTAAAACCCGCGGTCTTTAAAAAATATTTAGATATATACATATGCGAGTTTTCAACTAGGAGGATTATATACATATTCTGGAAAAAGCGTATAACCCTGATTTTGTAACCTGATTTTGTAACCAACTCTAAAATTTCTCTTAATTCAGAAACTCGCATATGCATATATCTAAATATTCTGTAAAAGGCGTATAATCCTGATTCTGAATTAAATTCTAAAATCCCTTCCAAAATCCCTGAGGCCCTAACATTGAGACAAAAGTCCCATGGAACTTCTGGCTAATTGAAGTGAATCAAAAGTTCCAATAGACTTCTGACATGTCATCAAATAAAATCCAGTCAAATGAAATGCAAACTCATGATAATAACCTTTATGTTACTCAATGGGTTTTAATTATTTTTCGAAATGAACTTAAAGCACACGATTTAGTGGAATTATGACGTGGGCTTTAATTCTTTTTTGAAAAGGATTTAAAGCCCACGGGCGTTAATTCCAAAAGTTTTATAAATATTTAATATTAATTGAAAAGATTTTTCTAAACATAAAAAATCGATTATCAAAATTTCCCATATTATATGATTTATACATATAATACATTTAATTCTTATTTGAATGTCCCAGCTTGTAGTATAAAGACATTGGTTTTAAATACACAAAATCATAGAGGTATGAAATAAATGATTCTGTTTTTATCATAATACAAAATCAAAAAAAAAAAACCCAAAATTTAGAGTACATATGCCTATACCTACTATAACTATGAGTCAGTGCCTTTTTAATTTTTCAATCTATGTTAATTTTAGTTCTAAGCTTATTACAAAATTAAATAAAAAAAAAAAAAACAGATTATTTTAAAATATTTAACTATATAATTATATTAACGGAGATAATATTATTTTAGTTGATATTATTATTTAGACCTATGCATGTTCTTATTTTCTAAATAAAAATTACAACTCCAGAGTATTTTTGGTTCTAATTGAATACTTTTTTTTTTTTAGAAATTATTCAATTATATTTATAAGACAAACTTTTAATAAAATATATATGTATAAACAAAATTGTTTGGAATTTAGTTTTAATTATTCAGGGAATGTTAAATTTAAATAAAAAATTTAATTTTTGTACTTTAAGTCTAATAAAAAAAAGCTTTACCTTCCATGAAATTTTTTTTTAAATTTAATATAGAAATTTAGATTTAATTTTTATTTTTCAACTTCTGTTCTATTTTAAAACAAGTTGTTGTTGTTGAAGGCTGGTATTTTTTTTAATAATATAATGCATAATTAGTTAATTAGAAAAAAATATATATTATCTTTATAAGTAAAATACTAAATCAAAATTTCAACAAAAATCAAAATAAAAAAAGAAATTATTCAATTAGGTACACTGAAAATATTCTCCCTAAAATATTTCATCCCTAAAATTCTATATTCTATACATCTAACAATTCTTCTACAGAAATAAACTTTCATATCCGTTTAACTCCTTTTTCAAAAAATGTACTTAAAAACTTTTAATCGCCACTGATATAACGGATTTAATTTAAACATATATATTTTCGCTTTCGTTTAACAATATTATCATAATATAACATGTTCATTTTCACCCGAAAAATTAATAATAATGTGCATAATATACAAGAAACCATAATGGCCACAGGAAATGAACACAAAATTTTTAAAATTTCCAACATTTTATTTTTCATTTCTTATTTTTCAATCAGTTTATTTGCATAATATTTATATAGGTGCAAATATATCGAGATATTTGTGTTTATATATAACTTGTATATAACATATAGATATTTTACATTTACACATACATTTTTTTTAACCATATTTTTTTAAAAATTTTTGAAAAATATACTTTTTATTGTCTGCTAATCTGTCTGTCTTATAATTTTGTGGAAAAACTTTTTTATTCAACTTCACCCATTACGCAACTACAGTCAATCAAAGTTAAAAAATTTTCTATTTCTAAATCTCTTAAATTCTGCTAAATAGTTATTTCATATAAAAAATGTCAAACGACATGAAATTGTTCATAAGGTTATGTCATAAAATGATATAAAACATAACAAATATAAAAATCAAATGAATTTCACAATTTTAAATTACATTTTCACAACGGAAAATGTAAAATTCTCTATTTTTAGATAACTGTAACGATGAAATCTGCGAAAATTTGATTAAGATAAAAACACAAAAATTAAAACTCTACTACCTATGGATCGCTGGTGTGGTGGCCATCGATGAATCGGAAATACAATATAACAAAACTAAATAGAATACAGAGATCGGCATCTGTGTGCATCACACGAGCACTGCGATCTATTAGCACTGAATACTATTTTATTTCTTTTACCCCCGGATCTATACATTAAGTATGTCGCAACGTGTAGTGCAGTTCGACTCAGAGAAACTGGGTGGTTTGCTACTAAACCATATGGCCACGGTAATATTCTGGAGATATTTCCAACGGACTTTATACCAACCCTGACCGACTACACTATTCCCAAAATAAACTTCGGGAGTAATTTAGTCGTAGAATTTCCGTCTAGAGCGGAATGGAAGGGCGGTAATGTGACAAAGCATTTCGATGTCACTATCTTCACCGACGGATCCAAGATGAAGGAAGGAGTTGGTGCTGGCATTTTCTCGGAGAAACTAAACATTTCAAAATTCTACAAACTCCCCGACACAGCTAGCATCTTTCAGGCGGAGATACTAGCAGTTAGAGAGGCTGCTCGAATTCTGAAGGAAAACAACACATAAATGAGAACGGTCGCCATTTGTGTGGACAGTCAATCCGCGATCAAGGTTATTAACGCGAAAAGCACAACCGCTAAGCTTGTTAGACAGTGCCAAGAGGAAATTGCCCTAACAAGCGAAAGGTTAAACATAACCTTCTTATGGGTGCCTGGGCATAGCAATATTGAAGAAAATGAAAAAGCTGACGAACTAGCAAAGAAAGGAGCTACTCAGAACACTAATTCCCCGGAAAGTTACCGGAGAGTTAGTTGCCCAATCAGTACCGTCAAGGAACGGATCTTTTCTTTGTATATAGCGAAATCACAAAATAGGTGGAGCAATCTGAGCAATTGCACCATATCTAGAACATTGTGGCCCACATACAACAAAAGGAGATCAATCGAGTTGATATCCAAATCCCGCATAGACATAGCCAGACTAGTAGCAGTCATCACAGGCCACTGGCCAGTGGGCACGCATGCGGCCAAATTAGGACTCCCACACAACACCTCATGCAGGAGCTGCAAAGAAGCAAACGAAAGTGAGAATCTAGAACACTTTCTTTGCAAATGTGCGGCCCTAGCTGGAGCCAGACGTCTCTCACTCGGCAAGCCGTTCTTCCACAACCTCAGTGAGCTTTCTAAACACAAAATCAAAGAACTGATCTTGTATCTAAACCGCTCGGGTTGGATATAAAACCGCAAACAATCTAAAAACACGGTCACATGAGTGCAGTGGTATCAAAATGGCGCAATCTAGTGCTAATTGAGGCCTTCAAGCAGCATCGTGAAGGTCACCACCATACCTACCTACCTAAAACTGTACTAACTTTACATTTTTACAATGGCTTTTCTTACATAGATTTTCCTTAAAACACATTGTAAAATGTGTCACTATCTTTTTAAACTTTTTATACCCGTGCGAACATAGTTCAAAGATGAGACAAGCTGAATGTTGTTACTCAGGATTGAGACGATTTATTTCCATCTAGATTTAGTTTTATACATATTCTTAAATTTTAAAAAAGATGATTCTTAATATGGAAACAGTATCTATATATTATCATCGTAATACACTCTTCCTCGTTTTCTTCTGTGTAAAAATTTTTGAAAAGATTTTAAAATAAAAATAAATATTAGTAATTAAAAATAATCTGTTAAAATTTTATTTTTTGTTACAATTTATCATCTTATATTTAAGCCTACCTAAGTAACGTTTAATCTTACCTTACCTAAACCTTAAAAATGTTTGGTACGGAACATATGGAAGTAACCGTGTGTTCGTGTGACGACTATTATTATGTTTATATTTGCAAAAAGTGCACTTAAATCCCAGGGATTTTAAAAATAAATAGAAAATAGTTTATATTGTCAAAACAAAAATATAAAGTCTCTTCAGTTTATGGATAAAATACAAAAAATAGTTATTCAAATCATTAATAATTCTGATGTAACAAAAGTTTTAAAGTTTTTAAGTCGATGATGTAACAGAAGTTTTAAACTTTTTAAGTCACCAGAATATTTAAAACTGAATGAAAAATGAAACTCAATTTCTTTCTTTTCCATCATCCTTCATCCTTCAATCCCACTCTTTAACCATTAAACTTACCTCTTTCCATCCCCTTCGTTTTCTTATTCACCAACTATTATATTGAGCAAGCAGTGAAATTATTGTTTATCTAACTTTGTAGATACGAAGTTAGGTTTATGAGAGAGGCCAGAATTTCTTGTACCTTCTGTAAATATGGATTCCTTTTCGTTTTTTTTTTTTTAATAAACTTTTTAAACTTTAAAAGTATTTTTTTCTACATATGTTACATATATAAACATATTTTATTTAATTTTATATATTATGTATAATTAACTATATTTATTACATTTCATTAAGGTAATATTAAAAACGAATAACCTAATTATCAAATTACTATTTCAAAATTCTTAAATTTTAAAATAATTTCAAAGATTTTCTTTTTTTTTTTTTGTAGGATAATATGAAAAATATTTTTTTCACTTAAAAAAAAAAACATTTAATTGAAACAATTGTTTCTGACTTTAAATAAAAATCAAAATATCTTTAATTTTTTTTTTTAAATAAAAGTTAAATTGAGAATTATAATACCTACAAGTTGCAATTTTCAATGGTAATGTAATTAAAAGTTTAAATAAATTTTTCCCTTTAACAAAATATTTTTCAAAAATAGTTAATAAAAAAATAATAATACAAAATTTTAATTGCGATCTGATCAAACTTTTAAAAATTAACTTTAAATTATTTTTATTGTAATTTGCAAATGGATTAAGAGTATTAGTAAGAGCTAAATATTTTACATATTATTATGCTCTTCTGGAATATCCTATATAGATTGATTGTATGCATTATTTTTCCAGACCCTTTATGATTATATTATATTATATTTTATTAAAAAATTTTATAAGTGTGATTCTTTATATGTTTTTAAAGTGTGACGAGTTAGATCCTGTCCCTGATTCATTTTAAAAATAAATAATATTACATTAGACAATAATACCAAAGACAAACAAAAATACGTATATAAATAATATAATTCTGGTATCAGACAATAGATGGTGCACAAATAGATTACAAATAATTCATTTTTCATTATCATGTATTTACAAAAGCTGAATTAATAAATAAATAGTGGATATCCTGTGCCCATAAAAAGTTGAAAATAAAAAAAAGGAGCATTTGTAATATATGAATGAAATAGCAATGCATAATTACCGAAATCTTTGTATTACAGCTAAAAAATTATTATTTTTACGTCGGCAGAAAGCTTCAAGTTTTACTAATAAAATATTAGTACTATAATTACTAAAATTTATTTCAAATATAATTTAATCGAATCGCTTAGAAGTCGAAAGATTTTATTTTGTTGTATACTTTATTAGTTAATTCTACTGAACATTGCCTTAATTTTTATTTAGAACGAGGACGAAAACTATATTTTGTGCTCGAGCCAAAAGACAACATAAAAATCATGATCCTATGTTGATAAATAACTTCTATCCTTTAACAATTTTATAATGGTCGTATATATTTTTTTGAAAATTACTGAAATTTTATATATTTAAAAATTTAAAAATGTGCAACATTCTTATGATGCACTCTGTACCAGAAAATTGTTTTAATACACATTTAATATAATAATGTAAAAAAAACTTATGTTATCCCGTTGGCATTACAAATAAAAATTTAATAAAAAATAAAATAATTTTTTTTTAAAGTATATTTTGTATATATATATATATTTATATAAGTATATTTTTTTTTAAATTTAAAATTACATAGATTTGCAGAAATTAACATTATATTCCCTGTAAATTTTATTTGTTAAATACTTTCTACAAAAACAAAATAAGGGCGTAGCGTAGGTACATTAAAATTAAACAAGAGTTAAACAAAGCAAAAAGATAAAAAAAAAAAAAAAATTTCTATATATACACGTCTTATGTAATTAAATTTACAATTTAACAAAACCTTAGGCAATAAAAATATAAAATAAATTTCAAAAAGTTTGATTAAAATTTATTATTTTAATAATTTTAAAGTTAGGTTATAACTGTTAAAACTTGATAAACAAAAGAATATAATATATACGTGATGAATGAACAGAATAACTATTATAATATTATTTAAATGTTTGGTAATTTTTAAGTATTTCTTCTACAGCATATTTATAATTAATTTTCACTTAATTACAAGGTCCTTTCATTTTATTATGCCATTATTTTAAAAATATGTCATCGAAATTTTGACGACATGAAAATTTGTTTAGAGCAGTGATATTAAATATGGACTCTTAGTAGTGATATCGTTTATATTAGTAGTAAGTACACCGAGTACTAACATTAGTTATGTACATTTTTATTTATTTTAGGACATTCTGTAGATTTCATCCACTCTAAAAAGTTTTATGCCACTCTAGTTAGATTTCATCCACTCTAAAAAGTTTTATGCCACAAAAATAAAACTGAACTAATCCCTATAATTTTTGGATGCTAGTTAATTATGAACTAATTTCCGATATTAATTGTGAAGATCAAGAAAAATGAATTAATCCCCAAAAATATTTTTAAAATTTGTTCATATGAATTAATCTAAAACATGAAAACAAGTTCAAACTCTAAAAATGAACTAACCCAAAAAAAAAAAAAACAAAAAAAAATGGAATAACCTCCAAACAAAAATCAAATTAATCTCAAAAATTATAAAATAATCCCCAATAAATTAACTCTACAAATTAAACTCGAAAGAAAAATATTTGAAGTGCAAAATACAATTATGAATAACTTTAGAGTTGATCATAAAATCAGGGTTTCTGTAATTTGTTTAGCGGAAGTTTGAGGGGACATCAAAGCATTTAAAATAAACCCACGCTAAATAAGTAATTAAAACCCTAATTTTGAAATCAACTTAGTTCTTTATTTTTTGCGGTTATACTTGTCGAACACGATAATATATTAAGTATTTTAATTAAAGAAAATGCATTAACCTTGAATTAAAGAACTATGAACTAATAGTTAAAGAACTATGAACTAATTTCCAAATATTTTTAGAATTTCTGGGGTTTATTAAACCCATGCTGGTTCATATAGATTAATAATATAAATTGTATAATATCATTAAAGAAAAATAAAGTACATTATGTATATATCATGTGATTAATATCGTAAAATATAATAGAATAACAACAATTCTTGTATAAGATAATAAACGGCCCAGAAATAAAAGTCTTTGCGTTTAACAGTCTTGTACAATAGCTACAGCTGAAAAATTAACAACTTAGTAAATCTAACGATTCCAGAAACTGATACATAGTCAACTATGAATAATAAATAACTTAGTGACTTCTTTATATGAACCTTTTGGAAGTAGAAAAAGAAAAAAAACTGATTACTTGTACAAACTTACAACCGGAAGTAAGACATATATATTAGAATTAGCTCGAGAATCGAATTTGATTTGACTTATTCGCAATAGAAAATTTTCATTCGAAACAGTGAATACCAGATTTTTTCTACCTATAGTATGCAAGTTAAATTTTTATATAAATATAAATCATAAATTTTTTTTACATGTTAATTATGACCGAATTATTAAAATAGTTTCATGGAAATCCGCTTTTATAGAAATGGCAATGGAAATGACAATGGTCAATAATAATCCTTTGTAATTTCAAAAAAAAAAAACCACTTATATAATAAATAATTACTTTATTTAAATGAAATTTAAATCTAAAAACAAGTTTTAATACAAAAAAAAAAAAACTTTTTTAACTTTCTTTACAATTTCAAAATTTATCTAAAGATTTTCAATATTTACCATAAATATTATGTACAGTTAAAATTCAATACCATAAACAGCGGCAAAATGTTTTTTTTTTTAAATGTGTATTTGTAAAATATAAAAACAAAATTTTAATTATAGCTATAATATATAATATATAAATTCAGAAAATCTAAACAACCGTGAAATTTAATTTTTCCGCTTTTCTTTAAAAAAAAAATTTTAATCTAAAAATATAAATTTTTATATATAAAAAAAAAAAAAAACCGTATAATTTTAACAGCAATATAATAAAAAGAAAAATTGATATTTCAATACAATAATTTTCGCTTAATATATTTTAATTATTTCTTTTTTTTTTTCCTTTTTCTGAATTCTATTTATTGTAACATAAGAGAAATTTAGTATATAATATACATTATAACTATAACAAATGCTGAAAAAAATATTATTTTTTAAAAGCTTTAAAAACAGTTTTGGTCACTTAACATTATATAAACAATACCTATAAAAAATATAAAACATAATCTTTATTTATTTAAAATATGAATTTTCTTTAAGCTACTTATGTCACAACACACAACACACAATACATAATAATATAATAATATATATATAATACATACCTAATACATAAAATAAAAATTTTGAAGGAATATCAGATATTTTGAAATAGTCCTTAAAAAATATTCTTTCTAGAACATAATGTGCTTTTATAAACAATAAACTTAATAAAACAAAAATTAATTGATTGAAAAGTTTTTTTTTTTTTTTTTTTTTTTTTTTTTTAGAATAACAGTTAAAAAAATGTAATAACTGTATTTAAAAGGTTAAATTGTGTGTTTTTGTTTCTTGTTTTTATTATTTGAATCTAAAAAATAAAAAATTTAATTAATATTTGAAAATAATCTAGCTATTATTATTATAATAAAGTTATACGTTAAAATCTTAACGAAAGAAAAAAAAAAACAATCCTATAATAAAACAAGGTAGAATTAAAGGCGCTTTTTAAAGGCGCACATTTCCAAAACACAATACAAACTGTTTAGAATTGTGACTTGCACAAAACTTTGAAAATTTAAAAAATAAAATTTAAGAATTTTTTTGTAATAAGAAAATATGTGAAAATAACACTTTTCTGGAATTTTGAGGGGCTGTAAGTCCGGAACCCTATATAACTAAGAAAAACCGTTAACACACTTAAAAATATATTAGCTGGAGCTTTAGTTTTTAGGTTTTGCCGAAGAAAAATGTGTACATATGCTTCAAAATAGCACATTATCAATTTTTCAGCTCTAATACCTTTTAAACAGGGGGTGGTGCAAAAAAATTTTCTGAGCAAACTTATACTAATTCTAAAAGTTCTTTCTTACCTCAAAATTTCAGGTTCCTATCTAAAGGCGTGCTGGAGTTATGAAAAAAGAAATTTCATGCAAAATATGGTTTTTACATAACGGTAAATTTAAATAGTAAATTACAAAATATTGCATAATTTTGATATTGTTTTATATAGATAATAAAATGTTCGGTCTTCTGGCGGTTTTGGATTGCAAAACCACTACGCAGAGCCTGAGATATATACATCTGAAAATAGGGCTTTCTTGCAAATTTGGGGGGCTGTAAATTTGGAGCCCTATACAATTAAAAGAAACCATTAACACACATAAAAATATATTACTGTAGCTTTAATTTTTTTGTCTTGCCGAAGAAAAATGTGTACGGATGCCTAAGTTACAGATGTTTAAATATAGCAAATTTTCAAATTTTGAGCCCTAATAGCTCATAAACAGGGGGTGGTACAAAAAAATTTTCTGAGCAAGCTTATTCTAATTCTAAAAGTTCTTTCTTACCTCAAAATTGCAAGCTTCTAGCTGAAAGCGTGTCGGAGTTATGAAAGTAGAAAAAAATTTGGTTTTCACATAACGGTAAATTTAAATACTAAATTTAAAAATATATATATAATTTTAACATTGATTTGTAAAGGTAAAGAAAATTTCTGTCGAATGACGTTTTCAGATTCAAAATATGTTAAGCAGAACATGAAATATACGCGTTTAATAATAGGGCTTTTTCAAAGGAGGGGCTGTAGTTCCCTGATAGATGGGGCTACATGAAAAAGTTGTTCCACAAAATTAATTTTTTTATAAGACCTACCCATGGTTAAAATTGTTTTTCTATATCTTTAACGGTGTAGAAGTTTTGTAAACAGATGGACAGACGGACGGACGGACGGAAGGACGAACTGAGTGAAACTAATAGTCACATTTTTTCAAAATTTTTTTTTGAAATGTGCTAAAAAAAGCGAATGTAATATTTTTTCATATATTTATTTCAATATTTTTTAAGATTACAGTCAACGTAAATCTGTTCTCGATTAGCATAGCATATGAGTAGTAACTTTCCGAAAAAAAAAAAAATTTGTTCTCATTAGTTTTTTTTTTCGTTCACAGCAAGATTTAAATTTTTGAGCTCTAATAGGGGGTGGTGATAGGAAAAAAATTTTGTAAATCAACTTGTATTGTCTGAAATTTTGAAATATCTTTCTTCGCTGAAAATTTCAAGGCTCTATCTAATAGTGTTTCTTTACATAACTGTAAATTTAATTACAAAATTTTTAAAACTGTAGAAATTTGATTTTCTTTTATAAAGGTTTAAAAAAGTTTCTTGTCGTTTAGCATTTTTAGATTGCAAAAATGTTAAGCAAAGTAACAGATGTAGACATTTAAAAATAGTGCTTTTCAGAATTTCAGGAACTATTATAGCTCTGTAACTGGTGTTACTATAAATATATAAAAATTGTTTTACAATATGAATTTTTATTAAGAGACTGCTTAAAATTTCATCTATCTTAAATTGTGTTGAAGTTTTATAACCAGAAGGACGGATGCACCGATTTTTACTCAAACAAATCAACTTATTTTAGTTTCTTATTATTTTGTGAGCAAAATTCCGAAAATTGTTTATATACATTTTCAGAATGTATGTCAACCTAAATAAAAGCGTATTTGTTCCCGAATTTGTATCCCGAAATTAATACGCGCGTATAATAATTAATTTCTCAAAAAAATCATTATTTAATGTGTCATAACATAATTCATATTTAACAAAAAAAAATATTATTTTTCGATTTCTTTTTTGTAAATAAAAAAATTTTATACAAATATACAACATAATTATATTTTCAATTAATCTCAATTCTCTCTCAATTCTCAAAATACAAAAAAACAACAACAAATTTTTTTATACGCTTTGTCAGTTTTTAAATTTTAAATGCTCGACGTACAGTATGCCGCGTATTGTGGGTACTCTCAACAAAAATTCATGTATTAAAAAATATTTTGACAGAAACTACACGTCGTAAGCTTTGATTTAGGTTGGCCTCTATATTTTTCTATAAAATTTATTTTAAGGTGTCTAAAATTTTACGTTTCATATTAGTTAATATTAATATTTTAAAAATGTGCTCCTTCCGTTTCGTTTTATATAGTGCCTGGTCTATTTAATTTTTTTTTTTGCCAAAAACCGCATATACGAACCATTAAAAGACATTAAATATTCACGTGTCGTGTTTTTTTTTTTATAAAATAATATTAATATATGTATATGTATAAACACTTATTATGTATTTACATTAGACTACAAATTAAAACATGCAGATGCCTTATAATGAAAATATAAGGAATGAATGTATTATGAGTGAAAAAATATAACAACATTTTAAATTCTTATTTTATACTCTTCGTTTTTGATGAATCGATTCAAAAACAAGATGTCTCAGTCTTACCATGTATTACTTACATCTACTCGTATTTATCTAATCTAAAATAATTTTTACGTCTTTTTTTTTATTCATGAAAATTGAGTTAACGCCTTAGTAATCACTAGACTCTACTTTGGTAGTGGTTTTTCAAAAGGTAAGAGAACGTAGAAGAACCTATTCGGCCAGAGGTGGTATTAAGTTTTGATAAATTTATGCCACGATGATGCAACTCTGACGGAAGAAACTTTGAAGCCTTCTCAGAGATTTCACTATCTTGGAAAAAGACTTAGGTGAATGTCTTTTGTCTTTTCGTCTTAATCGCAACTTAACTTAATTTCATATAAGTTGTTCTGGATTTATAAGAAAACAAAATTCAAAATCGTGACATATTAAATCAAATTGAAACTTAAAAATTGTAAATACATAATAACAGTTAATAGCCCAAAAACAGAAAAACTAATCTTTTTAATTTATTTATTAATTTTATGTGTGCCTATTATGCCGGTCGTTTGTTATCATGAAGCAGCCACTGTTATTAATTTCATATACTTGTATTATTTATTTCGATACGATCTGTTTAGAATTCGAATCAGTTTTTCGACTGAAACTCAGGCGACTTAAGTTCATGTTAAATGTCATTCTTAATGAAAATCGTATCTAAAAAAGAACGTCCTTAAAGAGCAAACCTATCGTCTAATAATTTTTATTGATGATGTGAGTGCGTTTTTTTAATTATAAAAAAAAATCAATTTATTTTTCCTACAATAAAATAATATATTGTATGCATTAATATTTAACTAAACTGTATTTGTATAATATTTTTATGTTCTTGTATATGTAAATATATAATATTATATATTAAAAAGCTTATTCTAAAAAATTTATCCTTGAAATCAGTTAATGTTTATTGGTTATATTCCAATTTTTTCACATGAATTATTTTACAACAAAAAAAAATTGAATTTTCGAACTTCTTTTGTTTTCTTACAAGCATTATTATAAATTTTTGTTTTTTCTATCTTTTGTCTGCACAAAATAAAAAGATATTGATGTTTTGATCCTTGTCAAATCATTAATGAAAATCCAAAATACAAAAAAAAACAAAAAAGAAATACTTTGCAAGAAAAAGAATAGAAAAAAAGGAATTTTAATTAATTTTTTTAATAAAATGTTATTTAATAACAAAACTTTTAAATAAAAAAAAAAATAAATTGTTTTGTAATTTGTTAATTAATTGCACGAATATGTAAATATGATCGAAAATGTCAGATTATTAAAAGATTTAAAAATATAATTCCTTAAAACAATAATAATAAATTAATTTTTTTTTTTGCATAATAATTATTTTTATTCCCACAACATTCATTCTGCAAATATCGTGATTGACATGTAGTCCTTTTATACCAATAGCGATTCTTTCTTTTAAAGTATAATATATTATCAGATGTGGTAATATTAAGATACATTATAATTTTTCTCTTCAGAAAACTTTAAGGTTTGCAAGGATTTTCAGTTTATTTTGAAATAAAGAAATAATAGAACTAAATAATTTTTGCTTTTTAAAATATTTCTTACAATAAATTAAGTTTTCATAACATTGAAGAAACTGAAAAGAAACAACAATAGCAGTAATTTGAAAATGCTTTATATTGGCGCTTTGAAAATATGAGCTTTTAAAAATTTTTAATCATACACGTTTCTTTATGCAATAAAAAATCAGTTAGATCATAAAGTGGGAATCTTGAAAATTGTCTAATTTTATTTTTTTTATTTTTTATATTATTAATAATTAATTTTTTCCATAATATTCTTTTATTCTAAAAATTTTTAAGACTGATACTCTCTAATTGAATAATCGTCTAAGACATAAACCGGAAATTGATTGAAATCAAATAATTGAGTTTAAATATTGTTGAAACATTGGTTCTAATAAATGAGATCATAGGATGAATTTGACCGATCTTGTTCAGATGAAACTTTTTTTTCCCTTCTACTTCTGCATCCAGCATCTTGTACTTATTGGTTATTATTCAGTAACTGTAGTTTCTTAAATCATTATTTTCCCTAATAATGGAGCACACATATTTCTATTCTTGCGCCTTCTATTATCTTATACAAGAATTATTTTATTAGATATATTTCGATATTTTATTAGCTTATTTATTTGTTAAGTACCTATTTTAATATATAGATGTAGTATATTTATATCTAATTCTATATATGAAACCCATGAGCTAAGTTTGAATATTTTCGAAGAGAAGTATTAAAACATTTTTCGTTTACAATAGATATATAGATGTAAAAATATAATATTAACTTTAATAATATGTAATAATTAAATTCTTTAAATTACAAGTATCTAAAAAGAGTAAATTTTCAGTTTTTTACGTTTGACAGGTGGCGGACACAACTCACGCTTGTAAACAGGTGTCGGATTACAAAAATATATTTTGAAGTAATTTTTCTTATTATTTGCCGTTTTTAGATTGATAAAATTTTTTTTTAAATTCAAGTGATAACGTTTCAAATTCTGTACGGCTTCTTGAAAGTAAAGGAAGCTGTAGTATCGGAACATAAATTGGGCTACATGAAAAAGTTGTTCTATAAAATGATTATTAGAATGATTTATTAAATGATGTAGCAATTTAGTAAACAAACACATAAAGTAAACTAATAAGTGGACCGACAGAGAGATAATCAAATGGACAAACTGACGTAATAAATCTATTCTAAAAACACGATATTGCATATTTATAGGTAGATATATATGAATATAGTGTTGTTGGGAAAAATCAAACATTTTCACTTTTCCCAAAAATGTGACTTTTTTCAACAGAAACACGGCTTTGATTCGTCAGAGATCGTATATGAATGGTCCTTTTGATAAACATTTTTTGTCAATTATCCTTTTTAAAAAATGTCCACTTATGTCAATAAGGAAACTTATAAATTATTTTCTTTTGGTAAAATAACTTTTCATAAAATATATATTAAACTTGATTTTTAAAGGGTAGATATATTAAAACAATATAACTTACGCTGGATGATAAATTGTTACTTACTTCGAACACACATAGTCAAAATAATACGTAAAACTTAAAAAAAAAAAAGAAAATTTTTTTTTAAATATAAAAAGAATGCTATAAAAGAATAATATGTTCATATAATTAAATTGCTTTACCAAGAATTAAGATTGAAACCAAACCATAAAAACAAAAAAAAAATGTTTGGTTTAAATTAAATTAATTTATTAATTTAAGCTATCAAAACCACAGAAAAAAAAAGAAAATATATGGAGTCAAAATGGAAACAATACAACAAAAAAAATAAAATAATCTGTGTAAATTCAATTAAATTGAGTCTTCAAAAAGATAACGTCATTGTGAATAATACCAAGTGCTTCTTAATGTGTTATGTGAGTGACAAGGCATATCCATGCGTTTGTTTTTTATCTTTCTGTTTTTGTTTTTTCAGATTATATTATTTTATATTCTTTTTTATTCTACATAACATCAACATCAAAAATTTTGCAAAAATAAAGGACCTTTTTTTTTGTTCTTGTTTTTGTATTAACAACAAAAAATAAAACAAATTTTTTTAGCTTCTTTGAATTTTTTTCTTTTTTTTTTTCTTTTCCTTCAAATCTTAAGAAATAAAAACAAACCAAAAAAAAATTGTTTTATCCGGAAGTAAATAGGAGTATGTCATTACAAGACCACCTACATGTTAAATATATTTTCATCAAAACTTGTATTAACTGATTTCGTATATTTGTTGTCTGTCCACCAACACAATTTCCACCCATTTGGTGACACCCATTAGATCAGAAAAAAACCAAAAAAAGAAAAAAAACCGTAGAGCTTTGTTTACATCATATGATGTTATCAACTTTTTTTTTTTTTTATCTTTTCTTTGCAAATTGTTTTTTGTTTGTAATTTTATTAGATTTGATGGTTATAAATGTCGGTTAAAAAATACGTAACTGTCTTAAAATTTTATTTTTTCAAACTTTTATATTATTATTCTCTATTTTTTTTTTTTTGCTTTTTTTTATTTTTATTTTTTTTTTGTTTTTGATAGAAAGCGTCGAATTTAATTTAACGTCTGCTGTCATTTATGGCTGTTTAAGATGAAAAACAAAAACAAAAGGAAGACATGAGCCATTAAATCGAGTTATTACATTATCATTTATATTCTTCTATTGTAAAAGATATATATTATAATATATATATATATATATATATATATATATATATATATATATAATATAATATATCATATACAAAAATATAAATATTAAAAAAAAATATATACAGTGACTCTAATAAGTGATTTACTATAATATAACAGTATTATAATTCTCACTCTAATTAAACCCTCACTTAATATAAGTTTCATAATCTTTAAACGTATCTATTTGACAAAAGTATCAGTATCTAGTATCACAAAAGAACTTATCTTCAGATGACAGTTAAATTGCTTAATTTTTATGCGGTCTTGTGATTTTTACCCCCTTATCCGAAATTTTTCTAATAATTCAAATTTAAAATAAGATAAACACGGTTTAGAGCTTTCCTAAAACTTTATAGTAAAACTTGGCATCATATAGATGGGTACCTATATGTGGTTTATTTTTTCCAGTAGCTTAGGCACGATAAACGACCAAATAAGAAATTTTATAAATCGAGCAGTTTACTAGTTTTTTGGCCAAATTGGTTATAAAATTTTCTACAAAAAAGTTTCCTTCAATTATCTTTAAAACTTTTATTTATCCGAGGAAAAATTACATATGAAATGTCACGGTCAGCTCTAGTAAACTTCTCGACTCGAAAGTTTATTAGTTTATTATAGATTTTTAATTTTTTGCTCCTTTGCGCAAAATAAAAACGTTGTTTCTTGTCAAAATGCCAAAAAAAATAGTCTGTTTTGGTTTGTAAGTAAATTTATTTTTCATCTTCAATCCTCCTTGTGTTAATATTTTCATATTTAAAAAAGAAATAACAAAATTATAAAAATTAGCATTCCATACAAAAACTTTTAATACTATCAGATAAGCAATTACTTATTCCAAACACTGTACATTTTACATACATATATTATATTTATATATAATTATAATATCTACCAGTATATGTTATATAAATATAATTTAAAACAATTTTATGTGGTGTTGTAAATCTGTTGTAAATTAACTTAAATGTTGAAAATTTAAATTTAATAATATTACAATTTATATTACAGTATAGAGAGACACTACCATTGCAATGATTAAAAACCTATGTATATAATATGATTTTAAAATTTGTGTCGGTATTTTGAACTGAATTTAAATAAACTATAGACTATTATTATTTATTTCTCTTTAATATAGACAATGTGATCGGCTCTCATTGGTCTTCCTTGAAATAGATAATCGAAGATATTGAGACAAACAAAAAATTTTAAGGAAAAGGGTTCTATTTTCACTACTTAAGAAAGTATGGACATTTTAACGGATTTTTAACAACAGTGTAGATTAAATTTTATAAAATTAGAAACAAGTAAGGTAAACACAAAAATAATGTGCAAGGTACAAATTGCACAAAAATAATGTGCAAAGTTTGATTCTATATAATTTGGTTCTATAATTTTCCGGAAAAATGTTATATATAATACCGTTATTTTTTAACAAACTGGTTTAACGTAATATTTTATAATATTTGATAAGCCTCATAAAGTCGTCCTGTATAACACTAGAGTAATATCTGTCAATACTTTAGAAAACTGACTTAATATGCTTTAATATGCTATACTATTTTTATTTTTATCTTATTATACCCGTATGAACTATGTTCAAGGGTATAATAAATTTGCCATTACGTTTGTGACACCTTAAAGGAGTCGAGCTAGATATAGTGTCAAAGATATGGATCGGCTCAGAATCGAATTCTGAATCGATTAAGCCATGTACGTCCGTCCGTCCGTCCGTCCGCACGATAACTCAAAAAATAAAGGAGCTAGGAGGCTCAAAATTTTTTTACGTCACTTTTGCAAAATTGTTAGTTTTGCTATTTAAATCCAACATTTTCGGTCAGCGGGTTCAAGTAGCTGCCATACAACTTCTTTCTTTAAATGGAAATAACCCAGTGTCTATTCAATCTAGGTATCTGAAATTTTGCGAATGATGATCAAGTTTTATGGCAACAACTTCTGCAAAATTTGGTTGTGGTGGTGCGATGGGTTCGGGTAGCTGCCAAACAACTTCTCTTTTTAAATGAAGATAACTCAGTGTCCGTCCGCACGATAACTCAAAAAATAAAGGAGCTAGGAGGCTGAAATTTTTTTACGTCACTTTTACAAAATTGTTAGTTTTGCTATTTAACTTCAGCATTTTCAGACGCCGGGTTCGAGTAGCTGCCATACAACTTCTTTCTTTAAATGGAAATAACCCAGTGTCTATTCAATTTAGGTATCTGAAATTTTGCAAATGATGATCCAGTTTTATGGCAACAACTTCTGTAAAATTTGGTTGTGATGATATGACAGGTTCGGATAGTTGCCATACAACTTCTCTTTTTAAATGAAAATAACTCAGTGTCTATTGAAGCTAGCTATCTGAAATTTAGTGAAAAAGTGTCGAGTTGCATGCCAAAAACTTTTGTCAAATTTGATTGGTCTAAAGCAGCCGGTTCAAGCTTCTTGCATTTCTTGGAACTTAATGAAGCTAGGCGCAATAGATTCGGGTAGCTGTCATACAACTCCACAATTTACATAAATATATCTCTGTAGTTCGGTACTAAAACATCTGAATGTTTTTAAAAGATGATCAAGTTTTATAGAAACAGGATATATTACGTTCATACGGGTATCCCAGAGTTGACACAGTCTACTCTACTGCACTCTTCCTCGTTTGGTTCTAATTTTATATAATTAAAACTAAACTCTAGTTGTAATTCAGTTTAATTCCCACAACTTTTAAATATCCGTTCCATATACATAATGTTTTGTTTGTCTTGACATCCCCAATTATATATTTCAAGGAAAATCATTATCAGACGGACACTCTGTATATATAAATACACTCTGTATGTTCAGTTTAATCTTTGCTTCAATATTTTTTTCCATTTAAAGTTTTTTTTGCTTCCAATATGATTTTAACTTTGGGGCATAATAAATTATATTAATTCGTACATAATGTCAGGCTCACTCTAATTCCACTCCAATAATCAATATTTATCATTTTGGTTAATTATTACATTTAATAAAATATCACAAAAATTTATGTAAAATAAACGAGTAGGTATATAAAATTTATTTTTTTATTTGTCATTTTTTAATGTAAAATATTTTAAAGTCTGTTAAAGATTTTGTTTTCTTTTAAAATTAAAATCATTCGGTTTTGTAACTTAAATAATATTATGTTAACAAAATAATATTTAATGAATAAAATAAAAATCAATAACTATTTGAATGATTTTAAATTGTCACAACTTTTTTTTTTGTATTTGCAAGTTTCTACAAAAAAAAAACGTTTGGCTCCTTATAAAATCATTTAAAATTTGTACGTGATATTTTTACTTTTATAGTGATATTTTCTCGATATTTCAATCTTTTATAAATTTTATTCACGTTTCTTCCGGTTTCCTTTCATAGAATAATAAAACTAAATAACAAAATATTGTGAAAGTTTTCATTTTACTGTTAAGAATATATTATGTTTATACATATTTTATTAAAAAGAAAGTTAAAAATTTTCAAAAAAAAAAACAATAAAGATTAAGATAAAAGCATTTACAACATTTTATTGTTTATAGCCATTGGTCTATACATTAATTAAAATAATTTTCATGTAAAATATTACAAAAAATTAAACATTAAAGTTTGGAAATAGATATATTAATAAAATATAAGAAATTTACAAATGGAAAATAGTAATAAATATTAGAAGTAATGTAAAATTTATATTTTGACAGATATAATATTTAAGTTAAACTTCAATTAATTTAAAATAACGGAGCAAAAAAAACTGAAGTTTATTTGAAGTATATTCTTAACAATATTTAGTTTGACAATATTTAGAAAAATGTCAAATTTTGAATTCTGCTGAAAAAAAATACTCCTAATATGTTTTTGTAATTAAATCTAATATTAAGGGTATTCACGAGACGGTGCAAAATAGTCTTGTTTAAAGTACAAAATTTTGCAATCTAATAACATATTTCAATTTTTGACAGTTAAGATGCAAAATTTGTTGTTGTTTTCATGTATAAATAAAAAAGTTGCAAAATTTTGTAAGACTTTAAAGAGACCCTATTGCTTATTTGCATATTTTTAGCACATTTCCAAAAAAATTTTGAAAAAATGTGCCTATTAGTTTCACTTTGTCCGTCCTGCCCGTATTATCCGTCCGTATACGTCCGCCTGTTTACAAAACTCCACACCATTAAAGATAGAGAAAACAAATCTTAATCATGGGTAGGTCTCATAAAAAAATTAATGTTATAGAACAACTTGTTCATGTAGCCCCATTCCATGAAGGAGTTACAGCTGCTCAAACTTTGAAAAAGCCTTATTTTTAAATACGGATATATTATGTTCTGCTTAATATTTTTTCAATCTGAGAACGCCATTCGACAGGATTTTTTTTACTATTATAAATCAATCATATAAATTTAAATAATATAAATCAAATTTTTTTTAAATTTAGTATTTCAATTAACCGTTATGTGAAAACGAAAGTTTGCATGATATTTCTACCTTCATAACTTCTGAATGTTTAACGTTTTTGGATAACGTTTTTGGGTAGGGACTTGAAATTTTGAGGTAAGAAGGAACTTCTAGAATTAATTTATTTTGGACCACCCCCTATTTATGAGCTATTTTTGTACCTACATATATCTATCTTATAAAATTTCCTTTTTAATAATAAACCACAAAAATTTAAATTTCTAATTTGTAAACAAAACAACTATTTAATAAGTCACACCTTTTATTCGATTTTTGACAGTTAAATTAAAGAAGTCATAACTTTAACAAATATTTTGAACAAAAATTTTTCTACCTATTTACAAAAT
This sequence comes from Poecilobothrus nobilitatus, assembly GCA_947095535.1. Taxonomy (NCBI): domain Eukaryota; kingdom Metazoa; phylum Arthropoda; class Insecta; order Diptera; family Dolichopodidae; genus Poecilobothrus; species Poecilobothrus nobilitatus. The sequence goes on from OX352773.1 coordinate 233,693,371, forward strand.
GATGCAAAAATCAAAAATGCCTATTTTTTGCAACCTAGCATATTTGCACCAACTCGTGACATATTTTATATTTATATATTTATTTGATTTTCAAAAAGTGAACAACAATTTTTTTATTATGCATCCTTATTTCATACATATGAAAAAGAATAACCAATCCTATAATAATAAATTGCGGAAAATAATCATTAAAGTATTTTGTCTTTTTAATTAAAAGGTTAGGAGTAGAAAAGAGGGGATCAAAAAGCAGAATTTTATTTTCCTCCATTATTGATAGACCAAAATTTATATTCAAATTTCAAATTTTTATCTTTTTTAAACCTTGTTTCTAATCATTTATAAATTTAATTTTTCTCTTTATAATAGACATTTTAAATGGTTTCAATAAACATGAAGTGATTCCTGCACAGAGGCAATCACATTTCTGCACACAGAAAATATTTAAGGTGGTTTAAAACTGGTAATTTCATTAAATTTATTTCTTCCAAGAACTGCTTAGATATGGGAAATGCATCCATCAAATTTGTTACCGTCTGTCACTTTTGCTCCGTTTTACAATTTGCCATAATTCAAAGAGAAATTATATTGGTTCATTTTCAATTTATATCCTACAGTTCGATGTTTAATAACCTATTCTCTTGGCCACTTAGTTAAACTCTTATTTTTTTTTTGCGAGGGTAGGTGGAAATTCCGAAATACACCAATGAGATCAACGCGTAAATGATCTTTGGTAGTGTTGGATTTTGACCACCCAAATGCTACCTCTTTATTAAACCAATCAATAGATTAGAATCTTTGATGAAATGTACTGTTTGAATTGGTATTAAAGATACGGAAAATAGTAATAAAGGAATAGGATATATGAGAAAGAAAGAAATTAATTATTAATATTTTAATATTTAAATCTTTCAATCTATGGTGGAATCCAAAAGATAAGCGATTCACTCTAGTGATACTAGATTTTATAATATGTACAAAATTCGTTAAAAGAATCTCTCAATAGATATTCTTGAAAGACATGGAAGTGTATTCTTCCATTGCATTACAGATAGCACTAATGACTAATTAAAATAATTTTTTATACCCTTCAATAACGGGAGCACAAAAAAGGTATCTAGTTTATTAAAAACTAAGATTTTTTTTAAAATTTAACATAATTATGGAGAGACCTTTTGTTTTATTTAACATAAAATATATAGAATGGCTTTAACTTTTCCATTAGTTAATACCAGATAATCAAGTATCCCTATTAAAATGATTGAAAGTGTAATTTTTTTTTTTTATATAAAAAAGAAATAAAAAACATTTTTTAATAAGAAATATCGCAAATTTTTAGCGACAATTTTATTTTATTAAACTTATAAATATGAATTTTCTCGAATTTACAGATAATCATATTTACAAATATGTAACATACTTGCTTACATATTAAATAACATTAGATACATACACAATTATAAATAGAAATATACATCATATTCATAACACATTAATAATGAATAATATTTCATTACAATATTGTGTCTTTTATTTTCAAATTATGAAACTCATAAGAAATTCATCTTCTTCTAAATATAAACGAATATCTAAATGTATATACATACCCATAAACAACAAAAAAAATTTTTTTTTTTGTAATAGATATAAGGTAATGTATCTAAAGATTTAAAAGAATTTTTTAGCTTTTCTTTTATATTGTGTTTTGATTTAATGTGGTTTAAATTAAATAATTAAATTTCAAGTAATATTAAAATATTTAATAAATTATTTAAATTTTTTAAAGTTAAAAAGAATTTAATTATGTAAATACAAAAGGTATAAATTTATTAGTATCTTATCTAACCTAAACAAACACCTATAATTGGTTTTTATTGGTAAATTCAAAAAATTCCAATACATTTATATAAAATATGATATAATATTATAAAATAGTTAAATATTACATTTACATTTTAAATTGACGAACAAATTAAAATTAAATTTTATTTAGGGCCAGTTTAACCGCTTTCTGATAAAATTCTAGATTGCTATCTTCTAGATAAACTATCTGGTAGTTTTACGGTAAACTATCTACCGTATTTCTTGTTCTTATTTGGGCTTCATTATAAAGTCTTTTTTGTGGTGTGATGGGACTGTGAAGAGGTGTTAATAAGTAATTTTTATTATCATAACGTTTATCTGCTAAAATATCACAATTTTCAAGTTCTCGATTAATTAGGGTTTGTTTTACAAAGGAATTATTGAAAATTGTTTGAGCATGACATGAACCAGGCCACCTAGCAACAATGTCGAAAAATTTAAATTTCGCTGTGCTTTCTGTCCCTATCCTTGGACAGAAAAATTTTGCTTTCTGTCCCTGTAGTATTCTGCATTTTCTGCTCCTACGAAAACCCTTATTAATTTAAGAAGATGTACATTTATTCCAAATCCTACTTAGTGATTTGACCACAACGTGCGCACAATCTATGGCAGCTTTAACTCTAAGAAATTTGTCGTAAAATTCTTTCATAATATTTTGTAGGTTTGGCGAAATTTTACAAAGAAAGGTCTTAAGTTAGCTATTGCTTTAGATGCTTGGCCCTCTATTCTTGAAGTAGATGCTTTGCTGACACCATTGAAATGACCTGCAACAATCAAAAAGCATTCTGTTCCAAAATAAAGTAAAGCTAATAGTAATCTATTTCTTGGTCATATTGAATAGTTACTAAAATAAGTATAAATATATTAATATTTTCTGTTCTCGAAGAATTTAAGTTAAATTTACAAATTTGTCGTCATTTTTATTTCATTTTGTATTTTAGACAATACATAACTAATTGCGGGTTTAGTTATTCTAAACCTTGATCTAAAATCAACATCATCAAGTTGTTCATAATAATCTGACCGTATTCTTATATCCGTAATCAACTGATAATAAGAAATCACATTCAATATATTATTAAAATATTCATCAAATTCATCTTCTATATACTCAAATAAATCCATTTTGTTTTTATTATAAAATATCAAATAAAAAATTTTCTTTTTTTAATTTCAAAAATAAAAATTTTATCTACTAGATAAAATTTTATCTATAGCTTAAGGGGCCTGATAAATTATCAGAAATTTTATCTATTAGATAAGTATATCAGACAGTTGTGAAACAGAAATTTATTATTTATCTATAAGTTTAGTTCTGAATAGTCTATCTACCAGTTTATCTATAAGCGGTGAAACTGGCCCTTAAAATTATAATTATTTGAATTATAATGATTATGAATTTAAATGAAATTTTAGAATCCTTTATATCTTCTATTATATAAAAAAAACAAGGTAGAATATAAACCAACGGGTTTTCAAAGCGCAGATTTCCAAAACTCAATACAAACTGTTTAGAATTGTGACTTGTACAAAAATTTGAAAATTTGAAAAATAAAATTTAAGAAATTTTTTGTAATAAGAAAAATTGTGAAAATAGGACTTTTCTCAAATTTTGAGGGACTGTAACTCTGGAACGCTATACCACTAAAAGAAACCTATAACACAGGTAAAAATATATTACTGTAGCTTTAATTTTTATATCTTGCCGAAGTAAAATGTATACAGGTGCCTAAATTACAAGTAAATGTACAGTGTTTAAAAATAGCAAATATTCAATTTGATTGAGAACCAATTTGAACAATTGACTCAATTTGAACAATTGAGCCCTAGTAGCTCATAAACAGAGGGTGGTCCAAAAAAAATTTGTGGCAAACTTACACTAATTCCAAAAGTTCTTTCTGCTCTTAAAATTGCAAGTCCCTATTTAAAAGGGTTCCGGATTTTTGAGGGTAGAAAAATCATGCAAAATTTAGTTTTTCTGTAACGGTAAATTTAAATACTAAATTTTAAAAAGAATTGTATAATTCAATTCTGACATTTACAAAGGTAAAAAAAGTACCTGTCAAATGACGTTTTCAGATTGAAAAAATCTTAAGCAGAACATGAGATATGTTCATTTAAAAATAAGGCATTTTCAAAGTTTGAGGGGCTGTAGCTCCGTAATGGATGGGGCAACATGAAAAAGTTGTTCCACAAAATTAAATTTTTTATGAGACCTATCAATGGTTAAAATTTTTTGCTCTATCTTTAACGGTGTAGAAGTTTTGTAAACAAATGGACTGACGGACGGACAGAATGAAACTAATAAGCACATTTTTTCAAAATTTTTTTGGAAATGTGCTAAAAATCATTTAATATAAAAGATACTTTTTGAGATGATTTTTACAATTTAATACAATAGAATTTACGATAGAATACAAATTTTTTATTTCAAGTGATAGATTATTGAAATAGAAAATCTTTTTGAATATCAGCAAAATCATTGGAAAACTTTTCGCTGATAAATTGTTTCGATTTTTTTGTATTAGGTATACAAATAAATTTCAAAAATTTTGGATAGAATTATTTTTTATTTTTATTATGTAATTTATTACGAATTTTATTACGGATTTTATTTTTTTATGTAAAGACTTTTGAACACAACATAATTCGGCTTTTGGAAATTCGTTTGTAGTACGGACATCGCGAATGTGGAACCATCTTCCACCTCATGTGTTTTCTAGAATTGTTGATGATTACATTTGCAACGTGCAAAGATTCAAGGTGAATATTAACAACTTTGTTCACAATATGCCTGCCAATTTGAAATCTATTTTTATTCCTTAACTCAACTTTCTCTGACCAGGCAGCACATTAGTACTAAAGGTCGTATAACCTATTGTTTGATAAAAAAAAGGGAGGTGGTGTTTAGTGAATTAAAGTCCCACACAATAATAGAGGACTCGTACTCGTTTTCACTCCTCTATAGTTTCTTTCAATGATTCCCACCTACCCTCGCAAAAAAAAAAATAATAAAATATTTAACCTTTAAATCTTTATATAACATAATATAACATTTCAAAAAACCTTTTATTTTTCCAACGGATTTTGCTATAAAGCAAATTTGAAGGAGTTAACTTCGTTGCAGGATTCGACACTATAAAATACATAAATTACCTAAACAGAAGTCAAATATTAGTACGTTTACAATCTCCTGATTTTGAGAAATCGATTTAATTTCGAAAATTCAGTTGATTATATTTTTCTTTTTTCTTGATTTTCCATACAATTTTCTATCTATCAAAGAAAATTCATACAGTTCTTGATTTTCTAAAAATCACCTCGAAATTACGTAGCACCTACGTCTATGAAATTTCGATTTTTTTATTCCGATTTTTGAATATTTTAAAAATTTTTTCATAATCCTTGTTGTTTTTATATGAATTTGTTGTCAAAAAAATCAAAACAAAAATTTTGATGGCAGGTCAAGAATTAAAATATTTCTGTTTATTGTTTTTGTTTTATATAAAAACGAGGAAGAGTGCAGTAGAGTAGACTGTGTCAACTCTGGGATACCCGTATGAACGTAATATATCCTGTTTCTATAAAACTTGATCATCTTTTAAAAACATTCAGAGTTTTAGTACCGAACTACAGAGATATATTTATGTAAATTGTGGAGTTGTATGATAGCTACCCGAATCTATTGCGCCTAGCTTCATTAAGTTCCAAGAAATGCAAAAAGCCGGAACCGGCTGCTTTAGACCATTCAAATTTTACAAAAGTTTTTGGCATGCAACTCGACACTTTTTCACTAAATTTCAGATAGCTAGCTTCAATAGACACTGAGTTATTTTCATTTAAAAAGAGAAGTTGTATGGCAACTATCCGAACCTGTCATATCATCACAACAAAATTTTACAGAAGTTGTTGCCATAAAACTCGATCATCATTTGCAAAATTTCAGATACCTAGATTGAATAGACACTGGGTTATTTCCATTTAAAGAAAGAAGTTGTATGGCAGCTACTCGAACCCGGCGGCCGAAAATGCTGGAGTTAAATAGCAACACTAACAATTTTGTAAAAGTGACGTAAACAAAATTTCAGCCTCCTAACTCCTTTATTTTTTGAGTTATCGTGCGGACGGACACTGAGTTATTTTCATTTAAAAAGAGAAGTTGCATGGCAGCTACCCGAACCCGTCGCACCACCACAACCAAATTTTGCAGAAGTTGTTGCCATAAAACTTGATCATCATTCGCAAAATTTCAGATACCTAGATTGAACAGACACTGGGTTATTTCTATTTAAAGAAAGACGTTGTATGGCAGCTACCCGAACCCGGGGACAGAAAATGCTGGAGTTAAATAGCAAAACTAACAATTTTACAAAAGTGACGTAAAAAAATTTTCAGCCTCCTAGCTCCTCTATTTTTTGAGTTATCGTGCGGACGGACACTGAGTTCTTTTAATTTAAAAAAAGATTTTGTATGGCAGCTACCCGAACCCGTCACACCACCACAACCAAATTTTGTAGAAGTTGTTGCCATAAAACTTGATCATCATTCGCAAAATTGCAGACACCTAGATTGAACAGACACTGGGTTATTTCCATTTAAAGAAAGACGTTGTATGGCAGCTACTCGAACCCGGCGGTCGAAAATGCTGGAGTTAAATAGCAAAACTAACAATTTTACAAAAGTAACGTAAAAAAATGTTCAGCCTCCTAGCTCCTCTATTTTTTGAGTTATAGTGCGGACGGACACTGAGTTCTTTCATTTAAAAAGAGATTTTGTATGGCAGCTACCCGAACCCGTCACACCACCACAACCAAATTTTGCAGAAGTTGTTGCCATAAAAGTTGATCATCATTCGCAAAATTTCAGATACCTAGATTGAACAGACACTGGGTTATTTCTATTTAAAGAAAGACGTTGTATGGCAGCTACCCGAACCCGGGGACAGAAAATGCTGGAGTTAAATAGCAAAACTAACAATTTTACAAAAGTGACGTAAAAAAATTTTCAGCCTCCTAGCTCCTCTATTTTTTGAGTTATCGTGCGGACGGACACTGAGTTCTTTTCATTTAAAAAGAGATTTTGTATGGCAGCTACCCGAACCCGTCCCACCAGCACAACCAAATTTTGTAGAAGTTGTTGCCATAAAACTTGATCATCATTTGCAAGATTTCAGACGCCTAGCTTTATTAACTTCCAAGAGGTGCAAGAAGCCTGAACCGGCTGTTCTATTCCAAACAAATTTTACAAAAGTTGTTGGCATGTAACTCGACACTTCTTTACTAAATTTCAGATTCCTAGCTTCAATAAACACTGAGTTATTCTCATTTAACCGGATAAGTTGTATAGCAGCTACCCGAACCCGCCGCACCACCACAACCAAATTTTACAAAAGTTGTTGCCATAAAACTTGATCATCATTTGCAAAATTTCAGACGCCTAGCTTCATTAGGTTCCAAGAGGTGCAAGAAGTCTGAACCGGCTGCTCTAGACCAACCAAATTTTACAAAAGTTGTTGGCATGTAACTCGACACCTCTTTACTAAATTTCAGATTCGTAGCTTCAATAAACACTGAGTTATTCTCAATTAAACGGAGAAGTTGTATGGCAGCTACCCGAACCCGCTGCACCAGCACAACCAAATTTTACGGAAGTTGTTGCCATAAAACTTGATCATCATTTGCAAAATTTCAGAAACCTAGCTTGAATAGATACTGAGTTATTTCTATATAAAGATAGAAGTTGTATGGCAGCTACTCGAACCCGCCGACCGAAAATGTTGGATTTAAATAGCAAAACTAACAATTTTGCAAAAGTGACGTAAAAAAAATTTCAGCCCCCTAGCTCCTTTATTTTTTGAGTTATCGTGCGGACGGACGGACGGACGGACGGACGTACATGGCTTAATCGACTCAGAATTCGATTCTGAGCCGATCCATACCTTTGACACTATATCTAGCTCGACTCCTTTAAGGTGTCACAAACGTAATGGCAAATTTATTATACCCTTGAACATAGTTCATACGGGTATAACGAGGAAGAATACAGTTGCCTTTGTCAACTCTTAGATACCCGTACGAACCGTTAGTATGTTCACAGCCACTCTGCCTACAATATTATTTTTTTAATATTTTAGTATTTTAAAATAATTTGGGTGAATTTTATAATTTCTAGAACTTATGGGTTGTACATATATTCAAACTATATGTTTATATGTACATTCTTCTAAAGCAGATTCTAACCTTCCACATAACGATTATCAATCCAAAACTTTTTCAAATATTCTATAGTACCATTTAATACTAAGCGGTAAATGTATATTAAATTTACTTAGTACAAAATAATAATAATAAATATAATTTTAAATATTATATTATATTATATTTAAATATTCCATTGACATAATAATTTCTTATAAGTACAATAAAATACATAAATGTATGTAAATACGGCGCTATATAATATACATATATACTCTTATCATTCATTCACTAGTAACATATACGATATGTAAATAAACATGATATTATATATGTATGTATATATATCAATATCATATAAATAAAAATTCTCCAAGTAAGCGTTATGTTGTTTATTTATTTACATTTTTTTGTACTACGCATTATATCCTCAACAATTTCAAATTATCGAGCAAAAAATGCAAAATGCAAATTAATGCAAAATGCAAAATGCAAATTATCGAGCAAAAAATTTGTTGAAGAAATTTGTTAGAAAATTTGAAAAAATCAAGTAACACTTTCGTCAATTATAAAGTAACCCTATATTTTTGAAAAAAGTTGTTAACAGAAATAAGAGTATAATGTTGAAGCTTTAATTTTTGTGTATTACTTCAAAAAAATTTTAACAGGTGTTCAAGTTACAGGTGTTTAAAAATAGGAAATTTTCAGTTTTTGACCCCTTACAGCTCCTAAACGGGGGGTGATACAAAAAAAAATTCTGAAATGACTCATACTTGTTTTTAAAGATCTAACTTCTGTCAAAATTTCCAACTTTAACCGTTTAGAAGATAGAAGGGTTAAAGGATTTTGCAAAATTTGAGTTTCGCATAACGGTAAATTGAGACACCGTATGTCACAAATATATATTTATTGTATATACACTTTTAAAGCTAATAAAAGTAGTAATCGTTTGGCGTTTTCAAAATGAAGATATACCTTATACAACTTGTGCTATAACAATTTAAATATAGAGCTTTTTTGAACCTTTGGGGAGCTGTAGCTCCGTAACGGGTGGGGCTACAAAAAAAAGTTATTAAAAATAAAATTAATATTTTTATGAGATCTATCAGCAGTTAAAATTTCATAGCTCTATTTCAAAAAAAATGTGGGGATCTAAAAGTTAGGTGTTCGAGAGCTACCCTAAGTTTTGGTCCAAACTCAACCAAAAAATAGGGAACCTACAAATTACTCCCAGAATATTTTGTATGAATTTCAAGATTCTAGCTTTCTTAGTTTTTGAGTTAGCGTGCTGACGGAAGGACGGACGGACGGACATGGCTCAAAAGTCTTAGAATTTTTTTCTGATCCGATCCATACCTTTGAAGGTATATCTAGCTCGCTTATTTCGAGGTGTTACAAACGGAGGAGCAATTTTATTATACCCGATCCTATCGTACGGGTATAAAAATTGGAACCTCGGTGACCTAGTGGGTAACGTTGTAAACACCGAGGGAAGGTGGGTTCGAATGCCACACACGTCGTAAGAATAATTCCCTCTTACGATATTTACAACCACGCCTGAAAAGAAAAGACTGAGTAATTTCCTAATTTTCTTCTCACATTTATGTGACAAGGAAATACTCTAAACAAAAAAGACAAAAAAAAACACTTAATTCTAAAATTATTAATTTTTTCTAATTCTCCATTGTATACGCCATATGTCAAATTACGTTCTTAAATTTTATTCTTCATTTTCAAATATCTTTTTAAACACTTGATTATTTGACTTGATTTTGTAATGAGTCGCGAAATCAACGCAATTTCCGAGTTTACAAACGTACTATAAAAAATATAATAAAAAATTTTAAAACATCGATTATTTTATTCATAATTTTTCTTTTACATTTTATTTTTTTTTTATAAAGAAAATTATCAAATAACAAAAATCTTACTTTTAGTAGAATCATTAATTCTAAGAAAACCCTGTTTAATTAATCTTTTTGTTTGTTAAATCCGAGATCAATGTCAATTACATGAACATTATTTGCTTTTAAATTTATATTAATCCTTTTAAATAATTTTCCTTCATTTTAGTATTATTTCCAAGAATTTTTTTTTTTTTAATTTCTATTGTAACGTAAAAGTAAACCACAATACAATTAATGTAAATACTTGCATACATATTTACATATTAAGTTAACTACAAATTCAAATAAAAATCAAAATATTAAAATTAGGTTATTTTTTATAATAATCTCTGATTAATGATGATTTTAAATTTGAAATCCTTTAAGGAAATCTGTAATATTCTTAAAATGAGTCTAAACATTTTCTTAGGTACATTTAATATTATTTGATCATTATGTTTTTTTTTTTTCTTTTTTAAATTACCGTTTATTTTTAACCCGATTTTCATGATTTTATAATGGAATATTGCCAATAATAATATAATATTATAATATGGTTAAAAAGAAAACAAAATTGGAAATGAAAGAGAATCAAATTAAAGCAATATTGTTACCAAATATTATATTATAAAAGACTGTAAGTGTATAGAAGAGCTGATGGTTGCCAATGGATTACTTTTGTTCTTTTTGTATAAGATATTGAATGTGCCAAAATAAATATTTGTATTTACAATTTAAATTTAATTCATGAGAACTGGATTATCTTGTTATAAAGATAACAACAAAATTACTTAAAGCATTATCTTTTTAGTTATTACGTTTTAAAGAAAAATGCTATTTATTTATTGTTCTGCGATTATTTGTTTGACTTTTCATGATTTTTTTTAACGAACATTTAAATTTCGCATTCAAAATTTTTGAAATATTGATAAAAAATAATAAATAAATAGAATAAATTGAACGATTTTGTTTCAATTCGATTGATTTTGACTTAGAATATTATTTTACCTTTTTTACTTTAACTGAAGATACTTTTACTTTGAGTGAAGACATTATTAATTTAAGTGATGATTTTTATTTCAAGTGAAGAAATTTTTTCTTTATATGAAGATTTTTAATTTTAAATGAAGATACTTGTAATAAAACTTGAAATAAAAAATTATAGGGGCCTCGGTGGCCTAGTGAGTAGGAGCGTATAAAATACGCTGTAAACACCGAGAGAGTGTGGATTCGAATCCCACACACGCCGTAAGAGTTATTCCCCCTTACGACATTTACAGCCACGCCTGAACAGGAAAGGCTGTGTAATTTCCTGTTCACATTTATGTGGCAGAGAAATGCATTAAAAAAAAAATTACATATAATATATATCCAAGCCAATGGTGTAGTGGTTAAGACACATATTATCCAGCCAAAGGTGTAGTGGTTAAGACACCGACCTTTCATACGAAAGGTCTCGGGTTCAAACCTCGGCTCGGTCATATAGATTAATAAAATAATATAGATTTTTCTTATAATATATAATAATTAGTAGAATATTATTTAAAAATAAGTATATATGTCCTATAATAATTAATATCATATTGTAATAGCTAAGTATATAATAAAAATAATGATAAACCATAATTCTTGTATAAGATAATAGATGGCGTAGAAATAAAAAAGACGTCTTAGTCAGACGAAACTGAAGCTTAGTCAAATATGAATAATAAATGACTTAGTGGATGCCCTATGCTCCTCAAAGGAGTGGCAAGGAAAAAAAAAAAATATATATATATATATATATGCATATGCATTACATATTATAATATACATAAATATCTTCTCCTAATATATTATAATATGACTTCTCATAAATTAAATATATGTATATATTAAATGTTTATATAACATAAATTACTGAAGTAAAAATTTCTTCACTTAGAATAAAAATGTCTTCACTTAAAGTAAAAAATATTCACTTAAAGTAATAATGTCTTCACTTAAAATAGAAAATATTCAGTTAAAGTAAAAAAGTCTTCAGTTAAAATAAAAATGGTATACTAAAATTATGTACGACATTTTTCATATTAATATTTTATTGAACGGGGAAAATTAAATGAAGCAGTTTGGGATATAATAAAAAAAATAAAAATTAAGAAATATTATTTAAGGAAAATGTGCCAAAACTACTTTTTGTATATAGAAATTCAAAAAATTTTTAAAAGCAGCAGGAGAAACTTGTTATGTATATGTTTGTATTTATTTGAATTATAGGTTCTGTTGCTCGGAAATTAAATTAATGTGATGAAAAATGTTGATTAATGAAAACATAATTAAAATTTTTTTTAAATCTCCCTTTCATTAACACATTATCAATACTTTTTCTTAATATTATTTTATTTAAATTCTTGAAGCTATTTTTAAAAATAATTAGATATCCTAATTTAATATTGCAATTTCCTTTCAATGGTTAGATAATGAATAATACTCGTATTATTAAAACAAATTTCATCTTGTATTTAGAACTCGAATATTTCAAGTAATGCATTACATTTCTAACTATTTTCAACTAGTGAAATAGTACAGCGTTACAGTACCGACTTCACATTCAGTAGTTCGAGTTTGAGGATCCAAATGAAAAATTGATTCTTTTCACTAGTTTTACTAGAGTCAGCTCCAATAAAAACAAAATATATTAAATGTAAAACTAACAATTTTTTTTTAAATTATACCTTATAACTAAACAATTTTCATTATAAATCTTATAAATAAGACAAAATATAAAATGCTAACAAAATATATAAACAAGTAGAATTGCATTGATGGCAATTTAAGTAATTCTACTGTCAACATGTGATAAAACCTAGTAAGTTCTCATGTTGTAATTAAAAAATAATTGATTGAAATCAAATTCTATTGATAAAAATATATTCACAACATATCCCCACTTCCCTTACCCATTTCTCCATACTACTTGATTTTTCTTACATACCTACCATCTTCTTCCAACATGACTAGTTATTGATTCAAATAATTTTTTTTTCTTTTTATGAAAATGAATGGTAACATTTTAAACAGTAACTTCCCAAAGAAATACAATCCTTTAAAAGTAAAAATATAATAAATATTTTTTTTTTATTGCCCAAGCCACATAAATGTGACAAGGAAATTACACATCCCTTCCTTTTCAGATGCAGCTGTAAATGTCCTAAAGAGGAATTATTTTTACGACATGTGTGGGATTCGAATGTACACTCTCTCTGTGTTTTTTCATCCGACGCCCCTTTAAATTCAATCACCGAAGCCCCTTTAAAGAATTATTTAAAACTTCAATAAAGTTTTTGTAAATTCTATTCTATTTTTTTTTATTCTATTGTATTCAACTTATTATTAAGTTAAATAAAGCCTATTCTCTTAAATTTATACTTAGTTACAATTCAATCACAGTAAATTACTTGAAAATTAAAAAACAAAAATCAAAATAAAGACTTTTCAATTATTTACCATTATTTTGTTAAAAAATTTTCAATTCCATGGAATTTAAATAAAGAATTCAAAGTCCTGGAAAATTTTAATAATGAAATTACAAAAGAAATAAATCATCACTTAAACAATAAAAAAAAAATACGAAATAACAATAATACCTAATAACCCAGTCTAATAATAAAGTATCTTTAGTAGGAAAATAATAGAATATTTAAAGATTTTAAGTCCCCAAAAAAAAAAAAAAAGTCAAAAACAAAACCTAGTTAATAATAAAAAGATGAAATTATTTCAAAGCAGCATTTTTTTAAATAAGCCAGAACTTAGCAAAAAAAAAAACAAAAAATCAATTTAACTCTGTTTAATTTTCAGATAATTTTCAGGTGAACCATTTTTTCATTTTACAAAAACATAAAAATATAAAAGATAAAGTTAGAATATTATTTTATAACACCCAATCTTTTAAATTGAAATAAAAAAAAAACAACAAAAAACCTTTACCTCAGTTCTTAGTGATATTATAACATTAGACAGTTATAAGATTACAGGACTAGAGATATTAACAAAATTTTGAATTAGAACTTTATTTTACTATGAGGATTGAAATTATAATTTAATTATATATTATTACCAAATGTTGGAGGAAGATTCGACAATAAAGAATGGAGTTTCCTTCTTAAAAAACAACCTACCTGAAAACTTCAAAAAATTACATAATTTAAAGTTACAATAGTTATGAATCTGTTATGACTCTGAACTCTCTGAACAGTTTTCAAACAAAGGCTAAATTTTAAACTTAACCAGAAATTAAATATTATTGCTTCGAAAGCTGAATCATGTCATTTACTTGAAAGAGTTTTTTATCTTCAAATACAAAAACATTTAAAAAATATCGAAATTAAATTGAATTTAAAAATCTAATCAAGGGTTAATTAACGAAAGCCTTTATTTCACAACTAAATTTTTTTTTTATTATAAATTTTTATAGAATTTTTTTTTTTAAATTGCATTTCTCTGCCACATAAATGTGAACAGGAAATTACACAGCCTTTACTTTTCAGGCGTGGCTGTAAATGTCGTAAAGCGGAATAACTTTTATGTGGGATTCGAATCCACACTCCCTCGTTATTTACAGCGTATTTTATGTGCTCTTACCCACTAGGCAACCGTGGCATTTTCATCTCTAAACTGAGGAGGTAATTTCATTAAAACCTGGATTATAAAAAAAGATAATTCACTATAATTAAACTCAATTTTAAATCACATTTTAATTCATATGTTAGCAATCAATCGTAATATTAAATTAAGAATACATATAAAAACTTGGCGGGACCATGCCAAATTATAAAAAATTTCCTTTTCAAGCGTGGCTGTAAATGTCGTAAGGGGGAATAACTCTTACTACGTGTGTGGGATTTGAATCCACACTCCCTCGGTGTTTACAGCGTATTTTATACGCTCTTACCCACTAGGCCACCGAGGCCCCTATGTTAAAATTAAAAGGCCATTATTTCTTAGCCATCGAAAAAAATAACATTTTATTAGAAATTGTTTTTTTTTTCCTATTTTGTTGTTTGCGTTTTATAAAATTTTCTTATATATTTTTTTCTATTACGTCAAGCAAATGATTCCGAATTCATCTAAGTCATTTTTCAATTATAAACAGGGATCAATTAAATGGGAGATATTAACTTAGAAGAACAAAATTTTTTTAAGCCACTTCAGAGTACCTGAAATAATTTTTACCGGAAAATCAGTATTAAGGTAATTTTTAGTAGGAATGTAAATATTGTAAGGCATTAAAGGGTAAGAAAGCTGTGGTACAAAAATCAAACTTTTAAAGAGTTTATTCATCAATATGATAACGTAAATGTATTTGAATCTATGGCAATTGTGTAATTTAGGAGTTTTCTTAGTATAATTATATATTAGCAACTTTTTTGACATTTAATCGGCTAATTTTTTATTATTTATAATACCTCCTACAATAATTTAAACTACAAGCCTTTCCTATAACAAAAATACATCTTTCAATAATACTTTTATTTTACTCATTACTCTTAGACTACATTTATTTTAACGTTACATTTACAAACTATGACAAAAGAAAACTACAAAGTAAAAAAAAAAATTATTTAAATATTAACCAGATTTAAATAAAAGCAGCACATGGCACAATCTAATACTATCCAATTAAGTTAAGCTAGTTTTTCTCTCCTTTTTCAAAATAGCATAGTGATATTTTTTTTACATATATACACGAATGTATGTATATAAGTAGTAAATGTCCTTAGATAATATATTACAGCGAAAGACAAAAAAAAATTTGAATATCCTTTTCCGAGAATTAAACATAAAACAAAAAAAAAAAAAGAACGAAGTAAAATACGGGAATGTCATTATAATTTAACAAGAGCCTAGACACCATTTTATTTATTCTTTATATTAGGTATCTTTCTTTTTTTTTTTTTTCTCTCTTAATTTTAACATTTTGTCCCAGAAAAATATATCAAAGCAGAAGGTGACAAACAGGATTGCTACTATCTTTGGATATTTAAAATTTGATGAAAATTTGTAAAAAAAAAAAAAACATTGTTTTCACCTTCATTTCTAGAATTTAGTAATTTAAAAATAGTAAGTGAAGATAAGTGTATACAAAAGATACAAAAAAAAAAAATAAATAAATAAATAAAAGAAAAATTAAATTATATTAAAAAAAAAATGGGAAAAAATGTAAAACCCCAAAAATCTGACATAAAAGAAAAAATTTCTTATTTTATTTCAAAAAAAAAACAAAATTATTTTAAAGGAACAGCATGCTCGGTTCCCTACTAATTCGTTAGAATAGACAATCTAATAAGATATACCTATACATTGTTATTTTTATTTTGATGATATCCTTTTATAATATAATATGTCCTTATTTACTTTGATGTCACCTGTAATAAATTAAAAAGAAAAACAAAAAAAAAAATAAATTCAAATAATATGTTTTTTCTTTGGTACTTAAATTTTGGTACTTCTTTATATCTTTTAAAAATTTAAACAAAATAAAATTTAATTTTTCGATAAATTAATTCAACTATAGGATATTTTATTCAAAAAAAATAAATAAATAAAACAAAAAACATTATAGGTTATAAAAATGAATGTAGAAAGCTTTATAAATATACCATAAAAAACAAACTGAAATGAGTAGTTTTGATATATCTTAAATATATAAAATTCTTAAAGTATTATTAGATTTAATAAATTACCATTTACTTGATTGTAAAGTTAATGAAAGCATAAAAGTTCTGTCTAAAACAAGCTCAATGAAAAACTCAATGTGGAAATGACTAAATGGTGTAAAAATAGCAATGGAAACTTATTTATTGTGAGAACTGTCAAAATGTTCAACATGCTTCCATCAAATCTCTCCAAATCTGATAGATTTGGTCCTTTATACAATATACAAGTTTTCAAAAAGAATTTTAATTTAACTTTCAACTCAACCTTATTACACTATTTTCCTCTAAATCCTCCTTCCATTACCTAATCCTACAATAACTTTGTATAAAGAATCCTGGGTTCTTTAATATATAGTAGTGTAAGGTACAGTTTGGTTTTCGGGAAAATAATAAGGAAGGGATTACTTGGAAAATTGGGTTTAGGATAATTAGGATTATGAAGGATGAAGGAAAAAATTTGAAGAATTATTTTGAAGAAGGATATTAATGTTCTTCTTAAATTTCCATTCCAAATAATCAATTCCAAAATATCAAGTTTTATCTTATACTGTATATGACGTATGTTAAAGTCAAGAATAAAGCTAAATACATAAAGCAAATCTAATCATTTTCACTCAAAATTTATTATATAATTATGATTTTTGACATTATGTATATTAAAAATGTTACCACATAAACACACACATACTCACAAACTTCAATATTAATTCTTCAATTCAATATAATTAAATTTCGAAATAAATTTTGTTAGTGTTGATTTCCAATTAAACACTAAACTTTTTCAATTAAATTAAATCTGAAATAAAAATAAAAAAAAGAAATTTTTTTTATAAATTTAAAGAAAAATTTAAACTGTAAATTAAAAGAAAAAAAACATTTCTTTGAAAAAAAATAAGAGCATTTCAATTTTATTAAAATCAGAAGGGAGAATTACACAGAAATTTATTATACAATGAACTCTGAGCTTCATTAGTTCAGCTTTGTCTTAAATAAAAAAAAAAAAGAAAATTAGAATTTTAAAAATGAGATTTATCCATAAACATGATCTTTATCTTCGTCATTTTGCTTTCAAATATCTTTTTTTTTCCTTTTCAATCAAAACCTTACCATTATTTCAATTCAAATAAAATAATTTTCGTACAAAAATTTAGAAGGGAATAGTGTATAAAACTCTAGATTTAGAGAAATTAAGATGAATCTAGTGAAAGATGGTTATGTTTGCCATCGGCTTAGCCCAATAAATCAAAAATATGAACTTTCAAAAGTTTATGATATTATTATATCTGTATAAAAGTATGTTCAAGAGTATAATAAAATTCAAATAAAATTGTGACATCTTAAAGGAGCTGAGCTAGATATAGATCGGCTTAGAATCTAATTCTGAATCGATTAAGCCATGTGCGTACGTTCGATCGTCCGTCCGCACGATACCTAAAAAAAAATAAAGGAGTAGATTGTGAAGTTTTCACCACGTCACTTTTATAAAATTGTTAGTTTCTTTATTTAAATCCAGTAGGTTCGGCCGGCGGGTTCGAGTAGCTGCCATATAACATTTTTTCTTTATATGGAAATAACTCAGTTTCTATTAAAGCTAGGTATCTGAAATTTCGTGAAAAGATGTCAAGTTGCATGCCAACAACTTTTGTAAAATTTGGGTATATGTTCGAGCAGAAGCTTCAGGTAGCTTCCTTATATTGGAACATAATTAAGCTATAGGCATCTTAAATCTTGTAAAAGATGATCAAGTTTTATGGAAAATTTTATATTTTTCATTGTACCTTCATGGACGCGATCTTTTGATGTAGATCTATTGCGCTTCTCCTATTATTATTGTGGATCTTTCCTATCTGATAACACTTCTGTCAACCATACTGCTTCTAAGAAAGTGAAAATCTGTACAAGGTTTATTGCTGGCAGTTCATCTTCGGTATAACAATGTTACCATAACTGCATATATTTTGGTTAGAGTTTTCTTTTTCCTGTAGACTCCTCTTTTTCTTCTTCAAAATCTGTATATAACGTCACTTTCTATTCGAATTCTCTGTAAATGCGCCTCTTTAGCCGACAGTGTTCCGACAGAATCCTGTCAGAAAATTTCATTTTATTTTTACTGATATTTATTTTGATACCTATGATCTTTTCATATCTTTTCCGGTTCTAGTTTTCCAGAAATTACTTAAATTATCTGAGCCCGGAGTTTTATCTCCATAGTTTACTCTAACAGTTTTACTCTTCGATTTTTAGTGCTTCCTTTATTATGTTCGGTAACTTAACTATGCGACAAAAAGGTTCGGTAACCATTAAAGTTAGCTGCACCTCCTTCTTTTGTAAAACGTGTCCAGATATCCGGTAGAGGGTTATGTTATTATTTTTATTTCTCATTATAATTCCAATATTATTTTCATTTTTTGAATTGAACTGGTTGACAAAAGAACTGAATCTGATAGTTAGTTTGATGATATGTTTAATTAATTCTTATTTTCTTTCTCATATTCTACCAAAAAAACTTAATGAATTATATACAATATACATAATATATACATTTAATTTTAGAATAAGAAATTCTTTTTATAAATTCATGAACCTTAAAACTAATGAAAAAAAGATGAACTTGAGAGTTCATAGAATATATCATATAATGTATACATTTGAGTAATATCTAATTAAAAATAAATTAAATTTAAGTGATATTTTATTTTCATTTTCATACATTTTCTTTTTATATTTAAAACTTTAAGTATTCTTCAAAAATGAACAAAAAATATTTTTTTTGTTTTTATATATAAATATTTTAAGTTTCTAAATTTTGAATTAAGAACTTTCAAAAGTATTTCCATTAAATTCCTTAATATGGCACATAAATTTTCAATTTAATATCTATTTTGAATTAATATCCAATTCATTTTCTATTGGAATTAATGAAATTCTTTTCAATTATTTTATTTTCCTTTAATCCTATATGTGAAAATTTATCACATCTTATGAATTGTTTAAAAATAAAAAAATAAAAAACACTTTCTTTATTAAATTTTCAAATATATTATTTAAAAAATACCTATTCCTTTATTTTTTTTTGGAAAGTATGAGTGGAAAACTATAGAACAGTAGATTATAAGCGCTGGAAAATTTCACTCTTTAACAAGGAAGAATGCCAGATTTTTTGATAATACAGTGAAGTTTGAACAACGTAAATAGAGTGAAATAACCGCACTAATATGAACGCTCAGTTTTTTTTACACTGACAACTTAACAGCGTGAAAAAATGATGAATTATGACTGGGTAATGTGAAAAAATAAAAATAAATCATATTAAAATGTTGCAAATATCGGAAATTTTGGAATTTTTCTGTGTTTAAGCAATTATTACTCATTGGAGACTTTGCATTAGCATTGACTGAATATTGTGGACAAAAAAAAATCAAAAAACGTATTATAATATAAACATTAATTAGATATTGAGGCATCACATTCAATAAAAATGAAAATGATATTGAAAAGTGAAAAGTGAAAGGAAGTTGAAAACGACGCTATTGAAAAGAGTGATGATAAGGATTTTTCCCTGCAAATTGGTGAAATAAAGAATTTGCTCAATTCTGTAAGTAAAAAATCTTAAATTTCTGCAGTTGAATAAATCAGAACTATTGATAAAGCAATTAAATTGACAGGATTTATTAGTAAGGAATTGTTAAAAATCCTCCTTTGAAATATAATCCGTGAAAGGTTTCATTAAAATATCTTTAAATATTAAGAAGAAGAAAACAGAAATATGTATTAAAAATTATTTTTCATTACAATAATAATCTATATTATGTATTATTATAATTAAATTAATTACCTATTCTATAGCATAGTGTTTAAGTTGTCTTTATTTCTGAAATGATACAAGAAATTGAATCTATAACCGATTTAGTACCCTATATACTCTATATATAGTGAAACGAGCAAAAGAGAAATTAAATAAATTAGGTATTTACCTCTTTTTTTTTCTTTTTATGTCATAGAAATAACTTAAAAAATAATTTAAAATTATTTATATCGGGTATATAAATAAAAATTAACTGGGTAAAACGAATTTTCTGACAAAAGTGACCAGCCATATTTCAATAATTGACGTTGTTTTTTGGAAAGTGATTGAAAAAAACTATCCTTACATCTAGACATTGAAATTCATTGTTCACCGTAACTCAATGAAATGCCCACTTATCACAGCGGCTAATCGATTCTGTCAATGCCCATAAAGAATCGGACGATGGTCCATGTAATGAGGACACTGCCTTAGCTGGTCTTCCTTGTAACCCTCTGTCAAGGATCTTTTCCTTCGAGATTTTAGTGTCAGGCATTGTTAAAGTACATAAAATATCGTCTCTGATTTCAGTATATAGAGTTCAAGATCTAAAGTTTTTCCTTTCGACTTTCTGAACTTTCTTTGTCTTTTTTTCCCGCCATTTGGACCCAGAAATCCTTAACATTTAAGGAATTTGGGATCTTCAACCATTTGACCCAGTGTTTTGATGCATGTTTTACTATAGAGTGGAATCGCGATAGTTCACATTATCCGAACAATTGAAGTTATCCAGCAGTTGAATTGTGTTTAAATGTGAGATCTTTCATGCATGAAGCCAATACATACTTGTAAATACCCCTGTATATGTATATATATAGCATATATAAAAAATTATACAAAAATGACTTATTTCATATTATTTTCTAAAATATATTTAAGAAAAAGAAAAATACTCCAAAATTATTTTAATTCGTATTTTAATATTTTACATACTTATAATTATTAGATTTAGGTATAATTTTATATTATATTTCAAAAATGGCAGAACTTTTCTATATAATATTATATTTGTTTTTTTTTTTTCTATAATAATAAAGTATCAATAAAATAACTTTCCAGAAAATTGAGCATTAATATATGGTATATTTTTTTTTTTGTAAATTATTCAAAAAGTTTTTTTATGATCCAATTTTCTTTTCTTCTTTCGTAAATTCAATTTTTTTTCTAAATTTTCATGTTATTATTCAAAAACTGAAATGCGCAAAAAAAAAATTGATTAAAAATAAATATTGATGTATTTTTTTTTTTTTTAATTTATATAAGTTTTATTTTTTAATAACCCACTTTAATTATTTTACACAAGATTCAAATTTTTTATCAATATTCTGGCACGTTTTTAACTTTAAATTGTTTAAAGCTAAAAAAAAAAAAAACAAAATAAATGTTTTTGCAAAGTGTGTACTATAAAGTGTATACTCATAGATAAACAGACTAATAACATAACGGTTTTAAGTACTATATCTCATTCTCAATTTTATTAAATAATAATGAAAATAAATAACTAATAACAATATTTTAAAATAGCTAATCAAAAAAAGAAAAAAAATTAACAAAGTTTTATTAAAAAGAAAACTACAAAATTTTGAGGAACTATAGAAAATGTTAAAAATAATGTCTTTCCTAAAATATTACATGATTCATTTTTATATGAACATTTTTTTAATACTTCTTTTCAATTTAATTTTGTACTTCAATATATTTTTCTTTAATATATCAAAAATTCGTATTAATCTTATACAAAAAATATTAGAATTGATTGTTCAATTTCTTCAAAACGAAGAAATGTTCAAAGGTTCAAAACGAATGATTAGGATAAAGAAAGCAGAGTTGAGTTCAGCAGCTCGAAAACTGTTGTCTGGAGTTGTTTGATTTCTGTAAAAGACTCAATTCTGCAATTTTAAGGAGAAATTATATACAGCATTCCGACACTCTAAATATTTTAAGCATGCAGCTAAATCCAATGATGCTGTGGAATGAGCACATTTTTAATATATCTAAAACTGCTACCAAATGTTTGGAGTTTCTTCCCATTGTAAAACATACTTTTCTCCAAAAGATCTATCAAATATCTATAAAGCTTATATTCGTCCTGAGATGTAATACAACTCTTATATATTATCTGGCGGCTTTTAAACTTATTTGAACTACTTCGACAAAATCCAAAATCGCGCCTATCGCGTTATTGAAAACTGTAGTATTATTAACTCCTTTCAACATTCTTAGATACATTGGAGCAATTTCCTTTTTTATTGATATCTTGTAGGTAACAACACTTGCTTTATTGAACTAAAATCAATTATGCCTATCGTCAAGCTATTGTATCATAATACGAGAAAGGCAGCAAGTGCTTGAGATTGTGGAAATCCCTAGATGTTTAAATACTTGAATGGAAACTCATTCGTTGTGAGAAGTATAAAGATGTGGAACGTGCTTGCAACGTGCTTGTAATGTGTTTCTCTCTGCCAATAATGGTTTATTCTACAATTTATATATTATTTAATTATTTTAATATATTATTTTTAGTATCATTTCTAATTTATTCTCCAACTCAATCTTAATAGCTTACTTCCCTACTTTTTTTCCCTACCTCAGTTAGCTAAACCATCATTTAAAAGAATTTGTTTTTCTAAAGTTTAGGTGGCGTACAAAAAAAAGGTTCATAAATTCTCAACAGGTTTGTTACCAAAAAACTAAAGTATAAACAAGGTCGGTTTATACCTGCCAAAAATATTGAATATGAATAGTTCCGTAAACTCAAATTTCTATGTAAATAAAATTTCATTAATACGGTTTTAAAAATAAACAAAATGTTACAGATTAAACTTTTAAGTATAGATACATCATAAAAATATTAAATTTTGTTAAAAGTTGAAATAATAAATTTTTATTTTTGTTTACTTAAAATTAATTTCACTATTTAAATAAAGTTTTTTGTATAGGAAATTTTTATTTTCATATTATTTTCGTTTTTTAACAAGTTAACACTTTAATTTTATTTCGACTCATCCTTTTTTAACTACCTTCAAGGAAAAAAATCAACACTATTAAAAATCCCTGGGATCAAAAAACTTTAACAATACGTTCTAATCCTTTAAATTAACTTAAGTTATTTTTTTTAGAATATAGTTTTTTGTTTTTACATATATTTTTATAGTCGTATGAACTTGGTCAAGGGTAGAATACATTTGCCATTACGTTTGTGATACCTTAAATTAGTCGACCTAGATATAGTGTCAAAGGTATGAATCAGTTCAAAAACGAATTCTGAGTCGAATAAGCCATGTACGTCCGTTCGTCTGCACGATAACTCAAACAATAAAGGGGCTACGGCGCTAAAAAAATGTTAACGTCGCTTTTGCAAAATTGTTAGTTTGGTTATTTAAATCCAGCATTTTCGGTCACCGGGTTCGAGTAGCTGCCATACAATTTCTATCTTTATATGAAAATAACTCAGTACCTATTGAAGCTAGGAATCTGAAAATTAGAAAGAGGTGTCGAGTTACATGCCAACAATTTTTGTCAAATTTGGTTGGTCTATAGCAGTCGGTTCAGACTTCTTGCACCTCTGGGAACTTCATAAAGCTAGATATCTGAAATTTTGCAAAATGGTGTCGAGTTACAGGCAAACAACATTAGAAAAAATTTGTTAAGCTGGTGGGACAGGTTCGGGTAGCAGCAATACAACTTTCTCTTTTTAAATGAAAGTAACTCCAAGTCTATTAAAGCAAGGCATTTGAAATTTGAAAAGATGTCGAATTGTATGTTAACAACTTCTGTAAAATTTGATTGTGCTAGAGCGGTTTGTTCATGTAACTTGTACATTTTGGGAGGTAATTAAGCTATAGGCATCTGAAATCTTACAAAAGACGATAACATGTTAGGGCAGTAACTTTTGTAAAATTTGGTTGTGCTAGTGCAACAAGTCCGGTTGACTGTCATACAACTCCAAAATTTACATAAATACTTGTATGTCTCGGTACTTAACGGCGATACTAAAACATCTGAAATTTTGTAAAAGATTATCATGTTTTATAAAACCAGTATATATTACTTTCATAAGGGTATCCCAGAGTTAACACAGTCTGTTCTACTGCACTCTTTCTCGTTTTTTATTTAGAGATAATTTTAATGAAAACACAAATATTTTATAGGTACAAAGTTTTTTTTTTTGTTTTTTTAAGTTGACTTTCATTTACATTTTTCGCAGTTTTTATTTTTGTTTTTTTTTTTTTTTGTTAAATTTTATATTTTCAAATCTTTTAATCTTTAATTTTTGTATTTACCATGCTTTATATTTTAGCATATTTGAACGTTTAACAAAATATACATGTTATAATTTGTTAATTATGCAAATTAAGTACATTCTTAATTTAGAAAATAAAAATTCTAAAAACAAAAAAAAACTGAATTTTATTTAGTCTAGACAGTTTTAATATAACAGTACATTTAGCAGATTTCTGTACGAACTTTTGTTTTATGGTTTTAAATTTATTGAATGGTGAATTAACTGTGGTAATAATTATTTAAATTTCATTTAAAGATAAAATCTTTCGATAGATCATAGTTGATTAAAATATTCCATTATTATATTTTAATTAACCTTTTCATTATATTAAATGCCTCGTAAATGATTACGACTTACGAGGTTATTTTTCTTATTCTTATTCTTCAATATTTTTGCATGCAGCACAACTTTTTTGTTGTTCGTAAATTATTTTTAAATAATAATATTGCATTCTTCTTTATTTTTCCACGCTGCGTTATGGCCGATAAAAGAAATAATTTTTGTTAATGGCTATTAGATTTATATAAACTAGACGTTCCTCTAAATACTGCGTCATTTTTTTTTTAGGATTATTTTTTATGAAATTTTGAGTCGGGTCAGCCACCTAAAGATCAGTCTTTAGAAGTGATCGAACCTTAGCCGTTTAAAGGATATTTTCCTATCAATTTTTTATGGTTTTTTTAACATAGCCCTAGATATATTCAAACTGAATTATACTTAACCTTTATTATGTTTTGCAGAAAAAAAAATATTTTTGAAAAAAATTAAATTTATTTTACATAAAAATATATTTTTTTTTAAACTCTTATGACATCATAAATATAACAGACAAACAATAAATAAAATAAAATATAGTCGAATAATTAATATAATAAAAACATAAATTGCACTTAAAAACTGAAAATTTTAAACGGAAAAGAATACAAACAAATAGAAATCATAGCAAAATTATTGCATTTTAAAATTATTTACATATGAACAATCAAACAAAAAACCACATTTAACACATGTCCTTTTTAGCAAAAAAAAAAATTAATTTTTTGTTCACTTTAAATAAAATTTAAAAAAATAATTTTACAAATACTTAAAAATTATAGTTTTATCAAACCAAATTTTTTTTTGTTTTTTTTTTCAAAATAGGTTTATTTTTTTCTTTATATGTTTTTACAAGGACGAAAAAAAATCAAGAATATTTACGGTGTAGAAAAACGAAAAAAATGTTTCAATATGTTGAAGATAATAATAATTTAAACATAAAATGATAAGTATAAATACAATTTACTAACTATGTTTACTTAGAATTATGTAGCGATATGTAAAAACAAAACATTAAATAAAAGGTATTTAAAATTCATATAACAGCTTTGCTCTGAAAATATATTGGCAGTTTTTAAAATACTATTACATCTTCTAACTTACATCTTCTACATTTTCCAACAAAAGAAGAATCTCGGATTTCGACCTATTACAACCTGTAAATATTAGTCTCAACTCAATAACAAATCAACACACTCATAAACGTCTGGTGGTTTTCAATTAATACTTACGCTGTGTTTTATAATACAAACCTGACCTAATAGATCTTAAACCATCAACTCGATTCTTATCATTGAATCATCATCATTGAATATCGATAAAGTAATATGGCTTTAAACACTCTACTGTCGATAGACATGTCAGATGGTTAGGACTTTCCTTATATGACTTTTGCAGAAGCTGTAAAGAAAAAGAGGAAAAGGAATCAATTTTTCACCTGTTGTGTGATTGCTCAACTCTTCACGGTAAAAAGAAAAAAAATTCTGAAGAAATTCTTCTTAAATAACTTTTTCTATCTGTCGAAGCCCGAAGGTGAACTTAATGAAATTACAGTACTTTCTAAAAAGCTTCCAATCGTTTTGACTAGGAAATAATACTAATTCAGGTTACCACAACGGTCCTAAACTGGCCTAAGCTTGGTCCAACCTATCAACGTCTTCTATAATATCATCTTGTTAATGGGTTTTATTTATTGTAACAACCAAACTTGCTCTGTCATATTAGTTCGTAACCAAAAATTATATATCTACATTCAAATACCTACCTTTTAAATTGCTTTTAAGGAATAAAATATATTTAATCGTTTAAAAATAATTGAGAACGACCAATAGCTGAACATTTAAAATTAGAAAAAAAATCATTTCTCCATAGATAATGTATAAACGAAAAGAAAAAAAATTTTAAATAAAAAACCAAAGTTGATTATGCAAACAAAAAATGTCCGTTAATATTACAGTTTTTGTTATTTCCTGAACACCTTAATTCTGTCAGAAATTTCTACACATCAACAAATTTACAAAAAAATGCAAATATCCTTTTTTCTCTGTTGAAAAGTATTTACTATATATATGCATATATACTAATATTCATATTTGCTATCATTGCATGCATACCATATTCATTTATCTTTATGTGTTATATTTATACACATTTTATTGTAATGCTTATATTCATACCCAATTTTATTTTTTCCGACTCTAAAATACAAATTTAATTTGCTTGGCTGGTAACAGCATTAAGAATAAATGTTTGTTAGTTAAACGAATTCTATAGTTCACTTCCTATTTAAGGTGATTTTTTTTTTTTTTTTTATAATTCTCTAAACATTATAGTTATGCCATTATTTTTAACACATTGAATACCAAATTGTACATTTTGTACTACTTGTACATTTTTGTACTAATTAGAAATAATTGAATTCCATTTGTACTAATTTTAGTTCAGTTTAAGTTATTTTATAGTATTAAATATATTTCAATATTTAATTCAATTAGTTTTCAATATTTTAAATAAAACATAAGTAATTCAATGTTTTAAACAAAATATTTAAACTGTTTACTTCTACTCTCAATAAAATAAATTTAAATAATAAATAAGTTTAAATAATAATAATATAATGAATTTTGATATTCTCAGGAACAAGTAGACAAGTAAGCCGAAATTAATTTTAATAAAATTTTAATTATAGTAGATATTCCACGGTGAATTCCACAAGAATCCTTCTCACATCCCAACTCACGCCCCAACCTAAGGTCTGGTTTTAAAGTGGTTTATTTTGGTTGGTTAAATTTTAACATTAGCCGAAGGAACCACGTGCAATTTTTCTGAGTGACTTTTGAAGTTTTTCAAATATGTAGATTTATAAACAAATTTTTGGAAATCTGAGAAACAGTTATATTCTCGTTAAAATTTAAAATTCTTGAAACGAACCGATGAATAGGTTTCTTTGTTAATTTGATATGTGAAAATTGAGTTAAAATCAATACCTACTTTGTTTTCTTTAAGATATATAAAAACTAATTAATCTTTGTTTGAGTTTGTATTTGTAATTTTATATAGATAGATAATTTACTTTATTATTGTCATTAATGGAAATAGCAAGTTTATGGACCCTTTTCCTTTCGGATGTGGACCATTGCATTAATTTTATATATTTAATGCTGCAGTGTCTTCAATATAAGGTATAGACAAGTCAATTTACGTATTGGAATAAAAAAATATTATTTAAAATTAGTACTTAAAATAAGAAAACAGAAACGGTATTATTAAAAGTACATTGGTAGTCATAGTGTTAATATATGCAATTTACATATTAATCCAAGTAGGAAATTTGTTTACACATGTTAAATGACAATTTTATTAACTTAAAATTTGTTTTACAAGAATATTAACCAACTGATTGTAAACTGACATTTTAATAAAAAAACTCAAATATAAAAAAAAACTCAAATAGAATGTCAGAATATTATTAGATTCTTATATTTGTTTATTTATGTAAGTAGAAAATCAAAAAAAAAATAATTTATTCAATATTACAATTGATTTTTGTATAAATAAAATTATTATATTTTCAACAGAATATAATTTAAATAAACAAAATTAATATTTAATCAGATCAAAAACTTTTCAGAGTATTAAATTAATTTCAAAAAATCTCAATATAAATTTTCCAAATTTAATCATTAGTTCTAAAATTCTGAAAATGATCTGAAAATTGATTTAAAATATATTACGTTAATTTATTATTAATTTATATTATTCGTATATAAATTTTTAAGGATATTAATACATATTATTAATTTTCAGTCATTATTATATTATTTATACTGGGCTAAACCCTAAATAAATGATGGAAGTAAACAAAATTCTAGTTTATATTTTAATTTTCTTTTTTTCTTCCATTAGACTATTTCACTACTACGATTTCACAAATGAATAATTTGTACTAAAATAGGGACTATTACTGCTAGGTTTCAGCTTAAAAAGCGAATATGTTTGTAAAGTTCCAAAAATTACATTCTCTTGCACAGGTTTTCTTTTGTATATTTGTACCAGCATAATTCAATGGTTCAATAAATTTGTCATTAGTTTTGTGACACTTTAAAGAAGACGAGATAGATATGAAAAGTAGGTATATCTATTATAGATTCTTGCTTATATTTGAATTTCTGAGTCAATTTAGGTATTTGTATCCGACCGTAAGTTATAGAATAAATAAAAAACTAATAGAGCTAGGATTCTGAAATTTGTAGCATGTCATTTCTATGCAAATGACAGTTTCAGCTGTCAAGTTTTTTTTATATATGAATTACTAAGTATTTAAATTAGATACGTTAAATTTTGTCAAAAGTGTTATTTTTTGTGTGAAAAACTTTTGCAAAATCTGGCGAAATATGTTCAGGTAAATGTCATACAACATATTTTTTTTTATATGTATGACAATAACCCAATGTCTATATAAAATGATTATTTAAAATTTTCAGAAAAGAGAGAAATTTTGAAACAACGACTTCTGTAAAATTGAATTAGTCTAAAGCAACAGGGTCGAACAGCTGCAAAATTTATATCCTAATAACTTGGTTCTTAATTGAGCTACACATGTGAAATTTTGTAAAAGATAATCATTGATGGTTTGTTGATTTGGCACAAAAAGGTCAACTAGTGTTATTAATATGTTAGTTCTTAATTAAGTAAATTTTCTAAAAGATGATTAAATTGATGTTGATGAATGAAAGATGATTTAAAATTTTAATGGAAACACCAAAATATTATGTTCGTGAGTGTATCAGAATCAACTTAACACTCCTCCTAGTTTTTTTGAATATTCACTTTGTCATATACATATTTAAAAAAAGGAAATTTTTTAAATTTTTGAGAAATAGAAAAGGAAAAGTAAAGTATAGATCTGGAGAATCATAAGTTTAGTTACAGAAATTTTATTGAATGCAGCTAAATTAAAAATTTAACTAATAAAATTTATAGAAACTCAATTTTTTACGTTCACTTCTTAATGTCAGTAATGAATTAATTTGTATAAATTAGCAATTCTAATATCGGTCTTTAACTTAAATATGAATCTCAGAAAAATCATTAATAATAAATCCAACAAAATCAAAAAAATATCTTAAGGAATTTTGAAAATATTATTCAACAATTTGTCATCTTATTAAATTATATTTAATTTAAATACAAAATTTTCATTTTCTAGATGAAAATCTAAATTAAATAGAAAATCAATTTATATTTTTTTTTTAAAATACAGTGACAGCCGTCACGTTTTGCCTTGCAATAATGGAACAAAATAATATTTAAGCTTTAAAAGAATAGAATGTTCTATAGATAAATAAAATTATAAGATAAAATACAGATGAAATTGCTTTTTACAACTTATTTAAATATACAATAAATATACAATAACTATACTGGGTAAATATAAATATTATAATATGTACATATTTATATATATATATATATAAATATTACTGACGAATTGATTGTAACGAAAAGGAAAAAGTGTCTGTAGTGGCAAAAATTAATTGAACTCCTGCTAAAAAAAAATATTGGCTATATAATTATATAAAATTCATGTAGTTGTTATAATTTTTAATAACTTTAAAATAAATAAGTGTATCTGAAAACCAAAAGAAAAAATATAAACTTATCATTGTCCTTATTTTTGATTTTAAATCATTTCTTATTTGATGAGGTAGTACTTAATCAATTCAATATAAGGATACTTCGTATCTGATTCGATTTTAATTTAGATATATTTATATCTTTTGTAATTTATGTACATTATATAAATATTATATGTTTATATACATTACCTCAATATAATGTGCTAAATATACTCGTGCTTAAATAATAAAAAAAAAGTTATCTTAAAATAATAAATATCAAGTCATATAGTACCTAGTTTTTATGATAATAAGCTCAACGTAAACTCTACTACAGCATCAAAATATTCTCTAACGAAAAAGGGAATCATTACAATTATAATAGAGACATGATATATTTCTTAGAAATTTCAAAGCTATAGAATATAATTTGAATATTTTTTTGAAAGAAATATCTCTTAACATCTCTTTTTGGATAAGTGTTATAGGATCAATGCTTTTCAACTTTAAATTTACTATTATCTCTTTATAAAATGGATGGCTTTTATATATATATATTTTAAAATTTTATTTATACTGGAAAGGAATGGTGAAAAAAGTGCTTAAGATACTTATATATTTAAAAAAAAAATTTTCTCAATATTTTTTGACAAAGGTATAAAATAATTATTAATATTCTAAGATGGTACAATTTAACGCTAGTGTAATATAACTACAAAATCGTAATATATAAAAAATGTTTCTTTATGTTTCATTTCCTTATCTACTTCTTATATACTTTCTTGTTGGAGAAATCTATAGCAGTCATGTATCGACAATAAAATACTGTAATCACAAATCAATAAAACATAGAATTTAGAGATAAATAGTTTTGAAAATGTTAAATTTTCTATTGGAAATTAAGAATATTTTTAAACAAAATCTGTAATCCTTATTTTTCTTCTATGACTCTATATCCATATCAAATTAGACTTGTGATACATATTACACTAAATTAAAGTCCAAACTATAGAACTTTTTCTCCTATTTTGGCACAACAAGCTATTTAGCATATGGTTATTTGGCTTCATGAAATAAAGTTGCATGAAATAATGTCGATTTTAAGATATGAAATAAAGTTAGCAGAAATGAAATAAAGTAGCAGAATTTTTTGTCATTTTTTGTGACTTTATTTCATTTTTGATTTTGCGACATTATTTCTTTATAAAATAAAGTCACAAATAAAAAATGGAATAGAGTCTCAAACCATGCATCGCGTCATAATGAAATAAATCTGACTCATGGCCTAGTGGCTAAGTCGTCAGCCTTTCAATGGAAGGGTCTTGGGTTCAAACCCCGGTCAGGTTATACAAATAAAAAAATATGTAGAAATTTCATATCGAATATGTAATGTATATCCTACAATTAATAGTAATAATAATAATAAAAATAATAATCATAGCTGCTACAGTGGAGCTATCTTGTGTTATATCATGCAGGAAGGTGTTATACACTACTGCATGTTGTAACTGTTGTAACGGCTATAGTACTGTTAGAAAAATAGTAATAATTATAGACAGATTCATTGTTTCCTTGCATTCCCACTTCCAATTCAATGTTTCAGCATCCATTTCCTATCCCTACTGCTACTCCCTAGCTAATATACTGCATTATCAGATAAGAGTTTCATCCTATTATATTGGTTAAAGGAGGTGGTGCGTTAAGTCAGTAAGAATCTGACACTACCAACGCGAAATTCTTGGTGTTTTTGGAAGATTTCCACCTCCGTAAGGAACGTCAGAAATTACGCTTTTGGCCTAAAGAAAAGTATAAGCTCGATTGGTCGAACCCCAATTGAATGACAAATTTTGAAGATACGTATCACAAATCTAACATGATGTGACTGTAAGAAATTAAGTAAATTATGTAAAATTAAGAGGCATTTGGTTAAATTAAAAAAAAATATCATATAATTAAAAATAAGCAGCTTACACTTGTAAAAATAAAATTTTAAAGCTGTTATTTTTGTATCTTACACATTTAAAAAATTTACATAGGTGTCCTAATGCTAAGTATTTAAAAAAGTTATTTAATTTCTGATCTCTAGATTTTTCGTTTGACTTCTCAAACAAAATATAATTTTTGCTTAGTTTATTTTTATTATAATATAAATTTAACATACCATTTAAAATTTTTACCTATTACTATAAAGTAATTTCAGCTAAAGTATAATTCAGCTTTCTCAAAGCATGACAAATCTTAATACTAAGTAGATAATGATAACAAAAATGATCTAGAGATGAATCAGAAAACAGGAATAACTTATAATAAAATTTTAATATTTTGTTGTTAATAAAATACAAAATAAAAAACGAGGAGGTGTGTAGATTAGATTGTCAACTCTAGGATACCCCCATGAACGTAATATATGCTGTTTCCATATAATTTAATTAATTATCATTTAGAAGAGAAATTTATCTAACTTAATTAAGTATCGAGATATACATATATTAATTTTGGAGTTGTATGACAGCTTTTCGAACTTAATACATCTCCAACCTAGAGCAACCAAACTTCATGAAAGCTATTGGGATAAAACTTTTAGAAAATTATATATGTCTAGCTCTTGTGAAGTAGTAAGATATGAGTATAAAAATTATGGTTACATAAAAAGAGAAGTTGTATGGTAATTACTCGAAGTCATCGGTCGAACTTACTGAATTTCTATATTTGCGAAATGCAAAATTATCCCAAGCTGGCGTCTAAATTGACTAAGAATTCAATCATGAGGAAGAATAGCTATACACTCGTACATACTTTGCCATATTTAGCTCGTCTTCGTGGTCAAAAATGTAGTGCTAAACTTATTATACTAAGAGAACTATACTTGTACGTGTATAAAAAATCAATACTGACTGTTTAATGCTTTTAACATTGAATTTTTATAAAAGATTAATAAAATTATGCTATTTCAATATTTTTTTGGTTTTTTTTTACTTTCTAACTTATTTTTGTTCTTCTGTAAGCAATTTATATCTTCAAAAAAGTTGACAACCGATAATAATTTAATTTACATTTTAATTTTTCTTTTTATTAAAAAAAGAAACTAACAAATTCTTAAAGAATCATACAATATTAATATTTTCTATATAAACTAATAAATAATATAATAATTAATTTAATAAAAATATAATATAAAAATAAAATTAAGTACTAAATTTGATTATATTATGAAAAAACGAAAAAAAATTTAAATAAATAAATAATATATCTTCAATATTCGATTAAAATTTTTTTTACAACGCGTGGTCTGTTAAATTTTTCATGACCAGTTTTTTTTTTATTTAATAATAACTGAATTTCTTATTCCAAGAAATTCAATTAAGGATGAAAGACTACAATATTTAATTAGAATTTCAACATCATACTGTTTAAAAACTTTTTATTCATTATTTTGATTAAAATTTAATATTTTAGAATTTTATTATCAGACTGATCTTTTTTATCACAGTGCGAAAGTCTCCCGTCTTTCAGACGAAAGGAATTAGGTTTAAACCTTGGTCAGGTTAAAATATTATATGAAATATAATAAACCATATAATTACAGTTTAATACTTTTACCACAACAACATCTGAAAAGAAAAGATTGATTTATTTCTTCATCACATTGTATGTGGCAGCGTGCCGAAAATGCTGCAGTTAAATAGCAAAACTAACAATTTTACAAAAGTGACGTAAAAAAATTTTCAACCACCTAGCTCCTCTATTATTTTGAGTTATCTTGCGGACGGACACTGAGTTCTTTTCATTTAAAAAGAGATTTTGTATGGCAGCTACCCGAACCCGTGGCACCACCACAACCAAATTTTGTAGAAGTTGTTGCCATAAAACTTGATCATCATTTGCAAGATTTCAAACGCCTAGAGTTATTAACTTCCAAGAGGTGCAAGAAGCTTGAACCGGCTGCTCTAGATCAACCAAATTTTACAAAAGTATAAAACTTTGATCATCATTCGCAAAATTTCAGATACCTAGATTGGATAGACACTGCGTTATTTCGATTTAAAGAAAGAAGTTGTATAGCAGCTACTCGAACCCGGCGGCCGAAAATGCTGAAGTTAAATAGCAAAACTAACAATTTTGCAAAAGTGACGTATACAAAATGTCAGCCTTCTAGCTCCTTTATTTTTTGAGTTATCGTGCGGACGGACACTGAGTTATTTTCATTTAAAAAGAGAAGTTGTATGGCAGCTACCCGAACCCGCCACACCACCACAACCAAATTTTGCAGAAGTTGTTGCTATAAAACTTGATCATCATTCGCAAAATTGCAGATACCTAGCTTGAATAGATACTGAGTTATTTCTATATAAAGAAAGAAGTTGTATGGCAGCTACTCGAACCCGCCGACCGAAAATGTTGGATTTAAATAGCAAAACTAACAATTTTGCAAAAGTGACGTAAAAAAAAAATTCAGCCTCTTAGCTCCTTTATTTTTTGAGTTATCGTGCGGACGGACGGACGGACGGACGGAGGTACATGGCTTAATCGACTCAGAATTAGATTCTGAGCCGATCCATACCTTTGACACTATATCTAGCTCGGCTCCTTTAAGGTGTCACAAACGTAATGACACATTTATTATACCCTTGAACATAGTTCATACGGGTATAAAGACCGAAACTTCAAAAGCAGCTTAGGAAACTCTGGATCAAACCTATATATGAAAATGAATCCCGTCATTGTATGCAAAAAAGAAAACAATTTCATTTTTACATACTTTTATAAAAACAAAGTATTTTTAAAAAGTAATACTTTAAAATTACATAAACATTAGATTTTATTTGTTTTTGAAATATTCTAAACGAGATTATCTCCAAAACCAACAAAGATAGAACCTTTAATTTGTTTACAATGATGTTCCTTCGCGTTTGATTTATGTCTCTGAAATTTAAGAGGATTTGGTCCATGGGTTTAGATTTTGGAAGCCACCGAACGAGCCCCAGAACAAACGAGATTATCTCCAAAACAAACAAAGATAGAATCTTTGAATTTGGTACTGTGGTGTTCTTTCGTGTTTTATTTATGTTTCTGAAATTTGGGAGGATTTGGTCCATAGGTTCGGATCTTGGAAGCTTCCAAACAAGCTCCAGAGCAAACAATTATATATCCACAACCAGCAAAGATAGAACCTTTATTTTTAGTACAAGAGTTTTCTGTTATGTTTCTTTTTCTATAAAATTGGAAACTGACATTTGAAAGAATTTGAACCATGGGTTCGTTTTTTGGAAACTTCCGGACGAGCACTAGAGCAAACGAGCATATCTCCAAAACCAACAAAAGTAGTACCTTTAAATTTAGTACAATGGTGTTCTGGCACGTTTTCTTTATGTCCCTGATATGGATTTGATGAATTGGAGTGGTAATTCGGGTACCTGACACACGCCTCCCAAGGACTAACAAGCATATCTTCGAAATTAATAAAGACAGAAACTTGAAATTTTTTACAAGGGTGTCAAGCATATCCCAAGAAGATGCCTCTTTTACGTTCCTGAAATTCGAGTTGAATAAGACAGAAAAACGAAGAAGTTCAAGCCGCAGCCAAAAAACTTATGGATTTTTAATTTAATTCCAATTATTCAGGTGTTGGGTATTAATAAGTCGGTTGCATCGACTTACTGTTACATTTACTTGTTTATTTATTTAATTAGCAACAAAAATTATAAATTTAATTATAAATTTTCGAATGAATACAAAACAAGTCAGCGAAAAGTCGATTACAAATTTTAATTTAAATTCAATGAAAGAAAAATAATTCAAGATCAACCAAAATCAATTAACTTTACCAATCAATTAATGTGATTTTTCATCTATAGAAACAAATTTTACACACTTTTTAACAAAAATTTTATATTTAGCACAATGATTGAAAACCATCACATTGTTATTATAAAACATTTTTCATATGAAATAAAAATCATTTAAACCATACTTAAAATCCAATCATTTTACCACTATTATGTTATATCCTTATACATGTATAATATATATACACATATTTTATTAAAATGCGTTGCAAGTTTTCTATTATGACATGACATACAGATAAAAGCAATATTCCAATTCATCTTCTGCGAAAACAAAATGGGGACAAATGATAAAACGATAAAAAAAATAATCATTTTTTGTGAAAATGCTGTCAACTTAAGTGTCAGACAGTTAAAAAAAAATTAAAAAAAAAGTAGAAATGTATTTTTTTTTAAATTTCAACTGACACCTTTCAAAATATTTTCATATAAAAAAAAAAAAAAATAGTTGTTACGGGCAGTTGATTTGATTGACCAGTCACGATATCCGACCAGTTTCTGGTCCGATAAAATCAGATAATATTTTTTTCTTTGTTGTGAATGAAAGCAAACAACTCACAACTTATAGATAAAAACAAAAAACACAAATGTATGCAAAATAATGATAACAATTTATATAACAGAAGTGTAAAATATCAGAATCTTAATCTAATATCTGAATTAAACTTGAAATTTCTTTTATTTTGAGTGATCATTGAAGTAATATTTTTGAAATTACATTACCGTAGGATTCTTCAAGAATTTTGCTTAATTTTGCAAGAATCCAGAAACTATTTAAATATAATTTTGAAATACTTTACACTACGGATTCAAATTCAAAGAAACAAAAATAAGAGCGTTTAAGAATAAAACCGAAGTAGAAAAACTCACATTAATCGATATACACTTTACAAAGAATATTCTGGTCATATATAAAATTTATTCCCTTATATATTAGAGAGACTTGGATTTAACGTCAAATAATATAAACAATAAGCTGCTAGTATTTATTAACAAAATATATACCTTAGAATCATAAATAAAATAGTCAAAACGAAAATTATAAGAATGGAAGATTTCTGATCGTTTATTGTAGTGATAAACGAATTAAGAGACAAACAAATAAAGAAACAAAAACAGAAGTAATTAGAGCCATTAATATTTTCATCTAAGAAAGCTAAGTTAGTCGCAGAATGAAATAGTTAAGGTGTCAGAACACATAATTAGCCAAACAATATCACCTGATAAAGTATTATTCTTTTATAGCAGATTATCTAAAAAACAACAAGAAGTCATGAGTAAATTTCAAAAACTAGAGTTGCCAATTGAATTTGATGCAAATATCTACATATATGAAAGAATTTATTCCTAATAGTAGATTTCAATATAAAGTTATAACATATATTTTATTTTTAGATACAAAGTATACTTTTGAAATATTAACGACGAAGACACCCTACATAATAAAGGAACACTCGTTTCTCGAACTATAACATCAAAACATTGTTTTATTACATATTGAAAAATAACAAGTTACATAAAACTGTACAATATGTTATTATTATAACAGTTACTAATTTTGAAACTTATAAAATCAATATGGCCACTTGTTAATTTTTTTCGCTTTCAAATGTATCTGTATAGAATTTGTGTTCTAGATATACAATATGAGAACATAAAATATGAAAGAATTGTAATTTAATACCTTTAGAATAATTATTATAAAGAAAAATACAATTGCCATAAAGTAAGATGCATTTTATTGCAACTATATAATATGAAATGAAAATAAAAGCAAAAAAAAAAAAAAAATTGTCAGAATAACGGAGCTGAATCATTTTGTGTTTGTGAAAAATAATATGTGACAAGTGATCATAATTTTTATTCACATTTGGTATGCAGAAAAACGAATGAGTTATAGACCATTGTACATGACCATATATATAGAAAAAGTTTCAAATTAAAGAATGAATAATAAAATGAAATTTATTTTTGTTTTCCCTTTTTGTTTTTTTTTTTTTTTGTTAAAAGTACATGCAGGTACAATCAAATCAATTCAATCGTGCGAAGATAATAAAACATTTTCCACTAGAATATACAAAAAAAAAAATACCGATAACGATGGTGAAAATACATTTGCAATAAAAAAAATAGAATGGTTATGGATTATGGAGAAAATTTTTTATATAGTTTATTTTCGAATGAAAATAATAAATCTTATATGTATGAATTATAAAAGTTATGGTTCAGTCTTCAAAAAGAAAAATCAACAATAATTAATTGATTTAATCAAAAAGTTGCTTTAATAATTAATTAATAAAACCAAAACAGAAATCTCGAATAATTAAAATCATACAGAATCCAAAAAAAAGGAATGATTATTGATTAAACTGAAAAAAAAACTTAATTTTTATTAAAATTGACTTTTTTTTTTAAAAGTTACCCTACGGGTCTCTCATAATTTTGAAGAAAATTCAGTTTACCTATAACAAAATTGCTTCCAATATCCTGGATTTCTAATTTTTTTGCTATGTATATGGAAGAACCCTTTTATTTAGCTATTAATCGTTAAATTGAACACAATACTGAAATTCATTCATTTAGATTTAACCGTTTAAAAATTTACTTTTTTGCCTTTATATAGCGTAGAAGCAGACGATTAATAACACTTTTTGTATCAAAACCAAAACTGTGAAAGAATAAAAAATTAAAATATATTTTCTTTTGCTATTATGTTTTACTTTCACCTGGAATAAAAAAAACCCTTCTTAAAATACACATAAGAAAAAACTACTTAAAGTAATGATTAAAAACTTCATTTTTCTTCTTTTGTTTTTTATTATATGCGAAAATAAAAAAGGTAGTCCATAATAGTTCATACATAAATCTTTAAGGATATAAAATAAAGGATAAAAAATAGATGAAATGACAAAAAAATAAAAAATATTACCTAAAACAGTAAAAAACGAGGAAGAGTGCAGTAGAGTAGACTGTGTCAACTCTGGGATACCCGTATGAACGTAATATATCCTGTTTCTATAAAACTTGATCATCTTTTAAAAACATTCAGAGTTTTAGTACCGAACTACAGAGATATATTTATGTAAATTGTGGAGTTGTATGATAGCTACCCGAATCTATTGCGCCTAGCTTCATTAAGTTCTAAGAAATGCAAAAAGCCTGAACCGGCTGCTTTAGACCATTCAAATTTTACAAAAGTTTTTGGCATGCAACTCGACACTTTTTCACTAAATTTCAGATAGCTAGCTTCAATAGACACTGAGTTATTTTCATTTAAAAAGAGAAGTTGTATGGCAACTATCCGAACCTGTCATATCATCACAACAAAATTTTACAGAAGTTGTTGCCATAAAACTCAATCATCATTTGCAAAATTTCAGATACCTAGATTGAATAGACACTGGGTTATTTCCATTTAAAGAAAGAAGTTGTATGGCAGCTACTCGAACCCGGCGGCCGAAAATGCTGGAGTTAAATATCAAAACTAACAATTTTGTAAAAGTGACGTAAAAAAAATTGCAGCCTCCTAACTCCTTTATTTTTTGAGTTATCGTGCGGACGGACACTGAGTTCTTTCATTTAAAAAGAGATTTTGTATGGCAGCTACCCGAACCCGTCACACCACCACAACCAAATTTTGCAGAAGTTGTTGCCATGAAACTTGATCATCATTCGCAAAATTTCAGATAACTAGATTGAACAGCCACTGGGTTATTTCTATTTAAAGAAAGAAGTTGTATGGCAGCTACTCGAACCCGGCGGCCGAAAATGCTGGAGTTAAATAGCAAAACTAACAATTTTGCAAGAGTGACGTAAAAAGAATTTCAGCCTCCTAGCTCCTTTATTTTTTGAGTTATCGTGCGGACGGACACTGAGTTCTTTTCATTTAAAAATAGATTTTGTATGGCAGCTACCCGAACCCGTCACACCACCACAACCAAATTTTGCAGAAGTTGTTGCCATAAAACTTGATCATCATTCGCAAAATTTCAGATACCTAGATTGAACAGACACTGGGTTATTTCTATTTAAAGAAAGAAGTTGTATGGCAGCTACCCGAACCCGGGAACAGAAAATGCTGGAGTTAAATAGCAAAACTAACAATTTTACAAAAGTGACGTAAAAAAATTTTCAGCCTCCTAGCTCCTCTATTTTTTGAGTTATCGTGCGGACGGACACTGAGTTCTTTTCATTTAAAAAGAGATTTTGTATGGCAGCTACCCGAACCCGCCGCACCACCACAACCAAATTTTGTAGAAGTTGTTGCCATAAAACTTGATCATCCTTTGCAAAATTTCAGACGCCTAGCTTCATTAGGTTACAAGAGGTGCAAGAAGTCTGAACCGGCTGCTCTAGACCAAACAAATTTTACAAAAGTGGTTGGCATATAACTCGACACTTCTTTACTAAATTTCAGATTCCTAGCTTCAATAAACACTGAGTTATTCTCATTTAACCGGATAAGTTGTATGGCAGCTACCCGAACCCGCCGCACCACCACAACCAAATTTTACAAAAGTTGTTGCCATAAAACTTGATCATCATTTGCAAAATTTCAGACGGCTAACTTCATTAGGTTCCAAGAGGTGCAAGAAGTCTGAACCGGCTGCTCTAGACCAACCAAATTTTACAAAAGTTGTTGGCATGTAACTCGACACCTCTTTACTAAATTTCAGATTCCTAGCTTCAATAAACACTGAGTTATTCTCATTTAAACGGAGAAGTTGTATGGCAGCTACCCGAACCCGCTGCACCAGCACAACCAAATTTTACAGAAGTTGTTGCCATAAAACTTGATCATCATTTGCAAAATTTCAGAAACCTAGCTTGAATAGATACTGAGTTATTTCTATATAAAGATAGAAGTTGTATGGCAGCTACTCGAACCCGCCGACCGAAAATGTTGGATTTAAATAGCAAAACTAACAATTTTGCAAAAGTGACGTAAAAAAAATTTCAGCCCCCTAGCTCCTTTATTTTTTGAGTTATCGTGCGGACGGACGGACGGACGTACATGGCTTAATCGACTCAGAATTCGATTCTGAGCCGATCCATACCTTTGACACTATATCTAGCTCGACTCCTTTAAGGTGTCACAAACGTAATGGCAAATTTATTATACCCTTGAACATAGTTCATACGGGTATAAAAATGATTGAAGAATTTTATATCAATATTGTAAGTATAACGGTTTTTACAAACCATGAAAATGTACTAGATTCATCTGTTTAATTTTTAAATATTTTTAAATTTTTGTTAAACAATTACCTTGAACAAAATGATAACGACGTACTATTAAAGACAATAAAACAAAATAAAGGAACTAGCAGCACAATTATTCAAAACTACTGTATAGAAGAGAAGTTAACAAAAAATAAAAACAAAAAGTTTAAAAATTAAATCAAAATCACAAATTTAGACGTGAGCTCAAAAAAAATAAATAAAATCACTTTTCTTTATCTTTTAAATATATTTCCTTAGAAATTACATTTTCATTGATACATACCGGAGAAACTCTTGCAAAAGTAGTCAATTCGATTCGTCAATATCACGGAGAAATTATACAGCGGTTTGAAAGTGTAAACATTTTAGACGTGCAGCTAAATCAAAAGATTCTGAGCATATTCTGATATAACTAAGAATGCTGTCAAATATTTGGGGTTTCTTTACCTTTGCATTTTCTCCCATACTTTACTCCCTTTTCTATAAAGTTTATTTTTAGCCTAAGATGGAGTATACCTCTCGTATATGGGCTGATGTCTCTTAAACTTATTTGAGTTACCTTCATAAATTCCCCGCCCTATTTGTCTAATTGGTGACCTCATCGAACTAGTAACAGTATCTCTTTTCAACACTCGTCAAAATGTTAGAGCAAATTCAATCATTTTTAGATATCTAGTAGGTAACGTCATTTAAACTAAAATCAATTATGCCTCCCCTCAAATTATTCCAAAAAACCACAAGAAAAGCTTCAAGTCCTCATAACAACATTGTAGAAATTCCTAGATGGTTTAAAACTGGTTATGAAAACTAATTCGTTGCCCGAATTGCTATGATGTGGAACTTACTTCACCCTTCTACCTTTTTAAGTTAATTTTAAATTTACCATTCAACTCACCTTAATACTCATTTTCCTCTCGTCCTTCCTCTTCAATTTAGCTAAACCGACATTGGTATATTGAAATCCGTTCTTAGAGTTAGTTAACATTAAAAAGAATATATAATTTAAGAGAAAACAAACTTTTTTTGAGTATATTATTATTTTAAGGACCACAAATTGAGTATATTTTTTCATAATTTATTATTTTTGGTTTAGTTTTTGATTTTTTTGTTTTTTTTAATTATATTAATTTCTAATATGAAATAGTCAAATTCAGTTTTCGTATTTGCATTTGATGTCAAATTAGAAGTCAGACCTATAATATGACAAACTTTTTCCACTAAAAAATATAAGGATTAGACAAAGGAGAATTCAAAAATTTAATAAAAACAAGGCAGAATGTAAACCAGCGGTTTTTAAAAGCGCGCATTTCCAAAAGATAATGCAAACTGTTTAGAATTGTGACTTAATTGTACCAAAATTTTAAAATTTCATGTAAATACATTAAAATAGAACTTTTTTGGAATTTTGAGGAGCTGTAGCTTGTAAGTCCGGAACCCTATATAACTAAGAAAAAGCGTTGGCACACGTAAACATATATAATATACTGATGATTAATTTTTATGTCTTGTCGAAGAAAAATTTGCACAGGTGCTTAAGTTACAGGTGTTTAAAAATAGCAAATTTTCAATTTTTCAGCCCTAATAGCTCATAAACAGAGGGTGGTCCAAAATACTTTTCTAAGAAAACTTATACTAACTCTAAAAGTTCATTTTTTCCTCAAAATTTCAAGTCTATATTTATTTATAAAGGTAAAATAAATTCCTGTAGAATGCCGTTTTCAGATTGAAAAAATGTTAAATAAAACATAAGATATATTTTAGCATTTAATAGAATTTAGCATTTATGGGCTGTAGCCCCGTAATGGAGGGAGGTATATGAAAAAGTTGTTCTACAAAATTAATTTTTTTATGAGATCCACCCATGGTTAAATTTTTTTTTTCTATCTTTAACGGTGTAGAAGTTTTGTAAACAGACGGACAGATTTTTCTAAATTTTTTTGTAAATGTGCTAAAAAGAATTCAGTAGTTACTACAGAATGTTGAATAATTATCCTTTTAACAGCTTATATCTTAAACTCTGTTAATACTTGTAAGTAACTCTAGTTTTTTGTTAGAATCTTTTTTGCCTAATCAAAAATCTAATATAATACGTATGTATAACTATTGTATACACATTTATGTTAACTTGTATTCATATACAATTATATACAAATAAAACAATTTTTTTTTTTTTTTAAGTAAATTTGAAAAAGAGAATATTATATGAATACCCTAAAAAATTAAACTACAATTTTCTAAAATAAAAAAACACTAAATCTAAAAATAATTTTTGAATTTATGAAATATAATTTTTAAAATGTGCATATTTTGGTAACCATTATCGTAAGCATTTTGGTATACTGACCCAATAGTACTGTTCCTTAAATATAATTAAGAATTAAAACTACTTTTTCATTAAAAAAATTAGTTTTAGGCACAAACAATTTTCAATCATAATATGTCTAATGAATCTTTAAAAAATTTACTTTAAATAAAAGAAAAAAAAATATTGAACAAATAAATCAATTTTCCAATTTAATTTTTTAAATAAAAATATAAAATG
Organism: Poecilobothrus nobilitatus; assembly: GCA_947095535.1. Lineage (NCBI taxonomy): Eukaryota > Metazoa > Arthropoda > Insecta > Diptera > Dolichopodidae > Poecilobothrus > Poecilobothrus nobilitatus. The sequence goes on from OX352773.1 coordinate 233,737,682, forward strand.
AAAAAAAAATTTTTTTTGATTTAATGGATCCAAGAAAATTATAGATACTATTTGAAAATTAAATAATTTTTGTAAATTGATTTTTTCAAGATTTCTAAACGCAAAATAAAAATATAATTATAATTTATTTATGATTTTTTTTATCTGTGAAAAAAAAAAATTACAATTTAATCAAAATTCAAGTAAAAAAATTAAAATAAATTGTAATTAATTTTAATTAAGTAAATAATAAAGAAAAAGAAAAATGATTCTGAACCTTTATAAAAATTAAAAAATAAAAAACAAACAAGGTAATATTTAAAACCAAAGGTTTTTTAAGATGTACATTTTTCAAAAAAAAGGAAAACCACTTTGAGTCTGTTGGCATGAAAATTTGTAATTTTTCTTAGAATTCTTAATCAAAACGAAACGTTTAATGTTGGCATCGTAGATACATTTTAAAAAATGTTCACAACGATCCAAAAATAGACAATTTCAATTTTTGCTCTCTTATAAGTCTCTTAGAAAAAGGAGATACAAATAAAAAATATATATACCTAATTACATTTTCTTGAGATAACTTATGATTGGAATAATATCAAAAATGTTAAATCTATCTAAATTTTGGGATAACTATCTATATTTTAAACTGATAACGGTAAACTGATATCGAGTGCCCTAAATTTCAATTTCAAATAACGGTAAATTTAAAAATCGAATTACAAAACTTTATTTCTATTTATATTTCTTGATTTATTAAACTTAAGAAATTAGCCCACTTTTCATAATATTCAAATTGAAAACTATCTGGTTTTAAAATAAGTGTTGTTCTAATTTGAATTCATAATAACTGTATAAATATTTGAATATTAAATAGTTAGATTAAAATTTAGCGATGCTATCGTTTTTTTAACCGATGCGACTACAACAAAAAGTTGTTACACAAAATTATTATCTCAAATATTATACTAATATTGTATACAAACATTCCCGTCTGGGAGACTCATAGAGACGAACAAATAAACGGACGGGCCGCATGCAACTAATAATATGTCCTTTTTTTACACAAATATTTTAAAAATCTACTAAAAAGAAATTTGTTCAGAAAAATACTTCAGTTATAGTCCAACATAAGGCTGTTAGATCTAAAAAAAACAGAAGTAATTTTTATACCCGTACGAACATAATTCTAAAGGTATAATAAATTTGACATTACATTTTTAATACCTTAAAGGAAATGAGATAGATATTGAAGAGTACCTAAAATTACATTCTTGCTCAAGATTGAATTCTTAGTCGATTTAACTATAATATGTATATTTCTGACTGACCGTTTACACTATATAACAGAAAAAGTAATGAAGCTAGAATTTTACAATTTTTAAATTTCTTTTTTATATAAATATCAGTTTTACCTAATTAAGCTGGCTACATGAAATTTTCTCAAAAAAAGTTCTGTATCAGCTTCGGATAGATGTTATACAACTGTGAAATTTATATCCTCATATCTTGGTACTTAATTAAATTAAATATCTAAAATTTTGTAAAAGATTATCATATTTTATGGCAATTACATTTAGTTGATTCAGAGTAGCAGGTTGCTGTTCAGTTCAGTTCAGAATAGTTAAATTTACATAAAATATATTTCGACACTTAATTAAATAAAATATCCGAAATTTTGTAAAAAAAAAATATAATTAAATTTTATCGAAATAACGTTAGATATCTTATGTTTGTGCAGATATCTTAGTACTGACATATTCAAATATACACTCTTCCTTGTTTTTTTTTTAAATTTCTAATAAAATTAAACACAAATTTTATTTTTAATATAAAAAGAAAAATTTATCAAAATAAAACACTATAAGGTTGGCTTCATTTTCTATTTTGTTTATTTTTTCTTGTTTATTAATTTCAAAATTAAATTTGGTTATTTGATTTTTTTCAGGATCAAAAGTTGCAATTTTTAGTTCTCTTTAATTAAAAAAAAAAATATTATAAATATTCATTTAAATTTTGTGTATCAGTTTTTTTTAACTAAATTGTACTTGACTGATTCAGACACAGGTATGAAAAAGATTAACTTTGAAAATATTCACTTTCACTTTGAATTAAAAAACACAAAAAAAAAAAAAAACGTTTTCATCGCGTTGCTAATTACATAGAAGTGATCTTTCGCTGATGGTATCTATGTTTTTTGGTTCCTTTTTTTTTCTTTAAGGACAACCTTTCTTTTGAAAGAAAAAACAAACCCATATACCTAACATGGAAAATAAGAATAAATAAAAGAAATACTTTAAATTCTAAGAATATTCTTTAGTATTGCTAATGATTTTTTATTTATGCTTAAAACTTCTTTAAAAAGAATGTACGGGTACATAAAAACCAAAAAAAAAAAACATAAAGGTAATTTTTCTTTAATTTTATTGGTTGTTTTCAAATACATTACAAAGTGTTTCTTTGAATTTTTTCTACACAGAAATATTATAAAAATATACAACAAGTGAATGTATAATATAAAATATAATTATAAATTTGATTTTTTAAATTAAATTCATAGTTGAATAGCAAATTAAGATTTAGGGTTGACAACCTCAAATTACTTTCATTCTTTTCAAAACAAAAATAAAAGTTTTTCTTATAAATCACCCTTGTCTTTTTTGTACACTTATATATTATGTAAAATCTAGTATATATTATAATGTATATAATATACCTTTTTTACTTGAATAAAAAGTTTTTTTCAATTTAAATACAAGAATTTTCTTTTTAAATGAAAGGTTTCTTTTTTAATTGCAAGTATTTTTGTATTTAGAGAAAAGTTTTCTTTTTAAAGTGCAAAAAATTATTGTTAACTGAAACTTATTTTAATAAAAGTTTTGTCTGATTGAAAGTGTATTCTTTCAAATTTTATAAAAACAAAACCCATATATGACTCTTTAACCTTATCTAAAAAATTTTTAAAGAAATAATACATATATTATATACAAAATAAATTACTTATATGAAATTACGTAAATACAAAAATTTGGATTTCAAAAGAAAATACTTTCACTTAAAAATGAAATCTTACACTTAAAATAAAAATACTTGAATTAAAAAACAAAGGTTGCACTTAAAGTGGAAATCTTTTTCTTAAAGTAATATAACTATATACAGTTATATTACTTATACAGTAATATATATTAAAGTAATATAACTATATTATATATAACTACATACAGTTTCTCTTCTCCAAACTAATTATTTCCACAACACTCCAAATAATATTTGACATTTTCTTTTAAAATTTGCATATATTGAGGCTGATTGTATAATTAAGCGTTTGTTGTAATTCAAAATTCAAGACAAGTAAATATGAAAAAAACAAGTGTTTGAACTTTTGATTATATTTAGGCATGTATGAATTTGGATGGTTGTATATAATGATAAGAGACTTTTGAGGCCGTAAATACAGATAAAATACAAACTTTATGCTTTAATCAAAACGCATTGAAAGGAAATTCAAATAAAAAGTGTGGAATAATATTATATTCCATACATTTTTTTAGAATTCTTTTTGATAAAAAAAAAGTTTTTACTTAAATCTTAGTTAAACAGTATTTTTTTATTATCATTTCTTTGCTTATAATTGTATTTTTATGCTTTACGATAAGTTAGTATTCATACAAAAGAATGAGTAAATGTATAAATCAATACAAAGGTTATATATATATAACGTAGTCCTTTTTATATCCTGTATTAACAAAACATATACTTTCATTTCATAAATTTTTCAAAATATTAATCATATTTATTTCTACTAAATACACTTTTCATTTGCCATACCTTATCATCTATAGCTATAAAAGAATCCCCTTGTTATATAATTAATGTTCGTGTTGTATAGATGCAATTACTTATAAATTTTATTAATTAAAATCTTATAGCTTTTATTTATGGTGCAACTTACTTCGTTATATTTATTTAATTAATGTTGTTATTTATTTTTATAAAATTCAAAAACAGTTTTTAATTAAATTAAACATTTTAAAATATAAGGAAGTAAAATTCTAACAAATTTAAAAAATGCATTAATATCAAAAATTTTAGTTAAAATATCACCTAAACTATTTAAGTTTAAACCGCCAAAAAGAGCTTCGTGATTCATGAAAATTACATTCTCCAAATATTATAGCCATATTTAATTTATTTAGATATTGCAAATGTTTTTCACGGATAACTAAAGAATTTAATATTTGATATAGTATTTTTTTTTATATTAAAAGACAATATTAAATGGAAGACCAGAAATCATCTAGCCATAAGCAATATGAGCACTTAGAATAATTTTAAAATAGAAAACTTAGTAAGAAAACCAAAACTTTTCTATATAACAAAAAATACTTAAGAAAAACTGAACTTATAGAAAAAATTTTCTTTCTTTTTATTGAAAAGTTAGAAAGTATAGAAAAGACTCAATTTAAGTTAGTATATACAAGTATAGTTACTTTTCATTTTCACTTTTAAAAAATTTTAAACCACTTTAAACTTTTTCTCATCTCAGTATTATGGTGTTAAACTTTTTCTAAATGAAAAGTATTGCAAAACTAGCAGTAAAAAGAATACACCTGTATTTCTCATAAATCATTTTAACCTGTAAAATACAATAAAAAAAATTTCTTATAATTTTTTTGTTTAAAAAAGAGAAAAATTAAATAAAATAAAAAAAATGACTTAACATAAATTTTTTAAAAATTTTAAAAAATTATAAATGTACAGATTTTTACTTCATGCTGGCTTTTTAATTCTAGATTTTCTATATAATGATAGTTTTCAAAAAATTTACAGCAGAATCTTATTATCCATAGAATATCATACTCTTAATATTGTTATTCCTTTCTTTAAAAATTAATTCAAAATCTAAAATATTCCTAAAAGAAAAGTACTTGCGGACGCTGGAAAAATGATAAAGCAAAAGTATAATAAAAGCATTAGGATTGGTTTAAAGATTAAAAAACATTTCTTTAAAAGTGCAGAAATTGTATAATCCATAAACAGAATACTTAAGCTTTAGACTTAATATGAAAGTTTCATAACAATAACTGCTACAGTAGACCTAATATTAATTACATCATGTAGGAAGGTGCAATATACTACTACATGATACAACTGTTGATGGATCGTCACTTATAGCAAAATAGTAATAATAATGATCCATTCTGCAATTAAAGATTTCTGCTATCTCTTCTCCTTAGCTGATTTACTGTATTAGCAATTAGAAGTTTCACCCTTTTATATTGACTAAACAGGGGACGTGGGTTTATTCAATGAATATCTGACACTACCAAGCAAGAGGATACTCTTGGTGTCTTTGGAATATTCCCACCTCCCTTAAAAAAAAAAACAAAGCAAACCCATTTAGATATTCTACTGGTCTAATACTTTATTGCCATTAATGACCACAAAAAGTGCTAAAAAAAAATTAAATAATAACTTTACCTACAACTGAAATAAACAAAACAGAAGAACTAAAGCATATGATAGTTATCATGATGACGACGAAGGAAAAATAATTGTATTAAAATAAAGAAAAACTGAAACAAAACAAAAAATATATTTTATATTTTCTCTGCTTCTTTTCTTTACGTTGCTTTCATATTTAAAAGAAAAAAACTTTTCCAACTAAGAAAATCTCACCAATTCTTTCAGTGACTGTGATAAAATCATTGAAACAATATATCTAACTAAGAAATATTAGTGCAGCAAAAAAAAAAAAAAACTATTATGTATTAGACAACCTACAGGTAAATTGAAAAGGAATAGGTAATATAAAGGTGTGCTTTGTTTAAACTTCCTTGCTTTAGATATTTTAATTGTTGCTGTAAACGAATCGGAAAAAAAAAATTAAAAAATGTTGGATCTTAATTGTTGCAAAAAAATTTTCTTTGTTTTATATATACTTTAACAACAGATGGTATTTTAATAAATGAAAAATTTCATTTTATATGTCAGGTATTTCCTATTATATATCTCCCTCTGATTTCGATTAACGAAAAAAAAAATGTTTCGCCTAAACAAAAAACATTAAGTCTTGGATACCTTTAATGTTAAATTTTTGAGTTTTTTACTAATTTTTAAACACTTGAAAGAGTTTTCAATAAAAAACGGTAGTAACAACAAAATAGAAGTAAGTAATTAAAAAAAAAACATTATAATGTTCTTTTACCAATTTCACATATTTCATAACCTTTTTTTCTTCTTCGTCTTAAAAGCCATTTAATGCTATTATAAAAATTTAAGATTTTTTATTATGTATAATCCAAGGTGGTTTTCCTTAAAAACATGAAACAATATATTTTTCTTTCATTTTTTTTTTTTTTTAGAAACAAAATATTTAAAGAAAAAAAATTATATATATCAAGACCAGACTGACGAGGTTAATTATCGTAAAAATAATTTTATATATTTTATAGATTCTTAGAACGAAAATAGGTAGGTAATTTTTTTCTTAAGCGAAAAATTAAGTTTTAAGTTCGTGGTCATTATTTATTATAGCTATAAAAACAAAAAAAATTAAAAATTTAATAAAACTAACAATTTAAAGTTCAAGTGTTACCTTTTAATGGTATATTTCAACAAAATAAACCTGAAAATTAATTATAGATATTATTTATACTTAATGGATTCCCTAGATTTTAAAAAAGAAAATTAAAAAGTTAAATGTACATAAATATTTAGATATAAATACAAAATTTTAACAGGGTATCTAATAACTAAGATAGTATTGAATGGTAGAATTAAAATATCAAGTTACGATTAAAATATTTCGCGGCTTGATTTCAGTAAGTAGATTATAAATATATGTAAAATAATATTTTATAAACAATAATAACTATAATCTAAATTTAAAACAAGGCAGAATATAAAATTGACAGTGAAACCTTCAATTATAACCTCCCGCAGGATGGTGATGTTCTACTGCATATTGTCACTATTAATTGTTTTGTCACTGATAGTAATAATAATGATTAAGTGTCCCCTTACAGTCTCACTTTCAATTCAAATTTACTATATCGCTATCCTACCGTCTCATATTCCTACTCTGTAGCAAATTTTTCAAAGTTAGCAGTTTCAGAGGTTTCAATACATTAGGATTTAGTCAGGTATTTAATCATCTAGCATCTGACACTATATCAAGGAGGTACTTTTGATGTCTTTGCAATATGCCCACCTCCATTTCTATTAAAAATAAAGGCATATTATTAGGATTGAGAACTTTTGCAGCAAAATTTACACTTTTCTTTACACATTTTTGTGAAAGTTTGTTTTAAACTATAGGGTTGTTTATAAACTTTATTGAACCCTATATAAGAAATAGTGTTAACGCATATAATAATATGGAAATATAGCAGATGTAGTTTTAATTTTTGCATCTTACTTAAAAGAAATTTACACAAGTATCTCAAGTTAGATATGTTTAAAAAAAAACTTTCAACTTTTAACCCCTATAATAGCTCTTAAACAGGATGAGTTAAAATAAAAAAATATTCTAAGATAACTTATGCTAATTTTAAAAGATATTTCTCTCTCAAAATATCAAGATACTAACTCTTAATTTAAATACTAAACTGCAAAAAAAATGTTCTCCCATTTTTTTGCAACTTTGTGGGACTGTAACTACATAACGAGTGGGTCTACATAAAAAAGTTTTTCTATAAAATAAATTTGTTAATGGTATATATCTATGATTAAAATTTCATTCATTCATCTAAAATGATTTAAAAAGTTTTTTAAAAAAAACGGAGGAACCGAGTAAATTTTTTTTTTTTTTCTTACTATTTTAATGACAAGACTGAATTTACTAGAATTCAAAATTTATCTCTAAAATACCTACCTAAAAAAAGAACCACTGAATTCTCAAATGTCAAAATAACGAAATTCTAGGAATAAAAACTCATCTCGTTATCAAAAGACCAGAATGGGAACTTAATTAAAAATATTTATATAAAAACTTTGTTTTTGACTTTTCCTTATTAATTTTTTTCTCTTGTTTCTATTTCCTAAAAGATTAAGCGATCACTATCTGTTTTCAAATGACGTTAACAGTTAAGTTGCAATTTTAATCTGTTCTATAGATATTTTTTATGCTTTTGAATCAAAATAAGTTGCAATTTCTTAACAGGAGCGATATTTTGAAGCACAAGGTTAATTTAATAAAATTGGATAAAATAAAAAATTGTATTTTTATTAGAAGTAGATAATATTAAAATTTTGAAAAATTCTTAGAACTTATTTTTGTTGTATTGTTTGTTATAATTTTTTCTATAATATTTTTTATTTGTATTTTTTTTTTTATTATACTTTATTCATGTTATGTTTCTCTTTCTATTTTCTCATATTAACATCAATGCAAAATCCTATAGGTTCATTATTTTTATGGACCAATAGACGAAAGCACTCAACGAAATCGACTCACAATTCAATAAAGATGAAGAATATATAGACAGTTCCATATCTTTATTATCATCTTTAAGGTATCAGAAACGTAAGGAAAAATTTATTATACCCTTACAACTATGTATATTAAGAATACAAAACTAATGAAGGAAAATTACAAAATATTTTGAGAAAATTACAAAATACATTGAGAAAATTATAAAAATTTACAACAATAAATTAAAAATTTTTCATAAATAGTTCACAAACTGATGTCTACGCATCATATCCAGCATATTGTGAGGCATTAACATCAGAAAATAAGATTTATAGAGAATTACAGGAATAAGAGACCTATACTGTCATAATATGTAGGAAAGAAAACAATTATTAAATAAAATATATTAAACTACAGATTAAAAAGAAATCGAAACAACATAAGCCGAATGACTTCGGAGTGCAACTCCCAAGATTTTAGAAAGCGGTTGTGTCTTAACATTACTGAAAACACATTATAATTACGAAACTAATAAGCCAATGTATCCTAAAATGGAAAAATATAAAAACAACAGCAAAAATTCATGCTCCATTTTGTCCCTTCCTTGAACAGGTAATGGATAAAACAAAATCTTAGGAATTGTATTTTCCAAGTTAGTAAACTTTGTAGATGGTTATTGTTTTATATTAAGTTATCGGATCTTTTTTTTTTTTTAATGCATTTTCCTGCCACATAAATGTGGACAGGAAATTACACAGTTTTTCCTATTCAGGCGTGACTGTAAATGTCTTAAATCGGATATTTTAAATATATATATATAGTTTTTTAGGGTTAAGTAAATTTTGTATTAAATAAAATTCACAAAATTTTCAACTTATCACAACAAACAAACAACGCAGAACACATAGAAAAGCTTTTAAACTTCGGCAAAGATGAAAACAACAGTTTTATCAATATAAATAATTCAGGTAAAGTATAAAATAAACAAAAAACTTAAGGAAAATACCTACTTAATAAATATTTTATATCTCTAAAATAAAACGTAATAAAAAAAAAAACACATATTATTAATTTCATTTTAATTTAATATAAAGAAAAACGTTTGAAAAATGAAATTTTCTTCATATCAGTTTTTTTTTACAGAAATTTGTAAAACAAAATTTCGGAGGAAAACGGAAAAATAAACAATGAAAACAAAAAAAAATACTAATAAAATTAAATTATATGTACTTTTTTAAGCAATTTAAAGAAAATAAAATTTACGCAAACTTTAATGATAATTGTTTAACATTTTAATTTAATCTTTCTTTGTGTATTCTTAAAACTTTAGTCTATCAGTTAGAATTGTTCGTGAAACTTCTTCAAAAATATAATAACAGGTGAAAGATAAAAAACCAAGTTTTATTAAATAAGTAAATAAACCAAAAAAAGAAAAAAAAAATTTAAAAGTGAATATTATTTTTTTTACTTTCCGGTTTTTTTTAGTTTTCCATATCAGATACTATTATAATTGCTGTCTACTTTTGACTATAAAAGAAAATTAGTTTACAAAACACTGTGTTCTTTTTCTCACAGTCATTAACGTCATTAAGCTACTTTTATTTTCTTTATTATTTTATACTCTCTATTTTGTTTTGTTTTTGTTTTTTTTTTTTTGTTTTACTTTCTTTTAATAATTTACTTTAAGGAATATGACAGTTAAAAGCTTATTAGAAAACTAAGTAGCTATTCTTTAAGAATGAAAAGAAATGAACAAAAAAATAACGATTGAAGTAGGAAATAGTTTTTATATTTTTCTTTTTTGTATTATATAACATAATATTAAAATAGAAAAAGATCTAAAAATGATAATTAAAAGAAAATAAAATCAAATAAAACAAAAAAAAATGAAGGCAAAATATAAACCAACGGTTTTTAAACACGCACATTTCCAAAAGGCAATACAAACTGTTTAGAATTGTGACTTGCACCAAAATTTTAAAATTTCATATAATAAGAAAAAATGTGAAAATAGGACATTTTTGAAATTTAAGGAGCTGTAAGTCCGGGACCCTATATAACTAAGAAAAACCGTTAACGAACATAAAAGTATATTATTGAAGCTTTAATTTTTATATCTTGCCGAAGAAAATTTGTACAGATCCAAGTTACAGGAGTCTAACAATAGCTAATTTTAAATTTTTGAGCTGTAATAGCTTCTAAATAGATTGCGATACCAAAAATGTTCTGAGACAACTTAAACTAATTCTAAAAGTTCTTTCTTGTCTCAAAATTTCAAGTTCCTATCTAAAAGTGTGCCGGAGTTATGAAAAAATAAATATCATGCAAAATTTGTTTTTCACATAACGGTAAATTTAAATATAGTACATTACAAAATATTGCATAATTTTTATATTGTTTTATTGATATAAGAAAATTTCCGATCTTCTAGCGTTTTTAGATTGTAAAGCTACCACTCAGAGCCTCAGATACATACATTTAAAAATAGGGCTATTTTACAATTTTGGGGATCTGTAGCTCTGGAGCCCTATACAATTAAAAGAAACCATTAACACACGTAAAAATATATTACAGGAGAAAATAGTAAATTTTCAATTTTTGAGCCCTAATAGCTAATAAATAAGGGGTGGTCCAAAAAATGTTTCTGAGGAAAGTTATACTAATTCTAAAAGTTCTTTCTTACTTCAAAATTTCAAGTCCCTATTTAAAAGTGTTTCGGAGTTATGAAGGTAGAAAAATCATGTAAAATTTTTACATAACAGTAAATTTAAATACTAAATTATAAAAAACTGTATAATTTTTATATTGATTAATAAAGGTAAAAAAAATGCTGTCGAATGGTGTTTTCAGATTGAAAAAATATTAAACAACATGTGATACATATATGCATTTAAAAATATGACTTTTTCAAAGTTTAGTGGGCTGCAGCTCCGTAATGCGTAGTAATTCTTAAATGTTCTTCTACAACATTAATTTTTTATAGGACCTATCCATGATTAAACATTTTTTTCTCTATCGGTGTAGAAGTTTTGTAAACACACAGATAGACGAATAGATGGACAGAATGAAACTAAAAGCACCTTTTTCAATTTTTTTTTGGAAATGTGCTAAAAAGTTTACATTTTTCTGTTCTGTTTTCAATTAAAGAAAAGAAATATTCAAGTAAATTTTTACAAAACCAAAAAAAAAAAATTAAATTATATTTTTTCAAGCTTATTAATAAGAATCTTAACAGATTAAATTTATATGGTAATTATTTTAATATCCCTAGAAAAATTATTGTATTATGTATATAACTTTCTTATTTTTAATATGAGTAATAATATCTGATATAGAAATAAATAATTAATTATTCAACTTGTTTTTTAAGCTTTATCTAGATGTCCTTAAAATTTAGTGTTTTAAATCAAATTCATCTGAAGATCGAAAAGGTCAACCACTATATTTTGTTTCGGTTCGTTAAACCATAAAACTACTTTTACGTTTTTTTGTTGATTAAACAATATGACAGATTAACTTCAAATTTTTTATAATCTATGCAAAAAAAAAAAACATAGTTGACTGTTCATTAACCCGTTGCGGCACAGAAGCTTGTTAAAACAAAAAGTTTGACTGCTCTAGATTAAAAACATGTTGTCCATTTCACCTCTATTGACTACAATGAATACAATTTTTTTTGTTATATGAAAAGCATTTTATTAAAACAGACGTATTAGAGAGCTTTATATTTTTTTATTTTATAGAAGTTAGCAATACCAATACCTTAGTACATAATATTGAAAACTTAACCCTAAAAGATATTAACTAGATTATGTTAAACTACTGTTTTCCAGATTTCAAAAATTTCTTATCTGATAATCTGAATATCTTAAATTGATATGTTATTATTTGAACACATTTTTAACTAAATATATGTATAACTTTTCTTAATTTTAACTTTAAAAAATTCAGTATCTATTAGCAGCAAATTAAATATAATATCGTATAAAATAACTTTTAAATTATATTGTAAGTGTTGTCTTAATATGAACTATACTATGTACTCTATAAAATATAAATAAAATTAAAGTATAGTTTATTTTTACTTCTTCTACTTAAAAACTTACTTCGATTTTCTTTCTACTACAATTTTTTGAACTTGACAGAAATAAATTAAATTTTCGTATTTAAAAGCTTCTAAATATGGAAAAGAGTAAATACAAGGCGTATCATCTATGATTGACAAAGAGAAAATGATGGACAATGTCCTGGTTTTCTTCCTTCTATATTATCTGTTGTAAGGAATATCTATTCTGGATATATGGATTCCAATTCGACAGTGGCCCGTAATTATGGCAACGACTCTAGTATGGTTTAAACGCAAGTAGGTTAGAAGTTCTTTTATACTTTTTTTTGTTTAAACTGGAAAGAAAACATAAATAGAAGTTAAAAAAGTTAAAATCACACTTAAATGTACGGGTAGTATTTCGAATTATTAGTAATTAATAAATTTTATAATTAATTAGTTAATTATTGCATTCATTATACTCGTATGAACTATGTTCAAGGATATTTGCCATTACGTTTGGGACACCTTAAAAGTGTCGAGTTAGATATAGTGTCAAAGGTATGGACCGGCTCAGAATAGAATTTCGACCCGATTAAGCCATTTACGTCCGTCCGCCCGACCGTCTAAAGCTAAGAGTCTAAAATGTTATAAATGATCATTAAGTTTTATGGCAACAACTTCTGTAAAATTTGGTTGTGTTTGTGCAATAGATTCAGATAGCTATCTGTCCACAATTCACACAATTCACAATTTATATAAATATATCTCTGTAGTTAACGTCGGTACTAAAACATATGAAAGTTTTTAAAAAATGGTCAAGTTTTGTAGAAACAGGGTATTTTACGTGCATACGGGTATCGCAGAGTTGACACAGTCTACTCTACTGCACTCTTCCTCGTTTTATTTAAGAATTCAAATATCGGAAGTAAAACCGAATAAGATAATTTTTTTTTCATCAGTTAGACTTCAACCAACTTTATACAGATAGTTTTTTCACTTATATATATTGTTTGTTTTTTGTATTAATTTCTTCCCCTAAAATATATATGTGACAAGGAAATTACACCCATTCTTTACTAGGGATCACTGTAAAATCGTGAGCCATTTCTGTCCAGGTGTCACTGTAAAATAGTAAGGGGGAATTATTCTTACGACGTGTGTGGGATTTCAATCCATACTCCCTCAGTTTTTGAAGCCACCAGGCCCGACGCTGTACCACCGAGGGTCCTTACATATATTTTAATCCACTTTATGCTAATTTTATCCACTTCCAAAAATTTGATTTGCCTCAAAAATAAATATGTGTGTTGTACCCAGAACTATCTTCTAAAATAAATATAATATTATAATCTTCAACTAAGGATATTTTCCAAAAAAACAAACATCTCATTATATGCAAAAAAATTCTTGTTTATAGTTATTATATAAAATTATATTAGGTCAGTCTGACAACTTTTAAAAATTACTCAACTAATAAAAAATAAAAAAGATACTTGAAAAAAAATTTATAATATGCAAAAAGTATGATTACAAAATGCAGTTTTTCTTCAAATTACAAAAAAAAAAAAAATATCATAAAATAAGTTATTATAACAATTCTTTAATTTTTAAAGTATGCATATAAACATTAAAGTAAAAATATTAATTAAAATAAAATATTTTGAAGAAAAAAAAAACACCAAACATCCCCCACAGTAAAAGAAGAAAAGTTTATTAAATTTTTCGACGTCTAGGTATATAAAATAAAATAAAACAAATACTTTTGATCTATTAAAGAAATAAAACCACAAAACCATAATATTATATTATATACTGTATTACAATATGTATGTACAACAGATTTTAAATGGAAATGTATAAATTAAAGAGGTTTTTGGAAATATTCACAAGACCAAAAATTTTCGTAAAAAAAAAAATTTGTAATTCATCTTCAAAGTTTATGAAAATAAAATATTTGTTTAATTAAGTGAATTTAAAAATAACGGAATACATGTTTAAAATAATTGTTAAAATTAAAATTTTTTTTAAAGTGCCTTAACCATAACCACAATATATAATATATAAGTTATTAACTCGAGAACTGTGGGTAGAACAAATGAAAAATTCGGGCTTAGACAATCTATGGAACTTCTGGTAAACTATAATCGAAAAATATTTGGAAAAAATATAAGATCCAGCAAAAATAAACTGAGAATTGTAAGAGGATTATTTTCGTTAACTGTCGTTAACAGGATTCCTGTCGGACAACTACCAGGTAAAGGGGCACTTAATGAAAAATATAATAGCGTATAACGGTACCTACAGATTCTGTCAAAAAGAAGCAAAAAATTTAATACATATACTCAAAAACTACGGGACTTTACTTTAAGCAAGATATGCGTATCTAAGTATATGCGACGAAGCTGAACTGCGAACTGCAATAAACTCTCTACATATCTTTATTAGGCAGTACAGCTGACAGAAATATTATAAGTAGAGGAAAACCCCATAACAGTAACAAGAAGCACAATAGGTCTACATTCTATAAAAAATAGATCTTTACATCTAGAAAACCCATAGAAGCACAATAAATCTACATTAAGATATCGCAATGTTACTTATACTCGCCTTAAACCATAATCTAATCTAATCTAATCTAATAGGTGTTAACTATTAAAACACAATATCCGAAAGTTCTAACACAGTTCAAAATATAATTTGTAAATATTATATGAGAGTAAACATTTTTGCATCAAAGTTTACATTCTAATAAATTCCAAAACTTTTTAATAAAAAACGGAATACTCCCCATTTAGTATAATTTTTAAGTTAAAAGATTTTTCTATTTTAATATCCATGATCAGTAATTTAATAATTACATAATATTATAATGGATAGATTATACTATAATTATTGACAGTTAGCTCAACCGTCATTTAAAATTCTAAGAAATTCTATAAAATATTGAAAATAAACGATACACCCAAAAAATACTGAATAACCTTTAAAATTTATTTTAAAGATTATATTCCTTAATTACTTAAAAACAAAAAACTTTGGACAATATTTTTTTTTTTGTTTTTTTTCTTTGTTTGGAAAAACCAATATTTATGAAAGACCATATTTATATGGTATTTTTGTTAAGCTTATTATTTATATCAAATCAAAAATTTAGAGACAATGAAATTTTTTGATTAGAAAGAAAAGGAAAATATCAAAAAAAAAAAAATCTTTAATATAAAAAACAAAAAGGAGAAGCTCCTGCTTCGAGTAGATCCTTGAACTGTCGGTTTAGAGAAAAAAAATTTACAAAAAAAAAAAAAAAATAAAATTTGCATCAAACCACTTATACAAGTAATTTTACAAAAATATAAATTGAAAATTTTCAAATGCACAGATACAAGAACAAGGCCGTGATACTTTATGTTCGTTTTTTAAATTTTTCCAGCAAAAAAAAAAAAAAACAAAAGAAAAATTCTGCTGTAACAAATTTTTTACACAAGTTTTCCCTTTTTTTTTTTTTGCAAAATTATCAAAATTACAAATACGTTAAAAATGATGGTAATGGAATATAACAGTCTGAAAACTTTATTACGAATATCATTTCAATTTGAAAAAACAAAAATTTTCGTTTTTTTCTTAGAAGAAATTTGTCTTTCGATTTTATTTTGGTGTCTGTCTTTGAGATTTTTCCTAGAAAATTTTCAATAAAAAAGAAAAATTGTTAAGGAAAAAATGTAAAAGGAAACTGATTATTATTTGACCTATAGTATAATTGCGACGTTACTTAAAAATAGAGTATGCAGATCTTTCACAAAGATTTATGCTACTCTTTTGGAATTACTTGTTTAGTAATTCAACTATCGAATAAATGAGTATAATAATAGAAAATGACATTTGTAAACTTGAATGACTTGAATTATTAATAAAGTAAAATATAATTTTTAGTTAATATATAATTAATGTAGGGTGGGAACTTAATCAATATCAAACTTCTTCCTTAAGGCTTTAATATTGACAACAATATTTGTATTAAACTATTTCGATCGAGTTGGTTTATAGAGGAAAAGACGAAAATTTCGTAAAAGCTTTCAAAAATTGACTGGATGAAATTACGTATAAATTGAACTATTGTAATAGATTAACTGTGTCGTCACTGATTTAGAGAACTGAGCTTTAACCAGGAACAACAGTTTTATTATAAAATCCTTTGATTAAAACGTTCATTATAAGAATAACTGCAAAAGAAAAAACCATTTTCTATACGCTGACGTACAAGCACAGATTTCCGAATAAAAACAAAATATAATTTGCGGTTTCGAAGTAGCAAACCAACAGTTTTTTGGCTTTATTTATTAGATAAGATATTAAAAACTTATAATTGAAACAAATTATTGATATTTTTTGAAACAAAAAGTAAATTATTACAATTTGTATAGGCAGCATTGAGAGCAAAACTAAAAAACTTTGATTAACATTGCATATTTCTAGGATATATCAATAAAATAATAATTAAGCGCAAATTTCATTAGTCTACTAAATATTGGGAAAAAAAAATCATAAGTTTCTAGCATGTACCAATTATAATATCAAAACCGATTTTTCATCCATTTCTTTTTTTTTTTTTGTTAGCAAAAACTTACTAAAAAAATAACTTAAATTATTTCAAGAACTTAACATATATTGTGTTACAATAAACTTATTTACATTAAAAAAAAAAAAAAACTTGTAATATAGTCAATTTGTTAAACGAACTTTTTTTCTCTACGCTCGAGCGTTCATTTACAAACAAAAAAAAAAAATAAATAAAAAAAAAATAAAAATTACCATTAAAATCGTGGGTTAATACTCTGTTTTTCTTTCTTAAAAAAAATTTTTTTTTGTTACTTTTTACTTTAAAAAACTTTTTTTTTTGTTCAAAAAAATTTAGCATTATTTCGCTGTTTTTAGCACTTTTTTCATATTTATTTTTTCTTTTGTGAAAACTTTTCTTTTATTATATTATATTAACGAAAAAACAAAAAATAAAATAAGAAATAAACTGAAATTTAAACAAAAAACAATGCCTTTAAAAAAATTACAAAAAAAAACAACCAAAAAACAAAAAAAAAAATTAAAAATTTTTGTACTTAATGTGCGGATTTCAAGTGATATTTAAAGAAATGGTTATAATATGAGTAACAAAAAAATAACAAAACAAAAAAAGAAATTCAATTGCAATGTTGACGTTTAAATTAAAACTCTTTTGTTAATTTGATGGAAATTAATCTGCAAAACTTTTTAAAATTATATTTTTCTTATTTTTATTTTTTTAATATAGATAAAAACAAAAAAAAATATGTTATGGAAATGTGAACAAGAACTTAAAACATGCTAAAAATTAAATTGAATGTTTAAGGTGGGGGTTTTATATTTAACCTCAATTAAATTAAAGTTGTTCACAAAAACAAAAAAAAAAAATTACTTTTACTATTAGGTATACTAACATAACTTTATCGAAATTTTTTTTTTTGTTAGTTATTAATGTTCAATGAATTCAAATTGAAGAAATTTCAATGTTATACGACATACAGATGATGATTTGGTATAAAATTTATGTTTGTTAAATTGCATAAATTATCATATCGTTTGACAAAACCCGAAAAATAAATGTGGAAAATTCCACATTTTAAAAATTTTACTTAATTGATTGAAAACACTCAAAATATTTTGTTTAACGATTAAAAACGATTACTTTGATTTTGTGGCGGGGGGAAATAAAGCCTAGAGCAATAAGATCTAATAGGCCTTATTTCACATTTGAGTTAAGAAATAAGGCCTAATTCGTAAAATTTTTCGGTAGATCTTATTTCTCATTTCAAAGAGAAATGAGAAATAAGATCTACCTCTATAGCCCTTACTACACTTTAGAAATATTATATTATTATTTTATTATTCCAATTACAAATTTGAAGCTGACTGTAAAATCTGAATATTTTTAACAGGTTTCAAACAATTTTCTATATTCTGGTCAGTCCTGTCTTTCGAGCCACTATCTCCGCGCCTTCCCTTTCGAGCCACTCTTCGCCTCTCTCTTAGCCAATCCCTTCACAACTTTTTTCACACTTCCCTTGAAGGAATTGGAACTGCTATCTCTGCTACCACGCCTGTGCACAACAACGGGAACGAGGGCGCGGGCGAACCGGCGCGGGGATAGCAGCTCTTATTCCTTCAAAACAATTTTTTTTTGTTTTTCATAAAAATGTCTAAATTTTCACAAAATTTATTATTATATTTCAGAAAAAACAGTCAAAATTTAATACTTTTGTATGGAAAGCTGAAAAATTATTTTTTTCCCCCATGATTTCAAAACTTCTTTGTAATTAAGAGAGATTTTAGGGTTGGCTTCAAAATCAGAGTTAAATCAGCTTTTTCCAAATTATTTATAAAAATTCTAAAAAAGCTGTAATCCTGATTTTGTAACCAACTATAAAATCCCTTCTGTTTTAGAGTCCCGCATACTTACGTATATTCATATTTCCGAAAAAGATACAATCCAGATTTTTTAACCAACTCTAATAACTGAACTAAGTTCGACAAAATTATTACATTAAAAAGTGAAATAAGTTTGAATGTTAAATTTAAACGAAATTTTTTAATTTTTAACTTGTTGAACTTATTTCATTATGAAGAAACACTGACTAGTGACGCACTTACACAGTGAAATGTGCCAAAAAAAACAGAAAACATTTTATTACTTAAATAAGCTGAAATATATGAGAATTAAATTATGTAAATTATGTAAAAATATTAAAAAATGTTATTATTGGAATAATAAATTACAATTAGGCTTTAATTCCATTATTTTAAAAAAATAATTAGGCTTTATTTCACTTTGGAATGAGAAATAAGGCCTATTAGGCTTTATTGCTCTAGGCTTTATTTCCCACGCCTGATTTTGTCTTAACAATAAAATTTTTATGATAAAAATATTTTTGTTATTGTCATTGAATTTTTCTTATAGCCACTTTTTTATGCTACATAAAAAATTTATTTATTTTCATTGATTTTTCCTTAACTGAGGCTTATCCTGGGGTTTATATTCGATAGTAACTAGCAAGCTAGTTGACCAAATTTTGAATATGTAGATAAAAAAATCTTCATATATTAATTGCCATTTTATTATCTTCAAAATAACCAAGATAGTATAAAAGATAGAACAGTGAAGAAGAAAATACTCCGACCATAAATGTTTCATTATTTTTTTTTTCGTATTTTATCTTTTTATCTTGATTGTGCAATGAAAAAATTATTGTAAATTTGTAAAATTTAGTAAAAGCACTATTTTTATTATAGCAAAAAATGGAGAAAATCATAATAGTGAAGATAGTAGGTAAGATAGTAAATCAGACACCAGCTCAACTATCCTCTTATAAATACTAATAAAAGTCAAATACTATGATAAACTAGAATTCTAATTAAAATCTTATGTAAACAGGCGGGGGGGTGTACTACGAAAGCCGGTTTATCATAAACCGGTTTTGTGAAAATGCTGTATTTTAAAATCCTGTTTTTTAAAATCCTATTCTTTAAAATCGTCGTTTTTTGAACTTCGTTTCTTAAAATCTAGTTTTTTTTAAATGCTGTTTTTTTTAAATTCTAGAAAAAGCATATAATCCTGATTTCGACCCCAATTCTAAAATCCTCTCCAAATTCAGAATATCGCATATACATACATATATAATAACTTAAATAAAAACAGGTTTTTGACAAAATGCGATTGTGTTAAACCGGCCTTTGATACTTTCCCAAACAGTGGATTAGTTCCTTCGAATTGCTAAACAATACAATATATTATAAACATATCAAAACAATACAATATATTATAGGAAGACTCTAATTTAACTTTATATATAGTATCGTATATCGTTTGTTGATGATTCTAAATACCATTAGGTTTGCCCCTTTGTGTAAATCAATCAATTTAAAAAATTTTGTGTCTTATAAATTTGCCTTATGAATAACCATACATGTATATACATATATATAGAAATAATGTCAACGCTTTATTCTGTAATTCGATAGTTATAATATATCTAGTATATATCTCTAGGTAATCACTGAACAAATGCTAAAAATATAGCATTCCAAGCCAAATCACCAAAATACTCTGTGCAGAACATTACATTTATTAAATAATATTTTTATTTATAAATTTTTTTCAATAAGTCATAAGTTGACCTTTTTTTTACAATAATCAATGTGGGTTTTATATTTTAAAGATTTTACGAAAATATCAGTTTTTTTCCTAGTTATTTACGAGTATATGTATATTATTTTTTTTTAGAACAACCTTAACATATTTATTCTTTAATGATTAAATTAATAATGTTTAAAATTAAATAATATTTTAATTTTTCCAAAATTTTTTATTTCATAATTTTATTTCATAAAATTTAAAGTTAAATTTAATGGATTTGAAATACAATATAACCTACACAAAATTGTCAACATTATTATATTCTTCATCTTCTATATTATTAAAAATCTACCTACAATCATATACGTAAGGATTTACCAAAAACATGAAATTTTATTATCTGATTTCAAGGAATTACCTATTAAACTTATAGATTTCTTTTAATTTTAACAACATTTTAACCTCAAGAGACTTTAAAATAATTTTCCCTTTATTTTTTTTTATTTGACTTTTCTTAATAAACCCAGATCTCAAACAAAACCAAAAAAAATAAACAAAGTCAACCAAATCTTCATTAAAATTAAAAATATATTCCTTTAATTTTTCCTTGTTTTTTCTTCGGTGTCTTTCTAAATTAATAAAAAACAAAAAAATAAAAAAACGAGGAAGAGTGCAGTAGAGTAGACTGTGTCAACTCTGGGATACCCGTATGAACGTAATATATCCTGTTTCTATAAAACTTGATCATCTTTTAAAAACATTCAGAGTTTTAGTACCGAACTACAGAGATATATTTATGTAAATTGTGGAGTTGTATGATAGCTACCCGAATCTATTGCGCCTAGCTTCATTAAGTTCCAAGAAATGCAAAAAGCCTGAACCGGCTGCTTTAGACCATTCAAATTTTACAAAAGTTTTTGGCATGCAACTCGACACTTTTTCACTAAATTTCAGATAGCTAGCTTCAATAGACACTGAGTTATTTTCATTTAAAAAGAGAAGTTGTATGGCAACTATCCGAACCTGTCATGTCATCACAACAAAATTTTACAGAAGTTGTTGCCATAAAACTCGATCATCATTTGCAAAATTTCAGATACCTAGATTGAATAGACACTGGGTTATTTCCATTTAAAGAAAGAAGTTGTATGGCAGCTACTCGAACCCGGGGGCCGAAAATGCTGGAGTTAAATAGCAAAACTAACAATTTTGTAAAAGTGACGTAAAAAAAATTGCAGCCTCCTAACTCCTTTATTTTTTGAGTTATCGTGCGGACGGACACTGAGTTCTTTCATTTAAAAAGAGATTTTGTATGGCAGCTACCCGAACCCGTCACACCACCACAACCAAATTTTGCAGAAGTTGTTGTCATAAAACTTGATCATCATTCGCAAAATTTCAGATACCTAGATTGAACAGACACTGGGTTATTTCTATTTAAAGAAAGAAGTTGTATGGCAGCTACTCGAACCCGGCGGCCGAAAATGCTGGAGTTAAATAGCAAAACTAACAATTTTGCAAGAGTGACGTAAAAAAAAATTCAGCCTCCTAGCTCCTTTATTTTTTGAGTTATCGTGCGGACGGACACTGAGTTCTTTTCATTTAAAAAGAGATTTTGTATGGCAGCTACCCGAACCCGTCACACCACCACAACCAAATTTTGCAGAAGTTGTTGCCATAAAACTTGATCATCATTTGCAAAATTTCAGATACCTAGATTGAACAGACACTGAGTTATTTCTATTTAAAGAAAGAAGTTGTATGGCAGCTACTCGAACCCGGCGGCCGAAAATGCTGGAGTTAAATAGCAAAACTAACAATTTTGCAAGAGTGACGTAAAAAAAATTTCAGCCTCCTAGCTCCTTTATTTTTTGAGTTATCGTGCGGACGGACACTGAGTTCTTTTCATTTAAAAAGAGATTTTGTATGGCAGCTACCCGAACCCGTCGCACCACCACAACCAAATTTTGTAGAAGTTGTTGCCATAAAACTTGATCATCATTCGCAAAATTTCAGATACCTAGATTGAACAGACACTGGGTTATTTCTATTTAAAGAAAAAAGTTGTATGGCAGCTACCCGAACCCGGGGACAGAAAATGCTGGAGTTAAATAGCGAAACTAACAATTTTGCAAGAGTGACGTAAAAAAAATTTCAGCCTCCTAGCTCCTTTATTTTTTGAGTTATCGTGCGGACGGACACTGAGTTCTTTTCATTTAAAAAGAGATTTTGTATGGCAGCTACCCGAACCCGTCACACCACCACAACCAAATTTTGCAGAAGTTGTTGTCATAAAACTTGATCATCATTCGCAAAATTTCAGATACCTAGCTTGAACAGACACTGGGTTATTTCTATTTAAAGAAAGAAGTTGTATGGCAGCTACTCGAACCCGGTGGCCGAAAATGCTGGAGTTAAATAGCAAAACTAACAATTTTGCAAGAGTGACGTAAAAAAAAATTCAGCCTCCTAGCTCCTTTATTTTTTGAGTTATCGTGCGGACGGACACTGAGTTATTTTCATTTAAAAAGAGAAGTTGTATGGCAGCTACCCGAACCCGTCGCACCAGCACAACCAAATTTTGTAGAAGTTGTTGCCATAAAACTTGATCATCATTTGCAAAATTTCAGACGCCTAGCTTTATTAGGTTCCAAGAGGTGCAAGAAGTCTGAACCGGCTGCTCTAGACCAAACAAATTTTACAAAAGTTGTTGGCATATAACTCGACACTTCTTTGCTAAATTTCAGATTCCTAGCTTCAATAAACACTGAGTTATTCTCATTTAACCGGATAAGTTGTATGGCAGCTACCCGAACCCGCCGCACCACCACAACCAAATTTTACAAAAGTTGTTGCCATAAAACTTGATCATCATTTGCAAAATTTCAGACGCCTAGCTTCATTAGGTTCCAAGAGGTGCAAGAAGTCTGAACCGGCTGCTCTAGACCAACCAAATTTTACAAAAGTTGTTGGCATGTAACTCGACACCTCTTTACTAAATTTCAGATTCCTAGCTTCAATAAACACTGAGTTATTCTCATTTAAACGGAGAAGTTGTATGGCAGCTACCCGAACCCGCTGCACCAGCACAACCAAATTTTACAGAAGTTGTTGCCATAAAACTTGATCATCATTTGCAAAATTTCAGAAACCTAGCTTGAATAGATACTGAGTTATTTCTATATAAAGATAGAAGTTGTATGGCAGCTACTCGAACCCGGCGACCGAAAATGTTGGATTTAAATAGCAAAACTAACAATTTTGCAAAAGTGACGTAAAAAAAATTTCAGCCCCCTAGCTCCTTTATTTTTTGAGTTATCGTGCGGACGGACGGACGGACGGACGGACGTACATGGCTTAATCGACTCAGAATTCGATTCTGAGCCGATCCATACCTTTGACACTATATCTAGCTCGACTCCTTTAAGGTGTCACAAACGTAATGGCAAATTTATTATACCCTTGAACATAGTTCATACGGGTATAACAAAACGATTCTAGAATACATAATATTAATTCAGAGTAAAGCCTATAAAAAAAAAACCTCAGATTAAGAAAAAGAAATGAAAAACAAAAAAACTGATGAAAGAAAAATAACATTTTTTTTTTTTTTTTTAACAGATTATAATAAAAAACGAATATAAAACCAATTCAAACGAATAAAACCATAATAAAAATGAAAACAAAAAAAAAAAAAAATTTTTTTTTTAGATATCATACAAAAAAAGAAAAACTTTTAATAAAATTTTTTTTATTTACGTAAAAAATAATTTTTTATTTCATTTCACACACCAGAGGGAACAATTTTCAATTTTTTTTTACCTAAGTTTCCTTAAAAAGAATAGAAAGAAAAACAAACTAAGTATTTTTTTTCTCTTTTCAACTCTAGTGATCCCTAAGCACTTTCTAAATTGTAAACTAAAAAAAAACAACAAAAAAAGAAAAGAAATACCATCAAACTACTAAATGTCACTGGTCTTTGATAATTTTCGAAATTGAAAAGATCTCTGGACCACCAGAGTGGACATTATCACAACTTATTAAATAATTTTTTTCTGTTCTCTACTTTGTCGTCCATTTTTAATTTTTTTTTTTTTTTTTTTGTCTTCTTATTTGTATAATTTTCCTGCTTTTCTTTTAATTTTTCCTTCAGAATCCCTATGTTGTTTCTCTACTATACATTCAAAATATGATACGAGAGTATTTTTGATTATTTTATATTTTAATAAAGAAATAAACTCCTAAATGAAAAATAAAATTTAAACAAAAATTTTAAATTTTATAAAATTTTTAAAACAGAACAGGATCGTATATACATTTATAAAATATTTTACCCTTTGCCCTTTTCTTCTTAAAAAAAAAAAAAACAAAAACTGACGTATTGCTTCATGCGATTTACAAATAATTTATTTTTAGACAGTATTTGTGAATTCCACTGAGTATAAAATTGACACATGAAATTTAATTTAATAAATGAAAAGAAAAAAAAACGTGATTGGGAAGCGTTTCTGTTCATCTCAATCACAAAATCATGACGAAAAACGTGCAAAAAATTATAATAAAAGAATATAATTTCATGATCAGGAATTTATAAAAATGAGTTAAGTGCTCTCTTAGCGTATAAATTTTATTTGGAAATTCAAAATATGATCAAACATATAGGCTAGACCGCTAACCGTTCAAAAAGATCTAGGCAATGGTTTGCAAACGATTTATAATTACAGAATTATGGTATTGATAATAAATCATCCCTGAAGAAAATAAATAGAAACAAATGTAGTTTAGTTTTAATAACCAAAGTTACTTACATTAGATATACTAGTTTAGTCTAAATTCATTTAGTTTATATTTTAGGTTAAGTACGCATTTATATTTAAAATCATAATGAATAGTTCTGATCAACAGGTAATTTTGTTGACAAACAATTTTGCTTTAAAAATTTTAAAGTATAATTTTATAAAATAGACTGATCTAATGGGGTTATTGTAATACTAATTATATAGGTAATGATGCCAATACGCTAAGGTCGCCTTTTAAAATTTATTATAATTAATTCACTTACAAAAAAATTAAATTATGATGATTAGCGATATGATAAGTAGTAACAATATTTCTATAATATTTGATCAATTTATTTGGTATAATGGAAACACCTTTAAAAAAAAAACGATATAGTAAATTTCTTGTATTTTCAAATAATGTGGGCAGAATTTTTATCCAAAATAAAAACATTTGGGAAAAATTTTTATATGAATAACTTATTGCAAGGATTATTCCTTGAACAGACCTCAATAAAAAAATTTCTACTTACCTTTTTTTTAAAACCTCAAAAGTTTCTTATAAATTGCATTGATATTGTTACAGCCAACATTTTGACAGATTGATGTAACAAAATGTTACCAAACGTTAAACTATTAGATCACTAAACTCTATCAGTCTAAAGATTTAGCCGAAATACCGAAAGTATTCATAAAGAAACCGGAATATGAATTTCTCTTTGAAATCATTAGAGAATTCTTTAAAATTGGTACTGGTTGCATCAACAGATCGAAATCAAATTGATCCAACCGATTCCTTTTATAAAATGGAACATTTATACAAAGTGTAAACTCAATAGCTGATCCCATTTAAACAGTAAAACGATAAATTGAAAAATCTTTAACCGCCTCTTTTTTTTTAACTTGAAACAAACATTCATACAAAATTTTATTTATAATACACCAGAAACAAATGCATAATTGATAAATACATATATATAAACAACAAAACAGACTGACTTTCTGCTTTGTATATCTGCTTTGTATATTGAATATTTAATTATATTATATTGTATATTGAATATATAATTATATTATATGTATTGTATATTGAATATATTGAATATATAATTACATAGTTGCTTGATTTAAATTTTCAATAATATTATTATTTCCATTTGAGTACCTGAAAATGATATCCTGAAATTTTTTTTAATGTTAAATAATTTTTATTATTATGGTATACGTATATTTTTCATTTTAAATGACATAGAAAATTACCATAATATTGAAAATATTATTAAAATGAATTTATTTTAAAAATCTACTAGAATTATTTTTATAAAAATAACTTTTAGAGCAAATATAAACAATCAAATGTTTTAATAAGTTGTTTTCTTTTCTTATAAACCAAAACGAAATTGAATTTAAAAACCAATCTTTTCTTTTCATAAATTCATTTACAAACACAAGAAGATATGAAAAATTTTGAAAAACTTCAATTTATGAAATTTTTATATTCTACAAAATTCATGTTTTAATCAAAATCAAAAATAAACAAAAAAAATTTAATAAAATACCAAACATTTTTTTTTTGGAAATTATTTGAAAATCAGGAATTAAATACAAACGATTATAACACACATATTATGGTTTTGTTCGGAAAAATCATTTGAAATGAATAAAATAACATTCGAATGGAAAAATTTTTATATGAAAATAATTTAAAACATAAATAATTTTTATTAAAATGAATAATTTTTCATAATTTTTTATCTTATTGTTACTTTTTCATTGAGATAATATGCGAAAAGTATTGAAATCATGAAAAAAATATCAATTTTGATAACCTGAAAGTATTTAATTTTATTTTATGAATTTTCGACTAATAGAGTTTTTTTATTAAATTTTAAACAACTGAAAATTATTTTGTATATACTGAATATAATTTTTTCAACAGTTGAAAAGTTATTCTTGTATTTAAAATTTAGATATAATTTTTTTCGTAACCGAAAAAATTTCATTTTGACCACTTAAAGTCGTACCACACTAAAAGTATATTTTGTTTGATATTCGAATAAATAAACTTCTCAGTAATTTTTCTACCAATTACAAAAATTTTCTGCCTGTGAATTTTCTTTTAAATTCACACAATTTTATTTAATTAGCCATGTAATCATCTACTCGGCCGTAAAAGATAAAATTTAATAAAGATAAATTTAATAAAAAATAAAATTTCTGAATAATTTTTTTTTTTTTTTTTTTTATTTAACTTTTATTTAATAATTTACATTCTAATTTAAACTAAAAAAAGTTACTACAAAAACGGGTTTATTTTCAAAATATTAATTAACATATAAAAATACAATATTTTTTTTTGTTAATTTTTTTTCTTATGTTTTAAAATTTTTTTTGCATTTTCTTATATCTATTTTTGAGGATTAATTTATAATTGTTTTAACATTGAAAACTAGAAAAACAATGTTTCTTATTTATTTTTTTTTTTATAATAAAATTTCTACCCTAATTTAACCTATCTTAACCTAATTACCCTAGCTTATACCTAATATTGGTTCAAAATCTTATTTATGACCTATCTAACCACCAATAGTTTTTTCTTAAACGTGTATCTCTAAATGGCATGTTTCTATCAAATTGTAATCTATCTCCGTTTATATTACCCGGATTATATTCAATTTTTTTACATGTAGCCCGTCTACTAAATATAATGATATAGTAGAGGGACATGATTTTCTGTTAGTATAAAACCATTTTTGTCAAGAAAGATAAAATGCTCAGGAGTAATGAATCCCGTGAGCAAAGTCTTTCTAATGTACTCCTCATTGTGGTAGAATATATGTGATATTAAACCATTTTCAGGAGTGTTTAATGCTCTCTCATAATGATTTCGAATTAGTTTTATCATAAAACTGTCGATTCTATTTATGTTTGCTTCTTTGTACAAATATTTATTGGAATAGAAATATTTATACTCAGATTCGGGTTTTCTGTTTTTGTTAATGCATACTCTTATACACTTTCTTTCAAACTTTCTGAATTTTTCCATCAAGCTTGCGCTTATATTGTACCAAACAGGCACACCATATGTCATGGTTGGTCTTTTTAATGACTGATAAGCTATTACTTTTATTCTGTTACTTCTGTTCTAGGTGTTTACTTACAACGAAACCTTCAGTACATAGAGCACGTAAAAAAAGTAATACAGAAAGGTAACAAAGCATTCCATGCTTGCAAAAAACTCTTTTACAATAAAATAATAAGTATTTCTGAATAATTTGCAAATTTAAAAGGAATAACAAGAAATTGCATAATTTTAGGATCAATATTTAACGTTACATAATCATACATTGTTAGATAGAGGATTACGTATTTTCATGATATATATATTTTCATGAATTATATCCTAGGTATATAGTTATTTTAGGTAAAAATTATCTGTCTAAGTTATAAAGATTTGTCTAACCTATACCATAATAGCCTTGTCAGAAATATGGCCTGCTAAAATAGCCTAATTTTAATTAATAAATTGTAAGAAGTGACTACCTGAAGTGACAGATGACAAAATGTTTGTTTCTGCTTGAAAAGTAACAAAACTTTTATGCTTAAACTTAACTTTATATTTAAATTATATGGAAATTATATTTAGCGTATTTTTGGAAGTTTTATTTTAATATTGCAATTAAGTTGCACTCAAAAGTGAATCATTAAATACTGTGAACTATTGATTCAAATTGCTGAAGATTAATCGATTGGAACCCTGATTTTGTATAGATAAAATCAAAATTTTAAAGAGTTTATATCATTAAGAAACCTTTTAACATAAAATAACTTCAATATATGCTTACATCTTATACATAAACTTATAAGAATTTGCTATTCAATAAGTATACAAGATAGTTAAAGAAAGAACACTCCCGGCAGATTTTACTTAATTTTTTTCTATATAAAAATATTAAAAATAAAATAAATAATACCAAAATAAAAAAAAAGAATGAATATATTTAACTTCTATAAAAATATTTATATTCTTCAAATTATTAATAAATGAAATAAAAATAATAATATAGTATAGAAATTTTACATTTATTTTACCAGAAATAACAAAAATTTTACCAAGAAAAAAAAAACTTATTACAAGTAAAAACATTGGTATATGAACCTAATCTAATTTTTTAAACTGGAAAAGTGAAATACTACGAAAATTTTATAAAATTTCTAAAGATTTATATATATTGCAAAGAATTCATTCTATATAATAGATATACGAAATGAAATACAATACAAAATCCAAAAATAAACTCAAAAAATAAATATTTTGAAATAAAAAAATCTATTTTTCAAATGTAAATAAATATCTACACCATAAACAATTTTTCACTGATACAAATATATCATCTATGTATCAAATTATTCATATATTAAGCTAAATATATTTTTTTTATTTTCTTTTATTTTCTATTTTTAGAATTTCTTTCCATCTACCCGATATTACCACAGCACAGCTCTAATTATTTTTTTAAATTGTTAGAATAACCTTAAATACTATATCCTTCTCACATTATATTTTATAAAACGAGGAAGAGTGGAAACTGTGTCAACTCTGCGATACCCGTATGAATATAATATATGCTATTTAAATAAAACTTGATCATCTTTTACAAAATTTCATATGTTTTATTTAATTAAGTACCGAGATATATTTAAGTAAATTTTGGAATTGTATGACAGATACTAGAACCTGTTGCCTCGAACTAACCCTATTTTACAGAATTTATTGTAATAAAACTTGAACATCTTTTAAAAGATTTCAGATGCCTAGCTTAATTATGTTCTAATACTCGTATAAGTAAGCTACCTGAATCTGATGCTCTAACACAATTAAATTTTGATGCTAACAGAGGATGCTAGCACACTTAACTTCACATCTTTTCACGAAATTTCAGTTATCTAGCGTCAATAGACACTGAGTTTTTTTTATTTAAAACGATCAATTGAATGGCAACTACGCAAAACCTATTGCCTCGAACCAACCACATTTTACAGAACTTATTACAAGCACATTTGTAGGTACATCTTTTGCAAGATTTCAGATGACTGGCTTAATTATGTTCCAATTTAAGCAAGTTACCTGAATCTGCTGCTCTAACATAGCCAAATTTTACAGATACATACAATTTCACATTTTTTCATGAAATTTCAGGATATTTAACCTGAAGAGACATTGAGTTATTTCTATATTAAAAACGAAGTTGTATGGCAACTATTCAAACCCGCTTGTCGAATTTGCTGTATTTAAATAGCGAAACTAACAAATTTGCAAAAGTAACGTAAAAAAAATTCAGAATCCTAGATCTTTTATTTATTGAGTTATCGTGCGGACGGACATACGTGGCTTATTCGACTCAGAATTCGATTCTGATCCGATCCATACACTTGAGTCTATATTTCACTTGGTTCTATTAAGGTGTCACAAATGTAATGGCAAATTTATTATACTCTTAAAAATACGTTCATACGGGTATAATAAAATTTGTAAGATACTATATTATAAAGTATGAAGACATATGAAGAAGTCAAGTTGTTCCCCTATGAAAATTATTTATGTTAATTATTTAATATATAGAAACTTTATGATTGTTTAACACCTTTTAAAACCTTGGGGCAGCTAGTGAGTAAACCAAGCATAAAAAAATAATTAAAATTAATTTTCATAAAAAAAAATTTAATCTACAGATTGTTCTTAGAAAATCGTATATGCGCTACAAAAATTATAAAATCAAAAAGGAAATTTTTGTATTCCTTTCCTTAATCATTTAATTATAGAAAATCGCCCAAACCAATTGAAATTAAAAATTGAATTTAGATTATCTTTTTTGTTTTTGTGTCATTATTTGCACATTTACACGCATGTATGAAAAGACAAATAAACAAAAGATACTTTATTTTCATTTAATACTAAAAATCAAGTTGCATATAAAATAAATAAAAATAAAAATTAAACGAGTAAAAAGTTAACACAAGAATTTTTTTTTTTTGGTTTAAGAAAATCAAAGTATAGAATGTAGAACGAAATGTTTTTAAACCGTTCATTTTGCAAAAGATATTAAAAAGATTTTAAAATGTATTGTGACATGTACCAAAATTAGTAAATTTTCTGAGAATTTTACATGTAAGAAAACATTGTGGAAAATCAAGAGACATTTTCTTCAATTTTATGGAAAACCTATATAATTAAGAAAAAATATTATCACATCTAAAAATATAATGTTCAAGCTAGTTCCTAAGTTCCTAAGATGTGTAAAAATTACAATTATCTTTTCAATTTTTAATCCAAAATAATTCTAAATGGTAGAGATATAAAAAAAATATTCTGAAGTAAGAAATGATTAACTTAGAAATTCTTCTAAGAATTCAAATCTTTTATCTGTCAAAATTTCAAGGTTCTAATAGCGGGTTGGAGTTATGAAGAAAGGAAAATCTTGCAAAATTTTGTTTTTACATAGCAGTAAATTTAAATATTAATTAAATTTATTTGAAAAAGCGATTGAAATGAAAAAATTCTAGATTCAAAATTCTACAAAACATTTTTAGCACATTTCCAAAAAAATTTTGAAAAAATGTACCTATTAGTTTCATTCTGTCCGTCCGTCTGTCCGACTGTTTACAAAATTTCTACACCGTTAAAGATAGAGAAAAACAATATTAATTATGGGTAGGTTTCATAAAAAAATTAATTTTGTGGAACAACTTTTTCATGTATGTTATGTTTCATCCATCAGG
The DNA here is from genome assembly GCA_947095535.1 of Poecilobothrus nobilitatus. NCBI lineage: Eukaryota > Metazoa > Arthropoda > Insecta > Diptera > Dolichopodidae > Poecilobothrus > Poecilobothrus nobilitatus. The sequence continues at coordinate 233,769,841 of OX352773.1, forward strand.
GAACTACAGCCCCTCAAACTTTGAAAAAGCTTTATTTTTAAACGCGTATATTTCATGTTCCGCTTAAAATTTTTTCAATCTGAAAATGCCATTCGACCGAAATTTTCTTCGCCTTTATAAATCAATATCAAAATTATATGTATTTTTTAAATTTAGTATATAAATTTACCGTTATGTGAAAACTAAATTTTACATGATTTTTCTACTTTCATAACTCCGGTACACTTTTAGATAGGGGCTTGAAATTTTGAGACACTTTTAGGATTAGTATAAGTTTCTTCAGAAAATTTTTTTGTGCCAGCCCCTGTTTAAGAGCTATTAGGGCTCAAAAATTAAAAATTTGTTAATTTTAGGCACCTGTAACTTAAACACTTGTACAAATTTTTCTTCGGCAATACATAAAAATTAAAGCAGCAGTAATATATTTTCACATCCAGTAATATATAGGGTTTCGAACTTACAACCCCTCAAAATTCCAAAATAGTGGAATTTAATAGTAGTGACAAAATGCAAGTCACAATTCTAAACAGTTTGTATTGTCTTTTAGAAATGTGCTCTTTTAAAAACCGTTGATTTACATTCTACCTTCTTATATATTATCAATATTAATAATATTTTATTTTTATTTAAGAAACAAGTCTTATTTTAATATTTTGTAAATAAAAAAGTGCCTGAAAATTTATTATCATAAAATTTCTCTTATTAAAGCTTAATAGAAATTCTTTTAAATTCATTTTTAATCAAATTTGAACTAAAAAATCTTAGAATCCAATCAACAAACAAATATTTATTTGAACAACCACATATTAAAACATTTCAAATCTTCATTAATCTTAAATAAACAGTCTACATAAATTATATAATATCCAAGGTGTCCAGCAATTGATGGGAAATAAAAAAGAATATTGTGTAAAAAAAAGTTTAAGTAACCAAAATATTTTCTAGATTTTCAAAATAACTGATTGAGGTTAAATTCAGTTCAGGATCTCATATTATGAATTTCAGAAAAAACGGAATAAATCTTTACAACCGAAAAAGTTTATTCAAAATTCATTAGATGGTAAAAATATTTAGGTATAATTTGATTATCTATATTCCTCTTTGGTAAGCAATAGCAAAAATATAGGAAAAATTTTCCTTTCTTTTCAGATAACGGTAGTAATTTTGGCAGAAACATTTATTATTTTAAATACATTTTAGGTGTGTCCCATCGTTAATTTGTAATATTATGTGATAGGGAGAGATCAATTTTTAATTTTTTGATTTTTGTCATATCAATTACCATTTTCAAGATAACTCAATATTCGTAATTTCCCATTCAAAAAAAGAAATTAGTTTTACTTAAAGTAAATATTTAAACTTAATTGATTTTTTTTTTTTAGTATGATCGTAATCCTAACATCCGCTCATCTAGATAATCATTAAATAGAAAACTCCTTCTATAAAAAAAATATTGAGTCTATTTTAGCGTCACATCTTCTACTTATGTATATTAGGTACATGATATTCTATCTATTACGTGACACCATGTATATTAAAATTCTCATACATAAAATATATATACTTAATACTTTTAATAATAAGATCTTAAGATAACAAAACGGACAAATGAATTATAAAATAAATCAAAAATAATTGAATATCGTGAATCACATTACAATATATCTACATACATGTATTATTTATTTGTATATAAGTTCTTGATTAATGACAACACATTAAATTTAATCTTTCTTAAAATATTTGGTATACAAAAACATCACTTAAATTATACACATACATTTTGAATATAAAAATAAATTTAAATTCTTTAAAATATCATAGTTAAAGAAATCCTTCAATTTAAATACATTTTTTCTGTATTGCTACAAAATCTGTTACAAAAAAAAAAGAATTTTTCCATAATAAACGACTTTAATTTGTTAAAGAAAAAAACTTTTTGGGTGAACCCTATTTTAAACGTTTTTTTTTTTTTCACTTTTAAAAAACCAAAAATCCTACACTAACTTAAAAATTGGAATATGATATATAAATATTGTTACCGTCATGTGCGCTCTCTGAACAGTAAAATAATTCATCTTCTTAACACAATATGTTCATTTATACGCACATTTAGTTTTTCTGAAATTTATATGAGACTTTTCAACAATTACATCAAGCATAAATTTGAATAAAAAATTGACATTTATATATGGTAACATGCCAACAAACTGTGTCTGTGTACAATCTAAAAATCTTTTCAAGAAAAATTAACCAGTCAAATAAAAATAGTAAGCTATAATAATTACGAGTGAGTGGCCGGTAGGCATTCAGATTGGATATAATACAATCGTGGAACACAGTTTTGAAGCCGTAAGACACAGGGATGGGAAATGATACTGCGAGCTGGTTATAGAACATAGTTGACAACCAAAGATATGGTATGGATAGAATGGTATCAAAACGGCACCTTGACTGTACTAATTATGCTCTGCTGATAGATTTCTAAAGAGCAGACATGTAAACGAATTCAACTAGAGATATGCGGTAAAAGGTATTTAATAGGGTTTAGGGTGTAACTATCCAGAAAAATCTGTCATTGGAACTTTTCGATTTCAAAGGAGCCTTTTTAGAACTTTATAAATTGAATGGGGATTTCAATACTTATAACCGAATGTCTTCATGTGGTGTCCATGGTTTCAGGTTGCCCTACTTGGGTGTTAAGGAGTTTTTAAATTCTTACTATAAAAGTTAGCAATACAATGCTTTCTTAAAATGTCATGCGAAGTAATCAATTGTTTGAACTCCAGCATTCTAAGCACACATGTAGTTACATATAATTACATGCGGTATTCGAAGATAATAAAATGTTCTACACAAATAATTTTTTTATATTTTCATTTAAAACTTTATCTCTTTTTACCACATTATTCAAAAATTTTTTGAATAGTGTCTCCAAATTGGATAAATCCGTATTTGGAGATATATGTCTGTGGGATTCTGCTTAACATTTTTTTAAACTAAAAAGACGAAACAACAGGACATTTTTTTGGCTTTATACATCAAAATTATACAATTCTTTGCCATTTTGCATTAAAATTTACCGTTAAATTTACGATTTTGGAAATTTTGCTTTCTTCATATCTCCGACACGTTTTTAGTTAGAACCGTAAAAAGAAGAAATATTAGAATTAGGATAAGTTATCGCAGAATTTTTTTTTGTAATTTCCACGATTTAAGAGCCATTAAAAATCAAAAATTTTAAATCTAATAAATAAGGAAGAAATTCTGTTTGTTTGTTTATTTGTTTGTTTGTTTGTGCCCTTTTCACGTAAAAACCACCAGTCCGATTGCAACCGAATTTTGCAGGAACGTTTCTACGACCCCGGAAAGTGTTATAGGCTACATCGCGTTTCGGTTCATTAACCCATTGCGGCCCGAGAGCCATTTAAAGCATTTTCGTTTTTTCGTTGTCCTGCCTAAACGGTTTGATCAATTGAGTTGAAAATTTGGACAAATATTCTTCTTATCATTGGACGGGTACCGAAGAAATTTGGATTCAATATGTTACCCGGATTCGGCCTGGCGGGATACCAAAAAATTTTTTGTTTCCGATTTATGTCCAATTTTGTATGGTGGTTTAATGGTTCGAAAAAAAGCCTGTGACAAATTATTATGAAGATCCGGTAACCCGTTTGGACACGAGAGCCCAACGAAGTTCATTAAATGTTTTTGTTGTCCTGCTTAAACGGTTCAATCAATTGACTTGAAAACTTGCAAAACTGTTGCTCTGTAGCCTAAAAGTCCACTAAGTTAATTTGGTTATGTTCCATTAACCCGTTTCGGCACCAGGTCTCAATGAAGTTTTTTAATTTACTTAGTTGTCGCACTTAAACTGTTCGACCAATTGAGTTAAAAATTTATCAAAGTGTAGCTCTTTACAACAGGAGCTTACTGAGTTGATTTGGATACGATCCATTAACCCGTTTCGGCACCAGGACTCAATGAAATTTTTCAATTTCTTTGTTGTCGCGCTTAAACGGTTTTGCCAATTGAATTGAAAATTTACAAAAGTGTAGCTCTTTACCACAGGAGGTCACTGAGGTGATTTGGTTACGATCCATTAACCCGTTTCGGCACCAGGGCTCAATAACATTTTTTAATTTCTTTGCTGTCGCACTTAAACGGTTTTACCAATTGAGTTGAAAATTTACAAAAGTGTAGGTCTTTATAACAAAAGCTTTCTGAGTTGATTTGGTTACGATACATTAACCCATCAGGCTTCAGGCCATGAAATTCTCATTTTTTCTTGTTCTGCTTAAACGATTTGACTCATTGAAAATTTGCACAAGTATTGCACTTTAACACACAAACTCATTCAATAAATTTTGTTGTGATACATTAACACATTTCGACACGATAGATTGTCAAAAAAAAAATTTCGTTTCTAATTTCTGTCTAATTTGGCAGGATGAATTTATGGTTCTAAATAGTGCTCCATTTCCGCACGAGCACTTATTAATAATATTTTGCCTAATTTTGTGTATTGTTATTATTATTAAAAAGATATTTCCAACACTCTTTACTTTTATCTATACTGTTTCTAATATTCCATAAAAACCTTTCAATGCAAATTTCTAATATAGAACCGTAATTAAAGTAACCTTATTAAGTATCTTAAGAATACTGTGTTTAAGTCTTAACAACATAACATTTTGGGCCGTTGTTAAAAAACAGAAACAATCTCCTACATTAGACAATCATCATGTCATCATTCAGAAATGCATTACTTACATGTGCTCTTTACATGTGGTCTACCTAAATAATATGCATGTGTATAACAAATAAAACAAAATATCATTGAAATATGTACATATAGTATGTATAAATCTGTATATTTAAAAATACTATAAACTTAATCAATTAAATTAGAAAACATATTCACATTTCTGTACAGCATTTAATCAAAAATGAGTACATACATATTTAAACATAAAACATAATTAGAAAAACTAAACGTAAAAAAATTCTGGTTGATTTATAAAAGTAAAAAACTATCATGTATTTTTTATATTGAAAATATGTTAAACAGAACCTGAAATGTACGCATTTAAAAAGAAGTTTTTTCAAAATTTGAAGAGCTGTCGGTGCTGTAGGATCTTCAATGGTGAGGGTACATAAAAAAGTTGTTCTACAACATTACTCTTTTAAGAGACCTATGCATAGTTAATATTTCATTGCTCTTTATTAAACAGTATATAAGTTTTGTAAACAGACGGAGGGACAGAGCGAACTGAATAGCAAATTTTTCAAAGTGTAAAAGGATAATCCATAAAAAGATGAACTGACATTACTTACGAAAAAAAATGTATTACATTATAGTCTTTTATAATTGAAATGCGATTTTATGTTTCGATATTAACGAATATATTGTGAAAATTCACTTCGCCGTAATTGTGTACTAATAGATAATTGATTCTTTTAAAGATTTTTTGTAGACAAATTGTCTCTAATTCTTTGCTCTGTTTATTCAATTTAACTAAATCTAATAAAAAATAGAATATCAACTAGCAGCACCTGTAAATGCATAGTAATAAGTTAACTATATTAATTAAATTATATTAACGCAGAAACAAAAGTTAATAATTTTAATTTCATAAAGCCAATAACATACTCCGGGCAACGCCGGGTACTCTGCTAGTTTTAAATAATTAAAAGCAAAGTAAAACACAAAAATTAAACCTAAAACTATTTGGTAAAGTTTTTCTTAATTATATATGGTTTCCATAAAATTGAAGAACGTCTCTCATTATTTTTAATAATTTTTTCTTATATAAAATTCTAAGAAAAATTACAAATTATAATTTGTGACTTGTAAGTTTTAAAAAAAAATTTTTTTTATATGTTTTGGAACATGTACGCTTTTAAAAAATTTTAATACTGCCTTTTTTTTATATTACATTGTCAGTGTAGTCAGCTACAATAGCTCAGGTTGTAACATTAGTCAGACAGTAACTTTAATAAGAAGCAAAAAATGTACTTAGTTTAAACTCTTTTAAAGTGTATATATGCTTAAAGGCATATGTTTTAAAAAATTTCGTTTTCTTGTATAAATTTTAAAGGATTTTGTAAAATATCCTTTACCACATTTGATTACGAATCAGTAAACAATAATTAATTAAACAACAAAAAAACAATCAAACTGATAATACTTGCTCCAAGTTTAAGTATCGGAAACAATACCTCTCTAATACAAATACATACAAAAAATAGCTCCCAAGGTGGTTATAGTTTTTTTTTTTTCTTTTCTCAGAATTGAATATTATTTCATTTATATTTTTCAACATCCTTGTTAAAAATACCACTGTATATAATGGATATGTCTTGTACTCAATACATTTGAAATTAATATACAAAATATGTATTATGTATATAAAATCTTTATATTCATTTTTAATAGGCATATCGTATTAATATTATTTTTATATATATATTTATAAATATAAAAACCCAAGATATCAAAAAGAAATTTCAGGGATAATAATCTCCTCAGTTTTCTTAAATTTTACGTCATATGGCTTTTTGAAACCAAAAAAAAAAAAAAAAAAAACAAAAACAAAACAACTAGCGGTATAAAATAAATTTCTAAGGATTCACTGAGGGTAATGATCAGAAATGATTGAGAAATTATTTTCATATATAATAATATTATGTATATGTACATTTTTTCTGATAAGTAACTATATATTATTGTACATATTTTTTAAATATAAATATTTATATATTTTTTTTTTATAAAGAAATATTCATTTTGATAAAATAAATTTGTTTATATGATACAATATTTAAGAAACACGACATAAAACATATATACAAAATTGTACAGAAATAAATTTTTTTTTTTTTTTTTGGGGTTTAAAAATATGTTGATATTCCAATAAAATTACTAACATGTCAAACCAAACCCAAATCGCAGCAATACTAATAAAAAAAAAAAAGGATATCTAGAAGTTAAATGTGACGATTTAACATATCAAAAATAAATTCCTCAATATTATTTAAATCGGTTTTATTTGCCATTTTTTTTTTTTTTTTTATTATTTCTTAAATCGATAAAAATTTTTTTCTGAATTGAAAGAAAAATAAATATATAATTTTATAAAGTCGATTTACTTACATATATATATATATATATACATATATTTATTATGAATTTATTAAAAAAGAAATTAATTTTATATATTTTGGGCAAATAATTCCATATAATTTTAGATAACAATTTGATAGAAGAAAACAATTTAAAAATTAAAAGAAAATAACAAAAAAAAAAAATTAAATTTCTGATTTTCAGAATTTAAACTGTTTTGTGAAAAAAAATATTTTTAATTTTTAATTAATTTAAGACTTTTATTTTTTTTTAATTTTAAAGTGATAAAATCTAAAAAGAAATTTGTTATGATATTTTCGAAAATTGTTAACCATAAAATGTCTTTAATTTTTTTACTTTATTAAATTAAAATAAATATATATCCCATTAAATTTCAAAGTAAGTCAATTTTGTCATCAAAATAAGTCTTCCCCAAAAAAATTTTTTTTTTTTTAACTAAATTGAATTAAGAAGCCATAAATTCTAAACATAACTTTGTAGATGACTTTTAAACTAAAAAGATAAATAACTTTTAAACTAAAGATTAAAGGAAAATACTTCACTTTCAATACATTGACCTGTATCTATTAGGAAAAATCTCAAAAAGTTGATTACTAGTCAAGTCAAACTGCTCAATATGCAACTGTACTAAATACCATCGTAGATTAAGATGTTTGCAGATCTTACAAAGTTCTACAAATGCAGAGCGTTTTTGAGGCAACACTGCAAAAAGTTTACTGTTTTTGTTTAAAAAACTTTAAAAGATCTGCTGTCATATTTGCAGAATGAAAATTTATACTGTCGATAACCAAAAAATAACATAACCTAAAAATACCTTTTAATTTCTTTATTTGTTTTTTTTTTTTAAACTGTGTAACAGTTAATTATTTAATATAAAATTTTGCTTGTTTATAATATTCATTTCAATTATTTTTTTTAAATGTCAAAATACTAAAATTTAAATGTCATATACAATGAAGTGTAGTAAACTGTTTTTAAAGATAGGGCTGCTTTTTTCAGTTTTTTTGATTTTCTGTTGCAGAGTGGCGCTGACTGAATAAGAATTATGTTTTAAGATCTGCAAAAATGAACTCAACCTAAGTTAAATTAAGTATTTCAAGCTAAACCTACTATTTTCTTTTTTATTTCTTATCCATTCTACTGCACAAACAATTAAGACGAATATTACACTACTCTATGGCTAAGAATAGAAAAATGAGTTAAGTAAATAAAATACTAGCGATACTTAGAATGTCTTTAGATGCTTCCCATCTTTTATTAGCTTATTTTGCATATTCATTTAATATTGGATATTTGCATAAAGCATAAATGTTAAAAATAAATATCGAAAAATAGAGACAATTTATTCCAATATAATTAAAACTTATATGAAGGGGCCTCGGTAGCCTAGTGGGTAAAAGCGTATAAAATACGCTATAAACACCGAGGGGGTATGGATTCTAATCCCACACACGTTGTAAGATTTATTCCCCCTTACGACATGTACGGGGGAATGAACGTACTTCTGAACGGGAAAGGCTGTGTAATTTTCTGTTCACATTTATGTGACAGAGAAATACATTAAAAAAAAAAAAAACTTATATCAGTAGATTGAAAATTTTTAATTGAAAGAAATACATTTAAATCAGTACTCCAAAATTATTAAAAATTGATGGTAGCTGAATAAGTGTTTTATAACCACAAATAGAGCGATTGAGTTAAGGGACAAATCTTAACATTTGGAGATTTTACATAGTATATAACATTAGTAGCAATCTATTACGATATATGGATGCATATTTTAATTGAATTAAACAATTAGATTTTGGTGCACAACCAAATTTTCTATTCAAAAAGAATTTGCTCGAACTTGGTTAGCTTATATTAAAGTTTTTCGAAAAAAAATTAGTTATCAAACACAACTGAAATGACCAAGCTTTAGAAAAATATCAAAAATTTACGAATACCAAACATTACCAAATAAAAGAAGAATAGTAAAATAATTTATATCGCAATGAAGCTTTTAGTTTAATAATGTAAGTAAAATATCATCAAACCGACTATATAAAATACAAAAAAAAAACTCAATATATTCCATCGCAAAAAAAATTAAAAGATACAACGACCTTACAAGATGGTTAATCCTTCAATTATAAATAAAAAAAAACAATTTTAATATATACAAACGAAGAAGCTGGTAAAATAAAATTTTTACAAATAAGGGAAAAGTTTATCTTTAAATAACTGTTAAGTTTCTCAAGAAAAATCATTTTTACCAAAAATTCTTCAGGTTTTTCTTAATTTAAAGTAATAAAATTTTAGTCACGTTCTATTATAAAACGAAATAAAAGAAAAATATAACAAAAATAAAATTTAAAATACAAAAACATAATGCATTCTACACTTTTTAACCCTATAATCTAACCAATTAAAAAAAAAAAAAAAAAGCTGAACTTGCACATTAACACTTCTTCAAAATCATAAAATATGGAACCTAAAAATATGCAATAATTTCGAATAAACAGTCATTTCTTATAATATGTTACTTGGCTTACAAAAAGCCAAAGGGACTTGGTAATAATAGTAATAATTAACAAAAAAAATTGTATATATTTCAAATTTCTTCATTTTTTAAAAAATATAAATTTTTGTGATCTGGTTTTTATTAGAAAGGTCTTTAAATTTCTATACTTACTGATTGTAATTCAGCAAAATAAATTAAACTAAGGCTTACAAAGAATTTAACTTTTTTTTTTGCTTCTAAAAGGGAATAACAAATTTTCTATTTTTTTTTTTTCCTATTTTATTAAAGATGAGAGCTTAAAATAAAATTATATCAAAATTATACACACGGCATAGATCAAGCCTAAAGATAAAAATCAACCTTTAAAAAATACAAAAAAATAAAAAAAAATATGAAAGCAGTAAAACATTAAAAAGGAAAGAAAGAAAATATTCTAATAAAAAACTTCGAAGCATTAAATTTAATTCAACCAACGTATAAAGTTAAAATATGTTAAAGGTTAACTTTATATCCCATGCAAAATTTTTGTTTTTTTTTCCTTTTTTTTCATAGCACGATCCAACATTTTATCTTCCGTTCATGCTGTCTCTTCTTCTCTTTTCAATTTTATATCACTGTTTCATTCTAAGTATAAAATGTGTGATGTAATCTTTTATATTTTTTTTTATACATTTTTATACATTTTTATATAAATATGTATATAATATATAAATAAATGAAAGAGAAAAATGACTACTATTTTGCCAGCATCAATGCTTTAACACCTTTAATTTTATATTCACCTACCATGCAAAAGAAACAAAAAAAAAATTATTTCTTTCCGTTTTCTTTATTTTTTCTTTATATTATTTTTTTTTTGTTTTGTTTTTTTTTTTTGTTTTATTGCCTAAGTTGTTTATGTTAAAGAGGTGCTTTAATACTTTATAGTCCTTCTATTATTGCAAAAGTTAAGGAAACTTCAATTGTTCTGTTGGTTGGCAAGGTTAGTTAACACTACCGCAGTAATACACATTTAAATAATAATAATAATAAAAATAAAAAATATAAGAAAAAGAACAAAATTATAGTAGAGTAGAAAATAGTATTTAGCAAAAGTAATAGATATGATATGAGCAGTTTATTTATGTAAAGCCATTAAACATAAAATCTATGTCAGTCTTGTCAGCATACTACGAACATAGTACAAAAAAACAAACAATTTATTTGAAATTCCCTATTCTATTAATAGTCAGTGCCGTATTTACATTTCAAAGGAGAGGCTAAAAAGAATACAATTGATCTTGACAACTCCAAAACACCCGTATGGATCCTTTATATTGTCCAAATTACAATATATCTGAATTGCTTTCTTGGTTGATTGGTTATGAGAATTGGTTCCAAAATCAGAGTTCCAAACATTTTTTGGCGGAGGTTTGGGGGCTGAAGACCCTACTATTTTAGAAACTTTGTAGTTGACATATGTCTGTACGAAAAATAATTAGGATTAATTTTAGAATTTGTTTATTGGGAGTTTGGGGCAATAGTTCGTTGTTTCAAATCTTAATTCAAATTATTTCAAATATTAATCTGACTCATGGCGTAGTGGTTAAGTCGGCAACCTTTCAATCGGATCTGGTTTTAAACTCCGGTCAGGTCATATAAATAAAAAATATGTAGTAATTTTATATCGTAATAATGTAGATCGTATAATTAATAGTTATAAATTATAATAATAATAATAATAATAGTAATACTAATTGTTTTTTTTTTAAATATTTATCTGCCACATAAATGTGGACAGGAAATTACACAGCCTTTCTTGTTCAGACGTGGATTCAAACCCTCGATGCTTACAGCGTATTTTATACGTTTTACCCAGTAGGCCACCGAGGCTCCTCAGTAATAACAATAATAATAATAGTATTAATAATAATATTAGCTGCTACAATGCAGCTATCTTTGGTTATATCATACAGTACAGTAATAACACATATACTACCGTACGTTGTAATCCACGGATGACCCTAACTCTGTAGTAAAATAATAAAAATATTAACAAGAATACTAATACCAATAATAATAGCTGATACAGTGACTGTGGAGGTTGCCTTCAATAATTACCTCATGCAGTAAGTTGTTATATACTACTGCATGTTGTAACTCTTGTAACGGCTAATCACTATTAGCAAAAATAGTAATAATAATAATAGGCGGATTCATTGTTTGCTTACATACCCACTCGCAATAACAATACAATAATTTTTTTCGTGGGTATTTTGAGGGGCAATATGAAATTTTTATTTTTTAAACAAGTAATCATAATCAATTTTTTTTATTTTAAAGTCTGTTTTACTTAATATCATTTTTTATGTGCATTAAAATGAAATAAGGTAAATTTTGCCTTTGTGGCCAGTTGCACTTTTTAAGTAATTAACGACTTAAAGTGAATAATTATAAAAACATAAGTTCCTTTGACTTTATTTAATTTTAAAAGCATCATTTTAGTACTTGCCATTAAGGTATCGCCCGCTTTACCTTATTGAAAGGAAACAGAAGGAAATAAATACTGGATGTCAATTTAAAGTTAAATTTATTATAAATCTATAAATTTTTCTTTTAATTTTTTTCCGACTCTGTTCATATTATAATAGCACAGTACCACATACAGTGTTCTTAAACTTATATTATAAGTAATTACATAAAATTTTATAAAACAGTTTTAATAAGATGATATCAAGGTAAAAAAGACATACTAGCACGTTTCTTTTTGTTTTTTTTTTTATTCTTGCTTTATATTAATTTTTATTTTTTGTACTTTTTAAATTTTTTTTTTTTTTCGCATAAATTACGGAAACATTTTTACTAATTACAGGTGAATTAGAGAAGGAAATAAAGTTAAAGATAGGTAAGTAGTAACTAAGTTTGTTATTCTTATTCTTAGTGTCTTACATATTTTTTTTTTTTTTTTTTGTTATTTTTGGTTTTATATTTTTATACTTAATATGCAGTGTATTAAAGGTTTTTGAACAATTTTCTGTTTTTTTTTTCTTTTTGTTTTTTTTTTGTTTTAATTTTTGGTGTGTTTTATTTGTTTGTTAAGGAGATAATGAGATTTTGAAATGCAAACAGAATAAATTTAATTTATAAACACTTTAAAATACTTTTTTTTATGTTCTTTTTTCTCTTGTTTATGTTTTTCTTTTTTTTAACTCCTTGAAAATTGTCTTACATATTTTAAAGATTCTAACAATCAGACGAAAAAAATAAAGTTTCTCTGTTTCACAATGTTCATAAATTTTTTTTTCTGTGTAAATAAGCTTTGCAAATCGCTTTATAAAATTTAAATTAAAAGTTTACAAGAAAGTCTAATGTGATTTTTATCCTTAATAACTTTTCAAGTTGTTATACTATTTTGTTGTTGTTGGTGTTTGGTACTATGGAATATATTCAGTATATGAAAACATTATATTTTGTTTGATTATATATAGTATATATATATATGTATAAATATATTTCGTAATGTTTATATGTAAGTAAATTTGAATATTTATATGTGAAGGACAACAAAAATTTGGTAGAAATTTAACGATTCCTTTAAGAGGTTTTTGATGAGATGAAAATTGAGAACCAAAAACAAAAAACAATAACAACAATATTAAGTTTAAGTATTTTTGGTGGAATTATTATTTTCCAAGAAAAGCAAATTTTGGTTGTTTTGTGGAATTACTGAATTTTGCATCATTATTTTAAGATTTTTAACAATTTTTAACACTTTTACATGGAAAATTTTTGTACATTGAAGACTTACAATAAATGATAATTTACAATTTTATTTTTTTTTTTTTTTGAATCAGTAGAATAAATTTTGGTTTAATTTTTTTTTTTTTTTTTGCGATTTAGCCCATAAAAGTTGTAATTTTTCATTATTAAAAGATTTTGATTTTAACACTTACAATTCTAGATAACTAAGAATAAAACAAAAAAAAAACTTTAGATATTTTATCATGATTTATGCATGAGTAGTAATAAAACTTATAATAAGTAATTTTATTATTCTCTGTTTGAATTTTGGAAATTTATTTTGCAAATTTTTATTGTTAATAAAATATGCTTAAAAAAAGTAGAAGTTTGTTTGTTAAAATCTTACAATAAATTTAAAAAGGGCGAAAAAAAACTTAAACTCGATTTTTGTTATAAGATTGTACCATGTGGATGTACCATGAAATATTACTTTATATACAAACAAAACAAATATATTTTGATTAATTACCGATATAATATTTGGCTTCGAATCTGTTAATTATGTCTTTGAATGAAAATTCATTCTACAACACTAATTTTCAAAACAAAATTTTAAAAGGAATTTTTTTAATATTTTAAGTATCACTAATTTCTTAAAAAGTCGTAGAATTCCATGTCCAAAACTATTTTATTTTATTTTAACTTAGTCCCTTCTAGCTTCAAATAATGTATCTGTTCAGAAAATGAAGCTCCGAACGAAAGTAACGAATTGGAGTTTCTATATAGCATGTAAAAAATAAATAAATAAATAATTCTTGATGGCGCATGTATTTGTTTTTTATAATTTTCTAGAGTACAATAAACTTAATGGGCTAGTAAAAATAATAATTCAAGAAATTGAAACTTGGCTAAATATAAATAATAAAATTAACTTTGTGGATGCTTTATTCTTTTTATAGAAGTGGGAGCAAAAAAAAAAATGAGCTGTCTCCACCACAGGACCGACCGCCACTACACAAAAAAGGTACAATGCTAAAATTTATAGATTTTAGATTTAAAGCAAAATAACTTCTAATCATTTAATAACATTTTGTTTTATTCAATAAAAATAATTATATGCAATGAAATCGTAAAAATATTTCTACATTCATTCATACATCCATTTATTATTATTATTATTGTAATGTAGATACATGATTTTTTTTTCATTCAAAAAATAATATTAAAAGTAAAAAATAATAAAAACTGTAAACAAATACAAAACAAACATAAGATTAATATTAAATCTGCTAACAAAAATTTTACCGTTTTAATTTTATGTCATCAACAAATGAATAATATGCATTGGCATAGATACAAGTACATACATATGTATGTATAAAAATTTTTAGAGATATAAAAAAAAAACAAAAAAAAATTGTTCATATAAATTCATATGGAGTGTTACGTATGAAATTTGGACTTAGAAAAAAAAATTAAATAAAAGTTAAAGTTAGTCGGATCAAAAAATGTTCTATGGCAAAGTTGTTCCTCTTTACTTGTGTAATAACTTTTTCTTAATATTTTTCTCACAAAATTTTTCTGTTACGAAATATTCGTAAAAAACTTAAAAAGTACACTAGTAAACTACCACTTGCGGTTGTCCGATTTACTCCAAAAGCTTATCAATCCGAGATATTTACGTCAAAACTTTAAATATGAAATTTCAAAAAATTCCGCTCAGTCGTTTAAGCTGTACACGTGCCCACAGACATACCCACACACGCACCCACACACACACAGACGGACATCATGCTGAAAATTTTTTTACAGCCTTCTCCACACCGGAGTAGTGCATTTTTGCGAAAATCTCGGGTACAAATTTTTAGTATGAAAATAATACCTACCTTATACATTAATGTATGCGGTCGGTAAAAATCAATATATTTTAAAACAGTAAAACCTTTCCCAATATTTTGTTTTAAAAACTCAAATTGATTTTTTTGTAACTCAAAGTCATATCGCATTCATTTAACCGTATAAAAGAACGATTTTTATGCGAACATTAGACAATTTTTATTACATTTATATGTACAAATATGTATATAAATTATTTTGTAATAATCTTTAACTCCACAATTTAAAGAGTCCGCATCCTTGTCATATCCTCTCCTATCCCTACTATCTAGTCAATATACTGCGTTAGTAGTAAAGAGTTTACTGGATAAGATGGGTTTATCGAGATGGGTTTAGTCCGTAAAAATCTGAAACTTATAAAAATGTATTTTTGGTGTCTTTAAAAGATAGGAAAACTTTTCCAAATATGCTATAGTACCATTTAATACCAAGCGGAAAATGTATAATAATTTATACTATGCATATGTATTATATGTCATTTATTGATCAGTAACATGTACGATATGTAAATAAACAAGAGTTATAATATAACTTTGTATACTAATATCATATAAATATAAATTCTTCAAGAAATCGTTATATTTTTTTATTTATTTAATTGTTTTTGTACTAAGCTTCATTCACAACAATTTCAAATTATGGAGTAAAAAAAAATGCAAAAAAATCGTTAAAAGAAAATGTTAGAAATATTTAGAAAAATGAAGTCACACTTTCGTCAATTTTAAGGTAACCCTATATTATTAAGAAAAGTTGTTAATAGAAATAAAATATAATGTTGGAGCTTTAATTTTTTTATATTACTTCAAAAAACTTTGGACAGGTGTTCAAGTCATAGGTGTTTAAAAATAAGAAATTTTTAGTTTTTGCCTCCTACAGCTCTGAAAGGAGGGGCGACACAAAAATATTTTCTGAAATGACTCACACTTATTTTCAGAAACCTAACTTCTCTCAAAATTTCAAATTTCTAACTTAAACCGTTTGGAAGATAGATGGAGTCAAGAATTTTGCAAAATTTGAGTTTTGCATAACGGTAAGTTAAAACACCGTATGCCACAAATATATATTTATTGTATATATATTTTTAAAGCTAATTAAAACAGAAATCGTTTGGCATTTTCAAATTGAAGATATATCTTATATAACTTGTGTTTGTGTTATAACAATTTAAATAATTTTGCTTTAGCTTTTTCGAATTTTGGGGGGGCTGTAGGTCCGTAACGGGTGGGCCTACAGAAAAAAAGTTATTATCATAAAATTAATATTTTTCTTATATCTATCAGCAGTTAAAATTTCATGGCTCTATTTCAAAAAAAATATCAGGATCTAAAAGTTAAGTGTTCGAGAGCTACCCGAAATTTTGGTCGGATCTCAACCAAAAAAAATAAAGAACCTTTATATTGTTGCAAAAATATTTTGTGTTAGTTTCAGGACTCTAGCTTTCTTAGTTTTTGAGTTATCTTGGTGACGGACGGAGGGACAAAGCTCAATGGACTTAGAATTTTTCACCAATCCGATCCATACCTTTGAAGGTATATGTAGCTAGCTTATTTCGAGGTGTTACAAACGGAAGAGCAATTTTAATATACCCGATCCTTATCGTACGGGTATAAAAACACTTATATCAATATTTCTATTGGAAAATTTTTTTATTTTCTTAAAATGAAATTATGATTTCAGTTCACGTGTTTTTTTATCTCTTAAATAAGAAAGATAATATTTAGTATTTCTTATATACGAATATGTACTTTACAATTTTCAAACAAAGACGTTTTTGCATTTTAATCTAAATATTTTTATAATTTTTTATATGCAGTTTTAAAATTTACGTGATTTAAAAAAAAAAACATTTTCTAATTGTTATTAGGTATTTTAAAATTTTTGATTTGATCGAACAAGTTTTTAATTTTTACGTGATTTAAAATAGCTTTAAAAACTTCATTATTTTAAATTTAAAAATTTTTAAAGACTATTAAAATAATTAAATTATTTATATTATAGATGTCATAATAAAAACTTATTTTTAAAATTTATATTGAAATCTTTAATAAAAATTCATTAACGTAAACAATTATTCGGGTTAAACTACTTTAACAAAAAAATTTTAACATACTGACCTAAAAGTATGCAATTTATTTTAAGTGTTTTAATTACATGTCATATGTTTACATTGCAAAGTGATTAAGTACATGATTTATTAACCGAGATAGTGCAGGTTCCAATCCAGACAGACTGGTTCAAATTAAGAGGGAGTAGCGAGTTTAAAATAGATAACAAGTTTTTTTTAAGTAGAAACAAATCTCCCTTGTTATCCAACATAGTATAAATATGTAAAATATAATATAAACAGTATAATAGCCTTAGTATAATGGCTTTTGTGATTTAAAATATTAAAATAAATTAATAAATAGCTAAGCATACATAC
This sequence comes from Poecilobothrus nobilitatus, assembly GCA_947095535.1. Taxonomy (NCBI): domain Eukaryota; kingdom Metazoa; phylum Arthropoda; class Insecta; order Diptera; family Dolichopodidae; genus Poecilobothrus; species Poecilobothrus nobilitatus. The sequence goes on from OX352773.1 coordinate 233,787,529, forward strand.
AAGCAGTTGGGATTTTGGTTCTTATAAAGTTATTTTTTTGAATAAAATCATCTTGGGACTGTAGTAAACACGTACTCTCAACACGTACTCTTCAAATTTTCAACAATTTATGAAAGAAAAGCAAATAATTCTAAGTAATTTTTAATTAAAATCTTCTTAGCAACCAAATATTTAAATAGATATATAGAATAGCATATATAATATAACATAATATTATAATCGGTAATAATATTTTAAAAATTGTATTTGAACTGCTTTTCATATAGTTTGAAATTAGGTAATAGAACAATGAAAACACATCAACTTCCACAAAAATTAAATATCTTGAAACAAAGAAAGTTGAAAAAATTATAATCTACAAAAAAATTTTTCCGCTAAATATCATATAGATATTATTAAGATTAAAACAAAAAAAAAACATAAACACTGAATTGACAACAAAACAATCGACAATCTTATTTTTCCATGCTATCGATTAACGTCAATAAAAGATCGTTTGTAACCAAATTACTAACTTAAATCACTGCAAAAAAAAAACCATTTGTTTTTTTTTTTTTTTTTAAATCTTAAATCGTTTATTTTCATTTTTTTTTTCAGTTTTGCATTTTTGTAAAACAAAAATTCTTCAACATCTAATACATCAATCTAACTTTCCAACATAACTGTCGCCAAAAGTCAACCGTTATTTATCTTTTTGAAAACAAGATTAAATTTCTTCATCTAATAGTAAAAGGACTATAAACTGTTTTTACCTTTAATATTATAGTTTTCGGTATATAGCCTAAAATATACACAAAATAACAAAAATAAAGGATGTCTACAACAAAAACTAAAAAATAAAAGTTTGCAAAACAGTAAAAATACTAAAAGATTTATGAATCAAGATGATTGTTGAGCTACGATTGTTGTGTTACGTATAAAAGCATATACATAGAATAGAAAAAAAAATTTTTTTATTTATGTATTCAACAATGAAATAAGTAAAAAAAGCTAAATAAATAGCAGCTATTTATCCATATTGTCAAACAATAAAAGTATTATATATAAACACAACAGTATATACTAGATCAACAATTCTAACGATGAGTTTTATTTTACACCCCTATATTTAGTTTAATAGTTTTTTTTTCCTCCAAATTTTCTGAATTATTTCGAAGTATAATTTTTTTTTTATTTTTTTTTCTTTTGCATTACCATTGCCTATTTATTTCCTAAATGCCTATACATTGAAAGAAACACTTATTCTTGGATATTATAAGCAGTTGTATATGTTCTTTTTCTTTTTTTCTAATATTAAATATTTTCCAATAAATTTTAGTTTAAAGAATTAAAAAAACAAGATAGGATGTAAACCAACGGTTTTTAAAAGCGCACATTTCCAAAACACTATACAAACTGTTTAGAATTGTTACTTGCACAAAAATTTGAAAATTTCATGTAATAAGAAAAAACGTGAAAATAGAACTTTTCTGGAATTTTGAGAGGCTGTAAGGCCGGAACCTTATATAACTAAGAAAAACCGTTAACACACGTAAAAATATATTACTGGAGTTTTAATTTTTATGTCTTGCCGAAGAAAAATGACGGTAAATTTAAATACTAAATTTAATAAAATTGTATAAAAAACACCTGTCAAATGACGTTTTCAGATTGAAAAAATCTTAAGCAGAACATAAGATATATGCATTTAAAAATAGGGCTTTTTAAAAGTTTGAGGGGCTGTAGCTCCGTAATAGATGGGGCAACATGAAAAAGTTGCTCCACAAAATCATTTTTTTTTATGAGAGCTACCCATGGTTAAAATTTTTTTTCTCTATTTTTAACGGTGTAGAAGTTTTGTAAACAGACGGACGGACAGAGTGAAACTAATAAGCACATTTTTTCAAATTTTTTTTTTTGGAAATGTGCTAAAAATTATAAAAAAGGGAAAGAATATTATTTTTATATTAATATACTAAGAAATGTTTAAAGCATATCTTCGTAACCCTGTAAGTTTTATGGTAGCTACACGAACCAGTAGCCTGTCGAACTTGTTCAATTTGAATATCAAAGGTGATATAAAAATATAATGATAAAAATATTAGAATCCTTGTTTCATTATTTTATGAGTTATCGTACAGGTACGAATAGCATATTACTTTTCAATCCTGCTAATTAAATGTCTATATTTGACGATTATAGGACAGGTCGGATCGGATAGCTTTTGAACTTCAACGTTTTAATTTTACAATATTTTAATTGATTATAAATTTTTCTTCATATTTCATAAATTATTCGACAGTTAGTATTTCATTTTCTACATAAGCTAAAAAAAATGAATTTTATAAAAATTAATGTGTGTGTTTTTCAAAAAAAAAACAAATAAATGAATAAATAAGAAAAGTTAAATAATTACATGCTTCGCTACTGGAAATTTCTACACCTACTTCGTCACTGACAATAGCTCCTTATCTACACAGTATCATAATATGATGTAGACAAGGATATTCCATTTTGAATACATATATATATATAATTGTTTATTCAGCTAACGTTATATAACCTAAGTTTTCTAAAAATTGCTAGTAACACTGTTATTAATTGCATATCATTGAATCAAATTTTTATTCAAACCTCTCCTCTTTCAATCCTTTATGAAATTTTTAAAATCCAGTAGTAAATAAAAAAAAAACAATACTATAAGATCTAAAAATTTCAAAGATCAGCAAAAAAAAAAATTGTTGGTTGTTTACCTTTTACTACAATGTGTCGCAGTAGTTTTATATTCTAACATTGTGCATATACGCAACGCATACAAATTTTGTTTAGCAAATTTATAATTTTTGTGTAAATATTGAGAGAATATTAAATCCAATAGACGTTATATATATAAACATTTTGTTAACATAATGTAACATATAGTGTTTTTAATTATTTTTTCAGTGGCTCATAAAAATAACCTAGACATTAACAAATTGAAGTCAATCAAGAAAAGTTAAAGTTTAAAAAACATAAAACTTTGTATATTCAGTATGTGTTATAAAATTTGAGCTATAGCTACATCTTGTGAACTATCTATGTTAAATTGATAAACAACTCGTACATGTTTAAATTTTGAATATCACAAACAAAATTCGACTCATTTTATAAAAACGTGTCAAATATAAAAATATTGAAGCTACAATTAAATCTAATATTGAAGTTAAATTTTGAAGTTAAGCTAAAGACCCAAAATAACAATCTAAGTTTCGCTGGCTAAGGCATTTAAAAAGAATATAAAGTTCTGAAAAACATGGGATCGTAAACAAACGCAACAAAAGCTTTTTAACAAATTTTTCAAAAAAAATTTGTCTGTCTATCTGTAAAATCTGCCTGTCTGTTCGTCCTTCCATCCATCAGTTTATAAAACTTCTACAACGTTTGTGGTGAAGCACTGCGATGTAGACATAAATATTTCTTATTATAAAATCATTTAGCATAAGTTACCTACTTACCCTTGTTTAACAGTTATAAGGAGTCAAAAATCGGAGTCATTTGTAACTTGGACACCTATGAAAATTTATCATAAGTAAGGCATAAAAATTAAAGGTTCAATATTATATTTTTAAATGTGTTAACGACTTTTCAGGCTGTACATTTCGTAAGGCGGAATTATTCTTACGTCGTGTGGGATTCTAACCCACACTCTCTCAGTGTTTACAGCATATTTTATACTCTCTTACCCACTAGTCCACCGAGGCCCCCCTTTTCATAATTATATACAAGTGTTAAAGGTTACCTTAAAGCTGAAGAAAGTGCCTTTTGATTTTTAACAATTTTTTCCTACATACAAATTTTAGATATTTGTATGTAACAGTAGTAACAATCTAAGCAATCCAAGCTAATTTCCCCCTTGGGATACAGAAGGAAATCTTCAAAGCTTTCATAATTGTAGAACAAAAACAAATACCTAAGAGAACAAACAACTTTTTGTTGAGGAAAGCCATAATCTTTGATAGGAAAAACCAGTTTCATTCAGACTTTTATTAACTAAATTCTTGACAAAATGCAATTTAAAATTCAAACACGATTAATATTTTTCATCTTTTATAAAATTAAAGGTTTTGTCTTGTGGAATTTCACTATATTTCTTTCATAATCAATAAAACCTTAATATGATGTGTTTTAAAAAATTGTATTATTCTTATATTCGAAGGTTTATATAAAGTAAAATACTTAAAATTTATCCTTGGAAATATCAAAAAATTTCCACTTCTTGTATTGGTTTCTTTTCACAACCATTAAATATTTATTTTATTGTTTTAGTTGTTCTTTTTTGATGATTCAGTAAAAAACATACACGAGATGAAAAAAATATATATATTATATATATATAAGATTCGGAAAATAAAAGGTGGTCATTGCACGTCTGGCAATAATTTTTGTTCTATTTATTTTTTAAAACTAAGGATAAAAATACTAGAGCATACTTTGCAAAAAAAAAAATAAAACATATTTACCAACATCCCTTAGAAATCTGTCTTCAAAAATGTTTTTTGATTTTTTTTTTTTAAGAAAAAGATTTATCTGGAAATGTTTGTGTTAAAAATGTGATTTCAGTGATTTTTATTGGTTTCTTGTATTAAATTGACTTCTTTTTTTTTTAAATTTTTTTAAAATTTAGAACAGACTGGATTTTTTAAAGAAATGTAGGTATGCAATATACAAAGAATGAGAGGGTTGTAAGGAGTTTCGAAAATAAATTAAATAATATTTTAAAAATGCACAAAAATAAAATTGTGAAATTCCTGGCACAAAAACATTATTAAAACCTATAAAATCATCATGTCATATCATGCTTTCAATTTAGTATGTAATGTATGATCAAGTAGATTAGATTAGATTGTTATTTAAGGAGTATAAGTGACACTGTGACTTTTCGATGTGGATCTGTTATTGCTTTATTTCTTACTACGTGTTGTGAATTTAGCCATCACTTATAATATTTCTGTCAGCCCTACTGCCTCTAAAAATTTAAAAATCTGGGTGTATTTTCTAGCAGTTCATCTTAAGCATAGCAATATGCTTCTTGATGCAAATTTCTTGCTCGAAGTACAGCTTCTCAGTTTTTTAGTATGTAACCTGGAGTCTCTTCTTCTACTTGAATGTATGGAACCAGATGTTGGATGGATGGGTAAAACAAGGTGTTCTTTCAACACAATTGTTAAATCGCTAGAAGATAAGAAAAAAACTTCTTTCATATATTATTAATAGACATATTATAATTTTTTTTCTTCATACCCTAATTTAGAAAATACACTATCTGCTCACCGGCAATTCCCTGGGAAGATGATTCAATATACTAAAATGTATTTAAATTTAAAATAAAAACTGAACATAGTTCAATAATCATGAATCAATGAATCGAAAGCATAAAACTGAGTTTAACTCAAAGTTCACTTTTTCAAAGAAAAGCTACTAGTTAATGTGTAGATTTTGTTTAAAAAAGTGATATTCATTGAGTTCATGCTCAATTTTCTGTATTCGACTTATTACCTAATTGAAAATGTTGTGCAAACTCAATTATTTGACTACTCAAATATGATTCCGGCAATTTTTTTTAATTTATTTACTCAACTTTTTACAAAATAAGTAGTTGCCATATTATAAATATAATGTGACTTTCTAGAACTTTATTTATTTTTATTTTTTGTGTTTAATTTAAATTAAATGAAACAATGATAAAACTCTAACCTAACTTAATCTACTAAACCTAAATAAAAACATTATATATCTATTTAATACTTATTAAAGGGAATTATTTCTCAGGGAATTTTACCCATCCATTAATAATCTTCATTCAATAATATATCTCTATCCGCTATAAAAATTTTGTACTGTAAACTTTAAACCTGGTTATGCTGATCTGGATTAAATTATATTAATATAACAACGGAGCATGATTTTGACTTTGAATCTAACCCTTTTTAATTATGAAAACAAAATGCTCATAGGAACTATAAAGCTCGTCAACATTGTAATTTTATTATAAATTTATCGTTTTTTATGATTTATGCTTCCTTGTACAAATATTTATAAGGATACAAATATATTGTAATTACACTGTTGTGTGTTCTTTGAAATTTACTCCGTGTTTTTATAAATATATTATTTTAAAATTCAATTTTGTACTCGATAAAGGTTCTAATATTGTATAAATAAATTTGCTGTACTAGTTAATTTTTTTTTATTGCAAGGGATGTATCCTAGATATACAAGATATCATTACATATTAAATATTTGTACTCTTTAACTTTTTGTTAATATTCGTGTAATGTTAAAAATTTTCAATTTCAATTTGTAATAACCTCTGTGAAATTTAGTTTTTTTCGGGACAATGGGTTGTGGTACCTATAAATAAATCAATATAATAAATAAATCTCGATATTTAATTAAGTCAGACATCTTCGGTTTTTTTAAATATGATGATATTTTACGAAAAAACCACCACCTTTAGTAAGGAACACCATTAGCGAACAGCTTTACTAAGGAACTACGCTTTAACAAAATCTGAACTCAATCGTTGAAACTGTATAGATACGACAACGAATAAAAGGGGTCTGATGCCGGAACAAGTTAATGGATCTAAACGAAAATTATTATTGGACACCTTTCGAGTTCCAAAAAACATTCCTACAAAATTTTATTACAATCGGGTACGCTGTGTAGGAATGCATAAATAACAATCCATTAGCAGTATAATAAGATTCTAATTTTATTTCATTATTAAAGTTTTTTTAATTAAATTAAATGCTTAGAGATATTATAGAAAATATATATATATACATTCATAATATATTAAAAAATTTTAAAAGCATAATGAATTTTTAACATTCCTACACTTCCTAAATTGTATTATTTTTTAGTTTTTGTTCTAGAATTTAAGAAACAGTGCAGTCAAAGCCTTTACAGAATATCAACAAATCTAACAATAATTCATATAACATCCGAAAAACTAAACAAGATATTTTCATAATTATCCTGATGACAAAAAAAAAATTTTTTTTTTTTGAAATAATATTCAACTGTAAATTATAACAAATTGTAATAATTTGTCGTTATAAGTCATCCTTATGTAATCCTTCCTAATAAAATTTTCTTTTCATTCAATTTTTGTTTTTATCATATATACCGTCATATATCTTCATATTATTATATATACTGTGTAATAAACAATAGATGATAAAATTTCAATAAGCCCAAAATAGGAAATCTATACGTATATATTATTAACATATTATATGTTAAGGTAATCCTTTTAACAAAGAATAAATTTTAATAAGGAAAAAGATAATAATAAGAAAAATATTCATTATTTTTCATCTTTGATTTTTACTCAGAAAATATCTTAATGAATATTTCTATTTAAAATTGAAATTTTTATTATATATTAAGAGATAGAATATAAAACATTATTATTTTTACATATATATATGATGTGCTGTTTAAGGCTAAGTACACACGGGTGCCCAAAAATGGTATAGTTGAGAAAAAAAACTCGATCTATATGTATGTAAACAATCGCTAGATCTGTAAATCTACTCTACTAGAAATTTTTTGCTAGAGATTTTTCTACCGTGTAAACTCTGTCAAGTAGACAATTTAGAAAATTTTGTAGATTTGTAGAGATTCTACCGTATAAGCGTACCTACCGTAAGCGTATAACAAATGTTTTTTTTCAAAAAATGTCAAAACGAAAAATTGTAAACGTGTATCAGTTTTGGAACACGTCGGCGTGTCGATGTACTGGCGTATAAAAATTGTACGTTGTACGCTTTGAATTAAGTCGAACCCTAAAACAAAACAATGAAAAAATTTAAAAATAAAAGAACATATGAAAAATTGTACGCAAGTATCAATTTCGGGAAACGTCGACGTATCGAAATACTGGCGTGTAAAAATTGTACGACGTACGCTATTATTTAGGTAGAGCCATAAGTGGTTAACTTAAATTAATAAAAAACACATTTTTAAGTAATTAAACTATTTTTAAATAAATTATTTAAACAAATTTTAAAAATTAATGAAATTATTATATAATTTTTCCAAGATAAAAATTAAATTCTGAATAGGATGTACGTAAAAAATTTTTATCCGAATTTGAAACCTCAACCTTCAACCCGTCATAATATAATATACGGTAATTGCTGCATCTTTTAATTGTTCCGAACTCAACGACCTTTAAAGAAACTACTTGCAAAAAACTAATCAGTTCAATTAAATCCAATTGATTGCTTTACTACAAATCTACCATAGACAAAAAATACATAGATCATACGAACTCCCACCATAGAGAAAATTTACTGCTGTACGAAAAATTTTTCTACCAAAGTTTTTGTAGAGCGAATTTTTTTTTGTACAGTCACACTCTCGTGTAAACACATTTGGTAGACGAAACTTTTGTTTCCATAGATCTCTACCAATTTTAGTCTGTACCGTGTGTACTTAACTTAACATTAAAAAAAACTATTATTCTATAATAGATTATATTAATTTTCAACAGGTAAAGAAAAATGTTATTCTACATTTTCCTTTAGTTAACAATAAGCAATCCATTTTTTTGACATTAATTAGATAAGTAGGAAAAGTTAATTATATCATTGTTATTAAAATGTACTTGTATCTATACATATTGAATATATATATTAAGTATTTATTGTATAGATATTTGATTCCTGTTAAAGTTCCTGATACCTGCTTGTTTTTTACGTAGTTTTTTTGAAAAAAGAAGACACAGAAAAGGAAAAAAAAAAACACTTTCACTATAATATATTTTTTTCTTCCATTTTGCTTTTTTTTGTTTTCTTCTTTTCTTTTTATTTGTTACTACTTTTTTATAGCTTTTCTAATTAAAAAATGTTAAAGTAACAAATTACAATGATTGTAATAATGACGTTGACGATGATGATTATGGTAATGATGATGATAGTGTTGGATATGGAGGCAAGTAAAAAATAATATTTTTTACCTACAATGAAAGTTTTCCTTTAAAAATTCTTTACAAAAACAAAAAAAAAAATATATAAACTCTTAAAAAATAGAAAGAGGAAAAGTTGGAAAAAGAATTTTTATTTTTTTTTTTGTTGCTTTAATGATTCTACTCTTAATATAGTCATTAACTTAAATGAATGTTTTAATATGAAGAAATTTTTCTAGGCAATCATGTAAAATGAGAATAGTATTTAAAAAGAAAAGTTTTTTTTTGTAAATTTGAATTTTGAGAACTTTTGATGTTATTATAAATTTTTGAAAAAAAAAAAAATAAATAAATAAAACTTGACGCAAATATTTTATATTAATACAACTTCTATACAAAAATACATAATTTTTGACCTATAACTTAATTTAAAATTATATATAAAGAAATTAAACAGATTAAATTTATTTATATTTTAATTAAAGTTTATAATAAAAAAAGAGGTTACCTTACCCAAAAATAACAGTAATGATATATGAGTAATTTAAAATACTCACCATTTTAAAGATATACTATAATATACTCCTATAATATTCTCCTATAATATATGTCTAAACCTATAGACTGTAACGGTTAACATTTATAGTACTTGAAATACTGTTATAATTGATGCTTCCGTACAATGTAGCTTCCATAGTATTTATTTGTTAACAATTAATATTAATATCGAAAAGATCAAATTTTGAGTTGGTGTCTGGTATAATTTTCAAAAATACCTCAAATTTACCATTTTTGTAAATTTGTTAAATAAATTTAATATCAGCAACTAATTGTGCGTAATTTCATCTATTGAACAAAGCGTAATAAATCAGGTCAAGGTAAATTGTGGAAAGCGAAATGTATAGCAATTTCTTTTGGATTGATTCAAAAAATATCTAAGTATGTCACAATAAAATAATAAGTAGTTGACCAATCATAACTTATATTATTCAGGAATTGATTTAAAATAAGCAGTGAACAAATGATTTGTAATGTATAGGTTAAAAATATGTTTTGATCAAGAGATAATGTAACAAAGAATTTACTTAGCCTTAATTTTAAGTGTTAATTTTTTAACTCAATCCATTATTCAGATCTAAGTAACCTATAGTTAAAAATCAATTTTTTAACCTTTAACGCTTTTTAATAGATAGTTAATACTTACTTTTAGTAGACTGAAATACTACTTCAGTCTATATCTTAAATTTGGAAATAATTTTCTTTATATTTTACATGTTTGCAAATTTAATTCCGCTCTTTTTAAGTCTTCTTATCAAAACCTTAAGACAATATCAATACATGCTATAATATGACGATTTCCTACTTTGGTTTTTCTTTATGCTTAGATCAATATTTATACAAATAAGCTTTAAAAGAGTGGGTACCATAAGGAAAATTGGTCTCTTTTTCATTTATGAATAATGAATTCATAATATATTGGTAACACTATATACAAAAATTGAACTATTGAAATAATTTTAAATTTACTTTTAATTTCCTAATAAGTTTCGAACTCTATTTTAATATATGATAACATTTCTTGCAATTAAATTCTAATTGTTTACAACAGTATAAAAATTTCCATTATATAATTTTCTTCATTCAGTAGATGTAGAATTTTAAAAAGATTTAATTTACCATACAACTACCTGTTAACTAAAACGTATTCAATAAAATTCATTATAAGTAAATTAAATTGGTTTATTGTAATGTAAATTGTAATATTACATTGAATTTGATTTTATTTTTTTTTATTTATCACTTTTTATACTTCCTTAAATATTAGAATTTATTTTATAGATACTAACTGCTGCAGTTATACTATACACTATAGATATACAACAGTTCTTATAACTATCAACCATGTAATCAATAATAAAGAAAAGTTATGTTTTAGATTTTCTTTAACTACAGTCAGTCTCTTGAAAATGTTAAATGGACATCATTTGAAATTTATGTAATACAAAATGATTCCTAATTTTCGATTTAAAACTAAAATACAGGATGCCTATTAATAATTACATTCAAGTAAAAATATTTAATTATTAAAACGAGCAAAAAGGCAGTCAAGTAGACTGAACTGTGGGATACCTGTATGAAGATAACTCAAAAAATAAAGGAGCTATGATTTTTAAATTTATACCACATCACTTTTGTAAAATTGTTAGTTTCGCTATGGGTATCATCATAAACAAAAACATAATTGAGAAACTTGATTAGCATGAGTATTTTAAACAATCGTCAATACTAGTTTTGAAATGAACAATCAACAAGCTATATTTTAACTTGCATCAGCATAAAACATCATACATTATTCCAGTGAATCTGAGGTTGTAGTTCCTAATATCTCAAAAGTTTTTGATTTAGTTTAGTATTCCTCTCATTTTGTAAAATGGTCTATGATTAATTTGCTCCATTGTAGATGGATTGACAGCTCCTGTTGTACATGGATTGAGGATTTTCTCTTAAATTATAGTGTTCGCTCACATGTCGGCAGCCTTATGTATGACAATTAAGAATTAAGAATTCAGCTTACCACCCACCCTTTTCTTAATTTTCATCAATGACCTACACTCTTTTACCCTCAATCCAATCCATATAGATTTTTCAACACCAGTAATTTGGTGAAATCATTCGACTTTTTAAGGAAATCTATTCTTACTTCTTCAGCAATGTTAGTTTAAGTTTCAAAAGTCAAAGCTGCCTGATCTCTTGCAAAACACATCATTCTGTACCCATTCTGCAATTTCAATGAGAAATTATACAACAGTTTGAAATTTTAAATAATTTAGGGATGCTGATGTTAAATTAAAAAATGCTATGGAAAAAACATATTTATAATATAGCGAAGGAAACTACTAAGTTTACGTTCTCTTTCTCGTTGTAAAGCTTTTTTTTCTTCTTATTAATATTTATAAAAATATATTGCACCTCTTAATATACACCTCAATTATAAAAAATATTCCTCCTCTTAACTCAGGTCAAAATATTTAAGCTAAATGTATCTAGAAGGCTTAAAATAACCATTTCTATACCGTGAAAAACTTTAGTGGCTTAAAAGTGGTTATGGGAACTTATTTGACAACCCCGAAAATGTGGGACATGCTTCAATCCGATGTATTCATAAAAGAACATGTTCAGGTTTGCCTCCAATCTACCTTCTACCTCTTCTCTATTATCCTATTTCCCTCCTAAATTCTTCTTTCCTTTACCTAATTCTGTATAAAGGTATTCTTTCCTTCAGTTTGCATATCGTGTGAAAAAAATAAATAAAATAAAATAGGCAAAAATATCAATAATAAATGGAATTCAAAACATGAAAAGATAATTTGTTTTTTATTTATTTATTATTTTAAAAAATAAAAAGTTGCATTTCTAAAAAATGATTTTAACAAATAAAAGTAAACATTAAAACATTTACATCAGCTGACCATATTATATAATATATGCATTAATATACATATATACTATATATAGAAAATAAAATCAATCTTAAGTCAAAAGCTTACCTATATAAATTATTATTTAGGAAATATTTGAAACATCCTGTCCAAATAAAATATTCTATGCATATTTGAAAAATTTAAACCAAAGAAAACCAAATTGCAAGAAAAACATTCCATTTTAAATTCCGTTGATGATTTTGCAATTTTATTGGATATCCTTTTATAAATACGATCACTTTATATATTTAAATATGTTCATATTTATGTATAAAATAATATATTTTGATTTTTTTTCCTTATATATTTAAAAGATTTTCAAAAAAACTTTTTGTAAATGTTTGAACTTTGTATTTTAAAGAAATGCTTGTTAAAAATTCAAAAAAAAAAAACTTTTAAATATAAATTATCTTAAATCAAAAGGGAAAATATATTAATATAAAACATAGCTTGTTATAAAATAGAAGAAATAACAACCAGGAGTTCTTTCTTTTTCATATCCTATATTCTATAATATATACGTATAAATAGTTAAAGAATTTTAAATTGAGAACAAAAATTTCATTCAAAATATAGTAAAAAAAGAAATGCTCTGTTTACCAAAAGAATTTAATACATTTTTCAACATTTTTTTTTTTTCTCGTATTTTTATTCCGTAAAAATGTCCTGGTATATTTATTTCATTTTAAATTCATATTTTAAATAAATCTGTATTTGGTAAACCCAAAAACAAAAATGAAAAGGTATTCATGTTAAAACTAATAATATTATAGTTTCCTTTTCTATAAGATTATATTGAGCTTTATATGGCGGCTTATCTTAAAAAATATATCTAATTATTTGAAATAATCAATAAGAACAGATTTTAACTCTCAAAATCATCAATTTTACTTTGTATTTTCTAAACTTTACGAAACTTAAATCAAAAAATTAGATTATTGTTTTTTTTTTTTATAAAACTTTTCTATTTTTTTTATTTTTTGTGATCCCTAAAGTATGCAATTCACTTTTTAAATATTTCATTATCAATTAGAAAACAATTTAATATGGGGGGCTTCGGTAGCCTAGTGGGTAGGCGTGTGACGTATTAACCGAAGGAGTGTGTGTTCGATCCCTGCACATGACGTAAGTGTTTTTTTCTTTACATACCCCCTTACGCCCAAATATAAATATACTATATATAATATAATTATACTATATATAATATAATATAAACAAAATAAATAATATTAGTATATAATTTAATAATAGTATAAAAACCAATAATGGCCTTGGTAGCGATGGTTCAATAATATTGCACTACATTAATGTATGTAATATTAATATAAATAAATACATAAATTTAATATGGGGCCTCGGTGGTGTAGTGGTCAAGCATGTGGGTTATTAACCGAGGGTTCAAATCCTGCTTTTTTTTATCAAATCCTGCAAGTTTTATAAATTGAAAACAAATCCCCCTTGCTACCAAATATATTGTAAATTCATAATATATAATATAAACAAAATAAAATAATATTGGTGTATAATTTAATAATAGTATTCGACGTATAATGGCCTTAGTAGCCGATGGTTTTGTAATATTGCAATATCCTATGTGGTTTGTAATATTAATGTGAATAAATAAAATAAATATTATAATATGTGCATTTAAAGTTTGTAAATTACGTAGAATTCATTCAAGTTTTATTATGAATTGTTAACTATAGAAATTAAAATAAAATAAAACTAAAAAAAAACTATAATAATATGGAGTTTTAATGGTGGAGAGGTAACATGTTATTTAGGTTTAACAGACATTCCATTTAGTTGAAATACAAAATTCTAGAAATTCAATGCTACAAGAAAATTTTCTTGAATCCCATATTGCACAAAAAAGAAAATAATATTTCAAAAATATGTCAAATTTGTCTATATAATTTTTTTTACAAAATGTATTAGTTATTATAATTACAGCTAATGTGCACGGTGACTACAAATCACTTTCAAGCGGTGCTTTTGACTAATCTAATCGTAAAAAAATCTTGAACAGGTTTGATTAAAATTGTGAAATGAAAATATTCTAAAATTTTGATGTAATCTCTTTTATTTCACCCAACTATTATTAGCTTATTAGGAGTTGAAATTAATAAAGTTAAAAAATGATTTTAATTTTTTTTTTATGTAATACTGGTGAAAGAAAAATTAAAATACTTTCAGTCAATTTAATTATTACATGAAATATTAAGGTACTGGAAGTATTGTTTTTTTATTCCAATTCTTTTTAAATGTTACCATAATATATACCTTAGTTAATATACAGTAGAAAACAAAATGAAACGGTATGTCTTCTTAATCAATACACTCTAACAAAAAAAAATTAAACGAATCGATGTATATTAATTAAATAAATCAGATACTTTCCTATTTTCAAATTATTTTAACTTTATTTTTTACTTTACAGAGAGAGTAAAACGCATGGTGTTGCTTAGACTATTTTATCTTCTGCAGCTAACAAATTTACCTTCTACACAGACTTAGATATGGAAATAAAACAGTCTTTATCTATAACATATTGTATAATTGTTTTTCTTTTAATAGTGCTCTAAAATTTGGCACTTAAAGTAACGTTTAATATATTTTCTTTTTAATATTAAATCAACCTTTTAATTTCATTATTTAAAACAAAAATTGCTTAGAGTTTTTATTTATTAAATTGAATTTGAAAATAAATTGACGTTTGGTACTTACTTTACATTAGTGATTTTTTGTATTATTACATTAAAAATTAACTATAAAAAAAAAAGGATAAAAATTAACTAAAGGAAAAAGGATTTTTCAAAGAATAAGTATACAATACAAGATTCATTGAATCTCTTTAGAATCTCTTTAGATATTTTCTCAAAAAATCTATATCTTTATATACTATAATTTCTTAATAAAGAATACCAATATTTTACATATGTATATATAAAAGATACTATATATTATTCTTTGCAAAATAAAAATTCTTATACATATAGGTACAAATATAATAAGTAATAATTTATAACAGTAACAGTAATTTATAACAGTATATAATATATAAACAATGTTCGATTTTATATTTTCTTTACATTTTCTTTAACAACTATATTTAGTTGGTTCATTTCCTGCCAAATCAATTTTTTCTTAAGGGTAGATATATCAAAGAAAGGTAAAAAGGTAAAAAAAAAAAAAATCCTTTAAATATTATTATAATCCATATGTGCTCATTTAAGTGTGTGTGTGGTATAAACATATGAGAAAATTTATTTATTATATAAGATTTTTTACTTGTTATATTATTATATCTCTTCTTCTTATATTGTGATGTTCTTTTATATTTAAAGTGATATTGAAAGGTTTATATGAATTTTAAAAGAACACTCATTATGTATTATTAAGGATAGTTACAAATTGAAAAGAAAAGAAAATTGAAATTTGTTTCCATTTTATATTATTTTATTTTATACAACGATAATTGTATCAATAGTACGATAAATTAAATTCGATTAATTTGAGTTCTTAATGGTTTCTTTTTTAACGCATCTGTTTTTATTTCATGTTATTTAAATACATAATATTTCCAAATTTTTTTAATATATATTAATGTTTATACCCATACGATAAGTACCGGGTATAATAAAATTACTACTCCATTTATAACACGTCGAAATAGGCAAGATAGATATACCTTGCAAGGTATGGATCGTATCAGTATCAAATTCTGAGTCGATTAAGCTTTGTTCGTCCGTCCGTCCGCCCGTCAGCACACTAACTCAAAAACTAAAAAATAAAACCAAATTAACAAAAAATATTCTGAGCTCAATTTGTAGTTTCCCTATTTTTTTTTGGTTGAGATCCGACCAAAACTTTGTGGAGCTCTCGAACAACTAACTTTTTGATCTCCCTAATTTTCCATACAAATTTTTCAAAAGTTTCACATTGTTTGAGGTAGAGCCATGAAATTTCAAAAGCGAATAGATATCCCAAAAAAATTAATTTTATGGACCAACTTTTTTCTGTATCGCCACCCATCGCCATTACAGAGCTAAAGCCGTTCAAAGTTCGAAAAAGCTCTATATTTAAATTTTTATAACACAAGCTCTATAAGGTATATCGTCAATTTGATAGCTAAACGTCAAACGATAGCTGCTGTTATGAGCTTTACAAATATATACTTGTGCCATACGATGTCTTAATCTATCTTTATGCGAAACCAAATTATTGCGAAATTCTTTAACCCTATCTTCTAAATAGTTGAAGTTAGAAACATGAACTTTGTGAGGGGCTATATCTTTGATAAGTATGAGTCACTTCAAAAAATATTTTTTTATCGCCCCTCGTTTAGGAGTTGTAAGGCGTTGAAAACTGAATTTTTCTGAAGAACATCTATTTTTAAACACCTGTAACTTGAACACCTGTTTAAATTTTTTTGAAGAATTTAACTAAATTTTTCTGAAGAACATCTATTTTTAAATACCTGTAACTTGAACAACTGTTTAAATTTTTTTGAAATAATACATACAAATTAACGCAGCAATATTATACTTTTATATACTTATATACTTTTATATACTTTCTGCTAGCAACCTTTCTTAATTACCGTAGCGTTACCTTTAAAATTGACGAAAGCGTGACTTGATTTTTTCAAATTTTCTAACAAATTTCTTTAACGTTTTTTTTGAATTTTTTTTTATTCCATAATTTAAAATTGTTGAGGATGATGCGTAGTACAAAAAAAATATAAATAAATAAATAACATAACGGTTGCTTGAAGAATTTTTATTTATAATGATATTGATATACATACTTATATAATATCATGTTTATTTACATATCGTATATGATGAATAAATGATGTAATAATAAGAATACATAAAGATACACTCGTATATACGTATGTATATACATATGTATATGTCTGTATATAGCGGCGTATTTAAATGTGTTTTATTGTAGTAGTAAAAAAATATTCTATGAATGAAATATTTTTAAAAAAATATTGCAATGTATGACGATATTTAAAAATATAGTATGTATATATGAATGAATGCATACAGCATACGCATATTAATATATATTTGGTATTTTGCAGTAAGTTTAGTGTAAATTAATATACATATGTAGGTACATTTGCCGCTTAGTAACAAATGGTAATAGCATATTTGAAAAAGTTTTGAATTGTTAACCGTTAGATGGAAGGTTAGAATTTGCTTTTGAAGATTCTTTAAACATATACATAGGTAGTTTGAATATACATAAATATTTGCAAACCATAGTTCTAGAAATTATAAACTTCACCCAAATTATTTTAAAATACCGAAAAATTAAAAATATGATATTATAAGCAGAGTGACAGACTATGAACATACTAACGGGTTCGTACGGGTATCTAAGAGTTGAAAAAGGCAACTCTATTCTTCCTCGTTTTTTGTTCGCTTCATCTTATAAAGAACATAGAGCAGCCACTAAACTACTTATTAGACATATTAGTCATACATTTTTCTAAATTTTAGTATTTACTAATGTACATGTTTTTACAAAATTTTTTGAATGGGTGAAGAGTTAAGTTTTTAAAGTTGTTTGGTAAAATGTAGTATTCTTTTATACATTGCTGCTGAACACTGATTCCAAGCACGGTGGATTCCAACAACGGTGGGTGTTGTAATGATGAACTTCGTTATTAATTGTTATTTTCGTGTTAGACTTGATGTTGTCCGCATTCATTTTATAAAATGTGTATAGTAAAATATAAGCTCAAAATTAATCCATTAACATTATATCCGAATAATTATCCATTATTCGTCATTGTAATAATTATAAGAACTGTCATTACATGGTCGGATTATATATATGGTGTAGCGGTTTTTCTTTAAAGATATTATTATATTTAATTGTACCATCATCTTTTTCAGTACTTTTACTCTATAATAGAGAATACCAAAACAGTGACCACACTACAAGCTATAAATTACGTATTTGGGAAAACATAATGAAAATGTCTAATGAAAAATAGGCTAATGAAAAAGAAAAATAAACTGCGATTGCCAAACATCAACAAAAAATTTACTTGCGTCATTTGTAACCGCTTATGTAAACTCATATAATAATATAATAAAGTTAATAAATTCTAAGTTTAAAATTTCAATATCAAAATTTGTTATTCTACCTGTTTATCTATTCTCATCTTATATTCTCACATCGCTAGTCCTTGACAATATAAGATATCTTACCACCTCTCTCCTGTGTAGAGTTTACACAATTCTTTTTCTATACCGTATCCTTTATTTGTTATTAAAACTTTTAAATTATTTTTAAAAAAATCATGCCATATAATATTCCAATGGATTGATTGGTTAAATACCAGAATTTACGATAAATATTAAAATATTATACAATAACTAATATTCAAATATAATTAAATATATTTTATTTTATTTCTACATTATATTTTCATTTTTCTCTAAATAAATTTAATTATAAAACAACATTTTTCTACTAAATCCATTTTTTATTAAAATAACATTGAAAATGAACTGCAAAGTGTATATACAATACAAAGAAATAAAAATTATTCTAAACTTTATTATATTTTTGTTTTTTTTTTTGACTTTTTGCCATCCTGTGATTATAAATGATCATTTGATTGCAATTTAAAAACATTTATAATATTCAAAATAAAAATAAAATGACCCTAATAGTAATTTGATGATTCTATCATATATTCAATGAAAATTTGTATTTTTATATAGAATAAAGGACATTGCAAATAAAATAGAATCAAAAATACAATTTTATTCAATATTTAAATAAATATAATTTCAATATAATATGATAAATGACCAATGAAAAATATAAAATCAAAAGATTAACCTATTTTAAATTTATTTCTTATTAAATTAAATTTAGATTATAAACGTGACACTATATTACAATCATTTTATATAAAGTCATGACACTGCAAATATTATAACATTTTTGTATTAAGTTAAAATCGATATTTAAAAATCCTTTTTGATTCGTCTATTTAGGATAATTTTTTTTTTGAAATTATATGTGTAAACAAAAATTTGAATATTTTCATGCTGAAAATGAATGTTACTGATATTCAGATAAAAACAAAATTAAATGCAAAATTAATATTTTTATTTTGTAAATCTTTTAAATTGATTTTTGTTAATGAAAATATAATTTTGATTTATAGTCAGAATTCATTATCAAAGTTTTTTTTTTCAAATAATAATAAATAGGAAATTGGAGGACAACACTAAGGTTTGAAAATTTACGGGTCAGTCTAAGTGAAAACAAAAAAGAAATTTTGTATGTTTTTAAAAGTTGCAATATTGAAACTCTTCACTACCAATTGATGAAGCTTTATATTATCCAAAAAACAGTTCTCCGACAACAAATGTCAAATACTGTTACATAAGATACAAATACTCATAAGATATATGACATAAAAAATAGAATTTCCCGCAATTAACGCTGTTTTTTATATTCAGAATATATTAAAGACCATATTATGTGGAATTGATGTACAAGTACAAGGTCGACTAAAGTTTTTAATCTCGAGATTCCTGAGGTAAGCTACCACATCAATAGGGTTTAAGCTATCGTTTGGGTGTTATAATTATTATCAAATGAAAATTCCAATAGAAAAATGTTAACATCAAGCAAAATCTGTATTTAATATAACAATAATGGGTGGTATATCTATCTTATTCAAGCCAATAGTGTAGTGGTTAATCACCGGCCATTAATACGAAAGATCTCGGGTTCAAACTACGGCTGGGTCATATAGATTAATAAAAAATAATATAGATTTTTCTTATAATATATATATAATTAGCAGAATATAATTAAATTGAAAATAATATATATATGTCCTATAAATTATATTTAAATATCATATTGTAATAGCTATATAATAAAATAATAATAAACCATAATTCTTGTATAAGATAATAGATGGCGTAGAAATAAAAAAAAAAAAAAAAGAATCGTCTTACAGTCTTGTACAATAGCTAAAGTCGAGTAATCAACGACCTAGTGAAATTAATGAGTCACGAAACTAAAGCTTAGTCAAATATGAATAATAAAATGACTTAGTGAATGCCCTATTCTCCTCATAGGATTGGCGAAAGAAACAGAGAAAAAATATATATATGTTCAAAATATTTTGAAACATAGTTGTTCAAACTATTTTTTTTTTTCGCCCTATTCTTTTGTTTTATTACATAAGAATTTGAAAAAGCAAATTTAACAGTTCTAGTAGAGTAGGTATTTGAAATTGATCATTTTTATCAGTTTCTTTTGAAGGATAATCTTGATTAATAAAATAATATTACTTTATTTATTAAACTTTCTTCAATTTTTATTGACCCTCTCAATAGAATTTGCACTAATCTATCCAAATACAAAAACTTTTTATTTTATTTTATTTTTCCAACTTTCAATTTATTTAACTGTCAGACTGATTAGTCTTAACTTTTTATTTATTCAACTGTCAGACTGATTAGCCTGTCTGTACCTTTTGTACATTGTTGAAACAAGAGAAGAGATATTGGTTTTTGTTCCTTTGCAATGTTTCAAAGACGACAAGAATACTTCTTGATAGTATCAGATTCTTACTGACACAAACCAACCATTTTAGCCAATATAATTAAATCAAACGCTTAACTGCCCAAATAGTATACGGGTTAGAGAGGTGATAAAGAATAGAATATGCTGCCAAATGTAAATTATGCATAAGTTATTGATACATAATTGCTAAGCTATATATTGGCTAAACTATAATTTAAGGTTAAAAGACTATTCTTAAAAGACTATTAATTTCCTATTTTATATTTATTAGGACTATATTAGGACTATTTCCTATTTTAACAATTTTTACACATTATTTATGAACAACGATACAAATCAAGTGACAACATCCAAAAAAATTATTTACTGCAGAACAAATCAACAAATCGTTCCAATTTAAATAAATTAAATATAGATAATGCATACTATAATTATTTCTAAAAATAATTTTGAAAATGTTTTTTTAAATTATAGTACAAATTTTTCTGGGAATATCGATTAAAAAATTTTAAATGATTAATTTAATTTTCACTTTCACTTTTCAATTTTCTTCAATTCCCTATCATTTTAACGATTATTTCGATTAAAATAATTTTGCAAGCTAGAAGCAAAAATTAATTAAATTTAATAAATTATATTCTCTCTCTTTCTATTTAATTCGAAGAAAATCACATAAATAAGCATGATGTAAAATTAAAATAATCAGAAAAATTAACCAAAATTATATGAAATTAAAAAAAAAAAAAAAAAAAATACCAATTAACAAAAAATTTATCGTTATTACAAAGGCAGTAGTTATCATATTATATTATATCTGGCAGATATTTTAAACAAAATATTCATTCAAACATTGAATTTTTAAACAGGATAATATTATGTATGAAAAAAATATTAACTTTTGATTTCAATAAAAAATGTTTTTTTCAATTTTGAGCATTAAATACTGAAATAAAGACATGAATTACTTCAAGTTATCTCGATGATCTAGTGAGTATGAGCGTATAAATACGCTATAAACATCGAGGAGTGTGGGTTCAAGTCCCAAAAAAATTTACTTCATATTTCTACCAAAAAAAAAAAATAAGATTACATAATATTTAATTTAAAAAAATACGTTATAAAATAAAGAAATATAAAATATAAAGAGTTCACTATCTTAGAAGCTCAAAATGTTTATTCTGGAACAGCAATAAAAATGAGAAGGACTTACTTTTGTACAACATATATTTTCTAAGCTTATTTATACTTAAGAAACGTCATGTAAACGTCATGTAATGTAGGGCGCCAGATACGTTACGTTTCGATAATAGAAATATTCCGTTCCGTTCTGATAATAGATCTACAGATATTTTTCGACTTTTGTAATTATTATTGCTCATTATATTTCCTATAACATAACATTTTAAAAAATACCTTTTTTTATGTTTATTTTTCCAAACTTTGAAAGTGATTAAATGTATTGGTATTCTATATAATTTAGTCTGAAATTGTAAATAAGCACCTATTTATTGGACTAAAATAGGTGCTTAAAAAAAAATATTAATTAACTCCGTGTAGGTTTCATTATTGTTTCCAAAGATTAATGTGCTATAAAACTATTTAAAGATTAATCAATGAGAAGATGGTAAAACATAAAAAAAAAAAAATGTAAGACAATTTAATAAACTTTTTCTTTTTTTTTTGTTAAAAAGTTATATACACGTGTTTTTCATTTTTTTAATATTATCAAAAAAATTTTATTTATTCTTGCCAAAAATTATCATGAAATCTTTTACAACAATACTAACAAAAAGACAAAAAAAAAAAAAAATAAACCTAATCATAAAAATATTTCATATTTAAGTATACATAAATATTCAAACATACATAAATATGATATAGTTTACCTTTTCCTGTAAACGACAATATCAAGGACATGAAAAGATTTAATTTTATACCTAAATCAATTACTGTCACCTACAACGAGAAAACTAAAGAACATAAGAATAAAAGGAATAAAATATTATTCTATACCAAAAAAAAAAAGATGATTTCATCTTTTTCTGGTATAGAATAATATTTCTGTTCAGCTTCTTTTATGGAAAATGAAACACGAAAAACATTTTAAGAAAATCAAAGAAAAAAACAGAATAAAAATTAAAGGAAAAAAAAAAATAAACTTTAAAAAAAAAAAAAGGAAAATTTCGATTCAATGAACTTGAATGTATTTTTTGTTTTTTTGTTTTTTTTTTTTAGGTAAAATATAAAATAATTTTCAATTATCAGTTATCACATGTGCCTTTAACATGATAACATGAAACCTCCACCTATTATATTTATGCTAATATTATCAAAATGTTTAAAATATTAAAAAAAAAAGTTTTCTAAAAATAACTTTTATTCAGTAAAAAAAAAAAAAACTTTTAAATAACTATCAAATAATTTTATTCAAAAAAAAAATTTAATTATATTAAAAAGTTTTGTTTTGCTGACAAAAATAAAATTTAATTTTTAATAAATATTTAACTATTTTTTTTTTTTTCCAAGAAAAAAGTTATTAGAAAACTTTAAATGCTGTGCACTGACTTCAATTTAAAATATTGAATAGTTATTTTTATTTAAAAGCATTATATTTTTTTTTTAAATTATTTCAGGAATAAGAAAATTTTTTTATCCTTAAAATACTATGAAGCTTTAGCACATTTACAAAATTATGAAAAATGTGCCTATTAGCTGTACTCTGTACGTTCGTCCCTCCATCCGTTTGTATACAAAACATTGTTTACACCGGTAAAAATAGAGAAAAAAACTTTTAACCTTAAAACTTGGATAAGTTTCATAAAACAATTAATGTTGTAGAACAACTTTTTTATGTAGCCCCATCCATTATGGAACTACAGACCCTCAAACTTTGGAAAAGCCATATTTTTAAATGTGTATATCTCAAGTTCTGCTTAATATTTTTTTCAATTTAAAAACGTCATTCGAAAGGACTTACCTTTGTAAATCAATTTCAATATTATACAATTAGTACTTAAATTTACCGTTATGTGAAAACCAAATTTTTCATGAGTTTTGTATTTTCATAATTGTGGCACGCATTTAGATAAGAAATTGAAATTTTGAGATAAAAAAAAATTTTTAGAAATCGTATAAGTTTCCTCAAAAAAATTTTTTATGCCCACTCTCTGTTAAGGAGCTATTACAGCTCAAAAATTTAAATTTTGTATTTTTATTTAGGCATCTGTACAATTTTTTTCAAAATAAAAGACAAAAAAAATAAAGCTTCAACTTTATAATTTTACAATTTTTTTTTTTTATAAAATGAAATTCTAAAAAAATTTTACATGAAAAAGTTGTTCTACAATATTATTTCTTTTATGATACCAACCCATGGTTAAAATTTCACTGCTCTATCTTTGAAGGCATAGAAGTTTTGTAAACAGACGGACTAACGGACAGACTATAAAAAAAACTAATAGGCACATTTTTTCAAAATTGTTTTGATAATGTTCTAAAAACTCTAATACAAACTCACCTTGCCTAAGTCTAACTTATATATCACTATAAAATATTGATATAGTAGTAAATAATATATGTTTCATTTATCTTTCTTTTCCTTCAGAAAATATTGGACTGTGTAGATCACGAAAGCTAAACAGTCCAATATTTCAAAACAGTCAAAAACGAACTAGCACCCCTAAAATAGCGGGAATTTTTTCATTTTTGCATTTGGAGGTTATTAATTCTAGGATTAGTTTATAGCGCTGATTGGGTGGGTCGATATGTTTAAAAACAAAATATCGAATGAAAAAAATGTTGAAAAATAAAATGCCGTATTAATAACAATTCTTTTATATATTATTCTAATTTTTTGAGTGAAATCAAATGTTTCTATTATACTGACACTTGTGTTTTAAGCACAAACAAGGATGTAACCATTTTTTTTAAATAAAATTTAAATTAAATTTAAATTAAAGACAATTAAAAATACAAATAGGTAGAATACTAAACAAATTATTAAAACACTTATTTTATAACAAACTCTAAAATTATCCCTAATAATCTTTTGTACATTTGTGCATATTTCAACAAAATTTTAAAATTTTCTATTTCAATATATAGGGTGTTTCGCCAATAACCTGCCATAGAACTAAGAGTTGAGGTAAATAATTTAATTTAGTTGCATATCTATAAAATTGGAACTCTATAAGATAATAAAAATGTAGACTAGAAAAAAACGGTAAAAAAAAAATTAATATATTAATACCGTTATTTTTTGAATAAAAAAGCTTTAAATTATATTTATTTTTATAAAAAATGATAATCTTTAATTTCACGCTGTAATAAATCTCGTTTTAAGAGACCAAGAAATCTGGTTGAGAAAGTTTTAGAAAGAGATTTTATTAGGCTATTTAATTTCGCATTTGGTTTCTTATTTAGCATTTTATCTTATAGGATTTCAATTTTATAGATTTTCAATTTATAGGATTTCAATTTTTTTTATACAACAAAATTAAACTTTTTAGACACCCAAAAATTTTTTTAAGGCTTATATCTCTCAAATGGATAAAAATAGAACCCACCTCCAAAAGAATTTTTTGTTTGTTTTGAACCTCAGAACAATCCCAAGTTCTATGGTAGGTTATTGGTGAAACACCCTGTATTATTGGTAGGCTATTGGTGAAACACCCTGTATATTTACATTTTTGTATGTAGGTAATATATATAATTTATAAATATTTAATTTAACTTTTTTTTTTAATTTTACTCATAGATATAAATTCTTGTTTTTTTCTTTTTTATTAAATTTTTTTCTTCTCCTTAATTTTAAATATTATAGTTATAGGGAATAAAAATTCTAAAAAATTAAAGTTATTACCCTTCTTCTATTAACAAAAAAAAAATATTAAATATTAACTTGTATGTTTATATGTTAACAAATATAAATGCATATTTGAATATTATGATATAACATAGGTACCATATTTACTACATATATTCGTTTTAACATATATATTCGTATAAAATATGTATTATTAAAAAATTTTATAAATAAAAAATATTTCAAATCACAGCTTTTTTTTTTTCCTTTTCTTTTTCTTTTATTTAACTATACACATTCTTTAAAGTCATTCTTTTTCTTTATTCCTCTATATAATAATAAAAATATCCTTATATATCCTTACAAAAAACTAATGATATCCAATTAAGATTTATATGTTAAATTTTATTTTTATGAAACGTACAAACATTTAACAAAATATATACAATCATTAAAATGTAAGATTTTGTTAATAAACATATGCAATAAGGACATACAGTATTAGACAAATAATAGTTAACATCCTATTTATTAAAAAAAAAAATTATATGTGGAAATTATATTCTATAAAACTGTATTTGAAAAAAAAAATTTTTTTAATTTCATAAAATAAAATTTTATAATATCAGACCAGCTAAATTTAAGCTGAATTTCGTCATGGCTTATTTTTCCGTGAAGGTATAGGTTATTTTGGTAAGAGTTTCTTCGATAAGATTCTCCATGCAACGGATTTCAGTTAACCATACAAAAGCAAATCTTTTTCCACAGTTCTAATTAATTTATCTTAAATGGGTATTTATTTTCAATTTTTTCTTTGTTTATTTTTTTAAAATTATTTATTTAAAAATATAATCCTTTTTTTGAAAAATAAAACTGTCTCCGTTTTAATACATAAGTATGTATATAAATTTATTGGCATACATTTGTTCAATTTCTAAGTATATGTGAATTCCGCTACGGAAAAGATAAAATTACGTTATTTAAATAGAATCGCTATTGGAAAGAGAATGGCAACAGTTTTATGTAATTGACTAATTGGCTGATTGGATGTCAAAAACAGCCGTTACGGAAAAACGAAACATTAAGAAATTCAACTTTCAGTCCTTCTCTGAAATATTCAACAAATATAAAATGAAATATTTATACGTCATGAAATGATTAGCCTTTGACCAGAAAAGTTATTTTCACTAATGTAGCAAATAATCATCCATAACTTATGTTCTTCAAATATTAAAATATATTCATAGATGAATATTAAGATGAGATAACACAAAAAAAATAAAATTTTTTTTTTTGCTATAATTATAAGTATATTTAAACAAAACAGGTACCATTTATCTCAAACTGTACCTGTATATTATATACAAAACCATACATTTTAATTTTTTTAAAGATACAAAGAAAAGTAAAACGAGACCTACTTTTTTTTCTCTAGTTTACAAAACATTTTTAATTCCGAAAATAAAAATATTTTTATATATATATATATTTTTGTAAAATTTGTTATCATTTTTCTTATTTTTTTTTTTTTTGTTCATAACATTCGAAAAAAAACAAAGATTTTTATTACCAGATTTCCATATACATTTTTCATTTTTTTGTTAGTTCACCTTTTTTGTTTTTGTTATATTGTGTTTACTTCTCTGAAAATCTTTAAACTATTATTATGTATAAAAATGTTTATGTGCTTAAATGTTTCTTAATTATACCTATTCATTTATTTTTACAAGCATGTATATATACATATTATTTAAATTATGTACATAAATAAATAAACTTTTATTTAAAGCACAGACAACAAAATAAATTTACTGTACATGACAGACTGTCCATCTATTTTCTTGATGTGGTTAAAATATAATAAGTCTTAAAAAAAAAAATATATATATATTTAAACAAGAAAAAAATCAAATACAATTTTTCAACATTATTATTAAATTTTAAACAGAAGATTTAATAAGTTACCAAACTAATAAGCAAATAAAAGATATGATAAAATATTTTAAAATTGTAATCTTTTTTTGAATTAAGCTCTGTCTTAACTAAGTTAGTCTGTACAAAGATCATGTTTATTCTTAATATTTTGAACAAAAATGTTCAGATATACCTACTTTTTAAGTTTTGGTAATTAACGAAATTGATTTTTATCTCAAAAAATATACTACATCTGTTTATTTCAAATAAATTTTATATATACATCTTCTACTACTACAAACATTCAGTCCTTTTAATAAAATAATCCTAAATAAGATTACGATTGCAAATATTTTATTTAGCTATTTTAATATTACATGTATCACAATAAGATTAGTGCAATATTACCTTTGGCGAAAAAGATTATTATAAAGATTAAACAAAATTATTAATTTATAGTAATATTATTTAATTATTGTATTTTACATTAGCAAGTAAACTTACTTTTTCACTAATTTTCTTCCGAATTAAAAATTACTTGGGACTTGTAGAAGATTTGTATTCGAACTATCCCTTGATTAATATATATACCATATAAATAACTATTCGCACATTAATGCCCTAGGATAACAATTTGTTTTTATTTATTTGTAATATTATATAATAAATAATAGTAATATTAGTGCAAGGTTTATTTATTTATTTATTTATATTAATATTACATACATAAATGTAATGCAATATTATTGAACCATCGGCTACTAAAGGCCATTATAGGTTTTTATACTATTATTAAATTATATACTAATATTATGTATTTTGTTTATATTATATACTATATATTTACATTATATTTGGTCGTAAGGGGGGTATTAAAGAAAAAAACACTTACGACCTGTGCAGGGATCGAACCCACACTTCTTCGGTTAATATGCCACACGCCTACCCACTAGGCTACCGAAGCCCCTGCAAGGTTTAAAAAGGATAGCAAATCAAATATATAAACAAACAAAAATTGCATATTTTTAGGCGAAGTTGAAAAAAACTTTTTGAATACAAATTTAAAAACATCTAATTTAGGTATATAAAAATCAAAAAAACCGTAATTGAAATAGTAATAGAAATTTTTATTTTGTAAGAAATATTATGATAAATAAAAACTAAGTTTTCATTATATTGTTAATATTTCAAATAAGTTTAAATAATTGTAAATATTTATACCACATGTATTTCATTTGTCAAAAGCAAAACAAAAACTTATACAGAAAACATTTATTACTGATATGGTATGAATTGTATTTAAAAAAACAACATTTTTTAAGTATTTTAAGAATATATTATATTATATGTATGTAATATATACATAAATATCTGAAAGTGTTACCTGTTATGAATTTAAAAAAATAAAATAAAATAAAAGATTTCATAAATTTGAAAAGAATTTTTTGTCTAATTATAAATTTATCCAAATTTTTATTTTAAAAGATATATCTATTAAATTTTTTCTTTCAATGGATCATCAAAATTTAAAATGAAAATCGATTTCAAATCAAGAAAATTTGTAATTTTAAAATTTATATTTTAATCACACTAAAAAATATTAACATTTTTATAATTATAATGTGATCCTATAATGATACTGGCATTATATTTTTTAGTTTAAATTGTGGTTAAGATCAAACCCTTTAATAGAATGTCGAACCGTGAAAGGAATTAAATTATAAAAAAATGATCAAAAATCTGAAGGTTACATCGGGGTTATTTGTGATCAATCATCTCCACCTTTATGATTTAGGTATTTGATTAATTCATTTGAAAACACACCAGATTAATTAACTCCGCAAAGAAAAATTTAATCTAAAAAATAGCTTTAAATTTGAAATTTCATTTAAACCTTAACATCTTAAGAATTATAACAAGAATAAATGTTCTACAAAACTTAATATCTTAACAAGAATAAATGCATTCTACTAATAAGTTTTTTTAAATTAATAAGAATTTATAAACAATTTTTTTTTTTTTAAAGAGCGGATGAAAAATATACCAAATCACTCAAAGAAATGAGATTCCTTTTGATAGTGTTGGTTTGGTAGTGTATTTTAACCAACGAAAACCACCTTCTTTAAAACTAAATTTTATAATGGGTCTTTTAATACAAAGTGACATAATGTACTGTTTGTTTCTGGATATAAGGATGTGTGAAGGATACTTGGAAAAATAAATTTGGGATAATTTGGAATGATTAGCTCTGCTTGGAGGTCTCCAGACCATTATACTCCATTTTAAGTGCGGTTGAAGAAAATTAAGCTATACAGCGTTACAAAAAAACCAAATATTTAGCAACATCTTTTGCTATACCAAAAGTATGATTTGATCAAGTCTATTTTTGATTTAGCTCGATTTCCAAAATGTTAAAATCTTATGCGAGTACTGCAGAACTTCTCCCTAAAATATCAGGTTGGCTATAGTAGCTGATACTTCCCGCGAAATCAAACATAAATTATTTCAAAATTTTAAATAATTTAGTCAGGCTGAAGAAATCACTACAAAAAATGTAAATTTCATGCAGTAAAAATAAGATTGTATACAGTAATTTACTAAATATAGATCAAGTTTATAATTTTACTTGCTAAATTTATTGTATCATTTTTGAACCATTTTAAACAGAAACTTCAATTTAGTTATATTTTAACCAATAAAGTACTTTCATAGTATACAAACAAATCTAATAAATCTTAGTTAAATCTATAAGAAAATATTATATCTTAAATATATTATTTAATGAATTATTATATTTTTTATCATAAAATTTTCAATCTAAAAATAAATCTATTGTAAAAAAATTTAATGTATCCTTTTAGTTTAAAAACATGTATATTATATGAATCTTAATCCTTATATAAATTTTGTCAAAAACATGATAATATATTTTATAAAACTTCATTCAAGTACAATAACAATAATGAAAAAAATGATAATAAGATACAGAGTTTCTAGATTTTAAATAAATTAATGTTTCTTTTACAATATTTCTATTACACTCATTTAATTTTTATAAATTTTAATTATTTTTATTTATTTTATAAATAAAATATAAATATTGTATATTTTTAATACCCATTAAATTTTTTTTAATATGACCTAATAATTAATGACCCTATAATATAAGATATGTAAGCTACTACTTATTTAATAGTCAACGGTGACAACACCATTAAAATACTTTTTGTTATATTATATCAAATACCTATATATATCCATTCAGAAGTTAAAAACATTTGTCAGAATTGGATCATTCTAATATTTCAAAAATTACTATTTATATTTTTATTCAATGTTAAACTAAAACACAATATAGATTTTAAGAATCTCATTCTTTTTCTTGACATTTTTAAAAAATATTTCGAAATAAATGCGAACCTGCTTTTTTAACAAATACTATGTATATCGATGGGGTGTTATAAAATCATAGGTCATAAAGTCATATTTTCAGATTATGGCTTTATGATCCATTTAAATGAGTTATAACACCATGAATTACGTGCACTGGAACCACGATTTTGTAACTAACTACCTAATTCTCGCGAATTGAAACTCATTTTGGAAAAAGTACGTACTCGGATTTTGTAACCAACTATAAAATAAATATTTTTCTTACACATTTTAACTACAAAGGATTTTAATAAGTGTGAACTGTCGCCTCACCCAATTTTTCGCTATTACAAATTATTGAAACCCTGTTTTTGTAACCAACTCTAAAATCTCTCCTAATTAATTTTTTCACATACATATTTCTCAAAAGCAAGGCATTCTACGTCGATCGTAAAGATTTCTCTACATCGTGATTAAAAATTAATTATGGCTTTAGGACACAAAAAAAAAATGTTGTTTTTCAAAAAATATGCGCTTTATGACCTCACCAATATATAAATTAAAAGAATACCCCCATATTCATTATTAAATAAAAGTAAAAGATTTTAGTGACATAAAAAATAAGAATAATTTAAAGACATTTAATTAAAATATGTATACATAATATATGTACCACCTTTAATACCCTTAGGTTTCTTAAAAAAAAAGCAAAAAAAAAAAAGGATCAAAAGTTTTAATTCCTTTTAATTCAATTTTTTTTTTTTTTTTTATTTCTCATTCATTTTTCATCTCTTCTATAGTCAATTAGACAAAAGGGTATACTAAAAGTTAAATATATTTTCAAATTCATCATTTAACATACATAAAAAAAACAAAATGTGAAAAAAAACCAAAAAAACGAAAAAGCAAATAAATTTAGTTTTTACTGACTTTTAAGCTATACGACGTTATAATACATTTTTAAAAATATATCTATATATTATTATGTATCTTTAAAATATTATCTAATGTTATTATATTTTGCTTAATATTTCATTTTTATGGTTACCTTAATTTAATGTATATATATATGTAGCGAAAAATTTAAAATACCTTGACCTGAAAAAAACAAAAAATGAAAGAAAGAAAAAAATAAAAAAAAAATAAAACGATGCGATAAAGAAGAACTTTTAGATTTGGTCTATTAAAATGTTCCCATTTTCAATCCCTTTGCATCTTTATCAACAAAAAAAAAAAACCATATATTTTCCATAATATATACATTCATTTATAAGATAACATATACATATACATATATATGTATATATTCAGTTATAGATTATCAAAAGTAAAAAGAAAAAAATTAAAACAAAATAGAAAAGTCATAGTTTTGGGTCCAGGTTATAGTTTTGGGTCACATACATCTAATTTTATACAAGTTTTTAATTTTTTTTTTTTTTTTTGGGGTTTTGAATAATTACTTAAATGACTTTTATAACTAAACCGAAATCGAATTAAATAAGAAAAAAAATTAAGAAAAATTATAGTGGTAAAGTGGTAAATCAGTGAAATCACAAAACTTATAAAAAAGGGGACAGAAAAAAAAAATTGAAATTTCTTTTTTATAGATATAGGTTTGTTTTTTTTTTTTTTTTTTGTTTAATTTTAATGGTTTTGGTTATAATATCTCAGCGATGTTTAATTAAAAAGATCCTTTATTATATCTTAAAGGATATATAAAAAAAAAAAAGAAAACCAAAACAAATAAACAATTTAAATTAGAATGTGATTTTTGTGTAAATTAACCACAATTTTACATACATATCATAGGCAATTTAGAGTTTTGAAAAAAAAAAAAAAAAAAGCAATTTAATAACCAACAAAAAAAAAAAACAAAAATAAATAATAATAAGAGTAAAAAAGGATATTCACATATCATTTGATATTATAGTGATAATGTTTTTGGGTCTTTTTATGACTTATCCAAATTGAAGCAAAATATAGCCTACAAAAAAGGCTTTTTTTTTGTTTTGCATTTTTATTTCCTTTTTTTTTTTTTTTTTATTAAAAATGGTTAAATTCTAATGAATAAAAAATTCTAATTGTATATATTATAATAATTCGAATTATTTTCCATTCCATTCCTTATAATATTTACTACTTTGGGGAAAGAATAATAAAAACAAAAATTTAAGGACATTTTGAATTTTATTATACCAAAAAAAAAAAGAAAAAACTTAAAATTTAATTAACTGTTAAATTATTATTTAAAGTAATTAATTAAATAATGAAGTGGAATTTATAATATAAAATTTATAATTTAAAAGTTTTAAAATTTTTAGATTAAATTTTAATTGAAAAAATTATTTTAATTTTTTTTAAAGTTAAACTTTTTATAAGTTGTATTATATGTTTTTTTTTTTGCAAAATTTAGTCATAATATATCTGTAGTTTGCTGCAAATTTCTATAAAACAATTTTGAAGCAAGATACTTGGAAACAAACACTGCCTAAATGAGGAAAAATCGGCATAGCATGTCAAAACCAAAAAAAAAGCGGAGATCAACATCATCTTATCGAAATATTCTGAAAAATTATTGGGTTATGTTGGTTTTATAGTTAAAGTGTTGCAAATAAAATAAAAGATTTTAATACATATTAATTGATATAACTCTAAATTATTATCTGAGTATCTGTATTATTACATAATACTGAATCGATGGAAGAATATTTTAATAGAAAGACATTTTAATTTAATTTTATGTATTCCATCATTTGGCTCATTATGCAGTGGTTAAGCCGCAAGCCTTTTAATCGGAGAGTCTAACCCCGGTCAGGCCATAAAAAAAATAATAATAGGAAGCAATTTTATATCGTAATAATGTATATCGCATTATAACAATAACAATAATAATAGTAGCTGCTACAGTGGAGCTACCTTTGGTTATTTCATACAGGAAGGGCTTAATTCTGTAGCAAATAGTTAAAATACCTAATAATAATAATTAGTACTGTAATAATAGCTGTTACAATGACAGTGAGGTTGCTTTCAATTAGAAAGGTGGAGAATGGTGTTAAAAACTACTGTATGTTCTAACTGTTGATGGTTTCATCACTCACATCAAAATAGTAATAATAATAAGCGGATTCATTGTTTACTTACAGTCTCACTCCCCAATTCAATGTTTCCGGTTCCTTGTCCTATCCCCTCTTATGGTAAATTTACTGCGTTAGCAGTTAGGCATTTAATTCAATTATATTAGTTAAAGGAAGAGGTGGGTTAGAATATAACACTACCAAGAAGGATTCTTGGTATATTTGGAAGATTCTTACCTCCCTTAGAAAAGAAAAACATTAATTTCCTAAAAATGTACTTGTTATATAAAAGACATAGGTATACAAGTTTTACTTACAAAATATAAAGATTAAAAATAAAAAAATTTATTCCGATTCCATACTACATTGTGTGTGTTATGCAATCTAGATAAATAAATAAATAAATGAAGTATATAAAAATTATTTGTAATAAAAGACAAAAATACCAAAACGAACTAATTATATTCAAATTTTGAAAATATTTTGAATATATTAATAATTAAAGAATAAGCCTCAATCCTGATAAAAAATTTTAATGAATATTAATACATATATTGAAATTTTAACAGTTTTAAAAAATTAAATTTTCTTTCAATATTTAAAAATAATCATATGTGAGAGTTATATCTAAAATATAGTATATGTAAAGATTCGGTCGTTTTTAAAAGTTTTTTGATGTTATTGAAGTTGAAAATATACAAATCATATAAATATATAAATATATTTTAGTCATAATATATTTGAATCATTGTATCAGCTTTTTTAATTTATAAAGAAAAAGTGAAAGATTTTTGTTTTATTTTCTTATTTATTTCAAAGTTTCTTATTTTTTGAAGTAAAATTCATAATAAAAAATTTGCTTTCACAAATACCCCTTCTCATTTAAAATCTGGTTTAGATCAATTTCCGGTTTAAAATTTTGATTTCCGGTTCCTTCTTCAAATTAAAAATACCACCAATCGACAGAGTAACATGCCCCGATTTAGTTGATTTTGAAAAAAATGTACCTATTAGTTTCACTCTGTCTGTCCCTCCGTCCATCCGTTCGACTGTTTACAAAACTTCTACACCATTAAAAATAGAGAAAACAAATATTAACCATGGGTAGGTAACATAAAAAAATTAATGTTGTAAAACAACTTTTTGATATAGCCCCATCCATTACGTAGCTCTAGCTCATTAAACTTTGAAAAAGCCCTATATTGATTGTTAAATGCGTATATCTTTTACTTAACATTTTTTCTGAAAACGCCATTCGACAGGAATTTCTTTTACCTTTATAAATTCAATATCAAAATTATAGGATATTTTTAAATTTAGTACTTAAATTTACCGATATGGGAAACCCAAATTTTGCATGATTTTTCTATCTTCATAACTCCGGCACAATTTTAGAAAGCGACTTGAAAATTTGAGGTAAGAAAGAATTTTAAAAATTAGTGTAAGTTTCCTCAGAATTTTTTTGTACCGTCCTCTGTTTATGAGCTATTAGGGCTCAAAAATTGAAAATTGTATCTGTATATAATGGCACCTGTATAAATTTTTCTTCGACAAGACATGAAAATTAAAGCTTCGGTAATATATTTTTATGTGTGTTAACGGGTTTTCTTAGTTGTATAAGATTCCGGACTTACAGCCTCTCAAAATTGCAAAAAATCTTATTTTCACATCTCTTCTTATATGAAATATTCAGATTTTGGTGCAATCCACAATTCTAAACAGTTTGTTTTATTTTTTGGAAATATGCGCTTTTAAAAACCGTTGTTTTTATATTCTCTAAGTCACCCAGCCAAAGATTCCTGTCAGCTCAAAATATTATATAAAATAGAATCATATAATGTAAACAAAATAAATAATTAATTACTTTAATACTATTGCGGTTATAATCAAAATGATAATAATATCACGATTTAAAAAAAAACCATTTTCAAGGTTTTGACTTTTCGAAATATTGTTTATTCTTTTTTTTTTTTTAAATTAAATCGGGTTTTCTCTTAAAATATCTTGTTTGTGTTTTTAATTGTTCTAAAAAGAGTACAAACATTTTTGTATTTGAAAATATTTATTGTATTTGAAAATTTTATTTACTTTTCTATCTTGATTTTAATTATTTTCCTTTTATCTACAGTAAAACAAACTTTTTTTAATTACATATTATATTCTATTTTTAGGCATAAACTTTTTCTTTATTCGTAATATTTAAATTTGTTCATTAAATTTTGCAAATCATTGATTTTGTTTTTTTGTTCGGAATATTTAAATATAATCCTATTAGATTTTTATTTTTATCAAAAGAATTTGCAAAGTAAATAAATTTTTTTTTTAGTGAAAAATTACAAAAACGTGTTTAATTTTATACAAGTAGTATAAACCTTAAATTTTCTAAAATGTAAATTTAAAAAACAAAAAACAAGATAAAATATTTGCCCTAATTGCTAAGTCCTAAATACTAGAACATAATTATTTAGTTTATAATTATATTTTTTATTTAAATTATTTTTATTTATTTCAGTCTTTAGATTTTAAATGAAAATCTTTTATAATAAGAACCTTAAATTTTGGTCCGAATAATTTTAAGTTTAGCAAACGCCCTTGTTTTGTTATCTAGCTTAACTATTTTTAATTTCAATTTAGTAGCCAAGTTAATTCAGAAGATAATATATCAAAGGATTTAAAAAATTTCTCTGACAGGTAACCTAACCATGAAAATATAGTTCTAATAATTTGTCATTTCCCAGAAGCCCGTTTTGATATGTTGCATAATTTTCTAATTGCAAACTCTTTGTTTTATTAGTTCTTACAATGTGCAAATTTGGTTCAAAAATTTGTATAACAGCTAATGTGGTTCAATTTCGACCGTAAAGGAAACCTCAGTTTCTTTCAAAAATATTTTTTGAGTAAGTTTCATAACGAAAACTACCGTTCGAACTGGGTATAAAAAATAAAAATTTCTTATTAAACTTCGCAGGATTTAAACTCCGATTCACACGCTACTTCAAACTTCACCATATCTTTAACCACTACATCAACTTACTATTGCAATTCTTTTGTTTTATTTCATATTTATTTTTATTCCGAAATAACCAACACATAATTTTAAATTACATATTAGTATAGATATAGATTAAATTAAAGTCATACAATTCATTTTAAATTAAATAAATAGTTTTATTTATTTTATTTAAATACAAATATGAATAAACATAAATTAATTTCAATAAATAAAAAGGTTTACCATTTATAAAAATAAAAAACCTATAATTCTCTCAACCACTTAATGATTTTCAGTCTAACGCGTTAGCAACTATATTAGAGAACTATGTACTTAATATTATTTGCAATACTAAATATTACATATTTAACATCATTATTAAAGACGTATACAGTTGTAAATTAGAATACAGAAATTAGGCAATCAACTTAACTTATTGCTTATCCAGAAGAAATAAAATATCTACCAATATTTCGCAACCTGGTATGCTACGTCAAGATATACGCATATGTGAATTAATACATATTTACTTAAACCAGTCGTTCAGTTTAAATAACACAAATTTTTAAAATGTACATAATTTTATGAATTTATGACATTTCAAAATGTCATAACAACAGCACTTTTCATCTCAAAAAATGACGTTAGTATAGAAGTCAGAGATATACTCTTCAATTTGATTTATTTACTGTGTTTTATAAAAGGAAGATAAAATTTAAAAATCATAAAAAGTATGAACTTTATAATTAGCTAGAACCTTTTTTAGCACATTTCAAAAAAAATTTTGAAAAAATGTGCTTATTAGTTTCACTCTGTCCGTTCGTCTGTTTACAAAACTTCTACACCGTTAAAGATAAAGAAAACAAATTTTAACCATAGGTAGGTCTCATAAAAAAAATAACTTTGTGGAACAACTTTTTCATGTAGCCCCCCCCCATTACGGAGCTACAGCCCCTCAAACTTTGAAAAAGCCCTATTTTTAAATGCATATATCTTATGTCTGCTTAAGATTTTTTCAATCTGAAAACGTCGTTTGACAGGTATTTCTTTTATCTTTGTAAATTAATATCAAAATTATACATTTTTTTTAAATTTAGTATTTAAATTTACCGTTATGTGAAAACCAAATTTTGCATGATTTTTCTACTTTCATAACTCCGGCACGCTTCTAGATAGAAGGTTGAAATTTTGAGGCAAGAAAGAATTTTGAGAATTAGTATAAGTTTGCTCAGAAAATTTTTTCAGACCACCCCCTGTTTATGAGCTATTAGGCCTTAAAAATTGAAAATTTGTTATTTTTAAACACCTGTAACTTAGGAACCTGTACACATTTTACTTCTACAAGATATAAAAATTAAAGCTACAATAATATATTTTTAGGTGTGTTAAAAGTTTATTTTAGTTGTAAAGGGTTCCAAAGTTGCAGCTCTTCAAAATTGCGAAAAAGCCCCATTTTCAGATGTATATATCTCGGGCTCTGCGTAATAATTTTGCAATCTAAAACCGCCAGAAGATCGAAAATGTTATTATCTATATAAAACAATATTAAAATTATGTAATATTTTGTAATTTACTATTTAAATTTACCGTTATGTCAAAACCACATTTTGCATGAAACTTCTTTTTTCATAATCCGGCACCCCTTTAAATAGGAACCTGAAATTTTGAGACAAGAAAGAACTTTTAGAATTAGTATAAGTTTCCTAAGAAAATTTTTTGGTAGCACCCCCTCTTTAAGAGTTATTACACCTCAAAAATTGAAAATTTGCTATTTTTAGACACCTGTAACTTAGGCACCTGTACAAAGTTTTCTTCGGCAAGACATGAAAATTAAAGGTTCAATAATATGTTTTTACGTGTGTTAACGGCTTTTCTTAGTTATATAGGATTCTGGACTTACAGCTTCTCAAAATTTCAAAAATGTCCTATTTTCACATTTTTTCTTATTACATGAAATTTTCAAATTTTTGTGCAAGTCACAATTCTAAACAGTTTGTATTGAGTTTTGGAAATGTGCGCTTTTAAAAACCGTTGGTTTACATTCTACCTTGTTAGTACATAATTTATAAAAATTAAAAAAAAAAAAACAGATTTTATTCTTTTAACTCAAATTGAAAAATAATCATTTTCTCAAGTAAAAAATGAATCATACAATCTTAAACACCATTTAACATAT
This sequence comes from Poecilobothrus nobilitatus, assembly GCA_947095535.1. Classification (NCBI taxonomy): domain Eukaryota; kingdom Metazoa; phylum Arthropoda; class Insecta; order Diptera; family Dolichopodidae; genus Poecilobothrus; species Poecilobothrus nobilitatus. The sequence continues at coordinate 233,826,861 of OX352773.1, forward strand.
ATACAAATTTTTTTACGAGTAATTCTGAAAAAAAAAAAAGATAATTAAAAAAATAACATTTGAATAAAACAATTTTTAGACATTTTTACACATTTACGTTAAGAAATATTATACCCATACATGCTAAATTTTTAATTAAAATAAAACTTGAAATTTTTCCTATAACAAGAAAACGTAAAATCTAAGTCATTAAAATCAATAATCAAATGCCTTCAGTTCTAAAGACTAAAAACTAAATATTAAGTCTATATCTTTTAAGAAATGTAAATAAAGTGATGATCAGATGCGAACCATACAAGCGGTAATGACCATCATGAAACAGATTGTCCTAGGTAAAGTGGACTATATCATAACAACAAAAAACACCATTTTTCAAACCAAAATAATGCCTGAAGAAACCACAATTTTTGCCGCTGAAACAGAAGCTATTTCTGAAGCGGTGAAGATACCAATTATGTAGATGAAAGATACACTAATCTTCACAGACGGTCTAAGTGCAGTCACTGCCACTAAAAATTTAAACAACCCTGAGACAGTATGTCGGGAAATAATAACAAAAATTAACACAGCCAATATCACAATTAAGATAATCTGGGTCCCCTGACACGTTGGCATTGAAGGCAACGAATTTGCAGGCAAGTCAGCAAAAGGAACAATAAGAACACCATCAATAATCCAATATTCTAAACTTTCTGCCAAATTAAAGCGCAGATAATCACACATAACACAGAACAAAAACCAATAGACTGGAACCATAATGACGCACTAGTCCAAACAGTAAATCCAAACTTAAACAAGATTGTTTTTAAAAGCATGTTAAAAACACAAAATAGAACAACTCAAATCAAACTGTTAAGAATAATAACAGGAACAACTTTAACAACATTCATACATCTTTTCACTTCACAACCACAAATTTTATGCATCTTTTGTTCAAAGCAACTTTCAATACGTCACATGCTTATGGTGTGTTCAAATTTCCATCTGAAACCATCGTTGGAAATACTGAAGACAGAAAACAGTAGACAGATAAGTCAAATCAAAGAAATATGCAGAAAGTTCCAGATATGGGAAAAACTATAAAAACCAAAATAAAAAAAATAGAAGATAGATTAATAATAATTACATAAATAGGTTAAAATAAAATAATCTTTCGAAGAAATTAAGAAAGAAAATACGATTTCTCAAGTTATAAAGAATTTTGAAAAGGTCTACAATGTCATTTCCATATAGAATTACAAATTTTGTTTTTCCAAATTTTTCTAAGTAAACTTGGGCAGTTTGACAAATTTAAGGCATATCGTTCGTAACCGGTCTATTACCGTAAACCGTAAATTACTAAATCTCTTATAATCTCCTAAATCTTTTATAATTTCTAAATACCTTCATATTTCTTAAATAAAATATCAGAATCTTCCAAAATTTTTTATATATATATGTATTGTTTATTTTTTTTTTACTACGTTTTTTTTTACAATTTTTTTTTACAAAATTTTTAAAACTTAACTTTTTTTTATTAAATTTTCTTAAAAAAATTTTTAATAATTATAATTTTTTCTAATTTAAATATCATTTCAGTTAATTAAATATCACTAAAGATTAAATAATAATTAGAGAAGTACGGAAATCGAGGAGCAAATTTTGACAAATTTTAATTATAGTCTCACTTTTTTACATTTTCCAGAAACAAAAAAAAAAAACCAGCAAAAAAAGTAAATTACGAAAAGAATTACATGAACCACCACCTTAAACTTTGTTTTTATTTAAAATCGTGGATTTTTTATTCAGAATTTAATTATTTAAAAAAAAAAAAGAGGAAACAACAAAAAAAAAAACATAAAATGAAGGAACACCTCATTTTTCAAAGTAAAAGTCAAGATGTTACAAAAATATCTTTTATCTTTTAAAAGAAAATACTTTTTCGTTTTTACCTTTAAAAAAAAGTTGGAAATTTTTTTTTTATTTTTTGTTTTTTTTTTTTGTAAAACATTCACTAATAATTGTAAAGGAATGAATTCAGAAAATTGAATAAATCAGATAATGAAGTAAGAAAAGTGGTTAAAAATACACAGTTTATGGTAAATCTTAATACTTAACCACCACCATTTTATATAATTTTTTTTTTTTTTTATACCATCACCATCATTAATTAGATATTTTATAGTATTCTATGATTTTTTGAAAGTTTATTACCATTTCATTACATAAAGATATTATTTAATAGAGATTTAATGATTATTAGGTGTACTGTTATAGGAGATCTTTTAAACACAAATTAGATAGGGGTGAATAATGAGGTATACAAAAGAAAAGTTTTTAGATTAAAGATTCAGATTTTTTAATTAAAATGTTGGAAAGTAATTACAAAAGTATCTTATATTATAGATATTTATATATATATGTATGTATTTATAGATAAAAGCGAATATTTCTTAACGGAAAAAATTGAAGGTCATCACTGACTTAATTGAGAATTAATGTAAAAATCTTTTTAAGTAAATATTTTTTAATAACAAAAACGAATTATAGGCTTCAAAAAAAAAAGTATACCTTTATAATATTTATATATATATTTGTTTTTTTTTTATTTTTGAATAAATTAAAATAATATATTAATTAACTTGTAGATGTTAATGTAAAATTATTTTCCAAATCTTATCAATTTAATGAAATATAAAAAATGTTAGCTTAGTTTGTTTTAATTTTTTTTTTTTTTTGATAAAATTCAGGTCAATGATTTTAGGTTTAATAATTTGACTACATAAGCTATGCAATCTTACTAAGCAATTGAACCGATACTCTGGATTCAGAACAACAAATTAAAATTTTTATTGTAAGAGAAATTAGATAATAATCGAAATAAATCAAAAGTTAAACTAAAAGAAAATAATATTAGTATAGATAAAAAGATTATATCATACCGGAACTGCAATTCCATGTAACGTAAAATTTTAGATATATTTTTCATACTGATAAATTAAATCTTCTAGAAAGAGAAATAGAGAACTCATACAGGATAAAAATGCAGAAACTTATTTAAAAATCAGGGTGTCATCTTCTTGTGTATATGACAGTTTATCAGTTTATCAGTTTAACAGTTTATCACAAATACGAATTAAGCTTAAAAATTTACTGGAAAGCATTGAACTTTGTGTAGAATTATATGGAAAGGAGTAAAAAAGCACAATATTATAAAAACAACAACTATGAAAGAGTCTAATTTAAAAATTGTCAAAAAGGAAAAGTTAATGAAGTCAAAGGTGGGAATATTTAAAAAATTATAAAAGAAAGAAAAAGTTAATTAAGTCAAAGGTGGGAATATTTAAAGAATTATACATAAAAAAAAATTTAGTCTGGAAAAATTTAGAAAAGATTTTAAAAAGTATCTTTTTTTTTGTACTGCATAATCCATCAAACTCTAAAACAGAACATTTCGTTTTGTTGTGATTTACCTATTATGGTGTGGTGCAAAGTAAAAAACTTTCAATTTAATTAAAATCATTTAATTTTTGAAATTACTTAATGGTAACCAGAAAAAAGAATTATTTCGACTAAAACAATATCTAATTGTTTAATCAATATCTAATTCGCATCTAACAATAAAATAACATAACAATTCAGATCAATTTTTTAGAAACTTCAGATCAATTTTTTAGAAAAAAAAAAGTTTTAAAAATTACGAAATTTATTTGAAAAAATTCACATATTATGCAAGAATAAAAAAAAAAACAATTAGTCGATTCGGAACGATTTTTACTCACTGTAATATACGTTTACAAGAAATATTTCAATAAACCAGCTTTTGCTAGTTCGTTCGAAATTCGGGCGAATCTAGATTAAGATACAACTATATAGTGTATAAATTGCCCGTTTTTAAAATCCAAAAGTTGTTATTAGAGTTCTTGATATTTAAGGGAGAGTTCTTTCTGTCTCATGGATAGATTTGATGTTACAGCCGAACTACTAATTTAGCGTACCCCAAACCTTATATTAAATAAGTACTTAAAAGAAAACTACAATAAAAGTAAAGTAAAGAACTCTTAAATTATTAAAAATAAATCTTTAAAATTTAACTATACATGTTATGGTACTATTGAAATTCATATATTATTAAAACATTATAATAATAATAGTTGTTATTAAAAATTTTGCAACTTTGCGCTTTTTTTATTTAATATTTTAAATTATCATGTAGATAACTTAGACCCGGCACTTTTATATGCACAGATGGCACACAAAAACAGGGTGTCAGGATTCAAGGACGGAAAATTACATTTTTTTATTACTTCAGTTAAAAACAAGTATTTAAAATTTTTCCTCCTCATAAATTTATTATAATTTAAAATTATTATATATAGGTATGTATTATATACCATATATATATATAGGTTTCATATATACTTATATATACCTATATACACGGTTAACCGAATAATGAAAAGGAAGTAATATAATAAATAGAAATAAATAATTAACCTGTAAATAAAAACATAAAATTCCGTGTAAAAAAATACGTATGTATTTTGAAATTTTAAAGGCCTATATTTCCTAAACTAACTATCAAATTTCGACTATCCAACTATCAAAAAAATTAAGCTTGTACACTTCTCCTGAAAAATATCTTTTCAATGAGTTTCGTTCCATAAAAATCAGTCCAATAGTTTCGTTCAGGGAGGGAGGGTTTTGGAAGAAAGATTTATGTTTTGCCGATTGTTTTGTCCGATTTATAGAATGTTATCCGCAAAATCTATTACTTTAAATAAGCCATTTCTCTTTTAAAATTCTATATATTAAATTAATTTAACAATAATAATGTATATAAATGTATATATAATATCTAATGTTAATCAAATTTCGAAAGTTCACAATAATAAAATATGAATTTTCTCCATTATACTGGTTTTGCTCGTAAATAAAATCTGTACACAAATAATTCTCTTCCTGGATAAAAGTCTTAAGTTCTTTTTCTTTACAATATTTATAATATTAAAATTTTATTGAGTTTTGTTCGAAAATTATTTATAAATAAATTGGAAATTTGATATCATCAGTTGGATTTGTTATTTTTTTTTATTTCATCTTGAAAATCTTATGTTAATTCATATTGATTTTTTTTTTAAGGATCATGTACACATTTATATCCTTTTATATATATACAGTATATAAAAATCCATAAATACGAAATAATATTTTGGACTTCTTTAAATATTTATTTCAATTTTCAGAAATTTCAAAGTATAATAAAATATATCGATATAAATGCGTATTAAATAACACATTCTTTTTTTTTGGATTTTTGGTTCTTCCCTGACTCTTATTGTTATCATTCTTGTTTTTATTTGTATGCAAAATATAAAAAAGATGAAATGAAATTTAACCTTCTAAGGAGTAAAGTGAATTAAATTGAATTTTTATTTTACTTCACTTTTAATTTTTTTATTTTTTTCATTCAGATTAGTTTTGTTTTTTTGTTTTTGATTTATGTTTTTGTCATACATTTTTTTGTTTTCTTGAATATAAAATTCCTACAGTAGAATTTCTTTAACTAAGTTAACCATTTTTTTTTTTTTTTAAGTTTAACCCATAAACCAAAAGATCAAATTATACAGTAAGATTTCGTTTAAATGTACACTTTACAGTAATTAAAATTAATATAAAATCTTTGACTGTACATTTAAGTTATGTTCTCGACTATTACTGCATAGCAAATTATGATATAAACATGGTATTACCATATAAATATATCCAACTAATGAATATCTTTCCAGAACTTAAATATTTAATCAAGAGGCAAAAATAAATGTGTTACGAGAATTTTCTTTGATTATTGTGATTAATATGGTACATCTACGTAAAATAAATAACTATAAATTCAACTTAATTTTATTTAATTAAAAAAAAAAAAATTAAATCATAATATATTTTATATATATATATTTTGAATAATAATTGTGAATGTCTACTTTTTTATCAGTAAATTATTCATTTAAGAAAAAAAAATTAGGCTAAACTGTAGTTAACACAACCATAGAAACTAATCCTTTATTTAACTTTGCATATTTCCATTTAAAAACTAAGTTTTGTTGTAATTTAATCGGTTATAACTTATAAACCATCTATACCTCTTCTACTAATAATTATATTATATAACAACCACTTAATAAGCCACTTTATAAGCAAAAATTATCGATTAATAAATGGAAATATTTGAAAATGTACTTTTTGTTTAATTCATCCTAAAAATATGCAATTTATTTTACATCTGTAATAGTATATACACCACGTCATACATTTATATTGTCTCTGGCACTATTACAATATTTATAAAAATTCTGTGCTCAAAAGTGCCATGAATAAATTTTCATTAAACCTTTATTTATAATATCATAATATTTTCGTTTAAAAAAGAAATATAAATTGGGGTTTAACTGTTTTTGTTTTTTTTTTTCTTTATGAAACTTATAAAAACCAAACCATAAACCAATAAGAGATGTCAAAAAAATCGAATGTTTTTTTTTTCTTTCTATTTTGTTTACTTCTTTGCAGAATTATTGATGATGCCAATATTGTAACTAAAGTTCCTGTGACATTGCGGTTACCATATTTTTCGTTCTTTTTTTGTTTTTTTGTTTTGTTTCTGCTTCATACTGGCTTTCCCTTTTACTTCCTCTTAAGGGTTTTTATTTATTCAAAACAAAACAAAAAAGCAAAAACAAAAAAAAAATGTTTTAAGAATATTTTATTTCAACAAATTTGAATGAATGTCACAATGGTTACTTATGGATGGTAAAATTTTTTTTTTTCTTGTTTTTATTTATTTATTTTGTTTTTGTGTATATTATTGTAATTTTTTTTTTTGTATAACTTTAAAAGGAATGGATTTTTTTTTTTTTCAAAAAATACTTGGATCAAATGAACAATTCAAGAATTTTCCACAAAAATATGGATATAAAGTGATAAAAACAGTACTTACCACAAAATAAAATTGAGTTATATAGGTATATAAGAATTTTTTGTCGTTAATTTTTTTTTTTTTTGTAGGTACATAAAATGAATAAAAAATTAAAGTACTTTAAGAATTTTAGTTTATTTAACTTTATACGTATGAACAGTATGAACATAATTTGAAAACTTTGCAATTACGTTTATGACACCTTAAATAAGACGAGATTTATTACCCTGACATCTTTGTAAAGTACACATATTTTTGATCCCATTCGCCAGCATCATAACTTAAAAATTAATGGAAATAGGATTCTGAAGTTTTTATTATTTTATTTTTATAAAAATGTTTCTACAATGAAATTGAATAAGTTTGACCGATGGTTTGGAGTAGCTGCAAAATGTTTGCAAAATAAATTTTATGTCAATGACTTCAACATTATTTAGTTGTTTTAGAGTAAAAAGCTTTCATAGAACTTCTTTTTTTATATGAGCATATCTCAGTGTCTGTAAAAACTGGGTATTTAAAGTGTTGTCAAAAGAAGTTGAGAATTATGCCAACCGACTTCTACAAAATTTGATTAGTCTAATACAACAGGTTCAGACAGACTGCGAAATTTATATTCTGATATTGATTTTATCTTGTTACTTAGTAAAGTTAAACACCTGAAATTTTGTAAAAGATGATGAAGAATTTCAGTAAAATCTGGCTGATTTAGCGCATTGGGATCTCAGCAATTAATTAAGTTAGATTTCTTAAGTTTTCTAAAAGCTGATTAAATTTTATGGAAACAGAATATGTTATACTCATTTCGCTATCCTATAATTGATAGCGTTCCTCATTTTGAATTAAATTGAAAGAAAAAGTAAATATATGGGTGAAATATTTTGGAATATGTAATAAAAATAATTGTCCAAAATTTTTGGCAATAAGAAGTGATTAATTACTAAAAAGCCAAGTGATCCAGCCAATGGTGTAGTAGTTAAGAGCACCACCTCTCACTCGTAATGGAGTGAGGGGTCTCGGGTTCGATCCCCGGCTGGGTAAATAAAAAAAAAATATATATATAATACTATACTCTTATAACATATTATCTTATAATTTATAATCTAATATTTCATACCTAAAAATAGAAAATAATAATTAATAACAAAATAATATAAATAAATACCTATAATCATGTTCCAGAAATAATCTATATCTAATAAATAATACTTAATACAAAAATACCTATTCCATCATGTGCACTTGTCAAACTGACATCAATGACATATGACATGACTCGCATAACCCAACAAACATCTGTACGTCAAGAGATAGGGATATGTAATCGCACCAAGACATCTTGCGGAAATATTTTGCGTCGTCTTTCTACAAGACGTGAGATTATGGAAATCATGTGGATAGCTACAGCAGACCAGTCATCTTGCTTAGCGAACAAAATATGACTCAAGAAACTGAAACAGAGCCTCGGATATCACAAAATGAAAATACGGTAACGACCACTGGCACGAAAACAAGGACAAGAATTGGAAATTGGAATGTACGCACTCTGAAAGAAACATCAAGGTTAGCCCAAGTAGAAAGAGAAAGAGAGAAATACAAAGTTAAAATTCTGGGGTTGAGTGAGATAAGATGGCCTGGCACAGGAAAAATAACTACATCTGAAGGAAGTAAGATGATATGCAGTGGAACGGAGAGCGGAAGTGAAAGTGGTGTAGGAATAATAATAGATAAAACATTGAAAAATAGCCTAATAAGCTGGACCCCGGCCTCCGACAGAATTATACAAGTAAGATTCCACTCTGCAATACGAAAAATTTCTACAATTCAATGTTATGCTCCAACAGAAGCGGCATCCGAAGAGATGAAAGACGAGTTCTACTCCCAGCTCTCCGCAATCTTAGAAAGAATTCCCAGAACCGACATCATACTAATAATGGGAGACTTTAATGCAAAAGCTGGTTCAAACCCGCATAGCGATTACAAGAGGATAATGGAACATCATGGAATTGGTAGTATAAATAACAACGGTGAACGACTAGTAGGACTCTGTCTGGAACACTACCTGGCAATCGGTGGAACACTCTTCCCACACAAAAACATTCACAAATATACATGGGAATCTCCAGATGGCCGTACTAAAAACCAGATAGATCATATATGCATTAGCACAAAATGGAAATCATCCCTACTAGATGTAAGAAAGTAGAGAGGAGCAGATGTTCATAGTGATCATACGCTGCTAACAGGAGACATAAAAATAAGACTCAAAGCCACTCAGAATAACACAATCAAAAGAAAGCACCAAATCAATACTGTAAAACTAAAGAGCAATAATACAAAAAGAGAATTTGTAACAAAGCTGCAGAATCAGCAAATTAATACAGACAATTTACAGTCAATCTTACTTCAAGTTGGTGAAGAAGTCTTAGGTAAAACAATACCTAATAAGAAAGAGTGGATATCCGATGAAACCTGGACCCTAATTCAGCAAAGAAGGACACTTAGAGAAAAACTATTGCTAACCCAATCGGATGAAGTCAAAAACCAATATAACCTGAAAGCGAAAGAAGTAAAGAAAAGTGCCAGAAGAGACAAAAAGAAATTCTTCAACAATATTGCAGCTGATGCACAAAGAGCAGCAAACCAAAATAATATGCGCTCCCTCTACAACAAAGTAAGAATTCTCACAAAACAGAACTTAATGAAAAATCGTCCAATTAGAAATAAGAATGGACAAATGCTGACTTCAACCCAAGAGCAAATCCAGAGATGGAAAGAACATTTCGAAGAAACAAACAACGAAGATAGTGGAGATAGTAATGAAAGCGATGAAGAAGAAAGTTCCCCTACTGCAGACACAAGAAGCCGAATTACTGTAAATGCCCCATCAAACAGAGAAATTATAGCTGCACTTTCAAGGCTGAAAAGCAACAAAGCGCCGGGTATAGATGGAATACCTTCAGAACTTCTCGTGGTATTACAGTCCTAAACACATTAAATAAATTACTGGCTCTCATAATACACTCCAGAATTGAAGCACAAATAGAGGACACCCTTCGTGAGAAACAAGCAGGTTTTAGAAAGCAGCGCAGCTGTACAGATCACTCAAATACTCTGCGTCTGATAATCAAACAATCAGCAGAATGGAAATCACCACTCTACATAACATTCGTGGACTTTGAAGGAGCATTCGATAAAATAAAACACAGGGCGATCTGGAAGGCTTTCAGAAGAAGGAATATACCATCTAAAATCAGAAATATCATCCAAAATATGTACAACAACGCCGAGTCCAGGGTTCTCCACAATGGAAACCTTAGCGATCCGATAAGCCTCAAGGCTGGAGTCAAACAAGGATGTCCACTTTCCCCAATCCTGTTCAACGTCGTTCTCGACGACGTATTGAAAGAATCACTAATACACCAAACAGGAATCAATTGGACCCTTACATCTCGCCTAGAGGACCTCGAATATGCTGATGATATTGCTCTACTTGCACATACACACAGGAATATGCAACAAAAACTAGATTCCCTAAACACAAAAGCACATAAAGTAGGACTCAATATAAATATTGCAAAAACAAAGTCCCTAAGATTGAATGCAAACAATTCCAATCCATTAGCAATAAACAACACATACATAGAGGATGTGACAAGTTTCAACTACCTTGGCAGTATTCTTACCGCAAACGGAGGAGCAGAAGAAGACATTGAGAATCGAATAAAATTAGCAAAGATGGCATTCGGGAGACTTTGACCAATCTGGAGATCACCACAGTTAACCAAAGGCACGAAAATAAGGATATATGAAGCCTGTGTGAAATCGATTCTACTCTAAGGCAGTGAAACCTGGTTAATCAAAAACTCTTCAACAAATAAATTACAAGTATTTGAAAATAAATGCCTCCGAACAATTAAAAATATAAGATGGCCTAGAAGAATATCAAATGAGGACCTACTAACTATCTCTAGACAAGAAACCATACTCTGCCAAATCAAGAAAAAGAAATGGAGATGGATAGGTCACACACTTCGGAAAGCACCAGAGAACATTGTACGCCAGGCGCTCGACTGGAATCCACAGGGAAAAAGAAGTGTGGGTAGACCTAAAATAACATGGAGAAGGTCTGTGGCTAAGGAAATTGATAATAGCGATAAAACATGGGCAAGGCATGGGCGATATGGCGATTACACAAAGCTTCAAGCCCTATGCTCCCCCAAGGGGTAAAACGGGTTAAAAAAAAAATTACTAAAAGGAATATTTAAATGAAAATACATATACCATTTCAATCACATATCAATACTATTCTTATGAGTATTCTTATGTTCCCTATTATTATTTAATTTTTATTATATTTACTTTTTATTTTATTATATAAATCTTTATTTCCTATTTAATTTTATAGTATACATTTTCACAGTTGTAATTATTAAATAATATATTATTAAACTAGCAAGAAATTTAAAAAATGTTTACCTTTAGTACATAATATATTGACAAAAGTGTAGCTTTAGTTTACATTAAGTATACGGACCGACTTTTAGGAATACCGACAAAACTGGTATTACTTAACCAAATTAAAAAAAAAAAATAAACTTATTTTAAGTTTAGGAAAATTGCATTATATTCAATGTTAAGTACCATAATTTCTCCAAATTGTTTGTTCTTCAGCTACATTATAAAAATGGTACTTACATCTACAACGTCAGCATAGACTCTAAAGAAACTAGTAATTAAATTATGCCTTACTTAAATATAATAAAAAATAATTTGTAAAAATAAATATTTTTTTAACAATTTTTCAATTAATTAAATTTCCTTGTTTTTAAAGCAAAAACCAATTTACAGCATCTTTAGATTATTTATAGTATATTAAGTTACACAACTCACATTATAAATGTGTTATTATTTTATTAAAGAGGAAAATATTACATCAAATTTATTGAAAGTGTGTTTTTTTTTTTTTGGTAAATCAATATATTTTGTGTATTTTCTTACAGATGTCCTTAATCATTTTTCTGTTATTTTGTTTCAGGATATGACAAAATCCCCAAGAGATTTTAGTGATTTTTTTCTTTTATCTTGTCATAAATTATAAAATATTGTGTGTCATATTTAACTATATAATCATAACTATTGGATTATACTATATAAATTTATCTATGTACTATGTAAGTTTATCTCAATTTTGATAATAGTAAAAAAAAAATTAAATTGCATTTAATTAAAAACCAAAAAAAAAAAATTAAATTTTTAAAATGGTTGCCCTACGAAATCCCAACTCATAAAATCCAAATACCATAAACTTCAAACCCCACAAAATCCTAATACAACAATAGCCAAGCACGAGAAAATTCAAACGCCACAAAATCATAATGACAATCTCCGTCTATTTTTAATAGCTACGTTTTTCTACAATATTCTACATTTAATATTGATTGAATTTAATAAATAAAATTAAATTATGTTTATTTTACATATATTACGACAACAAGGTTTTTAAAATAGTGGGTTTTTAGAATAGCGGTCGCCTCCAAACCCCACCTAAAAAAATTATGAAACTCTGAGACCAACTATAGAATCCTTCGTAATAATTTATTTACATATATATATATTTTAACAAGAAGGCATTTAAAGGGCATTTTTGCCACGAGGCCACAAGCCCAAAATTATTGGAACCCTCGTTTTGTAACGAACACAAATAATTCTCCAAAACCTCGCATAAACTATTCTGTAAAAGGGGCTTATAACCATAATTTTGTAATCAACTATAAGGTGCCTAATAATTATTTTTTTACTATCTTGTACTTGTATTTTGGCTATCACCCCAGAAACGCATTCTCACATTTGGATCTATGTAAGTTAAGATTTTGTCATGTTAGGTTTATTTAGTATTTGGCTTATACTATGTTTGGATTATATGGTTTTTATATTTTATGAATTTCTGAAAATAAAAAATATATGGATGTTGTGATTTTAGGATTTTAAAAATTAGAATTTTTTAGTATTAACTTTTAAATTTTAATGTTTAAAAGAAAATTACAGTATAAATCTGCTATTACAATTAAATACAGTAGATGTAGAATTTATAAAACAAATAAAATAATGAAAATTAGTTTTCAACTTAACTATCTGTTTTATTTAAAAATTAAAATTATGATAAATAAATGACAATTAAAATCAGTATTTTTGTTTTTTGAAATGTACGCTAGCCTAAGAGAACCACACAGTTATAAATAAAAAAATTTCGAAAAACTATTAAAAATGAGCTAAATCCATTAATATTTAATATTTTAGAAGTGTTTTTTCCTTCTTGACTATAATTGATGCTGTCATCGATATTTTGATCAAATATCTTTACCGTAATTGAAAATTAACTAATTTAATTATTTATGTATGTATTATAGTTAATTATGTTATTTGTTAAAATTCTATATTTCATGTAACGTAACTTATAAACGGTGTGTACCACGCCGTATAATATAACTTATAACTTCCTATTATCATATTTCATTCAATTCAGAAAAAGTACTTGTTTATATCAATTTAATGTGTTAAACAACAAAATATAATAAATCTAACATTTTTAAAGATATTTTTGAAATCAATTCTTCTAAATATTCATATTAAAAGAGTTTTACAATTTACATATATAATTTCGAATAAAACAATAAAATTTCTAATTTCAAACAAAATATTTTCATAACAATACAATTCTGGTGTTAAACAAATAGACACATAAAATTTCCCATTAACAAAATTATAATAATCAAGTCAATTTATATTATTTACAATAAAAAAAAAAATACTAATTTCCACTAATTTCTTCATTAAAAAACAAAAACATAATTAACAATTGGTGCCATGAAATAACGCCTACAAAAAAAAATTAAATAACACAACAAATTTTAATTTTTTTTTCGACCTTATTACACTTTGTTGCGCAATTATTTAATCATATTGTGGCATTATTTCATTATATTTTGACGTTATTTCATATTATGCTGTTATTTCATTCTTGTATCTTAAAATGAAATAATGCCGCAAAAAGATATTTTGACTAAAATAAAATAAAACTAAAACTATTAGAAACTAAATATATTTTTTTCGGCCAAATTTCTATAGTTTTTCTGTGCAAATGAGGAAATTAAAATAATAAATTGTGTTTAATGGTCTACTGACTCCCACTACCAATTTAATAAATCTTGTTTTTTACGAGGCAAATAAACCACTCACTTTATCAAACATAAATAACTTTATGAAAATAATAAAATTTATCAAAATATATAGGAATTAAATAACCCCATCAAATAGTGAAATAATGTCATAAAAAAATTAAATAACTCCGTGAAGAAATGAAATAACACCGCAATTTTTACAACGTTATTTTATTTTTTCTTGGAGCTTTATTTCATTCCGCCTTAAAATTTATATCCAATATAGACATACTACACGATATAAAAAATAGTTTTTATATATTTCTGTATAATTCATTGTTATAAATAATCGAATTCACAATATTTCAATTTACATTTTTTTTTTTTAGATATTTTTATTTTTTTTTTTCAATTCACAATTTTGTAAAACAATCATTGAAACATTTACTCTAAGTTTTACTATAAATTTATTATCCTAATACGGTTACTATATATAATATTTATATAGAATAATAAACAAGTATTGCACTTGTACTAAAGACACATTGAGCATCTATTAGAAAATTATATACACCAAACATGTATCCTTAATCCAATATATATATGTATACAGACTTTCATATAGCGATAATAGAATAAAAGACTTGCATTATTTTCATGTTATGCATTTTTTTTTTTTTAGTATTTTTGTTTTTTTTATTCATTTATAGTAGTCGTATATTTTGTTTACAAGTTTATTTTGCCATTATATTGATTTAAAATTTATCCTTCTCTAATATCTCTATCTCCTTTAAATGGTGGTTTTAAAAGTAAATGTTTTTATGGCGTCACATTCGTATCTATATGAATCTATGGCTTAATGCAATTCGAATTTATGGAAAAAAATAAATAAATATACTTATAATGGTACATACTGACTGTATTGATACATAATGAAATTCAAAATAACCTTCAATACTACATAAAAGAAGAAAAATTACTCTCTCATAAAACATGATTACCACAAACTATAATTTCGCGGTTTCTTTCATATTCTTTTATTTTATTTTTTTTCTTCAATAAAAGTCTTGTCTTCAATAAAACGAAAAAATTAAGAATGATGAGAAACTTGAAATTTTATTGGAAATATCAATAACAATAGTATAACACATAATATAAGTTAGTGTTATGGAATTTAAATTCCAAATATGATGTATAAATGTCACGAATAACAAATTATATTCGGTAATAAAAGAGTTTAATTGAACGTTAAAAAAAAAGAACGAAAGACATAACTAACACTGAGGTGCTTGACAGAATAAATAAAAATGAGAAGTACTCCAAAGAGTACAATTAGGAAAACTTTTTTCCTAATTGTAAAAATATTATGTGTGTATCAAAATAATATGAACTGTTTGAACTAATTATTTAAAACAAAATAAATCGCAGATAAAGTTTCGTTACTTTACACACGTAAATATCATTACATAACACACGTAACTTAACGTTGAATAAGGTAAAAAATTGGACAGCAGCAAATAGAAGAGAGTAAACCGAAGTATTTTAACAACATTACATAATACAAATATTAGCCTGTCACTGTAAAATCTAAAAGTCGATATGAAGTTCAAGAAACAGAAGAAAATATCTCATATCTATAAAACATTTAAAAGTATATTTTATTAGGTTTCAACATGTTAAAAAAAAATCAGCTGTCTCCACCACAGGAGCGACCGTCACTACACAAAAAGTACAATGCCAAAATTTATAGATTTTTTACATAATAATTTATATCAAACCAAAATAACTTCTAATCATTTAATAACAATTTGTTTTATTCAATAAAAATAATTATATGCAATGAAATCGTAAAAATATATGTACATTCATTCATACATCCATTTATTATTATTATTATTGTAATGTAGATACATGATTTTTATACCCGTACGATAGGATCGGGTATAATAAAATTACTCCTCCGTTTGTAACACCTCGAAATAAGCGAGCGAGATATACCTTCAAAGGTATGGATCGGATCAGAAAAAAATTCTAAGACTTTTGAGCCATGTCCGTCCGTCAGCACGCTAACTCAAAAACTAAGAAAGCTAGAATCTTGAAATTTACACAAAATATTCTGGGAGTAATTTGTAGGTTCCTTATTTTTTTGGTTGAGTTTGGACCAAGCCTTAGGGTAGCTCTCGAACACCTAACTTTTAGATTTCCACAAATTTTTTTTGCAATAGAGCTATGAAATTTTAACCGCTGATAGATCTCACAAAAATATTAATTTTATTTTTAATAACTTTTTTTGTAGCCCCACCCGTTACGGAGGTACAGCTCCCCAAAGGTTCAAAAAAGCTCTATATTTAAATTGTTATAGCACAAGTTGTATAAGGTATATCTTCATTTTGAAAACGCCAAACGATTACTACTTTTATTAACTTTAAAAGTATATATACAATAAATATATATTTGTGGCATACGGTGTCTTAATTTACCGTTATGTGAAACTCAAATTTTGCAAAATTCTTCAACCCTTCTATCTTCTAAACGGTTTAAGTTGGAAACTTTGACAGAAGTTAGATCTTTGAAAATAAGTATGAGTAATTTCAGAAATTTTTTTTGTATCACTCCCCATTTAGGAGCTGTAAGGGGTCAAAAACTGAAAATTTCCTATTTTTAAACACCTGTAACTTGAACACCTGTTAAAATTTTTTTGAAGTAATACACAAAAATTAAAGCTCGAACATTATACTCTTATTTCTGTTAACAACTTTTTTTAATAATATAGGGTTACTTTATAATTGACGAAAGTGTTACTTGATTTTTTCAAATTTTCTAACAAATTTCTTTAACGAATTTTTTCCATTTTGTTTTACTCGATAATTTGAAATTGTTGAGGATATAATGCGTAGTACATAAAAATGTAAATAAATAAACAACATAACGGTTGCTTGAAGAATTTTTATTTATATGATATTAATATATATACATACTTATATAATATCATGTTTATTTACATATCGTATATGTCACTAGTGAATGAATGATAAGAGTATAGATGTATATTATATAGCGCCGTATTTACATACATATATGTATTTTATTGTACTTATAAGAAATTATTCTGTCAATGGAATATTTAAATATAATATAATATAATATTTAAAATTATATTTACTATTTTGTACTAAGTAAATTTAATATACATTTACCGCTTAGTATTAAATGGTACTATAGAATATTTGAAAAAGTTTTGGATTGATAATCGTTATGTGAAAGGTTAGAATCTGCTTTTGAAGAATGTACATATAAACATATAGTTTGAATATATGTACAACCCATAGTTCTAGAAATTATAAAATTCACCCAAATTATTTTAAAATACTAAAATATTAAAAAAATTATATTGTGAGCAGAGTGACAGGCTGTGAACATACTAACGGTTCGTACGGGTATCTAAGAGTTGACAAAGACAACTGTATTCTTCCTCGTTCTTAATAATTTTTCTCACAAAATTTTTCTGTTACGAAATATTCGTAAAAAACTTAAAAAGTACACTAGTAAACTACCACTTGCAGTTGTCCGATTTACTCCAAAAGCTTATCAATCCGAGATATTTACGTCAAAACCTTAAATATGAAATTTCAAAAAATTCCGCTCAGTCGTTTAAGCTGTACACGTGCCCACAGACATACCCACACACGCATCCACACACACACAGACGGACATCATGCTGGAAATTTTTTTACAGCCTTCTCCACACCGGAGTAGTGCATTTTTGCGAAAATCTCGGGTACAAATTTTTAGTATGAAAACAATACCTACCTTATATGTACATTAATGTATGCGGTCGGTAAAAAGGGTAAAATAATACAAATGTTATTAACAATATATAAGAACGGTTTTTTTTTAATTTTTTCTAAACTTATGATTTTTGATTTTTTTCATTAGTTTTATTTAATACATCCCAAATTATATGAATTGAAAAAAATTCAAATGTTAATAACATATTAATTAAATGGTCACTTGTAGAAATCAGACGGCTTAACGACGGCTAGGTTACTCGACATCCTTAAAGTCAGAAGGGCTAACGACCACAGGAACAAATTATGCTTCTAGGAGAATAATAGGAAATGATATATACCATAAAAATTCAAAACAAGAATAAAATTATTCATGTTGGATTATAACAGTTTATTTCTAATGGTTTTCAAAATATGGACACCCAAAATTTTTATGCCCGCACAAACATTTTTCAAGAGTATAATAAATTAACAATTACACATGTGACATCTTAAAGAAAAGAAAACAGATATGAAAAAGAATTTATATCCTCAGGATTGAATTCTGAGTTGATTTATATGTGTCAAACCAAAAAATGATAAAGCTACAATTCTGAAATTTTAATCATTTCATTAAATTTCTATGTAAATCAAAAGAAGTTCGATCGAGGGGTTGATTAGCTGCCATAAAACATATTTTTTCATATAAGCATAACTCAATTTCTAATTAAACTAGTTTGTCAACAGAAGTGAAGGTTCATGGCAACGTTTTCTGCAAAAATTTATTGATCTAGAATTCTGCAACAGTTTTGGATAGTTGTCATACATTTTTTTGTTTTTTTTTAAGCATAATTCAGAATTTATGTAGTTTTTTACTTTTGTTAAATTTAGTTAGTCACAAAAAGTTAGGCTGGTTGCGTGATTATATGCTCATATCTTGGAAATTAACAAAGCTATACATCTGAAATTTTATGGTAATAATTTCTGTAAAATTTAGTTGGTTTGACGCAACAAGGTGTTGGATTCTGTCATATAACTCTTAAGTTTACATTGAAATATCTCGGTACTTAATTAAGTTAGATATTTTAAATTGTTTAAAAGATTATTAAATTTTATGAGAGCAACATATTATGTTATGTTGGTGTACGAGGCTCTTAGAGTTAACACAGTCAACTCTATACTCTTTAATAGTTTATTTTAATAAAATAATACATTTCTCTTTTCTATAAAACATACAAAAATATTACTCAATACTTTACTTGACATTGTCTAATAAAATTTTCCGTAGATGTCCTTACAAAATTAAAATAGTCTTGGAAAATCTTTTTAAATTTTATATAATACTGTTTAAAATTTTAAATTTCTAATTTTTTCTTCTATTTTATTTTTTTTTTTTTTTTTTTTAGTCTTACTAATGGATGAAATCATTGTTATATCATGTATTCGGATTAAGTTCTATAAATGATGCAAGAAATACATAATATATTTAAAGTTCTATTTAGACATTAACATAAATGTAGAAAAATTTTTTAAACATTTTTGTTCTATTGTTATTGATTTTAACATTTTGTCGAGAATAAAATGAGACAATTTAAAAATGAAGAAAAAAAACATAAAACACTTAATAGTTTTGGATTGGATTTTGTCCAACAGAACACATCTGAAACTTTTATTTATTTATATAAATTTCGTATAGCATGAAACAATGCATATAGATATGTGCTTGTCTTCAACTATATATAAAAATTAGTTTTGTTATTTAAAATAAACAATAATTATATAAGACCTAATACTACCACTAGAAACTAAGGACATTTGGATTCATAAAAGCTATAAATTAAGCAAGCCAATTAAGTTCAATATGACTCTGAGTATCCAAGAACTGAGTATTTCTTAAATAATATATTTTTTAAATAAAGCTCGATTAAATCGATTTATATTGAATTAGCGAAAAGTATTTTAAGCACTTAGGTGGAAACATTTTAAGTAAGCAACCTAAAATAACGAAAGTCATACTAAAAAGATATATCTGCATCGATAATTGTTAGAGGTAATAAAGGACAGGCAATAATTTTAAAAAGTTACGCATGCTTTCATATAAATGGAAAGGAGTTTTAAAAAGCAAAATGTTCAAAGGGTTATCGAATTCCTGAAAAATTACTATGCATACGTTTACTGATATTTTAAAAAATCTATGGCCTATCCCAAAGGACGGTAGAAATACTAATTCTTTACAAATCTCCTTTATATTTTTATTTATTAATAAAGAATTTTTTTATTCGATTAAATTTTTTTTTGCATGTGCAAGCGAAACTCTAGGAAACGATTCATTTGTAAATTATTGATGTAGGTTTGACTAAATGGAGTAGGAAGTATGGAAGTAAGAAACTAGCATAAAATGAAGGAATTGAATTTACCTTCCAACGTACTTTCAATAAGTGCAAGTTGTAAAATGGAGTATTGTCAACAGTAGAGCCAAACACATTTGATGGGAGTATGTTCAATATTTTAGCAGTTCTCAAAAAAAATGAGATTCCATAACCCGTTTTAAGGCACCTAAGAATTTTTAAAGTGTAGACATGGGCAAGATTTTCTAGTGTTACGTTGAAATTGTTTGATAGGAGGTTTTAATTATTTTAATTCATTTGAATAAAATCTGCGAGATATCTATAAAAGAAAAGATAAATCTCTAATATACTTGGACGAATGTTAATAGAAATAAGAGTTACTACAACCACAAGGTCGCCTATTAAAGGAAAAACTTTCGACTGGAACTAAATAACTCAATAACGTTTGGTGAATTCAAACTAGCATTTTAGTTTAGCTGCATTAAAATTTACAATCTGTCTCAGCAACTTTCTAAATAATAATGTATTAATACTAATATTTCGAAAATCATTTTTATATCGCAGTTGATTTTTTGATGTTTCATCTAGATATATTTCTGATATTATGATTAAACCGCTTTCAATTATTATTAAATAGTTGAAATAGTTCAGACGAAATTTACGTCGCAAGAATTATCGCCTAAAAATAAATTATATAAAATAAAAATGTTGTAATTAAAATATACTTGGGATTTGTGACGATTTTACATATAAAATAAGACTCCATTTTTCGACAATTTTGAAGTTTCTTGTGGAAATATAGGTCTTTTTACTTATTTACTTTAAAACATTTTATGGCAAATCTGAAAAATACAAAAATTCTGAAAAATATGGAGTCAGACAAAAGTTTTTTATAATTTTATTTAGGGGCCTCGGTGGCCTAGTGGGTAAGAGCGCATAATACGCTGTAAACACCGAGGGAATGTGGGTTCGAATCCCACACATGTCGTAAGATTTATTCCCCCTTACGACATTTACAACCACGCCTGAATAGAAAAACCTACATGTAATTCCCTATCAACATTTATGTGGCAGAGAAATGCATAAAAAAAAAAAATTTCTTTACTAATTTTCCAAATGTGGTATTACTTCTTCTTATACATCAATGAATTTGGTTTTAATTAATTAAAAATTACGAGCTAAAGATTTTGCTGCAAAAGAAGCAGCTAATAAATGTCTAGTGTATCAAGGACATCTCAAGGAAAGCATTTATGTTTTTGTTTAAATTTAAAATTTTGCTTTTATATTAATTTTTAATTGATATTTGAATATATAAATTTTTAATTTTCTGGAAAAACATAATATTTTGCCTTTTTTATCAATTTTTAGGTGTCTAAAACTGTTGTAAAACATTCTCTACTCCTTTAGAAGAATAAAACATTAAGTTTGATGTCTTAGTCATTTTTAATTTAGTACCATTATTTATCTTTCAAGGGGCATAATTTTAATTTTAAAGCTATATTTTATAATCTACAAATTTTCCGACCTCTTCAGCATATTTTCCAACAATATTCATTATTTTCCAAGTCTGTTCGTCCTATCCTATCTTATCTATCTATCTTAAATTTTATTTATTTAAAATTTAAAATAAAGCAATCAGTTTTTAACTATAGATAAATGTCACAAATATACTAAAAAACAAGTAAATGTAACAGTAAGTCGATGCAACCGACTTATTAATACCCTACACCTGAATAATTCGAATTAAATTAACAATCCATAAGTGTTTTTGGCAGCTGCTTGAACTTCTTCCCTTTTCTGTCTTATTCAACTCGAATTTCAAGAACGTAAAAGAGGCATCCGCTTGGGATATGCTTGACACCCTTGTATAAAATTTTAAGTTTCTATCTTAATTATTTTCGGAGATTGGTAGTCCTTGGGATGTTTGTGTCAGCTACCCGAATTGCCACTCCAATTCATCGAATCCATCTCAGGAACATAAAGAAAACTTGCCAGAACACCATTCTATTAAATTTAAAGGTTCTACTTTTGTTGGTTTTGGAGATATGCTCGTTGCTCTTGTGCTCGTCCGGAAGTTTCCAAAATACGAACCCATGGTTCAAATTCTTTCAAATGTCAGTTTCCAATTTTACAGAAAAGGAAACATAACAGAACACCTTTGTACTAAAAATAAAAGTTCTATCTTTGTTGGTTGTGGAGATATACTCGTTTGCTCTGGGGCTCGTCCGGAAGCTTCCAAGATTTGAACCCATGGACCAAATCCTCACAAATTTCAGAAACATAAATCAAACATGAAGGAACACCATTCTGCCTAATTTAAAGGTTATATCTTTGTTGCATTTGGAGATAATATCATTTGCTCTGAGGCTCGTTCGGAAGCTTTCAAAATCCGAACCCAAGGACCAAATCCTCTCAAATTTCAGAGGCCTAAATCATACATGAAAGAACACCATTATGCCAAAAGTAAAGGTTATATATTTGTTGTTTTTGGAGATAATCTCATTTGCTCTGAGGCTCGTTCGGAAGCTTCCAAAATCCAAACCAATGGACCACATCCTCTTAAATTTTAGAGACATAAATAAAACTGGAAGAAACATCATTATAAAAAATTTAAAGGTTCTATCTTTATTGGTTTTGGAGATAATCTCGTTTGCTCTGGGGCTCTTTCGGAAGTTTCCAAAACCCGAACCCATGGACCAAATCTTCTCACATTTCAGAGACTTAAATAAAACATGAAAGAACACCACCCTGCCAAATTTAAAGGTTATATCTTTGTTGGTTTTGGAGATAATCTCATTTGCTCTGGTGCTCGTTCGGAAGCTTCCAAAACCAAACCCATGGACCAAATCCTCTTAAATTTCAGAGACATAAATCAAACACGAAAGAACACCATTGTACCAAATTCAAAGGTTCTACCTTTGTTCGTATTGGATATAATCTCATTTGCTCTGCGGCTCGTTCGGAAGCTTCCAAAATTCGAATCCACGGTTCAAATTCTTTCAAATTTAAACCCATGGCCAAATCCTCTCAAATTTCAGAGACTTAAATCAAACATGAAAAAACACCATTCGGCCAAATTTAAAGGTTATATATATTTGTTGTTTTTGGAGATAATCTCATTTGCTCTGGGGCTCGTTGGGAAGCTTCCAAAATCCAAACCCATGGACCACATCCTCTTAAATTTTAGAGACATAAATCAAACTGGAAGAAACATCATTATAAAAAATTTAAAGGTTCTATCTTTATTGGTTTTGGAGATAATCTCGTTTGCTCTGGGGCTCGTTCGGAAGTTTCCAAAACCCGAACCCATGGACCAAACCTTCTCACATTTCAGAGACTTAAATAAAACATGAAAGAACACCACCCTGCCAAATTTAAAGGTTATATCTTTGTTGGTTTTGGAGATAATCTCATTTGCTCTGGTGCTCGTTCGGAAGCTTCCAAATCCAAACCCATGGACCAAATTCTCCTAAATTTCAGAGGCCTAAATCATACATGAAAGAACACCATTCTGCCAAAAGTAAAGGTTATATCTTTATTGGTTTTGGAGATAATCTCATTTGCTCTGGGGCTCGTTCGGAAGCTTCCAAATCCAAAACCCATGGACCAAATCCTCTTAAATTTCAGAGACATAAATCGAACGGGAAGGAACATCATTGTACAAAATTTAAAGGTTCTATCTTTGTTGGTTTTGGAAATAATCTCATTTGCTCTGGTGCTCGTTCGGAAGCTTCCAAAACCCAAACCCATGGACCAAATCCTCTTAAATTTCAGAGAAATAAATCGAATGGGAAGAAACATCATTGTACAAAATTTGAAGGTTCTATCTTTGTTGCTTTTGGAGATAATCTCGTTTGCGGAGATTATCTCCAAAAGCCGGAATCATTCGGAAGCTTCCAGAATCCGAACCCATGGACGGATTTTGTCCAGATTCGAACTTAGCCTTTCTTTCGTAATTAGTAACCTACTATATAAATTTCATCAAGATAGCATCATTATTTTTTGAGTTATCGTGCGTACGGACGGACGGACGGACGGACGGACGGACGGACGGACATCGCTAAATCGACTCCGGCGGTGATCCTGATTCAGAATATATATACATGTCTATACCTAACTCGCTTCCTTTTGGTGGTTACAAACACCATACCATAGTTAATATACCCTATACTTTATGTGTAGGGTATAATAAATGTAATATTTTACAATATGCCATTAAAATACTGGCACCGGTCTTATAAAATATTTTAAGATACTTCTGTTTTCGTTTTTGTTAGTTTTTACTATGGTCTTCGCTTAGTTAGGTTCACTTAAGCCTCTAATAGAATTTAATTTTCTTTTACACCAGATGTCAACACCTACCAATCTATGCCAATTTTTATCAAATTCAATATTAATTCAAATCTAATTGATAAGTGGATTTAAGTTAATGGTTTTTAAGTTTATGCTTTCCTTAAATTAAGCTTAATATTTTGTTTTTTTCTAGTAGTACCTACATAACTTTCAAACTTAATTTTGTTGCATTTTTCCAAATCTTGTAAAGTATAATTAAAACTTGCGTTAAGTTTTTTTCATATTTATTCAAACTTCGAAGGGAAATGTCTAGATATTATAATCATGAGAAATGTTTAATTTTAAAAAAAATATTTACCATGTTATTGCAATTGTACACATTTTAACAAACAAATTAAACTATAATTTTTTAATAACCACACCATTTAAAATGAATTTTCGTACATACAATTATTAATTTATATAATATGATGTGATGATTATAGTAGGCGCCATTTATATTTTTTTTATATATAGTTTATAATTATTATATGTATCTTACGAATTATAAATTTAGAGTACAATTATTAAAAATATATGCTTAAATATGTCAAAATCGCAGAATTAAATAGTTAAAGAAAAAAATAAATAAAATGAAATTATATTAAGTTCACTTCTTAATCTAATTTCATTCAGTAAAAAATACCAACCATAACATCGTTTAGTAATTTAGAATTTTTTTAAGGACACAACAATTAAATGAGTCGTCCTTGTAATTACATTTTTTCTTTAAATTAAAAATCTTTCGTTTTTCCGTACATATATTATATATATACGAGTACATAATACTTTTTATGTATTTAGACAATTTTCTTTTTATATCCGTCTCTTTCAATTTTTTTTTTATATTTTTTTTTTTGTGGAATATTAAATAGGTGAAATTAAAAGCAATTTATCTTGTTACTCTCTTTAAATGTAATTTAAATGAAAGAGACAGAATAATAATTAAAACAATTTTCATGTAGTTGAATGTTAACTATAAAAAAAAAAAAATTTAAAATACAGTGGAAAATCTTTTTGTTTTTATTTTGTTTGTTTTTTTTTTTGTTTTTTTTTAGCTTTATTTTCATTTTTAGACTTTCTTCCACTGTTCTGATAAATTCTTTAATTTTTTTTTTTTGTGTTTCCTTAAAAAGGAACTTAATTTTATGAAATCCAAGACAACAAAAATAAAAGAATAAGATGTTGAATTTTTCTTCTGCAATGACATTAAGGTGAGGCTGGATGTAGGTATAGAGTACTGCTAGTTTGATGGTTTTATATTTATATAACAATACGAAACTTTTTAACATCGCGTACAATAGAAGTATTTTATTACTATTATGTTCTAAGATACTATGCTTTATTATATTTATAGCAAAAAAGATTTTTTGTTTTGAAAATAAAATCCATCAAAATCCTTCAAAAACTTTTTTTATTTTTACAAAGTTTTTTTTTTAAATGTATAACTAAACATTATTTCTTGAAAAATAAAAATTTTAAATTTTTGTAGGTTGTTTTCTTATAAAAAACTCTATTCATTCATAATGTTTTATTATATAGTTAAAAAAGTTATGAAAAACAATATTGAACAAATGACAAATACAGATAACACAGATACAATCAGATACAATCACAGATAACTCGAATTTTTTTATTAATAGATTTTCTTATCCAATCTATTTTGTGTTCCTTATGAGTACCATTTTTAATCGTAGTAAAAAAAATATACAGTCGGCTAAAATGCTAAGTCACTTAAATGCCGAAGTTTTTTACACATCTTCATGTATTTTCGACACATCTTAACAGCGTTCTAAAATATATCTTTTAAGGACTTTATACTAAAAACTAAAAATTAAAAACAAGAAATTAATCCTAAAATGAAATCGAAAATTTAGCTTAAAAATATAAAATGAGGACAGATCTTTCCAAATATTAAAAAATGAAAAATGATTGGCAAGGAAAGAATAGAAATCAGAATAAAAATTACACGTATTATAATAGGGTGTATTATATACACACACACATACCAAAACATATATTCACCGAAGAGTGTCCTTTGATTTCCCGATTCTGTAACAATATAATAACAGCAAACCACATATTTTCGTATGTTCAAAAACAAGTAGAATCTGCACAAATGAACCAATAAAAAAAATAATAACTGAGAATGACAAAATCAGCATCATTCAAATAAGAAAACTCTTACAACACTACGAAATATGGAGACAAGTATAACTCATGTCAGAAAAATTAAAACACACCCAAGAATAGAAAATATAACCATATAAGTAGATTAATGATATATATAGATTCGGTTTTTAAACTGGCCCACATGCACTTTTTTTTTGCTCGTAAGGTAGGTAGATTGCGGTTTAGTCGTAATTTTTTCTATAGATACTGTAGATTCCGTATTCTACTTTTAAGTATATGGAATTTATACCAACTAAAAAAAAGCTTTCCTTCAGTTCAACAGCATTATATGAGATCGACTAAATATTTTTTATTCTTTTCTTGGTTTTTTTTTTTTGGAAAATTTGGTTGAGAAAATTTTTCTTTCTAAACAGACCTTAGAGAAGACCCTTATGAACCCTTATGAAGAGACCTTATCAACAACCTATATTCATACTATAATTATTGCTTGGTTAATAAACCATATTAAAATTTACTTTAAGAGCATGAGTGGCAAAAATGTCGACTACAAAGCTATTTAAAAAGAAAATAGTGGTTGATGCATTCACATGGCTGTTACATGGCTGTTACAGTGCACACAAAATATATCACAAATAAAGTGCCGTATCACTTTTGTTCAAGTTATTTATTGCAATTTCTTTATAGCACATTTCCAAAAAAAAGCTTTTATATAGGGGCTTGTAATTTTGAAGCAAGAAATAACTTTTAGAATTAGTATAAGTTTCTGCAGAAAATTTTTTTGTACCAGCCCCTGTTTATGAGCTATTAGGGCTATTTTTAAACACCTGTAACTTAGGCAACTGTACACATTTTTTTCGGTAATAGATAAATATTAAAGCTCCAGTAACATATTTTTACGTGTATAAACGGCTTTTCTTAGTTATATAGGGTTCCGGACTTACAGCCCCTCAAAATTCCAAAAAGGTCCTATTTTCACGTTTTTTTTTTCTTATTACATGAAATTTTTAAATTTTTGTGCAAGTCACAATTCTAAACAGTTTCTATTGTCTTTTGGAAATGTGCGCTTTTAAAAATCGTTGGTTTACATTCTACCTTGTTGTTTTACTTCTTGTACTAAATACGAAATTTAAATGATGCAGAATTTGTAATTTGGTCATTTTTAAGAACTTTACTCTTAACTTAGGTGTACATTGTCTATAATTTTCTTGACAAATCGAGAAAAATCGTTATTATTTCTGTTAATGTCAGATTCTTTAAATATAACAGATTTTTAGAAAAAACAAAATAGAAGGAATGCATATCTTACAACTAAACTGGCCAACTAACATTAATAAATTTAATTTCTTTTATTCTTTTCTGTTTAAATAAAACAAGTTATTCTCATTTGTTTTTACAATAGAATGCCGAGAACGAACTATACGAATGGATTGTATTATGCATATTTCTTTTACATTGTATATATATATTAAAACTAAATATATAAGTACATATTATTATGTCAATATGAAAACCATGCATTAGTTAACTCTAAATTGTATAAAAATTTTTTATTGTGACAAAATACAAATAGTAAAATATACTATCTATACAGAGATACAAAGTATAAAAGTAGACTAAAGTCTAAATGTTGTCTCATATATTTAGGTAAATTACAGTAATGTATCAGCTTTTGTTGGTATACTGGAAACTAAATCCGGACTAAACTGTTAAAAAAATTGAATTTTTGTACAAAGTACATTAAATTTTTTTTAAATGGAGTGTGTTAGTGTTTAGAAAAGAAAATTTCCTCGACATAAACCAAAAAATTTCCTATTTTTTTTTTTTTTTTATATTTTCCTATTTGTTTTGTTTTGCTGACACTCAAGATACTTTTAACAAATTACTTTATTGGATGACATCAACTATTTTATTCCATACAAAAGAATAAATTTTAAAATTCAGTTAAAAGTTTTAAAATTAATTTTTTTTGAATTTAACTGCTTTCTAAAAAGATTAGAAAAGATGCTGAAAAAAAAAAATACGGCTATATTCTTGTTATCTCTGAAAATAGGTTAATTTCAAATGTAGTCTAAAAATGTGGTTTAAATTTATCTATAGATAACTAATAAGTAAATTAGGATAATAAGATTAGGGCATAAAGTTAACAAAAAAAAAACTTTTAATTTTTTTTTTTACAATCAAAATAAAATACAATAAATAAATCTATTTACAATAAAAATTTATTTGTGCTCAAAGTTTTTAATCTTAAAGCAGTCAAAAGTCTGTCAGTTTTTAATAAAAAAAATATTAGCACTGTTCAAATGATATTTTTCGTATATAGCTAAATAGTTTACACTTTTTATATCATTGCAAAATTTACTTTTTTGCATTAAATCATATCAATACCTAAAAAATTGTATTTGGCTGAAAATAGAGCACATCTTTGAGCTGGGTTCAACAGCGCTGATTTATCTTGAAAATGTGCAAAACAAAGCTATGTGCACACCGCGTTTAAAAAACCATATAAATTATAAGTAAATTTCCGAAAACCAATTTCCCAAGCATCTTTCCGATATCCTTATGCTCAAAACCAAATTGTGTACGTGTGTATTAAAGATTTTTTCAGGTAGTTTTTTTTTTAATCGGCGGTTAAAGTCCTAATCATTTGGGGGCGATTGATTATAGTTGAAAATGACCTCGTGTCACCTAAAGCCATTCAAAAAAAACTGGAAGTGTTTTTTGTAATTTTTCAACGACCCTCGTAAAACAAAATACGGAAGAGAAGTAACAAAAATAACAAAAATTTATTCGAAATGTTGTTAAAATTCTTTAACAAAAATTATCAGAAAAATTTGAAAAATCGATTTTAAGAAAGGGTAAGCTATAAATTAATTTTTACACTTTAAAAACACATCCACCAAAATTAAATACTTTTTTAGTTTTCATATTTATTTCTAGAAAATTTTTGAAAAATAAATGGTTTTCAATTTTGCTTGGACGGAATACAGATGTAGACAATTTTTTCTTCAATATAGGTAGGCTATTTTTAATTCATGTTTAAAAAAATATTGGTAATAAATAATAATTTAATAAAAACTTAAAAACTAACAAGACATTGAAAAGTTTTTTTTTTTTTTTTGTAATGCATTTCTCTGCCACGTAAATGTGAAAATTAGACAGCCTTTTCTGTTCAAGCATGACATGTAAATGTAGTAAGGGGGAATAACTCTTTCTACGTCTGTGGTATTCGAACCCACACTTCCTCGGTATTTACAGTGTATTGTATACGCTCTTACCCACTAGGCCACCGAGGCCTCTAAAAGTTTTAAGACTAAAAATTTTAAGGTTATATTTTACATTTAATTTAAAATTAATTAATTTACAATCAAAATTTAATTACACAGTAAGGATCAAGGATCTTATACTTTTAATTTTTTTTCTTTTTAATTTTAATTCATTTATGCATACATTACTAATAAAAACAGATTCAAATATTCCTCCCATGAAAACTAATTTAAGTATTATTATCGTTTTACGCAATTGAACTTTTTGCAATACTAAAATTTTTCAATTTTCCTTTTATATTTAAAACCAATGACAAAACGTAAAATTTTAGAATAAAAAAAAATGTGTCAGTATAGAATATGTTCTTCTTAGTTTTGCTCGGATCGTCTATCAGTCGATCCCCTAAATATCTGCATAAAAATTTTTATTTTTTGAGATAAAATACAATGAAATTTTTCAAGAATCAAGGATACCATCTGCTTAAAAATAAATATTGTGGAAGGAAATTTTAGTGCATTTTCAAAAACGCTTAAAACAAAAAACTTGTCATTTTGAAAGGAATTTTTAATATAAGCAACAATATTTTAACGTACTTTACTTCAATATATTATTGCTTTGTTTTTTTTGGTTATAAGCGTTTTGTGACACAAAAATATTTGAAACAAACTGCTGTCAACGGTATATTTATTATAATATATGTTCAATATGTTCAATAGTTCAATTCATGGGAACTTTAATAAAATTATTTTCCAATTTTTAATCTACAATCAAGAACAATAATTCTGTGTAAAAACAAACTGATGTTAAAAACAAATTAACAAAAAAATTATTAAATACGAGTAAAAATTTGAAGTTTAAAATTGTCAAAATTTTAATTGAATTCATTTAAAAAAAAAATTCAGTAAACCAATTTTCCTTATACAGATAAGTGAGTATATTTAACGAGGAATAATTTTGCATAAAATATGAAAAATATGAATGTTCTTTAAAATTAGTTTTTTAATTATTTTAAAAAACATGATTTTCCTTGTCGAACGAACCACTTTAACTTATCGAAACTTCCTGATCATAAATCTTCGGAATAGATTAATAAACTAAGTTTTAATTGTTATACTTAAATTACGTTTGCTTTATTTTGAGTTTTAAATCTCAAAATTTTAGATACATTTTACCTATAAATATTTATATATGTATTTGTCAAATGTATCTAAAAAAAATTGTTTTACACCATATATGTAAATCGAATTTTCGTATTCAGAAAAATTCTGTTTTCTAATAAAGCTATTATTCAACAGAATATCGAACAACCGAATTTAATTTTGTGAAAAATAAATGAAAATGGAAATATTGAATCAAAAAAAATGTTTGTAATCAATTTTTAATACATAATTTGAACACTTACAAATATTTTTTGTTGAACTTTATCTCTTGCAATAATGGAATTGGAAAATTAAAAAAAAAAAAAATATTAGGAAAAAAATGGCAGTTGTACTGTAATGAAGAAATTTTTCAATTATTTTAAACAATAAAAATAATCAAATTTTATGATTGTTTTAATGAAAAATTATTTGATAAACAGAAATTGTTACCAAATTGAATATTTGGTGTTAAATTATTATAAAGTGTTTTTTATAGAATATTATTTTAGCTTAACTATTCTACAAAATAATATGTAATTAAAAAACCAATTGGAATAAAACAAAAATAAGGCAGAACGTAAATCAACGGTTTTTAAAGGCGTATATTTCCAAAAAAAACTGTTTAGAATTGTTTAGAACTTTAAAATTTCATATAAAAAAAAAATGTGAAAATTTGACTTTTTTGCAACTTGGAGTGACTGTAAGTCCGGAACTCTATATAACTAAAAAAAATCCTTAACATACAAAAACATATTTTACTTAAACTTTAATTTTTATGTTTTGCCGAAAAAAATGTATACAGGTGCCTAAATTACAAGTGTCTAAAAATAGGAAATTTTCAATTTTTGAACCGTAATAACTCTTGGACAGCGGGTGGTACAAAAAAAAATTTCTAAGGAAACCTACACTAATTCTAAAAGTTCTTTCGTGTCTCAAAATTTCAAGTTCCTATCTAAAGAGTGCCAGAGTTATGAAAAGAGAAATATAATGCAAAATTTGCTT
Organism: Poecilobothrus nobilitatus; assembly: GCA_947095535.1. NCBI lineage: Eukaryota > Metazoa > Arthropoda > Insecta > Diptera > Dolichopodidae > Poecilobothrus > Poecilobothrus nobilitatus. The sequence continues at coordinate 233,858,955 of OX352773.1, forward strand.
TTCACATAACGGTAAATTTGTAAAATAACGGTAAATAGTAAATAACAAAATATTGCATAATTTTTATATTGTTTTATAGAAGTAAAAAACTTTTTCGATTGTAAAACTACTACGCAGATGCTGAGTTATATACATCTGAAAATAGGGCTTTTTTGCAATTTTGAGGAACTGTAACTCTAGAATCCTATACAACTAAAAGAAAGTTTTAAAATACATAAAAATATATTATTGGATCTTTAACGGTAAATTTGAATACTAAATTTAAAAAACTTGCGTAATTTTTATATTTATAAGATTTATAAAGGTAAACAAAATTCCAGTCGAACGGTGTTTTGAGATTGAAAAAATATTAAGTATAACATGAAATATACGCATTTAAAAATATGGCTTTTTCAATGTTTGAGAAGCTGTATCTACGTAATGCATAGGGATTTTTTTTTCTCTATCTTTAACGGTGTAGAAATTTTATAAACAGACGAACAGACGGATGCACGGACAGAATGAGAAACTAATAGGCACATTTTTTCAAAACTTTTTCTAAAATATGCTAAAAATACAATATTTGTTAGAAAAAATGTTTAATTTCCTCAAAGAATCGAACATATTATAATAATATTAAATATTATTGAACATATTTAATAATATTGGATGACTTTAAAAATAAAACTGTGGATTCTCAAATTTAAGATTAGACCGTTATTCAAATTTAAATTTTAAACAAATTTTTCACAGTCACGGTTTACACGGTCTATAATAAATCTATGGTAGAGCAATAAAATGAATTGAGTTGAAAGTAGATCAGTTTGTTGCAAAGAGTTTTTTCAAAAATGAGTTCGAAGCAATTAAAAGTTTCTGTGGTTACCATTGTGTTATTTGATTAATAAAAAAAATCATAAAAAAATACAGAGTAATGGTTTCGAGAATGGGTGCAAAGAAAGTATATACTGTTAGAGTCTAGTAAAAAATTATTAAATTTTAAATTTACTTATTTCGATCAATTTATAATCAATTAAGAATATCGGACTTTATAAAACGAAATATTTAGCATTAATTACTAACACAAATATACATACACTTTAAATAATAATATAATGTGCAAAAAAAAAAATTAATTATAGATGAAAATCTACGGTAAAGTCTTTACAAATCTGCAAACAGGTTTGTAGACCAATAGAGTCATCATAGACACAAACATTTCTCAAATCGAAAGTGTTTACAAGGTAGAGAAATGTCCAGTAAAAAATATCTAGTTGAGTAGATGTAGAACTCTAAGGTAAAGCTCTAACAAGTGTTAACACACATGGAGATCACTCTACCGAGATTTTTCTTTCAACTCTTCCATTTTTACTCTTCCGTGTGTACTTAGCTTTAAAATAGCTATAATTTATAGAGTCATATAACAATATTTTCTGTGTTTCAGACTCCAATCTAAATAAAGTAGACAGCAGATATCAACTAATTAATAAAATTGATTTTCGTAATATTCTGCCATAAGTAATTGGCCGTCTTATTTTAATATTTTTTGTGAAGACAATTTACGCATCCTACCACAAGTTTTAGTCCTGTCATTGATCATAACACAAAGGGCATGTAAAAACTCGGAAAATTTCAAAAACCGGTTTTCGGGTTTTTATAAAGTGGAAAATGGGTAAACCTGTTTTTAATTCTGTTTTTTCAATTATAGAAAAAACTACCTTGAGTATTACTTTAAATAAACAATAAAATCTACCTTGTATATACCTGAGCTGAAAATCGTAGTAATGGTACACGTCTCTACTCTATACGCATTTTGGCTTTGCTTTTTATTATTGCTCATTTCATTTTATGAAATTTGAGATATGACATTTAAAAATAATATAATATGTATAATGTAGATCAAACAGATAAATATAGACATGCACAGATAATGACATGATAGATAAATATAGATAGATAATGACATGATAGATAATAGACATGATAACAGATAAATATAGACATAAACAATAATATTTTAAAATTGTGTCGTGATTGTGAGATTATTATTAAATTTATAAGACAATTTTCAAATAGCCCCAACTCAACAACAATTTTCAAATTCGCAAAACTGTTTTGTCGAATTATTTCAACAAGCATACGAAATCATACAATCCTAAATATATGCAAATATCAAAAGTGATTTGTTGAATTCGAAATAAAATCTGTAAGGGGCTTCGGTAGTCTAGTGGATAGGCGTGTGGCGTATTAACCGAAGGAGTGTGCGTTCGATCCCTGCACAGGTCGTAAGTGTTTTTTCTTTACATAACCCCTTACGACCAAATATAATGTAAATATATAGTATATAATATAAACAAAATAAATAATATTAGTATATAATTTAATAATAGTATAAAAACCTATAATGGCCTAAAATAGTCGATGGTTCAATAATATTGCATTACATTTATGTATGTAATATTAATATAAATAAATAAATAAATATTTATTGCAAAACTGCAAACGCTTAGGAAAGATATTATTTCCTTGTACTCGTTCTTTCGAAAAGTTTTGCTTCAACTTCGAAAAGTTTTGCTCCAGCTTATCATACACATACATACTTACGTTTCTCCTTCCTATCTTCTCAACATCTATAAAATGTACATTAGGCCGAAAATGGAGTATAAAGCACATATTTTGGCAGGAGCTCCCCAAACAGGGCTGGCTTATCACGACAAAGTGCAAAACAAAGCTATTCGCCTTACTGGCAACCCCAACGTTACCTCAACGCTCACTCCACTTTGCTGAGTCATTGACCCTCTTTTATAGATATTCAACCAATATCCAAATTTTTCCCTTCAACCTCCATAATCCGAATTATCCTAAATCCAATTTCCTAAGTAATCCTTCACTCATCCTTTTCCCCAAAACCAGCTGTACATTATATTATTATGTATTAAAGGATCTATCCTAAAGTTTGGTTTTAAAGGGGATGGTTTTGGTTGGTTAGAGTCCAACACTACTCAGAGGCACCTCGTGCAGTTCCTTTGAGTGACTTTTGATATTTTCCACCGTCCCTCGTAAAAAATAAAAAAAAAACATATACAAGTATATTGAATAGAAAAGAAAAATTGTATAAGCTATTTTCAAAACATCTTTAGAATTTTGAATTTTTATTGTTACTAAATTACTAAAAGATATATTTAATTTTGTTTGCATTGTAATTCATTGTACTTTAAAGCAAAACAAAAAACAATGCAGTAAAATATAATTTTAAATTTCATACAGAATTTTAATAAAAAAAAAAATTTCCTTGTTTAAAAAATTTGATCTAAATTTTAAATTATAAATTTACTCACAATTATTAACCTATTATGTTTTTATACTTCATACACAATTATTTCAATACATGTAAGAACAATTTAAAATCAATTAATTTATTTATATACATACATATATACATAACATAAAATATATATTGTATTTGCATATAATATGCAAATAAAAATATATTCTTATACATATACAACGTTTATAGGATTTAATTTTTCTGTTAAGTATATTTCAAAAAAACCTATACTTAATGTTTTAAAAATATGCTTTTAACAGAATATTTGCAGTATTTAAGAGGTCATGACAAATATTTAAAAACCATTTATATATATATTTTTTTTATTTTTAATTTTTTTTTTTTTTGGTTTTGGGTTCGTTCCAAAAAAATTCCTCACCATTACAATTTTATCCATTTTATTTGCAAATTACAAACTATATACAGTAAAATATCTTTAGATCGCCCTAGAATTCATTTCCATTATGTCATTTTAAAAAATTCAATTATTATTCTAATTTTTTTGGTATTTATATATATATTTGGTTTTGTGCACTATGGATTGACATATCATATTAAGGCCATCTATTGCAATTAATTATAACAAACTTTTTATAAAATATACAATTTTACAACAAGTAACTACCTACTTAATATTTTCAAAGTTTAAATAAAAACGGTGCAGAATTAAATACTGATTATGGGCCCATATTGTATTCGATTGTCAGTTCGATACAGCGAATGATGAATTGAAGCGTTTAAAATGAGTAGTGCTGCAAAATGATACGAAACGTTTTGCAGCAAAATTTTTTATTTGTCAATTTTGTTGTTTGAGCGAGTTAATTTTTTGATTTACGTAAGCGCTTGAAAAAAAAAACGTTCAGTACCAATTAGTAATTTAAAAATTTTAAAGAGCTTTAGTCAATTGAACGGACGCAACGATTCAAAGAAAATTAACTATTTAAAGTATAGAAAAGAAATTAGATATATTATGTATAAATGAAATAAAAATGGCAGTAAAACAAAATTGTAAGTAAATATAAAAATCGATATCGTACATTAGACCGTAACCGAAACTATCACACTTCGCACTAAATACTAGTTAATCGCAGTAAATTTATTGCGAAAAACTCCGAAAATAATGCACTAAATTATCTGATCACACTTGATTATCTGTCCATCTTTTAGTGTACTCTCGACTACACTAAATGTTCACCCTAAAAGAGTAATACATGTACGAAAAGAAGTGTGAAGTGTCTAGTGTCAAGTGCTATAGTGCAATAGATTCGGAAACACTCTTAATATATGAAAAATATTTGAATAATCAATTTAAAGAAAACTAAAACAAACGATTAGGGTAAGTAGCTGCAAAAGCTCCACTCTTACGGTGGTTTCCACAAATGAAAATAAATTTATCTGAACACATAAAAGGACCCAATAAAATATTTCATAGGACACGCTTTTTCAGTACCTATACTTACTATTTTCGGTAAAGTTACGAAAGAAGTGATATTTTTTTTTTAGAAACAACTTAATCGAATTTTTCTGTATATTGGATATATTTAAATAAACTATTATATGTAAAACAAAACAAAAAAAACCATTTTAAGAATCTTTTTGTTTTGTTTTCATTTTGTTTTTTTTTATTTTTTGTTTTAATTTAAATTCATTGTTCCATAATATATACAAAAGAAAGCAAAAAAAAAAATAAATATATAAAGTAGGATGACCCTTTCAAAGATCAACTTCATAAATTGGTATCACTTTAATTTTATACGAACATATAAATACATATATAAAATATACGCATATAAAATATATTATAACAAAATTAAAATAAAGGATAACATATTTAAAAGACTTTCCGCTGTGTCAGGATATATATAAAAACAAAAAACAAATTGAGGCTGGATATAAAAATGTAGGATCCAAAAACAAAAGGAAAAAAATAAAGGTTACTTTGTAAAGAATTAGAAAATTTTAAGTTGAATATTTAAAACCTTATAATATTTGTTGTTTGACATGATAATAATATCCTGTTAACTTATGTAGTTTTAAATAATATACTATATAATATATGTTTTTACTCTTGTTTTAAACAATATTTTTAACCTTAAAAGCATAATAAAAACTATATAATGTATATATACAAAAAAAAAAAAATAGAAAATTGGCATTCAATGCCAATACAATATGTACTTAATTTGTAGTGAGGTTTTACTGGTAGTCCTTGCGAATTAGTTATGCTTAATAAGTAGATATCCTTCGTCATGAAGGATTTTTTATTTTTTTAAAGTCATATGGTAAATATCGTTCAAATATTCTATATTTAAGAATATTAATTTAAATATTTATATATGTACTTTTTTTGTGTTTTGTTTTTAGTTATATGTATGCATATATCTATGTATATAAATATTATAAATTTAATTACATTACTAATTTAATTTAGGATATCTTAAAATAAATCGGAAATTCGATAAAAATATGATTTTTAGAATAATAAAAGTATTTATTTTTTTTTTAATTAAAATAATTAAGTTACTATAATTAATAAATTTATTTATTAAACACCCATTTATGTACTCAAATCATATATACAAGTATTTATTCACATCGGTATTTTAATTATATTTGAAAAAACAAGAGTTAAACAATTTTGAAAAAGCCCTATTTCCAAATGTGTATATCTCAAGTTCTGCTTAACATTTTTTCAAATACCAAACCACAGATCACTTTAACTTTATAAATAAATGTCAAAATTACACAATTTGGTGCATTTAGTATTTAAGTTTACTGGTATGTAAAAATTTGTCACGATTTTAGTTAGAACATTGAAATTTGGAATTAGGATACGTTATCTAAGAAAATACTTATTGTATTCTCCGCCTATTTAAGAGCTATTTGAGGTAAAAAATTGAAAATTCGCTATTTTTATACACCTGTACAAATTCTTTCAACGTAAAAGCATCAACATTATAATTTTATATAAGTTAGCAGGTTTACCTTAAAACTGATGAAATTGGCTCTTTTTTTCTTTTTTTTTAGTGCATTTCTCTGTCACCTAAATGTTGGCAGGAAATTATACAGCCTTTCCTGTTCAGGCGTGGCTGTAAATGTCGTAAGGGGGAATAACTCTTACGACGTGTGTGGGATTCGAACCCACATTACATCGGTATTTACAGTGTATTTGATACGCTCTTACCCACTAGGCCAACGAGGCCGCAATTGGCTCTTGATTTTTCATAATTTTTTTTACATTCAAAATTTTAAAAAAACTTACAAATTTTGGTGCAAGTTACTGTTATTTTCAATTCTTTTTATTGTCTTTCGGAAAATGTTCGGCTTTCAAAACTTTTGGTTTTACATTTTATCTTCTTTATTTTTATTTTGTTGAGTGCATTTACGGATTTTGCGTTTATTTTTGACATACATTTATATATACGTTCTCTGACAATATTCGAAATATTTTCAATAAAATTATTAGTTGCTATTATTTGGATTATAATATATTCATAACATTTTTAATAACAATTCGTCATTCGTCATTTGTCAAATAACATTTAAATCTCAAAATTAACAACAGTACACCTTTTTAAACAATCTTGAAATATCGGTAAATATTACAAATCAAATGAAACGAAAGTGCAAATATATTATTACAAAATCAAAATTAAACAATATTAACATAAATACTTATATAACCTTATACTTAAAACATAAATTATGAACTCCATTTATTTTAAGAGACCTGCTAAAAATGAAAAATTAAGAATATGAATTAGCAGATAAATTTTTATGTAAATCATTGATTGAGGTTATCTTATAAAATTTTAAAGGTATGTGCAGCATAAAAACGATGAAATACTAAAAAGTTTAATTTAAATTTTTCCTAAAAGTATTTTGTTTTCAATACTCCAAGGACCATTGGCCATCCACTAAGTCGTTTATTATTGATATTTCACTAATCTTCAGTTTCTGAAATCTTTAGCACTAACGTATTGATTACTTGGTTATTAGACCTTGTATAAGACTATGGAACGTAAATATTCAATCACTTAAATATTTATTTTGAAATTTTTGCATTTTTTTTTTATACTTACAATACATATATACAATTTTCTATTATTGTTTATTTTATTAATTATATATACAATTTTCTATTTAAGTTATTTCAATCAATAATATTATAAAATCAAATCATTTTTACATTATTAATTAAATTGTATATATAGATACTATTATTTTATAAATTAATCCTAAGTGATTTATTTACATAAATTAATTATACAACATCATACATAATGATGATGTTATAGTGATGTTATAGTGATATATTCATTCTATATTATATTATTTATACAGGGTAACTCGATGGTCTTCCTTAAAATGGGTGATCGGGCATGCCGAGACGAACAAAAAATTGTATTGGAGGGGAGTCTATTCTGGATCCTTCTCGAGATATGAGGGGATAAAGATGTTTTAGTGACTTTTCATCAAAAAATCTATATAACTTTTGAACGACTTACTATAGAGAGATAAAAAAAAATGCATTTTCTAGAGTACCTTGTCAGCTTTAATTTTTGTGTACTAATGATTACCATATCATAACAGTTACAAATTTATGAAGGTTCAAAATGAAAGGTTGATTTAAAATGAAAAAATTATGTTACTCATATCAAGGAAAACCATCGAGCCGGAAACACCCTGTATATACATATATAGGTACATATTTTGTTTTATTTTTAAAGGATTTAAAATTACCTAAACTATAATAGTTACAGAAATTTAATATTTTAATTAAAAATTGTGGATTGTAAAAGATGTTATTTTTCGCAATAATTAATCTTTTAATTTTCTGATGATATAATCACTTATTAAAAAATTTTCAAATATTTTAACTTAGTTGATACATTCATACATACATATATGTATATTTTAAACCGATTTTACAAAAACATATACATATATACATGCATGTATGCGAGTAATTTTATAAATCTATAATATCTATTATTTCTATTTAATCGTTATTTTCAGAATATTCTATAGTAATTGTATAATATATATATATATGTTATGTAATATATACTTTCATGCATCATTACAAGATATATTTGTGGAATGTTATAATTCAAATAATATGCAACTTTAATTATTAATAAAATCAAAATTATTAAGAATGAGAATTTTCTTATAATCATACTCCATAATGAAGATTATTATTATTATATTGTTTCACGATATTGGTTAAAATTTTAAATATAATATAAAGTGTCTAGTTTTCAATTATATATATATATATATATATATACAACATACATATATATATATACTCAAAAATCAAAATACACGCGAATATAACTAAATCTAAATTAATACAAAGACTAAATATATAATTGCAATAATAACTTTTCTATTATAAATTGCAAATGATCCATCTTTCCACACGATACTTCTTCAATCCAATTTTTACTTATACGTTTCATTCCCTCTTCCCTATAAACTAATTTTGTGATGGGAATTCCATTTTTCTTTTTTGAACCGAAAATGTTAGTAATAAGAATAGTATTAGAAATATAATAAACGCAAGAAGCCACAAATACATACAAAATAAGGAACAGAAAAATTTTCTGTATCTAACTCAGTCATTCGTCAGCGTCTGGCTTAATTTTCTAATTTTAAAGTCGAACTCGACAACGCTGAAAGATTAGTTGTGGGCATTCTCATATAGATACATGTATTCTAAATGAAATTTGACATAAAGACAGAAGACAACGCTTTTATCACCTTCATATTCGCCTGTTTACACCTTCAGTCTGGCGGACAAAAGAATAATATTATGTTTCTGTCTGAATTAAAAAAAAATCAAATTTTTTTTATTGGGTTAATTGTAATATCATACACCATATCTACCAAAACTCATATTCTGACAAAACCATATAAGTCAAAATAATTATATGTTGACTTAAAAATTAGAAAGAAATAATAAAAATATTTGAATTAAAAACTAAATAAAACGTTATTCTGCAAAATGTCAAAAAATGACTTATGTATACTTTTATCCTTCAAAAAAAAACCTATTATAACAAAAATAATTATTTTACTATCCAATTTTCTTTTACAAACATCTCACTTTAAAATTATTATTTTCAAAACGTACGTATACAACATATTATAGAAATAAATTTACTTCGTCTAGAGCCTGGTGGAAGACTCGTGTAGAATGTAAATCCAAAAGAAATATACAATTTGTATATGTGACATTATTGAAATTTGTCACTAATCGATTATTTTATATTTATACCACTACTAAAAAATTCTTTAGTGTTACGACAATTTCTAATAATTTTAATTTTATAGTTTTCCATGTTTATTATTTAATTAAGTCTAGGTATGTGGTATTAATAATCATTATTTAGATTATTTTATTTATTTCAAATTACATATTATGAATTTTTAATTATAATTATTATTTTATTATAAAACAATTATTATATAAAATGTTGTAACTATTTATTGGTTTTGAGTTAATATAAACAAATTGAATTTTTAAGAAAAATGGTTGATTTACTTTGGATTATAAAAGTCATACATATATAATTGCTAAGGCAGTATTTGACTTCAACTATATTTAGTATATTTTATATAACAAATATTTTGTTTTAATAATAATTTTAAATTGAGCTGAGTTTGAGCATTAATTAGCAGAAAATACCAAAATTGAGATGGAAAATATTTGACATATGAAGAAGTTAATAAGTGGGTTTCATCGATTTTATTTCTTGGCATGTGAATTATAATTTTCTTCTAGAAAATAATTTAGTCCTTTTTTTTTTAAACTAACAGTTATTATAACAATAATATAAAACTTACAATTAATAGTCTATTTATTAGTTTATACAAATTAAATCACAATATTTTTTATCGAATAATGCAATTAGATTATATGATTAGCGTTAGAAAACAAGTAGGTATTCATCATTTTTTATATTTAAAATCTTTAGGTGTTTATTTTTTAAATTTATTCAACTTGAAATTTGTTAAGATATTATCATTTTTTATAGATTAAAACACGTATATTACAACTTATTTTCACTGACAAACGTATTAACTATAATTATCTAATGAAAATTAACTAAATAATTAAATTAAAACTCGAGAAGAAATCGTTTATTTTTGTTGAACGCTGGATGGTATAATAGTCTTATATTAAATAGATGGTTAGATGCACAAATTTGGCAAAATCAATTTAATTTTTAAAATTGTTATAACATGTAGAATTCTTAGGATCTGGAATGTTTCACATTACATTTTTTTTTATAAGCTTCAAATTGTGAGAGACTCAACATTGAAATGGCGTTTATATAATGTGCAACTTTCGTTATCTTTATTCCTAAATCTCTGTTTTCTGTGTATATTCGGTTTATTACATATTCATACTGTGCAGATTTCTGAAAGATGATGTCCCATGTCCAGTTACCTAGTTGTCTAATATTTTTTATTTGCACTGCGATCTCTTTCTTGGCCGTTTTATACGATCTTGAAATGATCAGCTTTGTTGGTAGTAGTTCTTGAGAGTTTTTCCACATTGTGGGAAATTTCATTTCATTTGATTCCAATGTGGTTTGGAATCCAGTAAATCCTTCGAGAACGCCAATACTAAGCAGCAAATCGTCTTCTGAGTTTTCTAATTTAGACCTTTTTATTATAGAATTGTATATTTATTTATAATTTATTTTCACTAGTTATTAATAATTGGTCAAAATTTGCGAGCCTTTTCCACTAGGATGTGGTTCATATTATTGGATTATTATAATAATATGTAAAAGATATATGCATTATATATGCTTTAGCATAATAATGAAAAAAAAAAAAGTTTGTAGTGGTTTTTTTTGTTATTAATCGGATGCTATTTTTAATGCTTTTATTTAGTTTGCTTCGGTTAGGATTAATAAAATAATTAAACTCAATTTAATTAACTTCACATCATTATAACCAGTTGATATTTTAAGGTTTAGCATAAGTCTGATGACAATGGATAATTTTATTATAATTATACCAAATATTATTAGCAAATATTTAAAAACTGAAATTAAAAAAAATTGACTAATCCTACTTCTATAAATTTTGAAAATATTATAAAATAATTAGGTCCCTATATCATAAAAATAAATTGTCAAAAAAATTGTTTTGTAATCTTATCCAATTTTAATTAGGACTATTTTAAATTTTGAGTGCATTTAATAAAGCCATAACTTATTTAGCATTAAATATTTTTTAAGTGTATTTTAATTATAGAATAAAATAAATGCTTTTGATAAATTAATTAAGTACTTTAATTAAAATATTTATATTATTATAATTATTTATATTATTTATATTATACACTTTTGCTAGTTTTGAAATTTTCTATATTATACCATTTTCTGTGAATTACTTTGCAGTAACAAAAAAGAAGTACAGGCTTTTCATTACAACTAGTAAAAATTACAAAAAATTAAAATGGGTTAGTCATCAAGACAGTCGGGCATTTTAAAAAAAAATGTTCCACTTCAAGAATGGATTTGAATTTAAAAAGGAAAGCAGATGAAGAACTAATACTCACGTTATCTAATATTAGAACCTTAGAAAACCGTATAAGATATTATACATAGTTCATTTTTAAATTTTCGGTTTTTAACTTATTCCCCATATAGGTACACATTTATTTACACATATTTTATTAAAATTTAATTTACAGGTTACGAACCTTTTTGTGGCATAAGTAAACACATAATAAGAAAAGTTCTAAAAAAGTACTAAAAGGAAAATAATAGGAGCAAAACAATGAAGTAAAAATTTGGACTCAGACAATCTAAAGAGCTTCTGGAAAAATATAACCGTAAAAGATATGAAAACATCATAGAATCCAGTAAAAATAAAATTAGTATTTTAATAGACTTCCTAACGGAACAGTATCGGCTAAAGCGGAACCTAAAGAAATTAGAGTGACGGTACATGCCCATTCTGTCAAGAACAAGAAGAATCTCCACTAAAAATTGCGGAGCTTTACTCCGAGCAAAAAATGTTTACCTAGGAGCATACTGATTTACCGTAAATAAAGTGCCAGCAAAAAACCTTTTACAGATCTATATCAAAAGTATTACAAGCACAGTAGATCTACATCAAAAGTTTGAAGTGCTACTTAAACCTCTTTAAAATAATCTAATTTGATCTATATTATTATCCGTTCCAAAGAGTTGGGTTAAACAAACGCTATAAATTTGTGAATGAATGATTATATAAAAAAAATAAAATTATTTTCCATCACTATTCAGTACAATTGTTTTTTTGCTTCTTTTTTTTTATCATAACATATTTGTGAAGAGATTGGGTAAGATGCTAACAATTGTTTCCTTTATAATAGGAGAATATTTTTTCTTCTATAATAGTAGTTTCATTTTTTCTTTAATATAATAGGTATGAGTAATTTTGTTGGAAATAATGAGCGTTCTTATAAAATCCACTGTTACTGAATCTACACTCAGAAGTAGTCACAATCTCCTCTGATTTTTCATTCAATAAATAACAATTCAAATTCTTTTTCTTCTTCAAGTTTTACCTGGTTCTTCTTTGAGTTTTATCATGATTTTGTAATCAACTCTAAAATCCTTCATAATTCAGAATATTGCATATTAATATCATATAAATATTCTGTAAAAGGCGACCATTTTATCTATTCCTGATTATTTGTCATACACTTTTTATCATTTTTATTTTTTTCCTTCCTATATTATTTCAAATTAAATCTTCTTGAAATATTCACGCATTAACTATCCCAGCAATATTGATAATTTACATAATAATACTAGGATATATTTCGTCAAATATTGCATATTATTCATTTTTGAAAATTCGTCAATCAAATTTTGAAAATCTTAATTTGATTATATAGAAAATTATTTAAGTTTTCTTCATTTTCTTATCCTTTGACATCTTAATTAGAATATTAAATCAATTTAAATCAAGCAAATGTCTATAATAATAAATTATTAAAAAAAAAAAAATCAAAAATTTAATTTCAGCTACATTCATAACTCTTTAAAATATAATTTAAAATCAATCAAAATTTTTAATTGAAAATTAATCAATATTTTAAGATGCTGCGGTAAACAATTAAAAAAAAATATTTAGATATTTTAATCCTGTCACAAAAACGATATTTTAATATAAATGTGTATATTGAATATATTCTTATATAAATTAAAAATGTTAATGGTAAAACCTTATTATTGTATAAATTTTAACAAAAGTAAATTGTCGTTATTAAATGTTATCCGCAATATAATAATTAAATTTGTGGATTAAATTTTAAATACCAATAATATTATTGTATAAAATTTATTTATGGAATTTTTTAATAAGAATGTGAGAATATTAAAAAGATTCAGTTAATATTTTTTATTGATTGAAAATTTCAAACTTGAAATTTATACTAATATATTATTTTACTCTTTCAGGTTGATTGGTGTATAGCATATTTTTCAAATTTGCTTATTAATTGCTGTCCATCTGCCTATTTGTTTATTTACAAAATTTCTATACCGTTTAAGAAATAGCAATGATATTTTAAACAGGCATGTCTGTTGTAGAACAGTATTCTGATGTAGTGTAATCGGTTACGAAACTACAGCTCCTAAAATTTTGAAAAAGCCTTATTATTTTCCAAACTTGTGGTATATCTCCAGTTCCGCTTAATATTTTTGCAATCTGAAAACGCCAAATTATATTTAAATATACCGTTATGTGAAACAAAATTTTGCTTCCTTCATATTAACGATTTTAGATAGAGCCTTAAATTTTGAAAAAAAGAAGTTCAGAATTAGTATAAATTACAATAAGAAAAATTTTTGGTACCATCCTCTAAAAAAAAAAAGGATGATACCAAAAAACCTATTAGAGCTCAAAAGGGTTTGGACAACTGTGCAAATTTTGATGTATATTTTTAGAAATTAAATCTTGTGAGCTTTAAGATAAGTATAAAAGATTGACAATATAAATTTTAGTTCAATAAATAATGATAAAAAATTGAAAATGTAAAATTAAACTTAAAAATTAAGCTATTTGATCCCCTTAATGCATCCCCTCGAAAACTCGGGACAAAGCATGCGTCTATTCGAGCTGAAGTATGTTTGTGCAAAGTTTAAAAAGATTAGGTGCTGGAGCTTAATGTTAAATAAAGCCTAATATTGTTGTAATATATTTATAATTTTATAATATTGTATTTATGTATATAATTGACAGCAAAAAATGCTTCTAATTTAAAATAAAAATTTTTTTTAATTTTAACTTTTTAACATTCTTATTAAAAAACCTTATTTAAGTGTTAATTCTTATAAAATATATATTTTATTTATATTAATAAATCATTGAATTTTATTTATTAATTAATTATTTTAATATATAACAAGAGTCAAGTTTATAGAATCTGACCAGAATAAATTTACCTTATAACACATTAAAAATTTGATATTAATTTGTTTATTTAGTTTAGAAATTGTAAAACTTTTAAACCTAATGAGACATCTGTCACCTTATACAATAATATATATATACATTCTTATTATTATATTTATAAATATTATATATACAATATTATAATATATATAAACATATGTATGTATTTTATATAAATATATAAATATTCTTATAGATAAATAATTAAAGAAATTTTATTATTCTTAAATAAATAGTTTCATTATTATTTTAATCTTAACACATATAAATTAAATAAATTAAAATTATTTTCAAAGAAAAATCTTTAAATTTTAAATAGAATCAATTTATCTTTATGCTAATCAATTGATCTTATTTGTATTTTGGTTAAAACAAAAAAAAAAAATATTGGCATAAGCAAATGAAAATTTAAAGATGCAATGAATTTCAAAATTTTTCCTACAAATTTTAATTTTTACAAAAAACATATTATTTTAACATATATTATATATAATATATTATATTATACATATATATATAAAATAAATTTATTTATAAAATCTGAATTTAATTTTTCGTTATTTTTAGTTCCTTATCATACTCAACTTTTAGTTATTAGATTTGTTGGGCGTATTTTCATTTAGCTCTAATGTTCGAGTTTTCTTTAACTTGTACACAGATACTTTGGCCAATTTTATAAATGTCTGACCAGGATCCAGTTGGCGCATTAAACGTCATTAAAGAGCAATAACTAGATTTGTTGGATGTACTTCCATTTAGCTTCCATGCTTAATTTTTCTTTAACTTGCGCACAGATATTTTGACCCATTTTATAAATTTAATGACTAATGACATGTAATGCGCCAACTAGGTCCTGGCGCATTAAATGTCATTAAAGGGCTCTAACGATACTTTGAAAATTTCAATAGTAAGTTAACTTACATATGCAAATATCTCCTAAATTAAGAGCGGTACAAAAAAATTTTGTGACATCAAAAATAAGTAAAATAAACTTCTTTCATAATACAATAACTCTATTCATGCAATTGTAACTCTATTTATATGTAAATGTAGGAGTTATTGAATTATTCAATACTACTGAACTTTTCAGTACGCAAGGTTGCCTATACTCTACATTGAATTGCCAAGACAACTCTCAAATTTTATATTTCTCTATATATAAAAGTTCACAGAAATCTTCTGTGAGTTAATAGAACTAGACAAAAAAAATTTGTTTTGTATGTAAAACCAAATTTATAGTTTTAATTAAAATTTTTATTTTACTTTTGATTTAAAAATAATTAAATCATTTTTATTTTACGATTTTACCTATTTAAATAAATAAGTAGAAATATTATCCATTTTATTTATTAAATAAATGGCCAGTTAGGTACATACAAAGTAACAAATTGCATTCTAACCAAAAATACCTGGTGACGCTATTTTATAAATATAAGAGTTATTTAGGAGTTATCTTCAATACTACTGAACTTTTTAGTAGACAATGTAGGTGCTGTAAGTAATTGTTTCGACATCTATATAATTTTTTTTGACTACAGTTCTTATGCAGTAGAAATGCTCTTTTTTATCTGATTGTTACAAAATATAAAAAATTTTTCACCAAAAATCTACTATCTACTCTTTATATTGTATCTGGTTATAAAAAATTTAAAACCTTTAACTTTACCGGCAAATATAAAATAAAACAAAACATGAAAGATTGTAGAATTGAATATATCACCAATATATGCCAATTCCATAAAATTTAATCAACTATTAGAAAATTTAAGATATCTAACTTAATAAAGTATTGATATATATTTATTTATATTTCGAAGCTGTATGATAATTATTCGACCGCAAACGCTAAATCAATCAAATTTTATAGAAATTCTTACAATAAAATTTGATCAACTTTTACAAAATTTTGTTTACTCTAGTTTTATTATGAACCAAGAGTTGAGTATAATATATAAATTCAGCTTCTTTTGACAAATTTTTAAATACCCAGCTTACATATGGACACTAACACATATTTATATTAAAAAAAAGTTGAATGACAGCTACTCGAACCTGTCAATCATCAATAATCAACCCGTTTACTTCAATATATTAAAATTAAATGACAAAAATTTTAGGATTCTAACTCGATCATTTTTCGAATTATGTCCGGTGGAACAATAGGATATACATAGCTAAATCTATTCAAAATTAAATCTTTACCAAGAATATATATAGTTTTCCATATCTATGTCGTCTCTTTTAAGGTGTCACAACTCACAAACATTATTGTAAATTTAATTATTATATTCTTGAATTATGTTCTCATAAGTGAAACCAGAAAATAACAAAAAAATTTAAAATTTAACATGAGTATTTGATGTTGATACAGTTACTTAGGTAATCAAACTATTGAAGTTATATCATAATATGTTATATCACATATGTAACTTTATTTCTTATATAAAAACTGTCATAATATTATTATGCAGGGGCCTCGGTGGCCTAGTGGGTAAGAGGAACACCGAGGGAGTGTGCGTTCGAATCCCACACACGTCGTAAGAGTTATTCCCCCTTACGACATTTACAGCCACGCCTGTAAAGGAAAGGCTCTGTAATTTCCTATTCACATTTATGTGGCAGAGAAATGCACTAAAAAAGAAAAAAAAAATATTATTATGCCATAGACAAGCGCAAATCTTTAAAAAAACAAAAGAGACAGAAATAAAAAAATTATATGATGATATACTACTTAAAATTTCTAAAAAAAAAATAATAATACATATATTATTTTACTAAAAATAAAATATTAAAATTCTCCATTAAAAAAACAAAAGCCAATTTAAATTTTTAACATAACTTATAAGTATACGTTTAGCTTAAAGCGGAAAAAATTTTTATTAATGTTTTTTCTCGAAAAAACATAATAAATTTTTGACAAAAAACAAAAAAAAAACCAATAAAAAAACAAAATATCCTGAAGATTTATTTTCAATAATAATAGTTTCAATAAAAATAATTTAATCTAATTTGGTCATATCCTTTTAACATGTATAAAAATTGAACAAAACGAATAATAGAATAACTAAATAAAAACAGTCCTTTTTATTGTTCAATTGAACCAATAAACATATACAAAATACTTTTATTTACTGGGTTATTTTTTTTAAATTTTAATTTTTCTTTTTTTTGGTTTGTGACCTAGATAAATGCATATTGTTAAAAAAAAAGGCAACAAGAACTGGTAAAAGAGACACAAAATAGTGAATTTCCGTGATAAATATTTACTTCAATACTAAAATTTTTTTTTTTTTCTTGTTTTTTTCTTTGTTAATAAATTCCTATATTAAATGGTCATTTTATATTAAATCCTTTTTTAAAATACTTGTTTCTTATATACCTATTGTTTCTTATATATATGTTGTAAATAAACAAAAAGAAAAACAACTAAAAAAAAAAAGGTGCAATTTATTGAATTTCAGTTTATCCGCTTGGCTGTGTTTATGCTTACATCCACAATATATACTAAAAGAAAATCGATATAAAAAATAAAGTTTTTTAAATTATTCTTTAATATAATATCTTCAGTAACAGATTGTGAATCATTTGAAAATAAATTAAAGAAAAAAGCAAGGAATTTCAATTTAAAATTAAAGAATACCAATACAAAAGTCGATTAACTCATATATTACTTTTATTTAAAAAAAAATTTTTTTTTTTTTTTAAGTTATTTTTTAACTTTAAATTTCAATCATTTGAATCTGAAATATTATTTCTAAATTCCATAATGTTATTATATTGTACCAAATATTCCAAACATATAAAGACTACAGTGTAGGTAAATTGATTTTTTCTATCATTTAATCTAAATAATCTTATAAAATTTCTCAAAAAAAAAAACACGATTCAAAGAGAATGAATGAAAAAAGGATTAAATTAATTAAATTAATTAATATTTCAATGCATTCCAAACCATTTCAACCAATATAATAAAATTAACCATATGTTCTTTAAAAGTGTAATTTTTCAAAAAACATTATAAGGGCAATTAGCTGATTATTCTTTTAAAACGTTCAATTTTGTTGCATTTCCTTTTTTATTTAGTTTGTTTTGTTTTTGTTGTTGTTATTTTTTTTGTAAAAATTTTGTAACAATAAGTCTGAAAAATAAACAATTTTTTTTTATTGTAAATATTTAAGAATGTGTATAATATATAACAATATGACTTTCTTAAAAGCTATTCTATGTCACACAAAATTTTATATTGTTGTAAGAAAATCTCAAGGAAATTTTAAATTTAAAAGAAAAACTCTTGAAATAAGAATATTTTATATCCACTTTTTATTTTTCATTTGTGTATTTTTTTTTTTATAAAAAACATTTTCCTAAACATTATTTATATTCAATCTATTTTTATACCCGTATGAATTATGTTCAAGGGTATAATAAATTTACCATTACGTTTGCCACACCTTAAAGGAGTCGAGCTAGATATAGTGTCAAAGGTATGGATCGGCTCAGAATCGAATTAAGCCATGTACGTCCGTCCGTCCGCACGATAATTTAAAAATTAAACAAGCTGAAATTTTTTTTACGTCACTTTTGCAAAATTGTTAGTTTTACTATTTAAAGCTTTTTCGGCCGCCGGGTTCGAGTAGCTGCCATACAACTTATTTCTTCATATGGGAATAACTTATAACGTGTCGAATTACAGGCATGTAACACCTGTAATTTCGTTGGTTGGTTGTGCTGAAGCGACAAGTTCGAGTAACTGCCATACAACTTCTCTTTTTAAATGTATATATAATTCAGTGTCTAGTTAAAGCTAGGTCTCTGAAATTTAGTGAAGAGGTGTCGAGTTACATGCCAAAAACTTTTGTAAATTTTGGTTGGTCTAGAGCAGCCGGTTCTGGCTTTTTGCATCTTTTGGAACTTAATGAAGCTAGACGTCTGAAATCTTGCAAATGATGACCAAATTTGATGGCAACAACTTCTGTAAAATTTGGTTATGGTGGCGCGACGGATTCGGGTAGCTGCCATACAACTTCTTTTTTAAATGAAAATAACTTGGTGTCTATTGAAGCTAGGTATCTGAAATTTAGTGAATAGATGTCGAGTTATATGTCAAAAAGTTTTCTAAAATTTGGCTGGTCTAGAGCAGTCGGTTCAGACGTCTTGCACCTTTAGAAACTTAATGAAGCTAGCTAGGTGTCTGCAATCTTACAAATGAAGATCAAGTTTTATGGCAACAACTTCTGTAAAATTTGGTTGTGCTGGTGTAATAGATTTGGGTGCCTGTCATGCAACTCAACAATTTACATAAATATATCTAGACAGTTATAACGTCGGTACTAAAACATCTGAAATTGTTTAAAAGATGATCAAGTTATTTAGACACAGGATATATTACGTTCATACGGGTATCCCAGAGTCGACATAGTCTACTCTACTGCACATTTTCTCTTTTATATTATTTTCGTTTTTTTGTGATTATGTGTGATTTTTATTTTTTTTTTGGTTTCCATCTTCATGTCATGTAATACTGGACACAACACATAAGTGAAATTGAAACAATTTTTCA
This sequence comes from Poecilobothrus nobilitatus, assembly GCA_947095535.1. Lineage (NCBI taxonomy): Eukaryota > Metazoa > Arthropoda > Insecta > Diptera > Dolichopodidae > Poecilobothrus > Poecilobothrus nobilitatus. The sequence goes on from OX352773.1 coordinate 233,879,297, forward strand.
CATTATTAAACCAAAAAATTCATTTTTTTTATTTTTTAAAGAGTTCTATAACTTTTTGTTTCACATTTTATTTTTTTTTTTTTTAACCCTAAAGTGTTAATTTTTTTTAATAAAAACAAGATAACTATAATATAAAAACTAAAGCTTTTATTTTGATTACTTTTATTATGATTTATTTTTCTTTAAAGAAAAGAATGTCATATTAAAATTATTAACCTTTTGTGAAAAAGATATCATAACTGATAGTGATACTGATATTTTTACAATCTATCCAAGATACTCGAATACTCTTTAATTACTTTACTTGTAAATATTATTACTCAAAAATAAATTAAAAGAATTTTTACTCTAGGCGAAGAAGCTGAGCCAGATGTACAAAGCAGAATAAGCAAAGCCCTCACTTATTTTACCAAATATAGTAACAAACAGAGAACTATAACATAAAACAAAAGGAAACATGATGGATAACAAAGTTAGAGGAAGATAATGATGATGGATTTGACACATTTTAAATAAACTGGACCATAATTACAAAACAATTTCTCGAATGCAATCCGCAGGGTGCAAAATTAGTAAAAAATTTAAAAAGAATTCTTTTAATTGAAGCAACATCCGAACAATAAATATGATTTTAACATAAAAGGATTTCAACTAACATTCGTAGATAGAAAGAGTTTCTGGTTGTTTTATGCCTAACTTAGAGGTTAAAAGATTACACATTCAAACATTTTATAACACAGCAAATAAAATGTTCACTTCATAAATATTACTTTTATATCTGGATACGAAAATACTTTAAAATGTATTATTATTCAAAGAATTTTCAGCAATCGAATATATTAAAAGAACTGTTTTAAATCTATTTTAAGGAAATTTTAAAAATTTTTACATAGTTTGTATGATTTACTGAAAAATTAAAGTTAACTATTTTCAATAATACTTTTATACTCGAATTGTAATTTTTTTAAATAGAACACAAATAAGGGTTAATTTTATTTTGTATCCTTAAATGTATTTCTGTGTAATGATGCAATTACGACACATCATTAAGGATATAATTTGAAATGATCATTATCTTTATTTTAAACTTGATGTTAAAGAGAATGGAAATAAAATCCAAACATACAAACATATACAAGAATTTCACTTTAAGAAGTGCTCCAAAATAAAGTGATCAAATTAGATTTTATTACATCAATTGTGGTCAGTTTTTATTGTAAACTTTATTTAAAAAATAAATTGATATTCTTGTTTTTTTATTTCTAACAAAAATATTTTTACCTATTGTTTTTACTAAATTGTGCAGTAAATCAGATAATGATTTATTTTTTTTATAAACTGATACACAATTGAAATAAATGAATTTTCTAATTTAATTTATCTGGAAATCATTAAGTGAAAATGAATTAAATTAAAGTACTTTTTAAATGTCTAAAAAAATTAATCAAATATTTTGGTCTTCTATAATATCAAATAATCAAAATATTTTATAAAATAAAAACAAGCACACAAATCGCAATGAATTGGATGCATCCTTTTAAAATATATTTACCATATAGTTGACTGTTAATTTAAAACGGCATTAGAGGCTTCCAGGCAGCCAAAGTGATCATCGTCAAACAATAATAATTCAGGACAGAATTGGAAAATTTTGCGAAAATATATAGTCAAAAAAATTGAAGAAGGCCACAGAAATATAAAAACGGTTTTCTGTCATGTGCTGCCCCCTGGGTAGCTTTTATTGAAAAAGTTCTAATTATGATAGGAATCTTATTTCTATTTTATTTTAAGTAAGTTTTTAATTTATAAAATAAAAAATAAAACCGCTAAGGAACAACAAATAAAGTAACACTCTATTGGGTGCCTGGACAACTAAGTATAAAGGGAATGAATAAACCCAACTTACAAAAAAAAGAACTGAAGGAAACTCCCTTTATAGATTCAGAATTTTCTTGTGGCAGATTCTGTCAAGATGAAGAACAATAGTCTTCAGAAAAAACTCAGAAATTTTGAGCACGATTTATACGAGCATATTGCTTTTCTGAAGATGAAGCGCCAGGAATAAATCCTGTACAAACCTTAAGTTTCTTAAGGTGATGACCCAAATCTTACTTTGCTTCCTTTATTTTGAATATTTTTTCAAAGTACCAAAACAAAGCAAAATTAAAATAATAAATACTGGCCCAATAACTACTTTGTATTTTTTGCTTTGATTTTTGTTGAAATGGATTTATTATTTTTTCTGAAATGGATTTAAAAATTTTTTAAAAATTTTCATATCTAATAATTATTTTATATGAAACGTACAAATGTTTGTACTTAGTACCAAATAGGATAAGATTTTGGGTTCCGGACATATATAGAAATCGTCAAATTGATAGATTGTACAAAATCACATTCCCACCTATTCAAATTTTTTTTAATGTTTATGTAAAAAATTCAAATATCAAATGCCAAATGTCAAAGTATTCTCAAAGTACGGAATTGAAAATTCGTCAATTCGGTACTTTACTTCGTTTGCTTACTTTGAATACTTTGTGCATTTCGTCAAGTACCATAAGAAATAATGTAATTCATTTTAGCTGACAAAGTTTTCAAAGGAAGTAAAGGCAGCAAAGTAAGCATTGGGCCATCATCTTTAGAGACAGTAAGACTTACAGAAGTATTATAAGTGGAGGCAAAATCCACAACACAAAACTACATGTTGTGGATTTTAGGGAGAGTATAATAGATCTACATCAAAAGGTCACATTGTTACGTGTAACCCTTAATAGTAATAATATAAACTAATCTAAGTTTTTAATTTACAAATTTTTTTAGTCAGATATACCAAGAAATTTGTTCTACTGTAACTTGATATAAACTACACATTGTAATCGTGAAATATCTTGCGTTGCGCTAATTTATACTAAGAAAATCATGCCTAATCGTTTCAATAATATCTATAATTTAAATAATTTCTTAATTTCTTAACTTATAATTTAATAATTTCATTCTTTAGATATTATTTGATTTACTAAAATCAACTGACATCGATTATTATTTCTACCAAACATATAAAATCAACAGACATTATTTTTAAACTTGATAGAATTAATGTCAAACCTCTACTGACTAACATAAACATGAATCACCCAATTGAACTAAAAATCAACTGATGCATAATTTTTAATGAAAAAAAAAAAAAAAAAATCAAATAGCAAACGGAAAACCACAATTTTCGATTTAATCATTTTTAACTCAATAAAAAACAAAACAAAAAATAAAACGGAATTAAATTATTAATTAATTGTTTTTAAGCTTTTTAATACATACAAACAATAAATAATTTTCACATATTATTTGAAATATAAATTAAATAACAATAATTAATTATGGAAACAAAAAAAAAAACAAAACTTTAATAACCATTAAAAAAATTTGACTTACATCATGCATTGCATGCATTTTTCTGGCAAATATTTTATAAAAATTTTAAAATTTATTTAACCTCATAACCTCATATTTAACCTTTTTTTTTTATTATAAAAAAAGAACAGCATCAATTTAAAAAAAAATCCTGATATAAAACCCAGTAGGTGCTCAATGAATATTTAAATACGAAAAAATTTAATAAATATCATTAAAATGTAATAAAACTATAAGACTTTCCGTTTTTTATTGGCAACATTTTGTTCGATTTTTATAATTGACAATAACTTTAATAAAACAACATATTCTTATGAGCTTTGTAATTATACCCGTACGATAGGATCGGGTATAATAAAATTACTCCTCCGTTTGTAACACCTCGAAGTAAGCGAGCTAGATATACCTTCAAAGGTTTGGATCGGATCAGAAAAAAATTCTAAGACTTTTGAGCCATGTCCGTCCGTCCGTCAGCACGCTAACTCAAAAACTAAGAAAGCTAGAATCTTGAAATTTACACAAAATATTCTGGGAGTAATTTTTAGGTTCCCTATTTTTTTTGGTTGAGTTTGAACCAAAACTTAGGGTAGCTCTCGAACACCTAACTTTTAGATCCCCACATTTTTTTTGAAATAAAACTATGAAACTGCTGATAGATCTCACAAAAATATTAATTTTATTTTTAATAACTTTTTTTTGTAGCCCCACCCGTTACGGAGGTACAGCTCCCCAAAGGTTCAAAAAAGCTCTATATTTAAATTGTTATAGCACAAGTTGTATAAGGTATATCTTCATTTTGAAAACGCCAAACGATTACTACTTTTATTAGCTTTAAAAGTATATATATAATAAATATATATTTGTGGCATACGGTGTCTTAATTTACCGTTATGCGAAACTCAAATTTTGCAAAATCCTTTAACCCTTCTATCTTCTAAACGGTTTAAGTTGGAAACTTGAAATTTTGACAGAAGTTAGATCTTTGAAAATAAGTCACTTCAGAATTTTTTTTGTATCACTCCCCGTTTAGGAGCTGTAAGGGGTCAAAAACTGAAAATTTCCTATATTTAAACACCTGTAACTTGAACACCTGTTAAAATTTTTTTGAAGTAATACACAAAAATTAAAGCTTCAACATTATACTCTTATTTTTGTTAACAACTTTTTTTAATAATGTAGGATTACTTTATAATTGACGAAAGTGTTACTTGATTTTTTCAAATTTTCTAACAAATTTCTTCAACAAATTTTTTGCATTTGTTTTACTCGATAATTTGAAATTGTTGAGGATATAATGCGTAGTACAAAAAATGTAAATAAATAAACAACATAACGGTTTCTTGAAGAATTTTTATTTACTTATATGATATTGATATAATATATACATACTTATATAATATCATGTTTATTTACATATCGTATATGTCACTAGTGAATGAATGATAAGAGTATAGATGTATATTATATAGCGCCGTATTTACATATATATATGTATTTTATTGTACTTATAAGAAATTATTCTATTAATGAAATATTTAAATATAATATAATATAATATTTAAAATTATATTTATATATATATTTATATTTACCGCTTAGTATTAAATGGTACTATAGAATATTTGAAAAAGTTTTGGATTGATAATCGTTATGTGGAACGTTAGAATCTGCTTTTGAAGAATGTACATATAAACATATAGTTTGAATATATGTACAATCCATAATTCTAGAAATTATAAAATTCACCCAAATTATTTTAAAATACTAAAATATTAAAAAAATAATATTGTAAGCAGAGTGACAGGCTGTGAACATACTAACCGTTCGTACGGGTATCTAAGAGTTGACAAAGGCAACTGTATTCTTCCTCGTTTTTATTTATTGTTTTTTTTTTTTTAATATTTAATATAAATTCAAAGATTTTATAGCAAAGTATGAGTATAATTTAAATTATATATAATTGCAAACTTTTCTGTTGGGACACTTCTGTTTAAATGGACACTTAAAAAGAAATTGTAATAGAAAATTACGCTACACGCTGCAGATTTTATTAAGGAGAAGAAGAATCTCCAAGACACATACTTAAAAACTGTGGAACTTTACTCATGAGCAAGATATGTTTATGGACTAGCATACGCTCCTTTACCTTGGTAAAGATGAAGTGCCATTAATAAAACCTTTACAGATCTAGAAATAGTTACTTACTTATACATATACGCCTTAAATGATAATGCTATCTAGGTTAATCTAATCTAAACTAATTGTAAACTTTTTAAAAATGATGCCTATAAAATTATTAGTAAAATCATTTCAACAATCGAATTCTATAAAAAATGTGTAGTTTCTCAAAAACCCTTTTTTTCTAATTAAGCTAAAAACTAAAAAAGTGGTTTAATTTGTTTATTAAATGTACAATTTATAAACAAAGTGTTTGGATCATAAGCTAAAGCTGGTTTTACATTAAATATTATACGTAAAATATTTTAAATATTGAACATTTTATTCTAGTTACAATTAATAAATTTATTTTTATATTATAAATTAAGGTTAAGCTAAAGTCAAAAAATTTACTAAAAACATTTTAACTTTATTAAAAAAATCTAAAAAAGCATCTATATAGCACAGAATTTTAAATTGTAAACTTAAAATTTAATATGTAATACATGTAAAAATAAAAATCTGTAATCTGCATAAATATGTAGAATGGTAGATACAGAGATTTGTTTTAACCAATTTAACCAAACAAAAAAAAAAAAAAATCGATAAAAGCAAAATATTAAAATGGATATGGTATAAATAACAATTTTTTAATTGAATTGTTTTAAGCTCATTTTTAAATTTATCTGATCTTTAAAAGCCTTATTAACTTTAAGACTATAACATTATTTTTTAATTGAAATTTAATTACTTATTCATTAATTACTTTCAGATAAATCAATATTTTTTAATAAAAATTTTTTTTTTTTTAGAAAAATTAATAAAATTCTTATATTAATTTTTTCTATACAGGATAAAAAATATTTAAAATATGTTTTCCTTTATTATTATGCAAAAATATTAATTTTCTTTAAAATAGGTCTTATAGGAATTCTTATAATAAATTTTCTAAAAAAAACATAAACTAATTTTATTTGCAATAAATGAAATATGAAATAACATAATACAAATAACTAATAAAACTATTTTTAGTCCTTTAAAATTTGTTAATCCTCATTCATAAAAAAAAAACAAAATAATTTTTATTTCTTAAAATGATCCAAACTATAATAATATTTTTGATCAATGTTAAAAAATACAGATTTACCCTCTTTCTATATTAATTTATAAAAAACTGAATCTACATATTTCATTTTATAAATCATATGTAGCAGCTGCATTCCTTTTCTACAAATATCGTTTGGATTCAATCTCCTACAAAATTAAAAGTATATTCTGCCAAAAACTTAATACCTCCAATATAATACTCGTAGAGCAGGCCAATCCCACAAATATACACAGAAACTCATTTATAATAAGATCCACAAAATTGTAGAACATATTACCACAATTTGTGTTCTTCGATTTATTAAAGAAAGCGGTCAACATTTTGTGTGCTACAATCAACATATAAAATCACTTCGTTGTTTTAAAATTATTTTCCACATCCGCATCCTTTTCTTTCCCATTCTTACTCCGAAGACAATATTTTGCAAAAGTAGTTATAGCACCATTTAGTATTGGCTACTGAGGTAAGTGGCTTTTAGTGAGTAAAATGTACATACTATATCAAGGGGATATAGGCATTTTCTATATTTTTTGTAAATTATCATCTTCCTTAGGACAAAAAAAAAATATCATCTTTTCTAAAAGGTCTAATTATTAAAAGTCTAACGTCTTGAGTCGTGAATCTTAAAAGTTGAACGTCTAAAAGTCTTGTTAAAGTCTAACAATTTTTTTTTAACAGATTTTCAGAAAAATATATTTTATTAATTAGTCCTGTTCACAAAAGTTTGATATTCTTATATTCTTATATATAATTATACCAATCAAATTTTAAATCCAAAAATAAATCTAATATAAAATTTATGGACAAGCTTTTTTTGTCTAAATACATTCGTTAGATATTATACAGCTCTCCTTTAAATCATATATTTCAACTCAAGTTTTTTTCTTTCTGAAAACAAACATCAAACGACAGGAAATCTTCTATTCCTTTATCTTTACAAATTCTTAAGGTATAATATGTCTTGTAGGATAAAAACTTTAGAAAATTATAACATATACAAAAACTAACTTTAGAATATTACTATAAAATTTATTATAAAACAATTAATTATTCAGAATATTCTATAGATCGATTCATAATATATTAATTATGAATAATCAACACCTCTTTTAGATATTAAAATATTAAATAATTTCTAAAAGGATTTTCCTATAGATTTATTAAATTACAGGAATTTATTGAAGCGATATTATTAAATGGAATTTTTTTTAATATTTCAAGTTTTTGTTATTTAAATTTTAGTTTTATACACATAAATAATTTGAATAGATACATAGTGTTATTATAAAGTATGATGTTATTTATTTTAGTTCAAATATTTTTAGTTTTTATAACATTTTAAGGACCGAAAAACGAAGTTTAAATTTAAGTTCTAGATTTTACAACTCAAGAATCAAAAGAATACATTATATTGTAAGGTGAAGGATAATATTGAAACTCCAAAAGTTGCTATGTTAAATATGCAAGATCTCCTATTTAAGATTAAATGTATGGACTTCAAGAACCAATTATCTCTAAAACGAGGAAGAATACAGTTGCCTTTGTCAACTCTTAGATACCCGTACGAACCGTTAGTATGTTCACAGCCTGTCACTCTGCTTACAATATTAGTTTTTTAATATTTTAGTATTTTAAAATAATTTGGGTGAATTTTATAATTTCTAGAACTATGGGTTGTAGATATATTCAAACTATATGTTTATACATTCTTCAAAAGCAAATTCTAACCTTCCACATAACGATTATCAACCCAAAACTTTTTCAAATATTCTATAGTACCATTTAATACTAAGCGGTAAATTTATATTAAATTTACTTAGTACAAAATAATAAATATAATTTTAAATATTATATTATATTATATTTAAATATTCCATTGACAGAATAATTTCTTATAAGTACAATAAATTACATATATGTATGTAAATACGGCGCTATATAATATACATCTATACTCTTATCATTCATTCACTAGTGACATATACGATATATTGTAAATATATCAGACGGACGGACGGACATGGCTCAAAAGTCTTAGAATTTTTTTCTGATCCGATCCATACCTTTGAAGGTATATCTAGCTAGCTTATTTCGAGGTGTTACAAACGGAGGAGTAATTTTATTATACCCGATCCTATCGTAAGGGTATAATGATTATAGAACGATTAATGTACAAGTTTCGATCCAACAGTTCATTAATATCTTAAACATTTCATTTAATTTTTGCAGAAATTAAAGCAGTTTAGTATACATATCAAATCTGTCCCACTCATCTTGTCATATTTTTCGCCAAAGTGCTAAAGTTCAGCTTTTTTCAATACATACATATTTCATATACCAACTAGAAAAGAGGCAAACATTTTGACAAAAGAATTTGTTTTTAAAATTTTCATCCAATTTGAATGAAAATTTCTTTAAAAATATTTGTAATTTTCACATCTACTATAATTTTTAAATAATAAAGAACAAGAGCTGTTATATAGAAACATAATTTTATCGAACATTGAAAGAAATTGAAATTTTCTATATTTGTTTCAAAAAATTTCATGTTTTGCAACTAAAATAGCGATTAGTAATATTGAATATGAAAATGTTGCTGAACTTTGATACTTGAACTTTGATACTGAAATTTTGTGATACCACACACAATTGTCAAATGATGTCGATGTATCATGAATATGTTCTTAGCTTCAGATAGTCCGCCTTAAAATATTCGAATACGAATATTATTTGATATATTCTAGCTAGAGCACATATAGTAATTGTTATAAGATTTGAATGAAATTTGGTATAAATGTTACTCTTGTGATATAGTTATTGCTAAAATAATTTGAGGCTGGAAACTTAAGTGGGTCCAGTCCTACTATTGGGGCTCTAAATTAAAATTGTGAAAAATCAAGAAATTTTAAGATACACTCTTTAAACTTGAAAATTAGGTAGAGTATGTTAGAATCTTTCAAAAACGGGACGAGTTTTCACTATTCACACCGCTAATATAGATGAGAGGGTATATTCCGAAACCTAAGTTACTCTCCCTTCATGGGGGACTTTTCTTTTTTTTGCAATAAAATAGTATTTTGTATTAAATGCGATGTAAATAATCAGTAACGAATAATGGTTGTTTTTAAACATGTGTTTGAATTGTAATTTTTGAAAAAGCCGCTAACCTAGAGGTAGCCCAAAAGTTGTTGTATATTTAACAGCCTTTTTAGTTCAAATAGCCTTATAAAAATAAAAAATAAATTATTCATACTTAAATTTATTTTAAAAACTTTAATTTATAACTTATAAAAATATAAATAAAAAGGCTGTTAAATACACTACAAGTTTTCGTCTACCCTTAGGTTACAGTTTTTTTTTTTTCATTGTATGAAATTTTGTAACTATGGCATTTTTGTTTTTTTTTTTTTTTTGGAATTATGACACCATCATCCTGTAACAAAATTAGTTGTTAGTACAAACAAAAAGAAATCCCCTTTAGATTTTACAAGGCCTTTATATTAATTTTTTATTTTACATTTTTTGTCTCTTTTAATAACAAAAGGTATCAAATGGACTTATTTAAGGAATTCGCTTGAAAAATAAAATATTTTTGAAATAGTTTAAAAGATTTGATATATATATAGTTGTTATCATTAAAATTAAATTTTAAGTTTGGTCAACACAGAAATAACTTAATTTTAGTATGCAAGATAAATAACTGAACAATAGAAAAATAGCAACAATTCAAACAAAAACTAAAAAATGTCACTCTTGTATTTATATAGAAGTAAATAGTAAAGAATTAAATTACGACTTTAAAAAGTTTAAAATTATATTAAAATTTATGTTATTTAAAATATTGGAATTCCCAATATAATGGATGTCTAAGCTTCCTTTAAAAATATTTTAAAATACTGATATTTAATAATATTACTTTTGCTAAGGAGGAGTGAAGAATTTTCCTTACGAAAGAAGTTAGATAAAAAAGCTCATCTGTAAATTTTATATTTCAATTACATTTATTCTTGAACAAAAATTTTTGATAACGAACGGATGCAAGTAATAGATCAATACTTTTCTCTGGAAATGTTTAAAAAGCTGCTGAAAAAAAATTGTTGAACTTTGACAGTTAATCAATAAAAAAAAACATTTAATTAATATGTTGATATTTTTCCGAAGGACGATGAGAATATTCAAAGGATGCAAACATCCTTTTGGTAGTGAGAAATTTTTACTCACTGAATCAATCTCTCCCTAACTATATGAACTGCATAATGTTATTAATAAGTGTTGAAATTCTGAAAATAATTGATGTCTAAGGTTCCTTCGAAAATAAATTTTTTAATACATATGTATAATAACATTATGTGGTCGTCGTATTATATATATTATATAGTATAAAAAAAATGATTTAAAACAGATTTAAGAGCTACCAAAACACAATACCAAAAATTTTGATAAAGGAAATTTGTTTCTAATGTTATATTCAATAAATAAATTTCCAATAAAGATGCCAATGTATTTTTTAATGTAATTTACAAATAAAAAAAAAAAAATTAATTTTAATTTGTACTTTGTAGGTAAACACTACAGAATGATCATACATGTTTTTATTTTTTCATTAATTCATATTAAATTTTTTAGAACCAACAATCTAGGCTTATTTCAAACAACTCCATGCTAATAATTAAATGCATACTTTATGAAAATTTTACAATATTAATTGATGTTCAATAATAACCAAAAGTGATTTTTGTTTCTAAAAGCAATATCTTTTAATTTACATATTATTAGTGTCCGCAGTCTAATAAGGACACTAACAGTCAAAAAACAAAAAAACGAATAGATTCAAAATTCACAATACAATATTTAATATAATATGTGTTATGATCCAAGTATATAATGTTGATTTTATGCATAATTACCAATTATAATACATTATAATAGGATTTAGCTAGCTATTTGATTGGCTAGCATTTGAAATTTAGAATGGAGACACTTATATTTTAATATAATGAGTACTGCCACTATTTCTTGATTTTATGAGCAAACTTTAACTAAGCACATTTACGCAATATAAGTTTTTTCCTTTCGACTTCTATAAGAAAGATAGGGCTTTCACTTAGTCGATTTATTATTTGACTAAGCTTCAGTTTCTTTTTAATCATTATTTACACTAAGCCGTTGATTCCTCAACTATGTTCAAGAGATTATGAAACACAAATATATGTATTATATGCGCCATCTCTTATCTTTTATAATAATTATTTAAGTTTTATTTATTTTATATTACGTTATTAATTATTATGATATAAATTACTTTAATTTCATTTAATGCATATACTGTTGGAGATCTAATAAAGTATTTCTTTATTTTTACACACTGAAATTTAATGTTTGTATACAAAAGAAAAACACCGGTTATTATGTATAATGACAGGTAATTATGTAGAGAAATTATATTACATAATTCAGTTGTGAGATACTCAGTATCTAAAAAATTAAATTAGGAAAACGAAATATGCTTTTTCTTTTCTAAAACTTAAAAAAACTATAAACAAGAAAATTAAATTTCATATTAAATGCACAAAATAATGAGAACCCTGGGGAAAATACTAAAAACAAATAGAATACATTATGAAACTTATGTACAGAATACATAATATATTTATATGTAGATAACAATCACGAACATTATAGTAAAGACGGTTTTTCTTTAAACTTTGTCAGACCTCATAAATTCATTTGCAAAGTACAGTGTAATAAAAACGCATGGTTATATAATGAATATACATTCATAAATTCTAATTCATAAAATATTGAATTTCCTTCCCTTGGAATTTATATAAAATTTCATAACTTATAATTAAATATTAAAAACAAAACAAAATACCTGTATTATCAATATATAGTATATCAATACCTATCTTTAAGCTATTATGATTAAATAGCTACCTTCTTTCAATCATAAGGACAAACGTCGAGAAGATCAATAGTTTATATATAGTTATATATTATATCGTAATAAATAATTTTGCACTATAAAGTGAATAATTCTAGTTAACGATAATAGATGGCGCACATCGTAAATATAATATTTATGTTTGTTAATCTTTTAAAATAGCTGCAGCAAAAGTAATCAACGGGTTAATGATTAATGAATCTGATGCTTGGTTTGGTATGTATAAGAAGCGACTTAATAGATACTCAATGCTTTCTTAAACGGGTAGGAAGGAGAAAAAAAAATTAATTTACAACATCGTTAAAAATCCCATCACATAATATTTTTCCCAAAGTTGATAATTCCTATGTACACCACCTAGTTATGTTTACAAAAAATATTAACATATTTCTTCAAAATTTTTATAAAAATTTTACCATACATCAAATATTTCCCTAAAAATTCTTTTCACATCTTTATTCCTTACATCAAACTGTACATTTCTATTAAAGAACCTATTCTACAAAATTTGTTTTTAAAGGGATATGTTTGCGCAGGACTCGGAGAAAGCATATAGTGGTTTACCTGAATGACTTTTAAAATTTTCCATTGAACCTCGTAAAAAACAAAAAAAAATCTGCATCAGGAATTGTGATCAAACCCTTAAATTCTTTAAATGAAATGGTAGTTTCAGCATTGGCTATGTATTATTAAATAATGGCAGTTCTAGCATTAGGTACATATTATTGAATAAAGTAATATTATATTAATGACAAAAATGTATTTTATTAACTCATTAAGCTCAATTATATCCCGAGATTATTACTATAAGTATATGATTTAATTATAATTCATAATAACTCTAATATTCACTTTCAACAAAGAAACCTTTAAGCGTTTTGTCTAGATATAAGTTTTTAACATGAAGAATATTGAATTTCACTTATAGAATTTCATTTTCACTTCAGATAACGGAAGTAGCCGATTTTTTTTTACTGACCGAGAGAAGTAGCCGAAGTATTATAGAAGTATTTTTTTATAGCCCAGAGAAGTAGCCGATCTTATCTTTTCCACTTACGACCCTCCTGTTGATTAATAAATAAATGATGCATTTTGTTAAAATGTATAATCCACCTTAGCATTTTATAATATTGTATATATGCATATTTTTAGAGTTGCATATATGAATAAGATTTCCAGAAAAATTGACCATTTAATTAAACTTGTGTGTTCATAGAAGTTCATTTTATTATCATTTATCAATAAAAAATGTTTAGATATTTGAAAGGTTGGCAATTTGAAGTTTGAAACCAGTTTTTTATTACTTATCTTATCTTTTTTATTAAAAATGTGCAAGAAAAGAATAAATGAAATACATATATATGTAGCTGCATTTTTATTGCCATCAATGTAGATACGTAAATATTTTTATGCTTATAAATTAGAAATTCATATATCGTATGGACGTGTATACATACATATATATATATATGAAAATATATTGATGGGATGCAACATATAGATGAGGCTGTATATTTTGTGATCAACAAACAAGAAAGTTTCCAAACTTAACACATATTTTATGTAATATTGTGTTATGTCCATATACGTAGATATTATTTATAGTACATATATGTATATAATGTACATATATACATAATTCCTAATTTTACATTTACATATTATTATAGGGAACTTTTACAATTTATTTTTCACTCCTTCGCATTTCTATTTTTTTTTTTATTTTTTTTTTTTTATGCTTTTTGTTGTTCGGTTTGCAGTCAACTAGTTTTCCCTTTAGATGTAGAATATGGATGAATATGGGAATAAAATAACCACGTGAAAATTTATTTTTACATATCCCTATCTATATATTAACTTTAGTTATATAAACATTTGGTGTGATTTTGATTGATTTGACTATTTATTTTTGGTTGATAGTCTAGAAAGTTAGTAAAGGAATTGACTACGTATGTTTGTTTGAATACTAATAGTGGTAAAACTAATAATTAGTTTTGATGTTATTGTATGATAACTTATTCTTCATTTGATATTGGGTTAGGACTAAAGAACTCATATCAAATAAATATAACTATATTAGATACATATTTCATGTATTTACAGGTTAAAGAAAAATAATGTATATTATTTATCATATATACATATATTTATATTAATATCTTAATATTTATATTAATATATATATTTATTTATATATATTATATCTTGCTAATTTTAAAAATATATGATAAAAAAATTCATTATATCGTACTATTTCGAAACAGCTCTATTAACTCTATTGCAGGATCAAAAATTCTTGTTGATTTTTTTTTTTTAAATCTTTTTCGTCTGCTTTTAGAATTTGAATAAAAATACTAATTCGTCCTGACTATTAAGATGTATACCGAAGATGCCTTTTATGAGTTTTTTATTATGATATGACTCTTACAATAAAGAGAAGGTGCAGATTGTGAGCTCTTCAAAAACAACATACTGAAAAAGTACAAAATATAAAAAAGTTTTAAAAGGAAATTAACTATCTGTGCTCTATAATAGCATATTGAACTTAAAAATTCCCAAAATATATTCCTACACCAACCTACTTTACAACTGAACAGTAATGCACAATACATTTTCAAATTAATATCGTTGAAGTTGATGATTTTTACTTTTAAGAAGTATAGATTTTCTTTAAAATAACCAAATAAAAAAAAGTAAGAAAATATTATTTTAAAATAAATTTAATAAACTTGAGAAATATTACATAAATATGATGCTTATATATAACTAAAACAATTAAAATTATAATTTATCAATTATTATTTTTTGGTCTTTATTTAAAAAAAAAATTCGAAAGCTAACCAAAGTTAAAATTTTCTTATAAAAAATTATTAATTTTAATGTTTTACTAAATAAAAAAACAAAAACACGGTGATTGTTAATTTATTTATTCTAAATTTAGAATGATATGAACTATAGTTTTTTTTTATTTTGATGTAATATATATATATATATCGTAAATGAATATATGTATATAATATACAGAATGTTTCACGATAAATTTTACAAAGAGCACAAGGTGTCAGCGAACGTCCCAATGTACAAGTTGTACTCTATATACAAGCTAACAGAGAATTCCGAAATAAACAAACAAAAATTTCTATGACAGCAAGATGTCTATTTCTAATGATTTTTATAAGTATACATATATGTAAAATCTTAAATCTTAAAATAAATCTTAAATCAACTTTCTTTTCTATATACGTAATAGGTATTGATTTTCTTCTTACATATATACGAAAAATTTTGATCTCGAAAACCGTTAGAAATAAACACCTACCTACCATAGATTTCTTTTGTTTTATTTTTCTTGACAACACTTTCTATTTTCGGTCAAATTTACCATCCAACACCCTGTACATATACATATACATATGTATATTAAAGTTCAAAATGAAAATCTGTTGCAGAATCTTTTGTTTACTGCTCTCTTAAATTAAAAGTTAACAACAATAAATATACAATTTTATATACTTTTGTTTTTTTTTTTGATTATATTCTTAGTTTGTTGCATAATTTTTGGTTAGTTAGACACATTATTTATTATAAAAATAAAAGTTTATTTTTGGGTCAGATAATTTTTTCTAAAAGAATAAGAAAAAATATAAGAAAAATACATATTAACTGAAGAATGTTTATCAAAACGAAAAAAAAACTTTCTGATTACTTTTATTATGTAGGGTAATGGACAAAAACAATATTTTTTAAAGATTTAGAAAAATAGGATAATGAGTAAAAGATGAGTTTAGAAATTAAGGACTTTTATTTTATTATTAGGTATATGTATATAAAATTTAAAAACAAAAAATAAATATAAAAAAAAAATAATAGAAAAAGTATAAAACATATTTATGTAAATTTAAAGTTAATTTAATTTAGCTATTCCTAATTTTTTTTTTATATTATTTTTTGATTTAAATTATAAAAAAAAAAGCATTCTAAATTTGTATAAATATTCTTATTTTGTCTCTGTTTGAGAAAAAATATACATAAAATAAAAAAATATTTACAAAAAATGAAACATTTTTGTTTTTTTTTTGCTTCTGCAACAATTAATTTATTTCTTCAATATGATAGTATAACATAATGTGGTTCCATTGGGTGATAATAACGTAATAATAATAAAATTATAAGAAAATATAAATAAATATTTAATATAAACAAAATAAATCCATAAATATGTAAAAATTAATTCTTGTACCAGATAATAGATGGCGCACAATTAATTAAAAAACAAGGTAGAATGTAAACCAACGGTTTTTAAAAGCGCACATTTCCAAAACTCAATACAAACTGTTTAGAAGTGTGCCTTACACAAAAATTTGAAAATTTCATGTAATAAGAAAAAATGTGAAAATAGGACATTTTTGAAATTTTGAGGGGCTATAAGTCCGGAATCCTATATAACTAAGAAAAGCCGTTAACACACGTAAAAATATATTATTGAAGCTTTAATTTTTATGTCTTGCCGAAGAAAAATTTGTACAGGTGCCTAAGTTACAGGTGTCTAAAAATAGCAAATTTTCAATTTTTGAGGCGTAATAAATCTTAAAGAGGGGGTGTTCCCAAAAAATTTTCTGAGGAAACTTATACTAATTCTAAAAGTTCTTTCTTGTCTCAAAATTTCAGGTTCCTATCTAAAGGGGTGCCGGAGTTATGAAAAAAGAAATTTCATGCAAAATGTGGTTTTCACATAACGGTAAATTTAAATAGTAAATTACAAAATATCACATAATTTTGATATTGTTTTATATAGATAATAAAATTTTCGATCTTCTGCCGGTTTTAGATTGCAAAATTATTACGCAGAGCCCGAGATATATACATCTGAAAATGGGGCTTTTTCGCAATTTTGAAGAGCGGCAACTTTGGAACCCTTTACAATTAAAATAAACCTTTAACACACGTAAAAATATATTATTGTAGCTTTAATTTTTATATCTTGCAGAAGTAAAATGTGTACAGGTTCCTAAGTTACAGGTGTTTAAAAATAGCAAATTTTCAATTTTTAAGCCCTAATAGCTCATAAACAGGGGGTAGTCCGAAAAAATTTTCTGAGCAAACTTATACTAATTCTAAAAGTTCTTTCTTGCCTCAAAATTTCAAGCTTCTATCTAGAAGCGTGCCGGAGTTATGAAAGTAGAAAAATCATGCAAAATTTGGTTTTCACATAACGGTAAATTTAAATACTAAATTTAAAAAAATTGTATAATTTTGATATTAATTTAGAAAGATAAAAGAAATACCTGTCGAATGACGTTTTCAGATTGAAAAAATCTTGAGCAGAACATAAGATATATGCATTTAAAAATAGGGCTTTTTCAAAGTTTGAGGGGCTGTAGCTCCGTAATGGGGGGGGCTACATGAAAAAGTTGTTCCACAAAATTATTTTTTTTATGAGACCTACCTATGGTTAAAATTTTTTTTCTCTATCTTTAACGGTGTAGAAGTTTTGTAAACAGACGGACGGACGGACGGACGGACGGACGGACGGACAGAGTGAAACTAATAAGCACATTTTTTCAAAATTTTTTTGGAAATGTGCTAAAAAGTGGGCATTGTTCAGCCTAAAAAAAAATATTTTTCTTCATTTTCCAATTATTCTAAAGTCGCTCTAAAATTCATCATCGATTTATAAAAATTATTTTAAAAGTATTTTACTTTTAAATTATTTAAATATCTACCAAAAAATACTAGATACAACAAATATTTTACGAAACATATTACTTTGACATCTGTAAAATAAGTGTTTGCAGCCGAATGAACTTCAGCATACGAATTTTTTCGAATGGGGAACGAACTTTTTCATTCGAACGAATTTTTCACTGGACTTCAGCATAACCATATTACATACTCGTAAATGATTATTAGTCAAAAATATTTTTTTTTATTAGATTTTTAACAATATACAAAATACATTGTAACAGCTATACTTTTTAAAAGTCCAAAGTATTTCAAAAAAAAAAAATTTCTTTTTTTTAACATAAAAGATCATTTTTATAGAAGAAACTAATAATGTATTATATTACCAGATCATGTCATTTATTATGTAAACATAACCCTGATTATAATTTTTTTTTTTTTTTTGAAAAGAAAAACCATTTTATAATCAATAAATTCATACAATGAATTTATATTTTATCATTCAATATGATAACTTAAAACAAGATTTGGATTTTTTTTTTTTTAATATTTTGAATTTTCTGATATTTACTGTAACTTAAGTCTTAGAAAGATTTTTTTTTTTTTTATTAAAAAATTATTTTTACATAATAAAAGATATAATATATATTTATTTATAAAATTATTGAAAAATTTGTAATAAACCTGCATTGCCTTAACAATATAAATTCCAAGGTTGATTTTATATTTGGAATTTAAAAAATAAAAAAAATAAAAATTTTGAATTTTTAAACAATGACCTTTTGAATTTTTCAATATTCAAAACAACTTTGGTTATCCTTTTTTTTTTTTTTTTTAATACTCTCTTCATAATGAAAAAGTATTAGTACATAGAAGGTAAATAAAAAAAAATTTTTCCAATAATTTACATAATAAGAACAGACCCAAAATTTAATAATTTTTTATTGTACATATTATAAAATGTACATACATACATATACAAGTATATATGTATAAATATTATGTACATAAATTTTTATTCAAAATCTTATATATAAACATAATTTATTATGATGAACCTTATATTTTATTTATTAAATATTAATTTTATATACATATACAATACATATATTATATACTTTTTTGATAATGTATATATACATATTATGAATATAGATTTAAGAAAAAAAAAAGAAAATCCCTTTTTAATTTTCATTGAACTTTATTTTCATTTTAGCATATCAAATATAAATCAAATATAACGAACTATATATATGTATATATATATCCATATATATGTATAGTTAGTTATATATATATACATACATATCAATAAAAAAATAAAAATAAAGTATTAAAATATTCAAAAGATTCATTAAATTATAAAAGGATCTCCTTTAAACAAAAGCAAGTCATTGATAAATAGTTTTGATATTTTTGTTTTTGTTATTGTTTTAATCATTTACTCTTTGATTTCATCAATCTTTATTAAAACAAAAAAATTACCTACATTTAAATAATTGTTTTTAAATATGTATATGTTTTATTATTTTAAATTTCACACTTTTTATTCTAAACTTTTTATTCTTTTATTCTTCTGTTTTTGAATATACAGAGTGTTTCATGAGCAAATTGCATAGTTTTAGTTATTGATAGAAGAAATAAAAATATGTATACATATACTTTACGGTTGCTGAGTTAAAGGTGTTCAAAGTTTTTTATATAAGTTTTTTTTTTTTTAAATCATATTTTTTCCCATTTATAACATAAGAAATAGATTTTTTAAATATATAAAATAATATGTAAAAAAAATATTTTTTAAAATATGCTTTTAGTAAAACCGAATTCGCCCCCTAAAAAATAGAAAATAAAATTGATTGTAAAACTTTAGCTTTTTGGACTGTTATAATATAAAAGTAAATTGCTGGAATAAGGTTAAATAAAAATCTGGGAAATTTGAGGTTCGTGTTTCTTTTTTATTCCAGCAATTACAAAAGATCAAAAATATAATTTGTATGTTTGTATGCATGAATAAGAGATAAAAATGTAAGTTTTAAATTCATATATACAAAGTATACAAAGTATTTTATTCAAAAAATGTTGATGTATAGATAGTTAAAAAAAAAAAAGTTGCATGTGAACTGAATTCGAACAACATGACCCCCACTTTTGAAACCTGTACACTTTCCTCTGCACCATACAACACTTATAAATGTTGCTAACAGATTACGAAGATAATAAAAAGCGTGACAGAATGACAAATAAATAAATAAATAAAACGACACCGACGAGTTAATATAAAAGCATATTATTAGATTATATTAATATTTATTTATCTTAATATTAACTTTCATATTATAAGTAAAGGTCTGAAAATGTTATAGTTGTAAAATGTATGAAAATTTTTAAAACATTTTCAAAAAAATTTTGAAAAAATATGCCTATTAATTTGACTCTGTCCGTCCGTCCGTCTGTTTACAAAACTTCAACACTGTTAAATAAAGAGAAAAAAAATTTTAACCATGGGACCTATCTCATAAAAAAATAAATTTTGTAGAACAACTTTTTCATGTACTCCTATCCATCAGGGGACTACAGCCCCTCAAACTTTGAAAAAGCCCTATTTTTAACCGCGTATATTTCATGTTCTGCTTATCATTTTTTCAATCTGAAAACCCCATTCGACAGGCCATTCGTATGAATTTTTTTTACCTGTACAAATCAATATCAAAATTATATATAGTTTTTAAATTTAGTATTTAAATTTACCGTTATGTGAAAACCAAATTTTGCATGATTTTTTTTAATTTTCCAAGCTCTCAGCTTTAATATATTTTTTAAGTTTTAAACCATTTTTGAAATAATTTAAAATAAACTATAACTGTACTCTAAGTCTAATCAATTTAAATATGTCTTAAATATCTTTTTTTTGATTTTAACAATTTGTTCATTAGCAATCAAAAAGTCAATTTTTCAACATTACTCAGAAAAATACAATTGCCATAACAACGAGAAAAAATGAATCATACTCTAAGAAAACAACGGTAAACTTAAACAAGAACCAGAAAATATACAAGAGTCTTTAAATAAATTAAATTTTATAATACATATATGTAGAATACATACATTAATTAATTTGAACTTCATAATACATAGTCTTTAGAAACAGACAATATGACAATCATAGGAAAAGTTTTAAATTTCAATATCATATGATGAATTGACGATTTCAAAGCAAGTTGACGAATTAACACATTTGTATAATCATCAATACTACGGCTGCACACCATCAATTGCTTGTTGTGTGCACACTGCACGACGTCTTACGGGATGCGTATTATCGTTTAGAGTAAACATATTGCGAAAACGATCCATAGTTTCTCAAATTAATCACTCTGGTGGACGATTATGAGCACCAATACTAGTAACGCCCGATGAGTTTCTCGAATTGAAATATGTTTTGCAAAATAAATTTGAACAATTTTCAAACCTTACACCGGCGTAAATCTATTCATGATGAATTGCAAACCAAACTAACCTAAAAAAAAAAAATGTAAAATCAGTTGTCACAGAAAACAGTGTTGCCAATTTAAAATTATCCGTCTCTAATAAAAAAATAAAAAAAACACCCAATATTATCTTATATACAACCTTAGGTCTTTAAATTACCAAATATAGAATTTTTTAAATTAGTTCATTGTTAGTTTACAAATAAGAATTCATTCTTATGAAAAATAATATTCTAATCTAAAAACAAAAACTATGTAATAATATATATCCTTATTATATTAGGAATATAAATAAAATATTAAATGGACTGAATCATAAAAGAAAAAAAAAATGTTTTTTTTTTATTTACACGAAATATTCAAAATTTTTATATAATATTTTTATTAATATTTTGTTCAAGTATACTTAAATAGTATATGTATAGTTACGAATACCATTATAGCTACATACAATGAAAAGGAAAACCTTCGAAAAAAAAAATTATCTTAAAATTCAAAGCTTACATTTAACTTCATACTTCCTATAGACATTAAACATTATAATATTTTCTAATCACTTAAATAATTCAAGGCTTAAATATTACTGTCATAGGTATTATGTAAATATCTTTTCTCTTTTAAAATGTTATTTTTTTCCTGATTTTTACAAAAATTTTTTACACCTTTACATAATTTTAATTTATTTGAATATTTCTTTAAACGTCATTCTAAAGAATAATGTAACTTAGAGACTATTCTTAAAATTAAGCTTTTATACTCCTTCTGGTACAAATAAATTTTTTATAAAAATTTTTCTTTTTTTTTTTTGTTTTTTTTTTTTTTTTTTTTTTGT
Organism: Poecilobothrus nobilitatus; assembly: GCA_947095535.1. Taxonomy (NCBI): domain Eukaryota; kingdom Metazoa; phylum Arthropoda; class Insecta; order Diptera; family Dolichopodidae; genus Poecilobothrus; species Poecilobothrus nobilitatus. Next base: position 233,901,916 of record OX352773.1, read on the forward strand.
TTTTTTTTTTTATCACATAAAAATAATGATTTAATACAAAAGAAGAAATTGTTCACTTTTATAATAAATTTTGTAACTATACCTACAGTTATTTTATAATTTGAAAAAAAAGTATATGTATATACATATTACATATATATATGTGTATATATAAGAAAAAAAAATTAATAGTCTTGTGTTATAATATATTTTATATATACTTTAACTTCTATTTTCTCAGTATTAATCATTCAAACTACTTACTCCTAAACATAATATAACTACTTATATATAGAACATAATACTTAAACTACTTATATATAAAACATAATATATATATACTTTAATTAAATATAAACATTTTTTCATGAATCTTCATTAAGACGCACATGTTATTTTACGTAAGAAAAGAACTTTATTTTTTATTTATGATAACTTTAATAAAATAACTTGTTATTTATATAAAGTTATATATTAGTTTAATTTTAAGGAGTTTTTCATAAAATGTTAAAAAATACATGTCCTTATTAGATGAACTCTGTTATTCCTATAATTATTTATCTTTGAAGACAGGTTCAGATAAAATTAATACAATATCTGTCTCATCCCATCTCATAAAACAATTAATTTTGTTGAAGAAGTTTTTTTTGTTGATCGTTTCATAGCAATGTTACCGGTCAAACTAAGAAAAACGCTCTATATTTTAATAAAGGACAAGAAATATGTTGAAAATTCTTGGGATTTCCAAAATATTTAAAGCTAGAAACTTGTACGAGTATATTTGTTTAAGAGCTATATGTGGAATTAAACATGGCAAATAATTAAATTTTAAACATCTGGAATTTGACACTTGTAACACTTATATACCATTTGACACTTGTATACCATTTGACACTTTGACACTTTTTCAATTTAAGAAAACAAAATGAATGCTTTCAATTATAAAAAATATGAATTGCAATTTTTATAAAAATAATCGGCATTTTAGAACGCTTTTTAAAGGCTTTTTTTGAAAATCTGCACATTTAGAACATTTTGGTCTTCTTACTCATTTCCATGTTTAAATATTATTCGTCTCCATAAATAAGATCCAACTATCTATAGTGCTTTATATAATATAATATTGTTGGAAAACTGAAAAAGAGTTAAAAATTATAGAAGCTGTGAAGAAAATTTAATAAGATCCAAGAATATTCTATTTCAGCCTATATTGCCATTATCGTACAATACATATAAATTTACTATACATTTCTAAAATCTAGCATTACTTATTAAAATTTGAAAATTTCTCCTGATCTAAAATCGGTAACTTCCGATCTCAATATCTGAAATAAATAAATAGATCTGAAATAAGACAATTAGTTGGTATTATAACAGGCCATTGACTTTTCGTTACAAGAATAGGTATGCATGTGAATTAAGTACACGTGTTTGGAGCTATGCATGTGGATCTTAACAGTAGAATTTGCATAGGAATTGACATTATAGAAAGCGTGTACCAATGTCTCGAAAACTGTCCCGCAGTCTGTCAAGAAAAAGGCGGAAATGTCATGGTAGTTTCTTTTTTCAAAATTTAGAAGAACTCCACGCATGGATCTGAGAAGCCTTCAATGTTTCTTCCGTCAGAGCAGGATCGTCATAGCATAAATCAAGAAACTTAACACCAACTCTTGTCGAACAGACTCTTCTACGTTTTTAAGATTGACTATAGACCTTGAGGAGACGCTACCTTTACCTTCATCAATAAAAAAAAAAAAACAAATAGATGTACCTACCAATGTATACTAATCCATGCTTATATAATCCATACTATATACTAAACAATGTAAAGGTACTTAAAATTAAAAATATCTTACATATTCTCCAAAAAAACAAAACCATATAAACTACTTAAAAGTTAATATTTCTCAATCAAGTATAGTAAATAACTTTTGAATAAAAATGAAACCATATTATTGATTAAATTAATAAAATTTTAATAAATAAAAATAAAATCTTTTTGAAAAGGATGCAAAAAATGTTTATTTATTTTATTACATACAGTCATGTTCGGTAAATAAATTTCAAATTATTAAATCGTTAAAATAATTGATTTTTTATTTTATTAACATTTCAGAAATGATGTTCTACTAAAAAGTATTTTATAAATTTAAAAAAAATTAATAGGTAACAAAAACACTTTTATAAACAAAATCTAATACTTCTGGTAACGATTGATTTTTAAAAACAATGTAATATACGCCGTAGGAATATAGTTATTTTTGACAAAAGGGCGAATAATATTTGCACACGTACTCGTAAATGGTTTTAAAAATTTACTTAATTTCTATATTGAATTTCAGGGTTTTAATAAATAAAAGGATTGTTTTTATATATAAGTTGTTTAAGTTAAAAAATATACTTTTATGTTTTATTGACAACTCTTATAATATATTTGTTATATACAATTATAATTTAAAATATTTTTAGAAGTTTTGTTCGGAATGGAAAATAAAATATGGTTCTGGTCAAGATATTGGTTCACAGATTTTAAACAAAATTATTTCTTTTAGAAACTTTATCCGTAGAAACTTAAAATAAAGCTCCACCAGATATAAAATAGGCCTACATCCGAAAGAAAGAAGTCCCTCCCCTTGGCTATATGTATATAAAATACAGTCAAGTATTATAAATAAACAAACAAACAAACAGAAATAAAATTCTTGAGATATATTTTTTATCTAGAATTGAAAAAAAATTGTTACAATTATAATATTTAAAATAAATTCTAATGCATTAAGAATAAATTTTCTACATTTCGGCTTAACATTTCCGTTATGCCACCACTTAACATATATCCACTTGTCACCACTTATGATGTACATATTCTACGTGCAATTCCTTTCAACACTTCTTCCACACCGAAAGACCTTGATCCCATTTATATGTTATTATAAACCATTTAACAGGGGATATCGTAATTGATTTTCCCATATAGTTGTTATTTTGTGTTGTATATAGCTGTTATTTTAAAGTGGTCTTTTTGTTGGATCAAAATGTGTCATCATGTTATGAAAGTTGTAATCACTGCTATATCAATGTAATGTATGGCCAACCTCAAAATCAAATATAAATTATATGATTATTAAAATTATGTAATTAGTATATAATATATCTATGACATAACCATATATAATCTGTTTATGAGATATACTGATACAATCTAATTAGAGATCATATTTTTTTTATTGCCTATGCATTTTTACACTATTCATTTGATTGAAACTAATCTTTGCAAAAACATTCCTTTGGATCTCGAAAACGTCAATTGCTCTACTGTTTTTTTTTTCCGTTTGTTAACCATTTGCGGCGCCATAGATTTTGGAGTTTTTAGTTCTCTTGACTAAACAGTTTAATTGATTTAATTTGAACGTTGTACATGTGTAGCTCTATGCTAAAGTATCAGATGTGACAACAAGATTGTTAGATCCATCAAGTCGTTGCGGCACTAGAACTTTTTTCTCGTTATTTCACTCTCAACTAAAAACAATTTAACTAATTGACTTTAAATTTTATATATGTATTGTACCTTGACAGTAGAGTTGATTGTAATAATAGGCTTAGAATTCATTAACTATTTTCGGCACCCTAATTTGTCAAACAAAATTTGTGCATGCGATTTGTGTTCAATTTTCTACAGGACTTTTTTGAATCAAAATAAAGTTTTAAAAAATGTGTTCTGGTAAACAATGCGAGAGAAGAGGTTTACAAAGATTTTTCTATCTTATTTAAAATTTAAGAATTTAAAATTTACTTCAATCTTTTTAGATGTCTTACTCCTTTAAGTTATTGTTATTAAAAAAAAAAAGTTTGTTATGTTGAATAGATTTTGATTGAATAGTACAGCGAATTGTTAATAAGTTTTTTTGGCGTTAATTTTTTCAAAACTTAATAGTAATAATTTTCTTTTTTAATTTAAATTTTTATAAAAACTGAAAAATTTCATCTAGAAATAAACAGTCTCTACATAAAATATTTCTTTGACAAAAATTATAATATTATCCCCTTTACATTTTTTATTACACTTTTTTTTTTATTTAAAATATGTGCATGGCCTTTTTTTAGAAAAAGTCAGATTAATTATATATGCCAATATACAAATCTTTACATTAAGAAAATCTTAAAACATAATCATAAACATAACATCTCCACATTCATTTAACTTTAATACATGAAGGTTTCTGGCTAATACATATATTACATCTAGCTGTTAAAAAAAATGTTTAGTGTTAAAAATCATTCCTATATACATATATACATATGAAAAACATAAAAGAAAAAAAAAGAAAACTGTTTTTTTTCTTTATAAGAAAATTCCACTTGAAAAATTGCAATTCATCATCACATGACAGCCGGAAAAATTATATTAATTTTTCTGTAATTTCAAGAAATGAAAAACTTTTTTCAAGAAAAACTAAATATAAAAATAAAAATATAAACTGGAAAATCAAAACTTTTAATGAAAAATGAATTTTCCGATGTAATTTGTAGAAAAAGGAATTTATTTATGGTTTTTTTTTTTTTTCCAAAATATTTTCTAGATGAAAATATTAAAATTAAACTTAGAAAACAAAAAACGTGATTTTTGTTTGAAAATGATAATTATTGTAAAAGAACTTTATACATTAAGTACATTTCTACAAATTCTTAATTTATGCGCTATTTCAATTTTTAGGAAAAAGAAAAATTTGAATTCAACATGAATTTACTTTTTTACATGAAAAACTTTTATATAAATTTTTAGAAAATCTTAAGTAAATTGTAATAATTGTGAAACATAATTTTTTTCTTGTTTGTTGATTTCTAAAGGTTCTGACGTATTATAAGACTTATTTTAATGGAAATGAATTTTCTATTGTTATCATTGTTAAAATATAAAAATTTTATTTTTCAAGTTGGAAAAATCACATAATTTTTAAGAATATAAAAATTGTATTTTTTATTTTCTATTATTTACTTATTTGTACAACGTTATTATTTACTACACATGTACAACGTTATATAGTTATCTAAAAATTGGTTTTTAACGGTGCAGGGTCAAAACTCCCATAGCCAGAAGTCAAATGGAACCTTTGTCTTTGTGTTAAGGACAAAAATCCCAATGGGACTTTTAGCATATTTTTAATGGGACTTTTAACTCATTAAAGTGAGTCAAAAGTCTCATTAAAATAAAAATAAATTCCGCAACCAGAAAAACGTATATTGAGTACTTTGAATAGATAACTTTGTTATTATTATGTATTTCTATTTACATTGTGATTGGGTAAAATCCAGCCGAAATCCACCAATCGTCACTTCCAGCGGGCCACTATACTTTCTGTAAGCAACTATAAATATTTTTATTAAATTATATAGATTTGGAAAAAAAAAAATCAATTTACCTATATTAAAAAGTAAAAATTTCGTTATTCTCAGTATCCTGAAATCTCAGACTATTAAATAATACAATATTTCACAATACACACATAGATAAAACATATAGGTATATTATATATGCATGCACCACAGCTAACAATATTTTCAGGCCATGACATGGAAAAATTTGAATTTATTATTGCATACATTCAAACAAATTAGAGCAAAATTTAATTTTTTTTTTGTTCTTATTGTTTTGTTTTTGTTTTTCGAAAAAATTCCCATTTTTAACAATTTTCATTATGAAATATTTCCCAAAATACTTATGTCGAATTTTACGACCTACGACATATCAAAAATTTAGCTTTTAACTCGTAAATTTAAATTAATATTTAATAAAATTCCGTTTAAGCCTTTTTAGTTATTTTTTCCCCCTTTTTGGCATTTGTAAAAGTAGAAGAAAATTTTTGGGGTTGAAGAAAAAAAGAGTGGGGTTGAAAGTTTTGTTTGAAAGCTTTTTAACATAACCTAAAATTTATTAAAAATTATCGTGCGAATGAAGTAAGAAATTTTAATTTAATATCGAGTTTTCATATTTTTAGCTTCATTAAAAGTATATAAATTATATATCAAAAAATTTTTTTTTTTCTTTTTTGTAAAAAAATTAAATTTCATTTCGTATTTTTTAGTAATATTTTGGCAGTTTAAAAAAAAGAAGCCAAGAAAATTAGTAAAACATTTCTGATATTTTTGATACAGTCAAAAAGGCAAGCCTTTGACTACTCATTTACATTTATTTATAGTCTTTTTATACATATTTAAGTTTTAAAATATGTTTTTATTATTATTATAGTTAGCACTTAATTTTTATTTAATATTTTATTTACTATTAACTTTATGTTTAATATATTTCAATACTTCATGTTTTAACAATTCATTTAGTAATAATAATTATATTGTATACTTTATGTTATGTTACTTTATGTTATGTATATTTTTAATTATTTACAAATAATTAAAATTTTTTTTTTTATTAATATTTTAAAATTTAAATGAATTATTGGGGTTGGCCACGAAATCCCAAAGCAGTTTTCTTATCATAACTCCCTTTAAATTTTTTATTTTGAATGTGAGTCGATTTTTTGAAAACAAAAATATTGAATGCAAAAATTGTCGAAAAAAAACTTTAAATAGAAAAGTCTGTTGAATACGAAAAATATTGGAAAAAAAATGTAAAAAAGAATATATGCCTACATCTTTATATTTCTTTTTCTAAATACATATTCTGCAAAAAGCGTATAACCTTTATAACATAATCAACTAAAACTAACTCCAAGTTCAGAATATCTCATAAACTCAAATAAATATCTCAGAATATTTTATATAGGTACTTGAAATTCATATTTAATGTGATGTGAAAAGGGAACAATTATAAAATAATTTTTTTTTTTTTCCTGGGAGGTGGGAATCTTCCAAAAACACCAAGAATGTCCCCCTTGGTAGTGTCAGATTCTTACTGACTAAACCCAACTCCCCCTTGGGATAAAACCCTTACCTGCGAACGCAGCATATTGGCTAGGGAGTAGGGATAGGAAAGGATAAGAAATGGATACGGAAACATTGAATTGGGAGTGGGACTGTAAGAAAACAATGAATCCGCCTATTATTATTACTATTTTGCTAACAGTGACTAAAGCCGTCACAACAGTTACAACATATAGTAGTAGTATTATAGTACTACATGAGGTAATTGTTGAAGGCAACCCCCACTGTCACTGTAGCGGCTACTATTATTGGTATTAGTATTCTTATTAATATTATTATTATTATACTACAGAGTCAGCGCCATCAGTGGATTACAACGTGCAGCAGTATATAACACCTTACTTGCATGATATAACCAAAGATAGCTCCACTATAGTAGCTATTACTATTATTACTATTATTGTAATTACTTTTATTATTATTATTATTATTATTATTATTACTATTATTATTATTATTACTATTATTATTATTACAATTATTATTTTTATTGTTATTATTGTTATTATTTTACTACAGAGTCAGCGCCATCAGTGGATTACAACGTGCAATAGTATATAACCTTACTTGCATGATATAACCAAAGATGGCTCCACTGTAGCAGCTATTATTATTATTATTATTATTACTACTATTTATTATACGATATACATTATTACGATATAAAAGTACTACATATTTTTTATTTATGACCTGATTATGGTTTTATTAATATAAAAAAATTATTTACATTTTATTATTTATATTATTGTTTTATATAAAATTGTTTATTTTATAATAATTATTCATCATTTAATAAATAATATTTTCTGTTTTTAATTTTTATTTGTTAACTTATTTTCAAAATTAAAATTGCGACTTTTTTGTTGCTTCAACTGTACCATATTAATTTTCTCTTTAAAAGTTCTTTCAAGAAACTTTTATAGTGGTAGAGAAAATGGAGAATTTTTTTTTAAAAAGGTATTTTTATATTAAAATATTAATATTTTTTGAATATCAAAAGATCCGCGATCGATTGAATTTTATGTCCACCTTTGAACAAAATTGGAAAAAAATTTCTAGTTTTTGAGTTATAAGCATTTTACAAAGCCTTCTATGCAAAGCTCCATAAGAATACGTGTAAATTTTTCTAAATTTTTTCAAAAATTATCCTCCTAAAACGCTTTTACTCTCTTCATGTCATGATCTGAAAAAAACTATTGTCAGCTGTTGCATACATCTAAATTTAAAACAAAAAAATTACACTATACTGCACACATACATACAATTTAGTAGACAAAACTAACGACCTACAAGACTCAAATAAAATTAATAAAATAAAATGTAATTTGTAAGTTAACGAAATGTTTATAATGTATTTACATAACATTGTAAATAATATATAATGTATATATGGAAATACATAATATTAAAATTCAGGGAAATTTTAATAAGAAAAAAAAACAAGTGGATTCAAATGGAATATGTTTTATTATATACTGAAATACTTAAAATTAAATACTTTTGTATATATACATATGTATGTACATATATGTGCATATAAATAACTTAACGTAATACAAAATTGTGAATGTTTACATTTAATTAAGACAAATAAATAAAAGATTTTGACAAAACAAAAAACGAAAGAAAAAAAAAAACGTTGAGACAGGAAATATAATTCAAATTATTGTATTTTTTATTAAAAACTGCACACTGTATTATTATTTTATAATTTTTAAACAAAACATATATATGTATATGTATGACAAAAAGAAAATGTAATTTAATTTCAAATTTATTTAAATATGAATCCACTATATGTGAAAAATAAATTTTATAAAATATAAAAAATGATCCTAATTATATCATTACAAAAGGAATGCGTCGGATAATAAAAATACTTTAAATTTAAGCTTGCATGAGTTTAACAATACAGAAATATTTAAATATAATAAATTTATTCCTAATAAGAATAAACTTAAATTATTGAAAAATTTTAGGTTAAGCTTTAGATTAGTTGAATTAAGTTAGAGTTAGGTTAGGGTTATGTAGTTATAAGTTTTTTTTCTTTTTATTATAATAGCGGTTAATTTTTTTGTACAATTTTTCCTCCCCAATTAATAAATATAAATAAATAATATTAAATATTTATTAATATTAATAATTCATTATAAGAATAAATTATAACTTTAAAAAATTAGATTAAGTGAACATATAATCCAAAAATAATATATTTATATATGTATTAACTTGAGAACTGATAATACTCAGTCATTAATTAAGTAGGATATAAAATTTAAAAATTCATTCTTTTCAGTTTTATTTAGGAATATGTAAAAAAATAAACTTATTAATAAATAAAACATTAAAAAAAAAAATCATTGATGGCCGTGTCTCTGTAACAAATAAGTAATAACAATAATAATAATTAAAACTAATAATAATTAAAAATTCATAGATTTTTTACATAACGATTTATATCAAAACAAAATAACTTCAAATAATTAAACAACATTTTTTTTTATTGAATAACAATAATAAGCAAAGAATTATAATCGTACAAATATGTATGTAAATTCATACATCCATACATATGTCCTTAATTTTTTTATTTTTCATTCAAAAATATTATAAGTAAAAAATAATAAAAACTACAAAACGAACATAACATTAATATTGAATCTTTTTTTTTTTTTTTTAATACATTTTTCTGCCACATAAATGTGGACAGGAAATTACACAGCCTTTCTTGTTCAGGCGTGGCTGTAAATGTCGTAAGGGGGAATAACTCTTACGACGTGTGTGAGATTCAAACCTACACTCTCTTGATATTTACAGCGCATTTTATACTCTCTTATCCACTAGGGCCTCTATATTGAATCTGATAACAAAAATTTTACAGTTTTGCTAAAAATTTTTTTACAGGCTTCTACGCACCACAATATAGGGCATATTTGGAAAAATCTCATGTACAAATTTTTGGTGTTAAAACAATACCTACCTTCAGTAATGTATGCCGTCGCTAAAAATTTATTTATTTAATATTCTATTAAAAAAAATTATTTTTCCTCTATTTAAAAAAAAAATAAGTTTTTTCGGATTTTTTTATAAAGTTTTAAAAATTTTAAATTTTTTTATTTAATTTTCTTTTAATTTCCAGGTTTCGTATTTTCTGTAAAATTATAGCAACTAGCCCTCGTTAAAAGTCTTTTTTAATAACTTTATATTTGTGCATTTATTTTTTTGTACTTTTTTAAAGTATCAGAGTTATCAAAAAAAATTTTATCTTCATACAATTCTAAGTTTGTGCAATACTTTCACATTTTAATATAAAATAGTTCAGTTTATCTCTGTGTAAGTAGAAAAGGATCGAATAAAAAGAATTGTTTTAAAGTTTATTTTTAAAATTTCTTTAATTATTAATACATAATTTCTTTTTAATACTCTTTCATATAATAATGGCACTATGTAATAATATTTAGTTAAATTTAGTTTTTTTATTAAAATAATACATCCTGTTCTTAGTATTGTTTTAATATATTGTACATATTATATTGTATATAAAATATTAATTTAATATTAATTACTTTTTATAACATGTACAATGTACAATAATTCCTGCTTACGACATGTAGAGCCACACATGAAAAGGAAAGGCTGTGTAATTTCCATGTCACATTCATGTGGCAAGGAAATGCACTAAAAAAACCTTGTACAATAACTTAAAACGAAAAATAAACGGTTTTGTACAAAAAAAAAGGATATAAGAAACTGTAGATGGATAATTTTAAATAAAGATGCGCTAAACTTCGGACACCAGACAACGAAAAAATAAATTGCTATTTAATTAATTGCCTTAATTAAATTCAGCAAAAATTTATCTCTGACATTTCTTTAATGTCATTGAAATTTAGAAAATTTGAAGATTTTGCAAAAAATAAAATATACATTATTATGTTAAGGTTGAAAAATGTTCTTAAATTACAACCGCAAATATTTAAGTACAACAAACAAATCTTAAAATTATATATAACCAATTTTCAAAACATAAAAGCAAAATAACATCTTTTCGACTTTTTTATAAATAAACCCAAAGGCATAATTTTGTTAACACCTAAATAATATTTCATTTTACCTTATTTCAATTTTAACATTCTACAATCAATTTTAACTTTGTATAACAAAAATTTATTTTTGAAAGTTTTATATTGAGTAACGCCGTCTAAAATTAAAAAAGAATACATTATTTTCACCTGAGGCTTATAAAGACATAGATAATACAACATATTTTTTTTAATAGAGGTCTAACCAAATCTGAATGCAAATAAAGAAAATATTCATTCGTGGTTTTAAATTAAAAAAAAAAATAAAAACTGTTCTTTAATATTTTACTACCTAAAAAAAAAATCAATTTCACCTTAGATAATTTTTTTTAATGTTTATTTTAGTCAATTCAACTTTTCAGTTGAAAGAAGCGATCCCGTTATAAAAAGAACCCAAAACAATAACCATTTTAAACAAAAACAAAAAATGGGTGTTCATGTTCTGAATAATATCTAAAATAAACATAACACTACACCTGTTGTTTCACATATGTATATGTATCCAAATTTTTATATACATTTATATTTAGTATATAAATGTATGTATTATGGAAAATAAAGAGTACAAAAATTAAGAGGTTAGAAAAATAAATAAAAAAATAAAATATTTAGTACAGAACAGACAAAAAAAAAATGTAAACTAACCTATATTTAAAAGGAAAATTTCATATGTATCCATGTGTACAGATGTTACAAAAACAAAAACAAAAATAAAAAAAAAAAGGACAAACAGATCGTGAAAGTTTGATAGTTTTTTTTAAATATTTAAAATACAAAGACACCTTTACGTTTGCAAATACATACAATGTTTATTCAAATAAAACATATATATTTTAGCAACATATCCATTTTTATATCATTGTATATAAAAAAAAAATTGGTACGAACTCGTAAATCAAAAAAATGCGTAATCAGCCATTAAATTACTTATACAAATATTATGTAAAATATCCAACCGAAATGTTTTGTTTTACGAAAAATTCATACATACCTATAGCACGGTGTAAAACCCTATACAATAAGTATATAATAAAGGAGAACAACAAGTACATAATAGAATAAAAGAGTATATGAATTGAATGTAGTGTAAATCAATAGATGAGTCTTAATGAAATTTTAAATTCTGATTTAATAGTGATTGTTTTTTGAACATTTTTGCTAAAATGTAATTACTTTTGTATTATACTTTTCATAGGGCGTATCTATAAATTATTGGTGTCAAAAAATAGCAAATTCTCAATTTTTAACCCATAAAATCTATTAAACAGGATGATGTGTAATATTTTTCTGCGGAAGCTTATGAATTTTTGTGAAAGATCTTCCTTTTCTCAAAACTGTAAGGTTCTGACTATAAATGTTCCGGAGATATGGAGGTATTAAAATTATGCAAAATTTTGATTAAAAATAATGGTAGGTAAATTCAAATACTAAATTACAAAAGCTTTATAATTAATTTTTGTATCAATTCTTTATTTTAAACTTTAACACCATTTTACATTAAGCAATGATATTCTATGTGAAACATTTTTCGTTCAACCCCCAATCATTAAGATATCTACAAATCCACTCTTAAAACTCGGAAAAAACCCTACATTTTAAATTCTACATCCTACATTTCTAAAACCTATTAGAAATTCAAAATAAAGTCTTTGGAAATAATCATAAATAAATTTTGTATTCGTTGCTTATTGTTAATAAAGTGTTCAAATAAAAAATTAACTATTTATAATCATCTGGAACCTATCCAAAAATTTAGCAGTTGTGATACGAAATATAAAGTAAAAATGTTTTATTTTTATATTTTCGTAAAATGTTTTTCTTAATTAAAAATTACTTTCTTAAGATTTTGCACAATTCTTTTACCTCAACAGATTCTAAGAAAAATTACAATTTTTCGAATAGAAACAAACGGAAAATTTATATTTCAACTGTTTTAAGTAAAAAAAAAAAAATATAATAATTTAAAATAAAACCTATTTACATAAAACTGAATTTAAAGTATGCAAGATTATGAAAATTGGCTACATTTAGGCGTTAAAACACCCGCGCTCCAATTACTGGTATTATATCATACTATCGCAAGACTGTATTCCATTTGTCTGTACTTCAATGTTGACTGTATGTAATTTGCCTGTATTTTAATTTGTCTGTTTGTTTGTATTTGACTGTATTTTTTTCAAGTTGTCTGCATTATTATTTTATTTGACATTTCATTTGACTGTTTTCATTTGAATGTATCTAAAACATATAATTGGGGTGAATTTTAGAGTTGGTTATAAAATCAGATTTTCAATAATTTGTTTAGAAGGTCTTTTAATTGTTTTGTTGTTGAAATATTGAACATATAAATAAGATTGATTTTAAAGTTGATTACAAAAGAAATACAGTCAAATGAAAATGCAGGCAAATCACAGACAATCAAGTGTCATACAGTCAAATGGAATACAGACTTGTGATAGTAATCCACCATTATATCCTATAGATCATAAAAAATGTTTTCATTAATTTATTATAATAAAAACAAAAAAGAATCATATTAAAGTTTTTCTGAATCAGATTTTATTTACAATTTAAAATAAAAATTGATAAGATATTATAAAATGCTTCTTGATTCAATAATATATTAAATAAAAACAAAACTAAAATAATAAGAATAAAAATGTTTCTAGTTATTTTCATTTAATTTAAGTATTTTGTCATTCTTATCTATTTACACATGCATATAAAAAAATATTTCCAATATTTCTTAAATACAATTTTTTTTTTTTTAGGTTTTTGAATGTATATAAAAAATAATATTGAAAATTCAAAAAAAAAAAATTATTAAAATTTTTGTTTTTCGAATTTCTTTTTCTTCATCTTTTTTCCTTCTCCCCATTTTCCTTTTTTTTTTGTATTTAAGTCTCTTGTATGTTTTTTGGTTTTTTATCCACATATTGTTTTAGTAATGGGTTCTTTGCTCTTTTTTTTTTTCTTTTTCTTGTAATATTTTATTTGTATACAAATATAGAACACGTATGGGAAAATAACTTTTTAGAAATAAAAATAAAAAAAGAAAAAAAAAAACTTGAAAAAAAATTAATTCTAGAATTTTTATTTTTTTAGGATTTTTTGGATCATTCCATTCATCATTTCATGAGAGAAAAATTGTACAGATTAATAAAAAGAAAATTTCTGGATATGTGAGAGCAAAAAAAAGGTCAAAGCAATTTATTTTCGTATATGAAAATGGCAATGATTTTTCTTTATACACTAGATATTATTTTTAATTTAGACTGAGTAAACAAACCCTTCAACATATTGTATAAAAAAAAAAAAAATTTAATCTAAGTCTAATTTTATCCTATAGATTTCATAAAATGTCAAGTTTAATTTATTTGAAACAGTATTGTTTTTAATTTAACTTTATGTTATTTTTATTTCTCAATTACATTCGAAATCAAATAGAAATCAATCTTCAGTTATAATTTTAAATTATTTGAATATATTTAAATGATTATCAATTGGAACATTTGTTAACAATAACAATTGATGACGGCATATTTTACATAAAAAACAAATTTAAAAAAAACAATTTTCTTATTAATAATATATATATGAACAATTTAATATGGTTGTATATAATATATGTACATAAAAAATTAGTTTAAATTTATAGAAATAAAAAGGTTAATGATAAATTTAATAAACAATTGATTTAAAAAAAGAAAATATAATTAAAAATGTATGGCATATGCAATTAATAATATCTTTTTTACAATATATATTGTCAAATGTCAATAGAATTCACAGATTTATGATAAATCGATTCATATCGATATGTTCCAAAAATTAAAAGAAATTTCAATGACAAAATATGGTATTAATAATCGTCATATGAACCAGAGATCAAGAAATTCTTAGAATCAATGTATTAAGAAATCTAATAATATTTTTAACTGTTTAGCTAAAATCTTTTTGTGGTATAAACCAACAACTTTACGTTAGTACGTCTATAACATCTAACCGGCGAAACAAGTGTAAATAAAAAGTAAAAAAAATCTGAGAAAAAATTAAATCTAATTAAACTTTCCTTTCTTGGAGTCTATAGGGTCTATATGGAGTTTATATAGTTAAATAGAAATTACATTTTCTATTATGTTTGAAATGAAATATGAACAAAAACTTCAAGTTCTATATAACTTTTTACAGAGTTTTAAATAATATTTTAATTTTATTTCAGTTTCCTTTATTATAGTGCCCTATTATATTGTTAAAACGTTTTTACAACTGATTTACTGGAAAACAACTTAGATTTTTTTTTATCAAATATTCAGCATCTAACTTTCATTCATTTACGGTAGAGCCTATTCGAACAAGGACTTTAAAATATTTCTCTCTTTTTTAACATACACTTCAAAATTGTTGAACATCAATGATTTATAATTCTTATAATTTATAAAAATTTAGGATAGAATCAATGTTTTTCTTCTTAATTCCTTATTTTAATTATGCTGCTTAAGATTTATTGGTTTATTCCTTTACTTACGGTTTATATCTCTTAATATCCCTTTTTCTTTTTTACTTTTCAGTCATTATACTGTTCAATAAATTATGATCGTTACCGCCCAATTCTGAAAACAGGGGCATGTGGATTTTGTGAGTAAAAATTTCACAATATCAAGAGAATTTACGAATTTTTGATGTCTTCTAAAGATGCTCTCCGAAAAACATAATAAAGTTTTGAATTATTAAACACTTTTGTTCCAAATTTTAAATTCTATATAAGTTATTAATGTACATAAGAAAATAACAATAACGTTCTTGATTTTTATTTTTAATTGATTTAAAAGTAATGAAATGTTCAATTAAAACGAAAAAAATCTATAATTGATTGTGTCAATTCTAGGATACCCCCTACGAACATAATATAAGCTGTTTCGATAAAACTTATCTAATCCTTTACAAAATTTCAGTCTTTTTACTTAAATAGCCAAGATTTTTATAAATTTCGGATTTTTATGACAACTATTTGAATCATCTATGCTAAACAGACCAAATTTAACAAAAATGATAACGATAAAATTAGATCATTATTTACAAAATTTCAGATTTGTAGTTTAATTAATTGTCAATATATGAGGATATTAATTTCACAGTTATGCTTCCTCAATCTGTTACGTTACTCCAAATTATTACTTTTGACAAAATTTCAAATACCTAAATTACTTATAGACACTGGGGTTCAATGCATAAAACTCAGCTTGAACTCAAATCTCACTTTTTCAAACAAAAACTACGCTTCAAACTTAAACAACTTGTATTTTTGTTCGAAAAAATGAAGTTTGAGTTCAAGCTCAGTTTTATGCATTCGATCCACTGATTTAATTCATATTAAGAAAATTAGTTGTATAATAGCTACTTAAACCCGTCTTGTCCTTTAATTTGAATATCAAAAATGGCATTTATATAAAAATAAAATAGTGAAAATTTTAGAATCCTATCTCCATTATTTTTTAACCTATCGTGTAGACGGACAAACACATATAGCTAAATCAACTTAAAATTCATTCATGAGCAATAATATAATATACTTTTCCACATCTATTTCATCTTGTTTTAGTCTTTGTCACGACGTAACGAGAAATTTATTATATCCTTAGAACTTATATTCGTATTAGTATAAAAATTTAATTGTCTATGAAAATAGAAAAATTGCTCTTTTTAGAATGTAAAATATTAATTGTTAAAAGATAAGTTCCTATAAATTTAAACATAGAAATCATAGAAAAATAAAAAATAAAGCAAAATTCAGTTAGGTTCAAAGTTCCAGATCTATAAAAATAAAACTTCACGCTTTCTATCTGTTACAATAGAATGGGAGAAAATAAATTTTATCAAGGCAAAAATTATACTTATTTTCACATCCCATATTTCTCCCACTTCTCACAATATAACAAGATTTTTGATTTTGATTTTAAACTTCTTTTACTTTGCAAATATTTAGGACAATTTTAAAAAATGAGTCCTTTGCATAACTAGAAATATCAATAAATATAAATATGAAATTTTATAATCCTATTCTGTATTTTTCTATAAACTATATTCGTATGAGCGATTTATTTATAAAATGTATTAAAAGCCTGTAAAGATATAATTCCCTGTAACGGGTACAACTGGACAAAATAGATCTTCCAATAAATTAATGTGTCATAGTCAATTGAATTGACTTAACACTATGTAGAAGTTTTGTAAGTAAACCGAAAGCTAACGAAACGCATCAGATGAGCAGACCGATGTAGCTAAGTACATTTTATCATAAATTCTTAAAAATATTTTTTTAAATTCATCAGATAGCCTCAATTTTAAAGAATCTAAAATCTAAACCAAACAATAAAAAAATTATTTTTAATATAAACATGATTTAAATTTTCAATTATCTTTAAAATTAGTTCCTTTTAAAAACAGAAAAACAAAATTATTTATCTTAAGTTAATTACATATCTTAAGTTTTTTTAATTTGCAAATTATTGCACAAGTAGATATACATTGAATTTTGACTTTTTTTTCTCTTTCTGTCATTTTTAAATATTATTTTTTATTAATTTTTATCATATTTTAAAAGGATCCTACTATATAGTTTGTTTAAAATTTTTTTTATTTTATTTTATTGTATATAAAGATCAAGGTCTTTTCTTTTTTTTTTATATTTTATATTTTTTTTATTGTAAGGTGTGGAAAATAAAACAAACAGAAGAATGAATTCAACCACAAGACAAAGAACAATTCTGCACACTCACTTGAAAAGAATTATTTTTTGTAAACTTTTTTATAGTGGATTTATTATATCCCCTTAGTTTTTTTTTTGTTCCATTTTATAATTTTTTTCTAAAGATGAATTCCGTATTGTTGACCGAAAAATCTTTCTATGATGTATAGAACAACAAAAACAAAAAAAAACGCCTTTATACTATTCTACTCTATAACGAACCAAAACAAAAACCTCTTTTTTTTAAACCACCACAAGAAAAATTAAATTCCATTCTTCAAAGAAGAATGTATCTCCATCCCCTTCTTTTAACACATTTTCAAAAAAAAAAACAAAAAAATAAAAATTTAATGGATATTTGAAACTTTAGATTTCACAACTTCCGTCCTCCAAGAAGAAGTGAAAGAATAAATAAAACAAAAAAAAAAAAGTGAGAGTAAACAAAAAAAAAAAGAAAAGATCTATTTTTGTACTCGTTATTGAAAAATTGTCTTGTGGTTTTTTGTTATACTGGAAAATTTAGAATTCTTTTTTTTAATTTTTATTTTTTGAAGAATAAATTTCTTCAATAATACATCAAATTTGCCGTCCATTTTTATTATTTGAATAAATCTTAATTCTTAAATAGCTTTAAGATATTTTCTAAAATGAATGATGAGAGTATGATAAATGTGATAAAATTATGTTTTTAAAAATTGGATCATAATATGATAGAGTTTCAGTCTTTAGTTAGATTAAATCAAAATTAGATTGATATTTTAATTGCAATAAAGTACATTACTTTGTTATATTAGTCCACATTAAAAAATTTTTACAAAACCATTTAAATTTAATTAGTAATAATATAATTATCTTAATATTTACTTATAATTTTATATATTTTTTTTTTTGTTTAGTTTATTCCCCTGCCACATAAATATGACAAGAAAATTACACAGCCTTTCCTTTTCAGGCATGGCTGTAAATATCGTAAGAGGGAATTATTCTTAGAACATGTGTGGGATTCGAATTCACACTCCTTCAGTGTTTACAGCGTATTTTAT
Source organism: Poecilobothrus nobilitatus (assembly GCA_947095535.1). NCBI lineage: Eukaryota > Metazoa > Arthropoda > Insecta > Diptera > Dolichopodidae > Poecilobothrus > Poecilobothrus nobilitatus. The sequence goes on from OX352773.1 coordinate 233,920,710, forward strand.
GCCCTTTTTATACTCTATAGTTTACAGCGCTCTTATCCACTAGGCCACCGAGGTTTTTCTACAAATTAAAATTTAAAATATATAGAAAAAAACTTTTAATTTATATTTCAAATAGAAATTAATCATTAAAATTTTAATAAAATTTCTTTTAAAAAATATTCGCAATTTTCTATACATTTTTTTAATTTTCCTTTGAAAATATTCATTTTCTTTTTTTGTTTTTTTTACTTTTAAATTCCCTATTGTTAAATTGAAATTGTTTCTATTCACTTCAATCTGCTTAAAGTTGTTACATATTTTATTTCTATATAGTAACTAGACCAATATAGCAAAAGAGAATTAAATTAATTTTAAGTAATCTTTAAGGAATGTAGATATTTTCTACCAAAAAAAAAAAAAAAAACAATATATAAAATATAAAAAAAAAGTTTTAAAAGAAGGCGAAAAATTGTGCCCATATAATTTGTAATGGTTACCCATCACATTTAAATTTTATTCCGTCCGCATCTCCCGATATTTTTTTTTTGTTTTTATGGAGAATTAATTAATGGTTCTCAATTAAGTTTTAAAATTATACAAGACATTTAAAAACTATTTAGGGTTCTTAATTGCATTGTTAAGAGTTTTGAATTACTTTTGAGTAATTTGAGTAATAAGTATAATTTAAGAAAAATAAATACTTTAATATTATTTCAGGGATCAATTTTTAATAGTAAAAATATTTAAAAAGGTTACTAAAGAGAATTGGTATCAGCTTAAAGAAAACATATGTTTTAAAAAAGAAATAAATAATAAACATTTTCATTTTCTATAAAAAATATAGCCTATATAGACATATTTTATATTACATTTTAAATTTCATTATTAAATCAAATTACAACTAAAATGAAAAATTCGAAATGAAAAGAACTGACAGTAAAAAAAAGCATAGAATTTGAAGAAGCGTAAAATTTTTATAATGTCTCTCATTAACCCAATAGTCTTCGTTTCTTTATTTAACATCAACTAAAACAGAAATAAATTTTTTTAATTAAAATTTTTTAGATGGTTTAAAAAAATAATTTAATTTTGTTTAAATACATGTTAAAATTTTTTGTGCGGGATCATAAAGCAGTAGCTCTTAAAGCCATACTTTGAATGAGTCTATACAGCCATATTCTCTTCATATTATCTTCATTATTATCTTCAAGTGCACTATAAAATATTTTTTCAATTACATATTTTGAACATTTATTAGTAAATTATAGCTTTTTCTTTTAAAAAAAACAGTTTGCCTGTAAAACGTTTGCGAGATTTTTGTAAAACTGTGTGCTGGGCAGAAAATAAGAAAGACGAACAGAAGCTGGACGTCGCCAACCTCAACCTCAAATATTAGAAAATCTCATGAAAAAAAAAAGAAGAGTATAAATACATGTTAATAAATCTGACGCAGTATTTAAGTCGTTAACCTTACAGTTAAAAATTCTCGCATTCAAACCCCAATCAAATCAATATATTATTACGTAAATAAAACAAACTATCACCAACTACATCCATAAGGGAAAAGTTTATTGATATCACTATGGGGGAACAAAAATGATAAATATAAAGAAATATCTATTAATAACATTAATAAAAACAAATGTACAATTTGTGACTGTAGTTAATATTTATACCAGTAGATACTATGTATAATGTAAGTTAAATTTAACTGCAGTTAGCTGAGCTAAATTAAATGAAATCATTTGATTTCAGTTTTTTAAACTGCGGTCTGAACCTAATTATTGTGCGATAGAAAATTTATACCAGTTTGATAAAGTTCAAAAAATTTCAAATTAAAATATTAGTTTTTCTTTCCAAAAATTTCAATATGAATCAATCGTATGTCGGTTAATTACTCGTACTCTTAAGTAAGAAAATTTTATTGTTAATGATAAATTAAAACTGATACATAAACTTAAAAGTAAAAACTTAAAAGTAAAAAACTTATATTCTATACAATATACAACAACTATACCTAATTAAAATTTAGATTAAACCTAATTATAATAGAAAAAAAAATTTATTTTTCTTAACAGTTCAATTTATTTATTTGTGTTTCAATTTTAAATGTTTTTTGATTTAAGTCAATTAATTTTCTATCAACAATAATTAAATAATAAATTAAATTATAAAAAAAAACATAATAAAAGTAAATTGTATAAAACTTAATAACTTTTTCATTTTAATTAGAAGATTAAATATTTTAAAGTCAAATTTTAGCTTCAAAAACTTTTTTTTTTTCTATTTACAAAACTCAAAGGAAATATTGATATTACGATAATACAAAACTTTTATTTTACTTTATTAACTGACAAAATCAAAAATATTTTTTAATATATATATTATTTATATATAATATATGTATGTGTTTGTCAATATAAGTGTTCCATTTTTGCTAAGATATATTATTAATGTACATAAAAATCTATTTTATCTATATATAAAATCTCATGAATCCTAGAAATTATTTAATTTTTAGTTTTTTTTTTTTTATTTTCCTTTTTCTTTTTACTTTTTTTACTGATTTTTTTTTATTTTTGGTTTTGTTTTATCTCTTTTCCCTTTTCGTTTTGGAAAAGTTATGTCACATTATCAGATTGCCCACTCCCTACAATAATAATAATTTAAATGTTTATTTTTATATTTTTTTCTTTTTTAAACTTGCTACTTATTTTTTTTTAAATTATAATTTTTGTTTTATGTTGTTTTTTTAAAATATTTGTTAGTTGTTTGTGTATTCCCAAAGGGGTATAACCCGACATCAAAAAAAAAAAAAAATGTTTTTATATCCTCATCTGATGATTATAAAATGAAAAGCAACGAAACAAATAAATAAACAACCAACAAAATATAAAGTGTACACCGTTAAAAATGTCTTTCTGCTTTTTTCCTTTAGTCATTCTGTTTATTTTTTTTTTTTTTTATATTCTTAAGGCGTAAATTTAAAAAATTACTTCTGTGGAAAATTCATTAAGGGATGATTTCACCGGATCAGAATTTGTACACTGATTTTCAACAAAGTCATCTTCTTATCATCAAATAAAATAATGAAATACAAAACAAAAAAATAATATCTTAAAGAGTAACAAACAGACAAATAAAAATAAAATATAAACTTTTCAAAAAATGTAAATTTTTAACAAAATAAAAAAAAAAAATCTACAGAAAAATAAATAAACAAATTGCATACTTTTAGGACAAACAAACATCTAATACCTTATTTTCTTTGTTGAATTCTCTATGGACTGAAAAAAAACTTTTATATTAAAAAAAAACATTTTTATTATAAATTTCTTTATTCTTTATTCAAATTTACCTTAGGACATTCCATATTATCTTATATTATTATTGTAAAGGTGGTAGTGTTAGAGTGTTATAAATTAACACAGAAAATAAATGGACAATGGACAAATACCTAAATATTTGTATCATTAATGATATTAAAGTATACAAAGAATCATTTAAAATATATTTAATATAATTAATTGTTAATAATATTCATTCTTTTTCTTATGATTGGAACTTTATTCTTTTTCTTATGATTACTTTAAAAGATTTGTATTTATTCACAAACTAATCTATATGACTAAATTTCTGCTAATTATCTTAAGTTTCACTCCACCGAAGTTAAAACGTTAGCACCCTTAACATATATTATTACAAAACAAGCATTTTAGTTTGACATGAATTGTTAACTGCAATACAATCTTTTTGCATGATACCTGTCCTTTATTTAGACTCAGTTAATGAATTTTGAATGGTTATTAGAATTTTTTATATTTTAAACCAATTTTTAAAAAGTCTGTACACTAAATTTTATTTATTCTATTATTATTGTAAGACTAACTTTTTATTTCAAATAGATTAATTTTTTTATTATTTTTATTATTAATTTCTTTGTAAAAAAAAAGAAAGATTTCTTATGGTTTTATAAAAAGAGTTAAAAAAGAATTCCAACGATTTTATATATAAATCACCTATTTCTGTTTAGATATTTAAGGAATAAACCATAACGAAAGAATTGTAAAATAGGACTATAAAAAAGGATCACAATTAACATAATATAAAAATAAAAATTAAATCAATCCCTTTTTACTTTATTTTATCATTATTTTTCATATTTCTTATTCTATCTGTAAAATATTTTTTCTATTTTTTTTTTTATCACTTTATTGACAAAATATCTACATAATATATTTATAAAAAGATATTTACGTAACGAAAAAGAAAATAAATTTAACTGACGACAAGAAAACTTTAAAAGTATAATTTTATATTGTTAAAAAAATTCAATAACTTAAAAAACAAAGAGAAAGAACATTATTATAATTAAATAATAAATAATTTTTTTATCAACTATAGTTGTTGTAATATCTGTATAAGCTGCATTAAAAATTTTATGAGTTATTATGTTTTCAAAGTCATTTGATTTGCATAATACATCATCTAATACCATCTAAAAGCTTTTTTTTTTATTTGTATTCAATATATCCAATGTAAGCAAACAATTTTAATGTACATATGTTTTAAACCCTTCATACTGTATCACAAATTATGTGACAAGGTATTAATTTGAAATTAACTCTAAGAATAAGAAAAGAACATATTCATTTCAACTTCCTTACTTCCCCTTCTCTAACATATTCCCATTTTCCTAGCAGATCATCCCTTTTTTGCCAAAATATACAAATAATGCAAACAGGCTTATCAGGCTTATTAGAAAGCAATTGGATAGTAACGCAAAAACAATCTTTCGTCGTATTTTCCATGGAGCTTCTATGAGTAAGCTTTTGTTGGGTTTGAAATAAATAATTTTTAAATGATTTCTATTCAATGAGCCCGTATTAAATATTATACTTTTTTTCTAATCTAACATTTTTTTATTATATATGATGTATATGTATTTTATATAAAAAATATAATTAAAACTTAAATTATTTAAAGCTATTTTCAAATTAAATTGAAGATTACCAATTTAAAATGTGACTGTGTTCCACAATTTAGACGTACGAGCTAAAAATGAATTCTCATATTTCGTTGTTCCAGTTCTAATAGACTCCACTACGTAATTATTTTTATTATTTTTTTTTTTAATGCATTTCTCTGCCTCCAGAAAATGTGGACAGGAAATTACACAGTCTTTCCTCTTCAGGCTTCGCTGTAAATGTCGTAAGGGGGAATAACTCTAACGACGTATTTGGGATTCTAACCCTTCCTCGGTGTTTACAGCGTATTTTATATGCTCTTACCTACCTAGGCCCCCTACGTAATTATGAGAAAGAATACGTGTATTACGTATTACTTGCGACAATCTAATAAAAATTAAAATTCTAACCGCACAATATTATCATCTTCAACAACTGATTTCAAATAATAAAATTTACTTTTTGTAACAACGTTAATAGTTAAAAAATATTTATTTCAAAGTATTTTTTGAACTAAATTAAAGAGATTTACAATATAAAAAATGTGTTGCAGAAAATTCTTTAAAAAGAAAAGTTTGCGAAAAGAACAACTAAGAAAAAAAAAATAAAAATATGTATAACAAAAATAAAAAAATAATTCCAACTTTATTGCTTTTCCGCAAAAATTTTTACTCTACTTTTACTAAAAGATCCTATCATTTTTATAGCTCATTTTTACATAAAAAAGAAAAAAAAAAATCTAATAAGCAAAAATGAGAGTCTGGGTCAGTACACTAAAAAAAAAAAAATCCTCTTCACAAATATTTTAATATTACAAATTTCCTTTTTTGTAAGAAAATTTTTATTCTTTGTTTTTCATCCCTTCTTTGGTCTTTTACATTCCAGTTAAACATGAAAATGAATTATTTTTCTTTTTATTTTGATTTTTTTTTCTTGCAAATTTTATTAATTTTATTCTCTAATTTAACTTATTTATATACAAGATGACATACACAGTGTCACACTATAGTTTAAATGAACAGTTCGAAATAACTTAGATCATTTTAAAAACTAAAAGTTAATATTTTAAATTGAAATTTAAAAAAAAAATGTAAAGAAAACTACAACTATAGTTACCTTTTTGTTTTAAGGGTGGTGGTAATTGTCAAAAAAAAATTCACAAATACTGGACCCTCTTAATTTTTAAAATTTTTTTACTGATTAAATCCATTTTTACTGACTCTGTCCGAAACTTAAATAATAGGAAGAACACTCAAATTGATTACTTTTCTATTTAATATCTGAGCAGTAAGAAATGGTGGAGAAATTAAAACTGACTTCTGTTTGAAAAATTCGATATGTGTCCATAATATTTCTAAATAAATCATATTTAAAAAAATTTATTTAAATTAAAATTTGATAATATATGAATTTAAAACACTTCTAATTATTAACTTGATTGCAGAATTTTCCTGATGCAAACCCGAGAATTCGAGAGATGTAAACCTGAGGGTCTATAACAGTTATTGGAATGTATGTTAAATTGATGAGAATACATACGTTTAAAAACTACTTCTTTTCAAATTGAAAGGATTTCATTTTTAAATGATCAATTCTCTTTCGAGTCACTCTATATAAATGAAAACTGTATATGTAATCATAACATATTAATTAAAATCGACCAAAAGGGATCAACGATTTAAAAGTACCAATATTATTTGTTTATTTAGGTTTAATAAAATGATGATTATCCTTTTAATATTAAAATTTTTTTATTCAATTATGAAATAAGAATAAGAAAATTGTTGACTCTTTAGTAGATTTCAAATAAAAAAAAAAGAATTTCCATTATTAATAATCAATTTTCATTTGTACTTTTTAATATTTTTTATTACAATATTTTTTCATAAATATATTATGGTTTTTTCATAAATGTATTATGTATTTATGGTTTTCAATTAAAAAAAAGACAATAGTATATATTATGAAATCAATCAGTTTTTAATGGTGTACATTTTTAAAACATTAATCTATTTAAAAAATTTCGGGTTGTAAAAAATATTGTAAGGACTTCTTTTACTTTTAAAGAAATCTTTAGTTAAAAAATAAGTTCTTTTGCCTGCATCAAAATATTTAATTTTACACTTTTATGAATTCTTTACGACGACACATCTTTGAAGAAAATATATACTTATATATATATATACTTCATATACTTATTCGTTTCCCTCTGTTTCTTCATTTGTTTAGTAACTTTTTATGTCGTTTTATAGAGAACTGTAAGATTTTAACCATGAGACAGTAGTTTAATTCAAAAAATAATTATGTATAGTGAAACTTTTATATATAATCCACACTGTTACTGTGTTCTCGAACACATAGTTAAAAATTTATCTGAATATTAAAATGGATATTAATCAAGTTTTACTTATACTGAAAATTTACATTTAAACTGAAAAAGTTTAAGGACAGGAAATATTTTAAATTTACCATTATGGAAAAACAAAACTTCGCAATATTTTGAATCTTTCAGAATTTCAAATGTCTTAAGTTTTATTTTGAGAGAAATAAATTTTTTTGTTATAGTAAGAAAAGTTGAAGAGTGTAGAGTAGACTGTGTCAACTTTAGCATACCGGTGTTTGAACATAAAATATGTTTTTACCATAAAATTTGATAATTTTTTAGTAAATTTTAAATGTTTTACTTAATTAAATGTGGAGATATTATTACATATATTTGCGAGTCGAACTTGCTGCATTTAAATATAGCGAAACTAACAATTTTACAAAAGTGATATGGTAAAAATTTCGGTATCCTAATTTTTTTAGTTCTTAAGTAATCGTACGGACGGACGAAGGAACAAGTAGACATAGTTACATAAATTCGATTCTTAACTGATCTATACATTTGAATGTATATCTATCTCTCTCGTAACATAAACGTAATGACAAAATTATTATATTCTTGAACTATGTTCATACAAGAACATAAACTAAACAAGGTAGAATGTAAACCAACGGTTTTTAAAAGCGCACATTTCCAAAATAAAATACAAACGTTTAGAATTCTGATTTGTATAAAAAATTGAAAATTTCATGTAATAAGAAAAAACGTGAAAATAGGACTTTTCTGAAATTTTGAGGGGCTGTAAGTCCAGAACCCTATATAACTAAGAAAAACCGTTAACATATTATTGAACCTTTAATTTTCATGTCTTGCCGAAGAAAAATTTTTACAGATGCCTAAGTTACAGGTGTCTAAAAATAGCAAATTTTCAGTTTTTGAGGCGTAAAACTCTTAAACAGGGGATGGTGCAAAAAAAATTTCCGAGGAAACTTATACTAATTCTAAAAGTTCTTTCTTGTCTCATAATTTAAAGTTCCTATCTCAAAGCGTGCCGGAGTTATAAAGGTAGAAAAATCAAGCAAAATTTGGTTTTCACATAACGGTAAATTTAAATACTAAATTTAAAAATTATATATAATTTGATATTGATTTATAAAGGTAAAAAAAATTCCTGTCGAATGACGTTTTCAGATTGAATAAATGTTAAGTGGAACATGAAATATACGCGTTTAAAAATAGGGCTTTTCAAAGTTTGAGGGACTGTAGTTCCCTGATGGATGGGGCTACATGAAAAAGTTGTTCCCAAAATTAATTTTTTTATGAGACCTACCCATGGTTAAAAAATTTTTTCTCCATCTTTAACGGTGTAGAAGTTTTGTAAACAGACGGACAGACGGACAGATGGACGGACGGACGGATGTACAGAGTGAAACTAATAGGCACATTTTTTCAAAATTTTTTTGGAAATGTGCTAAAAAGATATAAGTAATTTCAGCTACATTGTTAATATTAATAAATTTTACTAGATTCCCTAAAATCTTTCCTTTAATTTAACAATGCAGATCATGCGTACAAATTAAAGTGCAAAAATTATTTTACATTACTTCAATAAATTTATTTTTAATTCTTTAACAATTTTTTGGATACAAAATTTTAACTTAAATATACATTTTAAAAAACTCATTAATCGTATAACATGTATTTTTTTTTAAATAAAAATATATACAAAACCAATACAAGATCTCCTGAATTTAACTACAAAAATGGATTATAATTAATTAATATCAATTTTTGGTTTTTAATTATCAAAAAAATATTAACACCCTTTTTTTTTAAACACATTTTTACATTCATGATTGAACATGATTTAATTTTTTTTTTATTATTCCTTTTCTGCAATTCTTTTTTTCACTTTTTTAACTAAAAGAGAAATAAAAAATAATTAAAAAAAAATGAAAGATAACATATTAATGTCAATAATTAGAAGGGTTAAATGGTGGTTTTAATTGTTAATTTATATACGTACATATTATTTTGTACGGTACATAAGTTTAAAATAAATTACATTTACATGACGTGAATTGACGAATTAATATACAAATTCGATACATTTTGGGTACATACAATAAAGCCAAAAGAAATAAATCCAATTGGTTTTATTTTCATACCAGATTTGAAATCCAATGAAACCAAAATCATGATTTTTTTTTTGTTTTCGGCTTTATTGTCATAAGAAGTAAATCGAATATGAATTAATTTTTTTATTTGTCTGCAATTCAAAAGTCTATATTCTGAATTAGAAGGTATTTTAGAGTTCAATCAAAATCAGGGTACTCCTTTTTTCTAGAATATTGATATATATATATATATATAAGATATAAATAAATGTTTGGATTCAACTTTAAATCCACCCTAATTCAGAATCTCTCGTATACATATATATAAATATAAGGGGAAGGGGAATAATATGAAAATATATGCATTTCACGTAAAAGGGGAATACCCTAATTTTGAATCGAACTCTCACATCTCTTCTAATCCAAAATCTCACATATAAATATATTTTGGAAAAGCGAATTCCACGATTTTGAGTTCAACTCTAAAATGGCTCCGAAGAATCTTGCATTACATATATAGGTTGTAAATATTCTGCAAAAAGGTACATATTTTTTCCATATTCTGATCAGACCCACGTTAACATGGACAAAGCTCGCACTACGGTCAAAGCTCGATGTTAGTCGTAAGTGAGTACAAAAATGCGTTTTTTTTTTATTTATATATAGGTTTTCAAAATCTTTTATTTTAGGTGAGTCAAAATCTTATGAAAATCATCTGTTATGGATTCTAATGCATACACCAAATTCGTTTTTATGAAAATTTTAGAATAGTATGATATGATATAATAAACAATAATTTAACTGCAACTGAATAATTTAAACAACAAATAAACAATAAAAGAGAATTGGAATTACAATTTATATTACCTTTATTTCTTTTTCAAAAATTTTTAAAAATTAATTAAAGTCGAAAATTAAGAAAATATGATTTTGGCTTTATTTCAATACCACAAAAAAGTACAATTTGGCTTTATATCATTTGGCTTGATTGTATGTACCCTACATATCATATATATAAATATTAAAATATTTTATTTCAAATTAATTAAATGAAAAAGGTTTAATTTATGCTGTAACAAAATATTTTTATCAACATCAATTTGTCTTAAATTAGTCATTTCAATAAAAATTGAAACGGAATTTATCTTTACATTCCATATTAAACAAAAAAACAAGGTGAAATGTAATTGTGACTTGCACAAAAATTTATAATGTAAGAGAAAAATGTGAAAAACCGTGAGACTATTTCTAGAATTTTATTTTTTCAAACCCTATATGAAAACTATTTAACTGCATAAAACTTAATTCATAGATAAATTTATTTATTTACCCTATTATAATTTTGTTACTTTAATTTTTGCGTTTTACTTTTTCTCTAAAAATAGCTAACTTTCAATTTTGAACTCCTAATAGATCTAAAACAACTGTCCTGTTATTTGTCATTTGCGCGACTGTAGCTTTGCAATGTTTGAGGTTATATAAAACAAGTTCTTTTACAACTTCCAACTTCATTAATTTTTTTAAGAGGCTCCCCATAGTTATATTTTCATAGGTTTATTTTAAACGGTGTAGAAATTTTATAAATAGGTGGACGGACGGTTCAAGTGAAACTATAATAAACAGCATTTACATTTTTTTTGGAAAATGTACTAAAAACACTTTAAAAAATCATGGAAATTAAAACTATTCAACTGCAAAAAACTTAATTTATAGATTAAATTTATATAAGATTTATATATACTAATTGAAATTAATAATTCAAAAAAGATAGACAACCATATACTTATAACCTAGATTTTACGATGCGTTGTGTACCCTGCTCGTTTACCACAACCGCTCTTCGAGCAATTAAACCCTAAAAAAAATGTTTCTCTAAATAATTACCTTTGTAGCAAAACTAAAGAAAAACTTTTCGGTGAAGATCTTCAAAAAATACTGTAGAATGCATGTTGAATCTTATTGACTAAAACCAACTTTCTTGTGAATGAACACAAATCTATTTGATCGACTAAAGACTTTTTCATTTTTAAATTTACATGAGCGAGAAAAATATTATAAAGAATACATTTCCGTTGTTCATCGCGCAACTCTTGCCATTTTTTTTTTAAGCCAACGGCATTCTCATGTATCCTGAATCACTGGTAGTGTTTTACCGTAAGGGTTCTGATCTTATCAATAACTATGAATCTGCACGGAATATATAGGGATCAATATAGATTTTTGTTGCGTATATACCCGGGAAATCCGCATAGTACTTTGATTTGAAATTTTTAAATTAAAATAGCATAATTTTATTTTCGACTGAAATCGGATTTACTGTCTAGCAAGCAATATAATTTTCTATAAAGAAATAACGAATTCTATAAAGGAAATGTTAAATTATTAAACATAGCTGAAAAATGCGTGATACATTTTATAACCGTTACTGAAAGAATAATATAAATGACATGTATTAAAAAATTTAAAAGACTGCGAAACATTTAAGATGTTAATATCATAATATTTAAAAATTAACTATTTAACATTTGGTCAATTTTCCCTTTCCAAATATACTTCGCTATAATTATATACATATTTAAACAGCATAAATGAAGTTTACACTAATTAATTGCTGTAACTTTATATTGATTGTTGGATTTACAACAATTAATCCTTTTTTTTTATATTATTCCATTTGACTTATAAACTTATTTTTCAAGTATCCTATCGTATAAAATAAAATTTTTAACTCTTATAATTATACTTTATCTTTTTTTTTTAATTTTTGGTAAACTAATAAATTAATTGAAGTTACGTGTGACAGTTTTCTAATTTAATGTCTGGGCCGATATCCATATCCTTCACTTTGAAATTTTTTTTCCATAAATCCAATTACTCTTGTGACAAATATTATAAATACCATAATATAATTTTTTTTGTGCGTTTAGCCCTTGTTGAGGCATGATCGTTACTGTCTGGTTTACTATAAAGATTTCTCATATTCATTAGCACTTTTGTTGTCAGAATTCGACGTCAATCATCTTCTAATTTGATTTATGACTTCTTTTCATAGATCTTTTGCTCTAAAGGTATGTGGCGAACAAATTCTTAAGATGATTAAGATGATTGAGTCGCCGCATAAGTAATAAGTAATTTTCCATACCTCACATGCATGCAGAAGAACATATTTCAAATTTTATAATAATATATTTTTGACCTACGGCTACAACAACTATAAAATAGAAGTTTTCTATATGTAATATATATTTAACTAATAAATACTTAATAATTTTTAACTGAATAAATATCTAATTTTTATTTTTCTATGTGTTACTTTTATATTTTTGCCCATGTCAGTGCAACTTATCACATTACATCTTCTATCATGTGAAAATAGTCCGTATTTGAATAAATAACTAAATTCCAAAATTTTTTTTTTTCATATTAAATAAAATACAAAAAAAATAAAATACAAAAAAATAATATTTCATCAAAATAATCAAGTATGTACATCATAATATCATTTATTAAAACAAAATTCTGATTCAAAAATCAAAACCATAAAACCATTCAATTTTCAAATGACAGATTCGACAACTTTTTGCTTTAGTGTTAAATGAATACGTAATTTCACTTCATGTCTTTATTAAAAGTCGACTATCAAAAACAAAACAAAAAACTGAAAACTCAAAGGAAGTGTTCAAAATTTTTAAATCTCTTTTAATGACATCTTAAAATATCCTTACAGGATAAAACATCCTTAAAAAAGACGTATATTTGAAATTATTTGACATTTCAACAAAAGAATTTTCCAAATTTTAACTATTATTTTGACATTACTTAAATTTTTCTTATATCTTTCTTTTTCTAACCAATAGATTGTTTTCAGAAAGTAACCACGTGTTTTAATTTGTTTACATATTTAAGACATGCGCCTTTTTCTAATGGTCCATTTGTAAAAGCTTCCGAGCTTAAATTTTATAATTTCTGAATACTTCAAAAAAAAAATTTTTCGCTAAAATATTTTTCAATACTTGGGTGTGGACAAGTCGTGCAATATAAATTTTTTATTTGATTTTTTTAAAAATTCTTAATTATAATTTAAAAATGTTTTAAAATAATAAAAAAATCATTTATAATTAATTATTTTAATGAAAAAGTTCAATAAAATTATATAAAATATAAATACATCTCAAAATGAAAATAAAATTTTTTAATGAATGAAATTTTTTTTTTTTTTTAAATTCTTTTATTTTCTATAAAAAAACTAAAGAATATTTATTAAAAAAAAAAGGTGAAATTTAAATAAATATTTAATAAAATGTAAAAAAAAATTATAAATAAATAATGAAAAATTAACTTAAAATGAAAAAGTAATATGAGACATTGAAATATCAATAAAATCTTTTTAATAGGATAATCACAGAATCCTTTTTCACATGTACATTTGTTGTTGTTATTATTATTGTTGTTATATATGAAATTCTAATCCAATTTGTTTTTATTTATATTTTTTAATATGTACAAGTATATAAGCTTTTTTTTTTTAAATATTTTTAATAAAATTTTCTATTATAATAATAATCATATGATTAAAAGATTTTTCTTTTCTTTTTCTTTTATTTATTTACAGTTATACTAAAGAAATTGTTAAATGTTTAAAACTATAAGTACTAAAGGTTTCTTAATATAAAAAAAAAAAAAAAAAACAAAAAAAATATTAAACTAAAATAAAATGAAAACATTAAAATTAATTTTAAGTTTGTTGTTATTAATAACAATAGTGTTAGGAGATCGTGGACAACGTATACCAAATGGTAGTAGTGTTGCAACAACTTTTAAATCACGACATCAACATGGTGAAAAAACAGGTCCACAAAAAGAATTAAACATAGGTTTAATTTTACCTCATACGAATTTTGGTAAACGAGATTATTTACGTGCTATAAATTCAGCTGTAAATGGTTTACAAAAAGTTAAAGGAACAAAATTAAATTTTTTAAATGAATATACATTTCAAGCAGCTCAAATACATTTTGATATGATGTCATTAACACCTAGTCCAACTGGTAAGTTTTATTTGTATACTGTTTAATGTTTACTATTAAAATAAGTTATTCAAATATATAATTAAATATTGTTTTATTTTTTGTCAATGAAAAAATTAAATAACTGGGTATAATTTTAAAAGCACACAATATTGTTGGTAAAGGAAGATCATAATGTTACAAACAAATCATCAACATCCAACAAAATGCCCACATATATTTTTTTTTTTCTTTAAATAACCAAAATTTTAAAATTGAAGAGATGCTACCAATGACCAATTAATTATAATAGAACTTTTTCTTGAACTTGAAAAATATTATTTCTTGTAAAGGATGTAAATTCATATCTGGGTATAGTGTACTGTACAATCAGTGTACTGTACTCCAAAATAAAGTTTTTAAAACATAAGTCAACCATTTTTTTACAAGATTATAAACTATCAAAAGTGTTAACTATTATTTATTAAAAATAACAAACGAAAAATATTCTTAAAAATTACAAAAATCAAATATTTGTTCAAAAGTAAAGATCTTGGACATCTCTAATATATTGAAAATAAATCACATACTATTGTTGTTAAATGATATTTGTAGAATTTCTTGTAGTTTTGAGTAAAAAATATTTAAAAACCTCATTAAATAATTCAATAAAATCACTTTTTATAAACATCACTATTTACTTGTATATTTTTTATTTACATTCATAACAAAAACTATTTATAAAAACATTTTGCAACACGTACACATCAATTAAATGCGAAAAAGACTACTAACTATTATTAGAATTTTATTATTAGATACAATAAAAAAAACGATAGGTACAGAATAGGTACAAAAACAACAGATAGAAATTGGAAACAATAAACAAAAAAAAAAAATATAATTTTTTTTGCTTTGGTTTTGCACATACTTCTAGGAGTTTAATTTGCACTCTTGAAAAAAGAAAAAAACGTAATGAATTACATTTAACCCATTAAACAATTATTTTTATACCATTAAAAATGTTCTGTTTTGTCGTTAGATTCATCAAAATAAAAAAAGAAAAAAGAAATATTATAAAAAAAAAATGTTTTTAAAAACTTAACAAGTCTGTAACTATTAATAAGTAAACAATAAATTAAATAGAAAAACTTGTGTAAAGTGATATTGATTTACCAATACAGTACATTTGCAATAATCGGAACTGAAATGAACTATCGTGAACCATCTAAGTGTCGTTTTATCAACGAACAAAATGAGAGTAAAAAAAATCCACTCAATTTTTTAATTAACATATCAATATTTAAAAAAATTCAAATTCGCAAGAAAACATTAAACAAAATGTCCAATAATCGTTTCTAAAAAGTTTTTATAACTACCGTTTTGACAAAGAAAAGAAGATTCTAATTTGCATAATACTACATTTTATTTTGTCTTTTTTATTCGGCTGCCAAATTAAATTTTTAGTCAAAGAAACTGAGAATTTTGTTTTTTTTTATGCATTTCTGTTCAGACGTGGCTGTAAATGTCGTAAGGAAGAATAACTCCTACGACGTGTGTGGGGCTCGAACCCATACTCCCTCGGTGTTTACAGCGTATTTTATACGCTTTTACCCACTAGGTAAGACCTAAATTTATTAAGGACCTTAATTTATTTATTTTTGAATTTAAATCTGTTAATTTTATCACGAGTGCTCATTCTGTTCATTTTATCACGAGTGTACTGTCTTAGTATTAAATAGAATATTTTTCAGATTTTAAAAAAAATTTCAAAGCTTAAAAAAACTTTTAATCAAAGATGAGTTATACATATCTTTTTTAATTTTTAATTTGTTATTTTATTAGTTTAAAAATTTTAAACTAATAAAATTAATTTAAAATTGAAGTGAATAAGAAGTGCAACAATTCTTTTAAATGTTTGCACTTTTTGTAAATGTAATAAAACCTAAACAAAACATATTTAATTTATATTTTTATATTTAGCTATTTTAAACACGCTCTGTACTGATTTTCTTCGAGCTAATATATCTGCCATTTTATACATGATGAATAATGAAGTGAGTAAAATACAATTTCAGATTTTCTATAATAATATTATGCTAATTTTTATAATTTTCTTTTTTTTCGCACAAATTTAAAGCAATATGGTCATAGTACTGCATCAGCTCAATATTTTCTTCAACTTGCCGGATATTTAGGTAATGTCAAATAAAATATATAATAAAATAGCAATTATTTGAAAAAAAAAAAAAAAACTATTATAATTACTTAGGTATACCTGTAATATCATGGAATGCTGATAATTCTGGTTTAGAACGGCGGGCATCACAATCAACACTTCAGCTTCAGTTAGCTCCAAGTATTGAACATCAAAGTGCTGCAATGTTGAGCATTTTAGAACGATATAAATGGCATCAGTTTTCGGTGGTCACATCACAAATAGCTGGGCATGATGATTTTGTTCAAGCTGTTCGTGAGCGTGTCGCTGAGATGGATCATTTTAAATTTACAATACTCAACTCAATAGTCGTAACGAAACCAACTGATTTGGTTGAATTAGTAAATAGTGAAGCTAGAGTTATGCTTCTATATGCAACACATCGTGAAGCTATTGATATACTTAGAGCAGCTGAAGACTTGAAGTTAACTGGAGAAAATTATGTATGGGTTGTTACACAATCAGTAATTGAAAAACGTGATGCACATTCACAATTTCATGTTGGAATGTTAGGTGTTCATTTTGATACAAGCAGTTCAGCAATGATGAGTGAATTATCTAACGCAATAAAAATTTATGCGTATGGTGTTGAAACATTTTTAAACGATAAATTAAATAAAGATAAAAGTTTAGATACATCACAATTATCATGTGAAGATCAAGGTAAAGGGCATTGGGATAATGGAGAAGTGTGAGTTATTGAAATTAATATAATTTCTATATTAAGTGATAAGTTATTAAAATTTTTGTATCTAAACAGGTTCTTTAAATACTTACGAAATGTTTCATTTGAAGTTGATGGAAATAAACCTAATATTGAATTTAATGCTGATGGAGATTTAAAAAATTCGGAATTAAAAATAATGAATTTAAGACCGAGTGCCACTAGTAAAAGTCTTGTATGGGAAGAAGTAAGTTAATTAAAAAGAAAAAAATGTTGCCATAGTTACTTACTATTCATTTATTAGATTGGTGTTTGGAAATCATGGGAAACACAACAACTCGATATCCGTGATATTGCATGGCCGGGAAATTCACATGCACCACCACAAGGTGTACCAGAAAAATTCCACTTAAAAATAACATTCCTTGAAGAAGCACCCTATATAAATTTATCACCAGCTGATCCAGTTAGTGGAAAATGTTTAATGGATCGGGGCGTACTTTGTAGAGTAGCAGCTGATCGTGATATGGAAACTGTTGATCCATCATTGGTACATCGTAATGAATCTTTCTTTCAATGCTGTAGTGGATTTTGTATTGATTTATTAGAGAAGTTTGCAGAAGAGTTAGGTTTTACATATGAGTTACTTCGCGTTGAAGATGGAAAATGGGGTACATTAGAAAATGGAAAATGGAATGGATTAATTGCAGATCTTGTTAATCGAAAAACAGATATGGTGCTAACATCTCTAATGATAAATGCCGAACGTGAAGCGGTAGTTGATTTTAGTGAACCGTTTATGGAAACTGGAATTGCAATTGTTGTGGCAAAACGTACAGGAATTATATCGCCAACAGCATTTCTAGAACCATTTGATACAGCTTCTTGGATGTTGGTAAATTATACATTTGTATTTTGGCTTATATGAATGTATTAGAATTAAATTTTAATTAAATTAAAGGTCGGCATAGTGGCCATTCAAGCTGCAACATTTATAATATTTTTATTTGAATGGTTGTCGCCTAGTGGTTTTGATATGCAATTATCATTGCAAACTGGATCTGCAATACCGTATAGATTTTCACTATTTAGAACTTATTGGTTGGTTTGGGCCGTTCTTTTTCAAGCCGCAGTACATGTTGATTCACCACGTGGTTTTACAGCACGATTTATGACAAATGTTTGGGCTCTATTTGCGGTAGTATTTTTGGCTATATATACTGCTAATTTGGCAGCGTTCATGATAACTCGGTAACACTTATTTTAACTTAATTCTTTTTAATATTAAGAATACAATTAATGATTTCATAAAAATATATTTTAATTAAATTTTTATGTATATGTGCTAATATACATACATATAGGGAAGAATTTCATGAATTCACTGGTTTGGATGATACGCGACTTACACGACCATTTTCTCATAAACCAAGTTTTAAATTTGGAACGATTCCATGGAGTCACACCGATTCAACAATCGCTAAATATTTTAAAGAAATGCATTACTATATGAAAGAGTAGGTTAAATTTGAGATTCGAATATTGGTGTTGTGTAATTTTTTTTCAATACTTTCTTTATCACAAAAAGATCTTGATAGTTTTTTTCTAAAAGTTTAAAAGTTCTCTACTATAACAGCTGGAAGTATTTACAAAAGCAAATACTACCAGTCGATTATTAACTACTTAAAAATTAGATTTAAAATTTCTATTTGTTCCTCTATTCAATATTTAGTTATAACAAAACAAGTGTAGCAGAAGGTGTGTCTGATGTTTTAAGCGGAAAAATGGATGCGTTTATATATGATGGAACAGTGCTTGATTATTTAGTTGCACAAGATGAAGATTGTCGTCTTTTGACTGTTGGTAGTTGGTATGCTATGACAGGTAATTGAAAACTTTTTATAACTCTTATACAACATTACATATTTTTCTTTGATACTAAGGTTATGGTCTAGCATTTAGTCGAAATTCAAAGTATGTTGACATGTTTAATAAAAGGCTTCTAGAATTTCGTGCTAATGGTGATTTAGAACGTTTACGACGTTATTGGATGACTGGTACTTGTCGTCAAGGTAGACAAGAACATAAAACATCAGATCCTTTGGCTTTAGAACAATTCTTGTCAGCTTTTCTGTTATTAATGGCTGGAATATTATTAGCAGCTCTTCTATTACTATTAGAACATATCTATTTCAAATATTTTAGAGCACGTTTAGCCAAATCAGATCGTGGTGGATGTTGTGCACTTATATCGCTATCAATGGGAAAATCTTTAACATTTCGTGGTGCTGTATATGAAGCTCAAGAAGTATTAAGAAATCATCGTTGTCAAGATCCAATATGTGATACACATTTATGGAAAGTTCGTCATGAATTAGATATGGCTAGATTACGTATACGACAACTTGAAGGTTCAATGGAAAAACATGGAATTAAACCACCACAAATTAAGTAAAAAAAAACTTTTATTCATATTTTTTTAAACTTGAATATTTTATTTTTGAAAAAAATTGCATTTGGATATTTTAAATTTAATTAGGTTGGCATCAGCTTCAGATTTATTAAGTAATAGCATGAAAGATAGGCCGCCATTACTTGGGAATTTAAGTTTAGGTGGTAGTGCTCAAGATTTGTATAGATGGTAAGTTCTTACAAAGTTGTTTTTTTTTTTTTTGTGTTTTTGTTTCTTTACTTATAAATAGTGTTAATAATGGTGTAATAATTATACTTACATTTAAATGTATATGCATAAAAATTATTTAATTTTACAGGTCTTACAAGACAGAAATCGCTGAAATGGAAACAGTTCTTTAAATAAAATCATCTATATAAAAAAAAAAACTTTTTGTTTTTTTCTGTTAAAAAACAAAAAATATTTTTTCACAAACTCAGTTTTAAAAGCCATTAAAACTTTACGTTACATGCATTGTTTTTTAACAAAATGAACTCTTTCCACTTATATTCTTTCTATTATTAAAAAAAAAAAAAAATACAATATTCAAATACTGATATTGAATGCCAGTTCCAAAACGCGAATTAAATTTTTTTTTTTTTTTAATTTAAATAATTTTTTATAGATTAATTTAAAGTCTTGACTTAAAAATCTAAGAAAACAAACAAAAAAAAGGAATTTAAATGATTGAACAATAATTCTCTTTTATAAAATAAAAATGACTTAGAAACCAAATTATTAGGTAGTCGTCTTAACACCAACATAATTACTTCAAAATTAAAAAAGATATAAATGCAGATGAAAGTGTTTTTTATTAGAACATAAAATGCATAATAATTTTAAATTTAAAAAAAAAAAAATACAAAAATTGAAAAAATCCAAAAAAAAAAAAAATTTAAAAATTAAAACTCATTCAAATGCAAAAAATACGGCTGTAATATCACATTAATAATAGTGAAAAAAAAAAAACTTTTTTTAATAAAATATAAATTAAAACAAAAAAAAATCATTAAAATAATTTAAAATTTTTATTAAATAATTGTTAAATTGCCTGTGCATCAATGGTTTTTAGAATTAAGAAAAACATTTAATAATTAGATTAAAAAAAAAAAAAAACTGAAAATAAAAAAAAAAACTTTTTAAAATATCACTAGAGCTTAAAATTTATGTCACATAAAAAACCAAAAAAAAAAAAACAAAAAAGGGGTTGGCTACGAAATCTCGTGTTTCAAAATCTTTTGTCTCAAAATCTCTCGTTTTAAAATTTAAAATCTCAAATCTAGTGTATTAAAATCTATATAGTGTTTCAAAATCTCATGTCTGAAAATTTCGTGTTCCAAAACCAAAATAATAAATTTTTTGTTTTCGTTTTTATTTAATTTTTTAAAAAGAAAAAAAACCAAAATTAAAAAGAAATAAAATCTAAGATATTTTTTTAACCTGTATACTTTGATAAAATTCTCTTTCTAATTCTTTTTTTGCCTCTAAAATCATTCCTTATTATTGATTTTGCATATATATTACAACAACAAGATATTTAAAATAATTCCGCTCCGAAACTCCCTCTAAACAAATTATTAAAACACTGATTTTGTATATATATAGCTATATATATATATAACTATATATAACTATAAAATCCCTTCAAATAATTTTTTTTTTTTTTATTTCAACATAGAAATTCAAAAATTTTTTTGTTAACATTTTTTTTTTCGACATTTTTTATTCTACATTTTTTTTTTTTTTTTTCAAAAAAAAGACAGGCTTCCATTAATTTTTTTTAATTTCTCCATTTCTACTTTCTTGCGAGATTATTTTTAAAAAAATAAAGCATGAGATTTTGAGATACGAGATTTTAATACGCGAGATATCGATACGCTCCCACAAAAAGACCAAAAATAAAAAAAAAAATCATTTTTAAAAAATATAAACGAAATTTTATAAAATTTCCAGAAAAAAATTAATTGTAGCTCAAAACTTTTGATTAATTTAAAAAAAAAAAAAATTAAATATAATTAGTTGGAAAATAATTGATTGGTGTTATTTAAGAAAAGTATTTAAAAAAAAAAAACAAAAGTTAAATTTCAATGTGTTGGTATCGTTATAACATACAAAATATTATGTATATGCTATTTTATGTTTCATAAATTACTTATGTATATATTTTTTTAATTAATCTTACTTTAAAATAAAATTATTTTATTTTTTTATAAAAGCAATTAAAAAGTGAATATATTACCAGAAAATAAATTTATATTATAAATCAATTAGGTTACAGTTATACTATCAGCGTAATATATAAGCGCGGACACACGTATTTAAGCGTTTTCAAAAACCTTACAAAGAAATTCCATATAGTGGTTATTGAAAATGAATTTACAAGCGCTTGTACGCGCGTGTAAGCTGAAATTAATCCTACTTTTACAAGCTTGTATGTTGAATATTCTTTTCCGTTTTTTTTAATTAATTATTTTGCTTACTTATAGTATAAGTATTTGTATGGTGGAAAATTAATTTTAGAAGTTCAAAAACGAAACCCACCCCTTCTAGCATATTTTTTTTGAATATTTATATGACGTTTTTTTGTCATTTATAAAAATTGTTTAAAAACTTTTATTGAAGTTAATGTCATATAAGGGCCTCGGTAGCCTAGTGGGTAAGAGCGTATAATACGCTGTAAACACCGAGGGAGTGTGGGTTCGAATCCCATACATACGTCGTAAGAGTTATTCCTCCTTACAGGAAAAGCTGTATAATTTCATGTCCACATTTATGTGGCAGAGAAATGCATAAAAAAAAATGTCATAGAAAATCGTTCTTCTGGTGAGATTCTTCTGGTCAGTATGTCGGTAATTTATGTATATATGGCCCAATATTGTTGAATTATATTTCGTAAATAGCTGATGACATTATTCGTAAAAGTTTTCCTAATTTTGATGAAGTTCGTTTTTGTAAGTGATGAAACTCTCCCAAAATTTATTTTTCATTGTTTATGGGATGAACAGATATGCTATTCCATAACAGAAGTTTTATTTTTTAATAAAATATGAATTTTCACTTACCATTAATATTTTATTTAACGATAAGTTCATTGAATATCTTTTCTACTTAAAACACAATCAAAAATTAAAATCTAAATAAAGTGTGAACGTATACACGCGCGTGTTAATATTTTTCATTAACCAAGAATTTATACGCACATGTAATATACACTGAAAGTATAACCGCAGCCTTATATATTTTATTATACAAGAAAATAAATAAACAAACAAAATATTTTTCAATAAAATACAATTAAAACAAAATTACGAAAATATTATTTTTATTATATACATACGTCTCTTATATACAGGTTGTATTAGTTTTATTTACATTAATATAAATTTAATGAATTTGTAATAAAATGAATAAATTTTCAAAAGTTATAATACTATAATAAAAATATAGAAAATACTCACAAAAATACTTCAGCTTTAATAATTGAAATATATCCACCAAAATTTGATGTCAAAAATAACTTGATTTAAAAAAAAAAAAAAAAACAGATCAACATTTTTTAAAATTAACTAAAATACTTGTAACTGTCAAATGTAACTTAAAAATTAATAATGATTAATAAATCTTATTAATAATGTACCTATACTACAATAGAATTTCAAAATAGTCGATAAATCAATTGGAATTGATTTTATATATATTTTATTATTTAATTAAAAGTCAGTGAATTTAAATGTATGTATATACATGATGTACAAAAAATTCCATTAAATATTATTTATTCTAAACTATATAAGTCCTATATATTCACAATAATTGAAAATACATTAGAAAACTTATACCCAGAGTACCAGACCATTATTCTTATATATTTCTGTGGATCTCTTATTTTTTTTATCTAAATTATCCTTATAAGGAATTGAGTATTAAATTTTTTTTTCTATATTTTCTTGATATCATTCAAGGATCATTCAATTTTTATTAAAAATTTTTTTTCTGTGAAAATATACCAAAATTTACTAAGATTTTGATAAGATTCGCGATTGTCACCAAGAGGAATAAATTTTTCTGAAAAATCAACTAATCATGTTTTGACAAAATTTTCATGAATTTAAAATCAGCTTAAGTAAAAAAAACAAAAAATATATAATTCATAAAATAAAAAAATTCTCTAAGATTTAGTTATAAAAACATTTCCGATATTATTGAAGAAAAATTCGCACGATAAAAAAATTAAAACGTATGCATTTGCTTACAATTGTGAGCACATCAACGTCTAACCAAAAATTTACCGTCGCAACTCATCGAAATTAAAATATTTTGATGTTCTCTTATTATTAATAGTTCGATATTTATCTTTAAACAACAAAAATTAAAAATGTTGTATATATTAAATAAAAACTATATTTTTTTATATTACGTTTTGCTACAATTATATTTATTTCATTTGACGAAAAATAATTGGGCAAAGCGAATTTCGCCGATGATGGATGGTCGATGGTCATAATTGTATTTATTACTTTTAACTTTTAAAAATATTTTAATAAAATCTATTAAAAACTTTTAATTTTTTATTAAAATATACAATTTTATTTTTTTATTAAAATCTTTAAAAATTTATTTTATATTGTTAGATACCTGAAATATAGAAAATATATATATATATATATATATATTATACTTCTGTTACAAATACAAAAACAATCAAATGAAAAATTCAAAAACAAAATAAAAATAAAAAAAAAAAGTAAATAAAATATTTATTATTTAAATAGAAAAATAATTCCATTTAAATTCTGTTATACTTATTAATATTTATAATAATATCAGTATATTAAAAAAAATAAAAACAAACTATTTATTAATTTTAATTATATTTCGTTTAAAAAAACTTGAGACTATGAATGGTTTATAGCATGGTAAGGTATTTTTTTTTTTTTTTTTGTACTTTTCTCTGCCACATAAATGTGAACAAATTACACAGCCTTTCCTTTTTAGGCGTGGCTGTAAATGTCGCAAGGTTGAAATATTCTCACGACGTGTGTGGGATTCTTTGGTGTTTACAACGTATTTCATATGCTGTTACCCACTAGGCCACCTAGGCTTCCTGGTGTGGTTGTATGCACTATATTTTATAAAGGATATACTTTTATATACATATATCTACATCTACATAATACATATATATCTGAATTTATATAAATATGTATATGTATACATAAAACTTCTAGAAATTCTTATTTTTTATAACCTTATAATCAACTTAAAATTTTGAAATTACTGTAAAAAATTTAGACGTTTAACAAAAATTGCTAAATTATGCGATATCCACATTATATAAATATGTTCCTTAATTTCTTTGACAAATTTATTTCGCTTTCCCCAAAATTTTTGAAATTCTTCTTTTTCAATAAATCTGTGCAATTGGAATCTACTGACTATTTTATTCCTTGTTTAGGTACCAATGTCCATTTGTTTTGTCCAATCTTATTTAGACATATATTTATCTATTTATTATATGTTACGTAAATTAACTGAATATTTTACATTATAAATTATTTACAGCTTCATATAACTAACCTATATATATTATAAGGAGCTTAGATTCAAAGTCACCTAAACTTCAAAAAAAAAATTTGCTTTTATTGATTCAATGAATAATTTAAGCCAAAAATTTAATTATTTACATATATCAGTTCTCAGTACTAAAATGGTCTAATCAACATTGTTGTAGTTTAAGGTACTTAAGAAGCAGGAGTGACCCATCCCACATTGACTCACCTTTTTTTAAAGAAATCTTAAAAATATTTTTCATTATAATAAAGAACAGGAAAATTGAAGAATAATAACTTTTTGTTTCAAGTCGATATTATTAGCAACAAAAATTAATGAGTATCTACATATTATGTATTTCACAAAAAAAAATTTAATTTTCAGAATAAATTTTCTTGATAAAAATTTTATGTGGGTTAAACCTCTCTGGTTCTCAGCCCCTTATATCAATTTCATTTTTGGTTTAATAAGTGCGAATATTTTCATAAACTTAAAAATAAATCATACCTATCCTCTGCAAATGCGCAATATTTCAATTAATAGCTATGCATTTATTTATTATTATTATTATTTTCATTGAATTTTTTTGAAAATTATAAAATTAACATATTACACCAAAACTAATAATAAACGAGGAAGAATACAGTTGACTTTGTCAACTCTTAGATACCCGTACGAACCGTTAGTATGTTCACAGCCTGTCACTCTGCTTACAATATTATATTTTTAATATTTTAGTATTTCAAAATAATTTGGGTGAATTTTATAATTTCTAGTACTATGGGTTGTACATATATTCAAACTATATGTTTATATGTACATTCTTCAAAAGCAGATCCTAACCTTCCACATAACGATTATCAATGCAAAACTTTTTCAAATATTCTATAGTACCATTTAATACTAAGCGGTAAATGTATATTAAATTTACTTAGTACAAAATAGTAAATATAATTTTAAATATTATATTATATTATATTTAAATATTCCATTGACAGAATAATTTCTTATAAGTAGAATAAAATACATATATGTATGTAAATACGGCGCTATATAATATACATCTATACTCTTATCATTCATTCACTAGTGATATATACGATATGTAAATAAACATGATATTATATAAGTATGTATATATATCAATATCATATAAATAAAAATTCTTCAAGCAACCGTTATGTTGTTTATTTATTTACATTTTTATGTACTACGCATTATATCCTCAACAATTTCAAATTATCGAGTAAAACAAAATGCAAAAAATTTGTTGAAGAAATTTGTTAGAAAATTTGAAAAATTCAAGTAACACTTTCGTCAATTATAAAGTAACCCTATATTATTAAAAAAAGTTATTAACAGAAATAAGAGTATAATGTTGAAGCTTTAATTTTTGTGTATTACTTCAAAAAAATTTTAACAGGTGTTCAAGTTACAGGTGTTTAAAAATAGGAAATTTTCAGTTTTTGACCCCTTACAGCTCCTAAACGGAGGGTGATACAAAAAAAATT
Organism: Poecilobothrus nobilitatus; assembly: GCA_947095535.1. NCBI lineage: Eukaryota > Metazoa > Arthropoda > Insecta > Diptera > Dolichopodidae > Poecilobothrus > Poecilobothrus nobilitatus. The sequence continues at coordinate 233,947,500 of OX352773.1, forward strand.
TTTTGAAATGACTCATACTTATTTTCAAAGATCTAACCTCTGTCAAAATTTCAAGTTTCCAACTTAAACCGTTTAGAAGATAGAAGGGTTGAAGGATTTTGCAAAATTTGAGTTTCACATAACGGTAAATTAAGACACCGTATGCCACAAATATATATTTATTATATATATACTTTTAAAGCTAATGAAAGTAGTAATCGTTTGGCGTTTTCAAAATGAAGATATGCCTTATACAACTTGTGCTATAACAATTTAAATATAGAGCTTTTTTGAACCTTTGGAGAGCTGTAGCTCCGTAACGGGTGGGGGTACAAAAAAAAGTTATTCAAAATAAAATTAATATTTTTGTGACATCTATCAGTAGTTAAAATTTCATAGCTCTATTGCAAAAAAAATGTGGGGATCTAAAAGTTAGGTGTTCGAGAGCTACCCTAAGGCTTGGTCCAAACTCAACCAAAAAAAATAAGGAACCTACAAATTACTCTCAGAATAGTTTGTGTAAATTTCAAGATTCTACCTTTCTTAGTTTTTGAGTTAGTGTGCTGACAGACGGACGGACATGGCTCAAAAGTCTTAGAATTTTTTCCTGATCCGATCCATACCTTTGAAGGTATATCTAGCTCGCTTATTTCGAGGTGTTACAAACGGAGGAGTAATTTTATTATACCCGATCCTATCGTACGGGTATAATTATCACTATCAAAATATCTAGACAAAAAAAATATCTAAAATATAAAAATCTTAAAAGAAAAAAATCTACAAAAAACACAAACTGGAATTAAAATTTGAAAATATCTCAATTCAATATTTTTTTATTTCGCAATTCCAAATTTTCCGAAAATCTAAGTAATTTTTCGAAATTTTTTTCGGTCAGATTTTTTTGTTCCCATTTTTATAAAATTTTTGCAGCTACATCATAAAGAATACATCTAATTCTTTTTCATTATTATATATAAAAAAATATTATTCCCAAAATACATAATATGTATATTTAACTCAAAATTTTGTTTATAAGTGACAGCTGTTAAAAATTATTGAACAACATTAGAACAATCAACTAGATTCTAGTTCGATATTATTATTATCATTATTAGTATTTTTTGAATATAATTTAAATTATACACACTAGTGATTTAGAAGCACTAGATGTCAGGGCTATCGTCTTAAGTCAATATTAATTTTATATAATTGCATAATTTTTTAAAATTTTTAAAAATAAATTTTGTCTACCATAAAGTTTTTATAGTCTTTTTAAACGGATTATAATTGTTCACTTTTAATTTTTATTAAATAAATTCTATATATACATATATTTCAAATTAAAATTTAAGTCAAACTGTTCTGTATAATGTTCTATATATATAAATAAAAAAAATCTATAATGATTCCTAAATAAAAAGTAACTAATTGTGAATATAAAATTTATATAAAAAAAAAAGTATAAAACTGTGAGTTAACGTATCAAAAAAAAAAAAAAAAATAGTAACAAAAATAAATATGAAAAAATTTTATTTTCAAATAAAATCAAATTAAAAAACAAACAAAAATAATATTTTCAAATTTTAATATTTTATTTTATATTTTTCATCATCTTATATAATATTTAACAATTTCATAAATAATATTAAACCGTTTTAAGAAACAAAAATATATAAGCCAGTAAATGAATTTCACTTTAAAAACCAAATAAATAAAAAAAAAAAACATTTTTTAAAGTAGAAAATAAAAATTTTATTACAAATTTATATTAAAAAAAAAAAAAAACAAACAATAAAATTTAAATTTATACACATATATAATTTATTATAAATGTTTTAAATTAAAAGAAATAAAATTAAAAAAAAAAATTAATTAAAAAAAAAATTTAAATAAAAAAAATATTCAATTAAAAAAAATTTAAAAAAAAAATAATTAATAAAAAAAATTTAAGATGAAAAATTTGACATATTATATAAAATGACACTTTGAATTAAAGTCATAAAAGTATATATGTATGTATGTATATATAATATAATATATTGAATAAATTATGTCAAATAATTAATACATAAAACTTTTAAATAATGAATATGATAAATTTAAATAAATGTTATTGTATAAATAAATGAAAAAAAAAATACTTAATAAACAGATGAATAAAATGTAATTATAGATAATTGTTTTATTTTTACATTTTGAGAATTCTGAAACAAGGCAGAATGTAAAACCAAAGGTATTTTAAGCTGCATATATTTTCCAAAAGACAATAAAAACAGTTTAGATTTTAGAATATTGAAATTTGCATCAAAATTTCGTAAATTTTCTTAAACTTTCATATGAACATAAGTAAAAGGTAACTTATGCTATTAATAATTTTGAAAGATCTTTCTTCTCTCAAAATGTCGAATGTTTTAACTAGAAGCGTGCCGTAAAATCTTGTAAAGAATGGAAAATCTTGCCAAATACTCACTCATATTTTCTTACCTAAACTGTTAAACGTCATCTTTTTATCCCTTTTTTATACTCAAATCGTCACCTTTTCACCAAACCGCCACTTTGTTTGTTTACTTTTTTGGAAACTGAAAAATAGAAATTTCTCTATTTTGCATTTTTGTTCCACTTTTTTTGACATTTCTTTTATACATGCTTTTGTAATTTTTTAGTTGTTATTTAAATCTATGAAACTTTCAAACTTTTCTGAAGTTCTAAATTATTCGTTTTAAAAGTAAAATTTTTTTTTATTATGGCCAAACATAAAAGTAAGAAATTTTTATATCCTATTTTTTTAATACTTCAAAAAATTGAATTTCTTTTATTGTTCATTCTATTTTTTCAAAGCTTCAAAAAAGATAGATTCCTGTCATTTCAAGAAAATGCAAAAATGGCAGGTTAAAAAAAGGGATAGAAAACATTGACGTATAACCACCGCCTTAGACTCATCACTGAGACGATAAAAAAAAATAAACATGTCAAGTCTAGTTAAGAATGCATTTTTGGAAGACGAACGATGTTTTATTATGTTGGTAAAATTTGAAATTTGAGCTGTCAAATAAAAATTCTGTGTATATATTATTAATGGCATACGAATAAAACGTATGGCATCAAGAACTATTACTACTTTAAAGAAAAAGTTAAGTATCACAAAATAGAAGAGTAAAAATATTAAGAACAAAATACTATAGATATTTATATATAGATAAAGTTATTTATTTATTTAATAGTCTTAAGTAAACTAAGTTGTTAATATAGAGTGTCCATATATTCTTTTAACTAAAAAAGCTACCATAACAATCAAAGTAATAATTCAATGTTTAAATATAAAAAAAAACATGTAAAATATATAGGATAGAAATTTTTTCTTATAGAATTTTTTTTCCAAAAGGCATGACATTTTTACTCTGCGGAAGTTGCTATGTTAATTAAATTTTTTTTTTAAACTACTTATATTCCTATAAGTACATACTTACATATAATAAGTACTGCTTATATATACGTCACTATTTAAAGGGTGTTTTGTTTAGAATGATAGAACTTTAAATTGAAATAAAACACATTTAAATTAAGATTGAAGCCAATTTTTTTATTTATGTATTTGAATGATATTTTTATGATATTTAGGTTTTAAAAATAATTTCCGACATATGTCCACCACGACTACATCTGGGGAATCGCATTCGATCAGACCAATTTTGCAACAGTTTTTCGATTAATTCAGGCCTTATTTCATGAATAACCCGGGTTATGTTGGCTTACAAAGCGTCTATTGTTTCTGGTTTAACAGCATAAACCAATGACTTCACATAACCCCAAAGAAAATAATCCAATGGCGTTATGTCGCATGATCTTGGAGGTCAATTAATTGGACCATTTCTCGAAATAATGTTGTCATCAAATCTTTCATTTTATAAATTAATTGTTGCGGTAGCAGTATAAGGTGTAGCACCATCTTGTTGGAAGCAAAACACTTCCGGATCGATACCATTCAAATTTTGAAACAAAAATCATTGATCATCGATCTGTAAACGAGCACCATTCACTGTAACATTAGGTCCAGAATCCTTTTTAAAGAAATATGGACCGATGATGCCTTCAGCGTGTAAACTACACCATACGATGCATTTTTCAGTATACAATTAAATCTGCTGAATTTTTTGACGATTGTTTTCTCTTCATATACGGCAATTTTACTTGTTTACGTAGCCGTTAAACCTAAAATGAGCTTCATCACTAAACACAATTTTTCGATAAAAAAGTAGATCAACTTTAAGCTGTTCTAGGGCCCAATCAGGAAACAAACGACGGTTATTATGGTCAAGTAGCCTTAATTTCTGAACCAGTTGAATTTTGTATGAGTATAGATCAAGATCATTACGTAAAATTTTTCATGTTGTGATTGCACACAATCGAACTTGTTGTGAACGTCGACGAATAGACAAATTTGGATCTTCATCAACACTAGCTCTTACAGCACCGATATTTTCTTCTGTACGTACAGTTCTTTGTCTTGTTACTGTTGTTTCATCGAGTAGAGAAAATGTTGTCTGAAATCTATCAATAGTTCAACGAATGATCTGTTCTAATAAACGATTAGTTAAACCATAAATTTCACGAAGTGCTCTATAAGTTTGACGAATGGAACACAGATTTTGAAAATAAATGTCAGCAATTTGTAAAAGTTGTTGCGGTGTGTGTTTTTCTATTATAATTTTGTGAATGCTTTAATAAAAAAAAAATTTGGCTTCAATCTTAATTTAAATGGGTTTTTTTTCAATTTAAAGTTCTATCATTCTAAAAAAAAAAAAAAAAAAACACCCGTTATTTCTACAAAATATACTAGACAAAAATTATATTTCAAAGGATTTTTAAATTGTTGCAAATTTTCTAATTAAAAATGAATTTAAATTAACAATAAAATTTAATTTTCACAATTTCATACACATTATTATAATACATAATATATTAATTCTTAAAATATATATATATGCAAATATGCAATATATTATATTGAACTATATACATTTATAAAAATTATTCAGTTAATTTTTTCCTACTTTAAAATCGTAATGCTCTTAAAAAAGTAATTTTAAAATTTATTATGTACAATCAAAACGAAATTCAATTTTTTTTCGGTTTTTTTTACAAAATGCACGTTCGAGTAATTTTTTTTTTTTTTTTTGTTAAATTTAGTTGATTGCACAAAATATAAATTGAAATAAAAAAAAAAAAAATTGTGCAAATGACGTGGAAACCATTTATAAAACGTTTAGATGCAACAAAGTAAAGTCAAAGGTGAACTAATATTGTAAAATAATTCGATATAATATTATATATGACATATTTATATATTATATGTGTATTAGAGTATGTACTTTTTTAAATTAAATTTAAATTAAATGTATTACTTAATACTAAAGGAATTAATTAATTTTAAATTTGCATTACTAATTTAATTAACAGTACTGCTTAGAACTTCCTAATAAAGTTAAGTGAATATACTGTTGTTTAAAAAAACAAAAAACGATTTTTCGAGTATAATTTTATATAAAGAAAAGAAAAAATCGCTTATTTATATGAAATAAAGGTCAAAACGTGATATACCGTTTAAATTTAATGATCTTTTATGGTTAAAACGAAAAATTTATCAAAAATGTCCTTAAATTATATATCTTATATGTTCTGTACAATGAAACTGTAATTGGTTGTCAAATCGAAATTGGGTTAAATTCCACATATAAAATAAAGATTAAAATTGCTATAAATTGAAAACATTTTTACCTTAGATTAGTGAATATTAAATTTAAAAATAAAGTTTATTATTAAAATTTAAACATCCGGAACCGGAAATATATACTTGTTTTAAATGGAAAATATATGATTATCAAGTAAAAAGAATATTTGCTATGAGATATTTCGTAAATTATTTTGAATCATTTAAAAGAAGTACATTATATACGGTTCTTATTTAATAAAATTTATATATTATATATTTAAAGTTTTTTTCCTTATAATATTTACTTCTCCCAAGTCTCATTTAAGTATTCTATGTGTAAAAATTTAGTAATATTTTTGTTTTAAATGGCTTTGATATGATATACTCGTGCAATAAAGTTTATAATACAGCAAATTTATGAGGAAAATAGTACTAAAATAAGTTGAATAATTTAATGATTATGAAAAAATTTACTGGCATATATTAATTTAAAAAAAAACTTTAAAATTTTAAAGTTTTTTCTGGAAAACAAAACAAAAAACTATATATATACAGTGAAATGCAGATATCAGGAAATGCAAGGGACTTGAAAATTATTTGATGTTAACAGTAATTTCTCGTTAAGGGATTTATAGAATAATATGCCTAACAACATATAAATTTTATAATAATAATAATTATCATTAAAAAAGTGCAATATCAGATTATAATGCATATTCATTTTAATTTATGTTAAAAATATCAAAATTAGATCACTAAAAAAATAAATTTATTTATTTAAATGTATAAAAACTTAAAAATATAAGAAGCATAGATATCATATAAAAAACCATATTAAAACAAATTTTAAATTTAAGTATCCTTTGCTAGTATTCTTCAAGTATAGTATTTTTCCTACATACTAAAGTATCATAATAGTTAGCAAAATAGTTAGTATGAATTTTATATTTTGTGAACTAAAATTTTTTTCACGCCAAGCGATAATTCTTTTTAACAGTTTTTCGTATTAACCATAAATGTTAAATTAAGTACAACAACAACACAATTCAAAGAGTTAACAAATATAATTAAAACTCACAAGTTAATGAGCTCTTACCTAAACTTCCCGCCGGATTACTAAAAACAAAACTAGGAAGAACACTGTTATATAGCCGGAGTAGCCGAGTTACTGAAAAAGTTAGGAAAAAGACTCTTACATAGTCTAAAACAATTTGTGTATTGTAGTCTCTACTATCGTATAATTTTCGATATAGTGTCGGAGTATGGGGGGAATACATTCAACAATAATATAAAAAATCTTCAAAAAAAATTAGAATAGAACTATATAAAAAATCTCTATGAACAAATCAATACACAAGTAATATTAAATTCTAAAAATTGAACATCTTATTCGATATACATAAAGACTGCACATCTATATAACATGAATACAATCAACATCAAGTCTAACACTGAAGTAACAACCATAATAACGAAGTTTATCATTACAACTTTCGCTGTGCTCATCACATTAGAATAGCTATAAGCTACATCTAATGAACCCTGAAGTCAGTATTTGGTAGTAATGTAAAAGAGTATAACTGTCTATTAAACAACATTAAGGGATTAACTAATTATGATCCCTTTAAAAAATACTGCAAAAACTTGTACATAAGTATATATGAAAATTATTCATTTATATGTATATGTAACATATGTATAAGCGGACAATTCTCATTTAATATATAGTCATTGCCATATTTTTTTATTTTTTTTTATTTTATTTTATTATTATATTTATATGTTATGATTTTACAGTTATGATTTTACAATATACTAGACTTAGACAATAACTTAAAATTGGTATAAAAGTCTTAGCAATTATAATAATTATATGTATTGTTATAAAGTATAAATACAAAAATTAAATATATATACAATATTATTATTATATCCTAATTTAGTTTTAATTAATTTTACTTATAATTCTAACAATCTTTTGAGTAAAACTGAATCATTTTTTAATAAACATTTCAATTTAAATGTGAAGCTGCGTATGTTACTGCATTTCTTTAATTTCTCAGGAAGACAGTTATAAATTCTTATTGAAGAGCAAAAATTACTGTTTTTAGCCAATTCGGTTCGAGTTTTTTCATGACATAACTTTCCCATATTTCTTGTGTTATAGTTGTGAATATTCCTTCTCTTTTGTAACAACGTTTTGCTTTTAGTGACACCATTTTCTATTTTATGAATTATTTTAGCTTTTTCTAAAATTATTAATTCATCTAATTTAAGGAAACCAGTACTTTTGTATAGATTATCAGATGGAGTACGCCAATTCAGCCTGTATAGTATCTTGATTGCTTTATTTATTACTATGTTTACTTTATTCTTCAATGAATTTGTACAACATGACCATGTCCCCACATTGTATCGTATATGAGATATAATGTGAGCATGAAATAATAATTTAGCTGATTTATCATCTAATATAATACCGCTTCTTCTAATAGCACCTAGTAATGGCATTATCTTTTTTAATATGCCATTAACATGATCACTCCAGGATAATTTGTCATCTATTATAATACCAAGATATTTATAACTTTCTTCTCTTATTATTTCTCTGCTATCAATACAAATTTTGGGATTGATATCAGGTTTGTTGCATCGTTTAAAAATCATGTATTTTGTTTTTTCAACATTCACAGTTAATTTATTTCCATTCACCCATTTCATATATTTCTTCAAATCCTCATTAGCCAATTCTTCTAACAACTCAGCATTTTTTGCTGAATAGATAAGCAATGTATCATCAGCAAATATTTTATAATCAGCTTTTATATTAGCAAATTGCATATTATGTACATACAATAGATATAAAGTAGGACCAAGAACCGATCCTTGTGGTACTCCTATAGTGATGGCACGTTCATTACTACAAACACCATTAACTTTGGTTTTGATAAATCTGTTTTGCAAATACGCTCTCAGTAATACATGAGGCAGCCCTCTTATTCCAATTTCATGTACTCTGTTTAACAATATCTGATGGTCCACTGTATCGAATGCTTTACTTAAGTCAACAAAGACCGAGCATACATAGTTTCCTTTATCGAGATTATCAATAATAGATCTTATAGAATCGTTGATAGCTACATCTGTGCCATGCGATTTTTGGAATCCAAATTGATTGATATCAAATCCCCCTGAACATTTAATAAATTCACATATTCTTTTATTGATTATTTTTTCAAATATTTTACTCAGGCAGCTAGTAAGTGTTATAGGCCGATAGTTAGATGTATCCAAAGGAGAACCACTTTTGTATATTGGAATCACAGTACTACATTTTAATGAACTAGGATAATCACCTGTTCGAAAGCTATCATTAACAAAGTTACTAATTAACGGCGATATTATATTAGCAACAGCTTTTAAATCTTTTGCTGCTATATTATCCGACCCAGGTGAATTATCTTTTAGATTCATAATAACATTATACACTTCTTGATCATTAGTAGGTACCAGGAACATAGAACGTTCATTTATCGTGTTTTTTATTATATTTCCTTCTTCAGTTTGAATTTTATCCGCTAATTTTTTACCGGCATTACTAAAATACTCATTAAAGCCGTTAGCTATGTCTTTGTTATTAATTAACAGTTCACTATTATATCGTATTTCCTTAATTATTTTGTTACAATCTGATTTTTGGTTTATAATCTGAGAATTCAAGACATTCCATATCTTTCTAGTATTAGATCCAGCTGCTTGCAATTTTCTATTAAAATATGTTTGCTTTGCTTTTTTTATCTCTGCATTAACCTTATTTTTTACCCCATTGTAATTTACCTTATACTCCACATTATTAGGATACTTCTTACATTTCTTATACAAGTTATTTCTAGTTTCAATTAGCTTTAAGATTTCTTTTGACATCCAATGATTATTTTTTCTGATTCTAATGTTGGTAGCACTTGTACAAATGTCTCTGAAATAATTTATAGCTTCAATCAATTCATCAACATTTGTGCAATTATGACTACGTAAGTAAACTTCTAACAGGTATGCGTATTTATCATAGTTTGTATGAGTTATTTGCTTGTACACCATCGTTTCAAGTTTTCTAAGAACTGCTTTAACTTCAACACAGACTGCTTTATGATCTAAGTTTGGAATATCATACATAGTGATATCAAAACCAAATCGATTCGAGTTTAAATCAGAAAGAACATGATCTATTAATGTCGCCGAGTTTGATGTAATTCTTGTAGCATTACTAACATCATTTATATTTTTTATATTAACCGAGTTAACATCCAGCATATCCATATACATCCTGCTTACATCCGTTTCAGAGAGTAAATCAATGTTAGTATCACCAATCATAATTATGTTTTTATACTTAACAAACAGCTGATCTATATGTGCTATAAATTCCTTATTGTTCTCATTCGGGCTTTTGTAACACACGGCGATATTAATAGTAGGCTTGGTATCTTCTAAAGAAATTACAATAGTATAGAAGGAGTTTAATACTTCCAAAATTTTATGACTAATATTTTGATTTACATATATTGCAGCCCCGCCACCTCTGCTCAAGTTATTAGAGATAAAGGATGCTGTATAGCCAGGAATATTAAAGTACTTTTCTTCTTCGGAATATATCCAAGTTTCTCCAACCATGATTATATCAAGACCAGTTTTAATTTTTATAAATGTTTCAATCTCGTGCAGATTTTTTCTCAAACTTCTAGCATTAAAATGAACCATCTTCAAATTCTTTAGGTTATGCAGCATCATGGATTTCCAATCATATAATTTTGCCACGATTCTCTAATTCTCTGCAGATGCTCTCTGTATTTATTATCTACATGTCTCCTAAAATGAGCTAAATCTTGTAACACTTCCTTTTGAGATATACCTGTAGTTTCATGATAACTAAAGTATAATTTAGAAAGATCTTGATAGTTATTTGGCAATCCTTCTTGATGTATAAGCACTTTTAGACTAGTTTGCGTCATACCCTCATAACAGATATCATCATGATCATGAAAATACGATAAAAATAATCTAACATTGTTGTATATTCTGTGTTCCCTTAATCGAGAAGTAGCATAAACATTGTCACCAGATATAATTGCATTTCTTGTTAATCTGACAATAGGTGGAGCTAGCGGATTTATAAAGTTTTTTCTATTAGACATTTCAATATCACTGCTTCCCAGATTTAACGTTTCACCCTTAATCCAATTAGCATATTTAGCTGTTGGAACTTCAGATTGTCTTACATCTTCAGCATTATCTTCATGAAACTTCATATTATTATTATTAACATTATTGTTCTTATTGATATTATTAATATTTTGATTATTGCTATTATTTTCAATCTGATAATTTTCATTGTTGATATCTGTTGACACTATATCTTGTGATTTTTTATCAGAATTAAATTTATTATTAAAACTGTTATTATTAACTTGAACTGCACAAACATTCTTGTTGACATTTTTCTTCTTTTTGAAAGTTAATAATTTAAGTATAACACTACTTTTTTTACTGTTAACAGGTTTTTTATTAGATTCCTCTGTTTTTGTTAAAGTTGCTTTAATTTCCAATTTATTTTCTATATTATTAATATTATTATTATCAACATTATTATTATTGTTATTATTAATATTATTATTATTATTATTATTATTATTATTATTATTATTATTATTAATATTATTATTATTATTATTATTATTATTATTATTATTATTATTATTATTATTATTATTATTATTATTATTATTATTATTATTATTATTATTATTATTATTATTATTATTATTATTATTATTATTATTATTATTATTATTATTATTATTATTATTATTATTATTATTATTATTATTATTATTATTATTATTATTATTATTATTATTATTATTATTATTATTATTATTATTATTATTATTATTATTATTATTATTATTATTATTATTATTATTATTATTATTATTATTATTATTATTATTATTATTATTATTATTATTATTATTATTATTATTATTATTATTATTATTATTATTATTATTATTATTATTATTATTATTATTATTATTATTATTATTATTATTATTATTATTATTATTATTATTATTATTATTATTATTATTATTATTATTATTATTATTATTATTATTATTATTATTATTATTATTATTATTATTATTATTATTATTATTATTATTATTATTATTATTATTATTATTATTATTATTATTATTATTATTATTATTATTATTATTATTATTATTATTATTATTATTATTATTATTATTATTATTATTATTATTATTATTATTATTATTATTATTATTATTATTATTATTATTATTATTATTATTATTATTATTATTATTATTATTATTATTATTATTATTATTATTATTATTATTATTATTATTATTATTATTATTATTATTATTATTATTATTATTATTATTATTATTATTATTATTATTATTATTATTATTATTATTATTATTATTATTATTATTATTATTATTATTATTATTATTATTATTATTATTATTATTATTATTATTATTATTATTATTATTATTATTATTATTATTATTATTATTATTATTATTATTATTATTATTATTATTATTATTATTATTATTATTATTATTATTATTATTATTATTATTATTATTATTATTATTATTATTATTATTATTATTATTATTATTATTATTATTATTATTATTATTATTATTATTATTATTATTATTATTATTATTATTATTATTATTATTATTATTATTATTATTATTATTATTATTATTATTATTATTATTATTATTATTATTATTATTATTATTATTATTATTATTATTATTATTATTATTATTATTATTATTATTATTATTATTATTATTATTATTATTATTATTATTATTATTATTATTATTATTATTATTATTATTATTATTATTATTATTATTATTATTATTATTATTATTATTATTATTATTATTATTATTATTATTATTATTATTATTATTATTATTATTATTATTATTATTATTATTATTATTATTATTATTATTATTATTATTATTATTATTATTATTATTATTATTATTATTATTATTATTATTATTATTATTATTATTATTATTATTATTATTATTATTATTATTATTATTATTATTATTATTATTATTATTATTATGAGAGTTGTTTTTGTCCTCTTTATTGTTTTCACTGGTCATATCCAATACAATTGAAATTTTGTTTTCTTTCACAATTATCTTTGATTGCTAATACCCAATTTTTTGCCTTAGGTTACTTAACTTTTTCTGGTAAACTGGACATGATATGCTGAACGTTTTATGATCTACATTCAAGCCAAGTTTCAAATTTTCATTTACCTTCAAGCAATTAATGCATTTAATAATTTCATCTTTATGGCAATCTCTACTTTTGTGATTTTGATGGCATTTACTACACGTTTCTTCTTTTGTACAGTTCACAGCTTTATGATTGAAGCCCTTACATTTATAGCACCGTAGAACTCGCAAAGCATCGAAAACTTTACAACGCTCCCATCCTATTGATACTTTTTCATTTGCAATCACCTTACGGAAAGATTCTTTATCAATTTCAATGATAGCATTATATTTTACATTATTAATATTTTTTGCTTGATACATTTTCACCACCTTCATAGTACTGTGTTCTAAATTAGGATTCTGTACCTTCAGTTTGTTTATTAGATCCTCTTCAGTATATTTAATACCCATATGTACAATTTCAATTTTTGTCTTAATTTCCGCTGGTACTTTGATTTCATAATCATCCATTTTATTTTCAAGCTCATTTATTATTTTATCACGTTCTTCTTTTGTTTCAGTTTCAATAAGAACCATTCCATTTTTTCTATTTTCCACATTTTTTATTTTTAAGTTTATTGGATCAACTTTTTTATTTAATTCCATTTTGGTTATTTGGCATTTTTGTTTTTGTTTGGGTTTAATAACCAGTGGTACACCTTTTTTTATTGCAGGTAAAGTTTTGTTGTTTACGTTTGCACTTTTTAATATTTCAGCAAATGAAATATTTTGACCTATATTTTCATTTTTTTTATTTTCACTGTTTAAAATTTTTAATTCAGTACATAGTTCATTGTTCTTAGAAATAGTATTTTTTATATTAGCATTAATATTTTCACTCACCTCTGTTAGTTGGTACATTTTCTCAATTTCACTTTTTTGTTCATTTTTGATTTGTTCAAGCCTCTCTAAATATCTTCCTTCAATAGCTTTCAATAGCTGAATTACCTCTTGCTCATTTTTCTTTAACGCACATTCAAATTCCGTCTTGTATTCTTTTAAATACTCACTATTTTTTTTGACAGAGCATTCAATGTTTTGAACCACCATATCGACATTTTGAATATATAGAACGCAATCATCACATATAAATTTAATATTTGAATTCACATTTAGTATTCCAATTGTTGACTGATCTAATCCAGAACATTTATGTTGACAGTGGTAAATCTTGCTACACACTCCGGCACACCGTACACCTGTTTCTCCTCTTATTTTTAATTTACATTTACTACAATCCATTGCTATCACGCTTATGGTTGTAGGAACAACTGCTGCACGATCACTTTGAATAATGAAGTGATCAAATTTCAAATTGAAGCGAACAAAATAATAAACTTTATGAAAAGTAAAAAATAAAAAATTACTAATTACAATTATCCGTTAATTTTAGTACGTCTGTATTCAATGAATTAACTCATTGAATCGAATTATAAAGTAAAAATTTAGCATTACATATATATGTATATATATATTTAATGCTCCATCACTGTTATACTTTTAAATTATTGAAAATTGCACTTTTAATGAATTATTTATATCATATAAGTAAAACATGGTAAAACTATACAAACTCTGTACGAGCCCGAAAGGTGATGACCCAATGCTAGCTTTTTTTCTTTTTTTTATATTAATTCTTGATCATAAAGCGACGCTAGCATTTGGTCTTTATATTATTTAGAACGGGACGCTAGAAAAAACGCTAGAAGCGATCACCTTAAGGCTCTTTTAGACAAGCTAATAAATAAATAAAAAAAAAATAATGTTTCGTATGAATGTTACGAGTATAAAAAATGCAAAGCTTAAAAATTTGCTCTTGTTTTACCGTTATTTCATATTAACTATGTTCGATTTAAGTTGTGTTCCACCGTATTTACTACATATAATTTATAATTATTAACTTTCATTTCCTTAAACAATATATCATATTATTCTTTTTACTTTATAAAAGTTTTATTTTTTAACACTTCCCTTTTATTTATTAGTTTTCTTTGAATAAATTTTTATAATATTAACAAATATTATCATAACTATTTAATATAGTTTTTATATAATTTTTTACTATTATTATCTAAACAAAATTTTCTAAAAATATAAAACAATATTTATAAAAATTTAAATTGACGCATAAAGAATAAAAAATTTAATATTAAAATTGACAAATATTATTATTATTATTGAATATTCTCATATTTAATGCTTTTATATAATATAAGATATACCACGAGTTAAAATATATAATTCAATTTAAAGATAATCCTTATTGTCATCGCATCACTAATCCCAAGTTATATTATATAATATATACGCCTATATAATATTGTATATCCCAGTTTACAAAATAATGAATGTTCACTTAGTGAATCTATGAATTCATGTGAACGTTTATTTATTCACTGTGAATTGAAAAAATGAACATTTAATGAATATTTCTTACTAATTTCACCTAATGATTTTCAAATGAACATTTATAAATTAATCACTATGTGATTAATTTGTGAAAGTTTTCTTTTTGTGAAGAATATTTACAATATTATTATTGCTTATTTCTTTTAATTCCATAACAAAAAAAACACGACATAACATGATATGACATGACTCATAAAATGCCGTTATCAAAATTATAATTTTAGAAAGAATTTTGCAGGAGTTCATATACATTAAACAACAAAACAATGATATCAAAAAGGAAATAAGTCAAATCAAGGCGCATATTTTTTCTGATATTCAGACCAGTGATATTTTATCTCCTTCTCCCTTTGATTCTCCTCCAGAATGGATAACTTTATCAAATTTGATAGATGTTTATCCGACGATGAAGAGAAAATGGCACAACTTGTAAGTTTGAGTTTTCAATTAAAAACTAATTAATATTATACATAACAATATACATATATATTTTTTCCCTTTTTCTTTCATAAAATAAAAATACTTTTTGTCGACTTGGTGGCGACGATATTCGACAATTTGTGTTGAGAAATTTGTCAAAAATAATTACCAATGAAAATGCAAAGAACTTTTGCTGGGTGGGAACGAAAAATAAAGTTGGTGTCAAAGGTTACATCACCATCTTGGCTTTAAAAAGTAACCCGATAAAAAACCTGATGAATAATTTTATATTATACGATATTCAAATATTTGCAGGTGCTTGCCTAACAGCAATTGCAAATTCGACAGAAGCAGCTATTGAACACCATATCAAAAGACATTTTCAATATGCTAAACAGAGAGAAACAGAAGAAAGTACTAAGTTTACATTTTTTTTCTTT
Source organism: Poecilobothrus nobilitatus (assembly GCA_947095535.1). Taxonomy (NCBI): domain Eukaryota; kingdom Metazoa; phylum Arthropoda; class Insecta; order Diptera; family Dolichopodidae; genus Poecilobothrus; species Poecilobothrus nobilitatus. The sequence goes on from OX352773.1 coordinate 233,963,834, forward strand.
ATTTTAATTTTTTTTAATGCATTTCTCTGCCACATAAATGTGGACTATTTTAATTTTATTACACTATTTATTTTCAGTTTATAGAAATAAACTTTGAATTAACTAAAAAAAATATTAAATAATATATTTATAAAGAAACAATTTTTTCATTTTAAATAGGAAAATTGAAACTATAAATAAGAACCAATTTCACTGTTATCATAATAAATTAAAATAATACTGTCACTGTGAATTCAAGCTTACTATTCACAATGTGTTCATTTATTGATATCATACTGAACATTTCTGAAATTGCTCAAAGTGTAAGCTTTAAAGTTTAGTTTATAATGAATAAAAATTCATTCCATCACTAATGTTTCATTTGTTGAAATCATAGTGAAAAAAAAATATGATTTTTACGGTGAGGTAAAAATTTTCATATAAAGGTGAATAAAATATGAAGCTGATATGTAAATCATGTGATGAAAAAGTGAATTCACAATCATTTAGTGACTGTTAAGTGAATTCACTATGAATAGCCATTGTACACTGGGTAGTAATATATTTTCTTCAATATTCCAATATATCTGTGTGTTGTGTTGTGTTGTAAAATTAAAGTTTACCATTACATTATGTGGCTATTTATCTTCACTTGTGTGGTACTCGTTTAATATACATATATATATTAATTCACACTTCTTATAATATCAAATAATCTGACAGACTTAAGACTCCTTTAAAATATAATTTACAGAGAGTTTTTAGAAATGTTTTTAAAATCTATTATAGAAAATATATATAAAACTATTTTTATTTATTTTTATGTTCTAATACATAAAATATATGTAAAACAGTATAAAAATGTATGTATATATTACATAAGATAATACACCATAATATAATGATAATATAAATATAATGTTTGCATTTTAAGATAAAATACTTGGAAATATTTTTTAAAGTTTATTATTGTTTTATTTATTAACAATAGTTCTTAAGAAATATGTATTCAATTTTACTATAAAATATAAAAATAGATAGCATTTTCTGGTCAAATTTGGGTATTTACTAAATATGGTCATGTATTTACTAAAAATATTCAGGTTTTTGCTTAATATATTCAGGTATTTACTAAATAAATACAGATTTTTTTTTGGAATTCAGAGTTTTACTAAATGAATTCAGATTTTTACTAAATAATTTCAGATTTTTGTTTTTGGAATACAGATTTTTACTAAATAAATTCAGATAATTTTTTTTATTCAAAAATTGTAAGAATTAAAACTTTTCTATTGATAAACATATAAAAATTCTCAAAAATATTTATCGTCAATTTGTCTAACTTTGACCAGGTAGGGTAACATTGACCAAAAAATTAAAAACTTTTGAAAACAATTTACTGACATCTCTTAAGCAAAATACATTCTATTATCAAGAAACAACAACACTCTAAAAATATATTTTTATTAACTATTTTTTAAGTATAACCTCCTATCCAATTCATAGTTTTACAGACGACAGCACTCTTATTTCCTCTTACAAAGTTTAAAAAAAAATCCACTTCCAATTATCGCAAAATAAAAATTTAACCAAAATATCTTACTGAAAGTAAATCAATATTGGTTCGATTTTAATTTTAAAAAAAAAAACTCCCCTGTGCTCCCCTGTTAATCTCTCAGAAAATTAACACTATACAATCTTTACCTTAACATTTCAAAGAGAGATTTTAGAACATACGCGGTGAAGTGAATGTTTTGGTAAATATAAAACCTTCTTCTCATTTTCTGATCTTCTCAATTTCTTCAAAGCGTATATATATGATTTAAGGTTAAGTATAATGCACATATTTGAGGAAAAACTTTTAAAATAGTATTAGTATAGTATAGTATAGTATAGTATAGTATAGTATAGTAATAGTATAGTAATAGTATAGTATAGTATAGTAACTATTAAAGTTAACAGATTTATAAAATTATAAAATTAAAGATATTACATATAATTTAACCATATATATACTTAATAATACACAATTAATCTCTTCACATTTTTTATTCTCAATCCATAATAAAAATGAATTATAAAATGGGTACGGTACACTTGGTAACTTACACTTGGCAACTAAACATTTGATCAGTGGACATTTTGCAAAAGAGACACATAACAAAAAGACATTAAGCAAAATGGACATTTAGCAAAATGGACAGTTAGCAAAAGGACATTTAGCAACTGGACACTTAAGATTTGGACATATGGCAAACTTTTATAGGGTAAAAGGTAAAAAACGGTAAAAAATTAATAATAAAAGATACAAATTTTATATTTTTAATTTTTGATTTTTTTAATTTATATAAGTACCTACAATGTCATAAATCATTACTTCATATATATTATGAAATCTATAATATAATACACAAGATGTTGGCGAGACCTTGCCAACATGTAAAAAAATATATTTTATATCTATAATAAAACACTCACACTGAATGTAAACTAAACTGGCAATGATGATATTTCTGTATATTTATTTAATAAGTTAAAATTTTATTACCAGAGACACAATTCTTCGACTCAAAGTATTATCAAGAGACACAAACCGTTCATTAAAAATATAAATAAATGTAGTAAATATTATTACCCGAGACCAAATTTACCACTAGAAGAATTATCAGAGAAACAAACCGTTCACTAAAAGTGAGTACAGTCAAAAAAGGAAAAGTACATACTTAAAAAACACATTTTCAATCAAAATAAATTCAGCAAATTTTTAATTTTTAAAATTGACCGCCACGTCCATTATGAATTGGTCGCAGCGGTAAATTAAAAATAAATTATTAATCTTCTGTAGGCGTTTTCAATCTTTGTTTTGGAAAAAAAAAATAAAAATAGGTACTCTTAATAAAATTAAAACGCCTGAGAGTGAAAAAGTGAGAGTGAACAAAGTTTATAGTAAACCTCATATTTATAAGAAAAAAATAATAGGCCGATTTTATTCTTGATTTTGTTTTCATTAGTATAAAAGCTGGTAAAAGCTTCGTAACATACTTTAAAATAGTTTTGTTTATTTAGGTTGAAATTTAGATTTTTAAGCTAAATTTTCGGTAAAACTGGTATAACATAAAATATTCGATATTTTTTTATTAATATAAAATTCGGCAGACTTAGATAATTATATTTCATAATAGAAGTCAGAAACTTACTAATTATTATAGAAACGGATATTTTTCTTAAAAAAAAAAAGAAAAAAATAACATAGAAAATATCATTTTAGAAGCCTTCTCTCACAAATGATTCATAATTTTGTACTAATTTATTATGAGACCATTAATAATATTGTTAGCCATGGAAAAAAATAAGATTTATTAATCAGATAATATAATATCTGACATTTATGATTGAATTTCTGATAATATACACAATATAATGATAATACCAATTCACACAAGATGTTGGCGAGACTTTGCCAACATGTAAAAAAAAAATTTTATTTCTATAATAAACCACTCACACCTGCTCACACTGAATGTAAACTAAACTGGCAATGATGATCTTTGATATTTATTTAATAATTTAAAATTTTATTATCAGAGACACAAATCTTCGACTAAAAGTCTTATCAGAGACACAAACTTTTACTTTTTAAAAAGTACTTTCGACACAAAATTTAAAGCAAATTTTTAATTTTTAAATTTGACCGTCACATCCATTATGAACTGGTCGCAGCGGTAAATTAAAAATAAATTATTAATCTTCTGTTGGCGTTTTCAATCTTTGTTTTGAAAAAAAAAAAAATAAAAATAGGTACTCTTAATAAAATTAAAACGCCTGAAAGTGAAAAAGTGAGAGTGAGCAAAGTTTATAGTAAACCTGATATTTATAAGAAAAAAATAATAGGCCGATTTTATTTTGATTTTGTTTTCACTATTATAAAAGCTGGTAAAAGCTTCGCAACAGACTTTAAAGTAGTTTTGTTTATTTAGTTTGGAATTTTGATTTTTTAAGCTGAATTTTTGATATAACATAAAATATTCGAATTTTTTTTATTAATATAAAATTCGGTAGACTTAGCTAATTATATTTGATAACAGAAATCAGAAACTTACTAAATATTATAGAAATGAATATTTTTCTTTAAAAAAAGAAAAATAACATAGAAAATATCATTTTAGAAGCCTTCTCTCACAATAGATTCATAATTTTGTACTAATTTATTATTAGACCATTAAATTAAAAAGCTGTCGAAAACGACCGTCACAAAAAAAATGCCCCGAAAATTTATGAAATTATATTATCAGAGACATGAATCTTTTATTAAATTTACCAAAGACCTCTTCCAAAGTACATTTAAATAAAATAAATTCAGCAAATTTTTTTCAAGCAAAAAAAAAAATAAACGCAAACGTTTTGGCAGGTTTTGGTAATTAAAGTAATTTCGCGGCGAAAACAACTGTTTTTCATCGACATCAATTTTTTTTTTTAAAACTAAAGAAAAATAGAGGGTCTGGTAAAATTTTAACATATATTAAAATTATTTCGATTATTGGTATTGTTTTAAATGTAACAAAAAAAAATGTCGTAGCGGTTGGTGTTGGTTGGTTTTTCGCCGGTTTTTATTGTGCACTTTATACATGTGTTTCAAACAATTTTTGAGATATCGGCACGAACTTTTACCCTGAATGTGTTTTTAGCTTGGACCATTTTTTCTCAATGATTAAAAAACTGTCAAAAATTACCGCCACGAAGAAACGGCGAGAAAAAATTAATAAACTGTACCTAACATTTTTAATTTTATGTGTTTAGATCTGTTATGTTTTTTTTCTATTACAAATAAGTAAGTGATTTCAATTTTTAATCGTGCTGATGTAAAAACGAAATTTTTAGGTAGTTTATTAAGGGAGTCAGTATGATACCGTAAATGTTTTTGAATCTATAGAAATTGTGCAATTGCACAGGGGATTTTCCAGTCTATAATATAATCTCTGATAATACACAAGATGTTGGCGAGACCTTGCCAACATGTAAAAAAATATATTTTATATCTATAATAAAACACTCACACTGAATGTAAACTAAACTGGCAATGATGATATTTCTGTATATTTATTTAATAAGTTAAAATTTTATTACCAGGGACACAATTCTTTGACTCAAAGTATTATCAAGAGACACAAACCGTTCATTAAAAATATAAATAAATTTAGTAAATATTATTACCCGAGACCAAATTTACCACTAGAAGTATTATCAGAGACACAAACCGTTCATTAAAAGTGAGTACAGTCAAAAAAGCAAAAGTACATACTTAAAAAACACATTTTCAATCAAAATAAATTCAGCAAATTTTTAATTTTTAAATTTGACCGCCACGTCCATTATGAATTGGTCGCAGCGGTAAATTAAAAATAAATTATTAATCTTCTGTAGGCGTTTTCAATTTTTGTTTTGGAAAAAAAAAATAAAAATAGGTACTATTAATAAAATTAAAACGCCTGAAAGTGAAAAGAGCAAAGTTTATAGTAAGCCTCATATTTATAAGAAAAAAATAATAGGCCGATTTTGTTCTTGACTTTGTTTTCATTAGTATAAAAGCTGGTAAAAGCTTCGTAACAGACTTTAAAGTAGTTTTGTTTATTTAGGTTGATATTTAGACTTTTAAGCTAAATTCTCGGTATAAATGGTATATAACATAAAATATTCGAAATTTTTTTATTAATATAAAATTCGGCAGACTTAAATAATTATATTTCATAACAGAAATCAGAAACTTACTAAATATTATAGAAATGGATATTTTTCTTAAAAAAAAGGAAAAAAATAACATAGAAAATATCATTTTAGAAGCCTTCTCTCACAATAGATTTATAATTTTGTACTAATTTATTATTAGACCATTAAATTAAAAAGCTATCGAAAACGACCGTCACAAAAAAAGCCCCCGAAAATTTATGAAATTTCATTATCAGAGACATGAATCTTTTATTAAATAAACCAAAGACCTCTTCCAAAGTACATTTAAATAAAATAAATTCAGCAAATTTTTTTCAAGCAAAAAAAAAACAAGTAAAAATAACAGTAAGTCGATGCAACCGACTTATTTATACCCTACACCTAAAAAATTCAAATTAAATTAAAAATCCATAAGTTATTTTAGTTAGGTACTTAATATACCTAAGCTAAAAAAATACATGTAATAATCCTTCCCTTAATACAAGTAGTCAGACAGGTAGGGAGTCAGTATGATAACGTAAATGTTTTTGAATCTATAGAAATTGTGCAATTGCACAGGGGATTTTCTAGTAAAATTGAAAAAACAATGTTAGCAACTAAGACGAAATGTTAAATGTTATAACCTTGTTACTTTTTTGACTTTAAGTTTACTTTGATTTATACATTTCCGATATTAATTATTTCGACACAGATTCATGCAGCCAATGAATTATATAATGAAATTATAGAGTTGAAAATTATATTGTTGATTGCTAAAAACTGCAAAATTTCCCCTTCTAAAAGTTGTTAAGTGCCTAAGTTACGAAATGTTCAGTTGTAAAAATTGTTAACTGTCCAAGTTGGACAGTACCCAATTGTTAAAAGTTCCTTTTGCAAACCAGCCATTTTGCTAATTGTCTTTTTGTTAAATGTCTCTTTTGCGAAATGTCTTTTGCTAACTGTCCGTAGATGCCAAATGAAAGTTGCCAACTTACCGGTTTCTTTATAAAATATTATATTTATTTCATTTTAATGACTATATACTTGTGTTTGAAAATATACAAAACAAAAACGTTTTTCTTTCATTGAAATTTAAATCTAAAAACACACAGAATTTATAATGGGCAGATTATATAACAATATTTGACCTAATAAAAAGGATATAAAAGAATCTATCAAGAAACAAAGAATCATTTTTGTATGATTATTTCAATTTCATTACATTTAAAAAGAAAATTAAAAATATTCAATTATGTGAGAAACAGTATATAATGCATTTAAAACATATTATTAACTGATACAAAATTTTATAAATAAGATATTTAATTTTCTAAAATTTATTAACTATATCACCTTATCCTAACACTTTAAATTAATTTCTTTGAAGAAACGAAGAAGATTTAAAAAAATATAAAGTCATTTTACAAAATTTATATTATAAAATATTTAATTTCAAAAGGAAATTTAAATTATAATTCGTATTACTAGATAAATAGAAAATAATATAAAATGAATAATAATGCATATTTTAATGTAAATTCACTGTAAAAACTAATATTTATTTAATAACATATAGTTGTATATATATGTACATAGATCCTAATAAGAACCACAATACAAAAATTTTCTATTTTCTGATTAATTATTTTAAAAATATAATATAAGTACTAATTAGATCCTTTATTTTTCATTTATCAAAGTTATTTTAAAATATCTTTTGAAATAAAATTTATTTATTTTACGTATACATTCGTTTTACGTATACATTACGTACATAATTTCCTTTTTATTTTATTTTATTTTATTTTCTCTTATATCTCCAATGGTAATTAATTCTACAAGTACATTCTATGGTAATTTTCGATTGTATCTCTTAAAATGAAATTTTATTATATAATAGAAGACATAATATTGTGTATATATAACGAATTAGATTTAAAAGTATATAAGTATATTAAAATCAAGAATTTCAGTATTATATTCTTTGTATATACATACTACATACATATATAGCTCATATATTATAATATATGTAATATACATTTTAACAAAATTAACAATAAAAAATAAATTTAAAGTAAAATTTATTTGAATTAATATATGTATGTATGTATGTATGTATTTTATATCAAACCATACACCAATCAATTTACACAATCTTTTAAAATTTTAAAATGCATTTCAGGTGCGGTTTTCTAAAATTAAATAAAACAAAAAAAAAAACAAATTAACGAAACAAAAATTTTCAAAAAATTATTTAAAAAAAAAAAAAACTAGACTAAAAAAAAAAGGGTGTGGATCAATATGTTCAAAATAAAAAATGTTAAATGAAAAAATGTCGCAAAAAAAAAAATTTTTGGGAATTAAAATTTACTAAATAAATAAAAGGCGTCAATTGTGGGTGAATATGTTCAAAATAAAAAAAGGTCGAAAAAAAATTAAAATTTTACCTATATACTCTTTAGGTACGTATATATATTATTTACATATTTTATACATATTTTAATTCCAAAACAAATTATTAAACAAATTTCCCTGCTAAAACAAATTATGGAAACCTTAATTTTGTAATCAACTTTAAAATTCATCCTAAATATTTTCTCTACATATACTCGATGTGCGGCTGAGCTAAACGCCTCATGGTGTTGGGGTGCTAAAAGTGGTCACAGAGCCTAGGTGTAAAGTGTGATAGTTGTCTATTCCCTCCCTTAAACAATAACAACACAAGGATTGGTTCCAATTCAATAAAAAGTGCCGACTGAAACGCACAACTGACTTGCATCAACATTCGTTTGCTTCGACGTAATTCAATCTTAGACTTTTTTTCAACATTTTTTTCCAATTAAAATTTTTTGTGCTTTTACAACAATTAAAATATAAATAAACCTTAATCCTATACTAAACCTTTAGTCATGGATTCCAGGACCTAAGAACTGAAAAAGAGATCAAATTAAAAAAAAAAAAAAAAGCTTGCTTTAGAATTACGAAAATTGTTCAAAAAAAAAAAACAAAAAAAACTTGGAACCAATAATTTATAATCAATTTATTGACATTATAAACAGAGCACAAATCCTTTAAATCATTTCGCATATTATATTAAAGAATATCTAAACGTAAATTACATTGAACTCGACTAACACAAAATATACAAAAAAAAAAAACAAAAAAAAAAGAATTAAATAAAAATAAAATTCATTCTGTAAATAATCGAATAAAAAATGAAAAAACAAACAAGAAAAAAAGGATAAATCTGCGATTATTTATTGTCTCTGCAAAATTTTATCCCCATTTGAAAAGTTTGACAAATTTAAAAAACGTGATATGAATTAGATTTAATTTTAACTTTTTTTTTTTTGTTTTTTTTTCTTTATTTATTTATTTATTTCATTTCAAATGTTGTCTATTTTGTCACTATTTTTTTTATTATTTTTATTCTTAATAGAAACCATGTGTTAGATAATACATGTGTACATAACGCTATATATAAAAACACATAAAATACTTTCAATAATTTTTTAGTCAAATAATCGATTTTTTTGAATATAAGTAAGTACATTTTATATATACAACAACAATATAAATATAGATAATAAGTTAATTCATATAATTGTATACGAATAGTAAATAAATAAAATGCATTGTTTAGTTAAAAATTTACTTTTGTTTCTGTATATTATGTATAGTACATATATGTATTTAATAATTTCTAAGATGATAGTAGGAGTATACCCGCCGTTATTCAGATTATTTTGAAATATTTTTTTTTTTGTTTTATGAAAGCAAAAGTTAAACTTAATGGGCCATTCCACACGAGTAGTGTCCTCTTTCGTTATTTTTTACTTTTACCTTCGTTTCATTCCGTCTTGCCAGTAAATTAAATTTGTGGTGGGGATTTTTAGGAGTAATTTTTTAAACCAAAATTTTAGAGTTTAAAAATTTAGTACACTAACACAAACAAACCCTCAAATAAAATTTTTTTTAGGGTCAAAAAAATTGTATGTTAACATACATTTCATTCTCGTATTTATTATTTACCTCGCACAACAAATTTTGTTTTAAAATTAAATATTTACACACATATATAAAAGTAACCAAAACCGAAAGGAACAGTGTGGAAATAAAAAAAAGAGGAAAGTAGTCACGAAACGAAAGAGGACACTACTCGTATGGAATGGCCCAATGGAATAAAAGGGCCAGGAATTAAATATGTACTCAGAATCGTTGGAGAAATTTTCCAGCATATTTCAAGTGTATGAAGTATATGCAATAGTCTATGCCATTGAAAGTTGCGTACAATACAACCTCGATATAGGATACAGAAATAGAAAAATAGCTATTCTCTCAAACAACCAAGCAGCTATACAAGCACTAAACTCACAATCAGTTAGATAAATTCACTAAACTCACAAACAATTAGTTTGAGAGTGCTTATAGTGAAACTAAACCGCTTGGGAACAAATAATAAAGTAACCTTATACTGGATACCTGAACACCTAGATATAAATAGAAATGAGGAAGCGGATGGACTTGCAGAAGGAGCTGCAACACCCTTTACAGATGCCGAACCTTTTTGTGGCATATGTAAACACAAAATAAGAGAAGTACTAAAAATCGAAGAGGAAAACTGCAGGAACAAACTATGGAAACTATAATCGGAAAAGATACGTTAAAATTATAGGATTCAGTAAAAATAAACTGAGAATTTAAACAGGGTTCCTGTCGGGTTACTGCCGGCTAAAGGGGTATTTAAAGAAAATTGGAATAGAAAATGACGATACATCCAGATTCTGTTAAGAAGAAGAAGAAACTCCAGATCACATACTCAAAAACTGCGAAGGCTTACTCCGAGCAAGATATGTGCACCCGTCTAGGAGTATATCGCTTTACCGAAGATGAAGCAATAAACTCTATACAAATCTTTACTTTCTTAGAGGCAGTAGAGTTGAGAGAAGTATTATAGGTGGAGACAGGATCCACCACACCTAGTAACAGGAGCAGCACAATAGATTTATATCAAAAGGTCGCAGGTTCATTTATATCTCTTTAATAAATCTAATCTAATCTAAACTCAAGAAGTTAAGCCAAGTTAAATCAATTTGCAGACAGAACAATGACAAGATGAAACAAAAATTTAACAAAAGCCGCAACTATTAGTAAGTAAAACTTCATAAAATTTTGCAACAAATATTCATTAAGTTCATTACAAAATCCTGAAAAATAGAACACGATTAAATTAAGAAATTTCTTTTTGTGGCAAGTCGACTTTCTGAAACGGATTAACGGATCGTTACCATATTATAATTCAATGAACCTTATTGTTAAGAAGCAACATTTTTATAAAGATCGAACTGGTTCTGTTGAACTCTTTCTTAGCTAAAATTTTTGAATAAATCTCCTTTTAAGTTTATATAAGAATATTTCAGTTAAATTTGGTTAGAATTGAATACAATATTAAATAGAAATGCATAAAAAAGAGCATACTAAAATTTCACGTACCACGTACTAAAATTTCTTAATTTTCATCTAATTAAAAGATTATATTAATTATATTCGATTTCCATACACAGTAAATTAGTATTGTAAATACTCTGCCCGTATGGTGTGGAGACAGAACGTACAAGAAATTGAAACTTATAATTAAAAGAGATTAAAATCCTTAAAATCCTTAAAATCCTCAAAATTAATATACCCACATTATTACTTTAAACCGGTTTTGATAAGGTTTTGATTTAATCTTAATAACAAAATTTTGTTTACTAAATACTTTACGGACAAGATAGTACTTACTTTAGTATACTTTCTGGACGAGATGCAAAATTGCAAAAATACATGAACATTTTCGCTACACACATTTTATGAACTTTTTCCAGAATGTTTATATGTATGTATATGTATATGCAAGAATATGAAATGGGAGGGATTTTAGAGTTGGATTCCAAATCAGGATTGCCGCTTTTTCCTGCAGAATATTTATATATACATATATGAATATACCAAATTCGAAATCAGGAGGGATTTTATAGTTGGTTTAAAATTGTGATAGCAAATAAAGTTGCCGATATTGCAGTAATGCATTTTACCGAATTAGAAGTGTTATAAATTTGTTGTTATATCCATATATCCACTTATCAAATTCAAAAAATTAATAAAAGAAAAAGAAAAAAAGGTCACAAAAACAAATTACAGAAGTAGGTGATAAAAATAATAGCAAACCATAATTTTTAGCACATTTCCAAAAAAATTTGGAAAAAATGTGTCTGTTTACAAAACTTCTACACCGTTAAAGATAGAGAAAAAAATTTTTAACCATGGATACCTCTCATAAAATAATTCATTTTGTGGAACAACTTTTTCATGTAGCCCCATTCATTAGGGAGCTACAGCCCCTCAAACTTTGAAAAAGCTCTATTTTTAAATGCGTATATCTCATGTTCTGCTTAACATTTTTTGAATCTGAAAACGTCATTCGACAGGTATTTTTACCTTTTACCTTTATCTTTTTACCTTTGTAAATTAATATCAAAATTATACAATTTTTTTAAATTTAGTATTTAAATTTACCGTTATGTAAAAACATCATTTTGCATGAAATTTCTTTTTTCATAACTCCAGCATACTTTTAGGTAGGAATGAATGAGACAAAAAAGAACTTTTAGAATTAGTATAAGTTTCCTTGAAAAATGTTTTTGTATCACCCCCTGTTAAAGAGCTATTAGGGTTCAAAAACTAAAAATTTGCTAATTTTAGGCACCTGTAACTTAGGCATCTGTACAAATTTTTCTTTGGCAAGATATTAAAATTAAAGCTACAGTAATATACTTTTACGTGTGTTAACGGTTTTCCTTAGATATATAGAGTTCCTGACTTACAGCCCCACAAAGGACTTACAGAAAAGTCCTATTTTCACATTTTTTCTTGTTACATTAAATTTTCAAAATTTTGTGCAAGTTACAATAATTCTGAACAGTTTGTATTGTCTTTTGAAAATATGCGCTTTTAAAAACTCTTGGTTTACATTTACCTTGTTATTTTTTAATTTTAATAAATATATTTCATTTTATTTTTATTATTTTTAATTGTTTGATATATCTAAATAACTTATAGATTTATAAATAAATATAATTATATACTGAATAATGCCTGCATATTTATACACATAATCCATAATAATAATTTAGTGGTTTTGCTTTCATACACACTATGTATTATTAAATTCCGGTAAGTTTTGAATAGAAGTACATGTTTTGATACGATTTTTCTATTTATTATATAAAGGTTATCTAATTATCTTTAATTACATAAATTAAAATATAAAATAAAAATAAAGATTATTCTTGTATATTTTTTGGATTTAACATTATTTAAAATGCATTACTAAATGCATCGGCAACCTTATTTGTTATCACAAATTTTAAGCAACTATAAAATCCTGATTGAAGATCTGGTAAATTCATATAATGTACATAAAAATATTCTGGAAAAAACGGCAATCCTGATTTTGAATCCAACTCTAAAATTGCTCCTAATTCAGATTCTTGTGTACATATATATATATATATATAAATATTCTGGAAAAAGCGGATAATTCTGATTTTGTAGCCCACTCTAAAGTCCTTCCTAATTAAATTTTTACATACATATTCCAACAAGAAAACAAAAAGGCAAAATAAATGTATGAGAAATAATGTATGAAAATCTTTTTTTTATTAAAATTATTGTTTCAGTTTCGCATTTGAGTCTTCTCTAAACGTTACAAAAATTACTTATTTTAAAATTTTTTTTTTTATACATAATTTATGATTTTATGTGATATGATTTCTTTATGGCAATACATTGTTTCTTAAAATTGACTGAAAATATTTTTTATAATTAATAATCACAACAAAATTACTAGATGTATGCTAGATATTTATAAATAAATTAACAAACCTTTATTTTTCTTTTTTATTAATTTTTGATTTATAATATTTTTATTAATCTTGTTTATAAAACTATGTATGTACATATAATAAAAAATATATCATCTTTGATTATTGTAACACAAATAACTCTTGCAATATATTAACATACGGGCATACGGGTAATCCGTAAATTTTATGTAAGTTGAAAAGAGAATGTCCAAGAAATATTTTGAATAGTTTCTTCATCTATTTTATTATATAAAATAGTTTAATTAAATATATTATAATTTAAATTCATTTTAAAACTTATTTTGTACTAATTAAATTCAAAATTATAACGAATACTTTCAAAAAAAAGCGACATCTTGTGTTGAAATTTTAAATTTACAGTATTTTCACTTTTCAGATACCACTACCCGTCAGAATAATAGCAATCTGCAAAGTGCAAAATTCACTGGTTTGAAATTGAAGACTTGAAATACGAATTCGTATTTCGTTAAATTGTCAGTTGGTAGATGTCACTATCCGGAACAGACTTAAAAAAATATTTTGATTTTCTAAATGTCTAAAATTTAAGAAAGAAATAAAGAATGCAAGTTCAAATTGTATTTAATTTTTTTTGTTTGTCAATGTACATACATAAATATGTGCATATATCTAAGATTACACAGATTACATTATGTATTTAAAATATCAAAAAAAAAAAGAATTTTTATGCCGACTTTGTATAATTTTGATACTCTTCTAAAATGCAACAGATTCGGATAGCTGCCAAATTTATGTTTCATATCTTGGTACTTTAATAAAGCGAGATATCTGAAATTTTGTAAAAGATAATCTATCTGCCATATTGCAAGGATTTCTGTAAAATTTGGTTGGTTTGACGCAATGGGCTCGAGTAGTTTCTATGAAGGCAGCATAATATATTAATCATGTTCTTGCGGTGTTTATACTCTTCCTCGTTATTCTGTTTATTTGTTATTCGTCATGGTATTACGACCATATTATATAAATAAAGAAATCAAAACTGAATAAATTCAAAACACCTTACAATATGCTAGCTCAAACAACATGTTTGTACTGTTATTATCTAAAAGATAATCTATCTGTTTTTTTGCTTTGAAGCAACGGGGTCGTAGCTGCCATACAAATCTGAAATTTATAATAGCTTTTAATACTTCATTAAGTTATATACCTTTTTTAAAAGTTATGAAGCAGGATATTATCAGAAATTATATACATATATAATATTATGTATCATGCCGAGTCTATACTCTACACTCTTTCTCGTTATTTTGTTCATTTGTTATTATTGTTCCTCGTGGTATCATACATATAAAAAAATCAAAACTCAAGTTTTCGAAAACAAACACTTTACAATTTTTTTTCAAACAAAATATTTTCACGTTTTAACGCTGCTTATTTTAGATTGGAAACCTAGAAATATGTATGAATTGAAATAAATGTTTTGTGAATAAAAAATGCATCAATACAACACTCGAAATATTTTGTTAAGATTACATATTTGATATTCAACTCTTAATTTGTTCTTATTATTTTCTAACTTTATATTATTTCTTTTTAAATAAAAAAGATAAATAACATAATTCTTTTTCTATTAAAATAAAACTTCCAATTAAAGATATCTACAGCAAAATTATAAAAATAACAATAATTTCAAATTAAATAATCAGTTTTTTTTCTAGTCTGCTTTAATTGTTCCTGGCTTTTCATAATTAATAGCAAAATCTCTTATTGAATTCTCTAAAGACTTTAACTGTTCGAAAACAAGTTTACCTTCATCAGATTCATTACCAGCACTCAAATATTTTAATACCAGATCTACATGAAAATAAAAATCATCAAAAAACTAAATAATTACTTTTTATTGCAAAGTGATGAGATTTACCATGAAATTCCATTAATTTCTTATTGTGCTCATCAGTGAAATTAGGTTTCAAATATGTCAAAATTTGGGATACAAATCGTCCTGATGCATGTAAAATGCAGCTAGTAACAGTTGAAAATAAAATTAAACTTGAAAAATGCAATATTAATGCTGGATCTTCAGTATCTTTTAATTGTTCAATTAACTTCTCTTTATGTTGATGAATCAACATACGATCTTTTTTTTTATCGATTTTCTTTAATATCATACTGCAGGCTTTAAGCGCAAATTCTGACGTTTCTAAAAATTCATCAAGCGTTTTATTCAATGATTTGTTTAATTCAATTAGCGGTAACTTATATTCAGCATCTAAAGAAAAAAAAATTTTTATGAATTTTCAAGTAATTCAAATTTTATAAAATTTTAATTAGTACCGCAATCCTGAAGAATTTTATTTCTTTGATCAACATTTAAATTATCAGGATTTTTTACACTAACATTAGATTCAAATGCAACATAAACTGTTAATTCATTGCAAATATCATTTCCCAACGATTTTAAAAGATATTTAACTAATTGTGCTTGATTGTCTGCTGGAAACAGCTACAAAATACACCAAATTTAACAAAGACAATAAAAAAAAATTGAAACTTATTACCTTTAAACCTTTTTCATATAGACGAATATCATTTAAAATAATATTAATACGATCTTGAAGTTGTGAATGAGTTTGTCTTCTATTAGTTTGAGGTGTAGCTTCAAATAAAGTTTGTGCTGCTACTAAAGCTTTTTGATTTAATTCACTAAAAATATTATTTTATTTATCATTTTACTTTTATTTACATTCAATAGTTACGCATGATATAATTTTGCAATCTGTTTCCGTAAATCTTCTAAGCCTTCTTCTTCTAATTTTGGTTTAATACATTTTTCTAAGTCATTTAGTTTAATAAGTTCTAATGTTTTGCTCATAGTTTTAGCAGGTTTTTCCTCTTCTTCACTATCATCATGACGATTTTTATCACCACCACGATAATGTTTCTTTGTCGATTTAGTTTTTGTTTCTCGACCCTGTTGCCCACCTCCAGCTTTCCCTGCTGAAGCTTTTTTACGACGTTCATCACGCTTATCTACCTACAAAAATGTATAGCAAAAAATTAAAAAGTACTTCATATATAATAAGCAAATAATACTTTTGCATCTGTGTCATGATCTGGACCAGAATTTCCTTTGTGGCTCAATTGTTTTTCTGCAATATAAGTTTGATATTGTCCACTATCTACCGATTCCTTTGCATTTTTAGAAGCAATTTCTGAACAAGGTTCAATAAGTTCGGTAAGATATTGGGTAGAAAATACTAAAATTTAATAATTAATTAAAAATTCACAAACTTAAGACAGCAAATAATAACCTGTAGTTTCAATATAGATAAAATTATGTGAAATATGTTTGGTTGTCATAACAGTATTAAATAGCTCTTCAATATCTTCATCTACCATATTACTTGGAAGAATTGTTGTTAAATCTACGTAACTTTTAGTAGCATTGCATTCATTTAAAGCTGACACCAAAGTTAAGTCGATTATTTTATTACCAACAGCACAATTTTTTAAAAATATCATTTCTTCATTTGGTAAAGCTTTCTTTATAAACTGTTTTGAATCAGAAACTCCTAATTTTGATACAGAATCATATTCAAGAAAACCGTTATTCCCATAAAAAGATCCAATCCATTCAACCTATATTAGTAATAAAATACTTAATTTTGCATATAAAATTTAAAATCATTTTTGAAATATTAACCTGCATTTTGGAATAAATATTTGGGATATATTGTGCATTTGATTGTTTTGAAGTAATTGTACCTTGTGAGGATAATTCTTCAACTAAAGTATGAAATATTTTCTCAGGTACATTAATTTGTTGTAATATAGCTGACACTGATATTGGTTGTGTTAAAGCTACCAAGGCTCCACGTATCTTTGCTTTACATTTTTGAATATATGCTTGTGTAAAGAAAACTCTAGGATTGCCTGGATCTTGACGACCTTTTATAATTTTACCTAAATGTTTTTCTACAACATCAGTTTGTAGAAATTCTGATGGAAGATCGAATTGCACAGTTAAATCAGTAATTGATATTTCTCCTTGTCGTGCAAGTTTTTCATTAATTTCATGTGCTATTGTTTCAATGTAAGATTCATTGATTAGTTGTCCTAACATAAAATAAATACTATCATCTTCATTAGAAATTTTTTGGGCAATGTCATCAATCTGAAATAATTTAATAATTTGTTTTATTCAAATTTCTTTTTTTTGTAATAATTACCTTGCTTAAATCAACATTCAAAATTTTAGAGAGTTCAACCAAATTAACCCTTCCACCATGTACATATAATTCATCAAGAATTTCTCTTTCAAGATGTTCTGGAGTAATGTATTCTTTTCCATCATTTGTAAACAAAACATTTATCAATTTCTTTTCAATTAATAAAGTAACAATTTCAATACAGTTTCTTTCAGACAATCTAAGGATAAAAAACACAAAATATTAATGTTTCCAAGAGATAGTTCAAAAATACATTGCTTACCTTTGTAATGTTGATGATAATTGGATTTTCTGAAAATCAGCAGCCAATCTCTTTATTTCATCCCAATTAGAAGTCATTTTTTTTTACAAAATTAACTTAAAAAGAAGTTTATTAAATGCGAAAAGTAAGCTACGTCAACAAATAATTGCAATTTTCCAATAAATTCACAATAGACCACTGTAAATCAAAATTTGAAGTTTCCTCAGATCAGATGTTTTATTAATTTACTGCAAAGTCAAAATGAATGACTTTTCTTAAACTCTCAAAATTTGACGTTATTTAAAAATTTTTCATAGAAATGATGGGTCAATCGTGACAGTCTACTATGATTTTATTTATTTCTATTTTAAGACTATTTTCTAATTCTAATAACAATATATAATGTATAATTTTTTACTTTTGGCAAGAAAGTTTTTTTATGTAACGAAGATACGTGATTACGGAAACAAGTTTCTAAAGTTCATTTTATGGCAATATAGTATCTAAACTTAATTTTATTCAACTTTATGTACTTTCATGACCCATAAATTTAAAGCTTCAATATTCAATAAAATGAATAAATAAAACTATTTGAATTATTTAAAACTAATCAGTATTAGTATATTCACAGATATAAAGATCAACCACATATCGATTTTTAATTTTGTATTTTTTATATGGCTTCCGTCTTCCGATTTTAGATGAATATTAAAAAAATTATTACAGAATTTCGATTCGACTTTTGTATTCAATTCTATTTAACTAGGCGATTTACATTATACAGTCTTCATAAATTGGGATCAATTTTACTCAATGTAAACCAAATAAAAGTCTCTAGACTCAACTTTGTCTGAATTATGACAATTATTTAATAACTTCTGTAAAAAAAACTAAAATTGTAACAAAAGTGCAAATAACAAAATTGGTATTTGCTACCCTTTTTTGATGACTAAAAACGGTAATTTTTAGGATTTAAAGAACAAAATATATTTTAACTACATATTTAAGTTAATGTAAGTCCCAAAGCCATATTTATTTTCAAAGTTAGTTTTTCTGGCGTAGATACATATTATTATAAAGGATTTTATTAAAAGATCAAGAGTATCTTTATATGACAAAACCATTATAGGTGTTCATTTTAAAATGTTGAAGATTATATCTAATTTTAACTCCTATATAAACTGATCTATATCAGTTTTTAAAATTACTTACCTATTTAAGAACGTAATTAGAATATATTGAACAAAATTTTATAGGCCTAAATTTGACTCCGTATTATAAAGTTTTATTTTATAAAACTTTTACTTCCAAGCATTTTATATTTAAAAAATTTTACTTCCAAGTCCAAGCATTAAAGTGTTGATCCATTAAGTTAACAATGACGTGAAATAATTAAAAATTATATTTAAATCTGACAAAAATTTAATTGTTTAAAATCTAACATTATTAAAAAATTTTTTTATATTATGTAAAATCATCCTTATGTAACAAAATTAATTTGAATAAAAAAATTATCTGTAAAGGATTTTTTTTTAACTATTGTGAATTACTTCAAAAATTAAAATTAATTGTAGAAGAAAATTGTAAACAAGTGTTTAATTTTTTGTCAATTTTAAATGGAAAAAAATAAAATTGTAGTAATTTAGGATTTAAATGCTATGGAAATTAACAAAATTTTTCAAAAAATATTTGGCGAACAAATTTTCGAAAGTTCTTTAGGTGATAATGTTGAAGAAAAACGATTTATAGAATCTTTACTCCCTGAGTAAGTATCCCATTCGATTATTGAATTTTCCAAGGGTATGTTTAATTAAAAAAAAAATGAAAAATTTTAAAAATGAAAATTTTGTAATACTAATGGAGAACACGTTGATTTTTTTTAAATTTTCTTTTAAGACAAATTGGTCATATAAATTTTTGGTTGGATGTTAAGTTACAACAAATAGAAGAACAAAATAGTCAATTAGTGCTACAACAACCAAATCGGATTGGACCAGAAAAAGTAATTTTTGATGTACAAGAGTTTAGAGAGAGTGTTGTACAAGTATGTTCTGACAGATTGACATTAAAATCTCATGGTACATTTAATACCATAAAAAGCAATGTTTGTGTATATGGAGGAAAATGGATGTATGAGGTAAAAGTGAAACTATTTTTTCATTTTTTAAATTAAATTGACAACATAGTTGTATATTAGTTGACCGTGATTTATTACTATTCAAAAAGAAATTATAAACTTTTAATATTTTATCAACACTCTTTTCCTTTAAATTTATGGTCCCAAATCTTATTCTTAACACTGTTAGGTGAATAACCTTAGTTTAGAAAAGCAAAAAAAACCATTATTATCTATATATATATAAGATACTATAAATACTTCATTTAGAAATTTTATAGTAAATATATATAAGTATATTACTATTTTTTATTAGGGCAACTTGAAAATTTTCAAGGTTGGATTGAACTTTTAACCTAGTTTTTACTTTTATCTAATATATAATTTTTTTCAAAAATATTGATCTACTTTTTTCTGATCTCTGTACCGAACTGAAGTAATGTGTTTAAACAAAAAAATTTAGGTAATAAATATTAAAGCTTTTTTTATTCATAATTATGAAATGTTATATGAAAATTTTTTCGTTGTGGATGAAGAGAGAAACAAAAAGAAAAAATATATAGAATGTATATAATCGAATATATTAAGGTATTGTGCTGGGAATAGGTAGTAAAAATAAATAAAAAAAAAAAAGCTTTTGAGTTTATGAACAATATTTAACACGAGCTACGTCAAGCCTTCGATAGCTCAGTTGGTAGAGCGGTGGACTGTAGAATAACAACTTGTTTAATATTCAAATCGGATATGGAAGCGATTTCGTAACGATTGGTTGTAAAACATAATTGCAGGAATCCATAGGTCACTGGTTCAAATCCGGTTCGAAGGATATTATTTTGTTTAAAGAGATTTTTTATTTTTCAGATTTAATAATGAAATTTTTTTAATTTTATAAATTTTTTTTTCTTTAAACAATACGTTTCCAACCAAAAAGAAAGCTTTATTTTTAACTTCTGTTATAATGGATGAGTCAATACTTATACAAAAAAAAACATTAATAAAATATATTAAAAAACTTTGTTTTCACGAATATGTACTATAATTTATTTATTACTTTTACAAATGTGAGAGTATACATTTTTTATTCTCTTGCTATTTATATAAGTTTTTAAGATGATTCAATTAAATACGATATTTTTTGTGGGAGAAATTTTTCAAAATAAGTATATTTTAAATATTTAATGCATTTTATTAAAATGTTTACTCGTGAAATATTAAGCCTTCGATAGCTCAGTTGGTAGAGCGGTGGACTGTAGAAAGATCAGATTGTTTTATTTACAAATTAATTAAAGAAGCGATTCTTTGATTGATGAGTAGTAAACGTTTCGCAGTAATCCATAGGTCACTGGTTCAAATCCGGTTCGAAGGAAATATTATTTTTGATTACACAAATTTTAAATTTTTTTTGATTATCAAAATCTTTTAATTATTTTTAGATGCAACTTCACACTAAGGGTGTAATGCAGATTGGTTGGTGCTCTAACAAATGTACTTTTACAGCAGACACAGGTGTAGGAGATACAAAACTAAGTTATGGATTTGATGGTAGTAAACAACAAATTTGGCATGTTCATACTTCAAAATATGGTGAGAAATGGCAATCCGGTGATATAATAGGTGTATGCTTAGATATTGATATGGAAACTATTGAATATTACCGCAATGGAATTTCAATGGGAGTTGCATTTAAAAGTATAGAGAAAGGCCCAGGTATTGCATTGTATCCTGCAGTTTCATTAGCATTTAATGAGGCCCTGCGAGCAAATTTCGGTAGTGCTCCACTTCGATATCCAATAAAAGACTTCAATCCCTTACAACGTAAGCCTACAATTAAACTACAAAAGGCTGATGTGTTATTGGGTTATATAGTAAATTTATCTGGAATACTATCAAGCTCAAAATATCGAAAAGAAAAAATGGATGCAACAAGAAAAGTATATCGGGAAGGTAGTAAAACCGAAACAAAGAAAACTGGATATATTTTGATATCATCACTTTTAGTTGAAAAATTAGCACTCGTTTTAATTGATCCATATATTATTGAAGAAAAATTTATGTTATATGTTATGAATTTATGTGTTCTTAGGTAATTCGCTAAAAAAATATAACTTAATGTTTGAAAAATAATAATTTAACTTTAGGAGCGATTCAGAAAAGGATACAGTTATTTTACCAGGAAGTGTTGAAAGTACATTAGGAACATTATTGTCATTATATTGGAGTTATATGGAACCTGATGAAATTCACAACTTACTTAAAAAATTGCTTAATATATTATGGAATATGTTTTCTCAAACTCCAAAAGACTTGGAATACGAAAGACAACGTAAAGTAATTGTTATATTAACTTGTCTTTGTAATCATCCACAAACTAGGAAATTTTATATCAATTCAAAGTTTTTTAAAAAAAATTGGTAATATTTAATAAAGTTTATTTGTTATATGTGAGTCTAAAGGTTATAAAAATTTCAGTCTTCCTATGTTAATGTACTTAAAACCACCTGAATATTCACTTATGGTAAAATTGTTACCAGATGAAATAGTTTGGACAGAAGGTAGTTAATTTCCTTTTTGTATAAAATGCAATCAGTTATTTTAAATTATTTCAAAAATATATTAATTAGGTATTGGAGGTCCGTTTAGTGATTATACAGCAGTTTGTGATAAATTAAAAAGATCTGTTGAAATCCTTTATGGATTACAAAAAAATTTACTTAAAATACTTTTAACCAACGAAGATGGTACGCTGTCGTCTCCTTCCAGTCGTAAACTTTTTGTAGCAAAATTAAGGAAATATGTAATGGAAAACAGTATAGAACAAAGAGTAATGATAATAAATGTATTATTTTAAAGTTTATTTTGATTAACATATTTTAAAAAATATTTTAGGCAATTTTTTTGTTACAAGGCAATGCTATTAACTTGATTGAATCTCCGATAGCTCTCTCCTTTTTATGCATTTTGGTTGATACAACAAGAAGCTTATTTGAAAAAGAACTGGGTGATACTGATGTTTTTATTGATTCAAAACATTTCTATGATGGTTCATTTCGCTATCAACATTTTGATAGACTTGGCGGCGTCCTTTCGCATTTACGAAAAGTACATAGAAATCAAATTTTACAGCAATTAGGTGAAAATGGGGAAACCGTATTGAACAATGCCGAAGAAAGAGATGTAATACGACTCGACGGAGTTGATGTTTGTATGTAAATTATAATAAAATATATTTTTTGAGAAATACCTTTTGAGCTTTTAGATACTGCTATGATGTTAATGTCTGGAAATCCCAATCATTTATTTGCTTTTTTAGGGAGAACGCCAGGGTATAAAATAGAACATCTATTTATTTACATTTTGCTAAAATTATTTTTATTATATTTAGTTTTACGCCAGAAAGACGTGAAATTGATAATGTACCATCTGGTGATATGGATTTGAAGCATTCACTAAATGAGTTGTTAGATTTGTCAATTATATATTACTATGCTGTTGGCCACAAACATATCGTTAAAGTAAAATCTAACAATAGTTATTTTGTCTTAAATGAAGTAATAGTTTTCATAAAATATGAATTTTAGATTGCTTCCATAAGAGATGAAATAGCCAACCTAACTGACGTGTTATTAGAGACAAAAAAATGTCGACAAGATGTTGAAGAAAATGTTCACGCATTAAGCAATGTAGCGGGTAGTGGTTTTAATACAGTACAAAATGAAATTTTAAACGAATTAAAAGGAAAATTCAGTCAAAGGAGTAGCATTTTTGCAGTATATTTCAATTAAAGTCTTGTTTCTTAGAAAATTTATAAAGTGAATATATATTTTTAGAAACGCTCTATAGAACTAGGAAGAAAACAAGCATGGTATAGATCGGTTGCATTAGGAGAATATCGAAGAGAAATATTGATCTGGCTGCTAGATAAAACTTTAAAAACACTAAAAGTAGATTTGAAGTCAATATATTTATTACTAATCAAATAATGAATTTGTCAATTTGTAGAACTCATCAGAGAGTGGACCACTTTTTTCATTTGTACCTGAAGTATATATAAATATCCTGCCTGTTTTATTAGATACAGTTTTGGATTTTAGCTTTCATGATATTAGTCTACAATTCGATGTTTCAGGTTGTTTTATTTTTGAAAAAAATTTATGTTTTTTTTTTAAATCTTGTAATTTTCAGATGCAGAACCGATAGTTTTAGTTGCTGCAGAATTTTTAGGAACTCACGCGGCAGACCCTAGAATAATTTTAGCGTCATGTAAAGATTCTTTATTACAAGCCTTAGGCACGTTAACTTGCCATGAGGCCGGGATAAGAGCGATGGAAAGAAGCTCTTCATCTAGGTAGATTATGAATATTAAAAAAACAAAAAAAATTAATTAAATTTTATTTTGTTTTTAAAAAATATTTAGTCAATTATCATTAGTTATGGCACTTTTAAGACCTTATGAAAATCGGGCTTGGGGTCAAAGTAATTGGTTACTTTTACGATTTTGGCTAGGAGATGATATGGCATTTGCATATAAGGAGTCCAGAATGCCTAGTGTTTGGCAAGGTGGAAAAGAATTGCCTTCTCTAGGCTTGTATAGAACACGTAATAGAAATGAAACCCATACAGGCTTATTACATCATATTGCTCCAGCTTGTCCTTCAAAACATTTTCAAGTACTTTTTAAATTATTTAAATTAGTTAAAAGTTATTATTAATTTAACGATTTTTAGATGTTAATTGGCAAATACTTAACTGATGATGAACCATTTGCTACAAGTTTTATGAATTCAGTTTTATCTCAATTAAATTGGGCTTTTTCAGAATTTATATTGTTGTTACAAGAAGTAATTTGAATATTTTAAGTGAATCCAAAATATATTCATAATTATTTTTAGATTCAAAATACATCAAATCGCCAAGAAGGACAAGAGCTTGTTTTCGAACCTAGGCAACTTAAAATATGTTCAATGTGTTTTGAATTGACAGTTTCATTGATGCGATCTTTAGAAATGGTTATTCGAGTTGCACCCAATATTTTTCACGATGCCAACCGACCTAATAGCGATTTAATTTTAAATCGAGTTGCTCAACTAATTAGCCAAGTATTATCCAGAGTAACTGTTCCACCAGGTTGTTTTCAACATGTAATTGATTTATGTTTACCGGATCTGAGCTCTGTTTCGCATTTTGCAATCGTAACTGCCGCTCTAGGAATTTTGTTAGCTTTACTTAAAGACGAAATAGAAATTCGAACATTACCAGATAAGGTAAAACTTTTACAACCATCAGTTTTTAAATCAATTCAAATTTTAAGATTTCTAATAAAATATTATGTAAACTGAATTTTAGATTACGCGAGTTAGCAGAGCATTACTAACTGATCCAAGTTTTCAAATTGCACATTTAGAGTATACTTTAGGAGAAGTTAAAACTCCAATTCTATATCAATCAGAAATACCGAGAGGAAATTTTGATCCAAAAACTCGAGCACATATTGATCCATTAACGAATGATGTTCGTGTACAAATGCCAACTACATCTAAAAAAATTCGATCAGATCCACCAATTTTAAAATTTTCTTTAAATGATTGTAATTTATTCAAAAATATATATATATATATATATTACATTTTTTTTTAATTTACTTATAATTTTAGATCCATCACACGTTACAAATGAGGAAATTAATGCTGTTAGAAGATTAGTTGAAACGCTGTCTTCAAAACAATCTTTATTATCAGATATTACACTACCATCTGAAGATTCGTTATGTCCTATTTGTTGTGCAAAACCTGTATCAGTCACATTTGCTCCATGTTTACATCAATCATGCAGGTAAATTTTTAAAAAAGAAGACGCAATTTTTAATTTTGTCTAACATATTTTGTATACATAAATATATTTTTTATTTTAGAAATTGTATTCTTCAACATTTAATGAATAGTAAAGTTTGTTTCTATTGCAAAACCTTAATAAAAGATGTTCGAAAGGGAGATGGTTCTGTTATTTTTATGAATGCCAATTATATCAATATACCAGAAGAACACTAAAAACTAAAATTAAAAAATTTTTTTTTTTTTTTTTAACAAATTTGTATTATATAATAATGTATAATTATTATTCATAAATTAAAATTAAAATGAAAAAAATAATTGTAAATTTAACTTCTTTAAAATTGCCTTAAATGTAAATTAAAATTTTAAATTTTAATTCATGAATCTGATTATAAATATATATAAAAAACAAAAAGTGCAGACAATTTATAAAATATGTAATAGTAAAATTTTTAAAAATCTATGAACTTATATTTTTGAGACATTATTAAATGCTCAAAGAAAAAAAAAAAAAAATTTAGTAATATAATTATTGTCAAAATAATTATTAATAAAAGAAAAAAGACAATTTGCACATTATCAATATAAGATTCCTACACTGCCCTATAATTTTAATGAAAAAAAAAAAAAAAAACATATGAAAGGTGATTTATTTTTTTCAAAAATGTACAATTTTTTTTTTTTTTAAATTGCTCATTGTAAGCTTGAAGATCTCAATTTTGTTTTTTTTTTTTTTTATTTTGTATTTTGAATTAGTATATATATTTTTGATTAAATATATTATAGCAGAATATTAGTTTGTACCTTTATATTGTTAACTTATCAGTAGTAGAATTATTTTTAAAAATTATGTTAGTCAAATATTTTCAAACATCACTAATTTTTTTTTTTTTTTTTGCAAATTTTGTGATAAAGAAGAGCATTTAGTATTATATTATAATGATATGATATATATAAAAAGTTATTTCCTAATAAAAAAAAAAGATTTAAATTTATTTATGTTTTTAAATTTTTCAAGTTATTTTAAAATAAAAATATAAAAAAAAATTGTTTTTGATTTTAAATTTTATGGCAAAAAAAAAAAAAAAAAACAAAAAAAAACAAATCTCCAAATTTGAGATCTCATAGTGATTTTGATTGTTGATTTGTAAATAAAAAATGAAAATTTATGTGTTAAAAGAATATTTTGAAAAAATTAAAATGTTTATGTATAAAAATTAATATGAGTAAAATAAATATAAAACAAAAAATAAAAAAAAAAATAGTTTGATTAATTCAAAGTAAAAAAAGAAAAAAAAGTATGATCCAACATGATTAATAGTTGCAGTTTTTTTCTATTTTTTTCTTAAATCTACTCTTTTATTTACTTGATTTAAAATTCTACAAAGGCGCTTAAAGGAGATTACATTAATATTTCCCAAATTTCTTCTAATCTAAACTTTATTTCAATCTTTTTATTCTGTTTGCACAAAAATCGAGATGATTTTTAATAACTAATGACTAATGAGATAAAGTACCATATTATATTAATATTTAATTAAATGATACAATGATTGTACTAATTAATATCTAGTCTAAATGATAATTCCGAAACTGAGATATTTATATTGATAGACATTAAAATGTAAAACAAAGATTCAAAATTTTGAATTTAAAATGCATATCTCTTTTTTTTTTTTTTTTTGTTTTGTCCAGTGATATTTGAAAAAAAAATTATCTTAAATCTTTTGTGCGAGTTTTAACTAAAAAACTTTTCTTTCAAAAATATGACTAGATATATATGACTATGTTAATGCAACAGAAGAAAGCTTTTAATTTTCACTTTATTCTTTATGCAACGAAATCAAAAACGAAACTTTTATTTATTTTAAAATTCATTTGTGGATTTATAATTATTTAGTTGTTTATGTTTGTACATATTGTGTGATATTAAATTTTGTAATGATGATTTAAAAGAAATAGTATAAAAATTTTTTTAAAAAGATAAGTAGTCAGTAAATTTTGTTTTTAATTTTTTTAATTTTTAATTATTTTGCTTTCTAAATTAATATAAGCAAATTAAATTGTATGCCTTCGATAGCTCAGTTGGTAGAGCGGTGGACTGTAGAAAGATCATTGTTGTTTGTTTATGCTTACTTATCATTCAAAACTGAAAGGTTTTGAGTGAGAAGAACAAAACTTATCGCAGTTATCCATAGGTCACTGGTTCAAATCCGGTTCGAAGGATTATAATTTTTTTTTTTTTTTTGCTCAAAGGCATTTAAAAGGAAAATGTTGAATCCTTTCTTAAAATTTTTACAAATTATATGATTTAGGTAACTTATAGTTTGTTTACTGCAATTTTAAGCTGGCCTGTTTTTAGGATTTTTGATTTGGAAATGTTATATGATTGAAAGAATTGGCTCAACATCAGCTATTTTTGATGAGGTTACGGGTACTATATAGAAATGTATATTAGGGACCTTCTTAAATTTATAAAGGAACTGTATACTATGTAGTTCCCTTAATGATATTATTATAAATTGATTTTTCGTAATATTGTTTTAAAAAAAAATATTTTTTTTTATACTAGTATCGATTTTTAAAAATTTCCCCCAGCATTTCGGAATCGTTTCGAATTGAAATATAAATTTCGTCGATCTTGAATACTTTTCTAAAACAATTTTTTTAAAATACCCTCTCCCATCTCCCTTTGAAATTAAAATAAAAAATAATTTTTAGAAATATAAAACTGATTTTGAGATGGTAGACTTTTGTGCTACCATAAAAAATGGAAAAAGAATTTCCAAAATAATATTTGAATTTTCTTAATCTAAAGGAATATATTTTGCGACTCCCAAAAATAATGCACATAATGTAAATGTTGAACCCATTTTTTTTTTATAGAAATTTACTGAACTATAAAGAGAAAAAAAAAAATTATTCTCCAGTTATAGGGTCTAACAAAGTCAATAATAAATAATATACATTAAATAATAATTAGTAATGATCTTTACATTAATATAATTAAAAAAGAAATCTATTATTTTTTCAAAATTTATAAAATGTTATTAAAAAAATAATCCTTCGAACCGGATTTGAACCAGTGACCTATGGATAACTGCAACAGGCTTTATATTCTCACCACACAATATCTATAAGATTTGAATGATAAGTAGCGCTAAGACACAACACCAAAAATCTTTCTACAGTCCACCGCTCTACCAACTGAGCTATCGAAGGCATATTACTCAATTTATTTAAAATTATATTAAAATAAAAAAAAGCTACTTAAAAATTGCATTGATAAATTTTATTAAGTTTTTCAAAAAGTATAGTATACGAGTACATACATATTGTGTTTGTATGTATGACATTCTTATTAAATTTTTGTTAAATGAAATCATCATAATTGATTTAATATCACGTATTAAGAAAATATACACATTTAAAATTCTTTATTAAGGTAAGTATAATTTTTGTATATTTGTTATTTTGTATAATTGTATATTTGTGTGTGGTACGCAACTCATTTCCAAAAAATAAAAATGAATTTTTTTTTCATTTTACTTTTGTTATGCTTACTCAAAGTTTTCTAATATATATGGATTTAAGTAAATGATCATAGATTTAGATATGTGTATGTAAAATTAAAAAAATAATTATGTATTTTTTAAACTAACCAGACGTTATATAAGCTTTTATTTGTTCACAGTTTAAAAAATGTAAATAATTCGAAACAAAATTTATAGATTTTTAAAATTGATAGATTTTTGCAATATTATCCTAGAAAAAAATAATTATCATTAAAAGCTTTTAGTGATCTTAATTCATAATAAAAAAAAAAATGTATAGTAATATGTACATATGTACACACATAGATAAAACAAAAGCTTATATTATGATTCAGTTTTGCTTTTTTTTACAGCATCTTTGACTTAAGAAATTTGAAAAGACTATTTTAGTTTCATATGCATATTCAAAATGGCATATTTCTGTTAATCCTTGTAATATATAAAAATGTTTCATCAACATTTATAATAGTTTATAAATTTCTTTCTTATTAAAATACATTTTACATGTTTTTCTTTTTATTTTATTTAACGATGATAATGTTTTAGTTTGAAGCACGTTATTTTATTCAGTTTCGATTTCGGTTTCGATTCATATATTCAACCGTTATTTATTCGATTTTGAAAATTTTACAAAACATTCTCTAATTTATGTTTGGTTATAATTATATTATAGTTTGGTTTAAGTGGAGAACCCCGTTGTTCATGAAAAAGACCTCGAGTAGTACGTTGATACCGTTTTGCTTCCACTTCCGTGACCATAAGCCTTATATCATAGTTTGGTCATATCATTGCATAATTAAATATCATTTTTTAATTTAGTTAATCCTATGTGAAATATATGTAGGTAAGTATGTACTTTAATATATGTATAACTACATATTTGCAGAACTTAAAAAAACTAAATAAAAGCCCATTTATTATTAAATTTCAGTTTATCTGCAATATTAGTTTTGTTACATATATCAAATTCTATTCACTTAAGGACCATAATTTGAAAGTTGCACATATTTATACATATATAAAATAATGATATGTAAATCTATACCACTTAAAACCTACATTAATTTTTAAAATTATAATTTCTAAAAATTAATGTAGGTTATGCCTACACACACACATACATGGACTATCGCATGGCTCAGTTAGTAATGATTAATGATTAATGAATAATGATTGTACAATTTATAGCTAGATGGCACAGTCAATAGAGTAACGATCTTTCAATCGAGGAGTCCCGGGTTCAAACCCCAAAAGGAGTGAGAAATTTTTTTCGATTGATTCAGCTAATGGCAAAAAAATTATTAAAATTTTTACAAATTATTTATAATAAAAAATCAAGTTGGTAGGGGGTTAATATGAAATGTTGTAGGTACATGGTTTGATGGTTAGTACACAAAAAGTTTTTAATTGATATATGCATGGAAGTATGTTTATATTATATAACTCCATTGATGATATCCAAAGGCCTATCACAAAATAACCAAACAAATATCCAAATATAAAAATCAAAGAAATTTTTATTGCTTTTATTATTTTGATTGAACTAACAAAAAAACTTCAAATATATAAATCATAACAAAATAATAAATAAATATAATTGTTAACGATTAAACAACAATTCTACATTATAATAAGACCTAGAAGTGTCTCTCACATTTTAATATTTGAGTACTTTAGAAAGAATAAGAATTCTATAATACATTACCGTTTCCCTACATAATTTACCATTTTCTAGCATAATGTTTCCTTCTATTCCAACAAGTACTTGTGAACTTCAAGCAGTACATTAATACTACATTAGAAGAACCAAGCAGTACATTAGTACTAAAGTGCATAAGATAAGTTATTGTTTGATCATAAAAGGGAGCTGGTGTTTAAATAAGATCAAATTTCACACACTCATAAAGAACTTGTGCTTTTTTCACTCTTCTATAGTATTTTTCGATCGTACTTACTACTTACCCTTAAAAAATAGGCTAATCAGTCTATAACCGTTGAAAAAAAGTGGTAGATAAGCAGTTAGCATATTGGGATTGATATTAATTGTCATATTCAGATTAACATATTCTAATAATTACAGTATGGACTAATTTATAAGTGATTCTGATAATTTAGTACTTTCGCAGAGTTGAAAAAATATTATGTATATGTATCCAAAACAATCCTTTCCCAATTAGTGTAAAAAACTAATTCATAATACCTCTAAAACAACACAAAATTTTATTTATTAGTATTAGATAATTATTTACGGGGATTTTGGAAAAAAAAATTAATTTTTAGATATATGTATGTATATGTTATGTATGTATGTATATTATGTTATATGTATGTAGATAACTAAAAGTATTTATTTATATTCAATTTATTTTATTAATTATAATAAAAACAAAATTAAAAATAAGAAAATATCTATAATTTAAAAAACTTTTAGTGATCCCAGCCATATATAAAAAAAAAAAAAATAATCCTTCGAACCGGATTTGAACCAGTGACCTATGGATAACTGCGGTAGGTTTTGTACTCCTCACTCAAAACCTTTCAGCTTTGAATGACAAAGTAACATAAAGATATGATTATCTTTCTACAGTCCACCGCTCTACCAACTGAGCTATCGAAGGCATATAATTGAAATGTAAAAATTCGCAACAAAATGAAAAATAAATTATTATTAAGTGTGTATGTATGTATGTGCATATATAAAATTGAAAGAAAAGCGAGTTATAAAAATTTATTTTGTGTGAGATCATTATATTAGCGATTTTATAATATTTTGCATTATACCAATAAATATGTACTTATATGTAGGTACTGTACTTATGTTCTGTAAACGGAAATCGTTTTTAAAATTATAAATTAAAGAAGTTTTCATATGTTTAAAAGTGTATCTATTCGATATTATGATTCATTTTTAAAAGCTCGTGATTTTAAAACATAAGTGAAAAAATTTTTTTTCGCTTTATTTACATGTTATAAATGATTATAATTTACGATACGTTATATAGTACATGTACATACTATACTACTACATATATAAGCGTTCATTTCATACATAAGTATATTTTATAACATTAATATGAATATATAAAAGCGAAAAGAAATGCAAAATACTAAGGCAAATTTTAAAAATAAATTAAAAAAAAGATCAAAATTACGTGTTTTAATATTATTAAATTTTCTTTGGAAATCTACAATTTTTAATTAAGATGAAAATCATTTCAAAAAAAATGCAATCAAAAAATGTAGATACATAGTCATAGACATACATACATGCATGCATATTATATACATAGTACATGGTATGTATTCTGTTAATTCAATGTGTGATTTTTTTTTATATTTTTTTTTGTTTTAAATTATCTTAAAAATATAATAATGTTTTAAAATTTTAAATGAAATTAAAACTGAATGCAAAAATGAAACGAGAAATGAAGGTACACATATATTCTACAGACACGTTACTTTTCGCACACATGGAATTTATGAAAATTTAAAAGCAATTTAAGATTATATTTTTATTTTCATAAAATTTTGTTTGCCCTTGAGTATTATTGAGAAAAACTAAAAGGTTAATTCCCAATACAACCGGCACGTGGCATCACCGTGACTACGACATACCTTGTCCTTACCGTATTTTTATTCATACTATAACAGCGTCGGACGTGTCGAGACCGTATTAAGGTGAAGGTGTTATATCAAGGTGTTATATCAAGGTGTTATATTAAGGTGTTATATTAAGGTGATCACAACGTATTTTGATTATACCTATTAAAATTAGGTTGACTTCACGGTAGCCTAATTAGATACAAATCGGGGATTTTTATTTTATTTTACAATTTTGTATTTAATTGAGATAACATGCATTTCTTAAGAATATATTCATCACTATACCGGCAACAGCGATGTCTATTAAGTATGTGACGATGTCAATCGGGAAAAAAAAATTTCGTTGAGGTCAGGACGATATTTTAAATCACTCTAGGGCGTCGCTAAGGTGGTGTTACGTGTCGGTGTGATGGCAATAAACCTTAAAGAAATATCAAAAATTGTACATATGCCATAAGTACGAAAATCTTAAAATGACATATGTAAGTACGAACTTATTTTTAAATATTTTGTATATACAAAAATGACACGCCTTGCCTTCTTGAAATATGTGTTTAAAAAAATTATTAGGAAGGATTTTAGTTGGTTACAAAATCAGCGTTCCAATAATTTGTTTAGCTGGAGTTTGGGGCAGTAGCGTACTTTCTTATATGTCTTTCTTATTTTCATACTTATATAACATAACATTCGGACTTATGACGTAGCGCCAAAATATGTACATTAAATTTATTTCACGTGATAAAATGTTCCTTCCATTTAATTTTGTTTTGAATAAAATTTTAATAAGTATAGTTAATTGACCATCTGGATTTGAAGTATTTTCACAAGAAAGTGGGAGATAATCAAAAATTTGACTAAAAAAATCATATATGTATGTATAATTGTTGAAGTGCTTATGTCCATCATATTGTATAATTATATCTTCTCTACTGGGCAGTACTGGGCCATTGAAATGCTTTTTTCTGGTCAGTGAAGTTAAAACACTGTAGTTTCATACAAAACAAATATGTATCGCTAAAAATCAAAAATAAAAAGTAAAAGTGCTCTTGTGGGTTGTTGTATGTTTTTAAATTTTTTAAAAAATTTCTCAAATATGTATGTACAAAATCAAAAAAAAAACAAGCCAGAATATAAACCAACGGTTTTTAAAAGCGCGCATTTCCAAAAGATAATACAAACTGTTTTGAATTGTAGCTTGCACCAAAATTTAAAAATTATAAGAAAAATATAATAAGAAAAAATGCTAAAAATAAAGAGTCATCACTTTCATCAATTTTAAGGGAACTCTACATAATTACGAAAAACGATTAACACATATAAAATTATAAAGTTGAATCTTTAATTTTTGCCTTTTATTTTGGAAAAAATTGCGTAGTGCCTAAGTTGCAGGGGCTTAAAATTAAAAAAATATAATTTTTGAGTCATTAAGGTTCTTGAGTTCTAATAGTCCTTAAACAGGAGTTGGTAAAAAAAAATGTTCTGAGGAAACTTATACTAATTCTGAAAGTTCTTTCTTACCTCAAAATTTCAAATTCCTATCTAAAAGCATGCCGGAGTTATGAAAGTAGAAAAATCATACAACATTTTGGTTTCATGTAACGGTAAATTTCAATAGTAAATTACAACATTTTGCATAGTTTTGATGTTTTTTTATAAAGGTAAAAAAATGTTCGATCTTTTATCGTTTTTAGATTGTAAAACTGTTACGCAAAGTCTGAGATTTATACATCTGAAAATAGTTCTATTTTGCAATTTTGAGGGGCTGTAACTTTGGAACCATATACAACAAAAAGAAACAGTTACAAGTAAAAATATATTATTGGAGCTTTAATTTTTATGTCTTTCCAAAGAAATATGTATACAGGTGCCTCTAACTCCAATACAGATTGTTGTTGTTACAGGTGTTGAAAAATATCAAATTTTCAATTTTTGAGCCCTAATAGCTCATAAAAAGGGGGTGATCCAAAAAAATTTTCTGAGGAAAATTATGCTAATTCTAAGTTCTTATCTCAAAATTTTAAGTCTCTTTTTAAAAGCATGCCAGAGTTATAAAGATAGAAAAATCATGCAAAATTTGGTTTTCACATAACGGTAAATTTAAATACTAAAATATTATATAATTTTAATATTGATTTTCAAAGATAAAAAAAATTCCTGTTGAATGGCGTTTTCAGATTAATATAATATTAAGTAGAACATTAGATAATATATATGTATACATAAATACATACGTACGTACATATTTAAAGATGTGGCTTTTTCTTATTTAAAGATGTGGCTTTGTTTGACGGGCTGCAGTTCTATAAAGGATGGGGCTACAGTTCGATAATGGATTGGTTACATGAAAAAGTTGTTCTACAACAATAATTTTTTTTATGAGACCTACCCATTGTTAAATTTTTATTTCATCGTTGATATTTTTATTTTTTAATATATATGTATATGTAGATACAAAAATTGTATATCTTACAAAAACATTTCTCTCTACCATATGGCATTTAAATTTTGAAGTGTCAAAAAAATAAACAAATGTTTAAATTTTTTTTTTTGTTTTTTAGTGAGAAACTATATTAAAACGAGGAAGAATACAGTTGCCTTTGTCAACTCTAAGATACCCGTACGAACCGTTAGTATGTTCACAGCCTGTCACTCTGTTTACAATATTATTTTTTAAATATTTTAGTATTTTAAAATAATTTGGATGAATTTTATAATTTCTAGAACTATGGGTTGTACATATATTCAAACTATATGTTTATATGTACATTCTTCAAAAGCAGATTCTAACCTACTTCCACATAACCATTATCAATCCAAAACTTTTTCAAATATTCTATAGTACCATTTAATACTAAGCGGTAAATGTATATTAAATTTACTTAGTACAAAATAGTAAATATAATTTTAAATATTATATTATATTATATTTAAATATTCCATTGACAGAATAATTTCTTATAAGTACAATAAAATACATATACTTGTATGTTATAAATACGGCGCTATATAATATACATCTATACTCTTATCATTCATTCACTAGTGACATATACGATATGTAAATAAATATGATATTATATATGTACATATGTATATATATCAATATCATATAAATAAAAATTCTTCAAGTAACCGTTATGTTGTTTATTTATTTACAATTTTTTGTACTACGCATTATATCCTCAACAATTTCAAATTATCGAGTAAAACAAATTCAAGAAATTTGTTAGAAAATTTGAAAAAATCAAGTAACACTTTCGTCAATTATAAAGGAACCCTATATTATTAAAAAACGTTCTTAACAGAAATAAGAGTATAATGTTGAAGCTTTAATTTTTGTGTATTACTTCAAAAAATTTTTAACAGGTCTTCAAGTTACAGGTGTTTAAAAATAGGAAATTTTCAGTTTTTGACCCCTTACAGCTCTTAAACGGGGTGTGATACAAAAAAAAGTTATTAAAAATAAAATTAATATTTTTGTGAGATCTATCAGCAGTTAAAATTTCATAGCTCTATTTCAAAAAAAATGTGGGGATCTAAAAGTTAGGTGTTTGAGAGCTACCCTAAGTTTTGGTCCAAACTGAACCAAAAAAAATAGGGAACCTACAAATTACTCCCAGAATATTTTGTGTAAATTTCACTATTCTAGCTTTCTTAGTTTTTGAGTTAGCGTGCTGACGGACGGACAGGCTCAATCGTCTTAGAATTTTTTTCTGATCCGATCCATACCTTTGAAGGTATATCTAGCTCGCTTATTTCGAGGTGTTACAAACAAGGAGTAGTAATTTTATTATACCCGATCCTATCGTACGAGTATAATGACTTATAAATTATATTATAGGTATAAAAATATTATTAATAAACTATATTATTTTTAATAATTTTATAAATAAAATATTTTAAATTTTTAGCTAAATAATAAATATGAATATAAACATTAATAAATTAGGTTATGTACATTTTTAACTGTCATAGTGTTGCTCTAATATTTTGAAATAATATAATTTTTTTTCATCCCACTGGCAGTACACTATATTTTTCTCTTTCTAAAGTTGCGATAATATTCACCAAATGTCTCATGAAAACCAGACTTTATGTATTTTGTACATATAGCCTATAGGTAGAAATAAAAAAAAAGACTCTTTTTCATACATTTTTCTAATTTTAATTTATTAAAATTTCTTTTGCCTTTGGTTTGATATTTTTTTGTCTTATACAAATATACATTTTCTTCTAAGTTTATTTATTTATTTATTTGTATAATTTATACATATATATTTCATTTTATAATATACATACATATATTTTATACAAATGATATTTTATTGATAAAATATAGATTTTAAAATTTTTAATTTTTTTTTTTTAAATTAAAAACATATTTAATACATAAAATAAAATTTTATTAATTTTTTAAAATGATTACAAAAATTTTAACAACAGTTATTGCAAAATTTTAAAATTAGCTTTGATGAACGGAAATTTATGTATACATATGTATGTATATGAAAGTGTTTTTATAATTTGTAGGTACATATACATGTGTATATGTATACATATTAAGTACATACATTATGTAGGTATGTAGTTATTTTTTTTTGTAGTTTTGTGATATTTTAAATTTTTCACTCATTATTACAAAAAAAGCCTGAATATTAATAAATATATTTAATCTAGTATGTAAAAAATAAATTTATATTATTTTTGGGCGTTAATTCAAAAAGAAAAAAATTCTGTACCTAGGCCCTTATATAGTATTACTGTCATTTACTAAATTATTTCCAAAAATAATAAGTAAACATCAGAAATTTTTTGTTATCGATGACTGAATTTTGGATGTGGATAGCGGACAGGGTTCAGGGTTCAGAGTACAGGTACAGGTGTACAGGGTTCTTTAAAATAAATCTGTTTAACGGCTTCCGGATAATGATGTTGAAAGTTTTTCGTATATGATTATTGAAAAAAAAGCACACCTATATTCTTGAACAACATTGGAACTTTATTTTCAGATTTTTTGAATATTTAACAATAGGTATGTCTTCGTACTCAAAAACTTTACAAAAAATGTAAAACTTTATAAATTTTTAACCCGAAAACTGTCTGCGTACTGAGAGTGATTATTTCTCTGACTAAATTTTTGATCACGTGACACACTTTCCCTATAAAGTTTTATAAAGTTTTAGCCAGGAAAATTTTATCTGGCAAAAACTTTATAAATTTATAAAGTTTTTAAATGTCAAAAAAATATACGATTTCGTTTACAAGTATTTCTAAATCAATATGTAAATTTATAATATAAAAATTTGAAATAATAATATAATAAAGACACTTTATAAGACTTTGACAGTTCGACCTTTGTAACTTTGTAATATTTAAGTTAGCTTTGCTCTCGAAGTGGAACTCTATTTCGGCCATTTTGAAACGAGTAAGAAACGAAACGCACTTTAGATGTTTTATTATTTAATGTTGAACTTATTTCGGTCTCACTACTACAACTTTCTGATTCTTCTTTTTCTGAATCACTATCAAGCATTTCCATTAAAATTAATTCTTTTCCCATTTTTAATAATAAATAATTTATTTAACACAATTGAATTTAAAAACAAATCTGAAAAAAAAAACTTGTACCTTATTGTTGTCAATTGTAATTTCAACTAAACATTATATGTCAATTGTAATTTCAACTAAACATTATATGTCAATTGCAAGTGTGAAGTGTCAACTATTACATTTTTAGTCAGTTTTCTGTCTGCGTACTTTTCCTTACAAATGACAATAAAATGAGAAAAACGTTTAAATTTTACTCTTTTCTCTCAAAAAAAAAAAAATAGTCAGAGAAATTAATCAGGAAAGTACGCAGGCATACCTAATATCAGCTTCCTTATAATTGTCTAAAACTATTAACATATACCGATAGATACAAAAAAACATAGATAACAATTTATCTAATTTTACGAATGTTCTAATCTTAGTTATCCATTTTTGTAACTTTTTAAATTATAAAATTGATATAAAGAAATAAATTGATCTACATTGTCGATCGGTAAGTTGTTTGTCCAAATTTTTGTAAATATTTATGATTAAGTTTTCGTCGGTAAACTATTTTATTGAATTTCGAAAAAAAATATATTAAATTATTTTATTAGATTATTATCATTTAATATTATAGCTTTTCGATATACATTATATACTGAACATATCTGTATTTTGGATAGCAAGTGACTTTAATAGTTTAATTATAAACGCTGGATTAAACTAAATGTTAACAACGCGACGCGACTAAAACGTTTTGAAATGTTAAAAAAGTGAATACAAAGCCCTTTAATATTTTTTGTAGTTACTATTAAAGCTTACTGACTTTTCTAAAAGACAATTTATAAATAAAAATTATATTAAATAATGTAAGTAATACGGTTTTATTAAATAAATATAAAATAAGTGAATAAATCGAATACAATAATTAAATCGAATAAATCGAATGATATTGTTAATATTCACAATTCGATATATGTTATACTGAATCTACATGCTATCATTCATTTATTTAGTAAATTAATTTAAAAGACAAGAAGAAAAATAATTTATTTTTCAAATTATATTTTGAGATCTACTTTGACAATTGACACTATAAAGCGTTGTAAACTTTCAAATATAAAATGAATTTACTTTACAGCGTCAGTAACGTAAGCGACGGCCCTGTCATGTTCAGAGTGATCGGTTGTATTGTAATATATATATTATATAGTATATAATGCTGGAATTATACCAGACGTTAGCGACCTTTTTACGACCTTTTCGACCTTTTTTTGAAAAGAATATTAACACTTTCAAAATGGCAAACCGACAAAATCCGTATTTTCAAAATCCAAATGAGATAAAATCCCTTATTTTTTAAAAATGCAATTCCAAAAATCCAAATTCCTAAGATACAAATTTCAAAAATTCAAAATTAAATAATCCAAATTCCCAAAAAATCCATACATCAAAAATTCAGACTGAAAAAATTAAAATTACAAATGGCAACTCCATTTATACAAAAAAAAAAAAAAACGCTGTAAAATTAGGGTATCACCCTTAGATTAAGTAAAAATTGAATTTATAATATCAGACATACTTATAGAGTTGTGTTTATTAGAATTTTATTGCAATATTGCATAAAGAAACAAACAAAGTGAAAAATATTGTTTTTAATAAATTCTTTTTTTTATAGTTGATAAATTTATTTAAGAAAAAATAGTTTAGTAAAACAAAATTTGAAAATTTATAAATTATCTTATTTTTATTTAAGTTTTATTTAAGAAAATTTATTATTTATCAAAATTATAAAAATAATGATAAATTTATAAAAATAAATTTTGTTTTACTAAACTGTGTAGATAATTTAAAAATAATATTTCTTTTTATTTGCAGCGATTTTTAATTGATGGATCCAAACTGGACAAAATTTAAACATAAAAAATATCGCGCGCGTGCGTCATTAATTAGTACGATTTTTTTTTTATGTTTTGGATTTTGTCCAGTTTGGATTTTTGAATTTTAAATTTTGAGAATTTGGATTTTTGAGAATTTGGTTTTTTGAAATTAGGGATTCTTAAATTTGAATTTTAGGATTAGGGATTTCATTATAGATCCTTTCAAAATAGTTACAACCGATTACTATGTACGTGACTGTGACGTCACTAAAGCTACTGACGTGAGAAAGTAGATTCATTTTTTAGTCTTACTAAAGCTGATCTTAAATAATTTTTAGCAATGTTATTTTCAAAAATAATTTGTTTAAAATTAATTATTAATCATCAATAATTCAATTAAAATTAAATGTTTTTTGTTTTCTGATAATTAATTAATTAATTTGATTTTTTTTTTTTTTAAATGTAAATAAATTTTTAATTTTTAAACTCATAATTTTTGTTCTTGTGATTTTGAGTTTAGTATTAGTTATTTTTCTCTCATTTTGATGTATGGATTTACGTACTACAAATGATTAAACTTTTATAATTACTAATTTTTGCAATCGGTGGTTGTTATTATTTTGTAAATTAACTATTAAAGCTTTTTTTGACAATTTATTATTTTGAGCTTTGTCCAATGATCCTAGAAATATTTATATAGGTATATGTAAATTTTTCTATATGTATTTTATATTTACTTAAATATAATTTTGTTTTACATAAATTTAATTAAATTGTTATATGATTTAATGGTCAATTATTTTTTATTTAATCTTAAACATAATTTGGTATACTGTATTTTAAACCAATAAATATATTTTTAAAATTATTCAATTTAGCAAATTTTAATTTTTATAAAAATAAAATTAAAATTTTTTTTTTTTTTTGAAATTGACTGAATTGTACAATTGTACTTAATTTTGATAATTTTTTTATAGTTCGTTTAATTTTTTTTTATGTACATATTTATATATTATATAATCTTTTGAAACCACTTTTTTTTTTTTTATTAAAATAATTAATTATATTATATATTTTAATTATTATTTATTTTTGGAATCTTTTACTATATAAATAAATAATTTTGTTTTTTTTTGAGCAAATATTAAGCACAATAATTTCGTTTATATTTTTTAATCGTATAAAGCTATGATTATAATCCGATTAATGAGACTAGATACTTATTGGGAAATTTATGTAATTAAAGTTATATATATATGTATATGTATATACATATATATATTATATATATTATGTTATATAGTATAATACCTATAAAATATTTTTTTTAATAGTTTTCATCATAGTATATAGATTAATAATGAAAGAAAATTATTATAAATAGAAAATGGAAAAAAAATCAATACATGATTAGTTTTCAGTATTCTTAAAACGATTAGATTTAAAGTTTTAAATGTAAAAGGCGATGAAACTTAAAACTGTTTATTTTTATCAGATGAACATGAAACATTAAAAAATTTTT
This sequence comes from Poecilobothrus nobilitatus, assembly GCA_947095535.1. Classification (NCBI taxonomy): domain Eukaryota; kingdom Metazoa; phylum Arthropoda; class Insecta; order Diptera; family Dolichopodidae; genus Poecilobothrus; species Poecilobothrus nobilitatus. Next base: position 234,005,910 of record OX352773.1, read on the forward strand.
CATCAATTCATAATGGGTGGCCCAAACGATACCATGCAACTGATGTGAGACACAAATAACTTTTTAATTTTCTAACATAATTTATTTACATAAGCATCAGTAATACATATGCAATACATAAGCATCAGTCACACCCAATCAGATGCACTGATTACGCATGTTGTTTGTGCACGATGTTATGGCTGCAAAAGTCATTGGCCCATATTTCTTTGAGAATGAGGATGAAACGCCAGAAACGGTTTCCCGGGTTTCTTACTGTACAATGATCAGTAATTTTTTGCGGCCAATGGTGGAGCAACATGCTAATTTGTGGTTTCAACAAAATGGAGCGACTGCACATACTGCTAGGAAAACTATAGACATGCTGCATGCATTTTTTGGTGAACGCATAATTTCAAAAAATTAAGATTTCTCTTGACCGCGTTCACCAGATTTAACTGCGCCCGATTTTTTTTATGGGGATATTTAAAAGATAAAGTGTATGTTACTAAACCAGAGACATGGTCAGCTGAAGCAAAATATTCGAGACGAAATACGGAACTTGCAACCAGAAACATTACGTGATCTAATGCAAAATGCGTCAAAATGAGCCAAAGCCTGTTTCGATCAAAATGGTGGTCATTTGTGTGATGTCACACATAGTCACATTAAATTTTCATAAAATGTATTTAATATATAAAAAAAAATTCATTAAAAAAAACGATTATTACAAGTGTTATACGTGTTTTAACATAACTATTATTTTTAACTCATTATTTTTATTTCATTTGGACCACCCTGTACAAGTTTTGATGTTAAAGGGTTAATATTATATTAGTTTATATGTATTACTTTTCGTTAGTCATCTTTTGTTACCCTGCGAAGTGCGATTCGACTAGCAACAGCAAGTCATTTACAAAGAAATTGATAATCAGTTGATTTTTTATTTCGTTCGTTTATAAAACTGTGTATCATTCTCACAGACAAATCAGAAAATTATTGCAAAATAACTATAAAAAGTTTAATAAACTTTTCAAACAAATAGTATAAAAAGACCTATTAAAATAATCAACGATTTCAAACAACTTAATTATCCGATAATAAGTTAATTAATGAGTTAAGTTTAATTTTTATCTCGTCAAGAGAGCTATAGATCTTATATATGTACATATGTATGTAGATTGTCAAAAAATACTTCACAATGTCGTAAAAATAATTCGGACGGGTAACAGTTTTTTCGCTATCAAAATATAAAAATAAAGTATTTTGACTAAAAGTTGACATTTAATAAATGCTGGTGGAAAACGAAACGTTCATGGAAAAAAAAAATTTTTTTTTATTTTTGTTGTTGCAAATCGCAGATGTAGAAATGTTAAGTTTGTTTTTTGTTTTTAAAGATGAGTTTTGCCGACCAATTAACTGAATTAGTTAAAGAATATGAAACTATTATTAATCTTAGATAAAAAAAATTATAGAAATCCTTTTTTATATTCTTCAACAAAAATAATGTTATCAAAATATTGTCAACATTAATCGTGCTGGTTTTCGCCGTTGATCATACGAAATGTAAGCGACAAGATGGTTTTCAAGTTCAATTTCGCTGGCTATCGCCTTCCGTAGTTGGAAATATATTTAAGACATTAATATCTGTGAGTTGTGACTTGTGACATAGATGACAGTGGCACATTACTTTATTGCAAATCAAGTGTCGTCACAATTTGAATTGAAGTTTATTTTAAGATAATCATAAGATAACAAAGCGAAGCGAGATCCTAGTACGTTGCATGCAAATTATGACCTTTTTATTATAAATTTTTATTTAATTAATAAAATTTAATAAAATTAATAAAATTTGCATTAATATTATATTCTATAAAATAATAATATATATTTTTGTATAGAATAATATTAGTAAACCTTCTTAAATTTTTCAACTTCTTACTTTAATTATACATACATACATATGTACATACTTATGTACATATTTGAAAGTACTTCTTTGATTAGTATGTATGTATTTGATATTTACTGAACATGTAAAATATGAATACCTATTTTAAAGCAATTTTTATATTAATTTTGTTCATCAAATCATTACCTTCTTTAGATGAAAAATTTATTTATACGCTTTAAAAAGCATGTGACCCCTTCTGGGTACAAGGATTAAATTAAACTAGGGTCCTGGTAACTGGTGTGTACGTGGGTATATTTTACCGTGACATCTAAATTACAAAAAATTCGTATGGGATAAAAATTTTTCTTGATTCTTAAAGAACACAAAAAAGAATTATGATTCTAAACATACATATTATGTATGTATGTTATATGTTAATGTAGATTTTGTAATAGAAAAATCGTATCCAAATATGTACATGTATTTAAAACTTAGCGGAATGTCATAATACGTAGTGTGTGGTTGAAAACTACTAAATTATAATTATAGATAAATTATAATTATAGATACTTATATTATTTTGTTTACATTATTTTTTGTTATATTTTATATAATTATTTTAATCTGACCTGACCAGGGTTTGAACCCGAGATTTTTTGCCTGTGAGACTGGCGACTTACGCTTAGCACCATTGGTCAGATAGATTAAAAATTATTAAAGAAATCAAAATTCTTTATTTTGATCTTTACAGTTTAATAATATTAAAAATTTTACATTTTATTTTGAATAGATTAAAAGTTAGTACTTTTTGTATACATATGTAGGATTAATTTATAATTCCAAATACAAAGTGTACATTATACAAACATATTTATATTTTTCCCTTTAAAAAAATTCTAGTCTTATTAAAAAGATTTTAGAATGATTTATTTAATTTTTTTAATGATTTTTTTTTAAAATTAAACAAATTTTTAAATTCTATTTTAATAGTTTTAATTATTTTGCACATCAATTTTTTTTTTTATATTTTATATTGAGATTTATATAAGTTAAAGTGTATTGTCAATTTTTGGAGGTAATATTTATACGCTATATTATATATGTATGTATATAAAAAAATACTATGTATATTGTATATTATATAATATATATATGTATTTAAAAAATAAATAAATAGTTTTTTTTTTATTAATTAATAAAAATAAGATTATAAATTTAGGATGTTGAGAATTTAATTGTACTTAATAATATTTGATTATATTTTGCAAAATAGAAGACTAAATTTAAATAATTTATTTAGTCAAAAATGTCTATTACATAGTGTAAAACTGTAAAAACCAACTAAAATATTTTTCTATAATTTTTTTATTTTTTTTTTTTTAAATATTTTTTATGTTTAATAATTAAAAATTTTCTAATAAAATAAATAAATTCATCATGATATATTAATGAGTATTTAAAGTGTAATTTAAAAAAAAAGAAATTAAATAATTAAAATAAAAAATTAACAAAATATTTTACTATCACCACTAATGACATCTATTGATTCTTTCTTTAACATTATTATATATTTATATTTATTTTTGATTTTGTTTATTACATACATACATTCAAACTAATATATAATTTGATTTGACATTTTTTTTTTTTTTAATAATGTATTTGATTGTTTTTGTATTTGTGTGTGTACTGTGTGTACTGTGTGTACTGTGTAAGTTGTGTCATGTGTGTATGTTTTTAAAATTTTTTATTTTCGGTGGAAACGATTACATTAACAATTATGTATATTATGTGTTTATGTATAATAATTTTTAGAGCCTTTATAATTTCATATTAATAATTTAGATATTATTGTAATATACATATATTGTTATATTTAATGTATATATATAATTTTTAAATAAAATAAAATTTTCTCTATATATATTAAATTAGAATTTGTTTCATTTCTTTTTTTTTTAATTTAGTATGTAATTTAATTTTTCTTAAAGCTATTAAAGTTTCATCATCATTATTTTTTTTTTCTTTTCTTTTTTTTTTTTTTTTATAAAAAATAAAAACAAAAGAATTAATGAAAATAGAATAAGATTTTTATAAATTAAATAAAAAAAAATATATAATTTAAAGGAGTGCACATGCATTTGAATGTATTCTGTGTCGACCATTTACTGTATGATGGCCACCAAAACCTGTACAACATTGATGATCACGGCCATGTGTAAAACTTTGACTATTTGGTATTGCATATCCGGGTGGTATATGTGAATGCCTTATATAAAAAAAAAGATATTGACATATTTTGAAAAATGTATAATAATTTTTTTGTATAACGTACCCATGACTACAAATTCCACTATCAGATCTAGAGTTTGGTAATGGTGGTAAAGAAAATGGACAAAATTCTGGTACATCATTTTCAACAACTTCTTCAACCATTTTATCTAATCTTTCAATAGCTTTATTTTGTTGTCGAGCTAAAAGTGATTTACGAGTACCCTTGGTAACAGGTGGTGTCACTGAATCTTTATTAAATGATATGTTCTTTTGATCTCGTCTTGAATTATTGCGTAAAAATCTTAATGTAGTAAAAAAGAAAAAAATGAATATATGTAACATGAATTTACACAAAATATATATTATATAATATATGTATTTATAATATATTTACCTCTTTTTGCCAATATCTAAATTTGATTTGCTACGTTCTACAGTTGGTGCTGTTGTTGGTGGTGATATTTGTTCCATGGTTGCTAATTCTTCTTCTGTAAATTTATCTGGATTATTTGGCTTAGATTTTGTTGGTGCTGTACCAATTCTAAATGGTGGTGAAGGACTAAAACAAGATGATGTTGGTGATGATGGTGCTATTGAATTCCGACGACTTATTTCTAAATCTTCTAAAAAATCTTCTGTATCACTAATTAATGAACCAAAAACATCACTAGGACTACGTATAAAAACATGTCCAGTAGAATTAGAACGTGATTCACGTCCCCGGCTAAATAAGCTGCGCACTGGTGAATTGGCAACACTACGCTTGGCAACATCTTGAAATGTTACTGGGGAATAAATACGACGATCTTCAGTTGGACTCATTGTTGCACTCGGTGATTGAATTTGATTAACACTTAAACGACGAGCACTGGGTATTGTACTATTACGTTCTTGCTGTTGTTGTGCCAGTGGAACTGGATTCAACACACTCTTATCTAGTTGTAAAGATTGTCTATTTTCACGTTCATCTAACCAAAATGTTTTCATTGAGCCTTTGCCTTTTACATCAACTTCTCCACGCTCGTCCACTTTATATAATGATCCAAGTAAACCTTTTGTTGATTCTGATATATGAATTTTCATTGCAATACTTGATGATTCCATTCTAGATGCTGTATTTACAGTATCACCAAAAAGACAATATCGAGGCATTTTTAAACCAACAATACCAGCTACTACAGCACCTGAATGTACACCCACACGAATTCGTAAATGTTGTCCTGTTGATGGATCTTTCAAATCTTGAATTGCATCAATCATATCTAATGCCATATCACATACCTTTTCAGCATGGTTAGTATCTTTTTCTGGTGCCCCAGATACAACCATATAAGCATCGCCAATTGTTTCTACTTTATAAACGTTGTTACGTTCAGTTAATGTATCAAATATTGAATACATTGCATTAAGCATTGATACAACTTCCATAGGAGTAATACGGCTACAAATTTCTGTAAATGTAACAACATCAGAGAATAAAATTGATACACTATCAAACATTTCACATGTATCAATTGGATTTTCGCCACGTCTTAAACGATCAGCAACTTGTTTCGGTATCATTTGATATAAAAGTTCATCAGTACGTCTCATTTCTTCATCAAGTTTTTTCATTGATTCCTCTAATTTTTTTGATTTTTGTTGCTCTTGATCTAAAGCTAATTTTAATTCAACTGATTGTTGGGTACCAGCTAACATTAAATCTCTACTAAAATCATGCATTGACAAATCATTTATATAAAGTCCAGTACTAATTAAAGATGTTAAATCAGGCATTACTGGAGTTGCTAAAAACATAATCATACGCCATGTTTCCATATAAATCATTTGACCTTTAAATAAACAAGTTTTTTTTTGTATTTGTAATTAGTGTAGGTTAATATATTGACATCAAATGGTTACCTTTTAATCTGAGAGTTTTATCAGGTTCAGTTCCATCATCATTAAAAATTAGTTCTTTTTTTTTTGAAGGATCAAAACGTTCTGGTACTGGCTCAACAGTTACTAATTCAAAAATATTATTTGTCCTATTTAATATCTGTTGTAAGAAAAAAAAAAAATTAAAGTGTTTTATTAATTTGATAATAAACTGGGTGTTTCAAAATAAACCTGAAATAGAGCTAAAGAGTAATCAGAAGATCTATATACAATATTGGAACCAAGTAAAGTAAGGTAAAACCATAGAATAAATCTAATTTTGTAATACAATTTTTTGTTTGTTTTGACCTCCTTAATCAACTTTTACTCTATATCAGAATTTGTTTACAACATCCTGTACATATTAACAATAAAAAATAAAAGTAATAGATAATACTTACCGTTTGAAATTTAAAGGCAATTAATGGTCTTACTAAATCAAACCAATTTGTTATTTTATTACCAACCAACTCTGGTAAAATTACCATTAATGAATTACCAATACTTCTCACAACCATGTCAGAGCTGTTTAATTAATAATGTTGAAATAGAAACCAATTAATATTGTAGAATTATTAATATTGCAAAATTAAATAGTTACCTAAATACTATACAAAATGGAAATATCTCAAATAAAACATAGGCACTAATAGGCAAATGTTTTTCTTCTCTAGTCATAGCCAATGAGGCTAATGTAAAGGCTCTATTGTCAAATGTTAATTGAAATGTTACATGTACAGTATCAAATAAAATTTCTTCTCTAATCAATTCGATATGCATTTCCTTATGATAAAAATACCTAGCAACCTGTTAATAATTTAATTTTAATTAATTGGAATATTATTTTCAAAATTTATAAATCTGTTAAACACTTTTTTTTATATTTTTAATAAAAGTACATAATAATATTTTGGAATTATTACAATTAGATCAAATTAATTATTCTTTCTGGAGTTTTACAAGTATTCGACTAATTCAACTACCACTATTGTAAATTATATAAGCTTGCATTTTAGATTGTCCAAAATATTCGTCTTTCAATTGAACTAAGTAACAGAATAAATATTTTAGACAAAACGTTGATGTAGAGGAAAAAATGGAATTTTAATATTAAGAATTCAATAGCACATAGAATTCTAGAATTCTAGAACACCATGCGCTCTTAAAAGATGTTCTATCCGAGTTACTTTTATTTTTATTTTATTTTATTTATTGGTTCCTTCAATATATAAATATAATGAAAAGAGTTACTTTTATGATGACCATTAACAAAAGATAAGGCTATTGCCCTGATGAAAAGAGATTAAAAATTAAAATATTTTAATTTTCATTCATAATATCTTGTTTGTTTTTTTCGAAAATAATGCTTCAACTGTAAAAAAAAGTTACTTCGTAATCAACTATAGTATTTTTAATAATAGGAATCTTAACCGTTTAAGACCGCGCTCCACTAGTATTTTTTAAAAGTGTTAAAGACTTTTTTCTAAAAATAATTAATTAAAGATACGAAAAACAAATGCGGGCAATAGAGACGGAAGAACGACTTTTTTCCGAATAAACGTGGCTGTATCCGAATAAAAAATCTTTGAATCGAAGAAAAAGTGGTTGTGTCCGAAAAAAATTGATGTGGGACAACACATCCGGTATTTATGTAGTTAAAGTTGAGGTTTAATTTTAAGATTTAATAATAATGTAATATAAAATTTAATATGAAATCAATTTTATTATAATACATAAGAATTTTGATCTGTCAGTAAAATAATAAAATTAATTTTCTATTAACTTATTTGAAGTTTAAATATTAAAGTTTACAACTAAATTTGTTTGTTAGAACATTTTTAATCATAAAATTTAACCTCATACTTAAATTTTTTTGTTTAAGGATACAAAAAAATTAAAAGAAAAAATTTCGCTTATAGATTTTACGTATCGATATAACACTAGTACCTAACAAAAAAATTCGGAATGTCAAAAATGTTTCGAAACTTGAAAATTTTATCTTATTTTCCTACTGTATAAATTTTATATGATGTCTCTTTTCATTTTGGCTAGAAAAATGTCATTATCAGTTTTAAAAAGATTAGTAGAGCATAGTTTTTAGTGCAAACAAGTTTTGAATTGTAGCATCGTTGTATCAAGAAAATTTTTGACAAAAATTTGTTGTTGTTTTGTGCTAGACTAATGTTTGAAAGTTATCATTCCTTTTAGAATTTTTTCTATTGAAAATTTTTAAAGTTTGTTCTGAAATTTATAATGAAATTAAATTTAAAAAGTTTTTTATAAAAATATTTTTAATAAAATTTACATTTGAAAAAAAATTTAACAAATCTAAATTTTAAAAAAGAAGTTAAATATACTTTAAAAACAAATTTTACTGCAGCTCATTTATACAAAATAAGTTTTCTGTATTTTATTTTTATACAATATCTCCCAAAAATCTTTAAAATTTTTTGACGCTAATTGATAGGGCCTATAAAACTGAAACCAGAATTTTTTTTTAATTTAGTGTTGTTAACTTGGGAAGACATTTCTTAAGTACCTACATAATGAAATTTCTTTTTATATACTTTTGTATATATTTGTATTTGTTGGAGAAAATTATCTGAATAATAAGTTCTAATTAATTTTAATTACCCTAATATCCTGATTGCAAACTCCATAATATTCTACTTGAGATCTAAACAAATAAATCAACCGATTACTAATTGCATATTAATCATCTGTACTATACCAAACAAATAAATGTTATATACATACTTTTATAAATTTTGAAAATACATAATTTAATTTTTAATTTTTAATTATTAATTCTTTTTTTTTATGTTTTTGTTTTTTTTTTTGATATACAAACCTCTCTTATTTGTCCCATTGTATAATAAACAAAACCACGACGTTTTGAACGATAATGTAATGTTAATCCCTGTTTTGTTTCATTTTCACATATAAATGATGGGGCACGCATTCTTGGATATGAAAATTTTAAATATTCATGTAAATTATCTAAACCATTTAAAAAATCTCTCATATGTCGACCTAATACTGATAAAACTCTATCATAACCGTATTGGCCAACAAATGCTACAAAATAAACACCCATTTGGTCCATGAATTCTTTTTCGGAAACTCCCAATATCTAAAATTATAAATAAAAAAATAATTTTTTAATAAATTTTTGTTATTTTTTTGTTTTAATTAGCTATCAGTTATACATTCAACTTTGTATAACACCAAACAAATTTTTTTTATGGATTTACATTAAAATGTTAAAAAAACAAATTTGTATCATCTGTGACTTGATGAATCGGATCAATAGCAATACTCATATAATACTGGGTACGAAAAACAAATATGCCTCCGAAAGGTCTAATGTAATAAACGGCTTATTAAAATGACTTAATAGATTAAATGAAAAAATGATTGTATATAATTGATGGGAATTTTCTTCATAAATATTTTTGTATTGCTTTAGAAGTTTGGTGATGTTGATAGGGAATGTTTCGATCCAAAATCAAATTTACATATTTATTAATAATATTAAAAAAAAATTCTTACCTGTTGTGCTTTTTTTGCTAATTTATTAAGTAAATTTTCCGGATATACTTGATGTGTACTAAATGCTGGTGCATCAATACCAGACTGACGTCGAATGTCTTCCCATTTTTCTTCACCATATACAGCCTTAACATATTCCGATAAATTTTCTAACAAAAGACCGTACATGATGAATTAGTAATTTTTTTTTTTTTTTTGGTTGTAAATAAAATAAGTTTTAAAGCTAATAATTGTAACTGGTAAGTTTTTCCACAAAGAATGTTGTATGGTGGCACTTTGAAAAATTAATCTAAAAAAGAAAAAAAAAAAAATACACTTATGAATTAAATTTGTTTTATAAAAGTAACATTAAAAAAATATTTCAAAATTATTTTATTTCTTATCAAATTATTGAAATTTTATTCTTTATAAAACTGATCATATGAAGACAATTTTAATTGAATAAAAGTTTAAATTAATTACCTAAATAAAAGTATGAAGAAAAGATTTATGAATCCCTTAACGAATGAAACAAAAAATATAAAAGAACTAAACATGAAGAAAATCAAAATTAGACTGAATTAAAAAAAAATTAATTGCAAAATAATTTTCTCTTAATAAATTTTTTTAAATCGACAAAGGTTAGTTGAAAAGTTTAAGTAATAAAATGGAACATATTATTGTTTATAGAATCAAATGACAATAGTTGTGAATATCTTTTGGTTAAAAATTTTGTAAAATAATTTGAATATAATCAAAAGAAGACGGAATATATAAACAGAATTTGTTTAAGCCGGACATTTTCTAAATCTCAATAAAAAGTTATTAGGATTACTACTTATTTACCAAAATTTGTATTTTTCTTAGAATCATAGAGATTTCTTCTACATTCTTCCAACTTGTGGAAAATCAAAAGATACTTTATTAAATTTTAAGAAAACCCTATATATAATTAAGAAAAACTGTTAATATTTGAGAATTACATTTTAAAATAGAGCTTTTTAAACTTTAAGTAGCTGTAACTCTGACCTCCGTGATTGTTCGAGCTATATAAAAAATATTATTCACAATATTATTCTAACTCTAAAAGTATAAATGTCTTCAATCTGTTTCCCTTACTTATATCCCAGCCATTATACAGCATAAACAAGTGTATCGCATTGACAACAGAATGAGGTGGATTAGATTACTACCAAAGGATTTCTTGATGTCTTTTGAAGATTCCTATCTCTTTTAGAAACAAAAAAAAAAACTGAATCATTACATAGAAAGTTCAAACGCTAGACGTTTATTAATAGCAATTAGAGTTCATAAATCATAAATCTTAATTAACAATAATAGAAGATCAACACTTTTTATTTTAAGGAAGATTTATTTCGAAACATTTTATAATTTTATTTTTTCACAGAATAAATATTGCTGCTCAAGTATTTTTCTATCTTCCTTTGTCAAACGATTTAATAGCAAAAAAAAAAATAAAAGTAAATTTTTTGTTTAGCCAAAACAAAAACAAATATAAAATAAAAAACTTTTTTTTCATTTTTACCTTTTCAGTTAATTTTCTCGAAAAAATTTTTATTTTCAGTTATATCTGAATCAGTAATAGATAAAAAAAAAAATAGTTCGAATACAAGGAGATAAAAATGTTTCTGAAAAGGTTCATATATTAGGTTCTATTAGGTACATATAGGTAATATTGTATTCTTTGTCTAAATGTTTGATGACTTTTCAGACATGCATTTAAAAAGTTTTAAAAACTTCTTCCGTTAGCGCAGTATTATAGTTGAATACATCCTGAAGAGCCGTTTATAAAGGATTTCTTAAGTTTGAAGTTGTACGATGGAATTTCGGAATTTCTTTTTGACGCCAAAATACAAAAAAAAAAAGAAAATTTAACCAATTGTTTCAATCCTATTTTAAACTAAAAATACTATAATTAGTTTTAATATAGATATCATTTAAAATTAATTTCAGACAATTACAGTAACACTAACATATGTACATATCTTCCTGAAAATTGTTTTATAATATTAAAAATAAAATTCTGTATTTAATAATTGGGAGATTATTGTTATCTTAATAGTTACTGAGCATAAGCATAGGCCATAAAAATTTTTTTGGAAAATTAAATAATGCTTAAAGCAAATCAAATCAATTGAATTTTATCAAAATTATATATGTGTATTAAAGATAAGGAAAATGGGAAATTTTTTCAGTTTGTTTTTACTATATACACTATTTGAAAAATAAGTTGAATTAAATAGAAAATTTCAACAAAGAGTTTGGTATATTATAGTTAGTTTTTTTTTTATTGTTCATTATCTTCATTAGTCACCATCTTTTAATAAAGTATAATTATAATAATTATTCATCATTATATTTTATTTCAAAAATTTTTTTTTTGTTAAACACTTTTCTATGACATCCTTTTTTAATCTAAAGACTAATTGAGGACAGAAAATTGTGTTAATTTTTTAAAAATTTTCGTTAAAATATTTCTCTTAAAGAGTACCAAATATTAAAATCAGAAATTATATGTTAAAATATTTCTCTTTAATAATTACCAAATATTAAAATCAGAAAAAAAAAAAATATAAAAAAATTTTATAAAAAGTTCGAGCTGGGGATTTTTCTCGATGTTTTTGGATTAATAAGATTAAGTTTTGCTGAAAGCTTTTTAATAAAATATGTTTTAACGGTTCATTTGTATAATTTAAAAGTATCTATACAATCTGTTACTCAAAATGGTAATTTAAATGACGTTAAAAAAAATTTATAACGAAATTTAAGAAGAACATTAATTCTTTTTTTTTACAGTAACTCTCCAAATTTTTCCTCATTCTCCATGCTTCTAATTATCCCAAACTCAATTTGCCAAGTAATCCTTTCCACATCCTTATCCCTAAAACCAAACTGTACATTATATTATGTATTAAAGCACCCATCCTAAAGTTTGATCTTAAATGGAGTGGTTTTGGTTGATTAAAATTCAACACTATTAAGAAGAATCACGTGCAGTTCCTTTCAGTGACTTTCGATTTTTTCCAATGTCGCTCCTAAAAATAAGAATTCAAAAAAAAATATAATTATATCAAGTTTTTGTCGAAGTAAGGACAAAAAAAAAACATAAGGAATCTACAAAATTCATGTGGAAGGGAAACCTTGAGTGGAAATTGAGTGGAATGGAAACCAAAACAAACTAAACCAATGGAAACCATTGAGTTATGGAAAATATGTTGTACTTTATTTTAGGTTATATTAACATTGATAGTAAAATGAACGGATCGTCAAAGTAAATTTATTCTTAAAATTTTAAACAAATTTCTACAATATATTATTATAGTTTATTAATAAAATTTAAGTTCCAATGATTTATGATATTTTAATATTTTTCAATAGATTTTGTTTTTGTTTGTTTAAAAATTTTGCAAAAAATAAATTTTGAAAAATAAAAATATTGACAATGACATTATTTTAAAGAATTTTTCAAAGCGAAAATTATTATAAATTTTATGATACAAAAAAAGACTGAAAAATTCATCATATCTTAATAATCAATTAAATGAAGTTCAAGATTATTAAAATATTTTTCTTTAAGTAGGAAATTTTAAAAATCTCAAAAATTACAAAAACAAAAAAAAAAAAAATCATCACTGTAAAATTAATTTATTTAATAAAATTTTCGACTTCTTTTTCTTTATAATCAAGTTGATGAATAAATTTTATCCGAAATTTTCTTTTTATTGATTTTATATTTATGACACAGTCACATAACCATAGGAAGTACATATAAATTTAGATGTTATTTTTTACTTATATATTGATCATTATTATGTCATAAGACGTAACATATAAGATTTTGAAATGTAATTTTTAGTTTATTGAACTTTGAGGAGAAATAAAAACAAAACTGTTTTTCTTACAACATTTTTTTTTACGTTGTATTCAAAAAAAATATATTAAAATATAACTTATATATGGGATAAATAATTTTACTATTATTTATTATAATTTTATATATAGTTACATAAAAATTAATCTATGTATATATTATTTTTTTTTTTAGTTTTCATGCAAAACGAAAAAATTGAAAGAAAAAAAATAAGAAAGCAATTAAAATTATTGACACTAACTATATAATTGCATATTTTTAGGAGAATTTAATAATATGTTAAATAAATTTGAAAATTGAAAGAAAAGAAATGAAAATAAATAAAAATAATTCTAAGATACTGAACTTTTTATTGATATATATAGTTTAAATAAATGTATTTACTATTTATTCTTTATCTTTATATAACCATTGATATTTTAAGTAAAAAAAATATATTTTCATTATTATTTATCTTTTATTCTTTTTATGTCAGTGAAAAATTTCTTATACAAAAATTGATCCTTTTCTAAAAAGTTAATCTAAAAAATAATCACAAAGAAAGAGAAACAATGTCTTTGTAAAATATATATATTTTATTTTATAAAATATTTCAAGTTTTATTATTTATTTCTTATATAAATATTTTTATATTAAATTGATTTAATGTCAACTCAAAGATAAGATTTATTGTAAAATTTATATAATATAAAAAATTTAATTTATTTATTTCTTTTCTAATGTCAGATTCTTTTAAAAACAAAAAAGTTCACTTACAAGAGAAATAATACAGTATATCCTTTGAAAATACACTGTAATAATATTTATATTTAGATTTATTTATCAATTATTGCAGGTTATGTTATTGAAAACAAATTAAGATTCAATAAAAAAATTTTTCGAAAGCTTTTATTGAAAATAATTTTTCCGATCTTCTAAAGATGGAGGTGGAACTTGAGACTATAAACAGCTTTGTTCTATGAAAACTTAATTGTTAAGAAACCCGACTGGGGGCTGTAACGCAAAGGACGAGGATAATTAATTTTACATAAAAAAAAAATTTTAAAATTAGTTAATTTAAGCCAAATATTAAATTTATTACAATTTTCAACTTAAAATAAATATTTAATAGTTATCTATAAAATGTACATTAGTAATGTACATTGTAGTAGTATACATTAAAAAGAAATATAGGGCAGGACTGAAGCCCTTTAAACAACGTTAGATTATTGCGACACTATGCAAAACAGAACTATTTGTCTTAATGATGATTTCAGTGTTATTTTAAAGCTCACTTCATTCAGTCATCCCTGTACAGTTGGGTCATTGATCTTGTTTTGGAAATCTTATAGTGATAAAAACCGGTAGTAAAGAAATGAAATATAGTTAATGTCTCCACTGAAAGTTGTAAGGTGAAAATTTAACATCTTTCTTTAAAATATTCCTACAAATTTTCTTACCCATCCTATATTATCCTAATCTTTTCCACATTTTTATCCCATACACCAAATGGAACATTTGTATCAAATATCCCAACCTAAAGTTTGGTTGAAAAGGGGTTGATTTTACTTGGTTCAAGACTATTCGGAAGAATTACATGCAATTTCTATGGGTAACGCTTAAAGTATTCCGAGCGTCGGTGGAAAACAAAAAACAAATTGTTTATTTTTTAGTAGATCATATCACCTATTTTAACCATAAAGTATAAGTGTAAAGATTTATAATGTATAAAATTAATTATGATTAAAAAATATTATTTTTGAAAAGTGAAATGGGTATTTTAAGAATTTATAAAGTCTAGACAAATATTACTTATTTCTAAAATTTTGAAAATAAATTTGAATTCATATCAAAGGAAAACGATTTTTCATTTAAAAATGTATTTCAAAGATTTTTTATAAGGCAAAAGTAAAACATAATGTAATTTATGGTTTGACTATTTGTTAGATATGGTAATAAATTTATTTTTGTCTGACATCTTTAAAATTTTTTCAAAATAAAATATGTACGTCTATATTTTTTATTAATATTAAAATTTAATGGTAATATTTTGTAATTCATATATTGATTAAAAATAAGGAAATGCTAAATCAAATTTATTTGGTTTTTTTTGTTCTTTTTACTGAGTATTATAAGTGATAATGTGGAAATATTTATTTATGGTGAAAAAATATGTCATACATGATTGTGTCAAATATCACTTTAGTTATTATATAAAGTTTAATATTAATAAATTGATTTTAACTTGTAAAAAGAAAATTACAAAAGAAATAAGAGTAAGATAAATTCTGGGATTACGTAAAGAATGTGCCATATTAAATGAATTGTAACATTTACGAATATTTTAAGATGAAAAACAAAATTGTTACAAAATAATTTCTTATGTATTTGTATACAAATACACTCCATCTACTTGTACTTACACATTATATATATATATATATATAAAGAATTTTGTTATGACTTTATTACGTATTTATTTTTTCAGATCATTAATCTTTTAATTTGCTTCAGATTTACTTTTATGGGCTGTTTGATTGAATATTTTATTTCAAGGGTCTTTACTATTAAAGATAAACCGCATACACCATATAAACATATTAAAGACTTATTGTTTTATTGTGTTTTTATTTTTGTATTCCTAATAGGTTTGTCAATTAAATTCAAGACTATTTAAAGCAATTAAAATAAATGTGTAGCTTGGGTATATAACTATATTGATTCTTAGTATTATACTATATGTATCTTAAAAAAATTTTTTTTAAACAATCTAAAGTATTATTTTTATTAACTGAAATAATTAAGTTTAAATGATTTTAAGGTTTTTTAACGAAAAATAATAATAATAAATTATATTGATTTAACAAAAATGTTAACTTTCTACTCATTAAAATTAAATATTAAAAACAATTTTGACGAAATAGAATTTTTTTGTCGGGTAATAAAAATGTATAATATATATTATTAAGGATTAATTTTTTAATAATGAAATCATATTTCAGTATGATTAACTTCTTTTTTTAAATTATTTTCTCACATACAATTGAACCCAAAAATTGTAATTTAAGAGTAAACCACAAATATATGTGTAATTTATGTAATATAATATATAAATACATGTACAAGTATATAAAATTTCCATGTCTATTTTGTTTAACTGATTAATGAAAATTTTCCTATATTTGAAAATGTATATAATATGTATATTTTCTTTTTTTATCATTAATCAGACACAGAAAATATTAAACAATTTGTCAAAAAAAAAGAAAAAATTTGTATATGCCTATATCTAACTATATATATATAAAAATATATATACTATATGAAAATCATACTGAGAAAACATATATATTAATTTATTTTATTATGTTATTACGTAAATCGAGTATTATTCCTCTTATAATATATTCAATTAATTAATTGTAGACAAAAAATGTAAATAAATAAAAAAATAAAAATCTTACATATCCTTTTTTATACTCTTAAAATAGATGATAATTTATTGAGTATACCACATATCACTATATCACCATCACAACAATTACCACACCACCACGCAATTATTTGTAATCAATGGAGTATTATTTTTTTTATATTTATTATGTGAGCCCAAATTTAAAACATCATGTGAAACAATTATACATAAATTTTCAAAAAAAAAAAAATGGGGTTCCTTCCGTTTGAAGAAAGGCAAATTAAATGTCCTTATGATGACGGTTTAGTACATTTGTTTTTAATAACACAGAAAAAAAAAAAAAAAAGGTTATTAATATAAACTAATTTTTAGTAAGAAAAGCTGTTTTTTTTTTGGAAAGTATATTCTTAGTATATATATGGAAAATACAGATGAAAAAAATCAATATGAAAGAAAAACAATTTTTTATTTTTAAAAGAAACAAATAATTTTTTTTTTTTTGGGAATTTAAGGATGAATGGGATAAATAAAACTGAAATTAATATATTTATGGTATATAATATTGTATATAATATGTTTAATATAATATTCAATTTATTGTTAAGTGATTAAATTAAAGGAAATTATTATATAAAATTTACCGAGTAGAAAAAAGGTTTTAACCCTTAATATATATATATATATATATATATATACGAATTCAGTTTCCAATAACTAAAAATTAAAATAAATTGATTGATTATAAATTTAATGATTGAACATCCTAAAAAAAATTTTTTTATTTTTAATAGTTCAAAAATATTCTGTGTGTACAATTCTAATAATTTTTGGTAAATCTAACATTAGTATTAATATAAACAAATTTAGGAAAAAAAAACCAAATACATATATTTTTCTGTTAAACTAAGATTAGTAGAGAGAGAAAACGCTTTTTTTTTGTTTGGATGATTAATTGGAAATCATTATACAGGCACTATTAAGAAACAGAACGAGCCCCAGTCGTCCATGAGCGCCAGGAATGCTAATTTACGAGGCGCCAACTTCTGTTCCTGGGATAGTCTCCTGTTTTGGAAAGATTTAATTCTGAATCAGAAGAGAGACTGCCAGTTAGCAAAATGTCACTTCATAAAAAGGCTTTTAAACATGCTTCCTTATTATTACAATATGTAAGTAAAACTAATAATTAGTTAAGAGGGATTTTAGAATTGGTTATAAAATTTGTGATGTACTGTTTTTTTCTAGAATATGTGTAATATTTTCAAAGTATCAAAGTATATTATGTTTGTCAAATATATTTTTTCGAAGTGTCCCATTATGCCAAATGGAAAGTTGTAAAAAGTTGCAAAAGTAGTTTTTTATACCCGTACGATAGGATCGGGTATAATAAAATTACTCCTCCGTTTGTAACACCTCGAAATAAGTGAGCTAGATATACCTTCAAAGGTATGGATGGGATCAGAAAAAAATGCTAAGACGATTGAGCCATGTCCGTCCGTTCGTCCGTCCGTCCGACAGCACGCTAACTCAAAAACTAAGAAAGCTAGAATCTTGAAATTTACACAAAATATTTTGGGAGTAATTTGTAGGTTCCCTATTTTTTTTGGTTGAGTTTGGACCAAGCCTTAGGGTAGCTCTCGAACACCTAACTTTTAGATCCAGACATTTTTTTTGCAATAGAGCTATGAAATTTTAACCGCTGATAGATCTCACAAAAATATTAATTTTATTTTTTATAACTTTTTTTTGTAGCCCCACCCGTTACGGAGCTACAGCTCCCCAAAGGTTCAAAAAAGCTCTATATTTAAATTGTTATAGCGCAAGTTGTACAAGGTATATCTTCATTCTGAAAACGGCAAACGATTACTGCTTTTATAAGCTTTCAAAGTATATATACAATAAATATATAGTTGTGGCATACGGTGTCTTAATTTACCGTTATGCGAAACTAAAATTTTGCAAAATCCTTTAACCCTTCTATCTTCTAAACGGTTTAAGTTGGAAACTTGAAATTTTGACAGAAGTTAGATCTTTGAAAATAAGTATGAGTCAGTTCAAAAAATTTTTTTTTGTATCACCCCCCGTTTAGGAGTTGCAAGGGGTCAAAAACTTAAAATTTCCTATTTTTAAACACCTGTAATTTGAACACCTGTCAAAATTTTTTTGAAGTGATACACAAAAATTAAAGCTTCAACATTATACTCTTATTTCTGTTAACAACTTTTTTTAATAATATAGGGTTACTTTATAATTGACGAAAGTGTTACTTGATTTTTTCAAATTTTCTAACAAATTTTATTGTACTTATAAGAAATTATTCTGTCAATGGAATATTTAAATATAATATGATATAATATTTAAAATTATATTTACTATTTTGTACTAAGTAAATTTAATATACATTTATCGCTTAGTATTAAATGATACTATAGAATATTTGAAAAAGTTTTGGATTGATAATCGTTATGTGGAAGGTTAGAATCTGCTTTTGAAGAATGTACATATAAACATATAGTTTGAATATATGTACAACTCAAAGTTCTAGAAATTATAAAATTCACCCAAATTATTTTAAAATACTAAAATATTAAAAAAATAATATTGTAAGCAGAGTGACAGGCTGTGAACATACTAACGGTTCGTACGAGTATCTAAGAGTTGACAAAGTCAACTGTACTCTTTCTCGTTTTTTGCCAAAACACAATTGACAAAATGACGAGTTTTGTTTAAATGTATATATAAACCGGATCAGAAGATTAACATTGAATAAACGGTGTCCTTTTGGCAACAAATTAGTTTAAAAAATTTAAAATGAAATAATATGGGTATACATACATGAAAACATAACATATGAACTCTAAAAGAATATGGTATATAAGTAAAATATACGCTTAAATCTTTTCAGATTTAAAGCAAAAAAAAAAAAAAAAGTTTAAAATAATTAGAAATTTTGTTAAAAATGATGTTTAGACATTTTTGAGGAGAAAATAAATAAAAATTAATTAATATTGTATTGAATAAATGTAAAAGAATGTTATTTTAAAATTAAGATTAATTGTTTTTTTTTTTTTCATTGTTTTTAACTTATAATTATTTATTAAGATTGTACGTTAATCTATTTTTCAAAATTAAAAGTAAAAATGAAAATAAAAATGTAGACGCAATTTTTTTTCATTAAATCATTATGTTATATTTAAAGGTCAATTGTACTTATTTATGTTGAAGGTCAAATCATATTATGTTTAATTATTTTTTAATTGCTTAAACTATAAAAATTTTACGTTTACATGTAAAAGGACATTAACATAAAATCTACGTATTCCACAATTCTGTTTTATGGACATTAACTTTAACTTTCTTCGGTAACTTAACAAATTGTTTCCTATTCCTAACATGTACCTAACCATCCTAACAAATATTTTGCTTACTTCCAACTTTTCGAACTACATTTTTAGTTTTTAAAACAGAATTGTTGTGAAATATGTAGATTTTATGCAGTAATTATCAGGAATTTTTTTAAATTTTTATCAGTTAATTTAATAGAAAAAAACAAGTCTGGTTTTTAACAGCTTTTTATTAACTTGGTTGGGTAAAGGATGGAATCTTAGAAGCCATTTTAAACACACTTCCCGTTGAGCTAGAAACTTGAAATTTTCTTCATTAGATCAGATCCCGATGACAATACATGATTTTAAAATAATAATATCGAAAAACATTAGAGAAATTAGCTTAATTTCAAAATAAAATTTTCATACAAAGATATAACAGAATTTTTAACAGAATTATTACAGAACCAAAATAAAATATTTTATCTAAATTTGCTAAACTCACCAATACCAATACCAAACGTATACGTAATCCATATTTGTTTTTTTTTTTCTATAAAAGACTATTGTTTTTTATGTAGACCATTGCATTGTATGCGTACACATACATAGGTACATACTTCAAAATATGTAATAAATGTGCTTCGAAAATATTTTTGGTTTGAAAGCGATAAATTTGAGAGATATGAATGTGCAAACAAATTAATGTGCCGCACTTGAGAACACAGTGAAAAATTTAATATGCATTTACTTAAAATTTAGTAAGCAAGTGTTAAATTTAAGATTTTTTTCATCAAATCAATTGATTTTTAGTATACATTTTTATTTATAAAAGCAATGTGTTTATTTATAATATTTATATAGATACGTGTTTTTTAATTCAAAAACATTAGCATTTAGAAGTAAGCAATTTAATATATTCTCAATTACATACTTTTAAAACCAAATTTCTTTACTACATACATATGTAGGTACAAACATGTACAAAAATGGTATGCATATTTTTATGTGTGCTGTACTATTAAAAACCTGCTAACGCAGTCACACCAAATTCCCAACTATTATTATTTAGTTGATTCATCGATTTATTATTTTTTAATATGTAGGCAACAGTTATATTTATATGAATGGACGGTAAACATAAACGAACAAAAAAAAAATTTATGTATGCATATGAATGGACGGTTAACATAAACGAACAAAAAAAAAATTCAGAATGTTCTATAGGTTATAATTTATATTTTTTAAATAGAATGCATGTATAAATTAAACATTAAAAAAAAAAAAAGAAATACTTAGCGTACCTAAATAACAGAAAACAAAAAAAAAGGAAAATGTAATACTGGAAGAAAAATAAAAACGAATAGAAAAAAAAGAGAACAAAAAATGTTACTTTGATTGTTTTTAAATATTTTTAAAGGCTATTTTTTATGTATATGTGTACATCTGATATTTACTCACATAACAGAAAGAAAAAAAGAACTATTAAAATGTTATGCTATGAAAAGAAAGAAAAAACAAGGCAGGGTATAAATCAAAGTTTTTAAAGGGTCGCATTTTAAGTGGAAATAAAGGACATTATAAAATTTGCAATATTTTTATTTAAATTTTGAATTTAGCTATGCAACGTTTTCTTAATTTTTCAAAAATTTTGCCGCATTATGATATAATGCAACACTGAGAAGTTCAGCTCATAATATAGATACATATGTATATGAATGAATATATGACTACTTATGTATGTAGTTATAGATTTATTATTTTTTTTTAATATGTAGGCAATAGTTATATTTATATGAATGGACGGTAAACATAAACGAACAAAAAAAAATTTTATGTATGCATATGAATGGACGGTAAATATAAATGAACAAAAAAAAATTCAGAATGTTCTATAGGTTATAATTTATATTTTTTAAATAGAATGCATAAATTAAACATTTAAAAAAAAAAAAAGAAATACTTAGCGTACCTAAATAACAGAAAACAAAAAAAAAGGAAAATGTAATACTGGAAGAAAAATAAAAACGAATAGAAAAAAAGAGAATAAAAAATGTTACTTTGATTATTTTTAAATATTTTTAAAGGCTATTTCTTATGGATATGTGCAGATCTGATATTTACCCACATAACAGATAGAAAAAAAGAACTATTAAAATCTTATGATTTTAAAAGAAAGAAACATACGTTTGATATTTCCGTACATAACAGATAAAAAAAAAAATATTAAAATGTTATGTTATGAAAAGAAAGAAAAAACAAGGCAGTGTATGAATCAAAGTTTTTAAAGGGTCGCATTTTAAGTGGAAATAAAGAACATTATAAAATTGCAATATTTTTATTTAAATTTTGAATTTAGCTATGCAACGTTTTCTTAATTTTTTAAAAATTTTGCCACAATAAATTAATAATAAAAAAATTCAATATATTCTATATTATAACAGGTAATAATATAATTATAGACTGTAAGAGCAACTGTAAAAATTCAAAATTAAACAAGGAAAAAAAAAGAAAATATCAATTTAATACTTATATTTGTCGTTACTAAAAAGAATAAAAAAAAAAAATTTAAAAATATAAGTTTATAGTTATGCGTTTGTTGCCTCCAGCTTTTATTTTAATTTCATAGACTTTAAAACTTATATATACTTATATTTATATATATATTTGACATATTGAAATAAACTTTTTCAAAGAAATCTCGATTGTAACAATATAGTTTAGAAAATTACAGAAAAATTTGCTATTAAAAATTTATTTTCTACTTTTTAGTTCAAAAAAGCTGTTTTTTTAAAAATTTTTTTTATTTATTTTATTTATTAATTAAATTAAAAGTTGATATTTCTTTATTTAAAATAGTATTGATTTTAAGATACATGTATAGTTGAAAATTATGTATTTTTTTATTTATAATTTTGAAATAAATATAACGGTATTATTTATAAAGTTATTTGATAATTTAAAAAATAATTAAAGTAATTAAAAAGTTAAAAGAAGTTAAGGAGTTTTAATAATAATAAAAAAACTTAATTTCTTTTAAAATCTTTTTTTTTTTTTTTTTAAATTTAGGAAAATTTTATCTTAAATTTTATAATTATAAACTATCTACGAGTAAAACTTTTTTTTTTTTTGGTTTTTATTTAAATATATTTTATTTGATGAATTATAATTTGGATCATAATTTATGAAAGGATCTCTATTAAATATAATCTCAAATGATTCTTAATAATATTAAAAAGTTCTAAATCTTTAATTTCTAAAGTTTAGCATATTTTTGTTTTTAAATAAATTCTATTAGTTGGATTTAAATTCATAAAAATTAATTTTGTAACAATACCACAGTGCATTTTTGATAATCCTTTCATAATCACAAGAGTATATGTATATATTTCGTTTAGTTTTTTTTTTTTTTTTCATTTAATTTTAAATATAAAACTCTTTTCATGACAAGATACTTTTTATAAAACAAATATACTTAAATTAAAACCTAATTAGATGATATTCAAGTTTATTTTTAGTTTATTGTTATTTTTTTTTCCTCCATATAAGAATAGTAAAATAAATTCAAGGGAGAATTTGTGAGAAAGTTTCTGGACGTGTATACTAAAATCGTAAATTCTATTCAATAGTTTTTTTTTTCTTTTTTTTTTTCATTTAAATTAAATGAAAAAGAAAAAATCAAAAAAAAAAAAAAAGGATTTTTGAGGGTTAAATTTTACATTCTTTAAAATCTTTAAAATAAAATGTAACATTGCCAAGAAAATGTATCAAAGACGAAGAAGATTCATTCATTCATTATATTGTATTATATTTATATAAATAAAGATTTAAGATTAAATGAATTATTTATTTGACCGCATTCAGTAATTTTCAACTTTTCAACTATATTCAAGTAGTAAAATAAATATCTTTACCTTCAGAAAATATTTTATAAAATAATAAAGATAAATTAAAATTAAGAAAGTGAATATATATATAGTGAAGAAATGCAATTCAATAAACTTGAGTTGAATTTTAAATGAGTTCTCAAGAAATGAAAGATAAGCTAAAAACTGTGAAGATTTATAAATGAATATTTCATAGATAAAAAGTTAACTTTATAAGAAACAACAAGAAAAAAAAAAAAGGAAAAAGGATAAAGGATAAAAAAAAAAACAAAATATAAGAAATCATAGAGAAAATGAAAAAAAAAAGATGAAGATATTTAGAAATTAATGATCTGGAAATTTATTATAGTTAATAATTTTTTTTTTTTTGTTTTAATCTTAAGGCAGATGCTATGTAAAGATTTATTTAAAACTTTTAAAATTAAGAATAAAAAAAAAAATTTTTTAAAATAAAAGTTTATAATGCAATTTTTCTTTTTGATATGAAAATTCATTACGAAAAAAATGCATCTTTTCAGAAAAAAATGACTTAATATAAATATGAGACTTGATAAATTAATGATGAAAAATATAATTTAAATATTTTGGTGTAAGCTGACATCATTGATGATTTGAATAAAAAGTTCAGTAAAAGATTATTCATTTTTCTTTTTGTCCTTGCAATATTGATAATTTAAAATACATAATATTATTTATTTTAATAATTTATAATATATTCTTAATTTTTTTTTAAGAATAACAGGAAAGTGGACACATTTGATCCAATTAAATATCAAGACGGAATTAAATTTATGAAATTTATGCAGAAAATTTGAGTATGTAAGGTAGTTTTACATTTAAGATATTTGTTCACAAATTACGATTAGTTGTATTCATCCCCATTTATATGACAATCAATCAAATCTACAGTAATACAAGGGATTATTTTTCAAGTGTTTGGCTAAAGTGCGTAAAAAAATCCAAACTCTCAAATCAAATATTTTTTACTGTATGTTCGTTTCAAAAATATTTAAGAGCAGATATTTAAGAAACTTATAAATACTTTGTTTCTAGTTCAGTTTCTAGTTCGAAAAATATGATTGGATTAACTAATTTGCTGGAGCTGAGCATTAGCGAATATTTTCATTTTAAGTAGCGAAAAAGTACCGAAGATATGATTTTAAAAGTAAACTGGTCGAAACATTATGTCGTAATAAATTCATTAAATTTTATAATTAAAATATTAAATTTTTCTTTCTGGATATAAAAATATTAAATAATTTATAATAAAACATAATAACATCTTATTTTCAATTTTAAACAAATTTTTGAATAAACCAATGTTAAATCTAATTAATATGTCTGAAATAAAAAGTATTCTTCATGCTTCTGAGCAGTACTCTTTTTCGCTTGAGAAAATCACATAACATAAAAAATATTCTTTTTAAAAACAGAAAATTTACAAAATCAGGATTTTATAAATTTGGAAAAAAAATTGTAACTATCCGAATTGAACAGTTTTAAAAATATTGTAATACCTAAACATTAAACTCAATTTGTCAACTATTAAGACACAATAAAAGCAACCGAACGACAAAATAAAATTTTTATAGTGCTTAAATTAGACTTAGACAACACAAATTTACTTAAATTCTATTATTTTCATGAACATGATTTCAAATTTTATTCTTTTCTTTTTTTTTTTATTCTTTATTTTGTCACCATTTTTTATTATAAACCATATAACGGTACATATGATATTTACCAACCCATGACATATTTAAAAAAAAAAATCGAAAATTTAGTTAAATCTAAGGAAAACGATTCCATTTTCTTATGTAAAATATAAAAAATATTCCAGTACTGTTTAAATTTGCAATTCTTTTAATCTTTAAATATTTTTTTTTACTGTTTGCATTTATAAAAAATTTTATTTGAGTTTTTATTTCGTATATAAATTGCAGCCTATTATTATTTTATTAGAATGTTTATGTATTTTAGTAGTTTATATATTTTATGTATCAACAAATTTTTAAACCTTCTTTTTGATGATATTATATAGATTTAAATCACTTTAGTTTTCTACGTTTTTATTCTATTTCAACGGTTGGATGACACAGCTGTACTTAAATTGTCGACCTCTCATTTTGAAAGCTTTCAGCTTCAATTTTCAGTAAAAGTAAAAAAATATTTCTTATTTGGTTTTCGTCTTGATTCAGCTATGTTTTGTCAATTGGATTTAAACAAATATCAAATGTGAAGAAGTAATTTTAATTTATAACGTATAACTCATAGATATCCAAATATTCTTATTCTAATAAACAAATATTCAAATCTTTTTTCTTAACAAAGAACTATAATGTGATATAATTGTTTGACTAATGACGTAGTGGTTAAGTCGCCGACTTCTGATTATGAGTTCCAAGTCCAGTCAGATCATACTCAATGTTATTAATTATTTATATATCATTAGTTAATAGTTTAGCTCGTAATAATTAATATCGTATAACATTAATTTAAATAAAAATTAATAATTCTTTTATGAGATAATAGATAGCGCACAATTATAATATTTAATATAGCTTCCGCCGAGTAATCAATCCTTTAGTGAAAATAATGATTAAAAGGAACTAAAGCTTTATCAAGTATGAATATAATAAACCGATTTAGTGGAAACGATCATTATATACTTTTGATAGAAGTTGAATGAAAACAAAAAAATTATAAACAAATAGAATTCTTTATCGATTACAATTTAATTTTACATGTCATAATAAAATGTCTAAAGTTTATTATTTTTTGCGAATTAATGAAAATCAATTCTAATAATAAAAATTTTCTTACATTATGTACAATATTCCAATTTTCCTAGCATATCGTTGTTCTTCGAATATGTACTTATGGTGATGATAATCATATTAGCCTAACATTTGAACAGTACATTTGAACCAACAAGTACTCACAAAAATATATACAATATATATCAAATAAAAAGTATAAACTAAGTAAACAAGAAAACAGTCTTATAGTTACTTGAAAAAATAATGAAAAAATTAAAAAAAATTTAATTGAATTTTTTTTTTTTTAACTTTTATTTAAGATCTTACATTGTTACCCTAAAATATTTAGTATTTTCGTTTGCTAATTTTTGTTTTCAGATTTTCATTTTATATTATTCTTATATTTTTTATTATGATTATTATTAACATATATTATTCTTAATTTACAATTATTTAATTGAATTTAAATTTCAAAAAAAAATATTTCGCACTCAAAATTGCATACTTTAAGGCAGCTTCACCTATAGAATATTAAACATGATGGGACGACAGATAACAATCATTTTACTATTATTGCTATAACGGTATAATATTATATATTTTCTATAATTTTTTATTCTTTAACAACTGAATTAGGTAAAAAGAAAAGAAAACTAAAGAAGTAAATATGTATAAATATTCAAAACGAGGAAGAGTGCAGTAGAGTAGACTGTGTCAACTCTGGGATACCTGTATGAACGTAATATACCCTGTTTCTATAAAACTTGACCATCTTTTAAAAGCTTTCAGATGTTTTAGTTCCGACGTTAATTACAGAGGTATATTTATGTAAATTATGGAATTCGTATGACAGCTACCCGAATCTATTGCACAAGCACAACCAAATTTCGCAGAAGTTGTTGCCATAAAACTTGATAATTATTTGTAAGATTTTAGACCCCTAGCTTCATTAAGTTCCAAGAGGTGCAAGAAGCCTGAACCGGCTGCTCTAGACCAATAAAATTTTACAAAAGTTGTTAGCATGTAACTCGATACCTCTTTACTAAATTTCAAATTCCTAGCTTCAGTAGACACTGAGTTATTGTCATTTAAAAAGAGAAGCTGTATGGCAGCTACCCGAGCCTGTCGTACCATCACAACCAAATTTTACAGAAGTTGTTGCCATAAAACTTGATCATCATTTGCAAAATTTCAGATATCTAGCTTGAATATCTACTGAGTTATTTCCATATAAATAAAGTTGTATGGCAGCTACTTGAATCCGGCGTCTAAAAATGCTGGATTTAAATAGCAAAACTAACAATTTACGTAAAAATTACGAAAGAAAAATTTCAGTCCCTTTAGTTTTTGAGTTATCGTGCGGACGGGCGGACGGACGTACATGGCTTAATCGACTCAGAATTCGATTCTGATCCGATCCATACCTTTGATACTATATCTAGCTCGACTCCTTTAAGGTGTCACAAACGTAATGAAAAAAATTTATTATACTCTTGAACATAGTTCATACGGGTATAAAAAAAAGGAACAAAAAGAATTATAACTTAAAACAGTTTTAGTTAATATATAACACACTAGAAAATCCCCTGTGCAATTGCACAATTTCTATAGATTCAAAAACATTTACGTTATCATACTAACTTCCTTAATAAACTACCTAAAAATTTCATTTTTACATCAGCACCACTAAAAAACGTTGGAATCACTTACTTACTTGATGTAATAGAAAAAAAACATAAAACAAATCTAAACACATAAAATTAAAAATGTTAGGTACAGTTTATTAATTTTTTCTCGCCGTTTTTTCGTGGCGGTAATATTTGACAGTTTTTTAATCATTGAGAAAAAATGGTCCAAGCTAAAAACACATTCAGGGTAAAAGTTTGTGCCGATATCTCAAAAATTGTTTAAAACACATGTATAAAGTGCACAATAAAAACCGGCGAAAAACCAACCAACACCAACCGCTACTACTTTTTTTTTTTGTTACATTTAAAACAATCCCAATAATCGAAATAATTTTAATATTTGTTAAAATTTTACTCTCTATTTTTCTTTAGTTTTAAAAAAAAAATTTTATGGCGATAAAAAACAGTTGTTTTCGCCGCGAAATTACTTTAATTACCAAAACTACTTTCAAGTCTTTTGCGTTTATTTTTTTTTGCTTGAAAAAAATTTGCTGAATTTATTTTATTTAAATGTACTTTAGAAGAGGTCTTTGGTATATTTAATAAAAGATTCATGTCTCTGATAATGAAATTTCATAAATTTTCGGGCGCTTTTTTTTGTGACGGTCGTTTTCGACAGCTTTTTAATTTAATGGTCTAATAATAAATTAGTACAAAATTATGAATCTATTGTGAGTGAAGGCTTCTAAAATGATATTTTCTATGTTAGTTTCTTTTTTTTTTTTAAGAAAAATATCCCTATAATAATTGGTAAGTTCCAGACTTCTGTTATGAAATATAATTATTTAAGTCTGCCGAATTTTATATTAATAAAAAAATTTCGAATATTTTATGTTATACCAGTTAAACCGAAAATTTAGCTTAAAAATCTAAATTTCAACCTAAATGAACAAAACTACTTTAAAGTCTGTTACGAAGCTTTTACCACCTTTTATACTAATGAAAACAAAATCAAGAATAAAATCGGCCTATTATTTTTTTCTTATAAATATGAGGCATACTATAAACTCTCTTTCTCTGCTCTTTTCACTTTCAGGCGTTTTAATTTTATTAAGAGTACATATTTTTATTTTTTTTTTCCAAAACAAAGATTGAAAACGCCAACAGAAGATTAATAATTTATTTTTAATTTACCGCTGTCAGTTCGTAATGGATGTGGCGGTCAAATTTAAAAATTTAAAATTTGCTGAATTTATTTTTATTGAAAATGTGTGTTTTTTAAGTATTTATTTTTCCTTTTTTGACTGTACTCACTTTTAATGAACGGTTTGTGTCTCTGATAATACTTCTAGTAGAAAATTTGGTCTCTGGTAATAATGTTTACTAAATTTATTTATTTTTTTCTCTTATATGTTTGTGTCTCTTGATAATACTTTGAGTCAAAGATTTGTGTCTCTGGTAATAAAATTTTAACTTATTAAATAAATATACAGAAATATCATCATTGCCAGTTTAGTTTACATTCAGTGTGAGTGTTTTATTATAGATATAAAATATATTTTTTTACATGTTGGCAAGGTCTCGCCAACATCTTGTATATTATCTGATATTATATTATAGCAATTATAGATTTAACTAATTTAATTTTGGAAAGAGAGTTTGCTTTTGCTCAAAAAAAAAAAAAAACTCCTTGATTTAAAGATGGACTATGGAATTTTTTTTTAAATATATAATTTTAAAATTAATATTTTTCTTTTCCCAATATTATGGTAAAAATAATGGTAAAAATATAATTATCCTTGCCCTTGAAATAAACATATTAGAATATGGTTGGTAACTTCAAAAATAAACATTATTTATTAAAATGAGTTATTGAAAAACAATACATTTAAAATATAATACAAATTATTTAAAATATTTCTAAGATATTATATTATATTTCAATTTTATATTCAAAATTCGGTTTTCGTTTACCAGCTTATTAAAAATAAAGAAAAAAAAAACCAAAAGCAAAAATAAAAAAAACAAAATAAACGAAATGAATATAGAAATATTACATTCCATTAATCTTTTATGATCCTTTTTATTGAATTTAAAATTGTTATTTTTTATATTATATAATTTTTTTTTTTATTCATTTGAAAAATGTAATTGAAGACAACATAACAAAGTATCTTATTTTTAATTTATCATGAAATAAAAAAAAAATTATGATAAAGATTAATTCACTTTCTTTCAATGACATTTTTTGATCAAAATAGGAATCTTTTCAATTTATTCCTTTTAAATTAAAATGTTCAAAATTTTTGTATTCCAAATCTTTATTAAAATATTTGCTTAAATCAATCTTATTAGCCGATGGTTTTAATACATAGTCCTTTCTATTTTACAATATTAAATAATGTATTGATTAAGAATATTAAAATATATAATTAAGTAAGTAAAGTAACTAAACATAGTTAATCCCGAAAACATTCTTAATTATTTCGTTTGTTGTCATTCCTTAAAATATTAAATTTATGAATTTCACAACAAAAAAAAAAAAAATTTAACTGTATCAAAATTATCAATCCTTGTATTTATTTTAACTGATTAAAAAATAATTTTTCTTTAATTTCATTTTTAAAATTTATCGAAAATTTTATCTGTATTAGTTTTTTTTTTTTTTTTAGTGCATTGTGAACAGGAAATAACACAGCCTTTCCTTGGTGGCTGTAAATGTCGAAAGGGGGAATAGCTCTTACGACGTGTGTGGGATTCGAACCCACACTCCCTCGATGTTTACAGCGTAATTTATACGCTCTTACCCACTAGGACACCGAGGCCCCTGTATTTGTTTCATTTTGTAGGTAGTTTATTTTGCGAAGATTTAGGTAAACTCTTTTACACGGATTTGAGAAGCTTTCAAAACTCCTTTCCTATAAATTTAAAAAAAAATAACCCCAACTCTGGCCGTAAAGGTTTTTCTAACTTTTGAAGGTACACTACCTATGGACATAGTGTCTAATGTTAATTGATCTGTTACCTCAATCTTAAACAATTAAAATATATAAAAATATAATTTGATTTAAAAATAAATATTGATTTTTTTTAATATTTCATATTTTTTCAGTTTTATAATTAAAAATTTTTTATATTAAATGGTCACCAAACCAATTTGAAAATTTTTTTTTTTTATTCTATTTTTAGATCTCGCAGTTGATTTTATTAAAATTTTATATAAAATTTTAATAAACTGCACACTGGATATAAATAGAGTTGGTGTTGTCTAGGTAGTTCAACTGTCCTCCAACACTACAAGTTACCTATTAGTCCAGTAGTGTTTAGATGGAAACACTCTAAATTACTTCATTTTGAAGTTAAAAAAAAAAAACAAGAATGTTAATGATGGCATGTACTAACATATATCATGTTGAAACCCATTCGCTCATAAATGAAAGTTTTTTCTTTCATTTATATTTTGTGTAAAACCTTAAAGGTGTTATAAAAATTTTTTTTTTGGTATATTCAAAAAATTACATTACTTAACTTATAATTTGTTTATTTTATTATTTTAAAATTAAGATGATTTATTAGATTGTTATTAAGATAGACAACAATCTTAAATGTTGTCAATTACTAACCAAAAAAATGAAGAAGTTTTATTAAAATTTTTTTTTTGTCAAGTGTAACTTAATTAAGTTAACATTATTTTTTTTTTCATAATTCTACATAAAAAAACAAACAAAAAAACAATGGAATTTATTTTTAAATATTAATGCAAAAAAACAAAAGAAAATGTCTATAAGATTTTATTTTAAAAAAATGATGATGTAAAAGCGATAATTTTCAACTTTTAAAAATAATAGCAAATAAAAGCTGTGTTTTACTGTAAAAAATACTCAAATAACATGAAAATTATACGATATACATATATATATATATATTTACAAGTTACTTTTAAAAGTTTTATACATATTTATAAGTTACTTCTAAAAAAAAAATTCTTATACCTATATTCGAAAATTTAAAGAAAAATGTATTTTCACATATAATATATAAAATGATTTGATGGTATTAATAAAATCAATCACATTGGTATCAACAAAACCATTAACATAAAAATGATTTTATTGATACCTTCAAATAATTTTTATGTGAAAATAAAAACTCAATAATAAAAATCAATTGGCCGCACCGAATAAGCCTATGTTAATTAGTAATTAGGCATCAAATAAGTAACTTTTGATAACTAAACATTCATCAGATTTCAAGAGATTCTTGTTTATATGAATCAATAAATATGTTACTTACAATATTTACATTTGCGTATATTTTAAAATTAAGTACCCTTGGAGTGTTCATTCCAAAT
Organism: Poecilobothrus nobilitatus; assembly: GCA_947095535.1. Classification (NCBI taxonomy): domain Eukaryota; kingdom Metazoa; phylum Arthropoda; class Insecta; order Diptera; family Dolichopodidae; genus Poecilobothrus; species Poecilobothrus nobilitatus. The sequence continues at coordinate 234,038,739 of OX352773.1, forward strand.
ACAATCTAAAAAATGCTTATTATATCAATAGGAAATACCTGAATAATGAAAAAAAAACTCCTGAAAATATTAAATGGCTATATTTTTTTTTAAAAAACAAAAATTTAAGTGCAACATTTTTTTTTTGATTTTGAAATAAATTAAAAGTACACTTCAATAAAGATTGGGAAGAACTTCCGCAAAGGGGTTACGAGTTATTAAGATGACGTCATCACATAACGGTACTTTATATCTTAAAGTATGCGTATATATACGCAATTAGGACCGATGGCGATATCTAATGGCAGAAAAATGTATTACAAAATTTTCTTAACATTTTTTAGTATTTTACTTAAACCGTTATATTTTTCCTCTACGGCAGGAACTTCCTCTAGGAGGGAATAATACTATTTTTAATATACATATGGTTTTATTTTAATCGGTGCTTTTCTTTCTGTGATATTGCAATTAAAAGTGAAAATTTTGGTGTAAAAAACCACTAACCATGTATCGTTATGTGATGACGTCATCTTAATAGCTCGTAACTCGTTTGCGGAAGTATATCCAAAGATTGTATATATTTAATGTTTTTATTTAAGAAAATTGTTTTTTGTTTTTATTAAAAGAAAATATACTTTTACTTTCGTTTTTTTTTTTCTTTAATTTTTATTATGAATTTTTCTTTAAATTTAAAATTTCGTTATTTTTTTATTTTTATTTTTTAATGTTAAAAAATATTACAGTAAAAAAGTATATGTGTTTCTTGTATACGTGCTTTTCATCATTCCTATTTTGTTTATTTTTTAAATTTATGTCTTTGGCATCTGCATTTTTTTATGCTTTATCCTTATAATAAAATATTTACAATAAAAGAGAAATGAAAGATAATTTTTCATGTTAACATTTTAGAAAATATAAGATAAATTTATTTGATTTATATGTGTGCGTATTGAAAAATCATTAAAGTGCAAATTTTTATTATATACGCCGCTTTTACATATTATTACTTTAACATAATGTTATATTCATTCTTTATGTGTTACCGTTTTGTTTTGTCAAACAAGTATGTCAAAATAAAAAGTCATAAATGTACAATTGGATTTTCTTTCCTATATTTTTCCTATATACAATTTAAGGAGTAAAAAATAATGGTAAAATAAACTATACAAGTATAATTTTGATTTAAAAATAAATGTTATAAAAAGGAAATACATATTATATGTTATTCTTGCAAAAATATATATTTTATTCTTTAAATGTTAATGTTTATATTTTATTGGAAAGGATAATACTCGAATAAAAATAAAAATAAGAAAAAGGGAAATGTTTTAAAGTAAGAAAATAAAATGGATTATTGCGTAATACAAGAAAATAAAAATATAATCCATTTTTAAAAATTAAAATTTAGATTGTCGGTCAAAACATGTATATATATGTATATTATATCTTAGATGATTTTTTACTTTCTAATAAATGTTAAATATCTGCATGTCAATTATTTTAACTTTAAAACTACCTTTAAGAATATATATCTAGTTTTTTTAGTATATAATTTTTGTATATATTTTGGAGATTTATGCAATATAATTTTTTCCATATTTCCAGTTTTGTTTGTGATATTGTCTCGGTTCTGGGTTATTCTATATTTGGATTTTGGTCTACAAACCATCAACTTTTCTAAGTTGATGTCGTTTCAAACTTTTTTTTTTTAAAGGAAAATAGATTGTTATCTTCCTTCGTAATTTAATTTCTGTAAATTTGGTCATTTAGTGATTTGATTTTGTAATTTTTAAATAGGTTTTTGCATTAAATTTATGATTTTTTTTTTATTACAATCATTAGTTGAACTTTAATATTTTAGTTTGTAATGATTACTTTCTAATGATTTGAATAAAAACTTTACATGTTTTATTTTTCAAAATATTTATTTTAACTTTCGAGAATCACGAAATATTTTCTAAAATTTTTCAGAACTCAATATAATTTTTTAAGATCCCATTTTAAATTTCAATTAACAATATGGAAGTAGCTATCATAACTATCAACTTAGATGTTAATAATAATTTATACATATAGTATATTATAATGTATTTTTTACATTATATTATATACATTATATTTACATTATGTATTTGATCAGAAGGTGGATTTGGATCCTTAAGGTAAATTATTTATAATAGTCTAATTAACGTATAATTAACGCCTGTGGGCTTTAAATCCTTTTCAAAAAAGAATTAAAGCCGACTGGTCTTAACTCCACTAGATCGTGGGCTTTAAGTCCATTTCAAATAAAAATTAAAACTAATTGAGTAACAAAAAGGTTACTATCATGGATTTTGTATTTCATTTGACTGGATTTTATTTGATGACATGTCAGAATTCCCATGATCAGAAGTTCCATTGGAACTTTTGACTCTCTTCAATTAGCCAGAAGTCCCATTGGACTTTTGTCTCAATGTTAAGGTTTCAGGGATTTGGGGAGTGATTTTAGAATTGAATTTAAAATCAGGATTATACGCCTTTTACAGAATATTTAGATATATTTACTCTTAGAACTTTTACTAATTAGAACTTTTACTCTAGACTAGAATTTTACATATGACTTATGTAAAAAATAAAGTAGTATTGATTTATGTAGATTAGTTGTGTATAGCCTTATTATAAATTTAATGTAGCTATTTTAATTTAAGAATTTTTGTTTTTGAAATTGTTTGTCATTGTAAGAATTTTATTATTGATGTTATTTATACAATTTGTAATTTTTATTTCCAAAATTTTCATCTAATCAAAAAAGTCATTTAAAAGCAACAAAAATTGTAATATAAAATTTTATGTTTTTGTTTTCTGTAATTTATGTAATTTTTATAAAAAATAAAAAAGAATGAGTAGCAACGCTAATGAATGAAATTACCATTATTTTGTGATTAATGACCTGTCTTAGATATTATCTGATTTTTATATCTTTATAAATACATGTAATGAATATTTATTTTCATTATTGGTAAATTTACAAAACTTATAGTAAAAAATCTTTAAATTATATTTATTACACAAAATTATATTGTTCGATATTTTTGTGTAATTCGTCGACAATTTATAGTTTTTAACACCAATTTTGGTTAATAATTAATAAAACAAACATTCAGATTAAGTTTCAATTTTGTAATTTTAATTCTTCTTAAGATATTATGCTTTAAAATGGATATTAATTATGTTCAATTATGTATTAATTAATTTTAACTTTTGAGGTTCATTTTATTATTATTATTATTAGACAAGAAAATAGATTTTTAAAGTAATAAAAAAAGTTTAGACATAATAAATAAAGGTATTTTCTTCGAAAAATTAAAAGAAAAAAAATCAAATTTTTTTACACTATAAATTTGTATTTAGGGTTTATCTTAGCTTTCTATTTAAACAAAAGTAAGTTTTAAAGTCCAAAAGATTTTGAAAACGCTTGTTTAAGTTAATATAACTGAAAACCCGTATAATTTAGATATTTTAGAAGTTGTTAAATAATTGATTTTAATAATATATAAACTAATCTTTTATAGTAAAAAACTCTTTACCACAAAATGTAATTTTACCTATATTTTTTCAATTACAAGGAAAGAAAAGTCTTTAATAGATTAATTTAAATTAATTGCATCAAGACGAAGAAATATAATATTTTTGGATTGTATTCAGAAAAAGCATTATTTTTTTTAACCTTTAAAGTTTACTCTAATAAGTTGTATTGTTTTGTATACATAAATTATATTAGTAAAATGTTAGAAAAACTATCAAAATGCAACAAAAAAAAAAACCAAAATAAAATTTAAAAACAAATTTAAAAATTACACATTATTATTTTTGATAGTTTAATTTTATTTTTATTACCTAGCAATTAATAAAATAATAATAATAAAAATAATGTATTAACAAAATTAGGAATTAATTCGATAATGTTTCCTTTGAAATTTTAAAGATTGTTTCGCTCTGCGCCAAAATGTATGCAATTGCATTTTGTAAAAAAGTGAAGAATTGAATTTTTTTTCTTTTTTGTGTTTGTTTTTTCTTTATTTAATTTTACAATATTAAATATAATTATTAATTGAATACTTGTACCGATATGGTCCACATGTTAAAGGCAAAAAGGTCCTAAAAATATCGGCAGATTTTTATATCTGAACTAATATAAAAAAAAAAAAAAAATCTAAAAAATATTCTTATATGCTAAATTACATTTGTAATATGGTTAGCCAAAATATTGTAGCTCTTACAATTAATTTTATGCAAATTAAACAACATATATTAATTTTGATATATATATACAAGTTATTTTATAGGTTATGATTTAATTTTTAACTTAAATTTATGAACATGAATCTGTTGAAAGTTTTTTTTAAAACATGTAAAAACTATTGAACTATTGAAATAAAATCATTCAAAAGCGATTATTCATCAAAAAATACTTTATTTTTAAGTAAGTATAGAACTTATTTTTTTTTTATACTAATAGATATTTTTATAAGACAGATATATTTATATATTTTTGAGAAACATATATATGGAAAGTTTGATTTTTAACTGTTTTTGCTCTTGACAAATTTATGTCTAAATACCAAATTTTTTATTTATCCTATGTATGGTTTCAATATAATCTTAGCACCTAATTTTTAAAATATTATACTTATGTTAGCGAATTTTTTCTCAATAGTTGATTAAGAATAGAAAAATTATAATTATTTCGCCATACCACTATTAAATTAAGTATTAAAAATACTGCATAAAAATTATCGCGACGAATTCCTTGGATAATAATATAGTTTCTTAAAAAAAAAGTTTATCCATAGAAGTTACAAAGATAATTATACATATTATAAGAAGAAGTATGTTAAAAAAAATTGGTTCAGTAAAATTTTTTTGTAATAGTTTTTTTATTAAATTTTAATTCAATGAATTGCATTTTACATACAAAGATAATGAAAATTACGGCGTAAATTAAAATCAAAATAAAAATCAAAAATAAATATAAATAATTATAATTAATATTATCAAATATTCAAAAACTATTTATAAACATAATATATAGTATCTAATATTTTTCTTAAAATTTAGCATAAAAATAGGCAAATATTAAAATATAAGGAAATATAAGGAAAGTCTAGTTTTTTTTTTATTGCATTTCGCTGCCACATAAATGTGAACAGGAAATTGCACAGCCTTTCCTGTTCAGGCGTGGTTGTACATGTTGTAAGGGGGAATAACTCTTACGACGTGTGTGGTATTCAAACTCACACTCTCTTGGTGTTTACAGCGTATTTTATACGCTCTTATCCACTAGGCCACCGAGGCCCCAAATAACATATTTAAAATGAAAATTCAAAAAGAAATCCTGATGATGTTAACAATCATTTAGAAAATTTCTATTCATCATTGCTAATTATTTTGAGTGAAGTATGTCACGAACCCTTTGTATAGTTTTCTTTCCAAAATCTAAATCTGAATTTAATTCTGTGCCAACACATGAAATGAAAATTTTGTTTTAATCAAGAAATTTCGTTCTATAAATTTTACATATAAAATCGCCAAAAAAGAAAACAAAAATAAAGGTTATAGTAAAACGTGTTGTAAAAGGGCTTAAACAGACCATTTTAAGGACAAGGACATTTTCAAGAAAAAATAAGAGTTGGCATTATTTTAGATCGATGTAGAGAATTAAAATATAACTTAACTCGTTAAAAAGGCTTATCTATTTACTTCCACCATAAATTCATGTATATATGTATACATTTATATGGAATAAATAGATTTGTATTTTATTTTTTAAATTACATTACAGTATCCCTTAGAATTTCAATTTTCTTCTTTTTGATTTATAAAATACATAGTTGTAGTTATATATATGTATCTGTACATGTACCCTATGTGCGTTCTAAAGAATGATATAAATATAATTAAAGTAATAAAAAGCAGATATCTTTAAGTATTCCTTTATTTTTATAACCTATAGCTTAACTAAAAACATTTCAGAAATATAAATATTTTAGTGTTTCATACTGTTTGCTTACATGTATATTATAAATTACAGATTTTGATGTTAAGTTTTTTTAGGTTCATTTATAATTGTTATATGTGTGTGTTATTTGTAAGTGTTTCAAATGATATTGCTAGGATTGTAAAAAATTTAGTTGCAAAAATATTATTGTTTAGAAAATTCACCTAATATCGATTATGATTTTCAAATTATTTAAATTGGATTGCTTATAATAACAATAGATTTATAATTATTCTAGAATTTTCTACTAATTAAAATAGAAAATATAATTACTTGTTTCTGATATATAAATGAAATATCAGCGAAAAGGTTATCGTTTATGACCGTAAAGAAAATAAAACAAATGCAATTGTAATGATTTTTCTGGTTAATCTTATAATTATTTTTTTGTTATATTTTCCAGTTTATTAATTTTTCTTTCTTATTTTAATTCAAGATATAAATTGAATTTAATCTTAAAATTTTATTTAAGATGATATATTGTTTTTGTTATGAGATTTACGATTAGATTTTGATAAATCATTTCCTTATAATCAGATAAACAACTTTTTTTTTTTTTATTTTTTTTACGAGGGTTGGTGGAAAACTCGAAAGTCACCAAGAGGAACTGCACGTGCTTCCTCAGGGTAGTGTTGGACTTTAACCAACCATAATCACCTCCCTTTTACAACTAAACTTAAGGATGGAACCTTTAATACAGATGTACAGTTTGGTTTTGGGGATAGGGATGTGGGAAGGATAATTGCGGAAATTGGAATTGGGAAATTTGGATTATTAGATAAACAACTGCATTTGAAATAATGTGTTTTTGTGGATATAATTAAATAGTCAATACCAAAATATAATTTTACATAATAAAAGATAATGTATTACTTATTTTTTATCTTTATATATATACGTTTGCTATCTTGCTTAATATGAACCAAATACTATAGACCACAACGCAAAACTGCCACACTTAACAATATCATTTTTATGATGGGTAATCATTTTTGCGATGAATTGTTTTAAAATTTTTAAAATGGTATATTAAAAATTTGAAATTTATTAAAATTTTATTTAACATTAAAAACATTTAATAAAATGTCATATTTTCATACATATATATAAACATTTGAATTGATTTTATTTGTAACCGTGTTCTAAAAAAAGGACCTTTTTGTTTGCCATTAATTTTGTAGTTTAGATGGATGCATATAACATTCTTAACATGTATTTATTCTTTTAGGAGAACGACAAATATTAATATAAGTATTTATTTTAATAAAAATAAAAATCTAAAATAAAGAATTGTAAGGAGGACTCGGTAGCCGTACATAAGAGCGTATAAAATATTCTATAAACATCAACGAAGTGTGGGCTCGAATCCCACACATGTAGTAAGAATAATTTCCAATTTCCCCTGAAGAAAAGGAAAGGTTGTATAATTTCCTTGTTACATTCATGTGAATTTAATTCAACTGTATTAAATAAATAATTGAGGTTAAGTATTAGAGAAAATAAAACAAAAAAGAACAGAATAAAAATATCCTTTTGAAGAGTGTTTTCAATTGATAAAGATTTAAATACAATATAGTTATTATACATACTTCCAGTTACAATTTGCAAAAACATTTATGGTTTATTTCATGGGTTTAGAGAATAGCTATTTATATACGAGCATCTCAATTTTTTAAATTTAGTTTAGTTATAAATAAAAATAAATGAAACATGTTGTATGTAAAAGTGTTTTTCCAACTTTGATGCCATTTATTTTTTTTCCAACTTTTATTTTTTATAATAGCTAGAATTAATAATAGTAAAAAGATTACGGCGACAAAATATTTCATAAAATTGATTTCAATAATAATTTTTAATCTTTTCAAGCTTTAAATTAAATGATAAAAAGGTTTTGTATAAATGCCCCAAATGTTATATCGTCACCTTATCCAGCAAATTTAAATTCTGTATACCTATTATGTATCAAAATTAAATTGTCAATGATAACCAACAACCAACAAAGCAACAAAAAGTAGAAAATTGCTATACTATAACGTCATTTTATTGCGGCACAAGCTTTGCTTTGAGTCTAGCCATATTTTAAGTAAGCGATGTAAGCATTGAGTCATCACCTTTAAGTTCAAATAAAAAATAAATATTTTTAGATTAGATTTACATACCTAATTTTTAATTCTATAATAAATTTTGAGAAATATTTAAAAAAAAAAATGCTTATTATTTTTACTTTGTGGTTTTCCATAAGTGGTTACCCGTAACATATTCACCCAAAAGTCGGAAATCCTAGTAGGTATCTAATAAAGATAACAAAATTCCATCATAAAAACATTCTTCTGTCACATAAAATATACTAAAATAACTGCACTCTATTTATCATCTACAGATAATAAAGCTGAGTCTAAAGAGACTTTGTGTCTTGTGGATGATACTTAGTATTAAACCAAAAGAATAAGAATTTGTTTTGCTTTGTTTTGTTTTTGAAAAGGAAAATATTTAAAATTTACAATTTTTTTTTTTAAATAAGCTACTACGGCATTTTTTTTTTGTAATACATTAATCACTTATGTATGTATGTGATTTCCTGTTAAAATATTTTCAACAATTTATTCAATTTAAATAAATACAACAATTTAAATACGTTCTGCATTTTTTAAAGTGTATTTTAAAAATATAACTTTTCTATAATTAATTAAAATTGTCAAAAATCCAATTAATTAGAGAAGAAAAATAATAAGAAAAAGAAAAAATATTCCACGTCTGTTTATTTAGCGATTTTTTGTTTTCTTTTTTGTATGATATAATCCCCGCCATATTTAAAAGTAAAAGTTTTCTTTTTCCCCGCCATTTTTTTTTTTTGTTAAACTTTATATGGTAATTTTTATTGCAATCATTTAATTACGCAATTCTTTAAATATGGAAAACAAAACGCCAGCTATACTTTTACAAAAAAAAAAAATTTTTTTTTTTCTATTTTTGATTTTGATTATTTTTTAGAAATTTTCTGAATGAATTTCTAAAAATACATATATATTTAATTTTTTTAAATTTTGTATTTTTATTAAAATGGAAAAATCAACAAAAAAAATTAAATTGTTAATAATAATGACGTCTTTTGTGGAAAAAAAATGTTGTTTTTGATTATGACGTTTAATTTGTCCAGTAGGTGGTGTCATGATAATGTTCAAAATAAGTAAACAATTTTTTGAATTTTTGCTTAAGAAAATATTAATGTGTACGTGTATTTTTACGTGTACGTGTATTTTTATTTTTTTTTTATTTTTATCCCCGGGATAAGATTTTTTTTTTTTGCAAAGGAAATGATTTTTGGTGGATTGTAAGTACGATGTTAATATGTATTAAATATTTATATGTACTTATTTTTAAATTTATAGTTGTCTACTTTTATTTTTTTGTTATTATGTGGTTCGTTTTTAATGGGCATTTTAAAAACAATAAAAATAAATAAGTGGTAAAAGTTATATTTTAAATTTTCTAGGCAGTTCATAATAATTTTGAATAAAATTTTTCTGATAAAAGATTTTCATTCCCAAGTAATTCCATTAAAATATTTATGGTTGATTGGTTTATATGACTGCTCTCCATAGAAATTTATTAAGGGAGAAAAATTGGCATATACAAGTTGCTGTTGTGGTACCATTCCATCATATTTTTGATTGTCAGATTTATATCCTTCCTTTGATTTTTGAGGTTATATAACCAGCCTGTAGACATCAGAAATGAAATTATTTTCCAATTTTATTTGATAACTGATTTATGTCTGAGAAGGTAGAGAATCTCTAGATTTACTATCCGACCGGGCCGAACATTTGCAAAGAAAGTGATGGAGAGATGTACTTATAGAGATAATTACATTTTTCAATTAAGAACAATGGTGTACGCTAATTTGATAATTAAGTTGTATATAAATCTAATCAAAATTTCTATTTGAAACATTTTAATTTAAATAATTCATAATGGTTCCTTTTATTTTTTACAAGAAATGTTTGGAATTGTTTTTTGTTTTGAATACACATTTAACTTTAGGCTTATTTTTGTTTTTTAAGTTATTCGTTAATTATATAGCTCTTCTCATAGCTCTATATATGTTTTTCTATATTACATGAAAGTGTAGATTGGTGACATATTAAAAAAAATTTAATAAATGTAGTTAATTTATAATATTTTGTTAAATTGGTAAAATGGTTAAGAGATTGTGTTTTCGTACGCTTATAAACAGCATATATAAACTATCTTTCTATCAAAATGTACGATAAATTAATATCTAATGTTAAAAAATACAGTTAAATTAATTAAAAAGTGTTAAATAATTAGTTTTAACTTTGATTAGATTTAAACTTTTTAATAGGTAGGTTTCTACTACATCATAATCTTCATTAATAGGTAGGTTTCTACTACATTTTCTTACGAAGCCAATAAAACTTTTCCTGAATGAAAATTTATTTAATTTAGAGTAAAATGAAATAAGTAATAACTGTCACATTATACATAATCGTGTTTTTTATTGACCTAATCATGGAGCTGATAAAATTTTTTATACAAATAGATGGTCTCTAGCTTTTTTTCAAAACCTCAATACAGATTATGTAAAATTTATTAATTTTTTTCGTTTGACAAGTTTCAAAGTGACATTTAACAGTCCATTAACCACAAATAAAATTTGTAAATTATGAATTTGTTGTACTAGATTGTACATTTAAAATAGTTTTAATAAAATAATATATTATTTAATATTAGCTGCGTGACAGTGACAGTAGAGTTGCCTTTAATTATTACCTCATGCAGAATGGTGTTATAAACTACTGCATGTTGTAACTGTTGATGACTTCGTCACTGACAGCAGAATAGTAATAATAATAAGTCGATATATTGTACCCTTGGAGTTCCACTCCCAACATTTCCGGATCCTTCTACAATCTATTTATATATAGGTTCCTAGGGACCATCCCATTATATAGGCTAAAAGGGGGTGTGGGTTTAGTCAGTACAAATCTGATATTATCGAGGAGGTATTCTTACTGTCTTTGAAAAATCCCACCTCCCTTAGAAAAAATTTAAATTGTTTTTCGGTTTTTAAAAAATTAACAAATTATCGCCGAGAAAAGAAATTTGTTAATAAATTCGTCAAATATTCTAAAAATATTTGCAAAACAAAAACTTCAAAGAAAGTTCAAATTGAATGGTAATGCTGCCTGAAAACAAAACTTAATTTTACACTATCCTATTGTTAACATTCGTATTAATTTACTTCTTTTTAAATACGTTATAAAAATGGTTTAAATAAATCGCCAATCATGTTAAATATTAGCAAAAATTAAAAAAAAACAAAACCAAAACCAAAAACATAAAAAGATTTTATTTTTAATGGGAAAATGTGGGTGGGTGATCCATTAAATGTAAACAAATACATAAACGTATAAAACGAAAATGAATATTAATAATAGAAAAAAAGTTTTTTTCAGTGCTGAAATAATTTAATAATTTTTAAATCGTATTATATCGTATTTCGATGATTTTTTTTTAAGAAAATCAGCTTCTCCACCACAGGACCGACCGGTACTATACGAAAAGTGCAATGCCAAAATTTATAGATTTTTTACATAATAATTTATATCAAAGCAAAATAACTTCTAATAATTTAACAACATTTTGTTTTATTCAATAACAATAATAAGCAATGAAATCGTAAAAATATATGTATGTATGAATGTGCATTCATTCATACATTCATTTATGTAATGTACCTACATGATTCTTTTTTCATTCAAAAATATTAGAAGTAAAAAATAATGTTTGTAAACAAATACAAAACAAACCATAAGATTAATATTGAATTTGCTAACAAAAATTTTACCGTTTTAATTTTATGTCATCAACAAAAGAATAATATGCATAGATACAAGTACATATGTATACATATGTATAAATTGTTAGAGATATAAAAACAAAAACAAAAAAAAATTGTTCATGTAAATTCTTATGGAGTGCTATGTATGAAATTGGGACTTGGGGGGAAAAAAATTAAATAAAAGTTAAAGTTAGTCGGATCAAAAAATATTCTATAGCAAAGTTGTTGCTTTTTACTTGTGTAACAATTTTTTCTTGATAATTTTTCTCATAAAATTTTTCTGTTACGAAATATTCGTAAAAAACTTAAAAAGTGCACTAGTAAACTACCACTTGCGGTTGTTCGATTTGCTCCAATAGCTTATCAATCCGAGATATTTACATCAAAACCTTAAATATGAAATGGCAAAAAATTCCGCTCAGTCCTTTAAGCTGTACATGTGCTAACAGACATACACACACACACACGCATCCCCACAGACCGACATCATGCTAAAAAAATTGTACAGCCTTCTCCACACCGGAGTAGTGCATATTTACCAAAATCTCGGGTTCAAATTTTTAGTATGAAAACTATACCTACCTTATACATTAATGTATGCGGTCGGTAAAAAAAACAAAATGAGCAGAAAATAAAATATAAAATAAACAAAAGAAGTAACTTTTGAATTAAAAATTTAAATATATTATTATGTTTTTCTTAAAAGTTGAGATTATTTTTGAATGAATATTAAAAAATATATCAGCATTTCCTCTATCTGGAAGCAATTTATTAATTTGTTTTCGAAAATTTTACTTTAAAATATTGACAAAAACCATAATAGATTTATTAGTAAGGAAGTAAAAGCTTCAAATTTATAGGCTTTAAATTGTAAATGTTTAGAAAATAATAAAATTAATTAATAGACATTTTTAGTAAAGAATATTTACGTTTAAATTAAAAACTTTAATTTTGACAGAATATTAAGTTTTGTATGTAAGTTTTACTTTTAGTTTTCTTTAAAAATTTAAAGAAAATCGTTATTGTTATAAATCGAAAAACTATAGAATGCGTATATGGACATGTTTTTAGGCTTTTGAAAAGATATTCTCTTTAAAAGCTATCTTTGAAGTAAGATATCCTTAAAGCATGACTCACGGCTTATCCTTAAAGTCTTTGACAAATATTATGGCTTACGAACTTACGTCAAAAAGAGCAATAGATCATTGTTCAGATAAGCATTTGATTAAGTTAAAACTACTGTCATGTAAGCCATGTAATGTTTAAAGTAGATTTGGAACTGTCGCCATGTAATGTTATGCCGCTAAAGTGGATATGGTAATGATATTAAATTGCCAATATGACATGTAAGTGGATAAAACACTATCGAAGAATTATTGCCGTCATAATTGTCGAAGTGGATAAAACACCAAAATAAAAAGAAGGCATATTATTATTAAAGTATACTGATAAAATTACAATCACCTTCAAACAATACAATTTTTCATATTTCAACTTTTTTGAAATTCAATGCAAATCTAATCAATATTTAAATGATAACAATTAGTGTTATATTACAACTACTTTACAATTTTATAAAATCAATCTTATATAAAACATTTTAAAAAATATTTTTCAAAGAAAAGAAAAAAAAAAAAAACTAAATATGTTCAAAGAAAATTCAATATTTGAAAAATCGTATATGTATTTCACAAAAAAATTTTCAGTAGGTACATCATGAATCATGACAAATTCTATTATAACAATTCATCTTAAAAATGAATTCATCTAAAAAACGAATGTTCTATTTAATTTTGCCAATCTCCAAGTAACAATATTCCTTATAAATTCTGTAAAGTTTAAAAGTTCTCGAAAAGAAAAGATACAAAATTGACAGCAAAATCATATTTTATGATTATATAGACAAAATGTAAAATTTATGCTTATTTATATTACGAATGATATTTTGTAAATAAATTTTTTTCGACAAATCCTTTTAATTGAATGGTGTGAAATCCCTTTTCAAATTTTATTTTTTCTTTGGTTGATTTTTCAAATCTCCTGAGTGTCATAAAATAAATGTTGTTAAGTATGTATATACTTAAAAATATATTCTAAATATAGTCAAAATTTGAGATTCTTATGTACATATTTTAGATTTAAATATGCATTGAATGAAAAAAAAAAACAAAAAATAAGGATGTTTAAAAAAAAAAAATGTTGAAACTTTGAAATTGATATTATTTTAAAATAAAATTTTCATAAAGTGAAATTTTTATTATTGTGAAAGTTGTTATTAACATCAAGTGATTTCAATTGTTGACTTGATTGTTATTAACATCAAGTGATTTTCATTTTAGATTTTTTTCCCTTCTTTACAATTAGATACTCTTTGCAATTTTTTATTTAAAACCGAGGAAATTTTGCTATTTAGAAAATTGATATTATGTATATTTGATGCTAATTTTATCAATTATATTATCGCTACAACGTTAAATAGTGTAAGAAAAATTTTTGATGATGATAGTAAAATTATAAAAGCAAAATAGATACAAAATATCTGTATTAATAATAATCTTCTACTATGAATATTAATAATTTGTGATCATATTACTTTAAATAAATTTTACAGAACTTGTTCCAAAAAAAAAAATTAGATAATCTTTGAATGTTATGTTACCACCGAATATGATCATAGATAATTTTTTTTTAATATTTGATGAAAGTTGAGCCTTGTACCTTTAAACATAGGAGAATCTATAAAAGAGTTGTCATTGGTTTTCTTTAGAATTCAGATTAAAGAATAAATTTATTTCATTTTTATACGGTTGAGAAATTAAATCAATAGAATTACCTATACTTAAAATGATTTGGATTAAGATATGTCAGATATTTTTGATTTATATAGTTACACTAAAACAATTTTATAAAAAGATAATATAAATGTAGTTCAAACAATGATTTCTTTATTCAATTTATATTACCCCATATTAATTTTGTACTAATAACACAGTAGTTAAGGAATATTTTGAGAATTTTTATCAATGATTCTGTGTTTTGGATTATATGATGATGTGGATCATAAAAAGATGTCTGTTTATATTTTTTTTTTATAACTAAAATACTTTAAAATTAAATTGCAAATTAAAATTTTCCTCTCAAATCAATCAAATTTAAGAAATCAATAGTAAATACTTCACTTTTATATTGACTTTAAATTTGACATCAAATTTTATTTGTTACATTTTTTCGTCAATATTATAATATTGGACGAAGCTTGGTAATTTAGTAGTTAAGCACGTGTACGGCTTATAAACCGAGGAAATCGGGTTCAAATCCGGCACAGGTCGTAAGAATTTTTAATAGGAAAATTGCTATAAAAGTAATTTTCAATTACAAATCTCCGTTATAGACCATGAAGTAAATAATTAAGTAAATAGAATATATAATAAAAAGCAAATAAATAATATTACAATATAAAATTTAATAAAAATAATTTAAGAATTTCGGTGGCCTAGTGGATGAAAGCGTATAAAATACGCTGTAGACACTTAGAAAGTGTGGATTTGAGATTATTCCACCTATCACAGGCAAATTCCCCCTTACATTTACAGCCACAGCTGAAAAGGAAAGCCTGTGTAATTGCAGAGAAATAAACTGAAAAAAAAGAAGTATTTAATTATATCAAATGGCTACAAGGTAACGAACGTTTTTTTACTATTTGTCCTGTGAGAGAACTGATCAACCATCTTAATCATAATGATATTCAAATTTTTTCATGATTTTCGAGCACTTCTTAGTACGTATGAAATTGTGATTTACAAAGAGATTCCTAGTGGTTATAAAAAAATAAAAAAACATACACTAAAACATAAGATCCCGTTTATAGGGGCACATAAATGTAGAAGCTTCAAAGTTTCTACATTCCAAGAATTTCCCCTTGGTAGTGTCAGATTCTTACTGACTAAACTCACCTCTCCCTTTAGCCAATATAATGGGATGAAAACCCCTAACTGTATTAATTATACGATATATATTATTACGATATAAAGTTACTATTTTTTTTTTATATATAACCTGGCCGGTGATTCAACACAAGACCCTTCGATTAAAAAACTGACGACTTAACCACTACGCCATGAAACAAATAAACCTTCAAAGAGGTTTGCAACCCCAATAGATCTATAGTTAGTTAGAGTTAACTAAAAAATTAATGATCAGTTTTTAAGCCTAGTTGTAATATTTTAAGACGAAGTTGCTAGTTTTAGTAAGTTAAATTCTCATATAGTGTTTGAGAATTTTGATCTTTTGATGATTCTGATTACCCAAAGAGAAAAACAACAAAATATCCAAATTAAAGTTTTGTTATTAGATTAATTTTATATTAATTTAAATATTTTTATTTATTGAAGTGATAACTTTTATTCAACTTCATTTTTCATTTTTTTAAAACATTTTCTAAAATAATAAAAATAATATTAAATAAAATACAATATCAGTACATTTACACTTTAAAATTTAAACAAAAAAAAAACGTTTTATTTTTATTAAATAAATGAATTTTAATTTAATTAAACATTATATTATATTCAAAGAATATCTATTACCTTTTATTTTTTTACTTGTAAATAATTTTTTTTTTTTTTTCAGATTATGCTCTGATCTCAAATTTTTATTGTATCCATTATATTGTATTATATGTACTTGGTACTTGTTTAATTGTAATAAAAACTTCAACTCATATCACATACTTTTTTATATATTTGATATTTTAGGTAATCCTTAAATTGAATAGCCATTTTTTCAATAATAATATGTCAGTTTCAGGGTATGTATTTGTATTTTAAATTGAGAAACCTGAAACGAAAATAAAACGAAAAATATGGTATAAAAAATAAAATATATATTATAATATCATCAAAGTGTATATGAATTTTAAATAAATATATAATATAAGATTTTAAATGATAATATTAAATTGTTGGTTGATTCCAAAAAAAAAAAAAAAAAAAACTTTATAAAAGCAAGTAGAGGATATACGAGTACTTGCAAATTTGTATACCTTATTCGAGTCATATTTCCTTTTTTGGTTCAAAAATCGATTTTAAAAAGTAATTTATAAGCAAAGCTATAAATGAAAAGAAGTTCTTTAACTCTAAAAGTTATGGTTTAATTCAAATTCAAATAGTATCAAAATTCGTGTAAGATTATCTTTGTGGAATTAGATACGTATGTTGCATTAATAAACGCTCAGAATTTATGTTAAAGATTCTCTCATTCTTTAGAATTACTAAAACGAAAATAGTATCTATAAGATTTTGTTTTTAAATAATATATTTTGTAAATTTATTGCAACAGAATTTTTAACGTGTAAATTATTATTACTTTTTTTTAAATAAACATGATGTATAAAATTGGTGATAGGAGAACGTTTTCTAGAAATTCCAAATGATAGAAGTCAAGAAAATCTAGAAAAAAGCCATTGTAAAAGTTTTGACTAATCCTATAGGAACAGAAAATAAAAATAACAAATATTAGGAAATTTATAGGAAATTTGTGAAATTAAAAACTCACAAAATGTGAAAACCAAATTATTTATTAATTTTTTTATACTCGAATGAAGATATGTTCTACGAGTTTAAAATTTTTTTTACATCATTTTTGTAAAATTGTTAGTTTTGGTATTTAAATCCAGCATTTTCGACCAGCATGTTCGAGTAGCTAGCTACCATACAACTTTTTTCTTTATATGGAAAGAACTCAGTGTATCAGTGTATATATATTGAAGCTATATATCTGAAATTTTACGAAAAAGATGTCGAGTTGCATAGCAAGAACATCTGTATAATTTTGTTGTGCTGGTGTAACAGGTTCAGGTAGCTTGCACAACTTAGCACTTAATAAAGCTAGGCATTTGAAATCTTACAAAAGATAATGAACTGTTATATCAATAATTTCTATAAAATTTGATTGTTCTAGTGCAACAGATCCGGGTAACTGTTATAGAACTCCAAAATTTACATAAATATATCTCGGTACTTAACATCGGTACTAAAAGTGAAATGATCTGAAATTTTGTAAAAGATGATCTAGTTTTATTGAAACAGCATATATTACGTTCATTTTGGTATCCTAGAGTTGATACAGTCTACTCTACTGCGCTCGTCCTCATTTTTAATATAACTATTTAATGTAAATATTAAACTAAAACGAACATTAAGTTGATATTTTATACCTACATTATTTTAGCTATCGGAATATTTTTTTTATATATGAATTGATTTATAATATTGTTAAGTAAATCAAAACAAAAACATACTGTAGAAATATTTAAATGTTTTTTTAAAAATTGCCTTGCAGTCATAATGTGACTATGATTATAGAATGATTGGTTCAAAGTCTATATATGAATCTGTATAAAAAGTAAAATAGCTATTTTAACGTACATCTAATGCAAAAGTCATACATTTGAAGCGACATAACAATCCATGTTTGAAGTAATATTTAAACATAACAAGCCATTTTTCAGGCAACATTATATCCACATAGAGAGATTATAATGAGTATTAAAAAAAATAAAAACTTTAAGAATAGTTAATATTTTAGTAACCTTTTCTATTTAATTTGATTTCTTTTGGGGACTAAAAAAATTTCGATTTTTAGTATTTATTACAAATTACATTTAAAATTTTTTAAAATGTTTCAAAAATTTTATTTTTCAATTATTTTAGTTCTGTCTTTTTTCTTTTTTTTTTTTTGATCCTATGGGAAATTTTATAAATTTTTGTTTGTGCTACTGTACTTTGATATGTCGGTACACTTATGAAATTATTAAAATTCAAGTGATTTCATGTATTCAAAAGAAGTTTTATTGTAGTATTACGAACACAAAATCATTAATAACAACAATTTTCTAGTTTAACAAAAAAACTAAACTAAAAAGTTTTTAATCCTTGAACAACAGAACATGTATATGAAATGTTTACCACAAGAAAACCAAACATTATGAAAGTAAATATACAATATCATATTTATAATACAATAGTATCCTGTGTCGAATGCATTTTAAAAAACAAAATAAATATAATATTGTTATTGTTTTCAGGTTACCAGACAGTTCAGTAACTATGCTAGAAATAGTAGTAAACAATTTCATAAAGTACATTCAAATCATTATTTTACTTAATAACATTTCTTTATATTATGTACATAACACATTACAAAAAAGCAAAAAAAAAAAAAAAAATCCGATATCCTTAACCAAACTGAAATTTCTTATCGTAACTTTATGTAAATTTTCATTCATTTTATTATCCGATACATGTTTATGTTGTTTGGTTATTTATCCTATATCTCTTATATATACAGAGTGTTCCATATTCCTCAGATTATAATAGAAAAAAATTGTATGAGAGGGCAGTCTTTTTTTAAAGAAAACCTGGTAATTAAAAAAAAAATATAAAATGTTCGTATATTTTTAGCTTTAATTTAAAAAATAATTAATCGAAGAAAAGTCCGTCAACAGCTGAAAGCTTAAAGTTTAAGCTTTCAAACAAGTTTAAATTAAATTCCGAGAGCATGTGGTCTAAGTGCTATTTGGCAATTAACAACATAAAACAAAAAATAAGGTAAAAGTCTCAATATCTCGAAAATGACTAATTAATAGACCCCCTCTCTCATACAATTTTTTCTAGTTTTATTGTCAGGAATCACGTTCTGAATAATTTGTACTCTTATGCAGAACACCCTGCATATTATATTATATATCTATATATCAGGTCAATGATTGTACCTACATATATAAAAAAAGAACATATAAATATATATATACAATATGTTTATACGTATATGATGATTTTTAAAGCTCTTCACATCTGTGGGTTTAAGAAAAATATTTGCTTTTTGATTTCCACTGTTAGTAACCTATTGAAAAAGTACAAAGCATGATCATCCATTATTAAACAAATACCAAGATTCCAATGTTCTTGATTAGAAGGAGCAAAAAAAAAAAAAATGGTATTTCATAACAAAATTTTTCAGTGTCTCCTAAGAGTTATGGTCTAAACAAAAAAAAAAAATTTAATTCAAAAACATTTTCTTTGTCTACTTTCTTTTTTGAATTGTTTTTTTTTTTTTTTAAAGAAATTGATTGAAAAAAAGCAGAAATTGATTAAATATTAAATTTATGTTATTTTAACAACTTTGAAATAGTAACATTTGTTTTTTGATTAATTTGAAATAGAGTAAATATATCCGATTATTGACTGTCTGTAAGTTTTATTGTGATTAATACCACACAATACCACACTCGGAGAGTCTACAAAACAATAAAACTAAAAGTTTAATTTTTTAAACAATTTTTGATAATAAAATAGAAAAAAAAATTAACATTCCTGACATTTCATGATTTTTCAAGCAAATAACATTTTATGACATGTCTGATAAGAATTTATTTTGCATGTCAAAGGATATTTTTATGACATATGATATAGTTATCTATTTTTTTTAATCCGTTCCGACACGTTAGCTTTTGAAAGGTTTAATTTTTTTTTTAGTTAGCTAATCTTAATTTTTTATAAGTGTTATAAGCAAATTACTTCAATTTTTGCATAATTCTTCCTAAAAAAGAAATTTTTGACACAATCCTTTCCTATTACGTCATTTTCCATATTGATACATGCATTAAAAAATTGCGATTTATAGATTTGAAAAATAAATTTAGTAGTATCTAGTAGAAAGAAGTAACCAAAAACCCTTTTTTTACTCTTTTAGAAAAGTTTTTTTTTTACAAAATGACATATTTATGTGCAAAAATAAAAACAGTAAATTGAAAGCTTTATGTTTAAGCTCAATAAGGTAAAGTTAATTCTACCAGTTTTTTAGCACATTTCCAAAAAAAATTTTGAAAAAATGTGCTTATTAGTTTCACTCTGTCCGTCCGTTCGTCCGTCCGTCTGTTTACAAAACTTCTACACCGTTAAAGATAGAGAAAAATAATTTTAACCATGGGTAGGTCCCATAAAAAAAATAATTTTGTGGAACAACTTTTTCATGTAGCCCCATCCATTACGGAGCTACAGCCCCTCAAACTTTGAAAAAATCCTATTTTTAAATGCATATATCTTATGTTCTACTTAAGATTTTTTCAATCTGAAAACGTCATTCGACAGGTATTTTTTTTGTAAATTGTAGCTTTGTAAATTAATATCAAAATTATACATTTTTTTTAAATTTAGTATTTAAATTTACCGTTATGTGAAAACCAAATTTTGCATGATTTTTCTACTTTCATAACTCCGGCACGCTTTTAGATAAAGGCTTGAAATTTTGAGGCAAGAAAGAACTTTTAGAATTAGTATAAGTTTGCTCAGAAAATTTTTTTGGACCACCCCCTTATGAGCTATTAGCGCTTAAAAATTGAAAATTTGCTATTTTTAAACACCTGTAATTAAGGAATCTGTACACATTTTACTTCTGCAAGATATAAAAAATAAAGCTACAGTAATATATTTTTACGTTTCTTAAAGGTTTATTTCAGTTGTAAAGGGTTCCAAACTTGCAGGTCTTCGAAATTGCGAAAAAGTTCCATTTTCAGATGCATATATCTCAGGCTCTACGTAATAGTTTTGCAATCTAAAACCTCCAGAAGATAGAAAATTTTATTGTCTATATAAAACAATATCAACATTATGTAATATTTTGTAATTTACTATTTAAATTTACCGTTATGTAAAAACCATATTTTGCATGAAATTTCTTTTTTTCATAACTCCGGCACGCTTTAAGATAGGAACCTAAAATTTTGAGACAAGAAAGAACTTTTAGAATTAGTATTAGACTCAGAAAATGTTTTGGTAGCACCCCCTCTTTAAGAGTTATTACGTCTCAAAAATTGAAAATTTACTATTTTTAGACATCTGTAACTTAGGCACCTGTAAAAATTTTTCTTTGACAAGACATGAAAATTAAAGGTTCAATAATATATTTTTACGTGTGTTAACGGTTTTTCTTAGTTATAAAGGATTTATTCTAAACAGTTTATAATGAGTTTTGGAAATGTGCGCTTTTAAAAACCGTTGGTTTACATTCTACCTTGTTTTTTTATATAATCCATGCAAATTTAAAAATTTGAAACAAACTTTATTTTAACTTATATATGTATGTATATCTTATGAAACATTTTTTTAACTTATTATATAAATTTTTGTCTTATAAACTTACATACATATTTATATGTATAAATAGAAAATTTAAGAATTAAAATTGAAAATAAAGGCTTTTAAAACCTGTTAGCATGTAAGCGAATAAAGAATCCTTAAAATATGTCATTGAATTGAGAACAAAAATATGGCAGTATATAAAAACAAAAAGTGTTTAAAGTCTCATATTTTCAAAAACACAATAAAAAGTTTTTAAAATTGTGATTTTGAAATGTTTTTTTATTTTTAAATTTTAAATCTGTTTTAGAACTTTTTATGTCAGAAAAAGATTGTGTAAAATAAAAAGACACTTAATTCAATTTTAAATATAAATTCTATTTACATAATTAAGAAAAATTTTTAAGACAATTAACCACCCTCTCCTATTCTTAAAATTCTGAGGTTCTAATTAACAGCATTTTGGAGAAACAGAGGAACCAACATTTTACGAAATTTATTATTAATTCAATCATATAACGGTAAATTTAAATACCAAATTGAAAAGAATTACATAATTTTTATATTAAATTATAAACCTGAAAAAATTTGAAGTCGTTTGACGTTTTTCAATTGAAAAAATATTAGTCAGAACTTGAGATATAAACATTTGAAAATAGGACCTTTTAAATCTTTAGCAGCTGTAGCTTCATAATGGATGAGTTTACATAAAAAAGTAGTTCCATACAATTAATTATTATTTATTATAAGAGGCCTGGACATGTTTAAAGAATTTAACCAATTACATATATTTAAATTCTAAAAATATTTTTGAAAATAAAAATCTGTTTAAAAAATCAGTTGCTTAGTTTTAGTCCTTTTACGTATAGCTTAGCAATGTGCTTTTTCTTTCTTTTTTTGATCTAGATGGATTTCATTTCTTTTAGTTGACTTAAAAACTGTGTCTTAAATTGTAAGATTCTCTCATATAATATTGTTGTTGAATTACCATGAAGAAGTTATTGATACCGATATAAATAATAGTTTTGTTGCAAATTTCTATTCTTTCTGAGAAATTTTTTTCGATAGTAAGCAATTCAATCTTAATTTTTTGCCGTACCAAGTTAATTTGTTTTTTTGTGTAGCTTTTCGTTTAATTATTTATGATATTTAGTTTAAAAATACAGAAGTGAGCTCCGGTATAATAACTTTTGATAAAAAGGATATTCAGACAACTAACCAAGCAGACAAAAATTCGAAATTCAATATAGTCTATAAAGGTCATTCAAATGTATTTAAAATAATATCAAATAAACATATTTTATTAAAAATTATGGATGATAACAGTTAAAATGAAAGGAAAAAAATAATTTACTGTTAAAAGATGAAAATATTCTTTTCCATTATGAAATATGTATAGTTTCTTTGAATTTTTACGTGCAGTAACCGTTTCCAGTAGAACATTTTTCATTTAATTTTTCAAATATAAGAAAAATTTAGTTTTAATATTAGTTATAAATTATATAGCACTTAAATTTTAATGTGACAAAGTTTTTTTTTTCTGTACTTAAACAAAATAAATATAATGTAAAATATCACTTAAATCATCATCTGGTGTTGGTAAATGTTGCAAATTTTCTTTTTTACAGTCAGAGATTTAGGATTACGTCAGTAAACTAAAGTGAAACCAATTAAAATTATATTTAAAAAAATAGCAATAATAAAGTAGACTGAAAATGTTTGAAAGGATCTTATGTATAGTTAATTATAATATAAGATGAAATCAAAAAAATAAAAAAAATAAAAAAGGAGTCTTTAAATCATACAAATTTACTCTAATATTTATTCACATATATTTGTACCTATATATACATTTATTAGATACAAAATAATAGTTTTATTTCTATTTAAAAATTTTGTTTTTATAATAAAGAAAATTGCTTTTCCATTTTCTAAATTGGTTTTTTTTTTTTTTGGTTTTAATATTTCTTCATGAAAATTTATGGTAATTGTTTGTCACTTTTAATTAAAAGTTTTACAAAAGTGAAAGTGAAAGTTTATGTTTTTTTTTTTTTTTTTTGTAGAAAAGTAAAACTTCTGATGGTGTAATTTACATTGGTAAATAAATGTATACACGCAAAACCCAGGTGATACTAGAATAAATCGAATATTAATTGAAAAATTGTGGTTGGAAGGTGATAAAATAAGTGTAACAAGTTAAAATAGAAATTAATATTGATGGTGCAAATGTATATATGTTGGATGTAGTCTTAGAGAATGTAGTTAAAATACATTTTTGTTTGTTAAATTTGAGTATAAATATTTTATATTTAGTATTTTTTAATTTATATTTTGTAAATACTGGATTTAATTTTTTTTAAATTAAAACTATTTTAATCAAAAAGGTTATATTTGTTTGGTAATAATGAGCTTGTCTCTTTTGGAACAATCTTAATTACTGTATAATATAAGTTTAGTAACTTAATATACCTTTTTTTTACTTTAATTGAAGACTTCTTTACTTTAAGTGAATAATTTTTACTTTAAGTGAAGATATTTTTACTTTTATTCGATGTGTTTTACCTTAAGTGAAAACATTTTTAGTTGAAGTGAATATTTTTTTACTATAAGTGAGGGTATTTTCTTTTTAAATAGAGAATACTACATTCATTTATGCAATATAAATGTTTAATATACATATATTTAATTTATATAATAAACATATATTTCGATATGATATTTATTTATCTGATATTTATGTATATGCATATGTATATATTGTAATAAAAGATATTTGTAATAAAAGTTAAAGTAGAAACAAATAGATCGAATATAAATATATATATTTAATAAAAGTTAAAGTAAAAACAAATAGCTCCAATATAAACAAATATCTTCACTTAAAAATAAAAAAACTTTTACTTAAAGTAAAAAATGTCTTCACTTAAAGTAAAAATGTCTTCAGTTAAAAAAAAATATATATAAATACATCTTTAATACAGATCTAAAACAATCCGTACATGTTTTAGATATATGTATTAAAAACTTTAATTTATTAAAAATAATTTAGGATTAAAAGAACTAAGCAGAAAATTAAAAATAAATAATGGAAATATGTATATAATATGTATGAATGTTATAATATGTGTATAATATGTATATAATAAAGAATGTTTCTAAAATTTTTGTTTAAAAACTTATGTTATCAAATTTTATACAGTGTCTCCTATATCGCTAATTCATAATAAACGAAAATTCGTATAAAATTTGTTATTTTCTTTATTTTCAAACTTCTAAAATATTTTTCTTTTCTTTGTACATTGGTTTCCCACCCCATACAATATATTGCGGTACAAGTATTAAATTATAATTATTGCCTATTCTACATCGTTTTCGAGATATGAGACTTTGGAAAACTTGATTTTTTTTCTCAAGTAAAATAATTCAAAAGGAGAGTTATCGAAATTTTGAACTGGCGAAATTTTGAATGCCGCAATTTTGAATTTCGGGATTCTGAATTTTTGAATTTCGTTATTTTTAAATGTCAGAATTTTAAATGACGGAATTTTAAAAATCGGGATTTTGAATGTTATCCCTCAAATTCTTATGGTAGACTACGTACATTAAATACATATTAAAGTATATAATTATTTTCATTTTTCTAACAGAACATTTTAACTCTAAATCGATTAAAATTTTCTTCTATTTAACACTTTATAAAGAAAAAAAAGTAAATAAAAATGAAAATTATTAAAAAAAAATTAAAATTTTTCATGATTTCATTTAATTTTGAATGGATTAAGAATTTTTCGAATTTTGAAAGTTAAATTTTAAAAACTTTTTTTTGGTTAATAATATTTTAATTGATTTTTATGAAATGGATTAAATATATTTATTTTTGTTTTTCAATTTATTAAACACTTAAGTTAAAAACTTTATTTAATTATAGAAAATTTGAAAAAAAAATATATCCTTTTAGCTCCTTGTCTATACATATGTAAATTTAGTTTTAATATACATAATATTATATATTGACTGGTTTAATGTGAGGTGGATAATAAAGAGTAAATATTATTTCTATTTTATTTACATAAAATGTTCAATGTCAATTGAAATGATATTTTAATTGTTAATATTTAATTTAACTATAAGTTTAAATTACTCAATTTTATTTGAAAATTTTTTCTTTGTTTTAGGTGTTTTATTTGTCTCGTGTATTTGTCTCTTCATAGATTAAACAACTTATAGATTTTAAGGTTCTAAAACATTTCTAATAAATATTTTTAAAGTTATTATATACATTTTTTAAAAATATTTTTAAAATGTTCATTTAATTTAAAAATAAAGGATTTTTATAATGTTATGTTGATATAAAAATTTTTTGCATTTAAAGCATTGAAGAAATAAGATTAAAAAATTTCCTTAACACGTGGTTAATTTGATTAACATTTTTACTCCACACCGCTGTTTTTCCGGTTTGAATATCTATCGACTGTGTCATATATTAAATTAAAAAAAAAATAAACAATTATAGTAGATATATGCTTAAAGTATGTAAATACATAAATTAATGAACAAAATATTTAATAAACAATAATAAATTTTTCGTACACAAATTTTAAAAATAAATAAATATTAAAGCATAAACAAACAATGTAAATTTATGTGTATGTACTTAAATTGTTTATTTACGTTTTAATATAAAATCTGAAAATTTTTCAACTTTTTAATTTTTTAATTTTTCAACTAAAAACAAATGAAAGGTTATTTTGCGCTGTAAAAACGAGGAAGAATACAGTTGCCTTTGTCAACTCTTAGATACCCGTACGAACCGTTAGTATGTTCACAGTCTGTCACTTTGCTTACAATATTATTTTTTTAATATTTTAGTATTTTAAAATAATTTGGGTGAATTTTATAATTTCTAGAACTATGGGTTGTACATATATTCAAACTATATGTTTATATGTACATTCTTCGAAAGCAGATTCTAACCTTTCACATAACGATTATCAATCCAAAACTTTTTCAAATATTCTATAGTACCATTTAATACTAAGAGGTAAATGTATATTAAATTTACTTAGTACAAAATAGTAAATATAATTTTAAATATTATATTATATTATATTTAAATATTCCATTGACAGAATAATAAGTACAATAAAATACATATATGTATGTAAATACGGCGTTATATAATATACATCTATACTCTTATCATTCATTCACTAGTGACATATACGATATGTAAATAAACATGATATTATATAAGTATGTATGTATATCAATATCATATAAATAAAAATTCTTCAAGCAACCGTTATTTTGTTTATTTATTTGCATTTTTATGTACTACGCATTATATCCTCAACAATTTCAAATTATCGAATAAAACAAATGCAAAAAATTTGTTGAAGAAATTTGTTAGAAAATTTGAAAAAATCAAGTAACACTTTCGTCAATTATAAAGTAACCCTATATTATTAAAAAAAGTTGTTAACAGAAATAAGAGTTTGATGTTGAAGCTTTAATTTTTGTGTATTACTTTAAAAAAATGCTAACAGGTGTTCAAGTTACAGGTCTTTAAAAATAGGAAATTTTCAGTTTTTGACTCCTTACAGCTCCTAAACGGGGGGTGATACAAAAAAAATTTCTGCAATGACTCACACTTATTTTCAAAGATCTAACTTCTGTCAAAATTTCAAGTTTCCAACTTAAACCGTTTAGGAGATAGAAGGGTTAAAGGATTTTGCAAAATTTTAGTTTCACATAACGGTAAATTAAGACACCGTATGCCACAAATATATATTTATTGTATATATACTTTTAAAGCTAATAAAAGTAGTAATCGTTTGGCGTTTTCAAAATGAAGATATACTTTATACAACTAGTGCTATAACAATTTAAATATAGAGCTTTTTTGAACCTTTGGGGAGCTGTAGCTCCGTAACGCCACTCCGTAACGCCACCAGCTGTAGCTCCGTAACGCCACCCGGCTACAAAAAAAAGTTATTAAAAATAAAATTAATATTTTTGTGAGATCTATCAGCGGTTAAAATTTCATAGCTCTATTGCAAAAAAAAATGTGGGGATCTAAAAGTTAGGTGTTCGAGAGCTACCCTAAGGCTTGGTCCAAACTCAACCAAAAAAAATAGGGAACCTACAAATTACTCCCAAAATATTTTGTGTAAATTTCAAGATTCTAGTTTTCTTAGTTTTTGAGTTAGCGTGCTGACGGACAGACGGCCGGACATGGCTCAAAAGTCTTAGAATTTTTTTCTGATCCGATCCATACCTTTGAAGGTATATCTAGCTCGCTTATTTCGAGGTGTTACAAACGGAGGAGTAATTTTATTATACCCGATCCTATCGTACGGGTATAATAATAGTTCAAATTTTATATTAAATTTTCTGCATTTCTAAATTTTCGTAATTGAACTTAAGTAAAGATATATCCACATCCGATTTTAATTATGTTTTTTATTTATTTATTTTTTTTCATTTCTCTAAACAACTGACAGCTCATATAGAGTGTATACAGTTCTAATGCTGCCCATACACGGCGGACTAGGTTGAAAACTTGGTACGCGGACTTGATAAGTTGTATCGTGTATGGACAAGTTGTAAAACCATTTTGATGGTATGTATATATTTGTTGAATATGAAAAAATTTTGATTTTTGTGGGCGGAGTCTTTGGTTTGTAGTTGATTTGTATCGTGTATGGGCAAGTTGTATAACTTAAATGTCATTTTAAAATTGAGATTTTTTGATTTGAGAAAATAATAAAAATATAAAATACATATTTACAATGGTTGGATGATAGGTTGGATAAGTGTGTGGTATGGTTCTAAAGTTGGATAAGTGTGTGGTATGGTCCGCGTACCAAGTTTACAACCTAGCCCGCCGTGTATGGGCAGCATAATGTTTCTTCGAAAAAACAAAAACAAAAAATTATAAAAACAAAATTTTAACATATATTATTAACAGATACAGTAACAGATATGTCAACAAAATATACTCAAAAGATACTCAATATACATACTTCAAAAGTAAAAATTGATCAACAGTTAATTCAACAAGTAAATAAATAAATACTTATTTAAATTGTAATTCCCTAAAATTTCTCTAAACAAGTGATTGTTAATTTGTTATTTATTTTTATATATTTTATGTTATTTAATATTTATTTTTTGTTTCGGATAAAGCCAATTAAATGAAATTCAAAGATTTTTTTAGTTATTGCTTGAAAAAATAAACAATTATTTACATAATCTTGCAGTTGAATTGTAAATATAATGTATATACTTATAAAACTGTTAGTTTTCATTAAAATAGCAAAAATTTTTGGTATTCATCAGTTGCACTGCATTGTCAAACTGACGATTTAACTGATAATGTATACCCTACTACGATTCATAACTTAATAAATCGAACAATTCTTCATGTACATACATATATACATACATACATACATATATATATATATATATATTATATGTATGTATATTACACACTAATATATTATAGGTATTATAAATATACAATTTTTTTCTGGCTCCTATGAGGTGCATAGATCATTATTTTCACTAAGCCGTTATTATTCGGGATGTGTAGCTATTGTATATACAAGATTATAAAACAGAAATATTATATTTGAGCGCCATCTATTATCTTATACAAGAATTATTTATTTTATTTGTTTTTTTTTTATATTACGATATTAATAAATTATTACGATTCAAAATATATATATATTGGATAATATGACCTCATCAGAGTTTGCATCCGAGATCTTTTAATTGTAAAGCCGGCGCCTTAACACGCCATTAGTCAGATAAAATAAATTAAATTGTATATATATGCATACTATAAATTATAATATAAATAAAAAATAAGCACATAATATTTGAATTTTTTAAATAAACAATATAAATTCTGCAAAAAAAAATTAAATAATTATTATTATAAGTATATATTATTACAGTTTATTTTGTTGAAGCTAACCGCAAACTTGGCATGGTTCTTAAATAATAATAATATTATATAATTTTTTTTTTAGTATATGTATGTATGTATGTCTGTATGTATATTTAAAAACTCATTAATCATTAAAACTGATCATATTTGATTGATTTATTTTTGTTTGATTGATTGATTGATTATTTTTGTGAAAATAAAATAAATCAATCAAACAACATAAATTCTATTTATTATGTATGTATGTACGTATTATATTAAAGACACTGTTAGGTTTAAAGACTCTGTTATATTTTACATTGTACGCATCACATTATTAAATATTTTATAATTTAATCTGTATATATCTACTATTTATAACACACTATATTTTATTACAAAATGTGTACCTATGTCCTATAATAATAAATAAAATCGTTAAAAATATTTCAAATTACATATTATATTTATTTAAGTTTAAATAAAAATAGAATTGAATAAATATATCTAAATTGATTACATATAAAAAAAAAAAAAAATTATATATTTTAAAATTAAAATTCTCATATTTAAATGATGATCAACGCAATCAGAAATGATATTTACAAATAGAAGAAAATGAGTCAGTAAGTAAACATTTTTATAATATCATTTTATAAAATTTAATATTCAAAAATCGGAAATATAATTTACAATAAAATTAAAACAAAAAATAACAAAAAAAAAAAAAATTAAGTAGCATTCTTATTCACGCCAAAGTTATTAAATAATTAACATACCTACATACATACATAGGTATATTAAACAAAAATACGATTATTCTAAAAATATTCCAAACTCTGATTATATATGCTTTATACCAGATGTTAATTGTAATATTTTGCATTTTAAGAGTAATAAAAATTTTACTTATTTACATACATACGTATACACTTTACCTATACATTAAAAAAAGATGATTTTCACCTGGTAAAATATTTCAAAAAAAATTTTTTTTTTTTTGTAGTTTCTACTCACATTTGTGATTATTTTAAAATCATCATACATAATTTTTCTTCATAATTTTTTTTATAGTGAAAACGTTTCATGTAGTGTAAGTTTTCATATTTTATGTATCTTTTTATTTTGTATATGCTTTTTTTGTTTATTTTTTTTTATGAGATAAATTTAGAAAACAATTATTACTACATATTATTATATTATGTTTGTCTAAATATTTAGATATCTTTTTTGAAAATATTTTATAACATCATTACGCAACTCGCGCATTATAATATCATGATTTTGCTACAAAATAGAAGAAAAAAGATAAAAAAAAAAAGAAAAAAGCTGCTGAATACAATAAATATTATATTTTTTTTTTTCAAATATTATTGTTTATATATATAAGACTTCTTATTTGATTTTTGGGCATTGACCTTCACATTTTACCCTTGAGTATATATACCGAACATATTTTAAATGTAGGTGGTAAAAAATCATGAAAAGAAAGCAAAAAAAAAAAAAAAAAATAGGTACATAAAATTGAATTTAGTTTCATTTCTTTTAATTTTCTTCTATTTAATTAAAAAGAAAAACCCAAAAAAAAAAAAAAATAAACAGAAAAAGTGATCTTAAACAGAATTTACTTTTAAAAAAAAATATATTCAAATATTTTCAATTTTCATATGTGATGGCCTATTTGATAAATTTATGTGAACGTACTATTTTTTGAACTATATAATTGCCCATTACATTACAATACGATGTAACATACATATATAGAAAATACAAAAGATTCAACTTTATATATTATATATTTATATATTTACATGCTTAGAATTTAGTTAATTAGTGTATAAAACACCTTAACAAATTAAAAAAAAAAATTATTTAATATAAAATTTTGTATTTTGCACTCTTTTATTGTAATAATTATGGATCTGTAGATAGTTGGTTTTTTCCTTGCACTTCTAAAAGGAACATAGTGTATCCACTTTAGAGCATTTATTATTCATATTTGACTAAGTTTTAGTTTCTGGAAACATTAATTTCACTAAGTCGTTGATTACTCGGCTGTAGCTACTGTACAAGACTATGAGACGTTTTTTTTTACGCCATCTATTATCTTCAATTAATTATAGTTTGTTATTATTGTATTATACATACATATATATCTATTACAATATGATATTAATTATAATTTATAAGACATAGATACTTATTTTTAATTTAATTATATTATACTAATTATATATTATAATAAAAATCTATATTATTTTTAATGAATCTGTATGAACCAGCCGGGATTTGAACTCGAAACCTTTCGTATGACATCATTGGCTGGATCATCAAATATAACAATTCTAAATTATACATATTTATTTATTAATTTATTTACTTAAATTGTATAATACCTAATATAATTAATTAACATGTATATAGAAACTAGAACTGGCACTTGGACCTTCGTGTACTTATTTAAATGCTTATACTATATATACATAAAGGAGTTTTAATGTCAAATGTTTTTTGATCTGTGCAGGATTTGAAGCCGTAATTTTTTACGAAATTTCAGACATATGTATAACTATTAGATTAAAATGTTTCGTTTCTATAGTGACGGTTTTCTATTAAATCCTTCATTGTTTTGTTGTAGTCCGAATTATTAGAGCATATTAAATTAAACGCATATAAACGGAATGAACATTTGAATGTATTAACATAATGAAAACCAAATTAAGAAAACAAATTTAAAGCTTAAATATATAGTAAATATATCACAATAAAGAATGAGAACAAAGCAATGTTAACAATTCTATTTTAAATAGTAATAATTAAAATTTAACAGAACAGATTTGAGATCTTTTTTATGGGAATTAAAAAATTGGTAGAGCAGAGATTTACCTAGGCAGAGGATAGCAGCAGCAGAAGGAAAGAGTACTTTACATTATTTTCCAAAGTCAAGTCTTGGAACCCCAAAAGAGGAAAACTTGGTGTAGGAACATTGAGTGAAAATGCTCAACCAGTGAAAAATCATAAAAGCCCTCCTTAAAGGAATTCTTTTTTATTGAAAGATATCAAGCTCATCATAATAAAATAGTACACCAATAATATAATTCTATATGCCTCACTAGTCTAGCATGATAGTGCAAAAGCTCACAAGAGAAATCTATAAACAATTCAAAAGAAAAAATTAGGCCTTCTACAACAAAAAAAAACTTCAAAATCTGTCTAAAATATCTTTTATTGATGAAAAGATAACAGATTATTGAAAGATAAGATAACTAACAAAAAATTTTAAAGAAAAACTATGCATCTGTAATATAAATGTCACAGTTTAGGGATTAAGGTTTATTTTAGGATTAAGTATTTAACTTAAGGTAATTAAGTCTTATTAAAATTCTTCTTTACATGATATTTTTGAATTGTCTCATTTTTCCTCAAAATTAAATTACAGCTGACGACCGAGTAGGGGAGCTTATTAAAACTACCATTACTTTAATATTAGTAAATAAAAAAATGGTAGAATAAAAAATATTATAATGATGCTGTTTCGTTTGTATATTAAGATTGCGCATAGATTCCTATGTTAATAACAGCTAGACGAGCAAATTATTATATCATTGATCAATTTTATTTTATATACGCAAGTATATGTAAAATTTTTTTTCACTTTATATATTTAAAATTTTAACTAGTTTATTCAAAAAGTAAAAGAAAAATTTAAATAATTTCTAACAAAAAAAAAAAACAAAAAAAAAAGAAAAATTTTTTTCGCAAATTAATTTAACATTCAGGTTGAAAATGTAAAAGAAAAAACAAAAAATATGTATATAAATTTGAGGACATTCATAAAAATTTTTAAATTTTATTCAAAAATAACAAAATATACAAATGTACATATAACAATAATAATTAAAGAAAAAACAAAAACAAAATATACAAAATAAAACCACATAACACAAAACACAAACATATATCATTAAATTTTCAGAGATAGGTAGTTTTTAACATAAGAAAATCATAAAAATCAACCACCTTCAGGTTCTTCTAGGAATAAAATACATAAATTTTTTAAATTAAAATGAAAAAAAAATAAAAAACAAAATAAAAATATACAAAAAAAAAAAAACAAAAAAAATTATAAAAAGTTCTGTCAATTTTTTATTTTCTTACTAATATTTCAGAAATTTGTTGAGAAACATTTTGAAAAAAAAAAATTTAATATTGGATAAAAAAAATCATAGTACCTATAATTTTTTTTTATATATAGGTTTTTTTTTTTTAATATCTTTAAAAATCAATTTTTTGCTGTGATAATATTTTATAAATTAGGAAAAAAAATATATTTATTTTATTACTTTAATAAATCCGGTAAAGTTTTAAGTAAGTTTTGTTATATATATACATATTATGTTTATTATTATATTATTTTAAAATTGATTATATATAAGTATATACGTATATATGTTGCATATTATATTGTTATTATGTTAATGTGATTTTTTAAAATTTATATTTAAAAAGAAAATTCAATTAAAAATTGATTGATTGATTTTTTAATACCTATTAAAAATAATAAATTTATATAAATTTGTATAATTAAATAAAAGTGTTTTTAATAAAAAAAAAATATACGTTATTAATTAAAAAAAAAAAAAAAAAAATCTGGATTTAAAATTACAAAAAAAAAAATGAAAAACAAATATGTTATATTTTATATAAGTAAAGTATTTACTAAAGTATTAAATAAAAACATGATTGGACATATTATAAATTAAATAATAATATAATGTATTTATATCTGTATGTATATAATATAACCACATAATATAACTTTTAAGTCGTTTATTTGTTTCGAATAAAATTCAATCTATATTTTCTTTATGATATGAAAATTCTCACGGGTCACTCATATAGTAACTTTTCAACATTGTTAAAAGAAATTAATTGTATATAAAATTTTGATTATATATTAAAATCCTTATATTATTTTTAATTCTTATATTACTTTTAATCCTTATATTATTTATAATCCTTATATTATTTAAAATCCTCAATTATTTATATAATAAAAATAGACAAAGAAACATAAGACTTTTCTTAAGTGTTATTAACATTATGACGTATATTCAAATATAGAAAGTATTAAAATGAGTACATACATAATTATGTATGAATGTATGTAGTTTAAATAAATGTGACGTGTTATGATAGATGTGTTTTGCTGAAGTCTGTCGAAATGCTTCGATGAGCAAAAATTCCACATATGGTATGCTGAAATCAGAATTTTATTTACAACTCCAAAACGTCATTTTTATTTCGAAAATTTTTTTTTTTGGTGTATGTTGTTATCAGTCGAAATCGATAATGGATGAAAATGAATGAAATTTTTATCGACACAATTAATCATACGAAAACAAGAAGGAGGTGTTATTTAGTGCAAAATAATTTTTATTTTTTAATAGAAAAAAATGTAAAGATAAATTTAAAAATATTTTTTTTTTTTAAATTGGTGCATTCTTCAGCGTAATAAATAATATTTTGAGTAATTTTCTTTCCAAACGCAAATTCTTTGCAATTGCCGCTTCTTCATTTTCCAATTATTTTAAAGTCGCTCCAAAATTCATCATCAATTTATAAAAACTTTTTTCTTCATGTATACAGAATTTTTTCTTTATGTATACGGAACAAAACACAAAAAAAAATACTATAGATACAAAAAATATTTTACGAAACATATGACTTTGACATCTGCAAAAAGTGTTTGGAACCGAATGAACTTCAGCATACCAATTTTTTCGAATACGGAACGAACTTTTTCATTCGAATTATTTTTTCATCGGACTTCATCATAACCATAAAAGTTAATTTGAAAAAAAAAAAAAATATGAAATAGTTATGCCAAAAAAAAAAACAAATTTAATTTTATTACATATATTATGTACTTCTTTATATAATTTTAATATACATATAACATACTTATTTTATATAAAATTATCAATATACCTATCATGAGAACTCATGTTATACTTAATTATTTATTTAAAAGAAAAAAAAACATCTAATTAAATAAATTCTAAAAATTAAAAAAAAAATTTGTATACATCATATTAAGAACTTTAAATTAAATTTAAAAAAATACTAGAGAATATTTCGGTCTAATATTTTTTTTTTTTTAAGAATACAATATATTATAATTGTTTTTTGTTTTTTTTTAAATTTACAAATGAAAAAATTTTAAGTGAAAAAAAAAATAAGAATAAGAATTTTTGCAATGACCTAAAATTTAGAATTGTTCTACTTTACTTTATTTTTTCTTTTTAATACATATTTTAAATATACACACAGGTTATAAATACATAATACATGCCAATTTATTTTTATTAACAATATTTAATTTAAAAAAAAAACAAAATATTTTTTTTTTGACTAAAATAAAAAATAAAAACTTATATTCAATTGTAATTTATTAATTTTTTTATAGAATTTTTTATTTAAATTCTATTTCTTTTATTTTTCTATTGTAATGTCATCGATTATTTTATTTTTGAAATGATCGTTTTGTGATCGTTAACATGATATTTTTTTTTTAAGTAAAGTTATAAAGTTTTTATAGTATTAAAAGTTATTGTACTAGGTATGTATTTACAAATTAACCTGGTAAAAATCCTACCGGCCTGGATTTGGTAAAAATCCTTCCTTGTTTAGGTGTACTTGCTGTTGTCTAGTATTACATTTAAATTATATTATTTATTTTGTTTACATTATTTTATAATATTTTATTTATAACATATTAATCTAAATGGGGTTTGAACTCGGAAAATGTCCTTGAAAAATGTCCTTACAATTTACAGATTTAACTTTTATATATATATGTACCTATTGTTACAGTTATCATAGTAAAATTACAGTTCTCCAAAAAGTTCAACATTAACTATACTGAAGATTTTCGTAGTGTTGAATGAATAAAACGCTTCATTATTTACTTTTAGAAATTTTTTTATGTATATATATGTATGTATATATGTATATATAAAATGTGTATATGTATATAATATGTATGTATATATGTATAATGAAAAAATTAATTTTGTGTTTATATATTTAAAATTAATAATTTGTAAACACCGTTAAACTTTCTGACATTGATCTGAGAAGCTTTTACAGTTTTTTTGCCCCCAGTAGTAGTATCATCACAGCATAAGCATCGTAGGTAATAGGTACTATTATGTTTTGAATATACATTATGGAACTAGACTCTAGTGATTACTAAGATGTATTAGCTCAGCTTTAATCAAAAAAAACAAAAACATCGCGTTTCTAAATGTGTTTTTGTTTAAGAATGCCACCAGTTTAGAATATTTACTATAAAAATTTCTTAAACCTGTTATTATATTATTGGATCGTAATCAATTTAATCTTTAAATATATTTTAAATATAACATTTGAAAGACCAATAATTTAATAGAAAAAATACTTAAGTAATTTTAGCTGACACCAATAAAATAAAGTAAAAAATTATAATTCCTTAACATGATGCATTTCTTAAAGGATTATCTGTCATCTAAAGGGTTGGCTTATATTTGACAAATGAAAAGTGACTATAGCTTGTTTCTTCTTAATCTGATTATACGATATTATAATACTTATACCATAAAATATTTATTTAATATGTAGGTAATAAAAATAATTTGTTTTTTTAGTTTTTGTTTTTTTTTTATTTTAAATCTGATATTTTTCATTTTCATTAAAAGACAATAAAAGTTAGATAATTTTTTTAAAATTAAAATGAAGAAAAGTAAAACTTTTGATTTAATTATATACTCATATAAATTATGATTTTATTTAATATAAATAAATATTATTTGGAAATCAATTATTAAAAATATACAATCATCAAATATTCTAAATTAATACTTTTAATTTTTTTTCTAATATGACGTTTTAGAAAAGTTCAAAGTACTTCTACATCAACTATAGATAATATAGTTAAGAATAACTCTGCAAAAAATAACTTTTTATAAAAAATAAAAATGCCTAGAATCTCATTGTTTTAAACTTTTATTTGTATTTTTATAGAAGGAAAAGTTTTGATTACTTTTTGATTTTTCTTAAATGAATAGCAGTCTTTACACTTTTTTCTAAAGAAATTTTAAACTCTCATCAAAACAATTTTTAAAAGAAAGAACAAAATATCTGAAAATATTTTTTGAACATCAGTGAAGTGAATTCAGTTAGTAGACAAAAATCATTATTTTTTTGTTTTATTATTTATCTGTCTGATGGTTTCCTTAAGGAAAAAGTTCTTATTTTTCCTTAAGGGTTTTTTTTTTTTTAAACACAGGATACAAAGAAGTTTTAAGACAATAAGGAAATGAAATTTGTACAAAAACAAAAAAATAAATTCAACTACTTCTTATGATATAGTCAGTAGTTGAATACTGCAACAGTTGAAGTTATTGCAACACAACTTCTATTTAAAATATAACAATTAATTGTAAGATGTGAAAGAAATGATTGTCAAATAATGAATTTATTTACTTTTTGTTTTAATAAATGCCAAAATAAGTATAATCATTTTTTGAAAAAATGTATGGATAATTATTACTCTTAAATGTGTAAATCATATATATAAGGGCTTCCACAAAACCGCGCCATCTAATTCTGTTTCGGTCTATTCATTTGATTTCTACCCGTGTTTTCCCTTTCTTGTTTCAATTTCTTTTTCAATTATTCTTCTCCAAGTGTTTCTGGGTTTGCCTTCTTTTCTGCTTCCCTGGGGGTTCTAATCTAATGCTTGTTTAGCAACGGAGTCTCTTCTCATTATGTGTTCTATCCATCTGTATTTCTTTTTCTTATCTGTATGCGAAAATATTGTGCTCTTGTTGTGTTACACATAACACAGATAGTCTATTAAATAAAGCCGGTAATTTCATAATTAATAAAATTAAATAATTATATAAGCATTTATGTCTAATTATTAATGTAAAAGTATGTACCAATGTGCATTAAATAAATTTAAATTTAAATAAGGTATTAAAAAATTAAAAAAAAATTAAAAAAAAATCTTTTATTTTTTAAAAAGAAAGAGTACAAGTTTTTCCTCTTTTAAACAAGGTAGAATGTAAACCAACGGTTTTTAAAAGCGCACATTTCCAAAACTCAATACAAACTGTTTAGAAGTGTGACTTACACAAAAATTTGAAAATTTCATGTAATAAGAAAAAATGTGAAAATAGGACATTTTTGAAATTTTGAGGGGCTATAAGTCCGGAATCCTACATAACTAAGAAAAGCTGTTAACACACGTAAAAGATTATTGTTGAACCTTTAATTTTCATGTCTTGCCGAAGAAAAATTTGTACAGGTGCCTAAGTTACAGGTGTCTAAAAATAGCAAATTTTCAATTTTTGAGGCGTAATAACTCTTAAAGAGGGGGTGTTACCAAAAAATTTTCTGAGGAAACTTATACTAATTCTAAAAGTTCTTTCTTGTCTCAAAATTTCAGGTTCCTATCTAAAGGGGTGCCGGAGTTATGAAAAAAGAAATTTCATGCAAAATGTGGTTTTCACATAACGGTAAATTTAAATAGTAAATTACAAAATATTACATAATTTTGATATTGTTTTATATAGATAATAAAATTTTTGATCTTCTGGCGGTTTTAGATTGCAACATTATTACGCAGAGCCCGAGATATATATATCTGAAAATGGGGCTTTTTCGCAATTTTGAAGAGCTGCAACTTTGGAACCCTTTACAATTAAAATAAACCTTTAACACGCGTAAAAATATATTATTGTAGCTTTAATTTTTATATCTTGCAGAAGTAAAATATGTACAGGTTCCTAAGTTACAGGTGTTTAAAAATAGTAAATTATCAATTTTTAAGCCCTAATAGCTCATAAACAGGGGGTGGTCCGAAAAAATTTTCTGAGCAAACTTATACTAATTCTAAAAGTTCTTTCTTGCCTCAAAATTTCAAGCTTCTATCTAGAAGCGTGCCGGAGTTATGAAAGTAGAAAAATCTTGCAAAATTTGGTTTTCACATAACGGTAAATTTAAATACTAAATTTAAAAAAATTGTATAATTTTGATATTAATTTACAAAGATAAAAGAAATACCTGTCGAATGACGTTTTCAGAATGAAAAAATCTTGAGCAGAACATAAGATATATGCATTTAAAAATAGGGCTTTTTCAAAGTTTGAGGGGCTGTAGGTCCGTAATGGGGGGGGGCTACATGAAAAAGTTGTTCCACAAAATTATTTTTTTTATGAGACCTACCTATGGTTAAAATTTTTTTTCTCTATCTTTAACGGTGTAGAAGTTTTGTAAACAGACGGACGGACGGACGGACGGACGGACGGACAGAGTGAAACTAATAAGCACATTTTTTCAAAATTTTTTTGGAAATGTGCTAAAAAGATTTAATTTTATAGGCTTAAGTGTTTTAAACGCAAAAGTTTATCAGAAGATTTTTCGTTCTTGTCCAGATCTATTGAACATTTCAGTAGGTATGCAACTAAATTTTACTTCCATAATTTCTAACAAATCTTCTTTTCACAAGCCTTTATATTAAAAATTAATAAAAAATCAGTAAGTTGACAAATTTAACCTAAAAAAACTTGATTTTCTATTAACTACATTGATAGATTTGATAAGCCAATCATATTATGTAATAATACTACAGGTTATCGAACATTAAATAAGTGCCTATGTCTTATTAAAATTATTAAAAAACTAAAAAAAAATGAAAAAACATTTTTTCTCTTAAAAAAGATGGCAATCAACTTTTTTTTAGTTAAACGTTTTAACTTCCAAACCTTGTTTTCTTCAATTTTTAATATATAAGTTTGTGAATTGAAGGATTTGTTAGAAGTTGTTTAGTTAAATTTCAGTTTCAGTATATTTACTAAATTACTATTCAATAGAACTGAAGAAGGGCGAAACAAACATCTGATGAACTTTTATGTTTATATTACGTATTTTTTAATTAAATTTTTCAAACGCCACACTAATATTACTTTTAATTTTACGTCATCTAAACTAAAAAAAGAATTTTTTTAAATTAAATAAAAAACAGCTGATTTCGAATTTCAATTTTAATCACTTTTATTTTTAATACAAATTTAAAAATAAAAATAATTTAATAGTGAACAAAGAAAATAATTTTCTATTTTATTTATTTTAATTAAATATAATTTTTATTTGTTTGATAAATTTCGATTTTGTTTTTTTTTTTTTATATAAAAACAATTATAAAAAAAATTAAATAATTTTTATGTCTAATTTATAAATTTAAATGCTAAATATTTTAAAATTTTAATAATCTTGTGTTCATTTAATATGCATTATTGAACAAATATTAAACACAAGACAAATAATGATTATAAATTACAAATAACTCATTAATTTAAGGTGTTAATAAAAAAAATTTTTTATAACTCATAAATATTAAAATAGAAAATTTTGTTAAATAAGTTGAGGGTTTTCAAAAATAATTTATTTAAATATAAAGAATTTGGGATTGTATCCAAATTTTGATTTTATTTTTAATTCTGATTTACACGTTTAAGTTTACAAAAATTCTGAGTTTTTAATAAATATCTGGAAAAAGTGGAACTATACATTCTTTCCTTTTCAACTTTTTCAGAACAGAAGGAAGCAATCCCCATATTTTTTCTAGAAATTTAATAAAAACGTAGAATTTAGTTATTTAGTATTTCGTAACAAATGTGCGTTAAGTATTTGCTCAGAAATTTTTTTGCAGGGTCAGAACTTTCGTAATTCATAATACAGAATTTTGTAATAAAATTATTCTTATTTTAATTTTCTTCTAGTCTCATTTAAACGGTCAATTTTTATATATGGCCTCGTGCTCTTTAATTTCTACCTAATTAGCAATAGCAATAATTTCTCTCAACATTTATCGGAATATTGAAGCAATACTACTTTTTTTTTTTTTTATAGATATCTTGTAGGTTATGACAGTTGTTCTACTGATCTGAAATCAAATTCACTTCCTCTCAAACTATTCAAACTTGAACTCCACCATATCACAAGAGAGACATTAAGTGTACAAGAAATTCTTGCTCTGGAAAGATAGGCAATTTCTACACTCTGAAATTTCTTAAGTGGTTCAAAACTGGTTAGGGATTACTCAGTCGTTGTCGGAACTGTTAAAATGTAGAGCATACTTTTTACCTTGTGGCTCTTCCATTGTCAATAATGTTCCTTTCTACAGTTTGCAATCTATTCAAAAAGAACCTTTTATATTCATTTCTTATTTACCCTTCTCCCGTTTCCCCTCTTTTCGCTCCTGTTTCCCCTCTTTCTTTTAGCTGAACCTACATTAGTATAAAGGAATCCGTTCCTATATAATGTTCATTTAGTGTGTAAAAAAAAGAAAAAAAGGATTTAACAAATGATAACAAATGTTCTTTTATATTTAAATACTTCCACTCCCCGATATTATTTCCACTTTACTCATCATCCATCATATTCTAATTTCCTAAAAAATTTTCTCTCTTCTTCCAATATGTATCTGTTCTAATATGTATCTGAAAGGCTTATCAACGTAACAGTTATTAGGATATTATTACGAAAAATGATTTTAATTCCATATAAAATAAAATTATTTAAAATTTCAATATTTTCCTATTGATTTTTAAAATTTAAAGTGTTGAATCGAAATTTATTAATATTACATTATGTCATTTTTTACAATATAAATTATTTGTTGCAGACAATCATAATAAAATCAAAATCAATTTCTTCATAAATATTTTTTCTTTATTTTTATTTTGAAATGGGAAGGCATATCGCCAATAAAAATATCATTTATATAAAAAAAAACAACTCCAATATACATACGTATTTAATAAATAAATTTCTATCTTTTATTTTTTCTTTTTATGGGAAATTATTATTTTTTTAAGATAAAAATAAATTTATTTGAATTTATTTATGCATTTTTGGTGTATACGTCATTCAGATTTTTTGTTTTTCAGTAGAAATTTTTACTTTGAAAAAAAAAATAAATGCATATTTTATAAAAACAACATTAAAATTGTAAAATTAAAATAGAAAATATCAGTGTGTTAAAATTTTTGTTAATTAGTACTGGCTAAGATTGGAATAAAAAGAGATACGATTTCATCTTGAATCTTGTTTAAGTATTAAAACGTACTTTAGTTAGGTATTTAAAAAATCTATACAATTAATAAGAAAATTTCAGTAAAATTTTAGGAAATGTCACTATATCTTTAAGAAAATGAAAAAAAAAGCTATAGTCTATTGTCATAATATCTTAAAAATTAGCTTTAGAATAACAATGTTTGACATTTTAAGTTTCGTTTATTTTTTTATCAAGTTAATAGTAGATATATTTATTCTGTGGACTATATGTTATAAAAGTAAAATATATGTTATTTATTGTCTATAAGAAATATTTGATATTAATTATTATGGTATATATTAATAATACTGGATATGACCGGATTCGAATGAAAGACCATTTTTGATTAAAAGACCGGCGTCTTAATGCCTTCTCTATTAGTAAATTAGCAGAACTGGCCATCGTGCCATGATTAAAGAACAGACAATC
The DNA here is from genome assembly GCA_947095535.1 of Poecilobothrus nobilitatus. Taxonomy (NCBI): domain Eukaryota; kingdom Metazoa; phylum Arthropoda; class Insecta; order Diptera; family Dolichopodidae; genus Poecilobothrus; species Poecilobothrus nobilitatus. Next base: position 234,082,290 of record OX352773.1, read on the forward strand.
TGTTAAAGCTAATCCGGCGCGACATAGTCTGAAAAAAAAGATTCACGAGATACTAGGTAATATGCGGCCAACTTGTAGGTGTCCCATTCAATTTTCTATCCCGCAGTTGCGATAAAGAGAATGATAAAGAAATCATTATACCTATACTTCATCTATAAATACCTAGCAATAACTATGGGGCCAGAAAAATAGCTTTGTATAGCCATAAATTCAATAATCTTAGCAATCTAGTGCAAAATTTTCGAAACGCGTCGATATAAAAAAATAAATAAAATTAAATATAATATAGCCTTAATATGCTGTTTAGAGCTTTTGTCCATGTTGGAGTGTTTGTTATGATATGAAATACAGTTATGTGATATAAAAATAGTACATATTTTGATTGTAAAATAATTTACAGAGCGAAGCTTTAAGTTTAAACAATATGTTATACACTGAATCAAATTCAAAGTTTAAAAAATTTTTTTTTTTATTAGTTCTACGAGTATAAAGTCCTGCATTTTTTTCGATTTATTTTTTGGTAATTAAATAATTTTCATTACCATATAATGAGTTCATTTTAAATTTAAATTAATTTTTATTGAATGTCAAATATCAAAAAAAAAAAAAAATTATTTGAATGTTATTACCATTACTTATTCTTTTTAATTACAATATTATTTAGAACAAAATAAAAAAAAACTCTATAAAAATTGAAAATTTTAAATGACATATTATATAGCTGCTAAGTTTATGCCAAAAAAAAAAAAAACAAAATATATACATATATGTACATATATATACGTATATGTATATAATAATGCAAACATGTGTCAAATGTTTCTTTAAACATCACAATATTTTATTTTATAACATTTTTACTTCTTTTTTACTTATTTTCTACTAATAATATAAGAAAAACAAAAAAAAAAAAGCAATTTTTCTGATTTATAACATCTTAGATGTCATTTTAATTTATTGTTTTTGACTACAATATGATTTTATAGAAATTTTTATTTTTTTAAATTAAAAATTAAGTCTGTTATAGTCATTTTAATTTAGTATAGGTACCTACATATGTATGTATGTATGCATATCTATGATTTTGAAATCATTTATACATACAACATAAAACATAATACATATTACAAAACAAAACAAAAAAAAATACAAAGTATTAATATTTATATAATATAATATGTATTGAGATACTTGAATACCTTTGATATATACTTTTGCAAAATGAATTTTTCTAATAATTCATTTTGAATGAATTTCGCTATACCTGTTGCTTTAATACGGTTCATCAATATTTATAATGTCTATAAAAGTCACAATTATTCTAGAATCTAAAAATGGAGACAATACTACAACAATATCCAATATGTGGAAACCTACGAAAAAGGTTTTTGAATAAAAAATTAGATAGAAAACAAGATCTTCAGATAAATCAGAAATGATCAAATGCTTATGATTTTTCTATATGTTTTTAAATAATAGTTCATTTAAATTTTCATTAATTTAAAAAGTAATAATTTAAATATTTAATTATATATAATAAACATCCAACCGCAGTGGATTAGTGGTGAAGACACTACCCCTTTCATATGAAAAGACTCGCGTTCAAATTTTAGATGAGTCATATAGATTAATAAATTCTCCAACTGTCGTCGCGTTACCTCACCGCCAAAACTATATTAGACATATGGAAATTAATGTAACCTTCTTCAATGCTCCCTTTGGCGATTGGCGTATAACTTTTTTTAAAGTTGAAGTTGAAAAATATTCAAAGCTGAACCCTGGCCGTTGAACTATTTGACAGTTTGATTAAATTTACATTTCTTTTTGTCTTTTTTTTTTGAAAACAATAAAAAGATTAAAGTAATTGTGGAAAACAATATTTACTTTTCTGTTTTAATACCTTACTATTCATTTTTAAATTTTATTAATATTAATAAAATGCCACTTGACAGTTCACTGAAAATTGAAGTTACGCCAGCATTAGAGACTAAAATAAAAAAAACCGCTGACGTGAAACTTTTTTAAAGTTAAAGTTACACGCCAACGCCAGCATTGTAGAATTTTCTTAAAATATTCAATACCTAATTTGTTTTTTCCTTTAATATATGTATGTATATATATATATAATTAATTATACTATAATATGTAATTAAATAAAAAAAAAGTATATATAGGATATTATAGGATAATTAATATCAGATCGTAATATTTATATAATAAAATAAAAATAACATAATTTTTGTATAGATGTTGTAAAAATAATACTATGTATTTATTTATGTTCAAAAGTCTTGCATTATAGGCTTAACTTATGATTCCAAAAAATAAAGTTGAATAATAAATTACTTAGTATATGTACTCTATGCAAGGATCTATGAGATAGGAGTGGAAAGAAAACGGAAAAAAATATAACAACATCAATTTTAATTTAGCATTTAGTAAGTTTTTGAACGTGTTTGCATCATTTAAATTGACATTATCATAATTGGCTTACATTGGCTTTAAAAATTTGATAAAATTTTATAAAATTTTAGGATACTTGTGTTTCTTTTTTTAATTGAACATTACATTTCATATACATATATAATTTTTAATTAATTTTAAAAAAATTATTAGAAAAATACTAACATTTTTAGTTTAAAAAAAAAAAAAGAAAATCAAAATTTTACGGAAATTGTTCGCCTTAAATAAAAAAATTGTTATTGATTCAATTATTTTCATCTTTTACTTTAATTTTTTTTGCTTTTTTTTAAAAAGATAATTATTTCTGGCCTCATTTTTCGTCTTTTCGGAAAATTTATCAAACAATTGTACAATAAAAAAAAAAAAAAAAATAAGAACAGGGAAAACTCATTAAAACATGTTCACTATTTTTTTTTGTTTTAATTTTGTTTCGTACTTTTTGCAAAATTCATAAATTTTTGGCGTTCCAATCTTTACTCATGAATTTCATTCAATTTTTTTTTTTTTTTGTTCTAAATGAAACGTGTTATTTTTGCAATTTTCTGGGTGAAAATTATTGTTTTTTTTTTTTTTTTTTTTAATTTTAAATTAAAAAAAAAAATGGAAAAGAACATAGAAAAGTTATTCTACAAAATATTTTCGGACTAAAAATAGAATTTGTTATTTTTTTACTTTAATATGTTTTTTTTTTTTTTGTTCTAAAAAGCAAAAAAAAAAAAAACAGAAAATTATAAAAACTTTGCAATTATTATATAGGAAAAATCGCTAGCAAAATAATGTTCTTCAGGGAAAGTAAATTTTTTTTTGTTTTTTTTTTTGTTTGTAAAATATGATTTAAATTGCTTTTGAAAAAAAAAATAATTTTAGTTTTTTTTTTATATTACGCATTTAACAAAAAACAAAAAAAAAATCAATTTTGATTTGATTTGAAGAAAAACGTAAACATTTAATATTATATATACGTTTAATTTCCAGATGATGATTTAAAAGTTTTGTTTTTTTTTTTTTGTGTTTGTATATTTAATAAAATTTTGAATGAATTTGAAAGATGAAATTTTGGAAATTTTAATTATTATATTTTATATATATATATTTCTGAAATTTTAATTTTACATATCATACCTTCAAACTTAGAAGAACCAGTTTATTCAGTCAGTTAATTTTTCTATAATCATCCCACCATGATCCACCACTATCATCCCACTCTGACAAGAAAAGTTCTAAAAACTTCTTACATCTTGACATGGAGTTGCTCTAAATCTTGAAAAAATAAACTACCGAGATGTTTCCGTTTTTTCCTTGACAGACTAGAACAGATGCAGGGAAAGCGCTAAAGGTCTTAGATCTCTACCACGTCAAATCTTAATATCTGATTTTATAGCATGTTATAATTACATTTACTTGTTAAGAAGTTTTTTTTATTTATTAATTAAAAACATTTAGGACAAAAATGGTTATTTATCAAAATTGTTTTATTAAATTTATACTTAACTATAAAGAATAAAATTAAAAGCAATTGCGCCATTATAAAAAAAATAAAAATTAATTTGAATTATTCATTCTACGTTTTACTCTTAAACAAATAAATCTTAATATATTTTTTGACCAAAATCTTCTTAAATGAAAAAAAAAAGTTATAATTAGAATATTTGTATCATTTGAAATCATTTGATTCATTTGATCAAATTTAAGTGAAATTTTTATTATGATATAATATTATATTTTGATATATCTATAGATAGAATGTTTGATTAATCATTTCGAATATTTTAAAATGATTTATTAAAAATTTATTGAAAATTTTTGAGAAAATTATTTGGTTAAATTGAAAAAAAAAAAAAGAAAAAACAGAAAAATTTTTTTTAGAATTAGTTTTTAATCTGATAGATATCAGAAATAATTTTCATCTGAAAAATTTACAACAGAAATTCTTTTATATCTTTTTAAATTTTTATCTGAAATTATTTTATTTTTTCTTAGGATTTCTATAATGTCAAGTTTTGTCACTAAACATTATATTTACATATTTTGAATTTAATTAAAATATAAAATTTAAGCATTTTCTACTTTTTTTATGATTCACTCACCTTTTTCACCTATAGTTTTTCCAGTTATAAAACTTCGTATACAATAACTGTTATAAAACTTCGTATATAATAAAAATATCCAAAATTTATTAATAAATTTAAAATAAAAAGTAAAAAATTTAATTTCAAAATAAATAAAAACTTTTAAAAATAAATTGTAGGAGTATTTTAGATCAAAAATGTTGTCAAATCCATCAATTGTATATGGAATTCAATAATCTAATACCTTGGCTTAAAAAAAATAAGAAGCTCTAAAATCTTTTTTTCAAAATGTTACTTTAAATTTTTTTACCCATTACACATAATTCTAAACTTTTCTTAATCCCTTTACTATAAAACTCGTAACCTTAACCTATAAACCAAATTGTAAATTTGTATTAAAGGACGCAACTTAAAGTTTAGTTTAAAAGGTGGTGATTTTGATTGGTAACAATCCAATACAATACGATATTGATTAATTTACAATTCGGAAAAATCGCGTGCAATATTTTATTAGTCTCAATATTTGCCAATTGCCTTTATTTTTATTTTCCCAATCCCCAAACCAAGCGGTATATTCTACCATAGGTTCCAACCAAAAGTGTAACACTACCAAAGATAATTTACGTGTTGCTTTAATTTGTATAAAATATTTTGTCAGTTAATAAAAACATAAAATTCATAAAATAATTCTTAAAACAAATTAATATTTATAATTTAATTTATTTTGATATAGCTATAATAATGGTGCAGTTTTAGCAGTTATATCTGTAAATAGATTTAATTGAAACATGTATGTGGTTGTTACACTAAATACCTAATACTCTTAATAAAAATATTGCAAATAATATAAATCGATTTTAAATAAATAATAAAAATATTTTTAGACTATTTTGTTAAAAGAGACATTTTTGTAATCCTCTTATGTTTTATTAGTTTTTCATTTCAAACTCCCATGACAATAATATCCTTTATATACTTTTTATATGTTCTTTATAAATATGTAGTATATATTCTGTAGTAAACAAAAAATTTAGTATAATTAGTAAACATCAAATTTTCATTATTATATAAATGAAAAAATATGATTATTTTGTATATATAAAATATATTATAATATTTGCTATAACAAAACATCCTAAATGATCTGCCAACAAAAAGTATTATATTAATGATATTCTATTATTGTACGTATATATATATATATATATATATATGTATGTACATAATAAATTCATAGAACCTTATATAAATGTTTGTTTAACAAAATTGATATAAAGAACTATAAAGAACAATTTACAATAAAAGACAAATATTATTCGGTATTTAATGCTTTAAGTCAGTAAGAATTAGAAAATTATTTCTTTTTTCATTTTTTATTTAATAATTTAAGACTTTATTTTACAAAAAAAGACGAAAACATTTGGAATGCAAAAAAACTAAAGCACATCACTAATCGGGAGAAATGTTGTTTGTAAATATAATCTAATACCAAATTTAGCAGGAAAACTTCATTAAAAAAAACTCCCACTGAGCATTAAAAAAACTCTCCATGACATATTTATGCCACTTAAAACAAATAATTTTGCACCCTACACCCTACAAATATTCATGTTCTCTGTTCAAAGCTCTCATAAATTAATATTTTTTGTTTTACTCATACTTTAAATTTTTTATCATACTTTTTATTCATTGAAAAAACATTTTCGAGTTATTTTGACTTATATGAAAATTCAAAAAAAAATAATTTTATAATCAAACCAACCATTTTTCAAATGTGTTTTATTCCGTACATTTACTGTAAAATTTTTAAACAACTTTTTCGGGCAACATTCGAACTATCCGCTATTGAAAGATATCATTTTCATGAATATTTTAATTTGTAATAAAATTGAAGTGAAAGGGGTCGCGGTGGCCTATAAAATACGCTGTAAACACCGAGCAAGTGTGGGTTCGAATCCCACACACGTCTTAAAAATTATTTATCCTTACGACATTTACAGCCACAGCTGAAAAGGAAAGGCTGTGTTTATTTCCTGTTCACATTTATGTGGCATACAAGTGTGTATGCTAATTTCACAAAATACAAGTGAAAAATTAGTGAAATTGTTTAGAATCTCATAATTTTTGTTATATTTTGAGAAATTTCTTGTTTACCAACATTGTATACAAACAATGTTTAAGAAATTACTTTCATTTCATTCAAAATGAAAGTAATTGTTATATGTATTTTTACTAAAAAAAAAATTTAATCAAAATGAATAGTCATCAATATTAAATATTAAATTCTTAAAATTTTTTAAAATTAATAATATTTTTTAAATATTTATAAAGTAAAAATAAATTTTTCAAATTAAATAATTCTCAATACAAAACTTTTGTTTCTATACATTTCTTTTTGTAGTAACTAAAAACAAACTTCTGATTATCTAAGCCTTAAAATTAATTTTAAATAAAACAAAATAAATAAAAATTAAGTTTTTAAAAAAATAAATAAAAAAGTATGTAATAATCTTTTTATAAAAATGTATCAAGGTTTTAAGTTCATTTGCTTTTTATTTATATTTTGTTTTTTTTTATTTTTTCAAATCGCAAAAAAAATGAAAATTAATACGAAGGATATAATAAAAAAAAAAAAAAAAAACAAACTTTCGTCATTAGTAAAAATTTTAATGAAATTCTTTTTTAAATTTATTTTATTTTTTTTTATTTTCATTCTCAAATAACAAATTGATTAAATATGCCTTGAGGTGAATTTTAAAAATAAATATATGTATTGTATTTTTAGAATTAAAAATTTTATTAATGTGTAATTAAAAAAAAAAAAAAAAAGAAACATTTTACAACATTTAATTTGTAGAGAGGAAGTTTTTTTTTAAATTATGTCATAAAAATTTTATTTAACATAATAAATAATATATATTTATGATTTCTTACAGTTGTAGAAATATAAATGAGTCGCAGATTTGCCAAATCGATTAATTTTATGTTTTTATAAAATAAAAATGATAGAATAAACTAATAAAATAACCATGGTTTAATCATTGAAAGATCATGTAAAAAAATTAATGTTCTAGTACAACTTTTTTATGTAGCTCATCCATTACGGTGCTACATTCCACCAGAGAGGGCCATTTTTTCAAAAGTGTACATAGCACAAATTCTGCTTAACATTTTTCAATCTAAAAACGGCAAACGACGGGACTTGGTTTTCTAACTATATAAATTAATATCAAAATTCAACCATGTTTTGCCATTTAGTGTTTAAATTCACCGTTATGTGAAAACAAAAATTTTTTAAAATTTTGCTTGTTTTTTTGTATCACACTGTTTAAGCGCTATTAGCGGTTTAAAATTGAAATTTAACTATTTCTAGACACCTGTACACATTTTTTCAAATTAAAACTCAATAATAAATTAGCTTTAAAATTATACTTTTACATGTGATAACAGATTTACCTAATTATATGATAGGGTTTCCTTAACATCCTTAACTTTCCTTAGGACACTATTTAATTTAAGCTATAAATATTTGTATTAAAAAGTTTTTGTTCCTAAAAATATGGATTTTAATATTGATTTTTACTGACGGCTGCTGATTAATTTGAAATAAAATTTTTTTTTCTTTTATAGTGTCTAGCGGCGCAATTTTCAACTCTTAATACTTTGATTGATATGCGTGATGTATAAACATTTTATTACAGACGACACGTTATGTGTTGTTTTCCATTTATAAAGTGTCTTGTTTTAGTTTTTATATCAACAATTTCAACAATTGAAGAAAAAAAATAATGGTTTTTTTCATTTATTGTTTAAAAACCAATTTTTTTGTTTTTTTGTAATAGACACCATTAAATTTATGAAGACAAAAAATATTAATTGTTCAATATTTTTTTTTTTACTAGTACAAAACAAAATTCGACATAATTATGTATAAATTTGAGAAGAAAAATAGTAAATTATTTTTTATATTTTATATTATTGTATATTATAGTACATATTTTTAAAATTTTTCTATTCTTTTAATTTTTGTACCTATTAATTCTTTTGTATTTTTATTTCACACATTTTCTTTTGTTTTCTAATCTTTTTCTTTTTTCGTGTACTTTTTGTATATTGTGAAGGTTAAAGAAAATGATTTGATTTTTGTAGTGATGCCAAAAATACCTTTGATCTGGTTCTTTGGTTTTTTTTTTCATTTTTTATTTAGAATTTAAGAAAAAAAATTGATAATACTAAAGAAATATAAAAATATAATAGTATAAAAATCAATAAAATTAATACAAACGGATATAATATTTCAATTCACTTCATTTATTCAAAACAAATATTACATTTACAAGTTATGTTTTATTACAATTATTCCAATGATTAGATTTAATGTAATTTTGACAACTGAAAATATACGGTATATATACAAATATGACTACAATAAAGTAATAATGTCTTCAAAACTACTAGATTTACTTAATAGAGTTTAAAACAGAGAAATTTGTTTAATAAACGATTCTCGTGGATTATTACCACGAGATAAAAAGTTTGATGACTCCATTTAAAACATTTCAAACAGGAACAAGAAGTCCACGCTTATATAGTTCAAATTCCCAGATAATTCGGCCTTCGGAAACATATTTATGGTACGATCATTGCGAATGTTGAACCCTTTTTGTATTTCATGTATTGCCTTGGCGAAGATTACATATGTAACTTCCAAAAATTTAAGGTGAACATTAACAACTTTGTTCACGATATGTGAATTGTCAATTCAATGTCATGTAATGTCAATTTGAAATCAATTTTACTTCCTTAAACTTAGCTTCCGATGACCAGACATACAATGATTTCTGAAGGTCATTGAGTCTATTGTTTGGTTAAAAAAAGGTGGTGATGATGTTAGTGATTAAAGTTCCACATACTCATGAAGCACTTGCGCTTATACTAATCGTTCCTAGTGTTTGCCGATCATTCCCACCTACTCCCACACAAAAAAAAGTTGAAGTTTAAATATTATGTAAATTTGTCTAAAACTTAGATTTAACTTAATTTAATTTAATTAATACTAACCTTTTATTTAATTTAGCGTTTCAATAACAAAAAGATTCAATGTTTAAGTTTCTTATATTAAGGAATTTTCTGAAAACATTGTTGATGAATTTATCATATAAATATGTTTGATTTGATTTTTCAGATAGGCGGCCTAATATTTGTTTTATTGTAAAGTTTATTTGTGAAGCAGTAAAATTGTAAATTGAGTATTAGTTTACTTTTAATACTTTGTTTTTATAAATTTTTAATGTGTGATACGATGACGGTCCGACCGGCAGATATGCCAAAATGCTAGGATTTTCTTCATATGACTTTTACTGAAGCTGTTAAAGTAAAGAGGAAGAGGAATCAATATTCCACCTGTTGTCTGAATACCTAGCTCTGGTTCTAAAAACAAAAAAAATTTCTGCGGAAATTCTTCTTAAATAACCTTTTACATCTATCGGAGGTGATCTTAAACAACTTATAGTTCTTTGTAAGAAGCTACCAATGGGTTCATTCAGACCTATTCAATTAGATGGTAACTAGAATTACGAATAAAAATCTTTTGAATGGAAAACTGTTTTATAATTATTAAATTTTTTAATCTGATTTGATTTAGTGGTAGTACTATATAGTTATTCTTCTCAGTGACTTATTTGATCTGCTTCACAACCAAATATATTTAAATGTTACATATCTATAATTATTCTAAAGAGAAAGATAATTTATATTTATTATGCAATTGGAGTATAAAAATAAATAAATAAGAAATAAATCACAACAGCAAAATATCTACGTATATTTTTTTGTAATTTTTAATTCTTTAAATATTTTTTTTCAAAAATAATGAACAAAAAAAAAATCAACAGGTAAAATGAATTAAAACAAAGAAAGTTTATTTAATAAAATACCAAAGTTTGTATATCTATTTGGTAATCGATTTCATCAAAAATACGAAAAGTTCAAGGTTTCTCTTTAAAAAAGAAAACTAATGATTTGAACAGCAACTTGCTAAAAATTCAAATGTTTATTCTTTTTTTTGTATTTTGTAAATTATTTCTGATTTTTCTTTTTTTTTTTTGAGTTATTTATCGATTACAAATCAATTTATTTTAAGACAAAAATACTTAAAAAAAAACAATTTATTTACAAAGTATAACGATGTTAAAATTATCGATAGGCTAAACAAGGTCAGGCATAATTAATCAATAATTAATCAGCTAAAGTACAGGATATTGCAATTTGTAATGAATAAAAAAAAAATTTCAAAGAAAATTGCATGAAATGTGTATTTCCCAATCAATAATGGACCAAATATTAATAATTTATATATTAATATTGAAATAATATTAATTTTATATTGAAATTAGTTAAAAATGCGCACATATGAGAACATAGGAGAACGAGTAGAGTTAAGTTAACCTAAATGTCACTATGCCACGATGATGCCACTTTGACAGAAGAAGCTTTGTAGATTTCTTAGATACATGTCAGAGAATTCACTTAAATCTTAGAAAAAGAAATCACCTAAATATTTCCCTCTTTCCGTTGACATGTACAAAGAAAGTTATCTACAATCTTTATCGCCTAAATTCCTCGCTGTAAAACTTACATTTAAGATCCATATGTATTTCTAATTTTCTAGCATGTCTACCGATAAGAGAATGGCCAGTAAAAATCCCAACAAATTGTTTTATTCCCGATTAAGAGAGAGAAAGTATGTATTTGGATGTTTTTTGGTCAAAAGGCTCTGGTTGTACTACAAGTTGTAACTGTTAGCCATCGCCTTCTGGCCAACTAAAGGAAGTTCTTCTGAATATTAACAAAGAAACTTAGATTATATTATATTCTAAAACATAAAGTAAGCATTAACTAGAAACAAACTCATAATTTTATCTTACCGAGACATAAAATTATATTCAATAATTTGAATCCAAAAATTATTTCTAATTGTTATCCTTTAAATGAAATTCCATTCATAAAATATTTTTCTTTAAATTAGAGGACATCTTAAAATAAACTTTAAAAATCATCTTTAGATGCAAAATTTGTATATAATATCTATTTAATATTAACCTTCAAAGAAACATATAAAAATGAAAAAAATAACGTTTAATAAATGCACAAGGTTTTAGTTTATAAATTATACAATATGGTATTAAGAAAAACCAAATATTATATTTAATATAAAATCCAGGAACTGTGAATGAAAATTATTTTCATTTGGCTGATCATGACACAAATTAAAAAAACAAAATAAATAATTTATTATTTATTTTGGTTATAACAATCAATTTAACAAAAAAAAAATCTTATTTTTATACATAAAACATATATAATTTAAAATTCAATGATTAAAATTAAATTTTCTCCAATTTTATTAAAATAAAATGAATCATATGTTATTTACACAAATGAACTTCAATATTCTTTATACCTATTAACATAACAGATTCATTTTTAGACTTAATTTTGTTTAATGAAAGTCGTCAATTGTTTTTCTTCTTTCAATCTCATTATTATTTTAAAATTCCCCACTTCACAAAGCCTTCAGTATATGTATATCAATTTAAAAAAATTTATTAAACTTCGTTTAGTATTTTTTTAAAGACCACCTCCACCCCACCCTCAAAATTATTTACTTTAAAATCATAAATGAAAACTTTAATAATAATTAATCTAATTTTAACATAACAGTTTACATTACATTTACAGTTAAAAATATATTAAAGATTTTATAAAATAGAAGAAATATTATTATTACATATTTTATAATGAAATATTAGAAATGAATTTATATTATATATTTTTATAATGTATAATGTAATACCGTTAACACATAATACACATTAAGAGTTACCGTTTACAGGTAATATTATTATTACTGTAATAATGAAAATTAAATAGAACAAGAATTTTTAAATAATATACATATATATCTATAGACATACAATCATAGGCGGGTAAAATTTTGCTGTATTTTCTTTTCAACAAAAAAAAAAAAAAAACAAAACCAAAAAATAATTCAAATAAATTTTCATATTCGTTTTGTTTTTAATTTTGTTGGTCAAGAAAATTAACTGGCACACACATACATATATTGGCACCCCAACAAAAAAATTGTATAAATGTATCGTTCAAATTTATGAATATATTGTGGTTTTTCAAGTGATCTTGAAAGTGATCAAAAAACAAGAACAACAAGTGAAATATAAGCAAACAAAAAAAAAAACAAAAAGAACATGAAGTGAAACTAAAAAAATAATAAATAAAAAAATCTGATTTTCTTCAATATTTTCAGAATTAAAAAAAAGAAAAACAAAAATTAAATAAAATCAAAAAAATAAAACAAAACAAACACAATTTATGTTAGTGTGCAAAGAAGTCAAAAAAAAAAAAAAAAAACAAATAAAATATTAAAACACAAAAAAAAAAAAAAGTACATAAATAGTTTATTTTTAGGATTCATTTTTAGATATATTCAAATTTAATAGATCATCAGTTTGAAAAAATTCTTCGTTGAGGATAGACCGCTTTTTAAGTTAAAGTAAGAAATGTAAGAGAAATTCTTAATTAATATCAGAATAAAATAGAAAAAGAATTTTTAATTTATATCAAAAAAAAAAAAAAAAATAAATAAATAAATAATGAAATAAAAGCAATAGTAATTAAAAAAAAAATAAAATCAATTTTACTTACAATATTCAAAAAAAAATTTTCGTTCATATTTAAACAGAAAAAAAAAAAAATTAATAAAAAAAAAAAATAGCTAATATTATCATAATTAAGATAATATAAAAAAAAATTAATAAATAGTTCAATCATTAATATCATATATTTGAGTGATTTTTTTTTTAAACGTTTTATTAAAAAAATAAAAATTTATATTAAAATTAAAAATATAAAAAAAGATTTAAATTTATATAAAAGTATATTTACAAAAAATAATTATATATACATATTAAATTAATAATGCCTTGAGTGTTAATATAAGTGGAAATATAAAAATCCAGAAAAAAAAAAAAAATTAAAAATACATAATAAAAAAAAAAAATTTTTTTTTTATTTATATTTATATTAGAATTTAAAATTTTCAAATTAAATTAAATTAATTTTTTTTTTTGTTATATCTGCTTATACATAAATAGTGAGAATTTTTTTTTTTTTTATTTTATAATTCCAGCGAACGAGCCAGGATTACGATTATATAAAAAAAAAAAAAGAATTTATTAGAATTATTTTTTATTTCTTAACGTTAATTAAATAAAAAAAAAAACATATCAATATGTTCAAAAGCCATTTGGATATGATTGGGAGGAATGAATCCCCCAGCAAAAAAGCAAAATTCTGGCAATCATACGTCAGATCCTTGAAAGGTAAGCTCAAAAATATTTTTAGAAATTAAAATGAAAAAAAAAAAAAATATTTTTTTTTTTTAAAAATTACTTATAAGAAAAAAAGAGATAGATTTATTTTCATATTTAAAAAGAGATAAAAAGAGCTTATATTTATATTAAAAATTTCTTTAATTTTTTTTTTTTTTTACTAAATTATTTTAAAAATAGTTCATACTTATTTTTGAAATTTGAGTTTTCGTTTTTAGAGAATGAAACTAAAAAAAAAAAATTTTTTTTTTTTAAATTATGAGAAAGACAAGAAGTAAAAAAATTTTGAAAATAGTATGCGGGAATTTTGCCAATTTTAATTTTTTCTTCAGTATTTTTATTTTATTTATTTTTTTTTTTTTTGGATGCTATTCAAAATTCTCAAAAATATATAAAATTTATTATCATGATTTTAAAATGTTTAAAACATCATAATCCTATACTTGTATATTATATACATACAAATATACAAAAATAATTTTTAAAAATATTAAATTAGAAAATTTTTAAATTTATATTTTTGATTTAATAAGAAGAAAGAAATTTTTTTTGTATAGTTACATAAATTCATATTATATACAATTTAAATATTAGCTAACTAAAAATTTTAAAATTAAATGATTAGGTGACCAAAATATTAATTTTATAATGATAATAAATTTTTATTTGTCTTTTATCATAATAAAATTTTTGATTTGAAACTGATCCAAAACTAGAATTAATTTAGAATAATTTTTTTTAGTTTTTCCCTATTAATACCCAATTTCCAAAAAAAAAAAATTTCTTAAAATTCAAAAAAAAAAAAAAAAATGTACTTATTCTAATTATAATTTTTTTTTTATTAAAAAATCTTTCCTTGGTATTTTTCTTGATTCAGTATGAAACAAAATCTATTTTCTTGTTTTAATTAAAATTTTCATAATTTTATATGGAATATTATAAATGTTTAATATAAAATTAAAATTTATATAAAACACAAAAAAAAATTTTTTTTTTTCAATTATTTTAAAAACTATAACAAAAATACATATAATATTATTAAAAATTTACAGGATCAGAAGATATTCGTGCTCATGAAGCACCAAGAGCAAGCACCAGACCATTCAGTGCTTATGATTCACTTCCATCACACTTAAGAAGCATCTATGATGAAGCTAGTGCCCCCGGTGAAAGAATCCAAAGCACTGGTTACAGATATCTTCCAGTTCATAGAGAAACTTATGGTTACTCACCAAGAGCAATCTATGATCATCATTATAGCAGAACTAGTAAGTTTTTTTTTTTTATTAATAAAATATATATTTATTTTTTTCAATTCATAAAATAAATCATATTTTTTTTTATTAATCATATTAATAAAAGAAAAAAAAAATTGTTTTTAATTTGGTATAATATAACTTTCTCATTACATATATATGTCATTATTAATTAAATATAAATATTAATCATTATCATAAAATGCGCATAAAATAATATTTATTTTATCATGACGTAAATAATTTAATCAAAACTATTCAAATAAATTTTGAATTTTATATATGGAACACATGATTCTCTCTCATCAGTTATTTTTTATATTTAAAATTGAAAAGAAAAAAAAAAAAAAAATTAAATATAATTAAAAGTATTTTCGTTTTATAATAATACAAATTTTAATATAATATAATATAATATATATTATATAAATAATTAATTTTCTATAAATATAATAATTATATCTGGGGAATAATATACATACATTTATATATCTGAGTATATATATTTTTTTTACCATTTTCTATATATATTTGTAATATTAATTTATTTAGAAAAAAAATTAATAAAAAACATAATAATTATTTACGTAATTTAATTTTATCGTTATATTAGAACAGAAAATTTATTGAAGTATTGCTATATTGATGGTATAAAAGGACATTTTTTTGGACATTATTTTCGAATTAAATTTTCCAATTCTTTTCATTTAATACGAAAATTATATTATAAAAATAAAAAGAATAATATCTTACAACAAAAATTGAAAATTTTAATTTAATAAAATATTAAATAAATAAATAAATTAATAAATTAATATAATTTTATAAAAATTATTATTATTTAATTTATTACGTCATATTTTTACTATTAAATTTTTTACAACAGGGATTTACTTATTTTTCTTTTTTCTCGATTTTTGTTTTTTTTTTTTTTTTTTGTATTAGTAATCATTAAGATATTAGGTATCTCTTGCCAAATTTATACAACACAAAATAAAAATTTTCATCAAAATGAAAATTGTCGAAAAAATTTAAAAAAAATACAAAAAAAAATAAAATTTAAAAATAAAATTTAAAAAAAAAAAAATAATTTCTTCAAATATATTTTTTGCTGAAATTTTTATTTTTTTTTTTCTTATTTTCTTATTTATTTAAAATATGCGATACTAAATAAATAATAATATTATATATAGGTAATATTCATATTAATATAGATTACATTTTTTTTAGTAACAACGACAACACTTTTTATTTTTTTTTGTACATGTATACATATTAAATGATCTTTGTACGAATTTTAATGATCACTGTTTAAAATTGTGGGATTATATAGGGTATGTGCGATAATTTTTCATGGTAAATTTCACAAATAAAAAGAAAAAATAGCAAATATTTTTGAAAATTTTATTATTAGGGACATATGTATAAAATATATATAAGTTATATATAACATAATCGACATGCAAAATATATAACGTATTTTAAATATTTTAGACGATTTTGAACAATCATGTTTTAAATAAAATTGAAAGAGAAATAAAAGAGAATATAATCGGGAAAAAAAAAGAAAAAAACAAATTTAAAATTTTTTCTAAA
Organism: Poecilobothrus nobilitatus; assembly: GCA_947095535.1. Taxonomy (NCBI): domain Eukaryota; kingdom Metazoa; phylum Arthropoda; class Insecta; order Diptera; family Dolichopodidae; genus Poecilobothrus; species Poecilobothrus nobilitatus. The sequence continues at coordinate 234,099,084 of OX352773.1, forward strand.
TTTTCATTTTTTGTTGATCAAACAAAAAAAAAAAAAAGAAATGAAAAATGTTGGAGGCGCCAGATATTTTGATTAAATAGAAAAATATTTAGGTTAATAATAGAACAACTTTTGATTTTATAGTGAAAATTAAACAAAAACAAAAGTAAACTATAGAAATTAGAATAGAAAAAGAGAATAAAAGAAAAAATTATTAGAAGAAATTTAGGAATTTAGGCTAAGGTTGATTTTGAACCAAAAAAATTTTTGAACAAAAACAACAAATATATAAGAATGCAATAATAATATTGTATTGGAACGGAAATTAGATGTTAAAGTGTACAATAAAAGTATGTTTTTAGGATTATAATATACAGATCAATTACACATAGTATATAGATACTGTCATTGACTTTGAAATATTTTTTTCTTAAATAATTCGAATTTAATAATAAATGTATGTATTAGATTTTGATTGAATCGAATTTTTAATAAAAATAATTTTCATAGGCTTATATTTCTAAGTATTTCGTACCCTTTGGAATATTTTCTTTTCCTGTATAACATTTGCATTACTTTTTTGAAATTATATGTAATATCCATACTTCATAAAGGTGCGAAGAAAGAAAACGATTGGAAAGGACTATGTTAACAGATTACTAATCAACAACAGTAACTTAACTTCAAAATTAAAACCTTATAACTAAAGTTTTTCGTTTTTACAATTTAATGCATTATTTTGTTTTTTAATGCATTTCTCTGTCACATAAATGTGGACAGGAAATTACACAGCCTTTCCTGTTCAGGCGTGGCTGTAAATGTCGTAAGGGGGAATAACTCTTAAGACGTGTGGGATTCGAACCTACACTCCCTCGGTATTTACAGCGTATTTTATACGCTCTCACTCACTAGGCCAACGAGGCCGCTGTTAAGGTATTATCTACATAATAATCTAAATTTTCTATTTATTTTTTTTTTTTTAAATATAAGAGGGATCCTAGTTTGTTTTGTGAAGTAAATATTATGCAAAAGTTAAATACAGAATATAATGCGGTTTAATATTTTTTTTTATTTAAAAGTATTTAAGATTTTATATGTTATAAATGAATTTTAAATAATAGTAATCTTATATTTTTATAAAAATACAAAATTCTTACAGAGCACAAATGGCTAAAACACCACAAATAACATGGAGGTGTTTTTAATTAAGACTTTTACATATTTTTTTTTATTAATTTTATTATATATTTCAATATTTATTTATTTATTTAATTTATATTATATATTATTATATATAAACTTTATATAATATGGTTTGCAAGAGGAATTTTCAATTGAAAATTACTTTTGAATTTGCACAATAACTGTTGATAAGCAATGTGCTTAAATCTTCGGTCAACGTGCCTCTTACAAAATACCACTTTGAAGTAAATTTATATTAAATATAACAAAAATACTTTTAATTATAAAAACAAAAATACAATATACATTTTTCAAAATTCAATTGAATGTACATACATTATATTATTGTTATACAATATTAAAATTATTTTTACCAACAACTTAAATTTTTATTTTCATTATTACAAAATGTTAAATTATCAATTTTTTCCAATTTTTGTTTTTTTTTTCCTCATTACAGAATAAAATATGAAATCTTTTTGCAATCGACAACAAAATATTTTATTTAAAAATATTAAATAGTTCTTTTTAATTAAGAGAAATTTAATTAATTACATTTTCGAATAAAAAAATAAAAAAAATAATAAAAAATAAAAAAACAAATTATAAAAAATAAAAATAAATGCTTTTTATTCATATATTTTAAAATATTTTTGCACATTAAAAAAATAAAAAAAAAAAGGAAAACCCTTACTAATAAAAAAAGAAAAGAAAAATCCATTTTTCATTCATTTACTGGTAAAAAAAAAAAAACATTTATACTAAATATTAATTATTTACTAAACACATATATTTATATACATGCATATAGAATATATAGGTACTACTTTAATTAAATAAAATTATTTACACATAATATTCATATTATAATATATACAGTTAAGGATGTACAAATGGCAACTTTTTAAATAGTATTACACTTGAAGTATAAATTATTAACCTTTGACGTTTACGATTAGAAAAATTTTAAAATTTTGATTAAAGCCAACATTTTATTTTATTAAACTTAAATTTTAGTATTTTTTAGTATCAATATTTTTTTTTAATAACCGTAGTCTGTACATCTGATTTGTTTATTCTTGAATAACTATCGTTCGAAACAAATAATTTTACAGAATCTGTTTCAATTGAAATTATATTAAATAACTTCTATCAGTTCTTCATTTTTTGAAGGATATGTCATCCATACAAAGTTCGAAAAAAACAATTTTACAAAATTCTCAAATGAAGCCATAAAAATTATTTTAATCATTTTTTTCAAAGCAATTACAAACTTTTATCAGACTTATATGTATTCTGCTATCATATACAAGACCATGGTTCGAATCCATAAAATCAAGTTTAACCTCAAATATCACTTTTTCAAACAAAAACTGCGCTTGAACTTGTACATTTTGTTTGAAAAAAGTTAATTGAAGGTTGAAGATCAGTTTTATGTATTTGACGACCCCATGTTTATTGAACGTATACTTCAACATTATTCAAAAATATTTCCATAACTGTATATGTAAAGAATAATTCGGTATTTACAAGTTTATTGACATAATAACTTTTAATAACATTAACTTTTACAATATTTAACATACACATTCATAACTTAAGCATAAAAATAATTGGAAAATAAATTGCATCATATAAAATAGACAAAAAAAAAAAAAACAAAAGCAATTAAATATATAAGGGTTGAAAAAAAAAAAGAAATAAAAAATATATTTCAATAAGTTGAGTTAAGCATTGAAAAAGGTTGGAAGAACAATACTTTTTTGTCAATTGGGGAAATTACTTTTTAAGAAAAAACCTTTCATGATTTCAGCATTGAGCAAAAAAAAAAAACCATTTTTTTAGATTGGGAATTTTAAATTTGTATCCATATTAAAATCAAACCTATATATTAAATAAAAATAAATCCAAAAGATATTTATTGGTTGGAATATATAGATATAACTCTAGGAAAATCAAAGGAAATTTTTTTTAATCCTATATATCGTATGATGAAAGAATATTTGGCAGTATTTTTTAAGGTATCAATTTTTTTGTTATATTTTAATTATTTAAAAATCTTTTTATTCTTTTTTCCAAATTATAAATTTAAAATTTGTAAATATAGTCAAAAAAAAAAAAAAAAACCGTAGTCCATGCACTATTTTTATTTTTAATATAATATATTGAAACTAAATAGCAACATATAAAAATGTATTTATAGTTTCGAATTGTAATTTTTTTTGAATTGCATAATATACCCGTTATATTTTAAAAAACACACCTAATAATTTGTATATAAGAAATAAATAAAAAAAAAAAAAAAAAAGATATATTTTTTTTTAATTCTTTGATTGTGTATATAACATAAAAGGAATCTAAATTTTATTTGAAAATTAATATATTGAGTTTATATTTTTTTTCTGTTTTTGGGGGGTTTATATTAATTGGAGAGATTTTATGTTTCTAAATGTTGTTTGAAAGGCAAGGGAATAGAACAAAATAAATTTTTGTTTTTTCTTTTTCTTTTGTGTTTTATGTTTGCTAATGATTTCCTTAAATAATTTAAATTTTTTTGTCAGTTAAAAAAAAAAAAAAAATTATTTTAATTTGAATATTGACGAATAAACTGATTTTTATAGTATAGTTGATGATATGGTTGTTATTTAAATCAAATATAATATATAAAGTTTAAATATTATATATATATAAACATGTATATTTTATATGACACAATTTAAATTATTCTTTACTAAAAATTTCATCACTTTAAATAAGTATATTAAAACTTAATTAAAAAATAAAAAAAAAAAAAAAATGTATATCTAATTGTTATAAAATAATAAATAAATATAATTAATATAATTAATATAATAAATATAATATTAATAAAATAATATGCATGAATCATTAATTTTTTGTTAATTTAAGTCAAGCAAACAATACATGCTTCATTACTTTTGATTTTATTTTATTTTATTTTTTTATTTTTGGATTTTTTTTAGTTCATTTTTTTACTAATTATGAAATATTTTTTATTAATTAATTACAGTTCCAGCCAACTACGATGTAGAACGTGCATGGAATGAACATTTAAAACGTATGCAAGATATCGAACGCAGGTAATTTTTTTTTTTTGTTTTGTTTCTTATCTAATATGTTATATATCTTTACATATCTTTACATTGTTATATATATCTATACTAAATTTTTATTAATTTTTTAATAATTTTTTTTTTTTATTTTTACAATCAGATATCCTTCTCGTTACGGTCTTTACTTGAGAGACAAACCAACTCCATTAGTTCCACTTGAATATGAACCAGAAGATAAACCTCTCCTCTCCGGTAAGGCCAAAAAATAGATAGTTCAAGAAATTAAATTTTTTAATAATAATTTCGATGAACAATATAATAATAATTATACGATAAATAATTAATATATTAAAAAAAAAAAACAAAAATTTAAAGAGAAAAAAAAAAAAAAATTAAATAAACATCGAAAACCAATTTTAAACCAACAACAACAAAAATAATTAATAAACATTTTATAAATAAATAAAATTTATAAATAATAAAACAAAAAAAAAATAAAATAAAATCAAAAATATTATATAGCGGCACAACACAATACCATATTTATAGTTGAATTTTCCTCAAAATAAAACACTTAGATAACCCCAAAGAAGTACTACAGACACAAGTCTCTTTGGAAAAGAATTTTTTCTGAACTGATTTACCAACTTTTTTTTTTCGTTTCCTTTTCAAATATTTTTTTTTTTAGGTTTTTTTTTTCTTCATTTTATTTTTCATTCGATAATTTTTACACAATATGACAACATTATCTCGTAATTTAAAGTCATAAAAAAAAAAAAAACAAAAACAAAAAACCACCTCTTTCATAATTATTACCATTCATATTTATTATATTTATTACCATAAATATTTCTGTCATTTTATGAATTTTTAATTAATGTTTTTAATATACGTATATAATTGTAAAATTATTAATAAATTTGATAAAATATTAAAAACATTTATTTTTTTTATATCATAATTGTGATACATAATAATATATACAATATATATAGCTAGCAACATGTTTCAGAAACATTTTATTTTTTAAACATGATTAAAACATTCAATTTGAAAATTAAAGCATTTTTATTGAATAAAATATAATAATTGTTGGTTATTTTAGTTTTTTTGTCTTATTTTATTTTTTTTTTTTTACAATTGAATAGTTAATCATATATTTAAAATAGTTTTTTTTTTTTTTATTATTTTAGTCATATATAATTTAACGATATTTTTTTTTTTTATTTTTAATATAAATAAGTGAAACAAAAAAAAAAAAAAAATTAACTTTAACATCTCTGTAATAAATATAATTTTTTCTTTTTTTTTTAACTTATATTTTTTTTTTCTGTAATGTGCATTTTAAAAGCTTGCATTTTTCGCATTTAATTGATTTTTAACGAAATTTGTAAATATTTTCTTCATTTATCATTAAAAAAAAAAAATAAAATTTATTTTTTATTTATAAAACGTCATCCTTTTCATCCATTAAAATAAAAAAAAAAATCCTAATCCTAATTTCAATAAAATCTTTTTCATATATATATATATATAGGCTATTGTACATAATGTTTATTAACAGAATATTTTATTATATAATTTAAAAATAAGCATTTCACTAATTTCAATATATATATATAATATATATATATATAGAACACATTATATATATAAATAATAATTATATATATATTATGGATTTCAAAATAACAAAATATTGAGGGGGTTTAGTTTAAATGATATCTGAAGAAATAATTTAAAATTTTTGTTAATGATTTGTTGCAAAAAAATATCATTAACATAATAAATAAAAAATAAAAAGAAAAACAAAGAGAGGGGCTTTAAAATTAAACAAAAGAAAAGAACAACAGAATTGAGTTGGTTCATGTAACGATATAACATCAAAAAAAAAAAAAACCACAAAAAATAAAATTATGTTATGCAACAAAGCATTCGAGAAAATTTTGAAGAGAAATGCAAGTTTTCCATTAAATTTTAAATGAAAAAAAAAAAAAAGAAAATACAAAAGTGAATTTATAATGTAAAAACATCATATATGAAAATCATTTACCATTTTATTATATACTATAAAAAAAAAATAATTTTAACATATTATGTAATAACTTCAATTCATCTTGGCATGTTTATTAAAACAAAACAAAACAAAAAAATTAATTAATTTATTTAATATCCTATTATATGTATAAAATTCGATCTATTTCTTACATTCATATACAAAAATATTGTACATGTTTATAAACAAAAAAAAAAAAAAAAAATTAAAAAATAAAAAAAATAAAAAATTGTGAAAAAAGAACAAAAACGATTAAAAAACCACAAAAAAAAAAAAAAAAAAATCATTCATATTGTTTTTATTTCATAAAAAAATGAATAAAATATTCATAGTATTAGTGTTTTTCCCCTAAATGTTTCTATTTAAAAATTCATTAATTTTCAAAAAAAAAAAATTTAAAAATTTTTAAAAATAATCTCTATGTTATAATGTACTTCAAAATTCATTAAAATCATTATTCATAATTTATTCACAAAAATATTTTTACAAAATTCACCACAGTGGATTTCACCACGTTTACAATTAAAAATTTTCGTTAAGTCATTCATTATTTATTTATTTAATAATAAAAATTGTTTAAATTTATACAAAAGTCCAAAATTTCGAAAAATCGTTTCAAAATTCATATATGAAAAACCTATTAAATTTCGAATATTAAGAATGGATATATCGAATGCATATCCTTAATATAATAAATTGTGATATTGGTGAAAATGCTAAAATCATTCCATATACAATATAAAAATAAAATAAATAGAAAATTGAAATAATTGTCAAGGGGTAACGGTAAAGATTAAAGCAAGCGCAAGGAAAAGGGAAAGGGCAAGGGCATTCTTATTTCATTTTTTTTTATAAAGTTAAAGTTTTTGAGTTTAGGATCAACAAGTAAGTTTTTTTTTTTATTTTAAAAATATACATTTTAAAATATTAAATTTTATTTAATTTAAGTGCAAAAAAAAAAAAAAAAACAAAAATGATAAACAATTTATTTTTGAAAGAAAAAAATCAATTAAAAATTGTGTGTCCGTGTCCGTTGGCAATGGTTTAAAAAAAATTTCAATTTTGTAGAAATAGTGAAATTATTTTGAAATAACTTTCTTTTTTTTTTTTAGGCAAAAATAATATGTGTACCTACCTTTATCTGTATATTATATTTTTAAATTAAATAATAATTTAATCCATTCATTTTTTCATTCATATACCATTCATATTAATTAAAATATAAAATTTTTTTTTTTTTTATTTTAATATAAATAATGCTTATATATTATATATATATACATATTAATTTTGCTTTCTTTTTTTTTATTTTTTTTCATTTTATTTGCTTACTCTGCATTGCATTTCAAAAAAAAAAAAAAAACCAACAAACAAAAACCTATGACAGAGTTGAGGAAATTATTACGTAAAACTCAACATCTAATCAAATATTATGACAGCTAATAAAAAAAAAAAAAAAAACAGCACGTTTTTATTTATTATTTTTTTTTTCGAAAAATAAAAAAAAATATTAAAAGTAAATCTTCCATTTTTATGCATTTGCTTATAACTTTTAAAGGACAGAGTTAAATTTTATTATGTATAAAGAAAAAAAAAAAAAGATAAGGTTTTTTTTGAAGGATTTGGTTGCATAATTTGAAAAATTAAAGACGGTAAGAGTTCATGTGTGAGTTCATGTCAAACAAAAAAAATTAAAATTCATGTATTTTTTGTGTCAAAAGTTATTATTTATTATTATTGTTTTTTCTATCACAAAAAATAAAGTGTAAGTAAATAATTTCGTAAATGTGAGCGCATTGTGTATATTTAAATATACTTTTAATAAGGATTTAAAGTTATATTATATTAATTTTTTATATGTGTTTTTTTTTTTTTTTTTATGTTTTTATACAAATCGGTCAATTTTCTTATTTTTCATATTTTTTAAAATATTTAAAATAAAATTTTAATTATATATAAAGTGTCTATTTAAAACTTCTAATTACTATTTTAGTTTTAATACATGAAATGAACATGTTTGTGATCTTTCGTATCTTTATTTGGTTAATTATTGTACGATTTATTAAATTTAAAGTATAGTTAGTTATATTTGTTTTTTTTTTTTAAATTAAATTTCATTAAAATTTCCTCAATTTACACAATTGCAAAATTGCACAATTTTATAAGTCAACTAATACGAATAAATTTAAAGATAAAAATTTCAAAAATAAAACTGCAAAACTGCATAAAACTGCATTTTTAATCATAATTTCATATTAACTATAAATAAATATATATATATATATATCAATAGTGAAAAACGTTAGCAACATTTAGAATATATATATACGTTATTTAAAAAGTGCAATATAAAAATTTCTATCCTTCTATCCCTCACTGAAATAAACTAAATAAATCCATTACTTTCCTATTTATATTATAATTATGATATTAACAATAATTTTTAAATAAAATTATAGAAAAAAAAAAAAAAAAAAAACCAATATCTTGAGTTTTGATGATTGTATAAAATTAAAAAAATAATTTAAAAGCTCTTCCGTTTTTAATTTTATTAATTTATATATTAATTAAATATTATATATTAAATATACGCTTTCTTATTTCGCCGTAGTTCTTATTTTAATTTTTAATAATAATAATTTATTATTATAATTTTTTTTTTTTTTTGAAATTTAATTTAGCTTTAGTTAATAATAATCCTATAAATTAAATACTATAAATTAAATATCCAAAGTAATAAATTCCATATATTCATCGAAAGAAGAAAAAAATTGAAAATTAAAATTTTAATAGCAAAAAAAAGAAATAAGTGCATGCAACTTAAAAAACTTTATTTAATGTAATCAATTGTAAATGTTTTTTTTTTTTGTTTCTTTTAATGTTTTCTTATAATTACGAAAAAAAAACAAAAAAAAATGTTTTTTCTTAGATTTTGTATTTAAAAAATTAAGAAAACAAGAGAACATAAAAAAAAATGCTCAATGATATTATGCTGATATCTATCGAAATACTCTTTTTTTTTTAAGAATAAACTTTAAATTCGTAACAAGATATTATTAGATATTCAAACATTTAATACCCAAAGATCTAATCTAAAGTTTAAGATTTAAATAAAGATCTAATCTAATGTAATCTAAAAGAAATGTTTTTGTCTTTTAAATTTGTTTTAAAACAACACTTGTCATAAACCTACATGTCATACTGGCATTCTACATGTCATACTGGCATACTACATGTCATACTGGCATACTGGCAAATTGACATGTCATACTGGCAAATAAAATACTGCAAGTTTATTGTAAAATGTTTTAAGATAACTAAAAAATTTTTAATATTAATGCATTTTTATAAAAAAATCTATCAGATTATTTATACAATTAATTGTGTAAACTGGTTATTAAATTAAATTTATAAGGTTAAATTAATATTGTACAGAATTTCAGAAGTAAATTCAATTCGAATAAAATTTCGAGTAAGTTTTAAGTAAATCTGAATATTATTATTCAAAATCAATGAAAAATCAATCTGACAAATTGATAAGTAATTTATATGCTTGAAAAATTTACCAACAAACTTATTTAAATTCTAATACTAGAAAAAAACATAACTTTGTAAATAGTATTGGTCCCCTCGACTGACGACCATTATGAGCGACAAATTTTAATTCAACTAGAACTAAATTTTAAATATTCAAAACAATTTTTTTTGAAAACTTCATTACATATACTTACTTATACATATATATATATATATATATATATATATATATGTTTTATTAGTTCCTTCGAAAAATTTTATTTCGATGGTGTTCAGCATAATTAAAGTAGCATTTGTAAATAATATATATATGTATATTTCTATAAAATTTCGTTTCAATATAAAAAGTTTTTATTTTTATGTTCGTTAAAGTCTAATTTTTTTGTATTACCTATATATTATATATACATAATATAAATAAATTTTTAATTTAATATTTGGCTATATTTAATTTATCTGTTTTACATTTTGTTTTTTTTTTTTTTTTTTAAATTTAATAATTAAATTATTTTAATTAAATATATTTAAAGTATTTTCGAAAAAACAAAACAAAAAAAAAAAGAATTTTCAATTTTTTCTTTTTTTTATGTAATAATTTTTTATCCTTCTTATATCCTTTATTTCATTTGAAACAGAACGTGCACCAAGTGTATTGCCTTCTCTTCGTGCCGGTAGTGTACCACGTGCATTAAGCGTAACACCACGCCATGCTAGAGGTAGAACACCAGCATTTGAACCATTGCAACCACTTCCACCATTGAATGAAGCAGCTGTTTTTTAAATTAATTTAATAACAAAAAAAAAAAAAAACGGAATTCATTTAAAACATTTTAATTTTTTTTTTTAATTTTTTTTTTTTTTTTTTTAACTTAAAAATCTTTTAACTCAAAAAATTAATAAATTTATTAATGAAAATTTATTTTTCATCTATATCGTACTAGGTCCACTATACTGTCCAATAATTACAATGACAAAAACAAATAGAAAATAAATATGAATTATTAAATTATTTTAATAATTACACAAATTAAAAAAAAAATTTTTTAACTTTAAATTTATGTTTTAATTATTAATATTAAAAATAAACAAAAAAAAGAAATTGTTGTAAAATATGTACGATTCATTTTAATTAATATGCAAAAGATATGTGCTGAAACTAACTATTTTTTTTGTTTTTTTTTTTTTTTTATTATTCTTATTATTAATAATAATACAAAAAAAAAAAAAAAAGGATAATTGAAAGAAGAAATTGAAACAAAATATATATAATATAAACATATGTAATATAAACAAATAAATAAAAAAAAAAACATTTTTTTTGTTTTTAAATTTAAGTTTTAATATATATAACAATTAAATTTTTTTTTTTCTTTTTTGAAAACACATCTAATATTTATATATATGTATACATTATATTTTAGAAAAAAATTAAAAAAAACAAAGCATTTCAGCGCAAAAATATTATATTAATACAATTACATATTAATTTACATGTTCAAAAAAAAAAAAAAAAAAAAAACAAAAAAAAACACAATGGAAAATATTTTTTTTTTAATTTATTTTTATTAAATAAAATCATGCTTTATTTTTTCTTTTTTTTTTGTTAAAAAAAAACAATATGAGTTTTTATTTACAATTTATATATATATATTTATTTTTATTTTTATTTTTAATATTTTCTTACTAATTCATCTTCCATTATTGTATAAAGCAAAAATTCACCAAAAACCCCACTTAATTTTTTTTTTTTTCTATTTACCCTCTAATATGTTAATAACAAAAACCTTAAATGGATTATTTAAGTTTATATATTATTTAACAGCAAAGACATATAATATGCTTCTCTTATATATATACTATCTGTTTATGATTGTGCATTTTATACAGAGATGTACCTATAGATACAACATTTTTTATTTTATAAACACTTTAATGTTGTTACACATTTTTTTTTTTTTTTTCAATTATACATAAATATCTTTTAGATGTGATAAATTATCTTAAGATATACATATACAATATACATTTATATATAATACAAAAAACAAAAAAAAAAAACAACCCGTAATAGACGTCAAAATTTATCTGCCTATATACTTACATATATTATACTTTAATAATTGCTTTGAAGTAATGTTTGATGTGCCGAGATCTTTAAAATAAATCTTCAAGTAATTAGATAACCCTTTAAATACATTTTAGTTGGTAAGGTCTACAGAAGGTGAATTAACAGCAAAAAAAAAAAAAATATATTTATTAAAATTAAATTTTAATATTTAATTTTGAATTAAACCAGTTTAAAGTTTCAAAGCAAGTTTTTCAAAAAATAGTTTAATTTTGTCTTACAGTGCAATTCAGTTTATAGTAACGAAATTATGTATAGAAAAAACTTTTGTTATACTTATAAGTATTTCAAATGAATTTTAATAAAAAATAACTTATTTCATTAAAAAATATAGTTGAGATTTAATCTATGTAACTAAGTATAGGCACCAATTTTTAATTATTCATTATATAAGTAAATAGAAATAAATAAAAATAATTGGTTTAGATCATAAAACTTTTACTTAAAATAGATATACATTATTACGAACATAATATTAATTTTTTTAGTCTTTTATATATCATTAAAATCTATTTACATTAATAATTTTTGTATTTATGTAACTAGGTAAATTATTGCCCTTTAATGGGTTAAAATTTTCATTTGAAATTTTTCATTAGATTTTTCATATGAAATGATTTAATAATTAATAAATTGGACAGTTTATTTAAAAAAAAAAAACAATTATACATTGAGTGATATCAGTTTTTCTTCTGCCAATATTTTTTTCCAATTAATTTAAATAAAAAAAAAAAAAAAAAAAAAAAAACAAAATATATTTTTTAATCTTTCTACCCAAAGCTTCATTTGTTGATTTCCAACTTTTTTAAAAATTTGAGAAATGTTTTAAAAAAAAAATTTTTATTTTTTAAGAAGTTAGAAATCAACAAACCAAACCATAAAGCATATATAAAAATATTAAAAAAAAATTTTTTTTTTTTTTATATTAAAATAATTGAGTCAAAAGAATGTTATCATCATTCAAAAAAATATACAATTTATTACATATGTATATTGTTTGGAATTTTCAAATAAAAACATAAAATCAATCTTAACTTTGCACTAAATATAAACTTAAAATTGCACTTAACATACGTTCTATAAAATTTTCTATACATTTTTTTAATTTATTTAAAAATATTAAATTTTTTTATAACACTTTTTTCTATTTTTCTTACAATTCTAAAAATTTCCCCCATTTTTTTCAAATTTCAAACCTTCTTCAAATTTATATTCATTTTAAGTAATATTCAGTGAAAAACTAAAATTAATTTTTGAATAGGAAAATTATTTTAAAATTAAATATGTACTTTTATTTAAAATAAAAAAAAAAAATTTAAAACAATTAAATAAAAACAACAATTAAAAATTACAATACCATTACTAGAATATTGTTGTTGAATTGTATCCAATAATGTAAAAATCCTTTTTTTTTTTTATTTTGGCTTTATATCAAATATGTGTACATATATGGATTATAAAATGCAACTATAATTACTTTTTAAGTACATGTTTTTGTTTTTTTTTTCATATTAAACAAAGACAAAATTTATCTTTCAAATTAGATACCTATTTAATTTTTTTTTTGATTAGTAAAATCTTTTTTCTTTTTTTTTTTTATTAAATCATTTTCTTTTATAATTTGCCAAAATTTTTTTTATATCTTTTTATTATTTTTACATTCTAATATTGTAAATAATATAATCTATTATAAAATTTTAATTTTATTTTTTAACATATCCATTTATGTACAATGTACCTATACATAATGTATATTATGTTCTCATATATTTGTTTCCAAAAAAAAGAAAACAAAAACATTTTTCTTTATATTTTATACATACTTATGCACATACATATATACAAAATCAAAATTATAAAGTTTTGTTTTAGGTGGTTTTTAGAGGTCAAAAATAAACAAACAAATAATTATAGGTACCATATAACTGTCACAATATACAACATACTACAATATATAAAATTTTTAATAAATCCAACAGAAATTAAAAAAAAATGTTGTTAAACTTAAAAGAATTAATAGCAACATTTAAAACAATATTCATAAATAGAAAAACAGCTGTTGGCAACAATTCAAAAAAGTTTTTTATTTTTTTTTTCTTTTATATCTTACATACATACATGTACGTATATCTTTTAAAACTTTTCTTTTGTTCTTTGTTCAGACTTTAAGAGTGTTGTCGTCAAGATTTAAGTAATCATTTATAGAAAATAACAAAAACAAAAAACAAAAAAAAAAAACAAAAAACTTTTCTTCAATCAATCACGAAAAGCAAACAAAGAAATAAACATACATTAGATATACATATAGTGAAAGTTAATTCACATTATTATATGCACATATTATGTTTCCTTAGAACTGATTAAATAATACAACTTCTATATATGGTAATACATACATAATATATACATGAAACCAAAATAAATAATGAAAAAACAAAAAAAAAAAAAATAAAAACAACAATCTTGAAGCATATTCTTTGAATGAATGTCATATAATTTGTACTTACAAACAAATTTTCGAATTCATATTTTTTTTTTTTTTTTTTTTTTTTGGGTTTGAAAGCAACATGTTGATTTGAGAAATAAAAAAAAAAAAAAAAATGATGTTATAGGATAGTGATAATAAAATCCAAGGACAGTTCTTATAATATTTTGTGTCGTAATTTTTTTAATCTAGAAAGATTACAATTCTTTATATTTATTTCGTACATATACATATATACATATCTGTGTATAAATTTATGTATAAAAGTTTTATGAATGTGTAAAACAAAAAAATATCATAAAACGTAATTAGGGTTTTTTTTTTAAAAGGAAAAATTAAAAATAAAGAAAATCAAATTTAACTTTGATTTTTTTTTTTTTTTTTGATTTTTTTTTTTATGTTTCTTCTTTAGTATTTTTTATCCCTTCACAACATTCTTAAGTTCATCGCAGTAAATGATAGAATTTATTTTATATTGTGATATTTAGTTGCATTTTCATATTATAAAAGAAAATTGAATTTTTTTTTAATTTAATTAATTAAAAAAAAATATTAATTTAAAGAAAAATGATTTAACATTTAAAAATAACGATAATATGAAATAAGTTTTTTCTTAGAAAAAATTAATTTCATCAACCATCTGGAGATAAAAAAAAAAAATTTTTTTTTTTTTTTTTTCATTACAACTACACAGAACTGTAGAACTTTTAAAATTAATTAAAAAATTTTTATTATATTAAAATATTAAATTTATTATTAATTATGGCGAGCAAAAAAAAGGAAAAAAAAAAAATATTTCAGATTTTTATTTTTTTTTAAAACATGACAAAAAAAAAAAAGTAAGTTTTAACATTTATTATACAAATCATGTTTTATTTTATTATCTAAGTGTATGTGCTGTTTAATATGGTATATAGTACATGTATTTTTTAATTTTCAGCAAAAGTATTTTAATATTAATGTTGGTTTAAAAATTTTCGTATAGTTAGAAAGTATAGTTATATAAAATTTATTAAATGTTAATTATATATGTATATATAAAGTATCAATTTCGATTATATTTGATTTTTTTGTTTTTTTTTTTTTGTTTTTATAGAAAACTGCCCGAAATATATTCCAATTTATACAGCACCACGTTCATTGAGCCTTCCACCACCACCAAGAGGTGCTAGATCTAAAACACCAGCATTTGAACCATTACAACCATTACAACCATATCGTGGTTCATCACCATATGCTAGAGGTTCATCACCATATAGAGGTTTATCACCAATTCGTGAATCATCTGTACCACGTGCCACATCTGTACCAAGAGGATATTCACCATTCCGTGCATCATCCTTACCACGTGCATTATCACCAGTTAGAGAATCATCATATGATCCATGGAATCATATTTACAGTAAGTTAGGTGATAATCCCATATTGAGACATTGTGAACGTGAAGGTTCCCCAACACCTGTTAAACCTGGACGCTGGGGACCAAGAAACACTGAAGTTGCATATGATGCTGAGGGTAAATTAAAATACCAAAAAAAAAAATAGTCTTGTCAAAGAGTTATTAAGAGTTTTTGAGTAGTTTTTTTTACCGTTTTTTTTTTCTTTTCTGTTTTCTTACTTTATGTTACGCAGACTGAATTCGATTTTTATTTAGAATAAGTATTCTAGAAAAAAAAAAAACTTTTCCATTAAAACTTCTCAATTACAATTATTAGTAAAACATCTATGAGAAATAGAAAACTGTTTTTACTGAATTGTTAATTTATTTTTATTGTTTGTATACTTATATATTCTCAAATCTCAATAAGGGGCATTCCATTTTGTTTATTTTTTTTTTTTTTTACAAACTAAGAGTTCAGTCAAAAAATGTTAAGCTTTTATTTTAAAATTATATCCCTTTTTTTTATTTTTATTTTTTATCTATTATTTTATTAAAAATGAAAAAAAAAAAAACTGTGATGTTTATTGGGTTAATTTTATACAATAATTTCCATTTTTACCTCTGACAAACTAGTTTTTAAAGACTTATATAAACCTATTTTTTAGATTTCTTAATATTAAATCAAAATTAACTATTAATAAATATGTAGTGTATTAAAGTAGTTATTAATTTAAAATAAAAATAATTAACAATTAATATAAAAATGATTAATAAAATAGATTCATGACAAAAAAAAAAAAAATAGTATGTCAGAGATATCAATTATGAAAGCATGAAAAAAATTCTCCCATGATAGATTTTCGCTTTAAACGTTGATTTTCTTTTTTTAAATTAAATTTAAGGCTTATTTATAAATGTTATAATATAATCTATATAATTAATAGATTTAATATACATATATACATTGTTAAAAACTCAGACATACAGATACAATATCTTAAAAGATTATATTTAAAATTTTTTATTTTGATAAAACTCAAGATACTCCGATAATATTTTTAACAGTTTATACTATACCATAATACTGATGTCGCTAAAACAACTTATTCGTCCAATATATATATATATATATATATAGATATATATATAATATATTATAGATGTGTGTGTGCTTGTGTTCATATTTCATACCATATAAAAATGGTCATAATTATTTTATTATATTTATTATATATCATATAATATTTTTATTAATTAAAATTATTAATATCGTTCTTTGTTTTGTAAAAAAAAAAAACAAAAAATTGTTTTTTCTTTTTTTTAGGACTCCCTATTTTCCATCCAAGAAATAGATATTCTGATATTTTCAATCCAAGTCCAAATTTACCAATTTCACGTATAACACGTGATCCATTTTGGTGGGACATGGAAGATTTGGCACCATTTAGGCCATTTATTCGTGGAACTAGCTTACCATCATTGATTAGGGATTCATATTTATCCCCAGTTAAAAGAGGTTTCTTATGGAGAACACATCCAATTAGGCCATTTGGTAAGTAAAATATAATTATTTTAATATTATTTTTATATTTAGTACAATATATATTGTATACATAGGTATTTTGTTTGTAATGTAATTTTGTAATATTGTAAAAAATAATTTCGTAGAAAAAATCATAATCATGTAATAAAATATATACAATCATACCAAAAAAAAAAAAAAAATATTAATACATATTTAAATTTAAAAATTTTCAATATTTGTAATAAAATTTTATTTAAAGCTTGATATATTTTTATTTAAATATTTTTTTTTTTTAAAAGAATTAGTTATAATTTAAATGAAATAAATTTGTATCCTGTATATAAATTTATTACAGAAATTAATTCTTTATATATACAAGAAAAGTTGATAAGAACATTTCCAAAAAAAAAAAACTTTGATAGAAAAAAATTAGTGATGGCTAGAAAAAATTTTTAATTAAATTCCTGAAAGAATGGATACATAGTTTAAATTTTTAAAATTAAAATGGATTATGTGCCAATTTGTTAAACATGAGTTCTGCAAGTAAATGGAAAATTGCTATACTGGCGTTATGTCAAAAATTACTTAGAGAATATGTCTAAATTAATTTTGAACAAAAATAGAAATATTATCATAATTAAAGTTTAATAATTTTGGTATTAATTCCATTTTACTTTGAAATTAATACATTTTTTGTTTGTATTAATACATATACATACATATGTATTAATACAAATTAATACATTTCAAATTTGAATTTATTTTTTTTTGGTATTCATTTCCAAATCATTTTTTTGATAAATAAATCAAAAACGAGCATTTCATATCTGTAATCTGATAATTTATTTTATAATATTTTTTAAATATTATTCCATTTTAAGTTGGTCTTATTACTCCATCTAGAATCTAGTGTATGCAAATTGATATATACAAAAAATATTAGTATTTTTTATAATATTATATACTACTAATAATATAGTATTAGTAGTATATAATATTTAGTTAATATTAGATTTAAAAAAAAAATGATTAAAATTTTTTTACACCCATATGATTTTCCCTTTTTTAAATAAATGTGTAAAATTGTTATCCTTCTAGGCATTTTCTTTAGGATACAATTGTTGATAATTAATCATACCTATGTGCACGTTTATTTAATAAATAACTATAGGATACTAATTTTTTTTAAAAAAGGTAAAACCATAATGGTTTAAAAAATTTAATCAGTTTTATTTTTAAAAACTGTAAATTTGGATTTTAAGGAAAAAATATTTTTTTTTGGGTTTTTAGCTTTATTCTATTAATTCATAGGAGATTTTTGTAAATTTTTATATATGTATATAGAACTAGCCAAGAAATTTTGAAATTGGAGTTGTCTATAAGCAATTTAACACTACATGCTTATTGAAGACTTCAGTAGTGATAAAGAATGAAACAAACCCTCTATTATTATATTATGATAGAACTTTATTTAGTTCTTCCAACTACTCAAAAAATAAATTTTAATTTATATCATGTCTTTAAGGTTTTAATATTGAAAATTTTTGAATTTTTTTTTTTTTTTTTTGTTAAATTAAAAGCATTAATTAGGAAATTTTCGAAACATTGATTAATAGCTTATTCTAAATTTAAATATTAATTAAATTAAAAATATTTAAAATTTTTCTGTATTTTAAAAATTCATGAAGTTATACTTTTTCTATGCTTTTTTTATAGTCTTTGTAGTTTGCGTAAAAAATCAGTTTTTTTTTTATAAATAATCATTTTTTTTTTTTTTTAGTTTTTTATTAGAAATTTGAATTTAATTTATTACTAAAAAAAAAAAAATTTTATTTATTCATTTTTTATTTTTTTTTTTTTTTTATTTTTAATTTTTAATTTTGATTTGCTTTCTTAAAAACAGAAGACGACGAAGAAGAAGAAAAAACTTCTTAAAAAAAAATAATACATAATAATTTTTAATAATTAAAATAAAATAAAACAAAAAAAAAAAAAAAAAAATATTTTATGTGTGATGAAAGGGTTATTTTTTTTTTTATTAAATGTAGTTTTAAAAAAAAAAAAAAATTAACACTTAAAAAAAAAACAAAAATAAAAAATTAATAAAAAAAGAAAGTCGAATAATTTATAAAATTATTATTTTTTATATGTATATATTAAATTTCCATCAATACATTTAAATATGTATCTAAAATATAATTATGATCTGATGCGCGCAATTGCAATATGATTTTTTTGATGTGCACATATGATTTTCTAAAAATCAAATAAACAATTTTATATTTTCTCTGAAACAACAACAAAAGCGGTAAGAATCTTTATGGATTGTAAATATAAAAATAAAACTATTGAACAATATTAGATAACTTTTTTGTTATTTTTGGATTTTTAAAAATTTTTGGTTACAAAAAAACAAAAATCCTTATGGTATAAGTGGAAATTCAATTGAAATTGAAGAAAAACAAGAAAAAAATATTAATAAACACTTCGTATAGAATATTTTATGGGAAAAACATAGTTTTTTTTTATTTTTAAATGTATGTTTTCAAATAGTTGAACCTATTGGTAGACAAAACAGTCAAATAAATATACTATAAATCATTAGATTCAAATAAATCCTTATAAATAAATTCATATATCCTTTTTATTTTTTTATATATAAACATAATAATAAATAATTCTATTTTCACATTGAAATAAATTAAAAGAAAAACAAAATTTTTATTTTTATTATATATTAATAGAAAATTCCAATATGATACAATTCTTAATGGAAACTTCTATCTATTATTAAAGGATATATAATTGTATTAAAATGCAACAATGACATAATGTCACGTATTTTATAACTTGAAAATGATTTTAAATGAAAATTTTTGAAAAAAAAAAAAATTAAAACTTAAAAAATTATATTGGTATATTGTATATATATAAAGTATATATATACAGTATATTAGTATGTTAGGTGTATATTGGTATATTAGGGTTAAAGTATAAAAACATTAAATTTAATATAAAAATAACATTATTATGATTTATTTTTATTTTTTATGTATGTATTTATTTTTTTTAAGCATTTTTGAAATAAAATCACATTTTCGGAATATTTTCGGATTATTTCTAATAGAATTTATTCTATAAAATATTTAATATTAATAGTATATTGTATTTTCTTTTTTTGTCGACCAATGGATTCAATAAAATATCAAAATATTTTTATATGAACATAAAAAAAAATTGTTAAACATATTCACGAACAAAATCCAACACATAATTACAATTTTTAAATTACACGCTTAGAAAAACTTAAAAGTCATATTTTACTATATATGTATATTACATTCTAAATACTACACCACATCAAAATTGATAATTTTATATAAAAGATATTTGAAAATTTATTCGAATATGGGAATTGATACACGATCAAAATATACAACAAACTGGAAAATTAATAAAAAAAAATAAAGAAAATTTTATAATATTTTAATTAACATAAAATTTGACATAAAAGATTTTTTTTTATTTATAACCCTTTTAAATCACTTTAACAAATAAAATCCTTTCCGAAATTTGTACGGTATGAGTGTTGTTAAAAAAATGTACAAAATGGTATTTTTTTTTTATAGGTGCGATAATAATATCAATCAGATAACAAATATTGGTAACAATGTAAATAAATTTGTTTTAAAATTTCGTAAATAATTTTTTTTTTATTTTAAATATTCTTTATCTATTTTATTATATATTAATTCATAGAACATTATTATTATCTAGCCAATGATATCCAGTCAATTAATGGTTAAGACACTGAGTTTTCGTTGGAAAGTCTCAAGAGTCTAAATAATGATATATAATAATATAATTAATAATATACCATGATATTGATATATAATAAAATGAATAATTCTTGTATTTGATAATAGATGTCGTGACAAATAAAAATATTAGCGTTTCTTGTACAATAAACGCAAATATTTAGTACAATAGTTACAGTTGAATAAGAAATGGTTTAGTGAAACTAATGATTTCAGAAAATGAAACTTCGTGAAATATGAATAATAATTACTTAGGGGATGCCCTATATTCTTTATAGAAGTGCAAAAGTGCAAAACAAAAAAATTATTGGAAAAAGTCAAAAATAACTTTAATTGCAGATAAATATATCGGTATAATTCGAATTATTATGACTTTTTTATTTAAACAAAAAAAAAGTATTTCAAATTTAAGTGTACACTTTTACTTTTTAAATGAAAAGTTTCCTTTTTAATTGCAAGTATTTTTTTTTTATTTAGAGCAACTTTTCTTTTTAAAGTGCAACCAAATAATTGTTAACTGAACCTTATTTTATTAAAAATTTAGGTCGATTAAAAGTGTATTTTTTTTATATTTTATAAAACATGTATGTAAATTTCTTGCAGTCTGCCTAAATTTTTAAAAAATTATATACATATAATTATATCTATATATATATATATACATAAATGCAAAAGTTTGCATTTGAAAAGGACATACTTGCACTCTGTCTGTAGTCTGTACTTAAAATAAAAATACTTGAATTAAAAAAAAAACTTGCATTTAAAGTGGAAATTCTTTTTCTTAAAGTAAAAAAGGTATTATTTTATGTAAAAAATTAAAATATTTTACTTAATTATATATTCCTTTAATTTATATTATTTAATAAATTATAAAGCCTATGAAAAGAAAATAACCATTTTGTGCATTTAAAAAAAAAAAAATACAAAATATTTATAAGTTAAAAAAAAAAAAACTAGATTGATTTTGGTTTTTTATTATTAATCCATATACGTATTTAACTTTTCAATTTTTTAGAATTTTTTTTTTGTTATATTTAAATTAATATTTATATTTATATATATATTTCAGCCCACCTCTAATTTTATTAGTAAATATTCAAAAATTAAAATACCACAATTTTAAACAAAAACAAATTAACAATATCAAAGAAGTTCATCAAAAATTTTAATAAAAAGAAAACCAAAAATAAAATCAAATTCTCGGTCGGAAAATGGCAATAAAAAAAAAAAAAAACATCAAAATTAAAGGAAACATCATTGTTTTGATGTTTGATGATAGCGTCTTATAACATCATTGGAAAATATGACGGCAGAAAGGGATAAAGTGTTTTTGTCCTCTTCGAAGAATTTTTTAAAATTATTTTATAAGACTTGTTTTTTATTTATAATTTTTTTTTTTTTTTATATAACAATTATATTTATAGAAAATTATTTAATATTATATTAATTTTTTTTTTTTTTCTAATTAAAAACCAATTCGAATTTTTAATATACATATTATATCTATTGTTTTTTCTTTTTTTTTTTTGAATTATAATTAAAAAATTAAACTAAATCTCTTTTAGTTTCCATTTGTATAAAGTGTTCAGAAAATTTATATACATACATACATACATACAACAAGCTATATATAATAATAAAATATTTTTATTTACATTTTTTTCTTTTTAAATTTTCGCTGTATTTATATACAATTAATAATAGTTTAAGACTTATTAATAAAAACTGCAAAACGTTTTAATTAGTTGAAAATAATAAGCTAAAAAAAAAAAACATATTAAAAACAATTTAAACAAAATAACTATTAAACTTAAATTAAGATCAAAAAATAATGTACGACATTAATATATTAATAAATAAGAAGAACAACAACAAAAATTTATATTTAAAAAACAAACAAAAAAAAAAAACAACAACAAAATCTTACAAACAAAAAGTAAAATTAAATTAAGAAAAGCTTTTTTTTATTATTAATTTTTAATTAAATATATATTAATTTATTTAATGATTTTTTTTTTTTTTAAATTTATTTAACAAAAAATAATAACGAATATAATATTAATATATATTATAAATTAATTAACCACACTTTTATATAACAAATTTATGTATTGTGAACGCCTATTAACTAAAACACAAAAAAAAAAAAAAAAAAACGTTTTGTAATTTCATGTTTTTTCTGTCTTTGAAAATTTGATTTAATATTTTTATTTTTCTTTTTTAACGAACGAAATGGATTGAATTGATTATAAAATTTGTAAAAATAAACAAAAAAAAAAAATATAAAAGATATAAAATTATTCAATCCATTACGAAATTTTAAAAACATTAAATAAAAAAAAAAAAAAAAAAATGAAAAAAAATATAAAAAAAAAATATTATAAAAATTTAAAAAAAAAAAAAAATGCATAATTTTTTATAATAATTTGCTAAATTTTTTTATTAATTTATTTTTATTAAATTTTTTTCTTTAATTAATTTTTTTTGGCAATATAATTAAAAAAAAAAAACATTCAATTACATAAACTTAAAAAAAAAAACTTTTATTTAGGTAATTTTGTATTATATTAAAAGAAAATATTGAAATTTTATATCGTGATGATTATTTATTAATTAATATATTATTTATGTACGATATATAAAATTTAATATATATATTAATTTAAAACTTTTTATATAAAGTATATAATTTTTTTTTTGATAAATTTTGTTTTTTTTTATTCAAACAAAAAAAACATGAATTATGAATTATAATAAAATGATATATAAACAAATTAAAAAAAAAAAAAAACAAAGAAAAAACGAACTACATTATCGATTATGTAATAATAATAAATATATAATATTTATTAATTAATATTAAAAAAAAAAAGAAAAATTTTAAGACGTGAAGTATATAATGAAAAATATTTTTTGGATACAGAGAAATACTAAGGTTTAAGGTAAAAACAAAAAAAAAAAAAAATAAAAAGAACGGAAAAACAAAATAAAAATTTATTGTTTTATTTTTTTTTTTAAATAAGTTTTTATTATGGTATAGGTGGAGTTGAACTAAAATCATATTGCAAATATCCACTTTGCTTAATATCTTTTGATAAAAAAACTCTTTTTGCAATAATATGTATGAGGTATATGTAGGTATATGGAGGATATTAGGTATACATATTGTGTAAAAAGAGTAAAAACTCTGATTTTGTAACCCATTTTAAAGTCCTTCATAATTATTTTTGTTACATGTATATCATATTTCAACATCAAAGAAATTAAATTAGTGAAACCTCCCGCTAAACAAATTATTGAAACGCAGATTTTGTAACCAACTCTAAAATCTTTCCTAATTATTTTTTTTTTTTTAAATTGAAAATCATTTATTAGGAGGTATTTATTTAGTTTTTTTCTAAAATACCATATTGCTAATCGAAAATAATTTTAGATATTTTTACAATTTAAACGGTTAAGAGAATCCTTTATACTAACGCATTTTTATATTATGGTAATTTTTAAAATTAAGTTCATTATTAAGTGAGAAATTTAAGTTTAAAAATACTCAAAATGCAGAAGAATATATTCTTACATTATTATGCTTATTAATATGAATTTTACTCTTAAAGTAAAAATTATGAAGGTATTAATGAAAAAAAAAGGCTCCATGGAAAAACTTCATAAGAAAAAAGTGTCCAAAATTTGTATGAAATTGTTTTCGTTTATTTTGGGTACTTTCATAAAAATTATATTTTGGTAAATTATTGCATATGAAAAAAGTCCTCAAAAAAATCTAAAATATTATTATATGGGAAAAAGTCCCGAATAAAAAGTATTTTTTCTGGGGTTGGGTACAGAATTCCAAAAAAAAAAAATTCCTTTTCACATGGACTTAAATATTCCGTATTTATTCTCATACATTTAAATATTCTGTAAAAAGGGCTGCTAATTCAGAATCTGGAAAAAACGACAATACTGATTTTGAATCCAACTCTAAAACTAATACTAATATAATATGTCAATGCTTACAGGCTTCGTTACAAAAGTATTAAATTTTGACATTTCACTATAAAAATAGTAAATTAAATAGAAAAATAGAAAGCTAAGTATTTTCATTACCTGTTTAAGTTTGTAAAAAATTTTGCTCAAAACCAAAACGAAAAAAGTATGAAACTTTGAGGACTTTTTACACATCAGAAAAGTTTTAAAATTGTGGATTTTTTTCTTGGAGACTTTTTCGCAGAGCCGAGAAAAGAAATTCGCATGCTTATTATAAATGGCAATGAATATAAATGGCAAAGAAGGTTTCCTACAAATTTGATTTTTAAAATCGCGATATAAATGGTTAAAAATAATTGGTATATTGAAAAAGGATATTCTCGCAATTTTTTAACGAAAGGAATATTATGAGGACATTATTCGATAAAAATAAATGCCTAATATCCACTTTCACAATGTAATAAATTCTACAAAATAAATATGTATGTATGTACAAAAATATAAATAAATATATGATGTTGTTATTTAAATTAAGTTTTTTACTCACTTTATTTACGAATCCTAAAAGTATGCAATAAGTATTTTTAAAATGTAGGTAAGAAACCATTTGTTGTTTTTAAATTGAGAGAATGTATAAGTAAAAATATTTATAAATAAACAAATCACTTTTACTTTAAAAGTTTTTAATTTACTAAAAAACCTTTTTAAATTCCAATAGGTAGTTAAACTTATGTTTCTGTTTTAAATTGAATTCAGAAAAATTGTATTCTAATTTAACTTAAAAAACAATGTACAAAAAGAAAAATAAAAAAAACATTTTTTAATTTTAAATTAATCAAATTAATTTTTTCTCTTTCTTTAATTAATTTTCAATAAAAATTCTTTATATTTTTATTTTTTAATTTTTCATAGATTTAAATATTATTCGAATTCATTTCAAAGGAGTTTTCTTTTCTTTGATCTAATTATAAATTTAATATTTAAGAAATTCATTCATATAACGAAAAATCCTTTTTTTCTCTATAAAACTTTTTTTTTTTTATATTTCTTAAGAAAATTTTCATTTTCTATGTTTCCAAGACACAAAAAGAACTGAAAACAAATTAAAAACAAAAAATTTAAATTGTGTTAAAAAGTTATTACTAAAAAAGTGTTATAAAATCATGGGTTATATTTATTTTATTCTATACTTTAAACAACTTTTATATAATTACGACATAGTCTGTATTACATAACTGGCTATCGGATAAATTTTTTTCTCTAAATAAAAAAAAAAAATATGGATTTTTTCAGACTTGTTAAAATCTTAAGAACCCGAAAAATTTTTTTTTGAATAAATTTATTTTATTTCCTCTTTTTAATGTCCATTGACCATTACCATAAAAACGCGATAAAATATATAAAAAAAAAAAAAGTTTTTTATATACGTTTGTGAACATTTTTAATAGTCTCCTAAATATAAAATGTACATATATTTCTTTCTATATATAGATTTATATATAAATAATTGTGTACAAAATTGTAGATATAATTTAAATATTTTATATAAACCTCCACAAATTGAAAGAAAAAATAAATTTGTAAACAATGCTGTAGACATGTGCTTTAACCAAGATTCTATATAATAAATTAAATTAAAATATTCTTAAAGGTGGAATTTATTTAATATTTATCTAAGAAAAATTTAGGTTGATATACAAACATTTATCCTAAAATAATTATATATTTTAAGGACTAATTTAAATATTTTACTTTATTTTATTTATATTATATGAATCAGATGAGAATCTTAATTAAGAAAAATGATTTTTTAAGGGTATTATTATGTTTTTTTTTTTAGCATTTAAAAATTTACATTTTTTTTTTGTATTATACATTATTTAACTGACCTAATCTAGTTTAATTAGTTTAAATTTTTCTTATAAGGGGTTTTTCTTTAAAAGAACTTTTTTACTCATATATGGTTTAGTGCAAAGTCATACTATTTTTAATTTTTTCAGTTAGTTTTATTTAAGGATATTTGGGTTCACCTGTATTATATTTTAAATTTGTTATTACTTTTTTTTTTTTTTTAAAAACTAATACAAGAACCAAGAAGAATAAAATTAAATTAAGTTAAAAAAATAAATTAAAATAAAAAAATAAATTTAAATAAAATTAAGTTAAAAAAATTTTTTTATATGTAATTGCATAAAATTTTTCTTACTTATACTTCAAACTTCATATTTCTTATTTTGATGTCCATATTTCTTATTTTGTGTCCATATTTACTTACTCATTTATAAAAAAAATTTCTTGTCACCTCATATTATTTAAAACTTTACCTGTAACAGTAAAAAAATAATTATTATTTGTTTAAATTACAATTTTTACATAATTATATTTATATTCAAGAAGAATTATATTTAACAAAATAAACTTAATTAAAATATTAAACAAGTGAGATAAATTATTAAAATTTTCTTTTAATTTTTCACATTAAACTAAATAAATTTTAAATTAGTAAAAAAATTGAAATGTAGATTAAATTTGCAATTATTCTATATATAAAAGAAGTAAAAGGATCTAAACAGTAGTTATATACTATAATTATAGTTATCACTCATTAATATTTCTCATAAATATTGTTCATTTTGTATATTTTATCAGTTAAGCCTTTTTCGATTTGTTATTTAGTTGTTATATAGAAAAAATTTTGAAAAGAATGTTTAAAAAATTGATGTAGTAGTTAAAACCAATGGTGAATGACATAATTCTGAAATTATCGACTTTTGAATCGAAAGATCTGAGTTCAACTTTTAAGAATATCTTAAAATAAAATAAAATAAAATGTATTACATCACATTAAGCTCCCGACGCCAAAATGATTCGGCGATTAAGTTGTGACAGATGAACAGATTAATGATGAACCAGATCAAAATAAAGTCGTCTGCGCCAATCATTATATACATAAATTTTTATTAGTTACATATGTGATCGATTGAATTACTTTGAAAAAACACTTTTTAAAAAATGTAATTCCCCTTAATTTTTACAATTTATTTCGATCCAAATTTTAAAATTATATTTTTTTATAAATTTATATTATTTTTTATATTATATTGATTTAAAACTTATATTATAAAAAATGATGTTGATAGTATTAGTATTAAACATGTGCACAAATGCATTTGAAATAGCTTTCAAAACATTCATATTTAAACAAATGTTGTGTATATTCGTTTTGAAGTTTTCAAATTGAGTAAATATGCTAGAGAAAATTTTAAGTACTCAATTTGTTCAAGAGAAATAAAATCAAAACATAGAATATAGTGTACTCGTTAGCAAACTGTATTCAAAACAAAACCATTTGATTCATTTGATTTATACACTGAGTACACTGAATATTTTTTTTCTTTGAATATGTGGAGTAATGGGTAACGTGATAATAATAATATAAGTATGAATATATTATACCAGGGAATAAAAATAATACTTTACATACATTCCATGTATAATAAATTCCCTACAAGTAATTAATAGAAGATAAAATAGGAAAAAGTAAAAATTAAAAGGAATAATATTTGGATTTAAAAATATATAGTTTCATATTTTATTTCTGATTTTGTTGTTTTCTGTTTTTGTCTTTTAAATCTTTAATATCCTCTTTTTTGGTAAAACCATTATTGGTGATAATAAGCAAATTTATAATAATAAAGTATTTTATTACCTATATATTTATCTAGTTTTAATTTTTTAAGGTCAATTAAATTATTTTTAATACAATATATACAACAGCATTTAATAAAAATAAGAATATGTACCTTTTATTTTTGTAAATTATCGTTTCGATTTTAAAAAATAACGATCAAAAAATATCTCTTTAATAAAGAGGAGTACTCCTTTCTTTTAAGTCTTTAAAAATTTTATCTGATCTGTAAAGAGTTCACCGCAAAGAATTATTTTAAGAATTTGTAAAAAATAAGTATGCGGAAGAAGTAAATGAAACTAATGACAAGAAATTATTCGGCCACGCCTTTGCAAATAAATAGTTAAAATATTCACCCATATTCTTGAAGACTTATCATACGAAGAGTATCACTGACGCGATGATTTGTTATTCTGCAAGACTCTAAAGTGATGTTATCAATTTGACCCGATATTAAATGTCAAAAGTATCGTGTGTGGTGTTTCTGGAAGACTTTTCCTACGAAGCGATAGCCATTTTCTATCACGGCAAAATCCTTGTACGATAAATATCACTTTTAGAAATTCTTAGGAATTAAGTAATTTTTCCTTAGTTAAGTCTAATTTTAAATAAAGATATAAGAATAGGTAGAGTGGAAAGGGAGTATGTATATATAATTAAAAATAAATTAATATTTTAGTGAATGTTGTTTTTGTTTAGTATATTTTACAAATTAAAAAATTGTTTTTGTTTTATATATTGAACTGGCATCGTAGTACATACATACATAGTTATAAGTTGTAAGAAGCCCCCGTGTCTTGCAAACTAGAAGTCGGACCGACATGATTAAAAAACGGTACTCCCTGATTTTGTTGTAGAATTAAAATATAAAAAAAAAAAAATAAAAAAGTTCGACTGTAAGCCCGCCCAAAAAAATAGCCGCCAAAAAATAAGGTGCCACTTTTTGGTACATTTCTCATTTTTATTTTTTATTTTTAATTTCTATTATAGAATCGGAGACTAGGTTTTTTTAATCACATCGGTCCGACTTCTGGTTCAAATGATACGACGGCTTCTTGCAACCTATGAATATGTCATTTACTATTTAAAAATCAAACCTCTTTTTTAAATAATTTTAGCTGAACGTTTTTTCGTATATAGTACCATAAACAAAAACATAATACATATAATGTTATATATAATATTTTTAATATAAATTCTCTAATATAATATTCTAAGCTCTGTATAATTTTTCATTTGAGTACCTGCTATACTCAGTGTATATTGATCATATTTCAAGTACTCGTTTTTTATTTTCAAAACATCAAATCTTTTACGAGATCAAATTTAATACGCATTTGAATTTGATACAAACAAATGAGTTGAATATATATTTGTTTACAATAGAGTATAGCTTTTACTGTACTCTTTCTTGATTGAGTGTAGTGAATTAATTGTATAGTATAGCGAGTATAGCAATAGAGAGAAAAAACAAATGTATCCATGCACATCTTTAATTAGTATACAGTCTCAGTAGCAGATTTAGGCCATTAAAGGCTGAGTTTATACATTCATATTATACCATTTTTACTTTAACTAAAGACATTTTTACTTTAAGTGAAGACATTTTTACTTTAAGTGAAGAAATTTTTACTCACGAAGATTTTTTACTTTAAGTGAAAACATTTGTAATAAAAATTCAAGTAAAACATACATATCAGATACATAAACATCTAACCCAAATATATGAAATATTTATATAACATAAATTACTGAAGTAAAGATTCTTTATTTAAAATAAAAATGTCTTCACTTAAAGTAAAAAATATTCACTTAATGTAAAATTGTCTTCAGTTAAAGTAGAAAATATTGTATTTAAATAAAAATGTCTTCAGTTAAAGTAAAAATAAAAAAATGGTATATTATTATTTATTAGGTATTGATTTTTTTACACTATTATTTTTGTGTGTAATTATTTTTGCCCATATTTTATTATTTTTGACGTTTTTGAAACTTGCATATATTTTTGATGATATAATTATTTTTTGTTTTTTTAATTAAACTTTATTTATACCTCTTGTTCCAATCTTAGTTACTCAGCTTAGAAAAGTTTAAAATTAGTTACTTAGCCTAGAAAAGTTTACCAAAAACAGCTTTGTATTATTGTTTTATCTTACTAACATTTAAATTAATTTTTAAAATTTTTATATTAGTTTTTTTCTGTGTTATTTTTAAATTTATTAGATGTAAGAATAATTTATATTTTAACAATTTTTGTAGGATATTGATAAAAAATTAAGGTTATTAAAAAAATCAATAATACATTTTGTTATTTAAGATAAAAACTTAACCTATCCTAACCTACTTAAAACTGCTTACATTAGTTAAAACAAATGTGTATATTATACTTAATTCCTGATTCTGACTATTCTCCAACCACAAATAATCTTTATTTAGAAATTCATCTCTGTGAGATATTGATATGTCATATTTCAAGTTTATTACGTTTATATCGCCCGAGTTATATTCTATGGCTTTGCATGTTGCCCGTCTATTATAGTGGTATAATAGAAGGACATGATTATGCCCTTGTGTTATGTTATAATTAAAAAAAAAAACAAGTAAAGAAAAAAAAAGAAAAGTTTTTTAGAATTTGCATATATTTAGGCTTGTCTGTTGTCTGCGTACATCTGTTGTTGTACGCTTATCTGGAGTCGCTTGACAAGACAAATGCACCGTGATATATGGTGGTGCAAGATAATAATTTAGTTCATTAGATGCTCTGTAAATAATACTGAACGAAAATACAAAAAAAGAAAGAAAATTGAAGTGGAATTCAAATAAAATATGGAAAAAAATTATTTGTGTTCACAAACTTATTCAATAGACTTAGGCTTAGGGTAAAATAATGATTCAAGAAAGTGAAAATTAAACGTCGCAATATGAATAAAAAAAATTAAATTTCATGTAGATACCATTATTCTTTTAATCATAATTTTCTTCTTAATTCACATATATTCAAATATATTCAATATATTGCGAAATTTACATTTTAATTTTATTTTTATTATTTATAATTACTTGAAGGCTTATAAAATTAATTAGCTTTTACTCCGAGGTATATAACAGACTGCTTTGTATTATTAATTATAATAATAAAAAAAATTAAAAGGCTTTCTTTCTTATTATCATGTAACTGGAAAATACTGATTTTCTACATAACATATTAAATAATTCTTTTAGAACAAAAAAAGATTTTTTATTCCATTGTAAAAGTCCTTATTATTTCCATTTACTAATTAACATTTTTTTATTATTCTGAAATTCTTATGAATCAGATATTATTTAATATTAACTTTATAATAATGAAACATAATAAATAATTAATTGGAAAATATGTTTATTTTTTTTTTGTTCAAATAATTATCATAAAGTAGTACAGAGAAAATTATGAATTTTCATTTTAATTTATATGCAGAAAGTTAAATTTCATAGAAAAGTTATGTGAGTAAATACTCGGTAACATTTTAAAGTGTAATTTTCTGTAAAATGTAAACTGCATGGTGTTATGATTAAGATTTTACTATGTAAATTTTACTCTTATTTTTTCATTAAAATATCAAGTTGTTGAGATCCATTAGTTTCCTTGAAATTTAAACTAAAATAAATATTTAACACACACGTGTAGGTATTAGATAAAAATATAGGGCCACAAATAGTTCAAAAATATTTATGTTTGATAATCTTTTGAAATAACTGAAACTGAGTCTTCTTCTGCTTCCAGTGCCCTATTCAGGGTTTACTGACATTATGATATGATGAGCTACATTTTATTGCCATGCGAATATATTTTGTGTCATACATTTTTCTTGTTAAAAACCATTGTTGATCTGACCAAAGTGTAGGAGATCGGCTCCTCGCATTTTTCACGTTTTCTTTTCCTTGCACTTCTTAGTTTCTCCAGTTTACCCATCATAGCTCAAAACCATGTATTTACAATCATAGCTCAAAACCATGTAATTGTTTTTTGTCTGCCTGTTTCATGGCCCACGTTTCAGCAGCATGTGTAGCTATTGCAAATATAAGAGCATTTACAAATTTCAATTTTATTCTTTTATTTCTGCCTATATTTTTCAATATTTTGGTTAATTTAAATGTTTTCACGTTTCCCATTGTCTTTAATTTTTCTTTAATTTTATAGTGCAGCTTTGTTGGTTATCATCATCAAATCAAGGTAGTAGAAATTTTTTACTATTTTATAACCAGCAACCAAAACACACGCTTTGGTGACACGTATTAATTATTCCATTTCTTATTTATAGCTTGTATCGTCTGCTCATATTATTATTATTATTAGCGTGTCATTCCATATCTCAGGTTATTAATTCTTCAACTGTTAATTCTCCTATCCTATTCATCTAGTACTTCTCTAATAATGTACTCCGAATTGAGTAAATTAAAAAATTAAATTAAATTAAATTAAAAATAAACTAAGTAATTAAGGTTCAAAAAGTTCCATGATGTTAAAAATGTATAATATAAATGAAAATAGACAATGTTGATCCTCAAATGGCTTTTGAATTTCAAATAAGTTATCTGGTAATCAAAATAAAAAAAATAAATATTGAAAAATATTAAACAGTTGGGATTAAGCAAAGATTGTTTAGTAAAAATGATATTCACAATTGAATGGTAAAATTATTAGGGGAATGGCAAAACAATAATATAATATTGCTCTAAAAATTTTAGCATCTTTAAAAATATCTAAAACAAAAAAACAAACACATACTGCAATCAAATTTCAAGCTGATTTACCAATTTAACAAAAACTGTATCTAATTTAACCTCACCTAGAGTACTTTAACGATTATAATCTTTCTTAAAAAAGTTCGAAATATAAATCAAAATATTTATTTACAATATCTTTAAACTCAAGACAATCTTTTAACTAAATAAAATTCAAAAATTTATTTTTTACATGCTAGCTAAACACTAGGATTCTTTGTAATAATGTAGGTTTAGCTAAATGGTCGAGGAAAAACGAGGGGAAAATCTGATATTAAGGGAGATTTGGAGCATAAATGAATATTAAGTAAATAATTTTTAGGTTATTTATCATTTTTAGATAATTACAATTACACAAAATATTTTCACATAAATAAATAAAGTGTGTTATAAGTAATAAATTCTTATATATATAAACAGTTTTAAAATTTAACATGAAACTGAGGTAAAAATGATAAGTAGTATGTAATTAAATTTCAACCTTCTACTTTAATTCTTTTAATTAATCTTTGAGTTTAGTTCCTTTTTTTTATTTTTGATTTGTGTCTATTATAAATAATTACTTTGTATCATTTTAATTAAATATAATAAATAAAAATTACCTTTTTTTCATAGCATTTCATTTTTCAGTAATATATTTTAATTTAAAATTTTATTAAGAGAAAAAAAAAAAATCATATATTTAAGGATTTCAGGTTTCCGTTCGCAAAATTAATAAAAATTATAATTTTCTTAAAAGCACTTAAAAAGTTTTTTATTTTTAAATTCATCAATAAAAACTTGAATACAAAAAAGAAAAAAAAAACTCAATTATCTTGGAAAATTTAAAAATTAATAAATAATTTTCTTAATTCCTACAATTCCCACATTTTTTTGTTTCCTACCACAGTTTATCATCATAACTGAAAACAAAAACTTTATTTTTTATTTATTTTATAAAATTTAATTTTCTTATTTTCATTCTCTTCATAATTAAAAATCTTATCCTTTTTTTTAACCTGAAAATAACTGTGACTTAATAATAACGATCCTGTGGTGAAAAGTTATCTAGTGGAAATTAATTTTGTTTTTCATAAAAATTGAAATTATTGTATCTGTATTCATTAATTAATTTAATTAAAAGGGTGACTGACTTGTGTTTAAGTGGAATATAACAGTTAAACTGCATCCTTGTTTTAATTCTCATTTAAAAAAAAAATAAAATAAAATAAATAAATAAATTGTAATAACGAGAAAAAACGAGGAAGAGTGCAGTAGAGTAGACTGTGTCTACTCTGGGATACCCGTATGAACGTAATATATCCTGTTTCTATAAAACTTGATCATCTTTTAAGAACATTCAGATGTTTTAGTACCGAACTACAGAGATATATTTATGTAAATTATGGAGTTGTATGACAGCTACCTGAATCTATTGCGCCTAGCTTCATTAAGTTCCAAGAGTTGCAAGAAGAAAACTTGATCATCATTTGCAAAATTTCAGAAACCTAGCTTGAATAGATACTGAGTTATTTCTATATAAAGATAGAAGTTGTATGGCAGCTACTCGAACCCGCCGACCGAAAATGTTGGATTTAAATAGCAAAACTAACAATTTTGCAAAAGTGCCGTAAAAAAAATTTCAGCCTCCTAGCTCCTTTATTTTTTGAGTTATCGGACGGATGGACGGACGGACGGACGAACGTACATGGCTTAATCGACTCAGAATTCGATCCTGAGCCGATCCATACCTTTGACACTATATCTAGCTCGACTCATTTAAGGTGTCACAAACGTAATGGCAAATTTATTATACCCTTGAACATAGTTCATACGGGTATAAAAAGTTGAAAATACTTAGAAAATATAATGGAGTAAATAATTAATGAATAAAAATTGTTATTTTATTTATTTGTTATATTTCTATTCTATTTTCTTTGATATTTTATAAATTTTTTAATTTGTTTTATCATAGAATAAGAATAAATTATTATTATTATTATTAGACCTATTCTTATTCTATGGTTTTATTAATATGATTTTAAATTATTTGTTAGTAGTCCTGTATAACCCATTTTTTCTGCTAATTGACATATTTATTTCTAGTTAAAGAATTTTGTTTTATGTGTTTAGAATTTTTTTTTTTTTTTGGGTTAAAAGGTAAAATGCATTGACGCATTTGGTTCATATTTTTATAAACCCCCGACGGCGTTTTAATGGTATTCAGACGTTCGTTTTCATTACAGACATTTATTTCTAAATACATATGAAATATCTGTCAAAAAAGTTCACAATAGAAAAGAGTAATAATGCAATATAATGTTAAAATCGTTATAGCCTGTGTCTCCAATAGATTTCATCATGTTTTCACGAAAAAATTAATTCATAGAAAAAAGGAGAACAAAATTGACATAAATTGGATTTGAAGAAAATTGCTTGAAGATAATAAAGAAAAAACAGAAAATTTAATTTATAAAAAAAGAAGGTAGAATGAAAACGAACGGTTTTGAAAAGCGCACATTTCCAAAACTCAATACAAACTGTTTAGAATTGTGATTTGCACAAAAATTTGAAAATTTCATGTAATAAGAAAAAATTTGAAATTATGACATTTTTGAAATTTTGAGGGGCCGTAAGTCCGGAATGTTATATAACTAAGAAAAGTCGTTAACACACGTAAAAATATATTACTGGAGCTTTAATATTTATGTATTACCGAAGAAAAATGTGTACAGGTGCCAAAGTTACAGGTGTCTAAAAATAGCAAAATTTCAATTGAGGCGTAATAACTCTTAAAGACGGGGTGCTACCAAAAAATTTTCTGAGGAAACTTATACTAATTCTAAAAGTTCTTTCTTGTCTCAAAATTTCAGGTTCCTATCTAAAGGCGTGTCGGAGTTATGAAAAAAGAAATTTCATGCAAAATGTGGTTTTCACATAGCGGTAAATTTAAATAGTAAATTACAAAATATTACATAATTTTGATATTGTTTTATATAGATAATAAAATTTTGGATCTTCTGGCGGTTTTATATTGCAAAACTATTACGCAGAGCCTGAGATAATACATCTAAAAATGGGGCTTTTTCGCAATTTTGAAGAGCTGCAACTTTGGAACCCTTTACAACTTAAATAAACCTTTAACACACGTAAAAATATATTACTGTAGCTTTAATTTTTATATCTTGCAGAAGTAAAATGTGTACAGGTTCCTAAGTTACAGGTGTTTAAAAATAAGAAATTTTTAAATAAATTTTAATAGCTCATAAACACGGGGTGGTCCAAAAAATTTTCTGAGCAAACTTATACTAATTCTAAAAGTTCTTTCTTGCCTCAAAATTTCAAGCTTCTATCTAAAAGCGTGCCGGAGTTATGAAAGTAGAAAAATAATGCAAAATTTGGTTTTCACATAACGGTAAATTTAAATACTAAATTTATAAAATTGTATAATTTTGATATTATTATATATATATTTGAAGTATATATTTGATATTTTAATGTTAAAAAAAATACCTGTCGAATGACGTTTTCAGATTGAAAAAATCTTAAGCAGAACATAAGATATATGCATTTAAAAATCGGGCTTTTTTAAAGTTTGAGGTGCTGTAGCTCCGTAATGGATGGGGCTACATGAAAAAGTTGTTCCACAAAATTATTTTTTTTATGAGACCTACTCATGGTTAAAATTTTTCTCTATCTTTAACGGTGTACAAGTTTTGTAAACAGACAGACGGTCGGACGGAAGGACAGAGTGAAACTAATAAGCACATTTTTTTGGAAATGTGCTAAAAAAGAATATGGCAGTATTGGCATCATTACACAGAACTGATTGAAAACAGATATAATTTGAAAATTATATGTATGTATATACTATGTACATACATATTTATATATGTTTTTCATAAAGATGCAATCATGGATTGAAAATTTTCATAACTTTTAATTTTAAATTTTATAGCGGTTAAAAATTTTAAGGTTTTATTTCCGAGTAATTTAATTTTGAATTTGAAATTATATAAAAATTGACACACTAGAGAAAAAAAGATATACTTTACTTTAAAAACATTGTTGGATCCTTTTCAAACTTTACAAAAAACATACTTTAGGTCACGTTTTGAAATGCTATATGGATCCAAATAAACCATTAGAACACTAAGGGCGTCAAAAATCTATACTTAAAAATTTATGAGGGAAATTTACTTAAAGACCCGTAGCACCTACATTTGTAAAAGGATACATAAATGAATTTACGCCAGATCATTAGTAATTTTAGCTGATTTATCTTTTCCAATAAAACTTGGATACAATATAATATATGTGTAATATATTCTGATTTTAAATAAATTAATTTAGTGAAAAATCGATATAAAATATTAAATTATTTTCACATTTTATTAGAGACTCGAAATGATATATATATTTTTTATAGTTTTATTAAAGATACAATTTAAAAATAAATATTAGAAAATATTTTCAGGTACGAAAAGGAAAAATAAAAATGTATTAATTCAGAATTTTGCGGTTTTAACGGTTTATTAAAAAACGATTACAAGTTTACCGTATTATTGACTTTTTTTAAATTTTGTATTTTCTAAAAAAAATTGGTAATATTTATAGGATAGTAAAGTAATAGCATCATTTTTGTTTAAATATATATTTATATATATATTTAAACGAAATTTCATTTATTTCAATATGGTATATTAATTGATATGGTATATTTAAATATTACAATATTTAAATAAAAAAACAAAATAGCTCAAATTCACTTAAGGAAACAAATCTTAAAGCTGGCTGAAACATTTATGGTTTATTAGAACACCTAAATATAAATCAATATTTAAAGGTATATCGAAATATAATGGTCAAATGGTGCGCACCAAATTTATTTTTGATAATTACCCTTTTTTATACCCGTATGAACTATGTTCAAGGGTATAATAAATTTACCATTACGTTTGTGACACCTTAAAGGAGTCGAGCTAGATATAATGTCAAAGGTATGAATCGGCTCAGAATCAAAATCTGAGTCGATTAAGCCATATACGTCCGTCCGTCCGCACGATAACTCAAAAACTAAAGGAGCTAGGAAGCTGAAATTTTTTTTACGTCACTTTTGCAAAATTGTTAGTTTTGCTATTTAAATCCAGCATTTTCGGTTGCCGCGCTCGAGTAGCTGCCATACAACTTCTCTTTTTAAATGAAATTAACTCAGTGTCTATTGAAGCTAGCTATCTGAAATTTAGTGAAAAAGTGTCGAGTTACATGCCAAAAACTTTTGTAAAATTTGATTGGTCTCAAGCAGCCGGTTCAGATTTTTTGCATTTCTTGGAATTTAATGAAGCTAAGCGCAATAGATTCAGGTAGCCGTCATACAACTCCACAATTAACATAAATATATCTCTGTAATTAATGTCGGTACTAAAACATCTGAATGTTTTTAAAAGATGATCAAGTTTTATAAAAACGGGATATATTACGTTCATACGGGTATCCCAGAGTTGACACAGTCTATTCTACTGCACTCTTCCTCGTTTAAAATACATTTGAATGAAATTGAGGGTGCTACAATAATATGTTGAAATCTCATACCTATTTTCTCTAATCTCATATCTATTTTCAACCACATCATTTATTTTTTTTTTCATTTTCACACAACTTTTTATAATCATTTTTGATTCAGTAACCAACAAACCAAATGTTATCATAAATTATAAATGTATTTTTTTAGGCAGATAAAAATTCATATATATAAGTATTATATACATTTACACATCAAACCACTATTTACAAAATTTCCTACGGAATAAGCAATGAAAATAACAATAAAAAAATGTAAGAGAGAAATATAAGACAACCTTTTCTTATTGAAAGAAAATCGAAAATTTTCATTGTCATTTCCATCTGGTTGTAAAAATAGAGAAGAAACACTTTTCAAGTTAACGACAAACGGTTATCATCTTATGTTTTTCCAAAATAAAAAAAAAAACAAAACATCAATTCTTTTATTGGGAAAACTGTCGAAGAGATGAAAGTTTTTTATTTCAATATTTATTTGAAAACCGTTGCTTTGGAAGGAGTAAATTCTTTACATTTAAATATTTATTGAAAACCATTTTATTGAAATGAATGAAAAAATTT
This sequence comes from Poecilobothrus nobilitatus, assembly GCA_947095535.1. Taxonomy (NCBI): domain Eukaryota; kingdom Metazoa; phylum Arthropoda; class Insecta; order Diptera; family Dolichopodidae; genus Poecilobothrus; species Poecilobothrus nobilitatus. Next base: position 234,138,799 of record OX352773.1, read on the forward strand.
TGTGTATTTTCTTTATTTTTCCGTTTAAAAGAAAAACGATAAAATAACAAACAATAATATAAATAAAAACGAATTGTCAATTTTTTTTTTCATTCAAAATTCAAATGGTGTACTCATTGTTACCTTACGTAAATAAAATTTTGTTAAGAGTTAGTTGGATACTATATAGAAATTAGGATTTTTTATGTTAACAAACTGCTGAAAAATATTAAATTTATAGGAAACCGAAAAAAAAATCTTTTCAGTTTATTTTCCATTTTCTTAAATAAATTGAATTTATTGAAATCAATCAATCACTGTAGGGGAAACGTTTTTAATAGATTTGTTGTTTTTTTTTACGGCTTACATTAATGCGTTATTCTAATAAAATAAATAAAGAGCAACATTTTTTACAAATTATTAATTATTATACCCGTATGAACTATGTTCAAGGGTATAATAAATTTGCCATTACGTTTGTGACACCTTAAAGGAGTCGAGCTAGATATAGTGTCAAAGGTATGGATCGGCTCAGAATCGAATTCTGAGTCGATTAAGCCATGTACGTCCGTCCGTCCGTCCGTCCGTCCGTCCGCACGATAACTCAAAAAATAAAGGAGCTAGGGGGCTGAAATTTTTTTTACGTCACTTTTGCAAAATTGTTAGTTTTGCTATTTAAATCCAACATTTTCGGTCGGCGGGTTCGAGTAGCTGCCATACAACTTCTATCTTTATATAGAAATAACTCAGTATCTATTCAAGCTAGGTTTCTGAAATTTTGCAAATGATGATCAAGTTTTATGGCAACAACTTCTGTAAAATTTGGTTGTGCTGGTGCAGCGGGTTCGGGTAGCTGCCATACAACTTCTCCGTTTAAATGAGAATAACTCAGTGTTTATTGAAGCTAGGAATCTGAAATTTAGTAAAGAGGTGTCGAGTTACATGCCAACAACTTTTGTAAAATTTGGTTGGTCTAGAGCAGCCGGTTCAGACTTCTTGCACCTCTTGGAACCTAATGAAGCTAGGCATCTGAAATTTTGCAAATGATGATCAAGTTTTATGGCAACAACTTTTGTAAAATTTGGTTGTGGTGGTGCGGCGGGTTCGGGTAGCTGCCATACAACTTATCCGGTTAAATGAGAATAACTCAGTGTTTATTGAAGCTAGAAATCTGAAATTTAGTAAAGAAGTGTCGAGTTATATGCCAACAACTTTTGTAAAATTTGTTTGGCCTAGAACAGCCGGTTCAGGCTTCTTGCACCTCTTGGAAGTTAATAAAGCTAGGCGTCTGAAATCTTGCAAATGGTTATCAAGTTTTATGGCAACAACTTTTGCAAAATTTGGTTGTGGTGGTGCGGCGGGTTCGGGTAGCTGCCATACAACTTATCCGGTTAAATGAGAATAACTCAGTGTTTATTGAAGCTAGGAATCTGAAATTTAGTAAAGAAGTGTCGAGTTATATGCCAACAACTTTTGTAAAATTTGTTTGGCCTAGAACAGCCGGTTCAGGCTTCTTGCACCTCTTGAAAGTTAATAAAGCTAGGCGTCTGAAATCTTGCAAATGATGATCAAGTTTTATGGCAACAACTTCTACAAAATTTGGTTGTGCTGGTGCGACGGGTTCGGGTAGCTGCCATACAAAATCTCTTTTTAAATGAAAAGAACTCAGTGTCCGTCCGCACGATAACTCAAAAAATAGAGGAGCTAGGAGGCTGAAAATTTTTTTACGTCACTTTTGTAAAATTGTTAGTTTTTCTATTTAACTCCAGCATTTTCTGTTCCCGGGTTCGGGTAGCTGCCATACAACGTCTTTCTTTAAATAGAAATAACCCAGTGTCTGTTCAATCTAGGTATCTGAAATTTTGCGAATGATGATCAAGTTTTATGGCAACAACTTCTGCAAAATTTGGTTCTGGTGGTGTGACGGGTTCGGGTAGCTGCCATACAAAATCTCTTTTTAAATGAAAGAACTCAGTGTCCGTCCGCACTATAACTCAAAAAATAGAGGAGCTAGGAGGCTGAAAATTTTTTTACGTTACTTTTGTAAAATTGTTAGTTTTGCTATTTAACTCCAGCATTTTCGGCCGTCGGGTTCGAGTAGCTGCCATACAACGTCTTTCTTTAAATGGAAATAACCCAGTGTCTGTTCAATCTAGGTATCTGCAATCTTGCGAATGATGATCAAGTTTTATGGCAACAACTTCTGCAAAATTTGGTTGTGGTGGTGCGACGGGTTCGGGTAGCTGCCATACAACTTCTCTTTTTAAATGAAAATAACTCAGTGTCCCTCCGCACGATAACTCAAAAAATAAAGGATTTAGGAGGCTGACATTTTTTTTACGTCACTTTTACAAAATTGTTAGTTTTGCTATTTAACTCCAGCATTTTCGGCAGCCGGGTTCGAGTAGCTGCCATACAACTTCTTTCTTTAAATGGAAATAACCCAGTGTCTATTCAATCTAGGTATCTGAAATTTTGCAAATGATGATCGAGTTTTATGGCAACAACTTCTGTAAAATTTTGTTGTGATGATATGACAGGTTCGGATAGTTGCCATACAACTTCTCTTTTTAAATGAAAATAACTCAGTGGCTATTGAAGCTAGCTATCTGAAATTTAGTGAAAAAGTGTCGAGTTGGATGCCAAAAACTTTTGTAAAATTTGAATGGTCTAAAGCAGCCGGTTCAGGCTTTTTGCATTTCTTGGAACTTAATGAAGCTAGGCGCAATAGATTCGGGTAGCTATCATACAACTCCACAATTTACATAAATATATCTCTGTAGTTCGGTACTAAAACTCTGAATGTTTTTAAAAGATGATCAAGTTTTATAGAAACAGGATATATTACGTTCATACGGGTATCCCAGAGTTGACACAGTCTACTCTACTGCACTCTTCCTCGTTTTAATTAATTTTATTTTTAAACATTTTGCAAGTGCATAATTTATAAATTGTAAATTTGTATGAAAAGTAAAACTTTTTGTACAAGAAATAACTACAAAACCTTAAAACCTTTTTAAACCTTTTTTAAAAATATCGGAAAATTAGATATGTATATAAAAAATAGCTTAATACCAGAATTTGTTTTTGAATTTTTTATTGATCCTTTTTTTCATAGTCTATAATATCTTTAAATTAAAGATCAAAACAACGTCCCTATATTATTTTATTATAATGGACGGGATACATTGCAGGATTATTGACTAGAATCCGTCAAGGAATTTGAATTATTCAATTATTCAAAGTTTGATAGGTTTGATAGATTGAAGTTTAATAGACCAGAAAAAGATGAGAACATTAACAGAAATTATTGATTAAAAAATACTTAGATGCTCATAATAAACTAAAAATATTAATAATTATGTAAGATAATTAAACTAAGATAGATTAAATAAGTTTTTTTTTTTTTTTTTTTTTAATATTTTATTTATTTATTTCATCAATTACTTAAGCTAAGTTGTAAATAAAACTAAAACAACAATAATTCATTATGCATATATACAAAAAAAATGCACGTGGCTGATGTTAATAATTATCAGCACTCTTAATTTAATTTTAAGTTAATGCTTAATTGTAACGTTATTTTTTGTGTATAAAGAATATGATTTTATTCTAAATTAATAAATAATTTTCTATTTTTACTGAGAAAAAATTGAGTAGCAAAAAACACAGTTTTAATATCTTGTAATAATTTTATGATAAAACTTAAATTAAATTAAAAAAACAAAATTAAAGAAAAAAAGAAAAAACAAAAATTAACCTATCTTAATATTAGTTATCCCAAAAATAGGGTTTAGAACTTATTAGTTTTTTATTAAATATTATGTTTTTATCAAATTTAAATAGATTTCTATCTGTTATGTCCAGTGTGTTTAGGTTATGCGGTAAAGATTTTAAATTAGCATATCTTTTAAAGTGATAAATTATGGGAATGAAGTTATTATTTTCAATATATTTATATTTATCTAAAAACACAAATCCTTCTGGTGGTATGAAGCCGTTTCTAATTGCGCTTTTAATGTACGTTTTCGTGAAAAGGGTGGCTTATAAGAGAATTATTTTCTACTTGGCTGCTACGTTGAATATGATTACGTATTATTCGGATGATAAAATTATCTACTCTAATAAGTAAGCTGATAGGACATCTGTAGCTATTAACATCTGTTTTATTTTTACCCCGTTTCTTAATCATAACAACTTGGGCAATTTTCCATGATTTTGGAAAGTAGCTCAGATTTAAGCAATTGTTAAATATTATGTAAAATTTATCAATCAAGCCATCTGAGATATGTCTGAGTGCTATTACAGGGATTTCGTCTATTCCCGATGAAATTTTATTTTTTAAGCCGCTAATTATTTCTTTAATGATTTCGGGTGTTGTGAAATAGTTACTGAATTTTGTGTTTGCTATAGGTTTATTTGATAGTAGGCTATTGTTGAATTTAGTTACGGTTATGTTATTTTCTAGATTAGTTTCTATTGCAGTATTGAAATTGGTAATTGTTTGAGAAATGGTTTGATCAATTTTGAGGTCAGCTCATGCGTTTGGAATAGATGAGCTGCCATAATATTAGAAATATGAATATCATCGTCTATTATGTAGTTGTTTGTTTCACGACTGAGGTTATTAGTGTCAATGTCGGCTAGATTAAGTGTACAACTGTGGTTTACCGGAATTAAAAATTTTATTAACTTTATCTGTAGTTTTTTTTCTGTATATTTTATTAATTTCTGAAAAGACGCATTTATTTTTTTTGAGTGTGATATTTTTTATTCTGTTTGTCCAGAAATTATTTATTGCTAATCGGAGATTTTGTTTTATTAGTGAATTTATATTATTTAATGGAGAATTAGTTAAGAATAAAACAGGGTCGTCTTTTGTGATATTACATTTGTAAAGTTTGAATTAGGTAGAAAGAATTTGGCTTTTGTATTTTCTGAGATTGTTTATTGTTTGGTTAGTATATATATCAGAGCTGTTGTTTCTATTGTTATGAGTTGGTATGGAAATGGTTATGGCGTTTTGAATAATTTTTTCAATTTTCTCTATAGCATTATCGATTTCTAATGTTGTTAGATTTTTATTATTGGGTAAATTGGCTATTTCACTATTTTGAGATAATTGGATACTAATACTTTTTTTGAATTTTTTCCAGTTAGCTTTTTTATATAAATAAAACTTTCTATCAGGGCTATCCGGAAGTTCAAAAATAAATTGGTCATTGTTTTTTAGCTTTATGTATGTGTTTATAGCTAGATGATCGCTGTCGTATGCAAGGGTATGTAGTTTTTCCAACTCGTCTGTTTTTAGTGTTAATCTGAAATCCGCTAGAATTAGGTCAAGAAAAAATCTATGTCTAGTGTAAGAAGGTAAATTAGTTGAGTAAAGTGATATTTTCTATCTGATTGAGTTGCAATTTATGAAATTTTTAAGAAATTGTCCCCTATCGTTAGCGATTGTATTACCCCATGATTCATGTTTTGAATTTAGATCGCCAGCGATTATAAAATAATTTCTAGAGCTGCTTAAGTTTAGAGAGTTAAGAAGTAAAGCGAATTCATTTTGAAAAATGGAACTGTTGCGTTGCGATGCATAAACCGCCACTATGAATACGTTTTTTCTGTTTGAGATAGGTATATTGACCAAGCATGCCTCCAAACATTTGAAGTTTATTACAGTGTTAAAATTAATTCTTGTGTATTTTATGTGGTTTTTTATTAGTATTGCAGTACCACCTCCAGCGCAATTGAAAGGCCTATCTAGTTTCTCGATTTTATAATTGACTACCCTTAGGTATTGTTGCTCGCTTAGTTTTGTCTCGCATAAAGTAGCCACATCAGGATCATTGTTTTTCAAAAAGTCGATTAATGAGAGTTGTTTTTGGATTGATCTACAAGAGTTAACATTTATAGATATGAACTTAAGATTATTTAGAACTTGTATTGTTCCGCTCATGAGAAGTTTTCAAACAGAAAGTCTATTTTTTCCGAATGACTTTGGATTTTGTTTTCCAATGCCTTGTGACCTTGGCAGAGTAGGGTAATGTTTTTATTTAGCTCGTTTAGTAGATTCATTAGATAGTTTAGTATTTTATTTTCAATTATAAAAAAAAAAAACAGAACTAATTTGATTTTTTTAAATAAAATATTTTTTTTTACAAAACATAATAAATATAATTATATGGAATTCTATAGAATATTATGCAGTTTTAAACTAATATTAAATAAGATTTAAAATTAATAAAATAAGATAACTTTTACAATTTTTTTTTTAAATTTTCATGTTTCATTCTGCTTACAATTAGAAAAAAAAGTTTTATAAAAGTATTTCTAAATTTACTTAGAACTAAAGACTTTACAGTTATTTAATTTGTTTAGTTTTTTCTACAATATTATTTACACACTATATTCTTATTTGTTATTTTCATTCCAAAATTTGTTTAGACTTTTTTTTTATTAAAATGATATTGCATACTTTCAGGACCCTTTTTCCATAACTGAAATCACTGAAATGTTAACCATTTTTCTGTTTGTAAAACTTTTTTATTGTAACTAATAAAACCTCTAAAGTTCATAGAATATTGTAAACTTAAATATTAATAATTTAAAAGGAACACTTTTTAACCAAAATTTTCAAGTTATCTATATGGTAATTGAAATTGTGAAGTGTCAGTTAATTTTCAAGAATTATTAGAATGTTTTTCTTTTACTTTTAAAAATTTTTTATTTTTTTTTTAATAACTTTTATAATGTTTTATTAATTTCAATTTCAATCTTTAGAGAAATTTCTCGTTAAATAGTTCGAGTGTATAATTTTTTTGGAATACCAAAGGGAATAATTTTCTGGGAATACCAAAGTGAATAATTTTGTTGTTCTGGGATTTTCACTGTCAAAATAAAGCAAAAAAAAATTAAGATAAAACTGGTTTTATAAATAACATTTTTATTAAAATTTACATAAACATTATTCTTAAAATTTTTTAAGAATAATTTAAAACAAAATAAACATTATTTTTGATAATATTCTTTTATTTCAATTTTGTTATACTTGGTAGAATACAGATTTTTATAAAAAGATGTTAAATCAACAGATGTGTTTAGGAAAATTGTGTTAAGAGTACGTTTTACATAATAAAAATCGATTATATTTAAATCAATAATGTTAAAAACAATTAGATATTTTAGTGTATTAAAACATTTTACAGAAAAAAAAAAAAAAAATTTATATTTTTTGATACTTGATTCTTATTTTTGAATTTAATTAACTGATTGGTCTATATTCGAAAAAATTTCGATTCTTTATTAATTTTATAAATAAAGACATTTCATTGAAACAGTTTATAATTATAAATGTTGGATCTACTGAATGGTCGTATAATTGGTTTTTCAACTGAGAAACTATTCGTTACATTTCACATAGGTCTGAAATATTTATAACTAAGGATACAAAATAATACAAAAAGGAAATGTAATTGCCGATAAAGTAATGTCATTTGAGTATTATGAAAGACCAAATACTTAAATTTTTGTTTCCTTTTATGTAAGGCCAAAACTTAATCTTTTTCAGAGCCAAAAAATATTTTTTTTTTGCTTTTAATTTAAATATTTTTGGTAAAATATGCTCAGATTTTATAAAATTTCTCAAAGAAAAATTTAATAAATATTTTCTAGGTAAAAATTCTGAATTAAAAAAGGTAAAAATTTAATAAAATCAAGACAAAAAAAAAAGTAAAATTAACCTTCAAGTGAAATACGAATAATATGCAAACAAAATAAAAATAAATTTATTTTTTTTTTTAATTCAAAGAAAAAATTTTATCAATATAATAACGAATAATTCTGAGAAATGTAAGTTTCTTATTAAATTACTTACACCATTTAAATCAGATATTTATGTTTAGTATCCTAAAACATCCTTTTTTAACCTTGATATTTTATAATTAGTTTTATTTTTCTTTTGTTAGCTTCTTGGAGATAATATCTGCTCTATAGAAATGATAAAAGAGCCAAATTCTTTAAAATAAATGAATATATATAAATATGAATATTACAAAGAAATTGTTCTTAATTAAATGAGCCTAATTAATTTATAAAAATGTTAAGATTTGTGTTATATAAAAGTCATATTTTACATGGAATGGAATTTTACAATGGAATTATTATTTTTTTCAATAAAATTTTAAGGACTCTGATTTCAATTCAAAGAATAAAAAAAAAAATTCAATCAATGATGGTAGAAAAAAAAAAAGATTAATTAGAATTTCGGATCCGGATCTATATAAAATTCGGATATTCTTTTATTATTATCATATTCATTTCGTTATTATCATTATTTAAATCTAATAACTAATGGAGGATATTTTTATCATTCTCATTCTTAAGATATTTGTTAATTTTAAACAAATGATATCGTTCAAAGTGGAATTTACTAATTATATTCTACAAAACAAAATGTGATGTTATTATTAATATAAAACAATAGTAAAGATTTTATAATTTTCTTAAATTAGCTTTCTTTATTATTATTTCATGAAGTCAAGAAAAAAGTAAAAATGTTTTTATTGATAACTCTTTCAACGTTATGGTTTCATTAATCACCTGAATCTTTTGTTATCCCTTTATATATTATAATAATAAGATTAAACAAAAGAAGGAAATTCTTACTGGATATAGAAGTTTTTATTATAGAGATACTTTCAAGTTTCTGGTTATACCCAATACTTTGTAAACAGTTTTATTAAATTGGTTAAAAACAAAATTTGATTCATTAAAAACTAACATTATGATTATGATCGAAAAATATTAATTTAGTATTAAATTTAATTTTAATGAAAATTAATCTGAATTCAAAAACAAAAAATAAATTTGAAAAAAAATTTTTACTAGAACAAAGTTTTATTACATTTATGTTTTTTTAACGAAAAAATCTGGCCATTCATTTTCTTTCTTGAGCATTTCTTTTTACTGTTGTTTTATTGTGTCGTTTTTTTTCTTTTTGCATGATAAATGAAGTAGATTAGACTAATAAGGATGTCTGCACCACATGTATATGTTGCAAACAAGATACAGGATAAAATATAAAAATATAAAATTATTGACATATAACGTAGATTAATTACTGTTTGCAATTAACTTGAACTCAATGCACAAACGGTAGATGAATCAATCGAAAACTTAAATAAAACATTTTCCAGCTCTACAAAGTCCAGTAAACCACTATGCCATCCATTGTTTAAGAAACAAATATTAAACTTAAGAAATAAAAAGGATTAATAAAATTAGTGAATAAAAAACCTAATAAAAAAAAATAATTCGAAGAAATATGAACATACTAAGTGAACCATAACATAAAAAAAAACACATAAAATCTTACATTGAATTTAAAAGTCAGCAGTTCACATCAGTCAGTTAAAATTCATTTATTATCCAAAATGTAAATATAATTCTTTACATAAAAATTGATTACAGATAATCTTTATGGTTTATTATTAACAAAAATAAACCATTATAGGCTACATTTATTTATTACCTAATCATTTTTCGATTATATTGATCTCTAAAATCAAATCAAAAAACCAAAATAAAAATAAAAATTCATAAAAAATCAGAATTTAAAGGTACATTCGAATACTGTACTGACATATACGTGTAAGTCAGAAGTTACATAAATCATTTATCTTAAATATCAAAAAAAAAAAAAAAGAAAATTTGGGATGAAAAAGGTTGAAAAAGGAAAATTTATATTCCTTCAAAAGGTTAAGACAATTTAAGATCCTTAAATTACCGTATATTGCGAAACGTTAAAATATAAAAGGTAAAATTTTCATTATCACAGATGTTGTTTTTAGTAAGGAAGTTAAAAAAGTTATTAGAGATCTTTACAGATACCCTATTAAAATGAAAAATGTGTGTGTGTGTGTATTTTGTAATATAAACTTTTAAAATTAAAAAAAAAACTTTCACTTTTATCTAAATCATTAATTTTATATTATTATTTACCTCTATTTCTTTATACACACACATATATATATGTAAATGACATTTAGTGGTGATATAACTTTGTTTTACATTTTATTTTTTTAAATTTTATTGAATTTTTTTTTCTAAAACTAATCTTTTAAATCATAAAAGATATGCTATAGAAATATGTATTTGTAAAATTGTGTAAAATAAAAAATAAATGTAATTTTCAATTAATTATATTTTATATATATTTTATATATATGTCGATGTTTACAAAAAAAAAAAACGAGGAAGTAGACTAGACTGTGTCAACTCTGAGATACCCGTATGAACATAATATATGCGATTTTCATAAAACTTATTCATCAGAAAATTTCAGATGCCATGCTTAATTATATTCCAATATAAGTAAACTACCTGCAACTGCTGCTCTAGCACAACCAAATTTTATATTGTTAGCATGTAACTTGACACCTTTTTACAAAATTTCAGATACCTAACTCTAATAGATACTGAGTTATTATACCCTACACCTAAAGTATAGGGTATATTAACTTTGGTATGGTGTTTGTAACCACCAAAAGGAAGCGAGTTAGGTATAGACATGTATATATATTCTGAATCAGGATCACCGCCGGAGTCGATTTAGCGATGTCCGTCCGTCCGTCCGTCCGTCCGTACGCACGATAACTCAAAAAATAATGATGCTATCTTGATGAAATTTATATAGTAGGTTACTAATTACGAAAGAAAGGCTAAGTTCGAATCTGGACAAAATCCGTCCATGGGTTCGGATTCTGGAAGCTTCCGAATGATTCCGGCTTTTGGAGATAATCTCCGCAAACGAGATTATCTCCAAAAGCAACAAAGATAGAACCTTCAAATTTTGTACAATGATGTTTCTTCCCGTTCGATTTATGTCTCTGAAATTTAAGAGGATTTGGTCCATGGGTTTGGGTTTTGGAAGCTTCCGAACGAGCACCAGAGCAAATGAGATTATTTCCAAAACCAACAAAGATAGAACCTTTAAATTTTGTACAATGATGTTCCTTCCCGTTCGATTTATGTCTCTGAAATTTAAGAGGATTTAGTCCATGGGTTTTGGATTTGGAAGCTTCCGAACGAGCCCCAGAGCAAATGAGATTATCTCCAAAACCAATAAAGATATAACCTTTACTTTTGGCAGAATGGTGTTCTTTCATGTATGATTTAGGCCTCTGAAATTTAGGAGAATTTGGTCCATGGGTTTGGATTTGGAAGCTTCCGAACGAGCACCAGAGCAAATGAGATTATCTCCAAAACCAACAAAGATAAAACCTTTAAATTTGGCAGGGTGGTGTTCTTTCATGTTTTATTTAAGTCTCTGAAATGTGAGAAGATTTGGTCCATGGGTTCGGGTTTTGGAAACTTCCGAACGAGCCCCTGAGCAAACGAGATTATCTCCAAAACCAATAAAGATAGAACCTTTAAATTTTTTATAATGATGTTTCTTCCAGTTTGATTTATGTCTCTAAAATTTAAGAGGATGTGGTCCATGGGTTTGGATTTTGGAAGCTTCCCAACGAGCCCCAGAGCAAATGAGATTATCTCCAAAAACAACAAATATATATAACCTTTAAATTTGGCCGAATGGTGTTTTTTCATGTTTGATTTAAGTCTCTGAAATTTGAGAGGATTTGGCCATGGGTTTAAATTTGAAAGAATTTGAACCGTGGATTCGAATTTTGGAAGCTTCCGAACGAGCCGCAGAGCAAATGAGATTATATCCAATACGAACAAAGGTAGAACCTTTGAATTTGGTACAATGGTGTTCTTTCGTGTTTGATTTATGTCTCTGAAATTTAAGAGGATTTGGTCCATGGGTTTGGTTTTGGAAGCTTCCGAACGAGCATCAGAGCAAATGAGATTATCTCCAAAACCAACAAAGATATAACCTTTAAATTTGGCAGGGTGGTGTTCTTTCATGTTTTATTTAAGTCTCTGAAATGTGAGAAGATTTGGTCCATGGGTTCGGGTTTTGGAAACTTCCGAAAGAGCCCCAGAGCAAACGAGATTATCTCCAAAACCAATAAAGATAGAACCTTTAAATTTTTTATAATGATGTTTCTTCCAGTTTTATTTATGTCTCTAAAATTTAAGAGGATGTGGTCCATGGGTTTGGATTTTGGAAGCTTCCGAACGAGCCCCAGAGCAAATGAGAATATCTCCAAAAACAACAAATATATAACCTTTACTTTTGGCATAATGGTGTTCTTTCATGTATGATTTAGGCCTCTGAAATTTGAGGGGATTTGGTCCTTGGGTTCGGATTTTGAAAGCTTCCGAACGAGCCTCAGAGCAAATGATATTATCTCCAAATGCAACAAAGATATAACCTTTAAATTAGGCAGAATGGTGTTCCTTCATGTTTGATTTATGTTTCTGAAATTTGTGAGGATTTGGTCCATGGGTTCAAATCTTGGAAGCTTCCGGACGAGCCCCAGAGCAAACGAGTATATCTCCACAACCAACAAAGATAGAACTTTTATTTTTAGTACAAAGGTGTTCTGTTATGTTTCCTTTTCTGTAAAATTGGAAACTGACATTTGAAAGAATTTGAACCATGGGTTCGTATTTTGGAAACTTCCGGACGAGCACAAGAGCAACGAGTATATCTCCAAAACCAACAAAAGTAGAACCTTTAAATTTAATAGAATGGTGTTCTGGCAAGTTTTCTTTATGTTCTTGAGATGGATTCGATGAATTGGAGTGGCAATTCGGGTAGCTGACACAAACATCCCAAGGACTACCAATCTCCGAAAATAATTAAGATAGAAACTTAAAATTTTATACAAGGGTGTCAAGCATATCCCAAGCGGATGCCTCTTTTACGTTCTTGAAATTCGAGTTGAATAAGACAGAAAAGGGAAGAAGTTCAAGCAGCTGCCAAAAACATTTATGGTTGTTAATTTAATTCGAATTATTCAGGTGTAGGGTATTAATAAGTCGGTTGCATCGACTTACTGTTACATTTACTTGTTTTTATTTAAAAAAAGATATGGCGTTATTTAAAGTTGTATGGCGACTACGCAAATCTGTTGTACGAAACTAACCAATGACGTACATGACTTAATTAACTCAGAATTCGATTCCGATCCGATCCATACACTTGAGTTTATATCTAGCTCGGCTCTTTTAAAGTGTCATGGCAAATTTACCTTTGAATATACGTTGAGACTGGTATAAAAAAAAATAATACACAAGGTAATTTATCTCAAAAGAACTTTCTTTTACGGTATGAATAAATTCACGTTACAAGAAGTTAATTATAATTCTCCATTTTTTAAATTTTCAGAATCGATAGATTTAAGCTTTAAGTGATTTTAAGTTCTTTTAATCCTTAAATTTTAAATTTAACTTGTTTGTTCTGTAAGAAAAACTCTTAATTTTATCTGTATATGTACTAATTTCTTAACTTAATGAATAAAATATTTAAAAAAAAAATTTTTTAAAGTCTCATACCCAATTGAAGAACTTGTAAAATATTCAACAAATTTGAAAAGAAAAAGAATTGAGACTTGTATTATTTATGGGATCATTAATTTTTCAAAATAAACATAAATAATATTCTCTCTAGACCATAAAATTAAATGTTTTTTTTTTCAATTTAAAACCAATAGACTATAAAAATTTAATTATTTTCATACCATAAATATAATTACATAATATTTTTAGCTAATTAAATATTGTAACCAGAAAATATTAACTAACTAATCAACCAATAACTTTAATAAGAAAATTATTAATAAATTAAAAATTCAACAAGAAAAAAAAAATCGTAAACCCTTAATAACTTATTAATGATTTCTTACCGCATCTACTACTGCTTATAACAAACAATTAAGCCAGTCGTATTAAATTAAATTTATGTACATACATAATATAACTTTAATTATATTTATATATTACACATATTCAAATATATAAATACATACATTCATACACATAGCACTTGAAATTAACACTTTTTTTTTTCTAATATGAAAAAAAAACCCAAGTATCCTTTTTCCATTTAGACTTTTTTTTATATTTTTCGTTTTTTTTTTTTTTTCATCTATAGAAGTAAAATCTTAAACTTGACCCCAAATATGTTTTTGTTTACCCTTGCTGTCTTTAAATACGCTTCAACAATTTAGATGCCATTCAAGAAAAATCAGCAACAAGTAGTTGTTAACTTGAAAAAAGTCATCATAATATTTTGAAAATATTCTTGAGTATCTTTCAGTATATTGTAAAACATTGATTGTTAAACGTTATTATGAGTACTATGAAAAGGGTTAAAAAATTTTTGATTATTAGATTCTATGACATCTGAATCATAAAATTTTAATTTAAAAGACAAACAGTTTAGATTGATGAAAATGGACTAACTATTAATGGAATTTTAGACAGTTTCTTTCTATATGGACATTTAGAAAATTTTAGAATATTTAGGAAAAAAGGACTCTACGTCAAATCTCCTGAATATCAAATGTCCTAATGGCAAAACTTCTAAACATTTTTTTTTCTGTTCGGGATATTGAAAAATAACAAAAGCCCCAATATTTAGAAATGACTAAATTTCTAACACAAATGATAAAATCCTAAATCCTAAGCCTAAAATCTAAAATCCTAAATCATTTCTAACACAAATGACACAAATTACAAATATAATTTGTAACACGTATTATGACAAAACTCCTAAAAGTTAAATAAAAAAAATTAAAGAATTTTTTAATATATTTTAATGTAATGATTTTAAATTTATCAATTAAGAGAAAAAATAAGAAAAAATGGAAATAAATAGCAGTTTTTAGCGAAATAAAAATAAAATTTTATTATACTCGCATAATGAATGATATGAAATTGCGCAGCAGCTTCTGAATTTCTTTTTGAAAATCAAGACAATTGCTAATATTTTTTATTACAGCAGTATTTGTTCTAATATCTTGACAAAAAAGTAACCAACATCCATAAAGACGCACCACTTTTTTTAAAGCATTTTTTAAGCTTTTTTCCTTTCAAAATCGATCATGAAAATATTACATTGAAGATTTAATATATTTTTATTTAGGCGATATGCCAAAAGTTCAAACTCAAAAGTCTCCTAGGGAGTTATGTTTCAAAAAATGGAGATTATCTCTGACAAGTGAGCCAAAAGTCCCCTAAAAAACACTTTAATTGCATTCATATGAAATCAGAAACAATTTAACCTTATCAAAATCATTCACAAAAGTTGCAAAAATTACAAAATTTTATATTTTTAGGAAATGACAAAACTGTCAACGTAACAAAAATAAATTTTTAACAGAAATGACAAAACTCTTAACAATTGTGACATAACACCTGCTACCATTTGGAAATAACGTCACAATTTTATAATTCCATGGAAAATTGTATGGAAAAATTATTAGACCTTTTTTTTTAGGAGATTTGACGTAGAGCCTTAAAAATAGTAGTCAATAATTTTAAATATTTTTAAATGTTAAAATATATATATAAAATTCCATTCTCTTGGTAACACTACACTTTAATTTCAAATTAATTCTTTATTAAAAAATATATCTATACTAAGAATGAAATGTATTTGGTTTAAATTTATTTATTTCTATTTTTAGCCTATTGTAACGCCATCGTAAAAGATGTGGAATATTGTAATATTCGCGAAACTTTGCCTGTTTATCGAAGACTGTGTCTTTTAAATTAATCATTTTCTTTTCAGCTGTTTTAGAAAACTCAAGTAACAGTTATTGACAGGGTTTATTCTTTATCATTATTTCAAAATTATTTCTATAATGAGACCATATGACCATCCATAGTACAGAGTGGTAAAATATCAATTACAGAAAACCTATTTTCTGTATTGTATAGTAATATCTACTTTGTCTTGTTTAAGAATCGTTTTCTATTTTTTCACTTAGCTAAGTCGAGCAATCTTTGAATATTTCTAGTAAAATGTTGGTCTTTTTTAATAGAATCCAGCCATTGTTATAGCCAACTGAAGTTATAGTTTTCCAATTATATGTATATGTTAATCTTAAACTTACCATTCAGTTTCTAAATGTTCATCGACTGTGAAGAAAATATTGAAAATCCCTGCTACAAAGAACGAATCAGCTATTCAGTGTAAAAAATACTTTTTTTTTTTTTGTTTATTTCATCTCCCAATTCCCACTCATTTTACATTGCTTTTTGTTACAAACTTTTGTAATATTAAGTTAAACATCGGTAAAGATTTCAAGAATTCTCAAGAATCCTTTTTAAAAAAAAAATTAGTTGTATCTGTAAATAATTCAACACAGCTTCATTTAATTTAATGGTATGGTATATGTTAAAAGTATCTATTTTGTTATTCCTAAAAAAAAAAAAAAATTTTTTTTATGAAATACATTAAAGAATATTAAAAGAATTTTATGGTTGAATTATTATGCAAAAATATAAAGGGTTTTCCATTGGCAAAAATAATTTTATAAATAAATTTTCTCAAAATATGTATTTCTCTAAAGATTTAAAAATTTTTGTTGAAGATATCAAATATAAAAAATAAAATTTAAAAGTTAAATTCAAAATATTTTTTTTTTTCGATAAAGAAATTTTTCGAAATTTTTGGACACAAGAACAAAATTTATTCAATATAGGAATAAACATTAAATTCGAAGGATAAATTGCTTTTATTCCTTGATATTAAAGTTAAAATGCTGCTTTCATTGCCAATATCTTATTTCTATTTGAAAATTATTTTCGTTTATTTTGTTAAAATGGTCTATTCGTCCTATTTTTTAAGGATAAAAAATGAATGCAAAACTGTTCTATGCTGTAAATTCCTGAAGGTCAAGGTTAATGGGCTAATATTGAGTTAAAATATCAGATAATAACATTGATTGGTAGGTAGGTAGGTAGGTAAGAATAAAGTAAAAGAGTTTCAGGTTTTTAATGAAATACCAAACTACAAAGTTATGTCCGTGTAAGTATTGTTATTACAGTAACGGTTAAAAAATGTTTTCGTTTTTCTCGTTTTTTTTTTTAATTTTTTGCATCCTAGATCATTTATTCATTTATTTAATATAAATTTGAAATAGTTGACAAGCTGTCAAAAAGGTGATTTGCCATTTGATTCATCAGTTCAAAAGAATTTAAAATATATTTTAGGCTTCTAATTTATGGTATTCTTTTAATTTAATCCTTTAAATAGTTCATTTTCAATTTAATGAATCATTTGCAATAATTTTAGGGATTGTTAACTCAGTTAATGATATAAGAAGAAATCATGAACTCGAATTTTTGCTCTTTCATACACATTATTTTGTACATATAAAAAAAGAGTTGCAGGAATGAGTAAATTATCATTTTTTGTAGATTTTGTTTTTCGTTTTATATATTTCCATTAATTTCAAGTTTAAAATTTTTATTTTTTAATAAATACCTTAAAAATTTTAGATAAATTAAAGAAGGATACATTTTTAATGTTGCTAAATTTTGAATTTAATATAGGGATTTTTTTTTATTATCTCCAAAAAGGAACATAGTATCTTGTTGCTATTAATTAATGGTACCATTGTAGATTTTAATTTTAATATGATAAGATTTTTTATATTTGTTTATTATTTTCTTACGTACATATTTTAACTTAAAATCCTTTAAAATAGTGGAGACTACCGTCCCCAAAATCTCCGTTAACATGATTATTGAAAATCTAATTTTGTAAAAAAAACTATATAAAATTGATTTTAAACTTCGCATTCTAAAAGCCTGAATTTTAATAATAAAATTTAATAATAAGTAAGTAATTTAAAGAATTTTCGGGACATATGATTTTAGGATGTGGAAATATTAACTACTACTCCCAGTATTTTATTAACTTATTTAATTCATAATTGTTTATATTTGTTTTTTATCATATACTTATTTTTTAAATAATAAAAAGTATGTCATAAAAATATCTATAGATAGATATTAAAACATCGAAAACCATAAAATTTCAATAATAAAATAATTGGGTATGGTAACTTCGTATTTTTTTTTTATAAAAAATTCAATTGTACTTTAAAAAAAAAGAAAATAGTTCTTTCAGGCTTCAAAGAACACCTCTACGTAATTTTATGGAAACTTGAGTTTTTGTAAAATTCTGTATTTTTTCTCTTTCAAAAATCTTTGATGTTTTTATCTCTAATACTAAGTACTTTTCTAAAACGTCGACAATTTGACAGTCTTGCGTTAAAATAATTGTATTTGATTTAGCGTCATTGATTTTAGCAATTATTTGCAGTTGTCATTGATGTTTTAGAAATTTGAAATGATTGACACTTAATTAATAATTTCAACTGGGCATTGCTCCATACCTGATTCTCAGTACTAAAACTTGGTTTTTGTTTATTTCGAATAAAGCCGAATCGATTCCTTCCGACGCGGAAATAAAGTCTTTAAAAAGGAAATTAAGTTGAATCGGTTTTATTTCCGTTTTCAAATATTTCGTGTCTTTTTCATATTGACATCAGTATGGTATATGTGACATTTCTATGTATATTCTGAAGTATGTTTAAATATGTAAAAAAATAATTAGCAGGGATTTTAGAGTTGGATATAAAATCAGAGTATTCCTTTTTTCAGAACAAATATATAAAATAAGTACTCTGAAAAAAAAGGAAAAAAAAAAAAAAATATGTGGGTTCAAAAATTAATTGGATTTTGAATTTATTACAGTATCAGAATTGAATTATTTATTAAATGGCATTTTCTTTTAGCGGGATTTCAAAAAATAGGATTAAAAATGTCGGCCTTTTGTACAAGACCTCCTATTTTACTTATATATTTTGATTTATTATATTAGCTGATCACGTGACTTCATTATTATTTTCTTTTGTAATTTTTTCATATCATGTATTTTGATTACAAAATTATTCATGAATACAAAAATTTGGCACTATGTATAGACTAACTAGAATGAAATAAATCAAATTATAATGAAATGCTAATGAAATATTTCGAAGTGTTTTTTTTTTACAAAAATTTTTTTTTTTGTACAAATGTCTAAGGAAACAATCACAAAAATGATTTCATTTCAAGTTATTTGTTAAAATATTTTAATTTTCTATTATTTCCTTTCATTTTTTTTTTGGAAAAGTTAACAGACTTTTTTTTTTCACTTTTTTATGAAAATTAATGAGTAAGGCTTATTATAGACAAAACAAAATAAAAACTAAAATTTTTTTCTCTTTTATCCTTGACCTATTTTATGTATACACAAATATATTATGTAATATATATATAACGCATATATATATATATGTACAAATCCATTTATTTTCATCCAGATTCTAGATAATGGAGCCCATATTAATTCCATTAAAGTTTATATTTCAGTAATAAACTTTTGAACTAGAATTGACCTCTGGTAAAGAAAAAGGCTATTTCAAGATCAATTTCATTAATCTGTTATTCCATTTGTAGTACATTTTAAAAATATTTTAATAATGTTTTATAGTTTCATTCTGTTTGTCCGTCATTTCGTTTGTTAATCACCAAAATTTCTGTATTGTTTAAAATAAATCAATGTAATTTTAACCATGGATGGATTTCATAAATAGTGTAAAAAAAACTAAAATAAAATAACTGTTTTAGTCCCACATATACCCTCGCACATTACTGAGCCAAAGTCTGTAAAAGTTTAAAAAAGTCTTATTTTTAAATGTGTATTTCAAGTTCTGCTATTTGAGTTTGAAATTAAACGTTTCATTCATGATTGAATTGGTATAATGAGATTTAAAAAATTTTGCTCCTTCCTATTTCTTCGGAATGCTGTCAGTCAGAATCATGAAATTTTGAGAGGAAGAAGATCTTTAAGATTAAGTATAAATAATCTCACAAAATATTTTTACTTCCTCCTTTTACTTTTGTACTTGTTTAAAGTTAGGCACCAAAATTAAAAATTCAGTTATTTTGACACGTTACATACTTACATCTACTTTTATTTTAATTAAATAGGATTTCTCTAAATTTGCACTTAAAAAAAAAATTCTACAAAATATTACAGTGTTTTTTTTGCAAGTTTAAAGATAATTAGTCACTAGTCTAAAATATTTTCATTTTCTTTTTGGAAAAGTGCCCCTTAATAACTGTTTTCTTTCTTATTCTCGGAATATACTTATCATTTATTAAATGTGTACTTTACATTTTACCAGTAAATCCATTTTCCTTAAAAATAGATAATTTTCCTTGTTTGTATATACATTCTGTACAAAAGATTGAAAAAAAAAAGACAAATGGAAAAGTCTTAAAAAAGAAATGGCATATTTACCGTTAATGTTATAAAATTTTTGTTTTTCATTTTGACTTAACAGTTAAAAACACTGGATTATTTTTAAAAATAATACAAAAGAATAATTTCTCGAGGATATTTTTTATTTTTTTATTTTTCTACTGGTGAAAAATTTTTTGTTGAGAAATACAAAGTGTATAGGAAATTTCTTCAGGATAATAACAGATATATTAAGATTGGTATAATATATTATATACAGGGTGATTATCTTTATATTTAAATGGTGGATATATGTAACCAAAACGAATAAAAAATTGTGTGTTTGGGGGATTGGAGAGTTGTATCTTTCGGTTCTTGAGATAATATAGAGCCTAAAGGTTTGTTTTAATTTTTTAATTTAATTTGCATATATCTAAAAAAACTACGTAACTAATTGATAAAGGGAAATAAATCACTCTCCCCTAAAGATTCCTTTTTTTTGTTTGTTTTGGTCTCCTAAATACGCACTAAAAGTATTCAAGATTGAAAGAAAATCACCCTGTATATTGTTTAATAAAGTACTATACAAGCAATATATTTTTTTTTTTACCTTATTTTTTATTATTAAAAAAATTTATTTGAAAGTATAGATAACATTTTCTTTTCTCGTTTTTTTTTATATTCGTACAAGATTTATAACGTTATGACTATACTTTTTTCAAAAATAATAATATCATTGAAATATTTGAAAATGAGAGTAAGGCTTATTATAGACAAAACAAAACATAAGCCACCACTTTTTGTAATATATAGTTTCGATTTCGATTTTTATTTAATCGTCAATTTATTTTATAAATTATTAATGCTTCATTTTTCTTTTAATTAATCTATAAATGTCAAAATGAATGTAATTGATATTTATTTAAGTCGTTAGATAATATTTTTGTGAATGTTTAAAACCTTCATTTTATATAAAAACGTATTTTATTAAATCCTACAAAACTGAAAAAATTAATTACAAAACCAAAAAAAGAAATTTATATAAAATGTACATATGTGTACTTGTGATAAAGCTTTAAACAGCGACCTTTTAACAATAATAAAATAGTCTGTCCATCTTTTATTAAATATCATTTTATTAATATTTTATATACAATTACCAACAAACAATTAATTACCTATATTTCTATACCGACCATTTTGAACATTTTTGATGTTATATAATTTTTATATTCAACACAGAAATTTTGTAGTTTTATTTATTTATTATTAATATTAATATTACAAACTACATAGGATATTACAATATTACAAAACCATCGGCTACTAAGGCCATTATAGGTCAAATACTATTATTAAATAATATATTAATATTATTTATTTTGTTTATATTATTATTATATGTTTACACTATATTTGGTAGCAAGGGGGATTTGTTTTCAATTAATAAAACTTGCTGCCTGTGCAGGATGTGAACCCGCACTCCCTCGGTTAATATGCCACATGCTTGACTACTAGGCCAGCAAGACCCCTTTGTAGTTTTCTTTATTTATTTATTTATATTAATATTACATACATAATATTATTTATTTTGTTTATTTATATACTATATATTTACATTATATTTGGTCATAAGGCGGGTATGTAAAGAAAAAAACACTTACGACCTGTGCAGGGATCGAACCCACACTACTTCGGTTGATACACAACACGCCTACCCACTAGGCTACCGAAGCTCCCTAATATTATTTATGATCCGATACATTTATTTTATTTATTTATTTATATTAATATTATATACATAAATGTAATGCAATATTATTGAACCATCGGCTACTAAGCCCATTATAGGTTTTTGCACTATTATTAAATTATATACTAATATTATTTATTTCGTTTATATTATATATATTTACATTATATTTGGTCGTAAGGGGGGTATGTAAAGAAAAAAACACTTACGACCTGTGCAGGGATCGAACCCACGTTCCTTCGGTTAATACGCCACACGCCTACCCACTAGGCTACCGAAGCCCCTACATTTATTTATTTATTTATTTATATTAATATTACATACATTAATGTAGTGCAATATTATTGAACCATCGGCTACTAAGGTCATTATAGGTTTTTATACTATTATTAAATTATATACTAATATTATTTATTTTGTTTATATTATATACTATATATTTACATTATATTAGGTCATAAGGGGGGTATGTAGAGAAAAAAACTTACGACCTGTGCAGAGATCGAACCCACACTTCTTCGGTTAATACCCCACACGCCTACACACTAGGCTACCGAAGCCCCCCCTACATTTATTTATTTTGTCAAAAAAGACCATTCATCGAATATTGAATACATTTAGGCGAACTCACCCAAAACGGCATTGAGCATTCTTAATGAAGTAATATTAAACAGAATTATTCATGTAATAAACGATTGTTATGTAACACTTTAACAGTCTCTCGATTTGGTTTCCGTCGTAAATCAGAAATACTTAGCCGATTTTATAGATATTTTTTAGTATTAGATAAATTGTTCTATAATGAGATTAAAAGTTCAGTACCTGCATTCAAAGCTTTCCGAAGAGCAAAAAGACAGTATTTAGCTACCCATCCCTACGTACCTAATTGAAACTCTAAATTAGTATTATTCGGCATGGGATAATCTATTTGTGATGCTAAAATCAGGATTGTGGAATTCTACAACATTCAAATAATTAAGGTGAACATTAAAAACTTCGTTTATAATATTCATAAAAATCATAAACAACTTTTTCTTGTCCAAACAGTACAATAATACTAAAGATTTTATAATCCATTACTTGTTTAAAAAAAAAGAAAGAAAGAGTTGATTAAAGTACTCACTTATAACTGATTCCTCCTCATTACAATCCTCTATTGTGTCTTTCGATAATTCTGATCTACCATAAAAAAAAAACTTAAATAAAAAGAATTTTCAGGATAATTTTTAAAAAAAAATTAATTACCTTCCGTCTAAATATAGAAGATTAATTTTACCTGTTCAAATTCATAAAGAATAATAAAAATAAAAGAGAATTTAAATATGTATATGTTTTTGCACATCATTTTTTTTTTTTTTTTGTTAATTTACTTTGTGTAAATCGCAAGACAAAATAAATTTATTCTTCAAAGCTTTAAAACAAAAAGGAAAATTAAAACAAGAATCAATATGTAACTAATAAACTTTTATTGAAATAAAGTTTTTTCATTAGTATATTTTCGTTTTATACAAAAAAAAACCATAAAACAAAATATAAAACTTTTTCTCATATTTGTCTGAAATTAATAAAAATTACAAAATAACTTCTGATAAAATGATCCATCCAATCATTTTGGACTTTTATGGGATTATTAAAGTTTTTATTAATTTTTAAAATATTTTGAATGTTGAAGCCAAACGGGAAACTAAAAGAAACAACAGGAAAAAAATCGTATATATACATATATATATATATATATCTATTTAGTTTTAATATTTGATATATATTTGGACTTTAGTGAAAATATAATTTTGATAATCTTCAGTAATTTAATACCATTTATATCCTATATGATAGATGCAATAAAAATAAAAACAGCGCACGTGTATTTCAGTTGTTTTAATTTTAATATTTCACTAAATATTTCGAAAATTATGATTTTATAATTAAAGATTTTTCGATATTTATATTGTCTGCATACCTGCATGCAGTCGATTTTTAACAAATTGCAAAGCTGATAAACTCACTAGAAGCACACAAATCTTCAAATTCTGCAAGAAAAGGAAAATATCAGGGTTCCTACCTACAACGTGAAAATGTTGGCCTCAACAAGAAGGCAATATTCTCACAAATTGCAGGTGGTATTATATTAAAACGTTCCGGCTAAACAGACCTGGCCTACATTCAATTTTAAACGATTAACTAGACTCTTATCGCAAAATCGTCGCAATATCGTTAGTGGAATACGGATTTCAAAGAGAAACTTATCTGTCGGTAGACATGCCAGAAAGCTAGAACATTCCTTATATGAATTTTGTGGTATTTGCAATAATGAAAAGGAAGAGCAATCGATCTTTTGCCTATTGTGTGAACACATAGATCTTACTCTAAAAGAAAGAAAATTTCGGGTATAATTCTTCTTAAATAACTTTTTCGATCTGTCCAAGGTGGAATTAATCAATTTACAGCACTTTGTAAGAAGCTCCCAATAATTTTAATTAGCAGAAGATACTAATCCAACACAACGGGTCCAAATTAGCTTAAGTGTACATCTACTATCCTTACTTGTCTACATACTTACCCACTCATAATTAAAGGTTGAAATTAAAATTAATTGCAGTAAGTAAATATTCATCGCTAAAATAACATGAACCAAAAAGCTTTAAGAAAAATTATAAGAAAACGAGGAAGAGTGCAGTAGAGTATACTGTGTCAACTCTGGGATACCCGTATGAACGTAATATATCCTGTTTCTATAAAACTTGATCATCTTTTAAAAACATTCAGAGTTTTAGTACCGAACTACAGAGATATATTTATGTAAATTGTGGAGTTGTATGATAGATACCCGAATCTATTGCGCCTAGCTTCATTAAGTTCCAAGAAATGCAAAAAGCCTGAACCGGCTTGCAAAATTTCAGATACCTAAATTGAATAGACACTGGGTTATTTCCATTTAAAGAAAGAAGTTGTATGGCAGCTACTCGAACCCGGCGGCCGAAAATGCTGGAGTTAAATAGCAAAACTAACAATTTTGTAAAAGTGACGTAAAAAAAATTTCAGCCTCCTAACTCCTTTATTTTTTGAGTTATAGTGCGGACGGACACTGAGTTCTTTCATTTAAAAAGAGATTTTGTATGGCAGCTACCCGAACCCGTCACACCACCACAACAAAATTTTGCAGAAGTTGTTGCCATAAAACTTGATCATCATTCGCAAAATTTCAGATACCTAGATTGAACAGACACTGGGTTATTTCTATATAAAGAAAGACGTTGTATGGCAGCTACCCGAACCCGGGGACAGAAAATGCTGGAGTTAAATAGCAAAACTAACAATTTTACAAAAGTGACGTAAAAAAATTTTCAGCCTCCTAGCTCCTCTATTTTTTGAGTTATCGTGCGGACGGACACTGAGTTCTTTTCATTTAAAAGAGATTTTGTATGGCAGCTACCCGAACCCGTCGCACCAGTACAACCAAATTTTGTAGAAGTTGTTGCCATAAAACTTGATCATCATTTGCAAGATTTCAGACGCCTAGCTTTATTAACTTCCAAGAGGGGCAAGAAGCCTGAACCGGCTGTTCTAGGCCAAACAAATTTTACAAAAGTTGTTGGCATATAACTCGACACTTCTTTACTAAATTTCAGATTCCTAGCTTCAATAAACACTGAGTTATTCTCATTTAACCGGATAAGTTGTATGGCAGCTACCCGAACCCGCCGCACCACCACAACCAAATTTTACAAAAGTTGTTGCCATAAAACTTGATCATCATTTGCAAAATTTCAGACGCCTAGCTTCATTAGGTTCCAAGAGGTGCAAGAAGTTTGAACCGGCTGCTCTAGACCAACCAAATTTTACAAAAGTTGTTGGCATGTAACTCGACCCCGCTTTACTAAATTTCAGATTCCTAGCTTCAATAAACACTGAGTTATTCTCATTTAAACGGAGAAGTTGTATGGCAGCTACCCGAACCCGCTGCACCAGCACAACCAAATTTTACAGAAGTTGTTGCCATAAAACTTGATCATCATTTGCAAAATTTCAGAAACCTAGCTTGAATAGATACTGAGTTATTTCTATATAAAGATAGAAGTTGTATGGCAGCTACTCGAACCCGCCGACCGAAAATGTTGGATTTAAATAGCAAAACTAACAATTTTGCAAAAGTGACGTAAAAAAAATTTCAGCCCCCTAGCTCTTTTATTTTTTGAGTTATCGTGCGGACGGACGTACATGGCTTAATCGACTCAGAATTCGATTCTGAGCCGATCCATACCTTTGACACTATATCTAGCTCGACTTCTTTAAGGTGTTACAAACGTAATGGCAAATTTATTATACCCTTGAACATAGTTCATACGGGTATAATAATTGATAATTAATTTTACTTACTACTACAACATTTATGTCAAGTTCAGATAGATTCCCAATAACTATATATTATAGTTCAAATAAATTAAATCATCTTGTTTTTAGAATAGATATGGAGCATTTTAACCACTATTACAAAGTTATAAAACAAAAACCTATTGACTTTTTCAACAAATATTAATAGAAGAAATGTCATTGATATTATATAAAAATTATTTTGTGTAATTCTACAGCCCTGAGAAAGCTTTTAAATAAATAACGAAACGTTAGAAAGTTGATAAATTTATTTTATTTACTGGTCTACTAAGCCAAAAAAATTTAAATAGACTTAAATTAATAGAGGAAATCTGTCAATCTACACAAAATCATAAATCTTCAGAATTATGTTACTTACACACTATTCACACAATTTTTCAAAAAAAAAAAAACTACTCCCATCTTACATTTTTTGTAATATATAGACTAGATCAACTAAACATAATATAATTGGATATTCAGTGATTGATGGTATAAGGAATTAATACAAAATACAACAGTATTAAAGCACTCAATGACAAATTTGTCGACAGATGAATCTTAATAAAAGAAAGATTTTATAAAACCTAAACAAAAAAAAAAAAACAAATTGAAAAATATTTAATTTATCAAAAAAACACAAACTGTCTTTCTTCGTTGGGATTAATCAAACTTTTGAATTTTTAAAAATTTTTGACATATTAAGAATTACCATAATCTAAATTGATTTTTTTTTTTAAATATTATCAAATATGACCAACTAAATCCATTATAGATGTTTCAAACTTACTCTTACCCTTTAAGTTATTAATATAAAAAGAATTTTTTTAAATATCCTTTAATATATTGATTCTAAAATTTAACTGAAAGTTTGAATGATTTAATTGAAACTTTTTAATAAAATTAATTTTTTTTTTAATAAAATACTTTTCAATTTTATAAATATTATAAAATAAGCATTTATTCTTTTTAATTCTTTTATAAATAAATTCTTTTATATATAAATCTTATAAAAAGTTATAAATTAACTTAAAGAAAAAGTAATTGAAAAGGATACAAAAGAAAAGATTGGTCTAGCTATAGTACTTACGACAGGATTAAATTATTTGAAATAACCTATAATAAATGGTGTATACGTTTTTGCAAAAACTACCATTACCATTTATAATAATTTGTTTTAATAAATTATCACATTCTTTACGTATATGACTTAAAGTTGCTTTAAGATTTTTAATATGTTTTTTAGAATTATTTTTTCTATTTACATTATACATACATACATTGAATAAAGTGTTATTTATAGGGTGTTTAATGAACAATCTGAATAATTTCAGAGATGTCGAAAAAGATAAAATATGCCAGAATGTAAAACCAAGGAAAGTCTTAAAGGCGCACATTTTCGAAAAAGCAATAAATGACAATTAGTATTTTAAGATATTTATTGTGACTTTCATTAAAATTCGTAAATCATATGTAAGAAAAATTGTGAAAAATCGCGTGAAAACTTTAAAAAAAAAACTCTTTGAAGCTTTTAATGGAATAATATCAATATAATTGAGAAAGATGTGAAGACAAAAAAAATTATAATAGTGAAGCTTAAATTTTATTTAAAAAAAATTTCTAAAGATATCTAAAAATAAGAAAATTTCTATTTTTGACCTCTTGAACAGAGTGAAGTACAAAAAAATTTTTCTAACTGAAAATTTTGGTAACTGAAGGATAATTTTTATATTAAAATTTCAAGGTACTAACTAAAAGTGTGCTAATTAAAAAATGAAGAAAGTAAAATCTTGCAAAATTTTATATTAAATATCTAATCTATTTCTTAATATGTATAATATTTGGTTTTTAAAAAATTAATGGGTTAATTAAAAAATTAAAATATTTTTTTTTTTTACTTTAAAATTCAAATGAAAAATCAACATTCAAGAAAAAAATGAATTTACTTTAATATTCTGTATTTTTTCTTCTATATACACATATACTTAAATACTTAATAAAAGTGTGATAGACATTGTAAATACAGATGTTCAAAAAGATGATTATTTTTATATGCTAATTAAGATAAGACCTTGAAAAATATTTAAATAGTAGAATAAAAAAATTATTTTTAATATATTATATATATATATATATATTTTTATCTATAGAAATTTTCATAACAAAAGCCTAGCAATTTAAAAGTCCTTATTTTTTAAATGTAATCGAAACCTTAAAGTACACATTAAAGAAAAATTTAAGCTTTATTTAATCGACTAATCGTTATATTAAATGGTGATGAATTTATTTGCTGTTTTTGTTTGTTTGAAAAAGACAAAAATATCTTTGGAAAATAACTATTTTAAGAATTATATCTATAAAATATTTTATTTATTTAAATTTTTGTTTTTTTTTTTTACACAGAGAGGATCCTTTATTTTTGTATTAAAAAAGAAACATTTAGAAAAGGAGGGTTTCATATGCCTGTATTTAATTTATCTGAAGCATTGTTTACCTGTATTTCATTTGTCTGAATTTTCACTTGCCTTATACATATTTCAACAATAAGTATTTAAAATAGTATGTAGAAAAGATAATAAGGTGAAATTTTAGAGTTGGATTTAAAAGCGAGGTTATACACTTTTGTATCTGAGGAAGGGACTTTAGTGAATTGAAAATTAAAGTTATACGCCTTTTACCGAATATTTATGTAATATATTTTTGTATAATATGAAATACAGATAAACGAAATTACAAACAAATGAAATACAGTCAATTAAAATAAAGACTTGTGATAGTAACCCATCAAAGTTGAATGAAGTCTGTAAATAAATTACACGTGTTAGATTTTCATAAATATAAACGAACCACTTTGTAAAATAAAGAGTCATTAAATGAACAGATTTCGAAAATTAAAGGTTTTTTATAAGTATATTTGCACAAAAAAACTATATAATGTATTATGAATTTCAGATTCCTTTCATTTCTTAAAAGGAAAAGAATAGAAAAATGTTTTTCTATGAATTTTTATTCTATATAGAAAAATGTACAAAACATGTACTTTTTGATAAAAAAAAAAATTTGTTGTCAATTTCTGAGCTTAAATGACAACATAATAAGGTCTTAATTCGTTTAAATTAATTAAGTATTATTAGATTAAGTTAGATGGAATACCTGTGAGATCCATAGTAATAAGAAAAACCTTTAGAAATATCATTGGAGAATTTTTTTCTTTCATTGATAAGTCTGTTGGGTAATTGTGAAGAACTTTCATACCAATTTGTTTAATTTTTTTCCCAAATATGACAGATGAGATGTTACAGTGTTTATTTAAGCACAACTTATTTGGAACAATTTCATTTTATGAACAAAATTAGAGTAGGTATATACCTTATATATACGAGCCTATATATATGTGAGCAACATTTTACATTGGGCTCTTGTAAATTTTTATAGTACTGCGTTTATTTTGAGTACCTATATAAGAATTTTAATAGTTTTAGATACTGTAGTTTTCCTCTACCGTATTTTTCGGTTATTTTTTGTTTATATTTTTTTGTTTTTGGTTTGCTTTATTTATTCTACCATAATCGGTATTTTTTCTGTACGATTATGATATTCTTTTGATGTTGTGATTTATTGAGACAATTTGCTTGAGATTATTACAATATTATGTTTGGATTTAAGCATAGGTTTTGAATACCTGTTTAGAACAGTTAAAAATAATTTTCAATTTATTAAGTTGTGATACCAGTGCTTAAAATTCTTTTAAATTATGACTATTTTAAATTCTATTATGTTACTTTTATTAAAAGTAAATGAAGAATGAGTAGTAGTAGATTTTACTTATACATTACTTACAAAATTAAAGTATCGTTTTCAATATGTAATTGATGAAATTGATTTTTTTTTTGCTATACTTTTTATTTGATTCAAAAAGATAATGTAAAAAAAAGGTTTTTTTTTTTCAGAAAAAACCTTTTATTTATATATATAACATATTATTTTGCCATACAAAATAAAGGATTACTTTCTTTACAGATTAAAGATAACATTACAATACTTTTCAAAATATTTTCATATCTTTAAAATTCTCTTATTTAAATTAAATAAGAAAAATGATTACTTTTATGCTTATATAGTATATGGTATATAGTATATATATGTAAAAGTTATTTTTTTATTTAACATGAATTTTATAAAAAAAAAAAAAAAAAAAAATCAATTTAATTTAATAAAATTTCAACTTTTCTGGTTTTTTTTAGTTTAATGGCTTTGAATAAAAAATTTTTTTTTAAATATTTCTTAAGTTTTTAAACTAAGTAAATTAGTTCTAAATTTACTGAAAATCCTTATAAATTGTCATACCTGAACTTAATTAGAAAACAAAACTAAAAGAATTTCATTAAATTAATAAAGTAATGAAGTGTAGACGAAAAAAATTCTTAAATGATTACTTTAAATTTATTTCTAGAATTTTTGTCTCATAAATATTTCAAATAGGTATATATGGTATATATGTATATATAGGTATATATGTACTACCTATTTAATATGTATATAGGTACATATACAAACTTATTATAAATACCACTTTGAGAGAAACCAAAAAATTTATTTCAAATAAAGAAAAATACAATATAATATAACTTTATATTATATATATATATATGTACATACTTACATTTTTCCATTTTCCATCACATTTTCTTTTTCATCTCTATATTTTCCATTCGTATTAACAATAATATTATTTTGCGGTGGGAGGAATTTATTTAATATTTTTATACTTTTATACATAATATATAATACAATATACACATATATATATATATATATATATGGTGATATATATGGTAATGACATTTATGATTCGTAATATTATAAAACACCTAGGTATTTCATAAAAAAAAAGTAAGAAATTATTTAGAAAATTAGTATAAATGGTATAATATACTTAAGTTAAACTTTAAGTATATTTATATAAGAATATTTTTATGTTCATGTACATATATATTTTCGAAAGAATATACATATATTCAATTTTTCTGTATAGGAAATATAAAATAATTTTCATATAAATAAATAAAGTAATCGCACCTATAAAAATTACCTAATCCAAATAATTTTCAAACGTAAGTTC
The DNA here is from genome assembly GCA_947095535.1 of Poecilobothrus nobilitatus. Lineage (NCBI taxonomy): Eukaryota > Metazoa > Arthropoda > Insecta > Diptera > Dolichopodidae > Poecilobothrus > Poecilobothrus nobilitatus. The sequence goes on from OX352773.1 coordinate 234,170,239, forward strand.
AATTTTGGAAATTATTTGGTTACATCTAACCGGTAGGTAGGTATTTTTTTACAGCTAAAGATATTTTTTTATTACAGATTGTTTTTTAGATCTTTGTGGTCTAAAATAATATTATAATTTAAATGATTAAATAACTTTTAAAATAACTTTTAAGAAATTTTTTTCTTATTTAATTTTTATATCGTTTTTTTTTTTGTAATTAAATTTTTATTTTGAATAGGAAAATTTCTGCTCATTTTTAAATTTACTATCGATAAAAATAGTGTTAATAGTTGAGATGCATCAGAAGTTGTTAATAGTTGAGATGTTACAGAAGTTGCTGGCTTGCATCTTTTTTCCACTTACCATCAGAAGTTGCAACTTGGCATATTTTTATAAAATTTCAGATATTTAGCTTCAAATAGACGCTAAGTTTATTTTATTTAAAAAAAGAAATTGTATGACAGCTACTTGAACCTGTCGGCTGAATCTGCTCGATATAGCGAAACTAACTAACTAAGCTAAACATTTTAGAAAAGTTAAGTCAGTTATCTTGCAGGCGGATGGACGAACGAGCATACATGGCTTAATTGATTCAAAATTCGATTCTAATCCGATCCATATATACTTGAGTCTATATCTAGCTTGGCTCATTTAAGGTGTCACATAAATGATGTAATTCAAAATTTATTATACCCTTGAGCAATTTACGTTCATACAGTTATAAAAGTACGCATCTTTATGAACCGAAAATATCTACGGTAAATAATTTTTTTAGAACATCATCTTCAAATCATATTCTATTTTCTGCAACTTATTTTTTAAGTAGTTTTTTTTATTAATATTAATAATAATATACTTTATAAATTTTTATTTTTATATATATTAATATTAAATAATAACGAAAAGACGAATAGACGGACTATAATATTCAAAATAAATAATAAAAATTTAAATAGGTAGTTTAGGTTGTATTTTATTATAAAGTTGTACAAAAAAATGTACAAAAAATATTACAGAATTTTTTTCCAATAAAATCAATTAAGATTTACTTAACTATAGCTATATAATTTATACATTAAACAATTTTATTAATAGTATATTAATTAAATTAATAATTGATTCAAAAAATAAAAGTGCTATACTGTGTTAATAATGTTATTATATTTGATACATATGGACAAATGTATATATACAGAGTGATTCATTAATAATTGTCTGAACATTTAAAATATGATTAAATTCATTTTTGTTTATATTTCGAACTGTAAAAGATAATCTAACTACCCTATATGAAATTAAAATTTAAGAAAATAGTATTTCAATCTTTCAACACCTAAAAAAATTTTCATGTAATCTTACTAAGAAAAATGACAGTTTCTTCTATCAAAAATTAAAAATTAAATTTAAAATTTATTTCAGTTTAAATTTTTTAACTTTAAAATGTTTTAGAACAAAAAGTAAAATGGCTTGTGCATGATTTAAATAAAAAAAACTCGTTTATCATTCTTTTAAAAACATTTTACAGAAAGCTTTAATCTTGTTCGTAACAGAAGTTATGGGTATTTTAATTTAAATAAATAAAAAAAACTATATTAAATCTTCTTTAAGGCCATACAGCAGCTCCAAAATTGTTGGGCTCACAATTATGCTGCCATGCAAAAGTTTTATCTAAACATTATTCCCTACAAGATGGTATATATGTCAAGATACCTTGTATATAATAAAAATAATTTCTTTTTATATACATATGTACACATATACATATATACATATACGTCATATTTATAAAATATTTTGGTGTCACGTTTTCGATAAACTTATTAATAATGTTAAGTATTACAAAAATTCAACAAAAGATGTTTATGTACTTAATTAATAGCAAAACAGCTAAAAATGTAATTTTTTTTGTATTAACATTTTCTATATTAATGAAAAATATGAAAATTATAAGTCAAGAGTTTTACTTTAATGTTTAAAATGGCGGAATGAAATAACGCCCTAAAATTTTATTTCTTTAAAATTTTTTTTAAATAATTCGGCCATTGTTTCATTTTTTTTGCGACGGTATTTAATTTTTTCGCGATACTAATTCATTCCTTTGCAGCATTATTTTATTTTTTTAAAGGTATTATAACTGTTAAAATGTTTATATATATGACTTCTAGGGTTACTGAATATACATATATTAATCTAAACAAATTAAAACACCGCCGAACAGTTTGTAACAGAATTAACTGCCTAAACTGTGGTTAATGATCATCATTAAAGTAGTTCATGATAAGAAGTTAAAACTAAGGCTTATTTTTATAGCTTAAAAACTTTCTGGATAAGGTGTAGACACTTAAAAACTTTCTGGATAAGGTGTATGACGATCTTTAATAATAAAAGAAAGATAATTTTATTATTGAACAGTCATAGATTATTTTTTTTAATACTTTATACTACATGAATTCGAAATTTTTGAATTGCAATCGAAAATATACAATATTACCAAATTATAATTTCATTACAAAAGAATTTCACTTATATTTTCAGTTTTAACAAATTGAGTTTCTATTTTTCAGATATTTGAAAGACTAAAGGTGAAAACTTAATGTTTGTATGCTTCGCTTTGACAGTTTGATTTTTTTCTATACTTTTTACGGATTTTGCCTATACCTTTAAAACATAATGAAAACTTTTGACAGCAATTTAAAATTGTAAAGAAAGAGAAATTGCTTTTATTAACAAATTATTTTATAGCAAAAAAATTAAAAATGAATCGAAATTTTTTTTAATGTCAAAATGCCTTAAAATAACAAAAAAGTTGAAAGTTGATTAATTTTGTGCATTTCATGCGTTTTACGCTTTTCCATTTAGTTAGCTTCTATATAAATTCTGATATTTAACTTTAATGTCAAAAGCTTATAACTTGTCAAAGCCTATATCAAGTACTATACAAAGCGTACATCAAGTTTTCACCTTAAATTTTAGAAAATTTATTAGATACATATTTTATTTCAATTTAAATTTTTTGCTTTAAATTCGAAAGAATTTTTGAAAATTAATCTATAAAATACAAGTTCAATTACTATTAATACGCAACATAATAACAAAACGTATATATTCAGAAAAATGATATAATTCGCTTTGATAAATTAATTCGCCCTAAGTTAAAAGTGGCACTAAGTTAAAAGTCAAATCAATAACATTTGTATTCAATCAGTGCCTATATTTAATTTAATTTCGATTCAAATGTTAATCCAATTCTTATATTTATTCACTTATTCACTTATATACGTATAGATATCAAAGCATCACATATAGATATATACAGCATCTCTATTTCATATATTCCATATATATATTTGCATACAAAGCAAAAACAGTGATTATCCTTTTATAATGTTAATTTCATATTTAAACGAACAAATTTTGTATGAGTTTTTGTTAACCTTAATAGTAGAGAATCGAAAACATAGAAAACATAGAAACATCTTCTGACAAAATAGTGTTTAAATGAATTTTGTGAAAAATTTATTACAAAAAGGAAAAATAATAACGGGAAAATATAAATAAAATAAATTACGGTTTTTTTTTTTTTACAAATGAGATGAAAAAAGAAAAAATAAGATTAGAAAAAGAAAAAAAACCTAAATTAAAGCCAAAACAAATGAAGCATATAGTAAATAACAGTTAGTAACCACTATATTTTATATAATGTACGAGTATATATTTTGAAAATTTCATTCATTAAATCTTGTCGTGCGTATTTTTTTTTTCTTTTTTATTCCTTTTCTTTCTTATAAATATTTTTTTTGGTTCCTGCAAAAAAATGCTTGTATCGATTTTCTTAATTTTTAGTAAATTTTTTCGAAAACAAAAGAAAAAATCAAAAATTATATGAATTACATCAGTTTTATTTTTACGTCATAGAAGAACATCATATTTAATGTGATAATAACAGTTTTTATTCATATAAAATCTATGTGTTATTATATACTGTTAAATAGAGTAAATATCCGTTTCGAGTTTATTTTTATGGTTGCTGTATACTGTAAAATGTATACAATTTGGAGCACATCATGCATTCTTTTGAATTTATTGAGATGTTTTGTCTATAATTAACAGTAATTTGATCTAATTACAATACAATTTAAATATAATCTTATTTATTATAATTTTAAGTTTTGATTAATATTTCAAGTTAATTTTAGTGAGCATCCAGACATAATATACTAATTTCATTTAAATATGAATTTTTATTATTTCTTACTAATAAACTAGAAATTTTACTTTTTCTTTTTTTATGCATTTTGAAATTAATGGCAAGGCAATAATAAAAAATTAAAGTTAAGAGATTCCAGGATTTTATTGTTAAATAAAAAGAAGAAAAAAGCTAAACAGTAAAGGACTTCCTTAAATATATATTTACTGCAATTTCACATCTTTATATTGCAAATATTATAATATATTTATATATACAGTGTTCCGCAATAATAACCCTATCCGTTTTGCGACAGGTAGGAAAGATGAAAGTGGATCGGGAAACAGTACAGCTGACTAAAATATTATAAGTGGAGGTAAAACTCGCACCAACTAGTATCGGGAGCAGCACCAGATTTACAACTAAAAAACGCAGTGTCACTTATATGCTAACAATAATCAAAAAATATCTAATGAGGTGAATGCATAAACATGAGCATGAACTTAAATCTCAATTTTTTAAACAAAAACTACTCTTGAACTGGCAGTGTTTGTTTAAAAAATTACTATTGGAGTGTAAGCTCAGCTTTATGTATTCGATCAAAAATCTCGTCTTATAAAATCTCGTGTCTCAAAATGTCGCAACTTTTATGGAAAATATCGTAAATGAGTTTAAAAACGAGGATTATAAAAACACAAGATTTTAAGACACGAGATTTTGAAATGCTGCTTTCGATTCGACTAAAACTATCTACAAAATTATCCTTCCAAGTCCTTTTCAATTCTTCATATCGCGAACACTGCTAGAGAAAAAATTATTAAATATTAATAGCAGAGCTTAAAATTATCTTTCCAAATACGTCATAAAAAGTATACAAAATACTGAGTTTTTCAAAAAAAAAAAATACGTTTTGGAGTTTTAAACTATAGCATATAAAGATCATTAGTATTATAGTATTGTAGTTTATTTATTCTATAAAATCTATTTTGTTACATTTTTCTGTAGTATAGACGCCATTCGAAAGTTATAGGTTTTGTTTTGAAAAATCGCTAAAACATTTCAAAGCCTCATTTCTCAAAAATCATTCAGAATAGACCCTCTAACAGCATTCAATTTCATACTATATTTTTGCCTCCTCTACGTGTCTCAGAATGGAAAATGTTCTTATGGGGCACTCTGTATAGTAGTCAAAACTTTAAGGAAATTTTTAAAAGCATTAAAAAATGTTTAGGATGTTTTTATAATTCATCAAAAAAAAAAACAAAAAATAAGAACTAACGTTCATTAGTCTGTCTTCTTTTTTCTATTAAAATATTTAAATTATCTTTTTAAAAGGGATACTTTTTAAATATGTAAGACAAGAGGGACTAAAAAAATATAACATAAATAACAAAATACATTCAAAAACGAATATTAAGTCTTTAAAGAAGTAAAAAAGTAGTTAATACCAGATGTTCTGTGACATTTTTTAATGTTTGTCCATTATATAAACCATATTTAGTATCCTTTTTATGGTTTATTTTCATTTCTGTTTTCAATTTAAGTAAATACTAATTATCGTGATTTTGATTTTTGCCCTTTAGAAAAAATCAATTTATGTCATTCATTTCTTCGCTTCGGGAGCTTGAACCTTTTTAACTTCTTAATAACTCTACCCATTATAATTATTTAACAACGAATCATAAAGCAGAATTGAATCAGACTTGTTTCTTTAGACTTTTGTTTTAATTTATCTAATAACTAAAACCCTTAAAATCATTTTTTTACCCCACTCTCTCTTGAAATATAAAAACATAAGGTCTTATTTTATACCTTCTTATAACTTTTGGCCTAAAATTATAGTTATCATTAAAATTCATCATAAAAATTCGTTTCATTGAAAGCTTACAATTTTTTACGTAGAGGCGATTATAGCAATCAGGAAAATGTTTCAGTAAAATTAGGTGTCAAATGAAAATAAAAGAAATTTTGTTTAAACTATAAAAAATATGTTGGTAGATACTTTATAGGTTTTTGTTAATTAAGAAAAACTCTTTTTCGATTAAAACAGCATGTTAACCACTCGGCCACTGAAACTATAAAAATGCTTTTCAATCAAAAAAAAAATAAAAATATTGCATAGTTATTGGCGCAATTTTATATCATTCATAGTTCACTTTCATTTAAGTTATTTTGCATAAAAAATTAACTGCTGATAAATGATAAAATCGCTAAATTTCTTTTCAATTGTTTTTTTTTTGTATATTAAAATTCAGTATAAATCAGATAGATTTATTTGAAGCAGAACAAGATTAAAATCATGTTAACAATATATAACATTTTATCTGTTATCGTAGTTTTTTTTTTTAGTATATAAATTCTCTTTAATTCATTCCTTTTTCTTTATAAATATAATTTACGTAAAACAAAAATCTTTAAAAAGGATCACGTATTTTATAAATCATGTTTTCATCTATTTTTTTTTCTAAAAATTTTGTTTGCCTTTATTTTTAGAAAAACTTTTCAATGTTTTGTTTTAAACTTTTCATTGTTTTTTTTTTTTTTTTTTGTGTTTGTTTCACTTTGTCCTTTTGTTATTCAAAGTTTAGAAAAATATTTGGTCAATTTAGTTTTAATACTTATAACTTTTTACAAATGTTTAAAATATTATTCGAAAACACATAATGAAAACAATATGTTGAATTTTAAGGTAACATTATTTTAATTGTGTGTATTTTTTAAAGATTTTCTGAAATTCTTTTTGAATACCCAAAATTTGTTTTTCTAAATTCTTTTTTTATTTATTTTTATTTAAAGAAAAGTTTAAAAATAAAAAATATATTTAAAAATCCTACGAAGTTATTGAATTCTAAGGCCAGAAAATGGAATTTTAAAAGAATTTCAAGATTAACACTTCTGATTTAAGTTAAAAATATTACAAAAAGGTGAAGATAACCGAGAACTATGAAAAATTGAAAGTATAAGAAAAGGGTGTAATAGTTTCCTATGATGTAAAAGAGTTTGAATATAGGACAATAGTTGGTGAGACTATTTGGGGAGCTTTTTTATGGATTTGTGTAAAGTAGGCTTCATTCGAATAATCGTGAAATATAACAGTTGTTAAGGTAGCCAAACTCTAGGATCCTTTATACATTATTGATGTAAATTTGGCTAAAACGCATTTTGGCAAATTTGGAAAAAAAGAATGACTAATTAGAATTACGCGATTTTGGGCTTTGCCAAGGTAACTCAATGACGTTTGTGGTACGTCAGCCCAAATGTGCGAATTGTAATGTTTAACATAAACTTCCATTCATTCACTTTTAAAAAACAAATTATTTAAAAAAATATATATTTTTACAAATCGGTTTTCATTTAATTTCTATTGATATTCTAATATCTAAAACTTTATTTTTTTTTAAATTTAATAATACAATCGTATTTAAAAGAATTCAGCTAATTTAAACAAAAACATTTATGATGATAAAAAGAAAAATCTCCGAGAACAAAAAAAAAAACAATAAAACCTTTTTTTTTTTATTTCCGTTTTCAGGAAAGTAGAAAAATCTGTTTCAAATCACGTGGAAAGAATTGAAAATTTAAAAAAAAAAATCATAATACAAAAATGTTATATCCTCTACATTAAAAGAAAAACTTTACATTAATATTCATTTTATCACTAATATTTTAAATTGAATAAAATTTGGATAGGTATATATATGTTGTTTGAAAAATGTTTTGATTTAAAATTTAATTTCCATGTTCTATTTGAAAAAAGAATTTTTATAGGTGCAAAAACCAAAAAAAAAAAAATTTTTTAAATATCTTCCTGTTTCCTTTTAAAAGTATCTGTGTTCATTCTAAAAATGTTAATGTTAAAAGTAAATTGATTTTAAAAATATTTTGATGAAAATTATTTTTTTTTACTTAATTAATGGCAACTTGATGCGGCTTTAAATTTCTATAACAAATCTAAAAAAAATTTAAGTGTAAATATTTGAAGTCATACTTTAAAAACTGAGCTCAGATAAAGCATAGTTGAACAATATTTTTCCGTGAACTTTATTTTAAAATAAAACAAAATAACAAATTTTTTTTTACCTAAAGGAGATGAAAATCATCCAAATGCACCAAGAATATCCCCTTGAGTGTCAGGTTCGTACAGATTTTTTATATGATCTGATTATGGTTTGAACCAAGGATTCTTACATTGAAATATTGGTGAATTAGCTACTACGTCATCAGCCAAATTCAGTCTATTGGGAAAGCTTACAATATTAAATTATACAAATTAAATTACAAAGATAAACTTTATAAAAACAAAAAAAATATAAAGCTATCAAATTTATCAACAATTTCTGAAAAAAATTTTCCACTTATTGCTTTTCATTTATGTGCTTAAAACTAAACATCTAAAAAGGGGTTATTGTTAAACATATTAAATTGAACAGACGGCATTAGTTTTTTTTTTTTTTCAAATTAAAAGTGTTTTTTTTTTATTTTTACGCTAAAGGAAATTAATGTAAATTAATTTTACTTTATATATTACACTTATGTAATATTTCCTTATATACCAACTCTTAATAACTCCTAATAATTTGATATAACAATTTAATACTAAAACAATATACAACTTTTGTATAATGACGTCTTTTAACATTGTAAACTAAAAAATTAATAAAAATATTTAAAATTTATTTTCAAAAATCTGTTTTGAATAATAAATTAGATTTTTAATAAAATAATAAAATATTTTCATTAATGTTTTGATTATATTATTTGAAAATAATTTTTGGAAAACATATAACACCACATAAAAATGAAAAAAAAAAAAAAAACATTCAAAAAATTTAATAATTCATTGACATTCCATTTTATTTATGAATGAACCTTTTAATATTACGAATAATTTAAACGAGACTATTATAATAGATGATGGCCATTAGATGGCTGTATAATAATACTATATAAATAAAAATTCAATTTCCATTATTTTAATTAACAAATATTTACAATTTATTGATTCAGTATATACATTATATATGGTATTGAATGTTAAGAAACGAATACATCATAAAAAAAAGCTTATAAAAAAGGACAGACAGTATAGAGGAAAAAAAAAAAATCAAACCATTAAAACCAAAAATCAAACACACTCTGTTTTAATAATAATCTCTTTAGTATTCAATGTCAGAACTAACAATATTGCCATGAATAGAAATTTAAAAAAAAATTCTATGAAAAAAATAAAATCAAATCAGAAAATCTTTTAAGTAAACGTTTTATTCAACATAATTTCAATAACAAAATGAACAAGAAAAAAAAGCACATCTAAAGTTTTTCTACTTCAAAAATTTTGAATGTCATTTTTGGTATACGTTTTATTGTTTTTTTTTTTTTTTGTTGAATAAAACTTTTTTTTTGTTTTTCTTCAACCTACTGTTAATATTAAAATTTATTAAAATCGATACAATATAAAAATATCAAATAAAAATTCAAAAGAAGAATAAAGAAGCAAAAAAAAACGAGGAAAAATACAGTTGCCTATGTCAACTCTTAGATACCCGTACGAACCATTAGTATGTTCACAGCCTGTCACTCTACTTACAATATTATTATACCCGTACGTATCGGCTATAATAAAATTACTCCTCCGTTTGTAACACCTCGAAATAAGCGAGCTAGATATACCTTCAAAGGTATGGATCGGATCAGAAAAAAATTCTAAGTCGATTGAGCCATGTCCGTCTGCCCGTTCGTCCGTCCGTCAGGACACTAACTCAAAAACTAAGACAGCTAGAATCTTGAAATTTACACAAAATATTCTAGGAGCAATTTGTAGGTTCCCTATTTTTTGGTTGAGTTCCGACCAAAAATTCGGGTAGCTCTCGAACACCTAACTTTTAGATCCCCACATTTTTTTTGAAATGGAACTATGAAATTTTAACTGCTGATAGATGTCACAAAAACAGCTCCTAAACGGGGGGTGATACAAAAAAAATGAAATGACTGATACTTATTTTCAAAGATCTAACTTCTTTCAAAATTTCAAGTTTCCAACTTAAACCGTTTAGAAGATAGAAGGGTTAAAGTATTTTGCAAAATTTGAGTTTCGCATAACAGTAAATTAAGACACCGTATGCCACAACTATATATTTATTGTATATATACTTTTAAAGCTAATAAAAGCAGTAATCGTTTGGCGTTTTCAAAATGAAGATATACCTTATACAACTTGTGCTATAACAATTTAAATATAGACCTTTTTCGAACTTTGGGGAGCTGTAGTTCTGTAATGGGTGGAGCTACAGAAAAAAGTTGTTAAGAATAAAATTAATATTTTTATGATATCTATCAGCAGTTAATATTTCATAGATCTATTTCAAAAAAAATGTGGAGATCTAAAAGTTAGTTCTTTGAGAACTACTCTAAATTTTGGCGGATCTCAAAAAAATAGGGAAAATACAAATAGATGTAAGAATATTTTGCGTTAATTTCAAGACTCTAGCTTTCTAGACTCTTTTTTGAGTTATCTTGCTGACGGACGGGCAAAGCTTAATCGACTTAGAATTTAATTCTGATCCGATCCATACCTTTGAAGGTATATCCTAGCTAGCTTATTTCGAGGTGTTACAAACGGAGGAGCAATTTTAATATACCCGACCCTTATCGTAGGGGTATAAAAAAGCAAAATGAAGAAAAAATCTGGGAAAAAAAAGGACATTTTAAAGTTTAAATGAAAATTTTAATTATTGATTTAGAAAAGTAATAATCATTTATTTAAAAAAAAAATAGAAAAATCAAATAGTGATTATAATCAAATTTAAGTTCATACTTAAAAATTTCATATTTGAAACATTTATAAATTCAAATTAATCAAATATGAAGAGTGATTATCCTGGTGAAAAAAATACAAACCTATTATTACATAGAACAAAAATTTATTTTCTGTAATAGTAAAATTATATTTCTATTTAGTTTTCAATCACATCATATTTACTATTTCAAAATATAAGGAAATGTAATTGACTTCTTGTTTGAAAGTCTAGATTGCCAATAGAATATAAAATTTTTTTTTCATAACTAAATAATTAGGCTTAGCTATGGCAAACAGCTATTGAGTTGTGCCAAACTAATAAATCTTCAAAGTTTCCAAATTTTTCAAAATAAAATTTTACGTAACACGGTAAGTGCTTCTTCGTACGTACGAAATTGCTATTAATGTAGAGATCTAAAGATTTCTAGTCTAAACAAAGAAATAAAAAAATATGCACTAAAACATTAGACCCATTTAGAAAGGCACATAAAAATAGAAGCATCAAAACTACTACATTACAAAAATGCCAATAGAAGGTTTTAAGGGACGATTAGATTTAGCAATAAACATAAACTGTAGGTTTATAAGATTTAATCCAAAATTAATAGTTAGTTTTTAAGACTATAGTTTTAATCATTTAAGACAGTACTGGTATTTTCAGTGAGTTTCACATAACTGTATTGCGTATAGTATTTTTCGATGATCCTTATCATCCTTATCTAAAGAGGAAAAAGAAAAACCAAAATAAAATCACAGCTAATGTTTGATTTTCACTTCAAATTAATGAGAAAACCTCTAATTATATAGTATTCATTAGCTATCATAGTTATGAATATTTGATAAGTTTTCGATATGATTATATATTATCATATACAAAATCTCAACCCTAATTATATAATAGTCATAACAAATAATTTGGAAAATATCATATTACTAATGATTATAAATGATTTTTATGCTTTCTTTCTCGTATACGAATGACTTGGTGAAGGTTTTCTAAATGACACCGAATGATTGTTATGACTATTATAATTAATTATGAAATGTCATGTTCAACCAAGATGAAAACAAGGACCAGATTGTTTAAAACTGATAAATTTGTTTTAAGAGGTCTATACAAATATTTTGAATTGAAATTTTCTGAACCGCAAAATCTTATTGATACAAACGACAAATTACATATCTTATAGGATAAAAAAAATGAAACAAAAATATTTTGAAAAGAAAATAATGATATAGCAATTTGTATTTGTAGTCAAAATTTTTAAGGATTGGTGTCTGAATTAGTTAACAAACCGAAAATAAAAATAGTATACTGCACCTTCCGGATTCAGAGAAACTTTTCTACACAATTTAATTACAATGGGATTGGAATTTTTGTTGGAATAAACCGTGTTGGAATGCATAAGCAACAAAAAAAACATACTTTATGGCTACAAGCATAGGATTTTTCTAATAATTAATAATATTTAAGCAGAAAATGTTATTTTTATAAAAAGTCTATTATTCTCCAAACCTTGATATTTTAATTTTATTGTTAGAATGGTTATACCGAAAATAAAACTTTTATTATGTTTAAATTTAATCCTTAAAAATTAAATATTATATAATGGTTTTCTACCAAAATTTATAACCTTATAGTAGCGGTTGCCTCTTCCTAAATTTTATTATTAATAAACTCATTGAAAGCTAATTTATTAATTTTATGTTCAATTATAATTTGTCTTTAAAATTTTTTCCTCGTTGTCAAATTTTGTACTTTGTAAAATGTGAATTTTATGGTGAATGCTATATTGTTTGCTGTTAAAAATTTTTGATTTTTATGTTAACATAAAAAGTATATAACATAAAAAGTTGTAACATAACTTAAGTATATACGAGTATTTCCTTATTTTGCATTTATTTATTTATATATAAATTTTTGTATGTTGCCGAGCGCTTATATATGTACTAATTATTAAATTCTAAGGATTCCTTATTGTAATAATTATGCTGAATTGTTTTCGAAAAAACTGTGTAACAATCAATTCTGTGAATCTGTAATAATTTATTTTATTTTACCCTTATTCTGTTTAGATTCTTTTCATTTTTTGTTAAGAAAAGGGATTTTTGAAAATCTTAAACTTTTCATTTTATTCTTTAATCAAAAAAATATTAATTTTAATTTAAAAAAAAAAATATATTTTATTTTCATGTAAAATAAATAAATAAATAAAAACTTGAAATATTTCTGCTCGCTAATCCATACTTTGATGAAAATTTTGTGTTGTGATTATTAATAAAATTTTCCCTTTTTCACTTTAAATATTTTATAAAAAAAAAAATTTTTTTTTATCTTTTGTCAAAGAAATTTAAAACTTTTCATACATTCTTTTTAAATTCAAAAAATAATAAATTTTATGTATATACATATGTTAATTTTGTAATCTTTATTTATATTTACCAATATAATTGCACTCGTTGTGTTGAAAAAGTTCTAAAGAAAAAACAACAAAACGAATTATCATATGCTGCGTTCTACCCTTGACTTTCTCGTATACATTGTTTAGTATGCTACTAATTTCCTCCTTACTAAAGTATTACCAAACTACTGCAAAATTTGATATAAAACAAATTAACAAAAGAGCAGGGATCTGAATTTTATTCAAATCTTCTTCATCATGACAATTTCCCTTATTCTGTTTAACCGAAAACTTTCTGTCACATAGGATGCCCGTTACAGATCTCCACTTCAGCCAGCCGACATTAACAAGACTTGTAACATCATCATCAATTTTTCCGTTTGATGTTATAATTGAACCAAGATATAGATTAAAAGCGTTCGTTATCGGTATTGGTACATTTTCTATGTTTATATATATGGGCCTATAAATTATTCGTTCGCAAATGGTACATGCATATACTCCGTTTTGGTTCGACTTATTTTTAGTCATGTGTCAGCCCACTTGTTTATTTTTATTTCCAACTCTTCTAAAAATTGAATTTTATTCAAATTATTCCATAGAAGCATTAGGATTATTGTTATTATTCACATAGAAAAACTGACACACAAAAACCGGATAAAACTCCACAAATACTGTTTTCTGATTTAGACGAAAGATTTGTAAATTCCACTCTAAAAAATGAATCGCATTTCAACCTTTTTTCGCGATTCTAATATTTTTCGAACTACTTATAATTTAAAGAAAGTTAAATTAAAAATACATTATAAGTATCTGAAGATATATTTTTTTTTTTTATTTAAATAAACTGGGGAAAAAAAAGTTCTAAAAAGAACATTAATTTGTTTTTTAATTGTTTTTAAAAATAAAACAAATGAAAAATTTCTCAAAAGATTTGATTCAAAAAAAAAAAGTAAAAGTTCTAAATATAAGTTAAAAGTTTTGATATACGATTAAATTCTTTCACTTTCACTCTTTAAAAGGTGATTCCTTTACATTAAAAGTTAATATAATATAAATAATATAAATTTATTTTTCTTAAATTTTTTGATTTAAACTTTAAAAAAATATAAAGTTATATTAAGCATTTTGAAATAAATTTCGACTGGTATAGTAAAACAAAAAAAAAATTTCTATAACCTTTTATTGAAATTGCAATTTACATTTCTTTCCCGAAATTTACATTTAAATAAAAATCGATTCAATAATGAATTTTTATATAAAAAGAAAATGTTGCCAATCATACGAAAAACATAGACAAATTAGAAGTTTGATTTAGTGTTAGTAAAACTATTATTCAATTTTATTTATTTATATAAATATTACAAGTCACATGGAATAATTCAATATTACTAAACCTTTGGTTACTAAAGTCATTCATATAGGTTAAATACTCTTACTTTATATTATACATTAACACTATTTTATTTTGTTTATATTATATTATATAATGTTATATATTTACATTTTATTTTTGATAGCAAGAAAAATTATTTTTCAAGCATTTTCCTTTCATTTAACAAACTTGCAACATTTGAAACGCATCGCCTCGGTTAATAAACCATGTATAACCATGATTAACTATTGGGCCACACAGGTCCCTGTATAAAAATTTTAATTTTTTTATATAGATATTAAAAATACCTGCGGCTCCTAAAGTTATTTTTATTTATTTATTTATTTATATTAATATTACAAATCACTAAGACCATTACAGATCGAATACTATTTTTGGTTAAAATTTTATTTATTTATTTATTTATATTAATATTACATACATTAATGTAGTGCAATATTATTGAACCATCGGCTACTAAGGCCATTATAGGTTTTTATACTATTATTAAATTATATACTAATATTATTTATTTTGTTTATATTATATACTATATATTTACATTATATTAGGTCGTAAGGGGGGTATGTAAAGAAAAAAACTTACGACCTGTGCAGGGATCGAACCCACACTCCTTCGGTTAATACGCCACACTAGGCTACCGAAGCCCCTTTGGTTAAAAGTTTTTAAAAAGTTTTTAAAAACTTTTGATGTAGCTTCGAATATTGCATATTTTTAGGCAATTAAGATGAGGTAAAAAAGTTTCTAAACATACATTTTTCTAAAGTGCTTTTCTATTTGTTTAAATGAAAAAAAAAAACATTTTTGTATTGGAATTTAAAAAAAAACCATTTTTAAAAAAACTAAAATTGATGAAAGCAATAATGAAAATACACCACAATATTTTATTTAAAAAAAAAATTATTTTAATATATCTTAAAATTTTTATTTCCTTAAAAAACATTTATGGTTTTTTTTTGCTGTTTTTCACATGATGAGCACAACACCCAGGAGGCCATTTTCTGTTAAAAATTGTTTCTTTACATACATTTTTTTAAAATTGATGGTTTGTGGTATCCATACTATATCCACAATATCTTTATATTGGTAATAAGGGTTCTGCATTCTAGTGTTTAACACGAGGTTCTGTTTTCTAGTGTTTAACTCGAATTCTTTAAAAAATCGAAAATTTTTTTTTCAAAATTTATAAAAATGATTAGAAATATTTTTATTTTTTTTTCTAAATATTTAAAAATTAGAATGCTACAAATATCCAATTTGTAGAAAATTTATTTTTCATCTTTCCTTTTAACAATGCCCTTGGCAAAACCAAAACAAAAATTTTCACTTTGAGGAATTTAATGATAAAATGGGTCTCATCATTTCTATGAAACATAATAGAAACAAAAAAAAAAACTAATATTAAAGACATGCAAATATTTTGACAGAACTGAAAAGGAAATAAAACGAAAGTTTACAAAGTATTTTTTTGTTACTGCTTGACTAATTTAAATTGAACCAAATAAAATAATATTTATCTGTATTTATCTAAAGTAATTTTTTATATATTACATTAAATTTACAGTACAGTAAAAATCAATGTTGTAACTGTTGTGACGGCTTTAGTCACTGTTAGCAAAATAGTAATAATAATAGGCGAATTCATTGTTTCCTTACAGTCCCACTCCCAATTGAATGTTTCCGTATCCATTCCCTATCCTTTCCTATCCCTACTCCCTAGCCAATATACTGCGCTTGCAAGTAAGGGTTTCATCCCATTATATTGACTAAAGGGGGAGGTGGGTTTAGTCAGTAAGAATCTGACACTACCAAGGGAGAAATTCTTGGTGTCTTTGGAAGATTCCCACCTCCGTTTTCGTTGTTGTTTTATTGTATTAACCATATTCCTTATAATCGCATTTCTATATCCTGCATTGGGCTCATCTTTTTCTAAGCTATTCTCTAAAGCCTTTTAGTTCTTACGCTTTAATTAATTGCGCTAAAACCAGACAATCTTCATATTTTAATCTACTTTGTAAGTATTATCAAACTACTTTTATACACATTAAAAAACTTATGCATCATTCTTTTGTCAAATGTAATGGACTAACTATAAAATGAAGAGGAATTTTATTATAAATATTTTACAAATTTTGAACAGACATTGTAAAAAAAAGATAAAATCTAAAATGTTGAAAACTAAACTTTTGTCATATTTAAATATTGAAAGAAAAATATTTTGATAACACATTCATCACATAAACGTTAAATTATTTTGGCATAAAATACTTAAACAGTAAAATATTATAAAACAAGCGAAAGTGCATTCAATAGTATCCTAAAGTTGATTACGTCAACTTTAGGATACTCGCACTAACATAATAAATGGTGGTTCTAATCAATTTCGTATATAGCTAAATCAACTCAGAATTCGATCTTAAACAAGAATATTATATAGACTTTTCCATATGTAACGCGTCTCCTTTGTAATGACCAATTTAATAAATCTTTGAATTACATAAATCATTGCAATTTAGTATCCGCGAAAAATAATGTGTGCTATTTATTTACTTTTTATTTTACGGCTTTCCTTTATTTTCTTTTTAATTTATAACAATTCTGAACTCAGACTTAAGAATATTTTTTTTATTGAACCCATAGGAGAATACAAAAGATTTTGATTTGGAAAAAAATAAAATAAAATTATAGCATTACATTGGCACAGCATGAAGTGTGAATAAATAAAGAAAAATTAGAAATGAATGTTGGTCTTGGCGAGGACTATCTCAAGATTTCACTAAAGAAGTTTGAAAAAAATATCAATTTTGAAAAAACAAATAAAAGCAAGACAGAATGTAAAACCAGAAGTTTTTAAATTGGCGCACATTTTTGAAAAGTCAATAAAAACAGTTTAAATTATAGCGATTTTCATCAAAATTTGAAATTTTTCCTAGAATTTTATACAAAAGAAAAAGTTGTGAAAAATTATGAGACACTTTCTTCAATTTTAATGAAACCCTCCCTATATTATCAAGAAAAGCTGTTAAAACAAATAAAAAATTTTACAATAAAAAACTTTGTACAAGTTGAGTTGCATGTGCTTTTGTTACAAATGTATAAATTTTAGAATTTTTGATCTCTAATAGCTTCTAAAGAGGGGGAATACAAACATATTTTTTATAATGGAAGCTAATTTTGCAAAATTTTATTTTTATATAATTTACCGTTATGTTAAAACTGAACAGTTTTTGTTTTTAATTAATATAAAAATCTAAAAAAACATGTCTTGTCGTTTGTGGGTTTTAGATTGAAAAAATATTAAGCTTGAGATATACACATTTGAAAAATATATGCTATTTCAATCTTTCAGAGACTGAATAGTTTCGTTATTGGTGCAGCTATGTAAGAACGTTTTTCTACAACTTAATTTATTTTAAGAGACCTATAATCCATGTTTAAAATTTCATTGTTCTACCTAAAATGATCTAGAACTTTCGTAAACAAATAGACGAGTGGACAGGCTAAATAAAACTACATATATTAAGAAAATATTTCCAAATATTTTTTTGAAAACTGTGCTAAAAAAAAATTTTATTTTATTATTTACGTTTTTAAAGAAGAAAAAAACATATTTAAAAGTCAAATAAAAATGATTTATATTTTGAAAAAATTTATTATTATTTCAAGGTAATAAAATAGAACCAAATATTTAGACAAAACTGAATTTTCATTTAATATAAATTTATTGTATTTATTAAGTTGTGTTAGTTTTCACTATTAGCTTTCGGAAAATTTTTAATTTACCTTTGAAATATACTTTTGAAAATGATTGAATGCTTACACCTCAAACTTATTTCCCTTTTTTTTCTTATATTTACTTCACAAAAAAAAAGTTTTTTGACTTAATATTGTAAACATTTTTAAAGGTTGAATTAAAACTTAAATTGAATTCACCATTAACCATGATCAATTTTTTACCACCATACCATAAAAAAATTTAAATTAGGTTTTTTTTTTGTAAAATAAAAGCTAAACAAAATATTTGCTACATTTCGATTAACAAAATGTTATATGATGTAATGAAGAGAGGAAATTTCTAAAATTAATACTAAATTATTTTAAATTTATTAAAATTATTCGACAATAAGTTGTATATATAGATATATACACATACATACTTATATATACTGAAGTGTTTGATAATAGGTGGATAATGGGAAATGGGTTAAGGATATTATTTAGAAGTTCAAAAAAAAAAACATTAGTAATTCATCTTTCTTCAATTAGAACATTAAAAATTAAATTGATGTGTTTAAATTTTCCAGACTGGATAACAAAATTAATAAGAAACTATTTGTCAGACAGGGAAACAGTAGTGTCCTTATCAGGAAATGTGTCTGAACCTTTTAAAGTTGAAACAGGAGTGCCACAGGCACTCATACATGTATATACTAACACTCATACATGTATATACTAACTTATGCTTCGCAGAATTGGCTTCAAATATCGCCAACAACTGCAAAAGAAATGGAAATTGCCGAGAGAAAAATTCTAAGATATTGCACAGGAAAACATAGAAGGCAAAATAAAAAGTTCTTTCACAATAAAATTCTCTATGAAAAGGCTAAACCTCTAATGACTACAATAGTCAACAACTCGTTCAAAATGCATAGTAAGATAGAAACGCATCCAAATCAACTGATCAGTGAAATATTTGGCCATCAACACAATATTGCCATACAAGATATTTACTATATTTCTCCTCTTAATATTACGAATAAAAGATCAGCTTATTTATTCCAGGAAAATTCTAAAAATATTTCACTTCCTTTTTATGAAAAAGCTTTAAATAATCAACATAGAGGATAGCAGATTGAAGAGAGTCTTCATTTATGAACTGATGGCGTTTAGAGCTAGAAGGTTTTAGTTTTATTCGACAAACTTGGGTGTGATTTGGCAGGCTCTTGTATTCTCTTGCGAAGTCTGATATACAATACTTATACTACATGATTTAAAATTGTTAAATATTAGTAAAAAATAATTAAAAATATAAATACAATGTGTGTATATATATATATATATATATGTATAAACTAATCATAGCTTCATAAAATAAATATAATTAGCTTTAAGTAGGTTAGTTTTAGCTTAAGTAGATTTAGTTTTAGGTTACGTAGATTTAGTTATAATATATTTTAATAGTTGTAAATATGCCGGGAGCAAGTATATACTATTAAATGATGCAAGCATTAGTGCTACTTAATTTAAAATATTTTATGTCACATTATCTATAAGAAATGTCACATTTTTTAATTACTGTCAGTTAGGCAAGACATATAAATTAGTCAGCCATTGTATATATTTGATTATGTTATAATTAATTGTCATATTTGTGTTTATTACAAAGCCTTTAAATAAAAAACAAAAAAAAAAAATTAAAATGTTTTTATTTAATTTTTTTTCGAATTATCGGTTTTTGAACTTTTAAGGAACATTTTTAACTTTATCGAATAATGAATATCATAAAAAATAAATTCTGAAAAAGCTCCGTAGAGTAAATAATAAATATTACTAATATAATGTTTTTTTTATTAAGATAAACAAAACCTTCCAGTAAAAAAGCCAAAAATTTCATACCAGAGGATGTACCAGAAACTAGATTGTCAGTTCCAGAAAATTTATTCAACCTCTATAATACTTTAACTGCTTAATATATTTATTATCCTACTGGTATAGATGATAGTTAGAAAGTTAAAACGTGTAACACATGATAGAATTTGCCACATGTGATTTAGGAATAACTTTTACATTGGCTTACTAAAATACTAAAGTATTTTTTTTAACATTTTCAATTCTAAACCAAGGTTTTGCTCTATATCTATTAAAATTATCACGAGGCTTAATCATAAATATTTTCAACATCAGAATAAAAAAAAATTTAGAAAAAAAAAACTTTCAAAAATTAGAAAAAATTTATCTTTACTTTTTATAGATAAAAATTTATTTTATATAAAACCGGATTTTTTTTTTTTGTATAAGGTTGCAATATATTTCAATGGATATTTATGTTATTTCCTTTTTGACAAATTTTCCGCTGAATAATTATTTTATTTTGGTCAAAAAAATTTCATTATATTTTTTTTTATGTTACTTCTAATTTTGTCATCTTTATCTCCTACTTATTCTTATCCTTATATCCTTCTCTTATAGTCTACTTTATTAATCTAAAAATTCTATATTATGAAAATTATTTAAAGTTACTACAATATACATACAAACAATATACAATTATATTATATTTATATATTTACATGAATGAAAATAAAATATAAAACAAAAACATTGTTAAGGTAGGAACTGAATTTTTATCTTTAAATTTCCCTTTTTTTGTTTTAAAACCAACAAAAAAAAAAAATTAAAATAAAAGAAACCAACAAATTCATTTAGATTGTAAGTCGTTTTTGCTATAATTTTGTTTTTAACTAAAAAAAATAATTTTGTAAAACAAAAAATTTTTTTTTTTTTATTTAATTGGAAAATTCTTTTTATTTTCTTTAAAATTTCCATGTCGTTTGGTCCAATACATTTCTTTTATTTTTCCAAAAATTTATAATTAATTTTATAATTTTTTTTTCATTTTCTTATCTTCCTTGACTGAAACAAAAAAATAAAACCTTCTAAATATTATTAAACCCATTTAATAAACTGAAATCATATTTTAAATCAATATTTTAAGAATAAGAATATTTTTTTTATTGAACCCATAGGAGAATACAAAAGATTTTGATTTGGAAAAAAATAAAATAAAATTATAGCATTACATTGGCACAGCATGAAGTGTGAATAAATAAAGAAAAATTAGAAATGAATGTTGGTCTTGGCGAGGACTATCTCAAGATTTCACTAAAGAAGTTTGAAAAAAATATCAATTTTGAAAAAACAAATAAAAGCAAGACAGAATGTAAAACCAGAAGTTTTTAAATTGGCGCACATTTTTGAAAAGTCAATAAAAACAGTTTAAATTATAGCGATTTTCATCAAAATTTGAAATTTTTCCTAGAATTTTATACAAAAGAAAAAGTTGTGAAAAATTATGAGACACTTTCTTCAATTTTAATGAAACCCTCCCTATATTATCAAGAAAAGCTGTTAAAACAAATAAAAAATTTTACAATAAAAAACTTTGTACAAGTTGAGTTGCATGTGCTTTTGTTACAAATGTATAAATTTTAGAATTTTTGATCTCTAATAGCTTCTAAAGAGGGGGAATACAAACATATTTTTTATAATGGAAGCTAATTTTGCAAAATTTTATTTTTATATAATTTACCGTTATGTTAAAACTGAACAGTTTTTGTTTTTAATTAATATAAAAATCTAAAAAAACATGTCTTGTCGTTTGTGGGTTTTAGATTGAAAAAATATTAAGCTTGAGATATACACATTTGAAAAATATATGCTATTTCAATCTTTCAGAGACTGAATAGTTTCGTTATTGGTGCAGCTATGTAAGAACGTTTTTCTACAACTTAATTTATTTTAAGAGACCTATAATCCATGTTTAAAATTTCATTGTTCTACCTAAAATGATCTAGAACTTTCGTAAACAAATAGACGAGTGGACAGGCTAAATAAAACTACATATATTAAGAAAATATTTCCAAATATTTTTTTGAAAACTGTGCTAAAAAAAAATTTTATTTTATTATTTACGTTTTTAAAGAAGAAAAAAACATATTTAAAAGTCAAATAAAAATGATTTATATTTTGAAAAAATTTATTATTATTTCAAGGTAATAAAATAGAACCAAATATTTAGACAAAACTGAATTTTCATTTAATATAAATTTATTGTATTTATTAAGTTGTGTTAGTTTTCACTATTAGCTTTCGGAAAATTTTTAATTTACCTTTGAAATATACTTTTGAAAATGATTGAATGCTTACACCTCAAACTTATTTCCCTTTTTTTTCTTATATTTACTTCACAAAAAAAAAGTTTTTTGACTTAATATTGTAAACATTTTTAAAGGTTGAATTAAAACTTAAATTGAATTCACCATTAACCATGATCAATTTTTTACCACCATACCATAAAAAAATTTAAATTAGGTTTTTTTTTTGTAAAATAAAAGCTAAACAAAATATTTGCTACATTTCGATTAACAAAATGTTATATGATGTAATGAAGAGAGGAAATTTCTAAAATTAATACTAAATTATTTTAAATTTATTAAAATTATTCGACAATAAGTTGTATATATAGATATATACACATACATACTTATATATACTGAAGTGTTTGATAATAGGTGGATAATGGGAAATGGGTTAAGGATATTATTTAGAAGTTCAAAAAAAAAAACATTAGTAATTCATCTTTCTTCAATTAGAACATTAAAAATTAAATTTTAATGATGTGTTTAAATTTTCCAGACTGGATAACAAAATTAATAAGAAACTATTTGTCAGACAGGGAAACAGTAGTGTCCTTATTAGGAGATGTGTCTGAACCTTTTAAAGTTGAAACAGGAGTGCCACAGGGATCAGTTATGGGACCCAAACTTTTTAACTTTTTCCCTCATGATTTTCCATTTTGTGAGCCAAACATACATGGTTGTGGTGCAGTCTTATTTGCAGATGATACAATAATACTTACATGTATATACTAACTTATGCTTCGCAGAATTGGCTTCAAATATCGCCAACAAATGCAAAAGAAATGGAAATTGCCGAGAGAAAAATTCTAAGATATTGCACAGGAAAACATAGAAGGCAAAATAAAAAGTTCTTTCACAATAAAATTCTCTATGAAAAGGCTAAACCTCTAATGACTACAATAGTCAACAACTCGTTCAAAATGCATAAACGCATCCAAATCAACTGATCAGTGAAATATTTGGCCATCAACACAATATTGCCATACAAGATATTTACTATATTTCTCCTCTTAATATTACGAATAAAAGATCAGCTTATTTATTCCAGGAAAATTCTAAAAATATTTCACTTCCTTTTTATGAAAAAGCTTTAAATAATCAACATAGAGGATAGCAGATTGAAGAGAGTCTTCATTTATGAACTGATGGCGTTTAGAGCTAGAAGGTTTTAGTTTTATTCGACAAACTTGGGTGTGATTTGGCAGGCTCTTGTATTCTCTTGCGAAGTCTGATATACAATACTTATACTACATGATTTAAAATTGTTAAATATTAGTAAAAAATAATTAAAAATATAAATACAATGTGTATATATATATATATATATATATGTATAAACTAATCATAGCTTCATAAAATAAATATAATTAGCTTTAAGTAGGTTAGTTTTAGCTTAAGTAGATTTAGTTTTAGATTAAGTAGATTTAGTTATAATATATTTTAATAGTTGTAAATATGCCGGGAGCAAGTATATACTATTAAATGATGCAAGCATTAGTGCTACTTAATTTAAAATATTTTATGTCACATTATCTATAAGAAATATCACATTTTTTAATTACTGTCAGTTAGGCAAGACATATAAATTAGTCAGCCATTGTATATATTTGATTATGATATAATTAATTGTCATATTTGTGTTTATTACAAAGCCTTTAAATAAAAAACAAAAAAAAAAAATTAAAATGTTTTTATTTTATTTTTTTTCGAATTATCTGTTTTTTAACTTTTAAGGAACATTTTTAACTTTATCGAATAATGAATATCATAAAAAATAAATTCTGAAAAAGCTCCGTAGAGTAAATAATAAATATTACTAATATAATGTTTTTTTTATTAAGATAAACAAAACCTTTCAGTAAAAAAGCCAAAAATTTCATACCAGAGGATGTATCAGAAACTAGATTGTCAGTTCCAGAAAATTTATTCAACCTCTATAATACTTTAACTGCTTAATATATTTATTATCCTACAGGTATAGATGATAGTTAGAAAGTTAAAACGTGTAACACATGATATAATTTGCCACATGTGATTTAGGAATAACTTTTACATTGGCTTACTAAAATACTAAAGTATTTTTTTTAACATTTTCAATTCTAAACCAAGATTTTGCTCTATATCTATTAAAATTATCACGAGGCTTAATCATAAATATTTTCAACATCAGAATAAAAAAAAATTTAGAAAAAAAAAACTTTCAAAAATTAGAAAAAATTTATCTTTACTTTTTATAGATAAAAATTTATTTTATATAAAACCGGATATTTTTTTTTTTTTGTATAAGGTTGCAATATATTTCAATGGATATTTATGTTATTTCCTTTTTTGACAAATTTTCCGCTGAATAATTATTTTATTTTGGTCAAAAAAATTTCATTATATTTTTTTTTATATTACTTCTAATTTTGTCATTTATATCTCCTACTTATTCTTATCCTTATATCCTTCTCTTATAGTCTACTTTATTAATCTAAAAATTCTATATTATGAAAATTATTTAAAGTTACTACAATATACATACAAACAATATACAATTATATTATATTTATATATTTACATGAATGAAAATAAAATATAAAACAAAAACATTGTTAAGGTAGGAACTGAATTTTTATCTTTAAATTTCCCTTTTTTTTGTTTTAAAACCAACAAAAAAAAAAAAATTAAAATAAAAGAAACCAACAAATTCATTTAGATTGTAAGTCGTTTTTGCTATAATTTTGTTTTTAACTAAAAAAAATAATTTTGTAAAACAAAAAAATTTTTTTTTTTTTTATTTAATTGGAAAATTCTTTTTATTTTCTTTGAAATTTCCATGTCGTTTGGTCCAATACATTTCTTTTATTTTTCCAAAAATTTATAATTAATTTTATAATTTTTTTTCATTTTCTTATCTTCCTTGACTGAAACAAAAAAATAAAACCTTCTAAATATTATTAAACCCATTTAATAAACTGAAATCATGAGAACTGAAACGATTTTAATGAACTTTTAAGTTTTGTATAAGTGAATTTATTTAAGAAAATTAAAGTGTTTTGATTTTGAACTTTAAAATCATTTAAGTAGTAGGCTTTCTAATTTTTCAATTTTTAGATAGACAATGGACCGAGATATTACAAACAACCGACAACCGAGATATCACAAAAGGCAGTTTTATACAAAAAAAAAGGCAGTTTTAACATATTAATTAAATGTTAAAACTATCTTCTTTTTTATATAATAAAGTCAGATATTGTAATTTATGATAAACATGAAAAATTCCCCACATTTAATTTGTATTTCACTTTAATCCTTTTTGTTTATATATTTTCGTTAAACGTCGTTGAACAGTTATATTTCGGTTTTTTTCAAAGCATTTAAAAAGTTCAAATAAATTTAAAAGATTATTCATTTTAAAATTCAATCCTTTGGGAACATTTTTTGTTAACTTTCATAAAACTTTGATTTATACCAAAGATTATATAAGTAGTTATATATATATATATATATACTACTTATATAATCTTTCCTTATACGTTGATTTTAGTAGATTTGTATTAAAAAATTGCTCTTTTCATGTGGACATCAAAATTAAGTGAATAGAACAAAATGATAATTAAAAAATAAAAAATAATGAACATGAAAGGAAAAATGTATTGTATTTAAAGATTATTAAATAGTATAAGTTTAATAAGCAACTAAATGGCATTGTAAAATAAGGACTAAAGATAAAGCGACCAACTCTAAAATTTTTCCTAATTATTTAATATGCACGTACTTCAACATCAAAGAGAATTTAAAATAGTGGAGACCGCCGCAACCAAATTCCCGCTAAACAAATTATTGAAACCCTGATTCTGTAACCAACTCTAAAATCTTTCCAAATTCTTTTTTTACATACGTATTTTAACATCAAAGAATTTTACATTGGACGTATTTTTTTCGACAAAAAGACAGGCTCTGCAACAGTAATTATATTAAATTATTCAATTATTAATTTTTAAAGGAATTAAATAAGATCTAAAATTAATTTTTATATTTTATTTTTTCATTATTTACTTTTAGATCTTATTTCGCTATAAAATTATATAATTATAAATGGAATAAAATCTAAAAGTAAATGAAATAAAATCAAAAAATGATTTTCCATTTTTTTTATATTTTATTTCATTTTTTACTTTTAGACACATTATTTTTTTAGACGATATTTCTCAGTGCCCAATTAAATATTTAACATATATTTTATTTTAACAATAGATGGAAAATATTGGTATTGTAAACCTTAAAAAAATAAAAGAATTGTAATTATATAATAAGTAATTGTATAATAAGTTTATTATTAACTCTTTATTTATATGCAACCTCAAAAATTCATTTAAAATTCATTAAATACAGATTTAATATCCATTTATAGCTATCATTATATTATCGAAATTTTCTTCTAGTTAAATAGATTGTTGTCATTATAGCCAAAAAATCTGATTAAATTTTAATTTTATGAAAATATTTTGAAATATTCATTGTTATTAAATTTAATATTTTTATTAAATTTTTATTAACATTATCATAACAATGGTAATGTTTGTAAATTTCTATTATCAATAGTAATACTTCCGGTATACTCAAAGTTTTTTTTATATCATAATTTTATTATTTTTTCTCCTATAAAAATCTATAAAAGCTATTTATTACTTTCTGTTGTAGAAAGAATTAGATTCACCTTCCTTGTTCACTCAAACCGAAGGAGTTATATTACTGTAAATTTTTATTTCAAAACTATATAACGTAATACGTGATTGTGATTGTGATACATGATATTCATTAAACATACCTACATATATTTTCATCTGTCACAAAATTAATCTAATGCAATAAATTTTTTACTACATATCTACACTATGTAAAATGTCCACTTAACTTAAATATGTAATAAATTAATGCATCTTTTGAATAAAGAAAAAAAAAAAACAAATTATATAAAACTGTGAAAAAGCTAATTACAGACCTCGAATAAAGTATTTAATCTTTAGATTATCTTATTTTGTGCAAAAAAAAAAAAACATAACGATCATTTTATAGTGAATATATATCACGTTTTTAGGATAATAAACTAAATAGATAATTTAAACTATATGGTATACATTTAATTTGTATTTTATATTCTATTCACCCCCAACTCAAGTCCAAAAACTATATAATTTTCTTTTAATAGAATGAACCAAACAATATGATATGAAAATTTTCTTGTAAAATAAAATAAACTAAACTGAGTATAATATGATATGTAGTATTATGCATTCAACATACAAATAATTTTACTGTCCGAGGTTATAGTAGGTCTTTAAGGTATACGTGACTTAATAAAAAATGTATAAGACGAAAAAAAAACAATCTTCAGGAAACTTTATGTCTGCAACTTATACTAGAACATAACACTATTTTATATACAATCATTGAAATTCAAGTAATAACTTAACTTTTTATTTTGTCCTATATTTTCTTCTTTTTTTTTGTTTTTAAGTTCTATATTTTATTTTCTTTTTATTTTTTTTATTGTTATTGTCTTGTTTTAAATTCTGGTTAGAAAAATTTAAGTTTTTTTTTTGTGCTTTGCTATAATTGTGTAATGACAACAAAAAACTTGTTTTCTATTAGCCAAAAACATAAAAACTAAAAATCAACTATTAATTTAAATTCGGCTGATCATCTTAAATTGTTTTTTTTAAATTTTTGTTTTTTCCAAAAAATTTTAAATTAAAGTTATAGACTACTAATTAAAAATATATATTTCGCAGACATAATGGTTATAAAATAAAACCGGATGTGATTGTTTGGTTTCTTTTTCTTTTTTTGCTTGCTAACGGTTAGATTGATTCGTATGAATGTACTGCATGTACATATTGAAATAACAGAGAGAAAAATAGAGTTTAGAAAATGGCGATATAATGAATATGTTGACCTAAAAGAACATGTTAGCATTATGTAAATAGATTGAGAGTTTATTTATATAATTCGAATAGGTTCTCTTAAGTTTTGAATATATACTATGGACTGAAAACTAGTGATTACTGACTTGAATATCTATCAGGATATCTTCGTAGATATCTTCATCATAAAAAAAAAAATTTTCATAGAATTTATCTAAAGAGTTATATACACAATTAACACGTGAAATAGTATAAAATAGTGCCTTATCAGATGTAGAATAACTTAAATTACAATCAATACAATGTAAAGGAGAATGCAGGTGTTGTAACCGTTATCATCCAGCTGAGTGAAGAAGTTCTCTGTTCGTATAACTAAGTGCAATAAAACTTACAGTTATTTCAATATTTCATATTACTTAGTTTTTATAAGTGAACAAGTCGTATTAATGGGTTCAATTGCAGCTAACAAAGTTTAATTTAGTTCTAAGTGAAGCCATAATAAAAAATTTTTATATATTATTTTAAGTTCAATTTTGGACTTATTTCACTTATTTAATTTGAGTTGCATTAGAATTAGCAATGAAATTTTAGCTTGACATTTTATAGTTATCGTGGTATTTGTAAAATATAAGAAGCCGAGCAAAGAATTTTTGATGAATCAAAATGAAAATAAATGCAAATAACCTTACTATTATACTTCTTTGTCATGTAAAAATTTTTTTATTATTCTTCTTAAAGAAAATTTACAATGAAAACGAAAGTTTTTTTTTTAAACAAAAAGAAAAAAGTTTTTTTCTTAACGAATTTGAATGAAAATTGCGTAAAACAGGATAATAATTTTGTTCTTGGTGAAACCAACGAATTTAACCAAGTTTTATACCTTAGTAATGATTTCGATTTATTCATTAGGTTAAGTTTACAATTAATTAGATTGCATAATTGGATGGGCAAGATTTTTTAATAATTATCTGTTAATCTGTTATTGAAAAGAGAAAGAAAGAAAAGAATCCTTAATAAAAGATTGCCATTGTATGTATTATTGTTTTTTTTTATAAGCTTTTCTTTTTTATTAATAAATTTTTTTTTTGAAGAGATTTTCAACTTCATATTGCATATTTTTAGGAGCAAACGG
The DNA here is from genome assembly GCA_947095535.1 of Poecilobothrus nobilitatus. Taxonomy (NCBI): domain Eukaryota; kingdom Metazoa; phylum Arthropoda; class Insecta; order Diptera; family Dolichopodidae; genus Poecilobothrus; species Poecilobothrus nobilitatus. Next base: position 234,199,961 of record OX352773.1, read on the forward strand.
ATTTTTTTTTTTTTTCGTTTTTCAAAATCATATTAACACAAAACATTCCATTTATAAAATTAAACTATTAAAACATATTAGCTATTGTTATTATGAAGGTCAAATTAGTTTTAAATAAAAATATAAGATGCTAAATATCACGTTTTCTTTTTTCATCATATGACATCATATGCAAATTAAATTCATATCCTTGAAGAATTTTTCCTATGTATATATATATATTTGTGAAAGAAAACTCTAAACAATGTTATAGTAACAACGATAAAAAATTTCACTTAGGCATTGTAATGAAGTAATTTTTATGTGTCATGTATAATATAGTTTGTATATTATCCTTCTAAATATGTAGATAGGTACCTAAAATAAATTTATATTTTGTCTTTTATTTTTTGTTTTATTTTGTTTTGTTGAATAAGAAAATGATTTTTCACAAATCGAAAATGATGTGACAGAAGAATTTCTGACTTTGTCATGTAAAAAATTTTTTTAAAAATATATATATAAAGTGATATATTATTTAGTTACGCATGTTTTGTAATAAATTAAAATAAACAAAAAACTGTGTTACATATATAAAATATATATGCATAAAATATTAAAATACCTAAATATAAATTTCATAAAATTAAACTTTAAAATATATAAATAATATTCCATAAGGATGTTACGGCTATGCATATTTTAACACATTTTAAAAAAAAAAAATTAGAGTCTGTTTATTGAAGTTTTGTACTACTACAGTGTTTATTGATAACGCAGTAATATATGCATTGAAATCGTTTTGTGGAACAAAATATTTTTATGTAAAACCACTTATTATAGATTTAAAACTTCCCAAAGATGGGAAATGCATTCATAGATATAGTAAACTAAAATAAATATAATATTTTCTTTTTAAGATGTACTGTCACATGAAAACGAAATATAGTTCCATCTCACTTAGAGCTCAAAATATGAGCTGATTGAAGTTAGCAGAAAAACAATCTTTCACAATTTATCGTAAGTTATTCCAAACAAAATTTTGATATTATACTACCCGTTATAAGAACTATAATGGAACAGAAATTGAAGATTTTCAGCAATTAAATCAATGAAACTGTCTCTTGGTTTTCATAATTTTCTTTACAAAAATTTTCCTAAAAAAAAATGCAAATTTTTATGAAAATATAATCGTAATTTAATTATGGAAAATTATACACTTTTAAAAAAATCATTCATTTTACTAACTGACTTTTTTCTAACTGTCTTTTTAATTCAGTTGTTAAAAAAATAAATCATATTTCATATAAAATCATGGATTTTTGATGAAAAAATCTCATGTAGACATATTGACGATAACAATAAGGAAAAAAGGAAATAATAAAAGGAAAATAATATTTATTACCAAAACAAATCATTCGTTCCAATCATTAGAGATTACAATTCAAAAAAGAAGCTAATAAAATAGACTTGTATACATCTTAAGAATACAATAAGTAGTTGTTGTCGAGAGATTTGATTTTGTTTTATTGTTTAAACATGTTTTCATATTTTTCAAATTGATTTTTTTTTTTTGTTTTATTATTTAAAAATGGAATTTAATATTTCTTTTAATTTTTAATATATTATACATATCAGTGCACTTATTACGCGTAGGTTGTAATGTTTTTGTATTATTAAAATCTGAAGAGAGAAAAGAATGTTGTGTAAAAAATAATAGAATGACAAAGTACAATGTTTCTATTTTGATTGACAGAGGAAAATTCAAAAACCTAAAGAAATAGATCAAGGAAATTTTTTGTAATAAGGTAGATTTCATCACCTTTCCTCCTCCTACACTATAATAAATATTAAATTTTAGATTAAATTTCAATATTTCTGCAATATTCAAATTCATTTCGTTAAACCATTTTCTAAGTTAAAAATCTTTAATAAACTCAAATTCTTGATATCAAATCTTTTCAGTTCCTTTTATTATCTTGATACTAAACTTTTTCTATTATGTTTTAGTTTATAATATTGATATAAGTAGGTAGGTATAGGTATAGGAACTGCAGTTGCATACTTAAGCCGTTTTGGGGCAGTAATCATAGTCTGGATCAATATTTTCTTCTAATTAAAACCATTGGGAGCTTCTTACACAATGTTATAAATTAAGGTTAAGCCACCTTCGACAGAGTGAAGAGATTATTTAAGAAAAATATCCCTAGAAACTTTCTTCTTTTTAGAGCAAGAGCTGGATATTCCCCGCCAACAGGTGAAAGGTTGATTTCTCACCCTTTTCAACCTTACAGTTGAAACAAAATTCATATGTGGAAGTGCTGGTCTTCCAGCATTTCCGACAGTGTCCGGTTAAAACACATTTTACATTACCGATATTACAGCAATTTAGGTATAAGAGTCTATTTTGAGATCTAATGTAGGACAGCTCTGTTTGCCCATAGTACAACTATTAATAAAAAACCACTTGAGATTTTTTTTTTTTTAATGCATTTCTCTGCCACATAAATGTGGACATGAAATTACACAGCTTTTCCTGTTCAGGCGTGGCTGTAAATTTTATAAGGGGTAATAACTCTTACAACATGTGTGGGATTCGAACCCACACTCCTTCGGTGTTTACAGCGTATTTTATACGCTCCTACCCATTGGGCCACCGAGGCCCCTGTAATTTATCACTATTGGCTTTAAATGATATAGTTTCAATTTTTGAAATTGAAACAAAAAAAGAAAAAAAAAAGAAGTGTTTGATTATACAAATATATTAAAAAATTGAGTTTAAACTTTTAACAATAGAATTTTACAACTTTTTAACTCAATTTTAAAAGTCACTCCAAATTTAAATTTAATAATCTATTGTTTGTTTTATGATTGCTAAAAATTTCTTTGTTTTTTTTTTGCTCGTTTAATATCTGTATATATATTCCTATTTTCTAAATATGTATTCACAATAATGGATGTAATTTTCTAAATATGTGTAAACAAATGGACGTACTATTGGGACTTACAATGCACTTAAATGGACAATTATTAATATACAAAAAATAAAAAATAAAAATGCATACGTGACATTAGACATTTTCAAATGCAATTCTTTATTCATTTTATAACAATTGCAAATATAGATATTCTATTAATAACACAATTTAAAAAAACAAAAAGAAAAAAAAAATATTCCATTCCAAATATGTGTTAAATTAAATGGATTTGAATTTTATCACAAAAGTTAAATGAACGCACCACATCACATCGATTTGCAATTAATTAAAATCAAAACCAAAAAAAAAAATCATATTCTAAATATCGTCATATAAAATAAATATTTGGAATCAATTGTAGATAAAGATAAATTGGTTTATTTCTTAGTTTTTTTTTTTTTATTTTTTTTTATTTTAATTTATTTATGTTTAAATATCAGACAAAAATAATAAAACAAAATAATCATATATTTATGAAAAAAAAACAAAAAAAAAAAAACGTCAGCAGTTTTAGTTATTTATAAGTATTTCAATTAAGTCAATAAATAATTGAACCTCATATCATAAATAAAACATAAATTTAAATGCATTTTACTGTGACCAATTAAAAATTAAATGATTTTTTTGGTATTATTAATAAAATATTTTAATATTTTAAAAAATTCTTGATTTTAAAAATTTAAAAAAAACAATGCAATATTTTTATCATTTGATTAAATAGCGTGTTTCGCCAATAAACCTTCCATAGAACTAAGGATTATTCTAAAGTCCAAAATGAAAAAAAAAAATGTTTCTTTTGAAATTCTTTTGAAAATGGGGTCGTTATTCTCATCCGCTTGGCAGATATGGAGGTTAAACAATTTTTTGTATGCCTAATAATTTAATTTAGATTCATATCTATAAAAATGGACCAAGGGAAAATGGAAAAATGGAAAGGGGGAACCAATTTAAGAAGCCTAATAAATTTCCTTTCTAAAATTTTATCAACTGTATTTCTACGTCTCTTAAAATGAGATTTATTGGAGCGACAAATTAAAAATTATCAACTTTTTAGAAAGAAAAAATATCATTTAAATTTTTTTTATTTAAAAAATAAAGGTTGATTTTTTTAGGGTTTATTATTAATTTTTTTCTCCCCTACAAATCTTATAGGGTTTCAATTTTATAGATATAAACCTAAATTAAATTATTTAGGCATCCCAAAAATGGTTAAAGTCTCATATCTTCCAAACGGATAAGAAGAGACTACACCCCCCAAAGAATTTTTTGTTTGTTTTGAACATTAGAACAATCCTCAGTTTTATGGCAGGTTATTCGCAAAACACCTGCGCATAGCGAAAACCAGTCAAAACTAACATTAGTTATTTTTTTAAGGTTTATTATCAAAAGGTAGTTAGTTTTTAGGTATTTACCGAAAAAAAGGCAATTTTAAAGACTAATAACACTTAAAGGTACACTGATAACTCACACTGATGATTAAGACACACTAATAACTCACACTGATTCAAGGCATACTGTATAACTCACACTAATGACTTGAAACTTAAAACACTTGAAAGATTGATAGTTTGTTAAAAATTTTGTAGATTAGCGACCTTAAAAGCCATATGGTCTCGAAATGTTAGTATAAAAATTAATATACTTGTATTTGTTTTAAAAGGGATTCAGTTATCATTTGGTGGAGAATATAAATTAAAAATTTCAACCGCTTTACTTTTGTATTGCAGCAAAGCCGCTTTACTTTTGTATTAAGTCGCTGTACTTTTGTATTGAATTAAATATTTTTTACTTAAACAATATTTTTATTTATTGAAATTTATATAGAGATTCTTTAAGTTTTATTTTAAAAATTTTTTTATGACTTCTTGTTTTCATTTTCTTTATATGTTAGAACTTTATCCTTAGTTTGAATGAATCACCTTATAAGGTTGAAGTTAAACCTTTGAAGATGTTTTTCTATTGCATAAAATGGTTAAGATAATTGATATATTTTAAAGTTACAGCTAACATGTTTGACAATACCCTTCATGATTATTTAAACGTTTTTCCCATTATTTAATTTTTTTTGGTAAATTTTTGAATTTTCTTTGATTTAATAATGTTACAATAAATTGTTATTCTCAATAAATGTTTATCTTTTGAAGTACAAACAGGAATTTCAGCTGTATATATTAATAAAATATGTGTTCTGATATTAATACAATATTTTATTTTACATCAATAGAAAACATTTAGTTTACTTTGGTAAGTTCTGGTTTATTTACGCCAAAAAATTTATAACAAGATTAATAATAATTATAGTTAAACATTAGGTTTTTCAAAGATTTTTAAAATATTATTAAATTGTAAATACTTCAAAGTTAAAAAGATATACCAATGCAGCTCATGAAAATCAAATACAATTTCTTGATGATTTGTTATAGCTTCTGTTTTGATTAATCTTTGGTAAACTTTAATGTATTGATTTAAAAAAAAAAATACAATGTTGTAATTTTATATATGAAAAAAAATTTAACTTCAAACTTTATTCAGTATTTTATTACAAAATGAAGCTATTAACTTTGTGGTTTCTTCCCCGTTCATTTAAACATATTAAAATCATATAAGTTGGAATTATTTTTTTTAACTTGGAAAAATACCTATCTAATATAAAGAGAGAATTTTTATTTCATATAAGTTAAGTAAACTTTAACTCAAAGGACAAAATAATGAATAATAAATGTTATAGGTTAAATAAATTTTTGCAGATTACTGCAGATATACATTATATAAATTTCTTTGAAGATATATATAATATATTAAGCAAAGTAAATTATAAATAGATAAAGAAAACTTTTATGTACCTAACTTATATATATTATGTTGGTAGGTATCTATGTTAAAAATTATAGTTTTTTACAAAAAATTGCACAATCATTATCATATGTTTCAAAAGAAGATTGATAGGTTATTCATGAATCTGGAGATAATTTTATTACTAGAAAGAATTTTTTATTATATTATGCATATTTAAATTTCTTTTTTTTTTTTACGAGGGTTGATGAAAAACTCGAAAGTCATCAAGATGAACTGCACGTGCTTCCTCAGGGTAATGATGGACTTTAACCAACCAAAACCACCCCCCTTTTAAACCCAAACTTTAGGATGGAACCTTTAATACAAATGTGCAGTTTTGTTTTGGGGATAGGGATGTGGGAAGGATAATTTGGGAAAATGGAGAAATAATAATATACATATTAAAATATAATTTTTATTAAAATATTTATTATAGATTTTCTATATATTACTATTATGTAGTTAAAAAACTGAATAAGTAACTCCCATCCGAATTCTTCGAAAGATCTTCTTCCTCTAAAAATTTCATGAATCTGACTGAAAGTAATAAAGAGGAGTCAAATTTTTAATTATTATTTTATATCATGGTTACATACTTATGTTAAATGTTGATAAAGCTGCTTGTCGCTTGACGTTTTTAAATTAAAAAAATATTAGGCAGAACTTAAGTTAGAAATATTCTAAAATTGGACTTTTTTAAACTTTGAAAGATTGTAACTCTGTAATGAATAGTGCTGCATAAAAAGTTATTCCATACAACATTATTTTTTCATGAAACCTATTCATAGTAAAATTTCATTGCTTTAACTTAAACGGTGTAGAAATTTTGTTAACAGATGAATGGACGAATAGAGTAAAATATTTTAGAAATGAGGAAGAATACAGGTGACTTTGTCAACACTTAGATACCCGTACGAACCGTTAGTATGTTCACAGCCTGTCACTTTGCTTACAATATTATTTTTTAAATATTTTAATATTTTAAAATAATTTGGGTGAATTTTATAATTTCTAGAATTATGGGTTGTACATATATTCAAACTATATGTTTATACATTCTTCAAAAACAGATTTTAACATAACGATTATCAATCCAAAACTTTTTCAAATATTCTATAGTACCATTTAATACTAAGCGGTAAATGTATATTACATTTACTTAGTACAAAATAGTAAATATAATTTTAAATATTAAAAAATTATATTATATTTAAATATTCCATTGACAGAATAATTTCTTATAAGTACAATAAAATACATATATGTATGTAAATACGGCGCTATATAATATACATCTATACTCTTATCATTCATTCACTAGTGACATATACGATATGTAAATAAACATGATATTATATAAGTATGTATATATATCAATATCATATAAATAATAAAAATTCTTCAAGCAACCGTTATGTTGTTTATTTATTTACATTTTTATGTACTACGCATTATATCCTCAACAATTTCAAATTATCGAGTAAAACAAAATGGAAAAAATTCGTTAAAGAAATTTGTTAGAAAATTTGAAAAAATCAAGTAACACTTTCGTCAATTATAAAGTAACCCTATATTATTAAAAAAAGTTGTTAACAGAAATAAAAGTATGATTTTGAAGCTTTAATTTTTGTGTATTACTTCAAAAAAATGTTAACAGGTGTTCAAGTTACAGGTGTTTAAAAATAGAAAATTTTCAGTTTTTGACCCCTTACAGCTCCTAAACGGGGGGTGATACAAAAAAAATTTCTGAAATGACTCATACTTTTCAAAGATCTAAGTTCTGTCAAAATTTCAAGTTTCCAACTTTAACCGTTTAGAAGATAGAAGGGTTAAAGAATTTTGCAAAATTTGAGTTTTACATAACGGTAAATCAAGACACCGTATGCCACAAATATATATTTATTGTTTATATCCTTTTAAAGCTAATGAAAGTAGTAATCGTTTGGCGTTTTCAAAATGAAGATATACCTTATACAACTTGTGCTATAACAATTTAAATATAGAGCTTTTTTGAAACTTTGGGGAGCTGTAACTCCGTAACGGGTGGGGCTATAAAAAAAGTTATTAAAAATAAAATTAATATTTTTGTGAGATCTATCAGCAGTTAAAATTGCATAGCTCTATTTCAAAAAAAATGTGGGGATCTAAAAGTTAGGTGTTCGAGAACTACCTTAACGTTTGGTCCAAACTCAACCAAAAAAAATAGGGAACCTACAAATTACTCCAAGAATATTTTGTGTAAATTTCAAGATTCTAGCTTTCTTAGTTTTTGAGTTAGCGTGCTGACGGACGGACGGACGGACGGACGGACATGGCTCAAAAGTCTTAGAATTTTTTTCTGATCCGATCCATACCTTTGAAGGTATATCTAGCTCGCTTATTTCGAGGTGTTACAAACGGAGGAGTAATTTTATTATACTCGATCCTATCGTACGGGTATAAATATGCGAAATAAAATCTAAACGTTTATAAATTAAGAAACTTTAACTTTTCTACTTATATCTTCATAATAATGGAAATTTAATTTTTATTAGTAAAATTGTTTTAAATGTTTAAATTTAGTAAAAAATAAATTTAGTAAAAATGTCTACATACTATTTTTTTCATAATAGTAAAATCTGTATCTATATCTAAAGATAAAAAATTTATGGAACAATGGTGAATAAAACTAAAAGGTTTTCAAAATTTTTTTCTCATTTTGAAAACCTCAAATATCCAAATACTTTCTAGTAGATTTCTAAAAAAGAAAAACAATCTCAATGAAATAACGATTTTTCAAGATTCCATATATTTCTATTAAATTTCATTTTATGTTAGCAAAAAATTTTTTTTATGCACATATATTCAACCCTATAAACTTAAATTTTCACATTTTTTAATCTTAAAACCACAATTTACAAATTCGTACATTTTAGTACATTATACAATAAATTCATTTACTTAAATATCTATTATATACATTCATTCATATACAGTAAAACTTCGATATAAATTACTTCCATAATAGTGATAAAATTTTGTCATTTATAACAGGACATTAATTAATATATCATATTATTCTATAATAATTATTAAACAAATTAAAAATTTTAATCAAAATATGTTTAATAAAAGTTTATGATTTTCTGTAATATATATAAACTCCCTTCAATCATGCCGTCCAGTGTCTGATACCATATTTGTTCAGCAGATTACTCGCGGTGATATAAATTTCCCTGTTATTCAGGAACAAACGAGTAATGGAGAAAATCGGAAGAATTTATGATCAGTGGAGGATTTAAATGTGTCAAACCATTCTACATACTATACGGAAACTTCGAGCCTATTCCGCGTATGTTGGGGTAGACTAACTCAAGATCTGATTTCTTTGATACTAACGTTTACAAAATAACACTGAAAGTCATACTTTATGTGTTCATGATAAATTCTCTTATTCTGCATGATTAACCTCACATTGTAATTTACCTTGAATGTTTGCAATGGTATATTCTATTTGGTGCATTTAAGATTTTACTATTAGATTAGATTAGTTTAGTATATTATTTTAACATCACTAACATTAATAAATAATTACAAACCGTAGTAATAAATAATAAGTACTAAGATTTTCTAATATTTAACATAATTTTTTTTTTTCTTTTTTTTTTTTTTATGCATTTCTCTGCCACATAAATGTGGACAGGAAATTACACCGCCTTTTCTGTTCAGGAGCGGTTGTAAATATCGTAAGGAGGAATAACTCTTACGACGTGTGTGGGATTCGAACCTACACTCCATCGGTGTTTACTCCGTATTTTATACGCTCTTAAACACTAGGTCACCGAGGCCCCCATTTAACATTATTTCCTAACATACTTCTCATCTACATACCCTTGTGATCAATGACTTTTCAGTTAATTGTAATAGCTAACTAAATGAACAACATAACGAGATGATTGGATTAAGATATCTTATAGTATTTCAAAATTATTAAAAAAATAATTTTGTCATTTGAAAAATCAAATTTAAAACTTAAAAAATAAAACAAACAAAAAAACTAAATTGAGTTTTTTTTTTTTTTTTAAAGAAATTCCATTCACTTGAATTCTACTGTTTCTACAAAATGATAATAAAAAGCATGTAAAAAAAATCATTGATATGTGCATTAAAAGAACAAGTACTTGTTTTACTCTCATAAAATAAATCCTGTAAACAGATAAATGTTTAAAATGAAAAAAAAAAAATCTGTAATCCCAGCAATATTAAATGCACTTTTTTTTTTTTTTGAAATAGCAATGGGTTTTTTATTTTTATAAGAGAACATTTTAAAATAAATTTTTCTTCTACATGTTCGTTTTTTATACGAGAATTTATTTTAATAATTTTTCAGTTTTGTAAAATTTAAAAAGGTTTTTTATAATAATTGGATATAAAGGAAAATTTTTCAACTAAAAAATTATTATTCATCCAAAATTTTTCACTATATACAATTTTTCCATATACATACTACAATATGAAGCAGTTGTTAAAAAAATACTTGATGAACAAATTTATAACGCAATAATGTTGCAAAAATAATTTTAAATTGTTTCGCAACATTTTTTTTTAAATCTTTAATATAAAAATGAAAAATTTAATATGTCTGAGTATCCAAATTGCAAACAGGTGTGTAAATCGGCAAATCGCTAAGGTAACATAAAATTTTTCGTCATTTTTTTGTTATAATTATATTTTTGTTTTTTTTTTTGTTTTTTTTTTATTTTAATTAAAATGGTTTTTTATTAAATTTTTATTTAAACAATGCTTTTTCCAAATAAATGAAAATTTTATACAAAATTTATTTATTATTGTATTTTTTCGTTCTAAAACTTTGTATTGTTGTTTAAATATTTTGTATCGTATTGTTTTTATTCCTTATTATCTTTCCTTCAAATAAAATTTAATTTTCTAAATATAACATAAGTTTTGTTATATGTTAAATAAATTTTATTTGTTTCGTTTTGTTTTTTTACACTTAATTTAAAATAAAAAAATTTGAAATTTTATGAATTTTGAAATTAAATAATATTTATAAAAAACAAAACAAAAAGGACAAAAAAAAAAAGAATAATATTAAAAATTGAAATTTAATTAGAAAATTTTTTTTTTTTATTATTTTTTATTTTAATTTATTGTTATTTTTTTCTAAAGAATAATTAAATGTTGCTATTGGGACATGACCTTGAAAAAAGTAGGTTTTTTATTATAATTAAAAACGCCGGCTGGTATTTTGAATAAATATTTTTTTTAATGAAAAATTTACTATACAATTGTAAATTGTTTTTAAGAATATTCATAAAAATTTATTTAAAATTGTGAATAAAAGCATAATATGAACTGTATTGTACATTTCATAATTAAAACAATTCATAACTTTCAAAGAAGGATGAATTCACTTACTCAATTAATAATAAAATTATATTTTAAGTTTTTTAGCCCATATTTAAACGTTTTTAATATATAGTTATTTAATTTATATTTTCATTAAAGAATAAATATCAAAAATTTTTACAATTAGGAATAATTATGGATTAAAGTAATAATAAAAATAAGGGGTCTCGGTGGTCTAGTGGGTATACGCTGTAAACATCGAGGGAGTGTGGGTTCGAATCCTACACACGTCATAAGAGTTATTTCCCTTTACGACATTTACAGCCACGCCTGAAAAAGAAAGTAGTTGGTAATTGATATGTGTACGATTTACTTAAGTTTAAGAGAACATTAACATCTCCAAATTTTCCTACCTATCCCCCCATAATCCAAATTTCCTAATTCCAATTTCCCCAATTATCGTTCTCACATCCCTATCCCAAAAAACCAAAGTGTACATTAGTATTAAAGGTTCCATGCTAAAGTTTGGTTTTAAAAGGGGGTGGTTTTGGTTGATTAAAGTCCAACACTACCCTGAGGAAGCACGTGCAGTTCCTCTTGGTGACTTTCAAGTTTTCCACCAACCTTCGTAAAAAAAAATATATAAAGTTAGTTATCTATCACAAATAGTTGTTATTTTAAGTATATTTTAATACGATTAAATTTTCTAAAAACAAATTTTCGAATATATGACTAGAGCTTTACTATAAATTGCGACAATTTTGTTTTTTTACAGTAGATGCACATTTTATTTTAATCATTATATATAACTTTTAAATAACTATATGTAGTTATTTTTTCGCCCTCATTTTGTGTAAATTGTTGCGATATTATAAATGGAAAGCCTATCGATTTTATTTTCAAGACTAAAACCATATTTAAATTTATATAAAATAAATTAAATGTATTTACTTTATTTATTAACTAACAAGTTAAAAGGCAAAAGAATGAAAAGCAATTTAAAATTATTGAAATTATAATAAATATTTGTGAACACGTTTTGTTTAAATTCATTATACTTAATTATTCTAATGTAAATTCCCTTATTTAATTGTAGTTCAACTGTTTTTTTTTTTTAGAGAAATTTGAGCAAAAAACTAATCTAAACCTTATTAGTTCATATTCTTTTTTTAACAATAACATTTTAATTGAATCTTCAATACCTATACGAGTAATAATATTATGTGCAATTTTAATTGAATTTTCTACTTGAAATATATTTACCGTTTTTTTTTTAAACAAGTAGCAATAATTATTATAATTTCTTACTCAACATCCCACATTCAAAATTTTACTGTAAAAATAAAACGAATGAATAAATAAATAAAAATAATCACTCCTAAAAATATGCAATTTGATTTAATACTCTTATCTAAAAATTAATAAACTACCCTATATAGGTTTAAATTAGCATGTAAACAATTATTTAAAAGTTAAATAAAAAAAAGCAATTAGTTATAATAGAGGATTTCAGTGGCTGAGTGATTTAACACATAGCTTATTAAGGGTGTGAGGATTGAAATCATACAAAGATAGTAAGATTTTTTAACTGAAAACAAATTCTTCTTGCTTCGAAACATAGTGTAAATATAAAATACAAACAAAATAAATAAAAATACTGTATAAAATAACCTAGTGGTTGGATACGGATTTATTCGATTCAAATCGATTTTTAAAAGGAAAAATTTATTTTTTTTTTCTGAAGCATTATGAACAACATTTTCTTTCAGAAAATAAATTTTAATATTTTATGAAACAATAATGGTCATTTTCTCGTTGGTTTTTTAAAAACTTGACCCGTATTTATAATATGAGAAATAATTTAGATCAGTTAGTTGCTATTTCTTCTTTGAAATTTTATCTTTATTGACTTTCATTTTGATTTTTGTGTTCTAAACACTACTAAACTTTGTATTGAAGAAATTGGTTATTCTCAAATTTTAATAACTGTAATTTTTCATGAATTTTGGTACACGTTCTGTTTTAATTGTTTAATAAAGTTAATCATTTACAAATAAATACATGATTTACTATAATTATATCGGTATAGTAAAGAACTATAAAAAATATATATAGTAAAAACATATACTCGTATTTTCTGGAAAACCAAAATTATTCAAATGATATCTTATATTATTAACGCACATTTACGTATTTTTAAATTTGAGTCAATATGACCTAGTGCTAATACATATGGGAAAAATATTATGCGATTATATAGGGTTAATAATAGTATTCAAGCTATAATGGTTTTAGAATAGTCGATGGTTTAGTAATATTGTAATATCCTATTTAAATTTTGTTATTATTTATATTAATAAAATGAACAATTTCATAAATTTAAGTTAATTATTTAAATTCGAAAATTTAATATAACTAATAATAGAAAAAAAAAATTGCATATTAAATTTTAATCTTTTAACATACAAGTGTTCATTTTTCATATATAATACTTAAAAAAAAAAGTTATTTAATATTAATTTTTAATCTTTTAACATACATCTTTCATTTTTATCATAAACCGAATTTTTTAAATTAACATAATAATATGTGCTTTTTTTATTTAATTATATGAATAAGAAAAGCAAATACATATTACTAAAGTCAACAATAATTATATAAACCATATTCATACACATACAAGTAAACAAAAATTTTATATTATAGATTTTATATCAAAATTTTCCACAAAATTTTTCAAAAAAAGTTAAAATAAAAATTTATTTAAAAACATTAATTTCATTTCATCTCTTTTCGTATAATAATACTAATAATAATAAAAAAAAGCCACAAATTATGTAAAATAGGTACATAATAAACACATGTAAAAATTAACATAAAATCATAACTTTTTAAAACCAATTAAATATAAAAGTGACGCACAGAAATTATTTTTTTTTTTTTAACAATTAAGGGCAATCTTATAAAAAAAATAATGTAAGAAATTTCAAGATATAAAGTTTTTTTTTTTTTATATTCTATTCTATCGTCCAGATATAAATATCTGTCGATATTTTTAGGACCCTTATGCCTTAAAGCATGTGGGCCATCTCGATATAAGTATTAAATTATAATTATATTTAATATTTTGTTTTTTCTTTTTTTTTTTTCCTAAGGGAGGTGGGAATCTTCCAAAGGCACCAAGAATTTCACCCTTGGTAGTGTCAGATTCTTACTGACTAAACTCATCTCCCCCTTTAGCCAATATAGTGGGATGAAACCTTTACCTGCGAACGCAGTATCTTGGCTAGGGAGTAGGGATGGGAAAGGATAGGAAATAGATACGGAAACATTGAATTGGGAGTGGGACTGTAAGGAAACAATGAATCCGCCTATTATTATTACTATTTTGCTAACAGTGACTAAAGCCGTCACAACAGTTACAACATGTAGTAGTATATAGTACTACATGAGGTAATTATAGAAGGCAACCCCCACTGTCACTGTAGCGGCTACTATTATTGGTATTAGTATTCTTGTTAATATTATTATTATTTTACTACAGAGTCAGCGCCATTAGTGGATTACAACGTGCAGCAGTATATAACACCTTACTTGCATGATATAACCAAAGATAGTTCCACTGTAGTAGTTATTATTATTATTACTATTATTGTTATTATTATTACTATTATTATTTTTTATTGTTATTATTGTTATTATTTTACTACAGAGTCAGCGCCATCAGTGGATTACAACGTGCAGCAGTATATAACACCTTACTTGCATGATAGAACCAAAGATGCCTCCACTGTAGCAGCTTTCATTATTATTACTATTATTATTATTATTATTACTATATTATTATTATTATTATTGTTATCATTTTACTACAGAGTCAGCGCTATCCGTGGATTACATTACATGTTTACATTATTTTATTATATTTTATATATTATTTTTGATCTGACTGGGGTTTGAACATATAAAGTATTTAAATATAAATATTAAATTCAAAAATAAAAAATTTTAGTTAATGAAAACAAATCGAGTAAAAGAAGTAAAAAAATTCATTTGGAAATAAAAATCTTTGTTATATTTTTCTTGTTTTTCTTTGTTTTAGTTTATTCCCCTGCCACATAAATGTGACAAGGATATTACACATCCTTTTCTTTCCCAGTGTGCAATCTTACCTAAAAGACCAACGAGGTTCTCTTATTTCTTTTCTTCTGAGGCATTTAAAATTATAGTGACTTTCCTTTAAAAAGCAACATTTTATTACAATTAAAAACATTAATCGACACAAATAAACATTCTGTGTGTTGCCCTTTGTCAATAATGTTTCATTCATTATATTCACATTCACCTGTATGATGTATTTCAAAATTGTATTAAATTATTCAGAAATAACCTTTTTTTGGTTCATTTCTCATTTACTCTCTATAATTCACATTTAATATCCTATTTATTTTCTTTTTGCCTCTTCCATTTAGCAATACTTACAATATTATATAGAAATTGGTCCTTAGTGTTTATTTAGCGTACAAAAAAAAAAGAAAAAGTCAAATAAATATCTGTTAAAAAAAAAATAAAAAGGTTTCCTCTATAATTTAACTACATTTAAAAATCTTTAGAATAATTTAGCACTTTACATTTAAAAATCTTTGAAATAATATTTATTTATCTAAGGTTATACCGTAATTCTAAGACCAGTGAAACACACCTAAGAATCAAAATCACATATATGTATTATATAGCTTCTATAAAATAACATAGATCTTTCCAAAATTAATAAGGATTCATTAACTTCAATTTCTAAATTAATTCTTGGTAAGCCAAATTTGATTCAACATTACAAGTAACTTTTAGTTAAAAATAAAAAAGAAAACAATTTAAATTTATACCAAAATACAATCTATGTCATCTTATAAGCTATATAAAAAATTTTCAATTTTGTAAAAGTGTTAACGGTGACTCTCTTGTTTATTATGTCTTCATCTATTATAATTAATTCGATGCTAACCTATCTTTTATATTTTATAAATGTATTTCACTTCTTTTTTTTTTTTGTTTTTTTGTTTTTTATCATCTAATTTGCACATTTTTTTTTTAACATATTCAAAAATATTCAAATAGCAAAAGAAACAAAAAGAGCTTATATATATCGTACAATTATCGTATGCATACACACATGTTACATACATGTATATAAAAGAAAGAGTTTGATATATTATTATAATATGTCTGTCTCATATATATATGAGTGCAAGAGAGTTTTATAATTTAAAATATAATATTTTTTTTTGCTTTTTCTTTTCATTTCAATTATATTTAAAAAAAAAGGATGTTATTATTATGTCCTTGAAAAATGTTATTTTCTAAGGGTATAATATTGTTGAATGGTATAAAAGTGAGTATAATTTAAAGAAGAATAAAAAAAAATTTTTTTTTTTTTGTGTTTATTTTTGTGTTAAATATTTATGAATGGAATATCGTATTTTTCCTTCAATTTAACTTTTAGAATCCTTGTACTGACGCATAAAAGATTATACATATATACATAAATGAAATTGCTTTTTATGTGAAAGTATTTTTATTTTTCATAATTTAATTATTAACTTTGAATATTTTTTATGATGAAAAAGTGAATATAATATGCAATTATAGAGATCTGATTTAATATCGTATCTGTAATTAATAACTTATTTTTCTCTATTAATAAATAAAAAATTTCAACAGTTTATTGTTTTTTTAAATTTTAGAATAGTATATTTTTTAATCTGATCTATAGACTCTAAATATATTCTGATAAGAAAATGTTATTATGTAATTGAAGAAGTATTTGTATAAAGTATAATTCAGTGACTTTGTATATAAATAGGAATTATTCAAAGAGATATCTAATATACCTAAAGCCAAAAGTTACGATCATGATAGCTAATGAATATGAAGCAAATATAAAATTGATAAAAAGGAATAATCTTTGGTAACAAGAATATATTAATTCAACTGCACTAAATCTGTTGTATCGTAAAATAGTTTCCCAAAGTAATGAAGTAGAAAACGTCAAAATGTTTTATTTAGTTGGGACCTTTTTTGCTGTTATACAAAACTATCTGATTTGCAATAGACCTTTTTAATTATACTTTGGCACATTATTTTCTTAAATATAATTCATCCAGGTTTTGCAGTTCATCTTTCCGATGGCAGAGAATGTAATAAATAATGTGTTTTACAAAAAAATAACAAGAAAAAAACAGTTGATTAAAAATAATGGGAATAAACGGGAATGAAATTTATACATTTAAAATAATCTCTAAATAAGTAACAGTAATAACATTTGCACATATCTCAAATATTATACCAAATTTAAAAAAAAGACATTTAAAAATGTTAAAAATTGTTTTTGTACTTGCGTAAAACTTTTATATTTAAGCTTTAAAAGATTAAGCATATATTGTACCAAAATTACAGTATACTGTTATAAAATTAATAAATTTTTAATTTTTGATCGCTCTTAGCTTTTAAACAGGTTTAATATAAAAAATAGATTTAATAAGGTAACTTATATGTTTTTTTTTAAACTTGTACTTCAAGTATTAAAGTATTAAATATTGATTTTTTTTTTTTTTTTAAACAAACTTCTCTAAAGGGTAAAGCTAAATATAAACTTTAAGATAGTTTTAAAAATAGTTTTGATTATTAGTTGTTTAAAGATTGAAAATTTCGAACAGACTTGAGTCATTTTTTAGACCTTATTACATATCTATATTTATCTTTTAAATTAATGTACAGCTTTTTCTGACTTTAGAAAATCTATTTAAGATTTAAATTTTATTGTTCCGTCGTAGAAACCGTACAAATCTTTTGGAAATCGAACGAGCACAAATTAGGCAAACAGAATAAATACTAAACGTACCGAAGAACAGAGTAAAACTATAATAAGATAATTTTCTTTTATATAATTTTGATAATGTCTTTAAAATGATGATCTACAATTTTTCCTATGTAATTTGCTATCAAAACAGAGAATTCAAATACTAAAAATAGATAATAATGTGACATCACTTTACATGTAGGTAACATATTTTATTTGATTGCTGATAGTTTATAATAAGAGAAATAAAATAAATAGAAATAATAATAGAATAAAATACAGAAAAGTGCTTTAAATCAAAAAAAAAGTTAAATGCATATATTAACAAGGTAGAATGTTAACCAACGGTTTTTAAAAGCGCACATTTCCAAAACTTAATACAAACTGTTTAGAATTGTGATTTGCACAAAAATTTGAAAATTTCATGTAATAAGAAAAAATGTGAAAATAGGACATTTTTGAAATTTTGAGGGGCCGTAATTCCGGAATCCTATATAACTAAGAAAAGCCGTTAACAAACGTAAAAAAATATTATTGAACCTTTAATTTTCATGTCTTGTCGAAGAAAAATTTTTACAGGTGCCTAAGTTACAGGTGTCTAAAAATAGCAAGTTTTCAATTTTTGAGGCGTAATAACTCTTAAAAAGGGGGCGCTACCAAAAAATTTTCTGAGGAAACTTATACTAATTCTAAAAGTTCTTTCTTGTCTCAAAATTTCAGGTTCCTATCTAAAAGCGTGCCTGAGTTATGAAAAAAGAAATTTCATGCAAAATATGGTTTTCACATAACGGTAAATTTAAATAGTAAATTTCAAAATATTACACAATTTTGATACTGTTTTATATAGATAATAAAATTTTCGATCTTCTGGCGGTTTTAGATTGCAAAACTATTACACAGAGCCTGAGATATATACATCTGAAAATGGAGCTTTTTCGCAATTTTGAAGAGCTGCAACTTGGGAACCCTCTACAAATAAAATAAACCTTTAACACACGTAAAAATATATTACTGTAGCTTTAATTTTTATATCTTGCAGAAGTAAAATGTGTACAAAAGTCTAAGTTTCAGGTGTTTGAAAATAGCAAATTTTCAATTGTTAAGCCTAATAGCTCATAAACAGGGGGTGGTCTAAAAAAATTTTCTGAGCAAACTTATATTAATTCTAAAAGTTCTTTCTTGCCTCAAAATTTCAAGTCTCTATCTAGAAGCGTGCCGGAGTTATGAAAGTAGAAAAATCATGCAAAATTTGGTTTTCACATAACGGTAAATTTAAATACTAAATTTAAAAAAATTGTATAATTTGGATATTAATTTACAAAGTTAAAAAAATACCTGTCGAATGGCGTTTTCAGATTGAAAAAATCTTAAGCAGAACATAAGATATATGCATTTAAAAATAGGACTTTTTCAAAGTTTGAGGAGCTGTAGTTCCGTAATGGGTGGGGCTACATGAAAAAGTTGTTCCACAAAATTATTTTTTTTATGAGACCTACCCATTGTTACAATTTGTTTTCTCTATCTTTAACGGTGTAGAAGTTTTGTAAGCAGACGGACGGACAGAGTGAAACTAATAAGCACATTTTTCAAAATTTTTTTGGAAATGTGCTAAAAAGGATATATATATAGAAAACAGCTGCTTTTAAAGAAAATATTCAAACTTATATTTTTCATCTTATAAATTGGAAAAAAAATATATTTTCAGGTTAAAGTAAAAATAACATAAAATTAATAATTAATTTAAATAAAAAATCGATTAAAATATTTATTTATAATAATGCAATTTATGGGATAACATTAAAGTGATTTGATTACGTATGATATTCAAATAAAATATCATAATTGGCATTGTAAAGATAGATAGATAATTTACTTTATTATTGTCATTATGAGCCCTTTTCCTTTCGGATGTGAACCATTGTCATTGCAAATATTATGCTCAAAAAATAATACTTATAATAATATCATCTTACCAATTTGTAGTAGGATTAAGCCACCAGTACGGTCTCGGTCAAGTCATATCCCAATAAATTACACAATTATAATTAATCAAATAATAGCTGACCTAAGTGCCTAATAGCAAAAGAGTCAATAAAATATATCAAATAATATTATTTATATGTTCAAGACTCTTTTTCAAATCAATTTGCTCTTTTTTTAAATCAAAATAGTGACAAATTTTCAAATAAAATTAGCCTTTTTTTAATCAATTTGGTCTTTTTTCAAATAAAATTTGTTCATTGTTTTTAATGAACCAAAGACATAAACTTAGTATTTTTAAACTTATGAGTTTCATCACATTTTTTTACCAAATTGCTAAATTTTTGATGATATGATATGAAAAGTCAAAAAGGAGTCTCCGCGGCCTAGTAGGTAAGAGCATATGAAATACGGTATAAACACCGAGGGAGTGTAGTAGTGTAAACACCGAATATTTCGCCTTATGACATTTACAGCCACGCCTGAAAAGTAAAGGCTATGAAATATGATTTATGTTATGTACTTTTTTTATTTTATGGGGAATAAACTAAAAAAAACAAAAAAGTTAAATAAAAAAAATATTCAAAAACTAACTTTCTAAGTATGTATAATTCATAAATTCTGTATAAGTATTTTTTTATTTTCTAATTTCATAAATAATAGAGTACATAATGATAATAACAACAACAACAAAGTTTTATTATCTAAAATGCAATACCAACTGTATCAAAGGAAACAAAAACATTAAAAGTACACGTGTGGGCAAGCGGCAGGGACGGCAAACAATCGGCACCGATCTAAAGAGTTTCGTAAAACAACATTTTTATTATTTATATTTTGAATTGAGTTTAAACAGTGTTCTGGTTTATAAAGGCGATTTCAGCAATACTGTGTAATTTCCGAGGGTTTCCTTTTCCATAAAGTTTTTTTAGCATCCAAAAGTTATGAAACCAACTTTTAAAAAAAAAAAATCCATATTATATGTCATTTTGACAATTGAAGGTTTGCCATTTATAAAAATGGAGTCCTATACATTAGAACAACGTGTTGAAATTATTGAATTATTTTATGAAAATGGTCGTTCTGAAAGAAATGTATTTCGCGAATTACGCGATGTTTATGGTCGACATAATCGTCCAACTAAGCAACACCGGCATCATTATGCTCGTGCCGGTCGTTCACAAAAAAAAATTGGTACTGTGAGTGATAATGTTACAGCTGACCCCACCATGTCAATTTCCTAACGTTCACAACAATTGGGACTTTCTGAGTCAACTGTGTAGCGTATTATACACAAAGATTTAGCGTTGAAAACCTACAAAACTCAATTGACACAAGAATTGCTGCCACAAGATCATTCCATGCGTCGGGACTTTGTCAATTGGATACTGGAACAAAACGACGATTTTTCAAAAAAAAATGATCTTTTCGGACGAAGCACATTTCGAGATCGGTGGCTACGTTAATAAACAAAACTGCCATATTTGGGGAGAGGAAAACTCTCGCGTGATCCGAGAGAAGCCAACACAAAGAGTCACTGTTTGGTGTACATTGTAGTCCGGTGGTGTGATTGCTCCGTATTTTTTCGAAAATTATGCTGGAAGAACCACAGTCGTTAACGGTGCCAGATATCGCGACATGATCACAAATTTTTTATGGCAAAAACTGGAAAATATTGATACTGATGAGGACATGTGGTTTCAAGAAGATGGGGCTACGTGTTATACAGCCAGAGAAACACTGCAATTACTGCATACAAAGTTTCCAGACTGTGTTATTTCCAGATTCCGTGACGTGAATTGGCCTGAAGATCCTGCGATTTGACACCGTTAGATTTCTTTCTCTGGGGCTATGTGAAAGGACAGGTCTACAAGGATAATCTTCGAAACATTACAGCATTGAAAGCATAAATTATTCGAGTTATTAGTGAGATAGAGCCGCAACTATGCCAGAATGTGACCAAAAATTTTGATAAAAGAATCAGGTACTGCAAGAGGTGGTCACATGGAAGATATTTTCAGAGTATAAATGGCAAACATTGTCCTTCAAAAATAAATAAAACTTTTCCATTTTCAATTCAAATTCTATGCCTTTGAATTATTTACTTTTGAAAACTCAATTTGAAAGACCGTTTTATTATTATTTGTTATATAATAAATCTTATATAGGTATATTAAAATTTATGAAAAGGAATTATTGTGGATGCATTTTGCATTTAAAATCATATTACTTTATTAATTTATGATGGATTTAAATTAAATAAAAACTAATTGAACTTTGCAAATTAAATTTAAAATTTTTTTAATTTTTACCCTTTTCAATTTATTAAAATTTTATTTTATATATTATGTAAAAAATTTAAAAATAATTAATCCAATGTTAATTATTATGATTTATCATCTAACAATTTAAAAAGCTTATTTAAATTTCTTAACGTTAAATTTAATTTTTAATTATATTATAAGGTTGGCATATAATATACATAATTTATTATAATTTAATTATTTTTCATTAAATCAAACAGTTTTCAAATATTTAATTAATGATATATTGACAGGCAAAATCTTTTCAATATCTATTACGAGTATGTGTATCTATAGATATAATTAATATGTCTAAATATTGCTGTACTAACGAATGCAAATTGTACAGTGATTTAAAAAACTGAATAATTTTTTTTTTTTAATATTTTATATAATTATGCAATAGTCCATCAAATATTTTACTGAATGACATTTTTGAAAAGATAAATCATTAAATATTAGCAAAACATATCCTAATAATAAATATAAACTGGAGCCGTGATTTAAGGCCCTGCGAAATAAAGTTCTGAGAGTGTTATTTCACATTTAAAGAGCGTGATACGCTGGGGTCTTATATCTCAATTATCAATAAAAAATAACGCCCCAGGTGTTTCAAGGATTCAATTTAATCGAGCACTTCTTGAGAAATAAAGTCCCGAGATGTTATTTTCATTTCAACTGTACCAGAAAATTGACATAACTGACATAAAAAATATATTATATATATTGACATTTTCTGGAATATAAGTACGTATTACAATATTATGGTTTTGTATAAAAATTTAAAAAAATTTAAATAAAATTTTTCTTCCATATTTTCTGAATGGCACCGTTACAAAATATCAAACATTTCATTTGTACACCATAGCTATAATATTTAAAGGGAAAAAAATGGGTTTTTTAAATCAAATAGAGATTGAAAAGATCAAGTAATTAATACTCACACCGCTTATAAAACGAAAAACCGTAACATGTATTCGTGTTTTATATTTTTTGCCAGGGTAAGTGGACATCATTGAAAGACACTATAGAAGAGTGAAACGAGTACGAGTCTTGTGTGTGAGACTTTAATCTACCGAACACAACTTCCCTTTTTTGACCAAACAATGTCTTCACCTTTAATAAGAATGATACTCTGGGGTCTTATACGACCTTTAGTACTCATGTACCTGTCTGATCAAAGGAAGTTGAATTAAGGAATGAAAATTGATACCAAATTGGCAAGCATATTGTGGACAAAGTTGTTAATATTCACCTTGAATCTTTGCACGTTGGATGTTAAATTTTTCAAAAAACTGTAACTACCAAAAAATTTTCTTGAACATCTTGAAAATTTAAAATATCACTCATAATTATAAGCTTTTTCATTGCTGTCACGATTATATTTTTAATATTGCTTTTAATATTGCAATCCCTTTTTTTTGCAAAACTTCGATTTGCATCTGTATGAGCATTTATAGCACAAAATAATCAACAAAAAGGGTAAAGATCCTTTAATTTGTCTGCTGGAAAATATAAAAATAGTATATATAAGAAAAAAGTAATGAAAATAGAAAAAATTAATCAGATCTTTGCGGGCTCAAATATTTTATAAAAGATTCTATTTATTTAAATTTTTATACAACATCATATGTACTCTACAAACGGGTAATATTACTTTTTTTTTAGTCAGTTTGGTAATCCTACTTTAGTTAAATGTGTATTTCTATGAAAAAATTATTTGTTTCTATTAAGTTTTCATTGTCAAGTTACGAAACAGGGTTTTATTACACATTTAATGAGAAATAACACCCGAGACTTTATTTTTGAGGAAGTCGTAGATTAAGTTGGAAAAGAAATAACAACGTCAGGGTTTTATTTCTCATATTTTGGAATCTTATTCTCAATCGCCTAAGAAGAAAACTGCCTCAGGGTATTATTTTTCATTAAATGTGAAATGACACCCCGAGGGCTCTTTTTCACAGTGACTTAGTTTAAAAAAATATTTTAGCTTACAACTGAAATTTACGATTTATATTCACATGAAGTTTAATTTTTATTATATTAACAATTCATTATAACATTTTGTGCAATTTAGACAGGCTGTAGGTATAAAAAAAGTGTAGATGTAAAAAGGTATATACGATAAAAGAGTAAATGAAAAATCACGTACAAAAATAAATAGTTTTTAATCATTATCATCATAATTATTATATCAAAAAATTAAGATGTGTAAGTAAATATTTTACTGTAGAAGTAAAATACACCCCTGTTATAACATTTAGTCATTTTAAATAAATAATAATAAAGTAAGAGTAATAATGGTGGGGTGTCATAAAGGCTTTATGACTTATTTGAATGGCAAAATATGGCTTTATGACACCCTACCAGTAATAACCACCATATATATGTATGTATGTAAAATAAAAAAAAGATAATTTTAACAAAAAATTGAATACGTTGATGTAAAAAGCAAAGTAAACAGTTATTTAACAAACGGTAAATCCATATACCTATATGTAAATCAGACGAAGTGATCAATAGAAAAAGTGTGACAAATTTAAAATATTTTTTTTTTGTTATTTATTTATAAAATTATGGATAATTGTACAAAAAAAAACATGATAACTAAATGGTACTCCACAATAGATGAACACTAACTTAGTATAATAAATAATAGATGTTAATTAAATCATGTTCTTCGTATTTTCAGAGACAATTTCTTTAACTAACAAATTTTGATGTAATTCAAACGTATCACTTATTTGTTTATATGAAAAATTTATTTGTTATTAACACTATTAAAAAACTGCTTTTTAGAACTGTTAGGAAAATTGTTAAAAGAACTAAGCTTTATCGTTTTAGTACAACATAGTAAAACTTTTAAACTATTAAATTGTTCTAAATTATTAACTTCACCGTACTTGATTGTCAAATCAGATATTTAGTGGTAATGTCAAATTAATTAAAACTTCAATTTGTAACGGTGATTTATGGTGACAATATTGAATTCACGTCGGTGTTTTATTCAATAAAAGAACAAAATTCTGCAAATTCTACACCTATAATCATGTACATCATTTCGTAGCGGTATACAAAAAAAATGGACAAAATGCAAGAAACATGGATATAAAAATAACACATCCGAAGAAATTATAAAAGAAGTTATCACAATCTTAAAGTATTTATAAACTATAGATCAATTAGAGATTCCAAATTTTTAATATAGTTTAATGCCTAACAATGATTGCATTATAGCACGTATTAACTTTTCAAAATTCTCGAAGATTTAACAGAACTTCCAAAATTTTAAAACAAAAATGAGGTGAGGGTTAACATATGAATGTTAAATTTTGATGCTTACTGTCGCAAGAAGAAAAATCTTTCACTACAATCCAAACAAAAAATTATGTAAAAAATTATAGTTGTATATGAAGATTATGGGTTTACTTGAAGCTAGTTTAATGGATATTTAAAACTATTCGACATTTACGGTTAACTGATGATGTATTAAGATAACTATAATCGAATATTTTACTACCAGGACACCATATTTCAGCATTATTCATACTAATTAACCACCAATTGAAACCTAATTTAAAGTATCACTCTGGAAATAGATTACTTAACAGCAAATGGGAATGACTAAAGTTAAATGCATCAGAGAGAAGTAAATGAAGAAAGCTCATCCCAAACAGTAACACAAATCAATATTGAGGAATATGTAGCTTAATCAATGATAAAATTAAATTAGGTATATGTAAAGTAATGTCCGCCCTTTAAATTTTAAAGTTTTAAATACAACAAAAAATAGCTTTTATCCAAATATAATAAATAGAAATATTCAAATATTAAAATAAAAATAATTTAATTTAAAATATGAAAACTTTCTTTTGTAAATTTATCGATATATAAAATAATTTTGGTTACAAACATTAATTTACCACAAATAATTTTAAAATGTTTGAATATTTTTTTCTTATTTTTATTTTAACCAAATAAAAAAAAATTTTTGATATAATAATTCAATAATCAAATCAATTCAATAAAAATTTAATTAATTTAAATATTCCAAAAAGTTTTTAGTAAATTTAAGCACATTAATTGAAAAAGCACAATAAATTAAGTCAATGTGGGGTTCTTTCAATATTTAATAAATTTCAAGAACAAAATTTCTTTATTTTTGATTCAACGATCGTTATTGAACTTGAACTTAGTTTAGTTTTTTTTTTTATTAAAAATGAGGTGGAGTGTAAAATCTCTAGGATACTTATACATTTCCATAAAATTTAATCATTTTTTAAAAAACTTGAGATATTTAAATTAATCAAGTACCGACATATATATGACATAATCAACGAAATTTTGTAGAAGTTTTTGTTATAAGACTTGATAATATTTTTTACAATGTACCAGATGTTTAACCTGTTGCGTTAGACTAACCAAATTATTCCAACGTTTTTGATATGAAACTTAAATTCTTTTGACAAAATTTTAAATACCCAATTTATATATAGACATTGAGTTGTACTCATATAGAAAAATAAATTGTATGACAACTACTTGAACGCAACTAATTTTTATAAAACTGAAATTATAAAAATTTCAGAATCCTACAGCTCTAAAATTTTTTGAGTTATTATGCGGACGGATGAACGGGACGCACATATAAAACTTTACTCAGAATTTGACTCTGATCAAGAGTGTATATATACTTTGCGATACCTATTTCAGCTCAGTCACAAACCTAATGGCAAATTTTTTATACTTTTGAAAAATCTTCATTAAGATATAATAAAATTTTTTGAAAAACCTCTCTGTAATAAAGAGGAATTTTTTTAAGTTCTATAATTTTACTTTTGTTGCTCGGAATCAGAATGGTGTTTGATTATTGCATTGTTTTTCAAATTCTGATATTTTTTTTATACTGAACGGATTAAGTAGTGCATTTTGAACTTGGATTACAAACTTAGCTTCTGCAACTCCTATAATTGAAATGTTGTAAGTAAAGATTTTATTTCCGATTTGAGTTATTTAAATTTTTGGCAGGTCAGTACAAAACTATGCCACTATTACCAAAATTCTCATAAATTCGCTTGACTGTTAACGATTCTGAAGTTGATCCTTCAGAAAATTTTTTTTTTCTTTATTCTTATTTTTTAATTTACCATTTACCATTTTTAGTTTTTTTTTTTTTTGTGATATTTTTAAAGTTTGAATTTTACAAATTTATATGTGGTATCCCAACATTAATTTTAATTTATTTGAGTATTGAAAAATTTACTTAAAAATTTTTGCACAAGTACCAAGATTACCTAAAAAGTTGCTTAAAAGTAGCAAATCTTCAATTTGTTATATCTCTTGAAATGATGAGGAAATAAAAAAAATTATTCTTTCGGATATACAAAGGCTATTACGATTGTAATGTGTGTAGAAATCCCAAGACCATTTTTAAAATTTTTTTGTTTTTTTTTTAGGCATAAAGGTAAATTTAAATACATATTATACTTGATTGCTTTATCTCATCAAAAGGTGAGAAATTAATCTTAACATATGAATGGAGATGGACATACTTTTTTCATAAAGTTACATATATGTAATATAGTAATAATAATAATTTAGTAATAATAATAGGCGGATTCATTGTTCTTATACAGTAACACATTCAAATTCAATCTTTCCGAATCCTTCCCCTATCCCTTCCTATCCTTACTTTCTAGCCAATATACTAAGTTAGCAATAACGGATTTTATATTCCTATTATATTGACTAAAGGGTAGGTGGGTTTAGTCAGCAAAAAACTGTCATTACTAAGAGGGTATTCTTAGTGTCTTTGGAAGATTGCCATATGCCTTAGGAGAAAAACAATAATATAATTTTTTTTTAATGTAACTTACCTTAATAATTTGATTTTTTTGTTTTTTGTTTCCCAGTAATGTTTTCTTAATTCAATTTAAAATAATATATATATATATATATAAATAAATGTATTATATACATATATAGAATGTATATATTTTAAATATAATATTAAAGCTTTTAGAATGTATTTTTTTTTTATATTTAATTTTATTTTTATATAATTTATATTTATTTTCAATTTTCGAAATTCGACTGTAATTATTTGGTCTTGGATAACAACTTATATAATTTTTTTTTTTTGGAAGAAAGTATTGAGTTTGACAAAAAATTAACTATAGAAATAATTTTCAAAACTTATAGGTAGTTAAACTTTTAAATTAAAATCTCTAATTTTACTTTGAAATTATATTAAATTCTAATTGCAATAGAAATTTAAAAATTTTAAAAGTAAACAAAATTTAAGAAAAACCAAAAAAAAAAAAAAAAGACTAAAAACAAAAAAATTTTTTATTTTTATAATATTTAGCAAAAACCCGGAAAGAAAAGACCTGGACAAAAAAAAATTTGTATATATAGTACTTAATGTGTAACTTCTTACGTATAATGTGATTTTTACTTTTTAGGCAAAGATATGCGATATAATTGAGTAAAATGATTCCCTAAGGGTGCATGTCTCTGTTTAAGTACTATAAGATATATCTTAAGTGTTATTTGAATTTTTTATATATTTTTATTTTGGTTTTATTTTTTGTAATTCACTTTTTTTTTTTTATTTTCTTTCAAATGTAATGTAAAAGGTAATTTTTTTTTCTTTTATTTTTATATTTTTATTTAAATTAAATCATCTATAAACCATTCAAATATAAATTTTTAAAGTTTAGTTTGTAACTTTTGTAAAAATAAAAAAATATTTTTAAATATTTTTGAAGAATTTAATTTAATTGAATTTAAAATATTTTTATTTTATTTATTTATAAATATTTATACTTAAATATTTAAAACACTATATTCAATAATAATATTTATTTATTTATTTTTTGGTTTTGGCTTAAAGCGTACAATAAATTTTTAAACATCTTTACCGGCCGAAAGTTCACTTGTTACTAACATTTATTTAATAAAACATTTGGTTATTCTTTAACTTATATTTAATTTGTTGAAATTTTTCTATACATTTAATATTATATTATACAACATAAAAAGCATCACCAATTAAACAGTGTAACATCTATTTTAACAACTATAAAAGGGTTAGGAATTTCGACATAAGAAACCACTGTCTTTATTCCTATATGTTTAATTCAAAAAAAAAAAAAAAACCAAAATGTTTAAAACAATTATTTAACAAAAAAAAAAAAATTTATATTTTTTTATTTAAATTCAATATTTTATTATAAGCTTTTGTTTAATTTTTTAATAATTTTAAACAGAAAACAAAAAAAAATTATAAATTTTTTATAAAATATTTATTTTGACTGGCGATTTTTAACATCTAATTAGGACGATCGCGTTCGATATACTAAAAGTAGAGAAGAAAAAATTTCTGAATGATTTCATTCCTTGTTTTTTTTTTTTTTTGAAGTAAAATATTATTATTTTTTTTTTATTTTATTCTCTTTAGTTTTTTTTTGTTTTTTATTTATTTTGTTTTCACTACAAAGGATGAAAAACTTTACGTAAATAGTACACTATATTATAACATGCACATTTGTTATATGTATTTATAATATATATACATTGATAATGTATACATTATATATATATATATACATTGAATAAAAATAAATAACACAATTTTCTAGAGAGTTTCAAATAAAAAATGTGCGAAAATTTATACATATACAATATATATATATATATATGTATAAATTTTTTATATATACAAATTACATAAACAAAGTGTATCCTTTTTGTCCTTTTTACAGTGAGAATTTCTATTTATATATACGATTATACTTTTATGTGAGTATATAACATTTTTTTTTGCTATATCGTCGAAAATATATTATAACAACAAAATATATAAATTAATATACTTGAACTTATTCTCTTTTTTTTTGACACTTTTCATCAATATACAAACAAATAAACAATTACTAAAATCATTTATATCATATACATTAAAAAGTATTATAATTCAAATAATCGTTTATCACGCGAACCAACCAATATATAAGTATTTTAGTATCATAAAAAAAATTTGAACTCACATCTCTTCTTTTTTTTTCCATTTTCCATTTTTTTTTTTTTGTTTTTAATTAACATCTCAAGTTTCTTTAAGGTTATGCTTCTCATATAATGTACATAGATATGTATATAATTCATATATATATAAAAATGACAAATATATTAATATAGAAAAAATAAAAAATAAAATGTTAACATGTAGAACAAAATTGTTCCATATATACTTAGTTATTGAGAATTACAAATTTATTTTTAATAAATATTTACAATAATTAACACCATGTGACGCTATGATCGTTTATTTCTTTTTTACATATTTATATTCAAACTGATAAAAATTGGTTGGATACGAAATTTCAAAATCTGTTTCAAAATCTTATGTTTCAATATCTTACGTTTTAAAACCAAGACAATTTTTTAGTTGCCTGAAATAACCGAATTGGCTTTATTTCATTTTCAAATTTGAAATTTAACCAAAATCGCGAATTTTTAAATTTTCATCTTATTTACAATTTGACATTTAAATAAAACTAATTGGCTGATTTTGAAACTCTGTAAGTTTTTTTTTTTCATACATATTTCAACAACAAGGCAGGCATTTGAAATAGTGGGGACTGCACCTCAAATTCCCGCTAAACAAATTATTGCAACGCTGTTTTTATATTCAATTCTAAAATTCCCCGTAAATTATATTTTTTACATACATTTCATGATCGTTTAAAGGAAATTTTGTAATTTTCTCTTAAATATACTTTAAAAATAAAATGTCGAAATATTCAAATGTTGACATTTCTTTTTCCGAAATTTTACTTTTAAACTCTTTTGGTTATTCGACATTTTTTTATCAACATAAAGACATATCTTCAAATAATTTTTTTCCATTTCTGCTTTTTCGTTGAATTTTTAAAATAATATGGTAAAAATATGAAATTTTGAGAAACGAGATTTTGGCACGCGTGATTTGGAAAAACGACATTTATAAAAGTACGAGATTTTAAAATGTCCGAATTCTTATGTCCGAAAAAAAAAAATTTAGAAATTAATTTAAAGGATCATAATTTTCTTTGTGACCCGTCCGGTTTGTAGAATTTTTATGAGTAAAATGTAACAAAGCTTAGTTTGCATTCTTTTAGTGATTTTTAAAGATATATATACATAAATAACATTTTGTTTTGTTGTAGATGAGCTGAAAACGTCAAACAACTTTAGAAAAATTTTCTTTTTTAATATTAACTTTTTCAAAGTATTCCGTTTTTTTATGATAATTTTTTCACTGCCTCTTTTTCCCAAATGGAAATAACTAATTAAGAATAATTTACCTACTTAAAACTAAAAATTAAATAAAAATATCTTAAAACAAAAACTACTAAAATTTAAAACTAAATTATTGGAATAAACATATAAGTAGAATAAAAATCATTATAGTAGAACAAAAATATAGTAGCCATGTTGGAATTAGCTATACTCTTACCTGTAATTTAGAGTGGGAATGCTTGATAAAAATAAATCCACTTGTTAACGAAAATAAAATCACTTTCCGCTGAGTGCATAAACATTCTACAACCCTTATTGTTAAATTTTATTAGTTAATTTGATTTGGAGAGTGTACTTTAGAGAGTAATAACACTTTACTATATGTATCAATAAGGGTAGTAGAATAAACTTGACCACGTGTTCAACATACTCAAATTATTGTTTACTATTCTCTTCGAAATATAATATAAACAAGGTAGAATGTAAACCAACGGTTTTTAAAAGCGCACATTTCCAAAACTCAATACAAACTGTTTAGAAGTGTGACTTACACAAAAATTTGAAAATTTCATGTAATAAGAAAAAATGTGAAAATAGGACATTTTTGAAATTTTGAGGGGCTATAAGTCCGGAATCCTATATAACTGAAAAAAGCCGTTAACACACGTAAAAATATATTATTGAAGCTTTAATTTTTATGTCTTGCCGAAGAAAAATTTGTACAGGTGCCTAAGTTATAGGTGTCTAAAAATAGCAAATTTTCAATTTTTGAGGCGTAATAACTCTTAAAGAAGGGGTGTTACCAAAAAATTGAGGAAACTTATACTAATTCTAAAAGTTCTTTCTTGTCTCAAAATTTCAGGTTCCTATCTAAAGGGGTGCCGGAGTTATGAAAAAAGAAATTTCATGCAAAATGTGGTTTTCACATAACGGTAAATTTAAATAGTAAATTACAAAATATTACATAATTTTGATATTGTTTTATATAGATAATAAAATTTTCGATCTTCTGGCGGTTTTAGATTGCAAACTTATTACGCAGAGCCCGAGATATATACATCTGAAAATGGGGCTTTTTTGCAATTTTGAAGAGCGGCAACTTTGGAACCCTTTACAATTAAAATAAACCTTTAACACACGTAAAAATATATTATTGTAGCTTTAATTTTTATATATTGCAGAAGTAAAATGTGTACAGGTTCCTAAGTTACAGGTGTTTCAAAATAGCAAATTTTCAATTTTTAAGCCCTAATAGCTCATAAACAGGGGGTGGTCCGAAAAAATTTTCTGAGCAAACTTATACTAATTCTAAAAGTTCTTTCTTGCCTCAAAATTTCAAGTCTCTATCTAGAAGCGTGCCGGAGTTATGAAAGTAGAAAAATTATGCAAAATTTGGTTTTCACATAACGGTAAATTTAAATACTAAATTTAAAAAAATTGTATAATTTTGATATTAATTTACAAAGATAAAAGAAATACCTGTCGAATGACGTTTTCAGATTGAAAAAATCTTAAGCAGAACATAAGATATATGCATTTAAAAATAGGGCTTTTTCAAAGTTTGAGGGGCTGTAGCTCCGTAATGGGGGGGGCTACATGAAAAAGTTGTTCCACAAAATTATTTTTTTTATGAGACCTACCTATGGTTAAAATTTTTTTTCGCTATCTTTAACGGTGTAGAAGTTTTGTAAACAGACGGACGGACGGACGGACGGACAGAGTGAAACTAATAAGCACATTTTTTCAAAATTTTTTTGGAAATGTGCTAAAAATAAATTATAATTAATGGTACTTTTTTGTGTTTTTATGTTATCTATTTTCACATTTTAATCAAAAAGACCAAATGAATAGACTAGAAACCGTTATATAACATACAGGTGCATACAAATTGAAGTTTAGTATTTTTATCATCATTTAAAGATCAATAAAAAGATAATTAAAAATAAAGTTTACTTATAAAATAATTTTATTTATTATTTAATGTATTTAATAAGTATGTAGGCATATGTTTCCTCCTAAAACTTTTTTTCACTTTCTTAAAATTCTTTTTTAATATAATATAATATAATTCATTGTGAAATAAGTGATTATAAAATAAATATATGAAAAAATATAAGTATAAAACTTAACTTTATCTAACTTTTAATATTTTTCTTTTCTTTTTGATTCTTTTACACCTTAGAAGGACATATGGCATTATGATTGTAACTATTTTCAAGTACAATGATGATTTGATATTCTTTTAATTGAAATCATGTTTTGTTTTTGAGACGTTGCTTCGGCTAAAACAGTAATTCTCCACGTCTTTTTCGATCTTCCTATGCTTCTATCACTCAGTAAATATCATTCTAACTAAGTACTATTAACGACAATATATATTATTTTTTAGTCAAATTCAGGTATTAACCACATATATTTAAGTATTTACTAAATATATTAAGATTTTTTTCATCGAAATTCAGAATTTTGCTAAATAAATTTAGATAATTTTTATTTAATTGAGATTTTTGCTACAATAGTTCAGATAGCCTTTGTTTTAGAAATTTTTATTTTAATCAAAAAAAAAAAAATATTTTCATTAATAAAATTTGTGTTATAATATCCTGCAACTGTAAATTAAATTCACATTGATTAATGAATATCATTTTTCTCCTATCTTCAGCGTTAAACGAATAGCATTTTCCATACGTGTTCGTTGTCTTTCAACTGAATTTATTTAAAAATAATCTGAATTTCAGAAATTTAAATTTAATCAAAATTTAATCTAAAGTTCTGAATTTCAATATACATATATTTTATTCTGAATATATTTATTAAATAACTGAATATTTTTGTTAAATACCTGAATATAACCAGAAAATGGTATATAAATAATAAATTTTTCTTTTTTTTAATTATTCCCTACAGTATTAATTCTACAACAAATATGTTAAGAGCTTTCCTTCCAAATGTCAACCATTTAAATACTTTTATTCTAGGATAAATAGTAATATTATTTCTTTTCTGTATATTATATATTTTTGCAAGGGAGATTACCTTATTGAGTAATTTTCCAATTAAAAACTGTTACAACCTGTGCAGGATTTGAGGCGATCCTTCTTCAGTTACTTCTTTAGTTTTACTGGTTTACTGAAGTCCCTATATATATTTTTTGTGCTATAAAAAACGAATTTTTAATTTTTATT
Organism: Poecilobothrus nobilitatus; assembly: GCA_947095535.1. NCBI lineage: Eukaryota > Metazoa > Arthropoda > Insecta > Diptera > Dolichopodidae > Poecilobothrus > Poecilobothrus nobilitatus. The sequence continues at coordinate 234,234,708 of OX352773.1, forward strand.
TCTCATATTTTATCAGATTTAAATGGAACGTGGTATAAATTTAAATATTCCTTTCATTTCATAATTTCCTTTTTTTCTATATATTTAAAGAAGGACAATATTTTTAAACCACAATTTTATCCATATTGAAGATTTTTATCCTAATTGTAAACATTCTAGAATATAAATTATCAGTTTTACTTTATCTGTATAACAAACAAAAGTTGTTTCTTAAGATTTTCATGAAAAATTTATTTATGATACGATCTGATTTTGCGCACAATTTTTTTTTTTTTACTCTCATTCTATTTTATGTTTCTCGTTCTCTATGTTCTCATTCTCTGCATATATAACTACTTCTAATTCTAAAAGATGAAAACATTTATAAATGTTCTTTAATCATGTCTATATTCTGAGAGAAGTTTTTTTTATTTTTAAAGATTCTGTAGCATGTATAATATGAACTTATTTATCATTTTACTCCTTTTATCATTACCGTAACAACATACAGAAAAATGAAAAAAAAAAAAAAAAACACGTGAGTCTCCAGTTTTTTGAATGAGTTCTAGATCATTATGTATCTAATAATTTTAATATACATATATATAAATGTCTGTAAAATATCTAAAGAGTCCTTAATAGAAAAAAAATAAATAAATAGAACGTATATTTAAAGATTTACAGGTTATAATAAATAGGACAAGATTCGCACATTATCTATTTATTTACATTTTCAATGTTGATTTATGTTTATAATACAAAAGAAAAAACAAAATACATAATGTATCAAAATGAAACACTACACTATGTAATGTCTATTGATATTTTTTTTTTATTTTTGTATGGTACATTAAAGAAAGAAAGAATATGTTCTGTGTTTTTATCTTAAATTATTATTTAATATGGTGATATAAATAAATTGTCACATCAATTTATCGGTTTAATAATAATTTTTATTTTTATTTTTGATTTTATTTGATATCAATATGTATGTCCTTATACAATTATTGAACAATTTCCTTGTGGATATTTTGCGATATTTAAAGAATATTGAAAAGAATTTCTGTAAAATATTTAAAGAAACGGTAAAAACTGTAACTTTTGTTATATTTTTTAACACATTTTCTTAAAATGGTTGGAAAATTTTGATTATTAATTTCACTCTGTCTATCCGTACCTCCGCCTGTTAAAAAAAATTACTACACCGTTTCAGAAAGAACTATGATATTTTAATCACGAATAGGTCTCTTAAAAAATTAATGTGGACTGTTTTAAGTAAGTCTATTGAAAATACACTTATAATTTTGTAAAACTTTATTTCCTTCGTGTTTCTGTATTGCTTTTACATAGAGCCTTGACATTTTCAGAGTAGGAAAACCTTACAGAATAAGCTTACATAAAAAAATTCTATGAAAAATTACAAATCTTAATACAAAAGAAATACAATCCTAATATTATGTTTTTTTTATTTTTTTGATAATGAGCATTTTTAAAAACCTTTGATTTTATATATTGCCTTAATTTTCCTTTTGTTTTGTTTTTATGTTTATAGAGGTCAATCGATTATTAGTACTTTAATATTTTTTAGAACCATCTTGTTGATAGATAATAAAAATGTGGTCATAATTTGAGTTGTCCTTTGATAACATTTTCTTTAGGTTATAGGTTTTTATTATCGCAGGTTTGTTTTGTTTTTTTTTTCGTTTTCGTGTTTTTACCTTTTAAATAGAAACAAAAATAGAGTTAGCTAAATATGAGTAATCAATAGAATTAATGTATATAACATAAAAAAGTATTTTTAATTTAATTTACTTTTAAGTTTTTTGCGTTTTGATTTGTTTTTTTAAAAATTAATTCTATATTAATATAAATGTTTACAATACACTGAAAAATATATAAAATCCTAAAGTAATATGATCATAGTATATCATGAAGGAAATGTGGAAATTGTATTTTAAATTAAAAATTTTAACCTTTTAGTTACTCAATAATATATACTGTGTTCTTATTAAAGTAGAACAACCTTCTTAATAATATAATCTATGTGTTCTGCTATTCTTCTTTGAAGTTTATAATATTAATAATCAGTCCTCAATAATTAAAATTTTTTACTAAATCGATTTGAATATTTTTATACGTAAAAAAGACCAGATAAACTGATAATTTTATTTTCAAATGGTAAAATTTTTATCAATTTCTTAATATTTAGAACCACCTCAAAAAATCACTTCTCGATTTTGTTAAAGTCCCCTCCTGTTTTTGTATATTTTATTTTTATGGTGCCCCTTGAAGTATGCAAAATTATTTATATTTTATTTTAAATTTGTTTATATTATATTAAAATGGGGGCTTCGGTAGCCTAGTGGGTAGGCGTGTGGCGTATTAACCGAAGAAGTGTGGGTTCGATCCCTGCACAGGTCGTAAGTTTTTTCTTTACATACCCCCCTTACGACCTAATATAATGTAAATATATAGTATATAATATAAACAAAATAAATAATATTAGTATATAATTTAATAATAGTATAAAAACCTATAATGGCCTTAGTAGCCGATGGTTCAATAATATTGCACTACATTAATGTATGTAATATTAATATTAACAGGATTTTAATCACACTCCCTCCGTTGAAAGGTTACGAGGTTAATTATTCGGCTATCGAGGCCCTCTTCATTTGTAAATTAGATTTTATATAAAATATAAATAAATTTGCATACTTCCACAGGCACCATAAAAATCAAATATACAAATACAGGAGGGGGCTTCAACAAAATCGAGAAGTGACTTTTTGAGGTGGTTCTAAATATTAACTAATTACAAAAAGCAAAAATAAATCTAAATTTTTTACCACATTGGTATCATTCTTGAAATTAACTTAAAAATTTTTCAAGATTTTTCAAAAAATCTTTAAAAGTAAAATTTATGAGTTATTGTCTTTGTATTTAAACATAATTTTTTTATGGCTTCAATAAAACTTCAATAAAGTAAGTAAAATAATTTTATGATAAATTAGTTAAAATGTTTTGCCCTTTGACCTATATCCTTTAAAAATAATGATTTCATTAAAATGATCTATGTATTTGGAAATAATATTCTTTGAAATTCAAGCTTAATATTGCCTTAATTACAAATTAAATATTATAAAAATTGGTAATAATATCGAAATTGTTATAAAGCTTTTTGGAAGTGGTTATGAGGCCATCACTTAATTTGGCATCACTTAAAGGGGTCTTGGGTCTTTTTTTCTATTTTTAAATAAAAAAAAAATATAATTATGATCGTTTTTTTTTTTCAAAACACACGCAATTTCAATCGAAATTCAATAACATAAAAAATAACAAACTATATACGATATGTACGAAATGAAGTTAAAAAAAAGTCAATTACAAAATCAATATTATTATTTAATTACTGGCATTCCATTCTCCTATTATAGAATTCATTTATTTTTTTTTTCGCAAATATTTTAATTGATATTTGAATATTTGGTTTTTTTTTTTATTTTATCTTTAATAGAGTCAGGGGCGTATTTTTAAAAAAGGAAATACTTAAACAAGCAAAGGAAATATATTTTTAACATCAACCATAAAATCATTTCAATTATATTTGTCAAATCAATGTTATAAAGTTTATTTAAAGTTTTAAAGAAAAATTATTGGAATTATAATTTTATTTGTTTACGAATACTTTCACATGGAATCCATGCATATCATATTTAGCACATGCCCTTTTTTTCTCATATTTAAGAAGCAAAAATATATTCCCTGTAAGTTGTATATCAATTCTCAAATACCAGATTATAAATTTGAGGCTTACTTGAAGCATAAAACGAGTGCATGTATGCTGAATGTAAAATATTCCTTAATATTTTTGAAGAATACTCGTCCGAAGAGAAGAGAAGAGTCCGAAAACAAAAATGACATGCTATCCAAAAAAAAATTCGCCATATGTTTCGTATTTATGTCTTAACATTTATTTCATAATTATGTGACATGTTGCATAAATTCCCAAAAAAAAAAGAAAAAGAGTGCAATAGAGTAGACATCTAGTTCGAATAGATACTGAGTTATTTCCATATAAAGAAAGAATTTGTATGGCAGCTACTCGAACCCGGCGGCCTAAAATGTTGCATTTAAATAGCAAAACTAACCATTTTGCAAAAGTGACTTAAAAAAAATGTCAACCTCCTAGCTTCTTTATTTTTTGAGTTATCTTGCGGATGAAGGGACGGCTTAATTCGATTCTGAGACGATCCATACCTTATTGACATTATATCTAGCTCGACTCCTTTATGGTGTCACAAACTTAATGGCAAATTTATTATACCATTGAATATAGTTCATACGGCTTTAAAAAGCAACATAAGTATACATCTTCGGAGAAAAGCATAGAACTCTGATTTTCTAACATAACCATAAAATCCCTTTTAAGTATTTTTCTTACATGTATATTCCAAAAGCAAGGACAATAAAATTTTGATTTGGAAGTCAGGTATATTAGAACAGTTTATTACAATTTATTTTATTAAATTTTTGGGAAAATATACGACAAAACAATAAAAAGGTAACAAAAATAATTTCGGAAAAAAGAAATATGGCTACAAAATTAGCCTTTTCTAGAATGTGCAAATGCATATACGCTTTTTCCCGAATATGCGCATATATGTGCATATGTAAGATTCTGAATTAGGAGGGATTTTATAATAGGTTAGAAAATTAGGGTTATTCACCTTTCTAAAATATATATGAGGTTTAGTTTTCGAACTAATGACTTTTAATCTTATGATGTCACATGTCATAAATATGAACTTTTTTTATGACATAATTACAACATTTAAAATTTTTTATTTGTATTAAATTTATTTTTTTATTTAATATTATACTTATAATGGCAAAAGTTAATGAATCCTGTAATATCCAAGATCAAAAGTTTTTTTTTTTATTAAAATTATCGCCTAAAGTGATGATACCAAATATCGCATAATACCAAATCGCATGAATATATGAAAAATTTGTATGCATTTTGTATGAAATGTTCATTTAAGTGTTCAACTGCTTTTCAGTTCTTTTTTTTGTTTCAAATTATAGTGTTGACATATCTACACTTCTCGTACTCATATTTTATATACGAGTTTGTACAAATTTTTAAAACTTGATTTCAACTTTTCCTTTCAGTATAAAAAAAAAAAAAAAACCAGAATCGCCCCTGAACAAATTTTTTTTTTTTTTTTCAAGTATAGTTCAATTCTCAATTATCTGAAGTGCCTAATTTATTAATTTATTTAGTTTCTATTTTAATTAAATAAAACTTAATTGCCTCGTAAAAAAAAAAATAGAAAAGTACAAGTAAAAATTCCCCTCTAAAAAATAAAAAAATTAAAATGTCTTACTTTTATTTAATTTAATAATTTCATTGTCAAAATTTTATAAAGAAAATACTATTAATGATGTCAGATCAGGAGTTACATAAGAAATAAAAAACCAGTGACTTTTTTTTATATATAATTTTATTGTTAAAAATTATCATTTTATAGTTATGCTCAAAACTAATAAACAAAAAAGAATACAACCAAAAAAAGGACAATTTATTTATTTAATTTATTTTAATCCTTGACCTAAAAAAATTTCTTTTTTCTATAAGATTTAGGTAAGTTTTTTTTTGATAAATTGTTAAGTGAACCTAAGAACAAATTGTTATAAGTAAAAAAAATTAATTTTTTACCGTTTGTCAATACTTTTATAATGATAATATAATTTTCAAGTTATTTTTATTTTTCACAATTTATTGATCATAATTTTTTTGTACAGTTTCATAAATTCAATTTTTTTTTTCCCTTGCCACTCCACTTTCTTTTTCCTGGGCCATTTTCTTTGCCAATTTAATAATTTTAAAATATTAAAATTAGAGACCGATTCTCTACTGGTTTCTCATTTTTTAAATATTGTTCTTATGAGAAAATTGACTACTAATTTTTGATTTTCATTTTTATTTAGACCTGGCTTCCATTTCAGGTTTTTTCATTCTCCTTGTTATTCGTTGCAATTGGATTCGAATTAATGACAAAAGAATAAAATTATTTCGTTATATGTGAATAATAAAAAATAATATATACAATCAATTTTAACTTATACTTTAACTTTTTTGCTCAAATATAAAATTATAATGTATAATAAATAAATAGAATTGAATTGACATATAAGCGAATCTACATGGGATAAAATCTACTCCGATTTCATTTATTATTTCAATGCGAATTAATTAAGATCAAGTCTATTAATAAGAAGAATACATTCAAAACTTATTTCCACTTTTCTTATCCATTATCAATAATATTTCAATTTTCTTAATCAATCTTCCCTCTTGTTCCAATAATAGTGCAGATAGCCTTATCATTGTAACAATGGTAATAAGTCATAACAATGGTGAAAACAGGCTTATCATCCTAACATTTGAACAGACAAACTTATCATCCTAAAATTCTCATTTACTCCCACATCGTTAATTTAATTTAAAAAATTTTCCTCTTTATTTCCTGTCATGTTATTCCAATTATACAGTTTTGGAATATGGATAATTATCGCATTATACCGAAGAAGAAGGTTTTCCTACGGGAAGAGAAGGTTTTATCGCACATTACTGAAGGGGATTCGGTTTTCTTGGTATCTTTTCAATGTCTACACTTCCCGTAGGGAAAAACAAAATTAAATAATTACCAAGTTTGACAACTTTTAAATTTTGCAAATGCACTTGATGATACATTAATGCTATATAAATGAATTGTAAATTTTTTTTATAATATTTTTACTTCGTTGCATGTTTGGAGATTTTTTAGCGCAAACCTATAGGATAAAAAAGAAGAAAATTTTTTTTAAATAGATTAATTAAACATAATACAAGTATTAAAATGAAAATTTTAAATCTTATCTTATTTTTTTTTTTTTATATTTTAAGAGTTTAATACAGGTTTCAATTACACAATGCTTTCAAAACGTTTCTAACATATTTCCCATCTGTTATCAATTGTTCTCAGAATCCAAATATTTTAAAATGTGATATAACATATTTTTTGAAATGTTTTGACTTTAAGTAGTGCTTTTGGCGTTCAAAGGTTTTGTTTTACTTAAAAAAAAAAAACTGTATTTAAAAAAACCTTAAACAATTTTTATTCGTTCTAAAAATCTCGAAGTAGAATTTGCCATGTCACTATTTTATGTCAATTAATTTAAAATTATCACATCAATAAAAACTTAAAATTATATAATTCTTATTAATAAAATATTTTGCGAAAATTGACGAAACATTTTTATCTTTAAATATAAATTACATTTTTTATTCATATATTATTCATCATATTACGTTATAACCCAATTTCGATTATAATGTATATGCAGTATAAAACCAGTTTAAATGCTACGCACCTAAGTACAACCTTGATTATGTCACCTAAATTTATTTATTTATTTATATTAATATTACTAATCAGTAATCGCATAGGATATTGTAATATTACAAAACGATCGGCTACTAAGGCCATTATAGGTCGAATACTATTATTAATTTATCAATTAATTTTATTCGTTTTGTTATATAATTTACATTATATTTGATAGCAAGGGAAATTTATTTTCAAATAATAAAACTTGCTACCTATGCAGGATTTGAACCCACACTCCATCGATTAATAAGTCATGTGCTTAACCAGCGAGGCCTCCACATAAATGTAAAAATTTTAAACAATTTAAACAAAACGAAATATTGCATATTTATAGGGTTTCAAGAAATTTTTTTTGAACATTTTTTTGTATTCGCTGAAGTATTCAATAAATATTAAGTAATAGCGTAAAAAATGTCAATGTGATTAATAATATTAAATTAAATATTAAGTTAGGCCAAATGCTGGCAAAGTCTAATAGAAAGAAAATTTTATATAGTTATAAGTATAGATATATTATATTATCTAAAAGAATACCTACCAAGAATATCATTTTTTTTAAAGGTTTGCATGTTTAAATGTCTTTTTTTTTTTTGCTTAATAAAAAAGCATTGTTCTATTTTATCGTGGGGGAAATAAAACTATAAAATAAAATTATTTAACACCATTTATTATAATTTATTTATTTAAATATTCAATATCAATATTAACAATAATTAAATTAAATAATACCCAAATAATATGCTGGGTCATTGCGTTTCTTTTAAGATAAACTTATCATGTGATAAGAACATTCATCAAAACAATTTTTTTTTTTATTAAATAAATAACTCTAAAAAAAGCTTCCTTAAAATTGAAAATCTATAAAGCATTTGAAAGGAAACTAAAATTGCACATGTTTTTGTTCTTACCTTGACAATTCATAAATATTATTTATAAAAATATATATACTATGGTTGCATATACATAAATATTGTTACACGTCATGATATTTCTTCCGTGCTTAGCTATCGATCGTTTTTGCTTTGTCATTTTATACACCCAAAATGGAAATAGTTGTCACATACATATCTTGCAGATTCTACCAAAGCTTTAATTTTAAAAACCACTTTTATTACTTAAAGCAATTTATTCAGTTCCTTTTGTTTTTCTAGTGCATATTATTATAAAGTTTTTAATGATAATTTTCTATACAGGATGTTTTGTAATAATTAATAAATAAAAACTACGCTAGGGAGTTTAAAATGTGTTTTATTGTAGAGATTTTAAGAAAAAAGACTTTCAATTTTCAAAAGTTCACGGTTTAAAGTGTCAATAAAATTTACAAGGAAAAGAAATATTTGTAATAATTTGTAAAATTTGTGAAAAAAAGAATTTGGTCCCGAAAATGGTAAACCATACCACAAAAACTATTACAATTTCCAATATAAATTTAAGCTAGGGTTAAGCCATTTTATTGTTAAACAGATCCCATATACATAAATCTTTTGTGACATCCTACGAAATGTAAAAAATTTTTAAAATTCAACGAAAATAGTTCAATTGATAAACTATGAAAATTTTTTAAACCATTTGGAAAATAATCTTTGCGAATACTTTTAAGACTATATCGTCAACATTTCATCCAAATTAAACAATATTATTTTCAAAGAGGAAGATCTACGGTATAAAAACTCTGAGTTCGGATTTGATATTAATAGTACGTTAGTCAAGAAGAGTTACCTACGAGTAATTAATTGTTTAATAATCTGACCTATGGCGTATTGATTTAGTGAAAAATCTTAGATTCAAACCCCTGTCAAATCGTATTCAATAGTAGTATAATTTATACCATAAAGTTTATGTCGTAATAGACAATATGGTAATGTAAAAAAAAAGTTAAATAAATAATTCTTGTATAAATACAATATTTGTGTCTGCTAATGTTGTACAATAGGTACTGCCGACTGCTTAATGAAGGCGATTAGTTAATAAACCTCTTAGTAAAATAATGATTCAAGAAGCCAAGCCTAAGACAATTTAGTGTATGTTCTATGACCCTTATACAAATAAAACAAACACAAAAAATAAATAACAGTAGTCTGATGGTAATGCGTATGTAACGCTAGTATGTAACGCTAGTATAGTATAGTTTAATTTTATATATTAAACTAATAAATCTCACTTTAAACATCATTTAATAACTAATAAATAATTGTACTGTACGTGCATGATACATAAATTGGTAAACCCCCAATATAAATATAAAGTAAATTTAAAAATGTTTGGAATTAGATATTTTTATACTTATAGTTTATAAATTTTTATCAAAAAGTTTTAAATTTTGGTTTTAATCTTGTAAAAAACTGTAAATGAAAACTACCATTCAATTTTACTCAAACAAAATAATTATTCAAAATAATATGAAATAACATTATTTAAAAAATATTTTTTTTTATAACAATTATTCTACTACATTAAATTTTAAAATAGCACGTCCATTCACTTGTGATTGACATAACATTTGAACAACTTTACGAAGTTCATCTAATTCAAAAACTTCATATGGCGGTGGTTTTATTTGTTTTGAAGCAACTATTTTAACTAATTCAATCAAACTGTCTATACCACTTACTGATACAGGAAAAATATGAATTTTACTTTTTCTTCCCAGTTCTAAAAATTTTGGTAATAACACAGAATGAAATTCATCACTAATTAAAACAGCACCACCTTCTTTTAAACAACGTAATGATCTTAATAAAGTTCTTGCTATTGTTCCAAAATTAATAATAACATTAAGTGAACCACCACATTTTTCTTTTGTATTTGCAACCAATTCTTTTTCTTCATATACTTTATTATGAATATCACGACCACCTTCTTGCCACTCAATAACATTTTCAATATCAATTTCTTCTTCAAATCTACTTTCTTCAGAACTTAAACATGCTATATATAAATCAATACGCTTTTCAAATTTTGAATTTTTAACAAAATATTTTGCTAACCGATATGTCCATGATGATAAACCTCCAGTTCCAACAATTAAAATTTTATACGTTGTGTCTGATTTATTACCTTCATCAATTCCTTCTATAATTTCATATGCACTTTTAGCAGCTGTCATAGCTAATAATCCACCTGTTGGTAACATTGCAGCTACATTAAAAGGTATTTCATCAGGTATACGTACAAGAAACATTAATTCTGGTACACTAATATAATCAGAATAGGTACTTGGTGCAGTATCATAAGGATAAACAATTACCCGATCTCCGGCTTTTAAACCACTAATATTATTTTGAACATCCTTACCAAGTTTATCAATTATACCAGCAATTTCATAACCAGCAAACAATGCACCATTTTTTACACCAGGAATATGTAAAGTGGATGGATCTATTCTTTTTTCTCTTTTAGGTAATTGCAATTCAGATTCATAATTCAAACGTTCTTCTGCTGATGACCTTCTTGTATCAAAATTACTAAGAGTTGATGGTATTCCTAAAGTACTAATAGACAACTCAGTAATACTTCGCCGAAAACATACTCCAACAGTCATTACTTTAATTCTGGCTCCAGTTAGTGGTACTTCAGGAATAGGAATTTTTGCATGAACAATACATTCATCATTTATATGTAATGGAGGTTCAATTGAAATTTGCCGAATTAATTTGTGTGGTTTATATTTTGGAGTAATATGTGTTGCGCTAACCGTAGCCATTGGTACTTTCTTCTATTTCATAAAATTTTGAAATTGTTATTGATTAAAGTATATTTAGGTATTTTAAAAACAAATTTAAAATTACTTTTTTTAAATGTCAAATATTTAAATAATTACATTTTTTTCTACGAAAATAATTTAAAATTTAAATATTTGAAATGTCATTCATGTGAAATTAGAATTACCGTTTTAATAAAAAAAAAATTTTATTTCCCTTTTTTTTTTTAAATAAGAAATTACAATTTTTTCAAAACAAATTGTAACAGGTAAAGAATTTTTCGGCACAAAATGACAAAAAATTTTAGATATTTTGTAAAAATGAACAATTTCAGATTAGAAGTATACATAAGTAACCATTTACCACAGCATATGTTCCACTAAGATGGTAATTAGTATGTGATATAACGAAGTTTAAAGAGATTACTAACATTTCGCTTGAAAATTATCTTTCAAATTTAGCTCTCCTTTCTACATAATTATTAAATTTTCCCAAACTCCATTTTCCAAGCATCGTTCCTTGATTCTTATCGTGAAAACCAAACTGTACATTTTGTATTAAAAGTCTATCCTAAAGTTTAGCTGGTAAAGGGGTAGTTTTGTTTCGTTAAAATGCAATACTACATAGACGAACTTTGTGCTAGGTTTGTGTATCTGGTTGCAGTTTCTTTTGATGATTCCCACCGTCCGTTGTTAAAAAGCAAGGAGGTATCAATTTACAGATCTAATTGTTGTGTGGAACATGCTTCTAATCAAATTTATCATTAATCTGACGAAACATTTTCTGAAACGCAACTTTTAAATTCCAGAACCAAATCCCCAAAAAAAATTCCAAGAGTATAAAATCACAAAAAATATATTTCCTACTTATAATATCTTTCCTAATTTAGAATCTTATATGCATGTAAAAAAGCATATAATCTGGTATAAAAGTAACCAACCAACCAACTCTAGAGTTCCTCTTAATTATTATTAAGCGTATATATTTTAACAACATATTTTTTCTTCCTTTCATTTGGGATTTCGCTGAGCTCTTGCAAACAAAAGGGGTCTGTCACCTCCAATTCCGTTAAATAAATTATTGAAACTATAAAAAATGTTTTTCTTAAAAAAGAAGTTTTTGTAGCTAAAAGGAAATTTTCAAGAAAGGATATTTTTCAAAGTACTGTTTTAAAAAAGGATGATTTCAAAAAAAGAAGATTTTACAAATGGAGATTATTTATATCATGTGATGTGTGATTTTGTAAGGCTCCGTTTTATTGATAAAGTAAATGAAAAGTAAGTAAAGAAAATGTAACGGATACTATTCTCTGTATAGCTACCTTTAATTTAACCAATATTATTTGATATAATGATCTATGATACTCTAATTTATTGTGACTGTCCGAATACCGAAATGGATTTTATTCATAATATTTTATCTTATGGTTTAACTTAAGTGAAAAGTAAACCTAAGTTCAATAAATGAAGCATATTAAGATCAAAATTTTTGTCAACAACACAGATTCAAGGTAACTAAATTAAATCAAAACAAAGTCATCTCTCATATTCATGAAACATTATGTAATTCTTTAAACAGTCATGATTTAACATGATTTAATAACTTTCAAAAAAAAAAAAAACAAATTGGTACAAACTCATTCTTTTCACTGAACTCAAATAAAATCGTGTCTTCTGCTTTTTAAAAACAAAACTAATCATTTTAGTAATCTCTACACAAATTAATCAATCAAATTATTGCTTATGGTGAAGTTTTGTTTGCGTCCTTTTTTTACCAGAACTATTGCAAATTCGAGGACAATTGAATTCTCTCAGAAATAATCGAAATAATTCACTCCCCCCAAACAAAATCTCTCAATTACAAATTTTTAAGTAAAAAAGTAGGCAAACAGGTTTTTACCATAGATATAATAAAATATAGATTGGCATCTTCTCTTTCACTCTGATGTATTTCCTATTCAACCATTTTCAGCCAAAAATTAATATTTGTTTTACTTTACTCTAATGCTAAGACAACTGTTTAGATTTCGTACAATTTATGCGTTAAAGCATATAGAACAGTTTCTTTTAAAATCAAATATGTACATCTCACAGTACTTGTATTTATTATTTAGTTAAATTAAGTAGTAGCAGAACCAGAAGCTGGAATAAAAAAGTATTGATATTGATAATAAAAAATATAAAAACAAAAGTATAGATTAGAATAATAAAACAAATAATAGGTAAGACAAATAATTTAAAAAAAAATAATTATGCATGATTGAAATATTTTAGTATTTTCATAAAAAAAGTGCCGAACGAAATAAATGCAACAAAATATCAAATTTTGAGTGTCGTGTAGGTTTATTATCACGGAATATAAGACCAAATAATGAAATATTTAATATTATATGTATATATAATTTAAACCAGAAGATAAAAAAACTGGATTAGAAAATTTTGGAAAAAGTATTCAATATTATTGTGATGTAACTTATGTAAATATAGAAATTTACGCTTTATTAATTTTGAAATTCGAATTTTTTTGATTCAGATAAATGAACCAGTTATTTATTAAACTCTATTGTTAGAGAAAGCTTCATACTCCAGTTTTATGTATTCAGTGCTACATTTAGTGACATACCATTGAATTTGTCATATTATTTTGACTTAACAAAATGAGATTTAATCCCATATTATCAACTAATCAAACCAACCATTGTTCATCAACAAATTGTAACATTTAAAGTGCTCACTGCAAATTCGGTGTCTTATTGTTTATTTCAGCTTCTCATATTAAATATCCACTTATTTTTTAAAATTATGTTTTTTGCAAACATGTGAAAAGTTGTGTTTTTACATTTTCTTATATGTATTAGAACACTCTTTTACACAGCAACCATAATACATTTTAAGCATTTTTCCACCATAATTCTATTTATTAATAATCATTTCTATATCTTTTATATATTTTTATATTATTTATACAAATTTATTTATTTTTTAGATATTTTATATTATTTTTTATATTTTTTAAACACATTTATTTTATTTTTTTTTATTACAGACACTTCTGACTAACTACTTTACTTTTTATTTTATTTTGATTTCTGTAAAAAAAAAAATTAAAAAATATAAAAAGCGTGAGCGTGAAACTAAATAATCTAAAAACAGTAATTGTTACTCAAAAAGTGGCTGAAATTTTGTTGTTGTTGCCTATCAAGTTAATAATATATCTATCTATGGTTTTTTACCACAAAATGTACAAAGGTTTTATGGTTTTATTAAGGTAATAAATTGTCATTGTGTTTTGTTTACCTACTTCAAATGTTATTGAATGATACTGTCCTTCTTCGTTTAACTTCTTTGGTTTAATTACCACATTACAAAGGTAATTATTATACTTCTTTATTTTTTTGACAAATGATAGTAAAAAAAATCAACAACAACAAAAAATAAACGTCAGTAAATTTTTACAAATTTCCACAAATAAATTTGTTTATTTGTAAAAATTTTAAAAAGAAAGGCATCTATTTTTTACTCATATTTTGTCTTTTTTTTCTTAGTGTTTTTATACCCGTATGAACTATGTTCAAGGGTATAATAAATTTGCCATTACGTTTGTGACACCTTAAAGGAGTCGAGCTAGATATATTGTCAAAGGTATGGATCGGCTCAGAATCGAATTCTGAGTCGATTAAGCCATGTACGTCCGTCCGTCCGTCCGTCCGCACGATAACTCAAAAAATAAAGGAGCTAGGGGGCTGAAATTTTTTTTACGTCACTTGTGCAAAATTGTTAGTTTTGCTATTTAAATCCAACATTTTCGGTCGGCGGGTTCGAGTAGCTGCCATACAACTTCTATCTTTATATAGAAATAACTCAGTATCTATTCAAGCTAGGTTTCTGAAATTTTGCAAATGATGATCAAGTTTTATGGCAACAACTTCTGTAAAATTTGGTTGTGCTGGTGCAGCGGGTTCGGGTAGCTGCCATACAACTTCTCCGTTTAAATGAGAATAACTCAGTGTTTATTGAAGCTAGGAATCTGAAATTTAGTAAAGAGGTGTCGAGTTACATGCCAACAACTTTTGTCAAATTTGGTTGGTCTAGAGCAGCCGGTTCAGACTTCTTGCACCTCTTGAAACCTAATGAAGCTAGGCGTCTGAAATTTTGCAAATGATGATCAAGTTTTATGGCAACAACTTTTGTAAAATTTGGTTGTGGTGGTGCGGCGGGTTCGGGTAGCTGCCATACAACTTATCCGGTTAAATGAGAATAAATCAGTGTTTATTGAAGCTAGGGATCTGAAATTTAGTAAAGAAGTGTCGAGTTATATGCCAACAACTTTTGTAAAATTTGTTTGGCCTAGAACAGCCGGTTCAGGCTTCTTGCACCTCTTGGAAGTTAATAAAGCTAGGCGTCTGAAATCTTGCAAATGATGATCAAGTTTTATGGCAACAACTTCTACAAAATTTGGTTGTGGTGGTGCGACGGGTTCGGGTAGCTGCCATACAAAATCTCTTTTTAAATGAAAAGAACTCAGTGTCCGTCCGCACGATAACTCAAAAAATAAAGGAGCTAGGAGGCTGCAATTTTTTTTACGTCGCTCTTGCAAAATTGTTAGTTTTGCTATTTAACTCCAGCATTTTCGGCCGCCGGGTTCGAGTAGCTGCCATACAACTTCTTTCTTTAAATAGAAATAACCCAGTGTCTGTTCAATCTAGGTATCTGAAATTTTGCAAATGATGATCAAGTTTTATGGCAACAACTTCTACAAAATTTGGTTGTGCTGGTGCGACGGGTTCGGGTAGCTGCCATACAAAATATCTTTTTAAATGAAAAGAACTCAGTGTCCGTCCGCACGATAACTCAAAAAATAAAGGAGTTAGGAGGCTGAAATTTTTTTTACGTCACTCTTGCAAAATTGTTAGTTTTGCTATTTAACTCCAGCATTTTCGGCCGCCGGGTTCGAGTAGCTGCCATACAACTTCTTTCTTTAAATGGAAATAACCCAGTGTCTATTCAATCTAGGTATCTGAAATTTTGCAAATGATGATCGAGTTTTATGGCAACAACTTCTGTAAAATTTTGTTGTGATGATATGACAGGTTCGGATAGTTGCCATACAACTTCTCTTTTTAAATGAAAATAACTCAGTGTTTATTGAAGCTAGCTATCTGAAATTTAGTAAAGAAGTGTCGAGTTATATGCCAACAACTTTTGTAAAATTTGTTTGGCCTAGAACAGCCGGTTCAGGCTTCTTGCACCTCTTGGAAGTTAATAAAGCTAGGCGTCTGAAATCTTGCGAATGATGATCAAGTTTTATGGCAACAACTTCTGCAAAATTTGGTTGTGGTGGTGTGACGGGTTCGGGTAGCTGCCATACAACTTATCCGGTTAAATGAAAATAACTCAGTGTTTATTGAAGCTAGGAATCTGAAATTTAGTAAAGAAGTGTCGAGTTATATGCCAACAACTTTTGTAAAATTTGTTTGGTCTAGAGCAGCCGGTTCAGACTTCGTGCACCTCTTGGAACCTAATGAAGCTAGGCGTCTGAAATTTTGCAAATGATGATCAAGTTTTATGGCAACAACTTCTACAAAATTTGGTTGTGCTGGTACAACGGGTTCGGGTAGCTGCCATACAAAATCTCTTTTTAAATGAAAGAACTCAGTGTCCGTCCGCACTATAACTAAAAAAATAGAGGAGCTAGGAGGCTGAACATTTTTATACCCGTATGAACTATGTTCAAGGGTATAATAAATTTGCCATTACGTTTGTGACACCTTAAAGGAGTCGAGCTAGATATAGTGTCAAAGGTATGGATCGGCTCAGAATCGAATTCTGAGTCGATTAAGCCATGTACGTCCGTCCGTCCGTCCGTCCACACGATAACTCAAAAAATAAAAGAGCTAGGGGGCTGAAATTTTTTTTACGTCACTTGTGCAAAATTGTTAGTTTTGCTATTTAAATCCAACATTTTCGGTCGGCGGGTTCGAGTAGCTGCCATACAACTTCTATCTTTATATAGAAATAACTCAGTATCTATTCAAGCTAGGTTTATGAAATTTTGCAAATGATGATCAAGTTTTATGGCAACAACTTCTGTAAAATTTGGTTGTGGTGGTGCGGCGGGTTCGGGTAGCTGCCATACAACTTATCCGGTTAAATGAGAATAAATCAGTGTTTATTGAAGCTAGGGATCTGAAATTTAGTAAAGAAGTGTCGAGTTATATGCCAACAACTTTTGTAAAATTTGTTTGGCCTAGAACAGCCGGTTCAGGCTTCTTGCACCTCTTGAAACCTAATGAAGCTAGGCGTCTGAAATTTTGCAAATGATGATCAAGTTTTATGGCAACAACTTTTGTAAAATTTGGTTGTGGTGGTGCGGCGGGTTCGGGTAGCTGCCATACAACTTATCCGGTTAAATGAGAATAAATCAGTGTTTATTGAAGCTAGGGATCTGAAATTTAGTAAAGAAGTGTCGAGTTATATGCCAACAACTTTTGTAAAATTTGTTTGGCCTAGAACAGCCGGTTCAGGCTTCTTGCACCTCTTGGAAGTTAATAAAGCTAGGCGTCTGAAATCTTTCAAATGATGATCAAGTTTTATGGCAACAACTTCTACAAAATTTGGTTGTGGTGGTGCGACGGGTTCGAGTAGCTGCCATACAACTTCTTTCTTTAAATAGAAATAACCCAGTGTCTGTTCAATCTAGGTATCTGCAATTTTGCAAATGATGATCAAGTTTTATGGCAACAATTTCTACAAAATTTGGTTGTGCTGGTGCGACGGGTTCGGGTAGCTGCCATACAAAATCTCTTTTTAAATGAAAAGATAACTCAAAAAATAAAGGAGTTAGGAGGCTGAAATTTTTTTTACGTCACTCTTGCAAAATTGTTAGTTTTGCTATTTAACTCCAGCATTTTCGGCCGCCGGGTTCGAGTAGCTGCCATACAACTTCTTTCTTTAAATAGAAATAACCCAGTGTCTGTTCAATCTAGGTATGTGAAATTTTGCAAATGATGATCCAGTTTTATGGCAACAACTTCTGTAAAATTTGGTTGTGGTGGTGCGACGGGTTCGGGTAGCTGCCATACAACTTCTCTTTTTAAATGAAAATAACTCAGTGTCCGTCCGCACGATAACTCAAAAAATAAAGGAGGTAGGAGGCTGCAATTTTTTTTACGTCACTTTTACAAAATTGTTAGTTTTGCTATTTAACTCCAGCATTTTCGGCCGCCGGGTTCGAGTAGCTGCCATACAACTTCTTTCTTTAAATGGAAATAACCCAGTGTCTATTCAATCTAGGTATCTGAAATTTTGCAAATGATGATCGAGTTTTATGGCAACAACTTCTGTAAAATTTTGTTGTGATGATATGACAGGTTCGGATAGTTGCCATACAACTTCTCTTTCTAAATGAAAATAACTCAGTGTCTATTGAAGCTAGCTATCTGATATTTAGTAAAGAAGTGTCGAGTTATATGCCAACAACTTTTGTAAAATTTGTTTGGCCTAGAACAGCCGGTTCAGGCTTCTTGCACCTCTTGGAAGTTAATAAAGCTAGGCGTCTGAAATCTTGCGAATGATGATCAAGTTTTATGGCAACAACTTCTGCAAAATTTGGTTGTGGTGGTGTGACGGGTTCGGGTAGCTGCCATACAAAATCTCTTTTTAAATGAAAGAACTCAGTGTCCGTCCGCACTATAACTAAAAAAATAGAGGAGCTAGGAGGCTGAACATTTTTTTACGTTACTTTTGTAAAATTGTTAGTTTTGCTATTTAACTCCAGCATTTTCGGCCGCCGGGTTCGAGTAGCTGCCATACAACGTCTTTCTTTAAATGGAAATAACCCAGTGTCTGTTCAATGTAGGTATCTGCAATTTTGCGAATGATGATCAAGTTTTATGGCAACAACTGCAAAATTTGGTTGTGGTGGTGCGACGGGTTCGGGTAGCTGCCATACAACTTCTCTTTTTAAATGAAAATAACTCAGTGTCCGTCCGCACGATAACTCAAAAAATAAAGGAGTTAGGAGGCTGCAATTTTTTTTACGTCACTTTTACAAAATTGTTAGTTTTGCTATTTAACTCCAGCATTTTCGGCCGCCGGGTTCGAGTAGCTGCCATACAACTTCTTTCTTTAAATGGAAATAACCCAGTGTCTATTCAATCTAGGTATCTGAAATTTTGCAAATGATGATCGAGTTTTATGGCAACAACTTCTGTAAAATTTCGTTGTGATGATATGACAGGTTCGGATAGTTGCCATACAACTTCTCTTTTTAAATGAAAATAACTCAGTGTCTATTGAAGCTAGCTATCTGAAATTTAGTAAAGAAGTGTCGAGTTATATGCCAACAACTTTTGTAAAATTTGTTTGGCCTAGAACAGCCGGTTCAGGCTTCTTGCACCTCTTGGAAGTTAATAAAGCTAGGCGTCTGAAATCTTGCGAATGATGATCAAGTTTTATGGCAACAACTTCTGCAAAATTTGGTTGTGGTGGTGTGACGGGTTCGGGTAGCTGCCATACAAAATCTCTTTTTAAATGAAAGAACTCAGTGTCCGTCCGCACTATAACTAAAAAAATAGAGGAGCTAGGAGGCTGAACATTTTTATACCCGTATGAACTATGTTCAAGGGTATAATAAATTTGCCATTACGTTTGTGACACCTTAAAGGAGTCGAGCTAGATATAGTGTCAAAGGTATGGATCGGCTCAGAATCGAATTCTGAGTCGATTAAGCCATGTACGTCCGTCCGTCCGCACGATAACTCAAAAAATAAAGTAGCTAGGGGGCTGAAATTTTTTTTACGTCACTTGTGCAAAATTGTTAGTTTTGCTATTTAAATCCAACATTTTCGGTCGGCGGGTTCGAGTAGCTGCCATACAACTTCTATCTTTATATAGAAATAACTCAGTATCTATTCAAGCTAGGTTTCTGAAATCTTGCAAATGATGATCAAGTTTTATGTCAACAACTTCTGTAAAATTTGGTTGTGCTGGTGCAGCGGGTTCGGGTAGCTGCCATACAACTTCTCCATTTAAATGAGAATAACTCAGTGTTTATTGAAGCTAGGAATCTGAAATTTAGTAAAGAGGTGTCGAGTTACATGCCAACAACTTTTGTCAAATTTGGTTGGTCTAGAGCAGCCGGTTCAGACTTCTTGCACCTCTTGAAACCTAATGAAGCTAGACGTCTGAAATTTTGCAAATGTTTTATGGCAACAACTTTTGTAAAATTTGGTTGTGGTGGTGCGGCGGGTTCGGGTAGCTGCCATACAACTTATCCGGTTAAATGAGAATAAATCAGTGTTTATTGAAGCTAGGGATCTGAAATTTAGTAAAGAAGTGTCGAGTTATATGCCAACAACTTTTGTAAAATTTGTTTGGCCTAGAACAGCCGGTTCAGGCTTCTTGCACCTCTTGGAAGTTAATAAAGCTAGGCGTCTGAAATCTTGCAAATGATGATCAAGTTTTATGGCAACAACTTCTACAAAATTTGGTTGTGGTGGTGCGACGGGTTCGGGTAGCTGCCATACAAAATCTCTTTTTAAATGAAAAGAACTCAGTGTTCGTCCGCACGATAACTCAAAAAATAAAGGAGCTAGGAGGCTGCAATTTTTTTTACGTCGCTCTTGCAAAATTGTTAGTTTTGCTATTTAACTCCAGCATTTTCGGCCGCCGGGTTCGAGTAGCTGCCATACAACTTCTTTCTTTAAATAGAAATAACCCAGTGTCTGTTCAATCTAGGTATCTGAAATTTTGCAAATGATGATCAAGTTTTATGGCAACAACTTCTGTAAAATTTGGTTGTGGTGGTGCGACGGGTTCGGGTAGCTGCCATACAACTTCTCTTTTTAAATGAAAATAACTCAGTGTCCGTCCGCACGATAACTCAAAAAATAAAGGAGTTAGGAGGCTGCAATTTTTTTTACGTCACTTTTACAAAATTGTTAGTTTTGCTATTTAACTCCAGCATTTTCGGCCGCCGGGTTCGAGTAGCTGCCATACAACTTCTTTCTTTAAATGGAAATAACCCAGTGTCTATTCAATCTAGGTATCTGAAATTTTGCAAATGATGATCGAGTTTTATGGCAACAACTTCTGTAAAATTTTGTTGTGATGATATGACAGGTTCGGATAGTTGCCATACAACTTCTCTTTTTAAATGAAAATAACTCAGTGTCTATTGAAGCTAGCTATCTGAAATTTAGTAAAGAAGTGTCGAGTTATATGCCAACAACTTTTGTAAAATTTGTTTGGCCTAGAACAGCCGGTTCAGGCTTCTTGCACCTCTTGGAAGTTAATAAAGCTAGGCGTCTGAAATCTTGCGAATGATGATCAAGTTTTATGGCAACAACTTCTGCAAAATTTGGTTGTGGTGGTGTGACGGGTTCGGGTAGCTGCCATACAAAATCTCTTTTTAAATGAAAGAACTCAGTGTCCGTCCGCACTATAACTAAAAAAATAGAGGAGCTAGGAGGCTGAACATTTTTTTACGTTACTTTTGTAAAATTGTTAGTTTTGCTATTTAACTCCAGCATTTTCGGCCGCCGGGTTCGAGTAGCTGCCATACAACGTCTTTCTTTAAATGGAAATAACCCAGTGTCTGTTCAATGTAGGTATCTGCAATTTTGCGAATGATGATCAAGTTTTATGGCAACAACTTCTGCAAAATTTGGTTGTGGTGGTGCGACGGGTTCGGGTAGCTGCCATACAACTTCTCTTTTTAAATGAAAATAACTCAGTGTCCGTCCGCACGATAACTCAAAAAATAAAGGAGTTAGGAGGCTGCAATTTTTTTTACGTCACTTTTACAAAATTGTTAGTTTTGCTATTTAACTCCAGCATTTTCGGCCGCCGGGTTCGAGTAGCTGCCATACAACTTCTTTCTTTAAATGGAAATAACCCAGTGTCTATTCAATCTAGGTATCTGAAATTTTGCAAATGATGATCGAGTTTTATGGCAACAACTTCTGTAAAATTTTGTTGTGATGATATGACAGGTTCGGATAGTTGCCATACAACTTCTCTTTTTAAATGAAAATAACTCAGTGTCTATTGAAGCTAGCTATCTGAAATTTAGTGAAAAAGTGTCGAGTTGCATGCCAAAAACTTTTGTAAAATTTGAATGGTCTAAAGCAGCCGGTTCAGGCTTTTTGCATTTCTTGGAACTTAATGAAGCTAGGCGCAATAGATTCGGGTAGCTATCATACAACTCCACAATTTACATAAATATATCTCTGTAGTTCGGTACTAAAACTCTGAATGTTTTTAAAAGATGTTCAAGTTTTATAGAAACAGGATATATTACGTTCATACGGGTATCCCAGAGTTGACACAGTCTACTCTACTGCACTCTTCCTCGTTTTTTATAAAATTTAAAAACTCTCAGTACACGGACAGGTTTTTACCATAAATTTCGCAAATTTATGAACACATGTATTTCGCTAACAGTTCGCTAAAAACGGGATGTTATTTTAAACCAATTAAACCGTAAAAGCGAATCGTTTTTGTATGATTAAAAAAGTTACATTTGCAAATGGAATAATATTATGTTATAGAAATAAAAGATATTTTTATTTTTTGTCATTAATAATTATAATTACATACATATGTAAATGTTATATACTTTCATCAACTTAATGAAATAGCATAGTGGTGATTTCACGAATATGACTTTATGACCAGTTAAAATGAGTCATAAAGCCATATTTTTATAAAACATTTTGTGTCATAAAGCCATAATTAAATTATTCTCTGATTCAAATATAATTTTTTTTTTATAATCGATTTGTATAATTGTTGTTTGATTGATGTTGAAATGAGTGGTTCGAAAAATGACCCGCGATGGTCGCCACGAAACAGATAGAAAATTGTTTGAAACATTTTGAAAATATTGAATAATTTATGTGATATTGAGGAGGGTTTTTATAGTTGGTTACAAAGTCAGGATATTTCCGCTTTTTCAGAGTATTTACATACATATATGTATATGCGAAATTCTGAATTTAGAGTTTAATAGTTTTCCTTTTAAAGTATTTTTAATCGATTGAGACATAACACCATGTGGCTTTATGACCCATTTGAAAAAACCCATATTTTTAAAATATGGCTTTATGACACCCCACCTCTACATGCATACATAATGCCATGCTATAGTAAATTTATGACTAAACTTTGATATTCATATATTTGATATACATATATAATGTATGAGAAATTATCTGGTTTTATTCTGAAGTATGTATGAATGAATGTAAAGTATATTTTCATTAAGTAGGCAATCGTTTCAGTTAAAAGAAAGATTAGAGAGTGTTAGTTAATTAAATGTCACAAAAAAAAATATTTTTACAAAGTTATTTATTTATAATTAAAAATTTTATAAAAAACGAGGAAGAGTACAGTAGAGTAGACTGTGTCAACTCTGGGATACCCGTATGAACGTAATATATCCTGTTTCTATAAAACTTGATCATCTTTTAAAAACATTCAGAATTTTAGTACCGAACTACAGAGATATATTTATGTAAATTGTGGAGTTGTATGATAGCTACCCGAATCTATTGCGCCTAGCTTCATTAAGTTCCAAGAAATGCAAAAAGCCTGAACCGGCTGCTTTAGACCATTCAAATTTTACAAAAGTTTTTGGCATGCAACTCGACACTTTTTCACTAAATTTCAGATAGCTAGCTTCAATAGACACTGAGTTATTTTCATTTAAAAAGAGAAGTTGTATGGCAACTATCCGAACCTGTCATATCATCACAACAAAATTTTACAGAAGTTGTTGCCATAAAACTCGATCATCATTTGCAAAATTTCAGATACCTAGATTGAATAGACACTGGGTTATTTCCATTTAAAGAAAGAAGTTGTATGGCAGCTACTCGAACCCGGCGGCCGAAAATGCTGGAGTTAAATAGCAAAACTAACAATTTTGTAAAAGTGACGTAAAAATAATTGCAGCCTCCTAACTCCTTTATTTTTTGAGTTATCGAGCGGACGGACACTGAGTTCTTTCATTTAAAAAGAGGTTTTGTATGGCAGCTACCCGAACCCGTCACACCACTACAACCAAATTTTGCAGAAGTTGTTGCCATAAAACTTGATCATCATTCGCAAAATTTCAGATACCTAGATTGAACAGACACTGGGTTATTTCTATTTAAAGAAAGAAGTTGTATGGCAGCTACTCGAACCCGGCGGCCGAAAATGCTGGAGTTAAATAGCAAATCTAACAATTTTGCAAGAGTGACGTAAAAAAAATTTCAGCCTCCTAGCTCCTTTATTTTTTGAGTTATCGTGCGGACGGACACTGAGTTCTTTTCATTTAAAAAGAGATTTTGTATGGCAGCTACCCGAACCCGTCACACCAGCACAACCAAATTTTGTAGAAGTTGTTGCCATAAAACTTGATCATCATTTGCAAAATTTCAGATACCTAGATTGAACAGACACTGGGTTATTTCTATTTAAAGAAAGAAGTTGTATGGCAGCTACTCGAATCCGGCGGCCGAAAATGCTGGAGTTAAATAGCAAAACTAACAATTTTGCAAGAGTGACGTAAAAAAAATTTCAGCCTCCTAGCTCCTTTATTTTTTGAGTTATCGTGCGGACGGACACTGAGTTCTTTTCATTTAAAAAGAGATTTTGTATGGCAGCTACCCGAACCCGTCGCACCACCACAACCAAATTTTGTAGAAGTTGTTGCCATAAAACTTGATCATCATTCGCAAAATTTCAGATACCTAGATTGAACAGACACTGGGTTATTTCTATTTAAAGAAAGAAGTTGTATGGCAGCTACCCGAACCCGTGGACAGAAAATGCTGGAGTTAAATAGCAAAACTAACAATTTTACAAAAGTGACGTAAAAAAATTTTCAGCCTCCTAGCTCCTCTATTTTTTGAGTTATCGTGCGGACGGACACTGAGTTGTTTTCATTTAAAAAGAGATTTTGTATGGCAGCTACCCGAACCCGTTGTACCAGCACAACCAAATTTTGTAGAAGTTGTTGCCATAAAACTTGATCATCATTTGCAAAATTTCAGACGCCTAGCTTCATTAGGTTCCAAGAGGTGCACGAAGTCTGAACCGGCTGCTCTAGACCAAACAAATTTTACAAAAGTTGTTGGCATATAACTCGACACTTCTTTACTAAATTTCAGATTCCTAGCTTCAATAAACACTGAGTTATTTTCATTTAACCGGATAAGTTGTATGGCAGCTACCCGAACCCGCCGCACCACCACAACCAAATTTTACAAAAGTTGTTGCCATAAAACTTGATCATCATTTACAAAATTTCAGAAACCTAGCTTGAATAGATACTGAGTTATTTCTATATAAAGATAGAAGTTGTATGGCAGCTACTCGAACCCGCCGACCGAAAATGTTGGATTTAAATAGCAAAACTAACAATTTTGCAAAAGTGACGTAAAAAAAATTTCAGCCCCCTAGCTCCTTTATTTTTTGAGTTATCGTGCGGACGGACGGACGGACGGACGGACGGACGGACGGACGGACGGACGGACGTACATGGCTTAATCGACTCAGAATTCGATTCTGAGCCGATCCATACCTTTGACACTATATCTAGCTCGACTCCTTTAAGGTGTCACAAACGTAATGGCAAATTTATTATACCCTTGAACATAGTTCATACGGGTATAAAAATTATATACTTCAAAATATATGTATGTACATAATGTACATAAAATATCAAAAGATATTTAAATGAAAAGCAAAAAGCATAAGATGTAGGCTATTTAATTAATTTATGTATTATATTTTTCGAATTTGAAATTCATTGCGGGTTTATTGGGTTTTTGGAAAAGATTTATTTAGCTTTACTGAACCCGTTATATAAATTAGTGGAACTGGAACCCTATAAGAGATTTCTACGAAATCCACTTTGAGAAACGTTACTATATTTTATTATAGATGTGAAAAACATCTAAATTTATGTTATATTCTTTCATTATAAAAATTCAATTCGATTTTTTTTCAAATAATTGTAATTAAAATTTCTTTAGAAACAACTGGAAAAAACAGTTTGGAAATTTATTTATATATTACCAAACTGATTTTTCCAGTTGTTTAAACTTTTAATTTTTTAATATCTACATACAATATGTACATACATATGTACCTACTTAGTTACAAATTTTATAAATAAGTATGATGTGCTCTTGCAAAAGTTGTCTCACAAGTAACTAAATTAAGGTAATTTACCTATGTATTTATAAAAAACTCATGTGATTTTAAATTATTATTAAAGTTTGCAATTATTTTACTTTGATTAGAATTAATTCTTAATTTTAAAATATTATACCTGTGTCAAAAATTCACCAATTCATTATTCATGGGCATTCATGGGCTTGTTGTCAACGTCAATTTATTTTGTGGGATGTTGAAATTCATTATTCATTTTCCAAAATAAAAATTCGATAATCGTTAAATCGCACAATGGTTACAGTGGCGATCTCTCGATTCAACAAACTCCACAGAAAATTAAAACTTTTTATTTTTATCTGGATTCTGAATATCCATATCATACATACATATGAATGTTGTATGTGAATCAAATTGAACAAAATTTTAATTTATACCATTATAACTCAACAAATAAGCCAAATTTAAAAATGTAAACAAATGGAATTGAAATTTATATTTTATAACTTTACTACCAATTACTTCTATCAAAAACGTCTAGTTCTGTTTATTTTCACACATTTGCATACCTATGATGAACATGCATACACACATAAATTAACATAACATATCAAATCTGGTCTAAAATATTTAGAACATCTAACCAGAACCGATCATATTTTTAAAAAAATTTGGTCAAATTTTGTTATTTTATTTTTATTCATAAATCATAATCTAATATGAAGAATTTTTAAAAATAAATTGTTTTCCGTTGCGAATATTAAATTAAAATTACTAATTTTTGATACAAATTACCAAATTATAATATTTTTAAATTAACGTACCGATTAAGCGATAGCATATTTCGCATATTACCTATTATTGCATTTTAAAAGCCATTTCTTCAAACGCTCTATCGGTGATTTTTAAAAATATTTTTTGATAATATGCGACATCTGTGGTTCACTTTTAATAAAAACTTTCCAGAACATTTTTGTTTAAAAATAATTTGCTTAGAAAATTATTTATTTTAAAATCCAAATTGTTTTTAAGGTTTTCAAGAAAATTAAATAAATTACGCATTAGCTTTCGAACAATTTATACAAAGTAATAAGATATTTTAAATAATTGGTAAACTAAAATTTTATATTCCAATGGCAGCACTGAACTTATTTTTATGACTTTTAAAATCGTAGCCAAGAAAGTTGAAAAAAAAAAAATCAAAACAAAAATGACATTTCATTTTCTAGACAGTCTTTTGACATTTCTTATAACTTTAACCACTGGGTTTTGGTATTTATGTTTTTAACTTGTGTGCAAAGTAAAATTTTGCCGACTAATTTCGTGAAATTGTATTGAAATTACATTAAGAAGTAAAATAAACTAAATATAATTTGTTGAAAAATTTCAAAATAAATCATTTTAAAGACTAAAAAAATGGCATTATCTGGAGAAATTGTAAGTTTAATTAAATATTTTATATAAAAGAAAAGAGTAAATGATATTTTTTTTTTGATACAAAAAATAATGTATCGAGGTTAGATGTAAACTTTTGCTTTGCTTTTGATTCCGGCAAAAATATATACACAAAACAAATAATAATACAACAAAATATACAAAACTTCAGCTGATTTGAAGGATTGTTAGGAATTGAATTTTTTATAAGGGGCAATATAATTATTGAAAAATTATTTAAATTTAGGTACATCAGTAATTATTTTTTCAATTCTAAAATAGATGACGATTCCTTTTTTGACAATTTCCTATAATTTTTTGCAATGTAATTACAGTACATACTTTATATTTAACATCCTTATTTTTTTTTTTTTAAATCTAACAAACATTTGGTTTTTTAACTGATTTTTTTAAATGCCAATTATAAAAGAAAAAAATCTTATATTTTTATTTAATTTTATACAAAAGTTTTAAAATATTTTGAAAATTAAGGATACATAGAAGAGTGCTCATCATGTTTAGTGATGGCTGATTGTATAAATTAAAGGATTTTTTTTATTCTTTTTAAATCCGATATTTTTTTTTTTGTTTATGTTGAGGTTATTGAACTCTGTAGGTATGCTTTGCACAATATAAATCCTATATATTTATTTAGTTATATACTTAATTTCTATATGAATTTTGAATGTATATACAATATAGCAATATGACCTTGACTATATATGTACATATATAAAAGCAAATACAAAACTTTAACATTTAATTTTATTCTGGTATAGCGAGCATTGCCCTCTTTTAAGGAATAATACAAGATACAACAAAAAAATGATTATATAGGATACCAAAATATTTGTAGACAAATGTAGTAAGAGTACTTTTCTTTTTTATTTTGTATGTAAAAGTCAATGAACTTTTATAGTGTACCGAAATTTTAATGTGATTATTAGAGCCTTTATTGTTTAATTTAAAAGGTGTAATTTATAATTTTAAATTCCATCAAACTAAAATCCATTTTAAAAACAAAAAAAAAAAAAAACAAAAATAACTTTCGATTTTTAACTTTCACTTTCATTATCCTTGAAATATATATTTAAATAAAAATTCTCTAGAATATGAACGAATTTCCGTGATATCTTTTTGTTTTTGTGTACAATGATGATAATTAAAATAAAAAATTAAGAAAAAGCGCAATTGAAAAATTATTTTAAAATTATTTTTTCAGTGTTTGAATGGAATTCAAAAAGTTCATATAACATTTCCTTTGTATAAATAAAAAAAAAATTCAAAATCGGGATAATGTCTTTTATAGAACTTGAATCCGTTTTATATAAAAAACGTAATGTAGTTTATTCGTTTTTTCGTCAACGGTTGTATGCAATTTTAAAAAATTATAATTCGGTAGGATTAACTTGAAAATGTTACTAAAACTATTTAATGGTGTTTTTTTTGTTATAATATCTAGTTAGTGATTTGTTATTTCCTTTAACTATAATTTAATCATTTAAAATTTTTGTTAAATTTACTGTTGACTTTAAATTATATGTGATATGTTTATGTAAAATATGTACTAGAATAAATTATGATTTAAAGTTTTTAAAGATTTTAGTATTTTTAATACATACCTATATGTATTTCAAAATAAAAAAAAAAATTTAAATTAAAAATGTCATCTATTACATTGTTCGTTTGTTTTAATTAAAAAAAAAAAAAAATTGTCGTTTATTTTCATTGCCAAAATTTAGAAAGTGAATAATTTCAAAAAAAAAAAAAAAAATTCTAGTAAAATATTTGTTTTAGTCTATTTTTAAAATATTTATCGACAAAATAAATTGAAACTTTTCGAAACGAATTTGTATTAAATACAAAATTTTCAATTATAAAATATAATTATTTATAAAATAATATACCTATATGTGCATATATAAATATTTTTGAAAATTATTTAAAAGTTAAATACTTAAACTAATAACTTATAAATAAAAAAATATGGAAAAAAAATTATTTGCTAATACTAAAAAAGTTTCACAAAAGTCATCATCTTCAAAAATAATTTCATCTAAACAATATAAGAATAAAAAAAATTGTAAATTGCAGACACTCCGTATTCAATCTGCGGAAGGTATGAAACGTGTTGATATACCATCAACTGCTACATTAAAAGAACTTTACGAGGAGGTTCATAAATCTTTAAAATTAGAAAATTTTGATTTTGCTATTTTCAAGGAAAGGAATTTCACTAAAGAGGTAATTTTTATACTTTCTTTTTAACTTAAATAAAAATATTCTTTTTTTAGTTATCATCTACTCGTTCGCAAACTATTGAAGCAAATGGTTTGAAACATGGTGATATAATTTTTTATAGACATATGACTGGAACATCCAGGGTAAATATTTTTAAATTTAAAAATTATTTTTATAATTCTGTATCCTATACAATGACGGTTTATTTAATAAAATTTTTTAATTTTTAGAGAGCAAGTACTCAAGCAGTTGAAAATTTTTCTAATAATTTTGGTCAGTCTTCTAAACAAGCGGCTGCTAGCCAAGAAAATGTTAATCCACCAGAAAATCGTCCATTCGTTTCTAAAAGTGCTGAAATTGTAAAAGAAGATGATGTTGATATTCTTTTGGCAAAAATTGATGGAAGGATTGAGCGAGGAAGAGATAGCAAATTGTAACAATTACTTATATATTTTTATATATATATTACATATTTTGTTAATATATTAAAAATAAAATTACATTTAATTTATAGATGCCGTCATAATTTAAATGGATGTTGTGTTCATTGTTCTGCTATTGAACCCTACGATGAAGCATATTTAAAGGAACAAAAAATTAAACATTTATCGTTTAATTCATACTTACGTAAACAAACGTCGGGCGCTGATCGTGGTAAATTTGTACTATTCGAAGATATTAATTGTCGCATAAAACCGGGCTGTCGTGAACATCCACCATGGCCAAAAGGTATTTGCTCAAAATGTCAACCATCGGCTATAACATTAAATCGGCAAATTTATCGTCATGTCGATAATGTTATGTTTGAAAATACAGCATTGGTTGAGCGTTTCTTAAATTATTGGCGTACAACTGGCCATCAAAGAATGGGATTTTTATATGGAACATATGAACAACACACTGATGTACCGTTAGGTATCAGGGCTCGAGTTGCTGCAATTTATGAACCTCCACAGGAAAGTTCCAGAGATTCAATTAAATTATTAGATGATGAGCATGCAAGTGATGTAGATGATGTTGCAAGAGCTCTTGGTTTAAAACGTGTTGGCTGGATATTTACTGATTTAATAAGTGAAGATGCTGCAGCTGGAACTGTTAAACAAATACGTGGAATTGAAACTCATTTTTTGACAGCCGAAGAATGTATAATGGCTGGTGATTTACAAAATGCAAATCCAAACCCTTGTCGTTATGCATCTGGTGGTGTATTTGGCTCAAAATTTGTCACAGTTTGTGTTACTGGTTTGTAAAAAAAAATCTAGAATTATTATTTATTGATTTTAACAAAATATTAAAATTGTAGGAGATAAAACTAAACAAGTTCATATGGAAGGCTATGCTGTTTCTGCCCAGTGCATGGCTTTAGTAAGAGATGATTGTTTGATACCAACAAAAGATGCACCTGAATTGGGTTATATACGTGAATCATCTGAAACTCAATATGTACCGGACGTATACTATAAGGTAAGTGAATATTTCAAATTCTCGTTAATACATTTAACTTGTATAAGTTAAAAAATATAATGAAAATTTAATTTTTTTAATCAATTTAATTCATTATAAGTCAATAATTTTACATTTACGTTCTCAATTTTTGAAAGTCCTTTAAGTCTAAGAAATTCTGTTTTTTTTTTTTTGCTCAAATTAAATATTTTTGGTAGTTTAATTTTAGAATTCATTCCACTCCTTTTTAAATGCTGATTTGATCCTTTTAATTGATTTGATTATTTCTTCAAACTTGAAATATTGTAACCAATTTCACTTTTAATGCCAAAAAATGTACGAATATTTTAATAAAGACTAATTCTTTTCAACATAATATCGAGATTAAAGTATAAAAAAGATTTCGTTGTTTTTTTTCTAAAACTATCAGTATTTTAATTTTTGAATAAATTCACCCTTTAAAGTTTTTTCCCTAATATTAATTTATAAAATAAAAAATTCAACTTTTCATTTAAGTGTAAAAAAGGGTATTAAAAAAAAAAACCTAATATTTTACTTTCAAAAACTTGTCAGTAAAATTCTTTAGTTTAGTTTCATTCTTTAAGTTTAGAACTGAATAAAAATTTAATCAGAAAATCAAATTAGAAAAAAATCTAAAATTTTTTTAATATATAGTTTAGGATAAAGATATAGTTTGTTTAAGTAAGTAAAGATGGAATAATCTAGCCAAAGGCATATAAAAATTGCCTAAAAATTATTTATTTTGTTAAAGAGTTTGTATGGTTTATTAATTTTTAAAAAATTTATGGAATTTGTATAACTTTAGTATTGCTTTGATTGATCATTTTGACTCGGAATAACCAATTGATTTGACACTTTCTTACATATAAGTAAGGTTGTTTAAGTTTGTTTGAGGAAGCTTAACTGAAAGATTTTACCCATATAAATCGATTGATATTTTTAAATTTAATATTTTCTTTATCTAACTATATTAATTTAGAATTGTAGTTATGTTGAATGCGCCTTTAAAACAAAAAAAAAATGTGAAATGATTGACATAAATCATGAATTGTTTTTTGTAATTAGGGTTTAGATAGAAATTGCTATAAGTTTTTTATGATTTGGTAAATAAGTAAAACAAATTAAACATTTTTTTTTTTTTTTTTTCATTTTTTTCATGAACTTTTTTTTTTTCTTTTTAATTAAACATTTACATTTATCTTTATATATTATATATAATTCTTGAATATACACAATAGGACATCATTAGTTATTTTGTTTTTTTTTTATGAAAAATAACCATTTTTTTTACCATTTCAAAGTTTATTATTGTGTATGCGTACACTGTGATAAACATCTTTTATATTTTTTTTTTGTTTAAACGAGTTTTGGTTTTTTTTTTTTTGTTTAAAAAAAAAAAAAACTTAAAAATAAAATTTTCGTATTTTAAATTTTTTTTTTGATAGTGTTTTTTTTTTTTTTTTGTTTAATTTAAAGTTTTTAATTTTTTTGTTTTTTTTAAATATATTTCGATTTGTATTTTTCGTTTTAAATTCATTTTTAAATATACATATATATATATAAATATATATGTATTTATATAATTCATAAATATATATACAAGTTAATCCTATCAGCTACGTATTTTTTTTATACATCATATTTTTTATACTTTTAGTAAATGATTATTATTTTTTTTTTTTGGAATTTTCTTTTTTTAATACATTTTCATTTTAAATATAATTATTAACACATTGATTTCACATAAAACAGTTCTGAAGTTAATTTTTTTTTTTTTTGTTTTTTTTTTTTTTAATTTTTTTTTTAGTTTTTAATATTATTTTTCGTTTTAAATATTTTAAAAAATTGAATATTTTCTTCTTTTTTTTTTTGTTTAAATTGTACAGAATTTTTTTTTTTAAGAAAGTATGAAAGTTGTTTTGTATTTTAAAAAGTATATATTTTTTATCCGGAAAAGTAGAAAAAAAAAAAATGAATTTAGAAAATTTTATTTTGATTTATATTCATTTTATAATGTAGTTTTTAAATAGTAAAATAATTTTGTGGAATTTTACCATAATTGTTGAGTAATGGAGGTAAATAATATATGGTATAATTATTTTATATATGTCTTATCAGATAACTTCAGGAAATATTTAATTTAAAATGAGATTAAAAAAAATATCTACGTTTTTTTTTTTTTTGGACGAAAACGCTGTTAGAGAAAAAAAAATTTCTTAATTTGGAAAAAAAT
Source organism: Poecilobothrus nobilitatus (assembly GCA_947095535.1). Taxonomy (NCBI): domain Eukaryota; kingdom Metazoa; phylum Arthropoda; class Insecta; order Diptera; family Dolichopodidae; genus Poecilobothrus; species Poecilobothrus nobilitatus. The sequence continues at coordinate 234,268,360 of OX352773.1, forward strand.
CCACAAAATTATGATAATATTTTTTATTAGAAATAGAATTTTTGTATTTAAAAATTTTTATAATAAGTATAGTTAGATAAAAAATTGTTTAAAACCGTTTTATTTCAATAACAGACTTTAATTCTATAGACGATCACAAACTTTGGATGAGTTTGAATTGAAAAAATGTATATTTTTTATATTTTATATTTTGTTTTTTTTTTTTTTTTTTTTTTAATATTGTTAATAAATTATATTATTTGAAAAGTTTATTTATATTAAAAGTTTATGTTATAGTTTATTTTTAGGATAAGAAGAGATACATTTTTCTTTTATTTATTTTTATTTAATTTTATTTTTTTGATGAATTTTGTTAAAAATTTCTATTTGATAAAAGAAGATAACTTATTGTTTTTCAATTAAAAATATTTCCATTTATATTTGTATAATTAAATTACATATTTGACCATAAATTAAATTACATATTTTTTCTGACTATAAATTACAAACACAATAGGAAATATTTTAAGAAAATTAGGAGGATTAGGGATATCTAAAAAAAAAAAAATTGCAGATACTATAAAATAGTAGAAAAAGTAGCTTTTATGAAAGATTATCTATAATTATAATTTAGTAAATTTTGAGCCACACACTACGTGTTATGACATTCCGCTAAATTTTGAATACAAGTACATATTTGGATACGATTTTCTATTACAAAATCTGCATTAACATGCATGTTTGCATTAATATTTTGTTTTCTATTACAAAATCTGCATTAAAATGCATGTTTGCATTAATATTTTGTTTTCTATTACAAAATCTGCATTAAAATACATGTTTGCATTAATATTTAACAGTTTTCTTTTGGAATCAAGAAATTTTGTATCCTATATGTTTTTTTAGATGTCAAAGTAAAATATACTTACACACCAGCTACAGGACCCCTAGTATTAAAAAGTATTATAATAATTTTTGGTTTTATATATATGTATATGGTAATTATAGGGGTACGATACACTTTGCAACTCTCATTTAGAAACTGGACATTTGATCAGTGGACTTCAATAGACAGACTATTGTAATAAAAATACATTCAACTTTTGGACGTTTGGCAACTTTTATTTACCTACATTTCAGATCTGAAGACCTACATAAATATTACCAAATATCAAATATTAAGGATTTTAAAAATAATAACAATTATTTTTTTCATTGTTTTCGTAAATTTATTTTAAATTACACTTTTTTTGAAAAGTGTACTTTACATTTTAGATGTTATTTATTTTGACACAGATTTATGTAGCCAATGTAAGAAATAGTGAAATTATGGAGTTGAAAATTAAATTCTGATTGTTAAAAGCTGCAAGATATACACTTGCAAAAGTTGTTAAAGATCCAATTTGACAAGTGTCCAAATTGCCAAGTGTCCACTTGTTAACGTTGTTTAATACCATTTTACTAAATGGATAACAAAAAAACATTTAGTAAAAAACAAAATTTAGCAAAAAGACTCAAAATGTCATTTTGTTAAATATGTTTTTTACTCAATGTATTTTTGTTAAGTGTCTTTTCTGCGAAATATCCACTGATCAAATAACCACTTGTCAACAGGTAGTTACCGTTAATATATTATTAGCATTAGTGTGTAAAATGATAGTATTGTCGAACTTGGATTATATTTGGTAAAGATTTACAATTCAGATTTCATAAGTTGAAAGTGATGAAGGGAAACCTTAGTAAAAACTAATTTAAATTAAAAGTTTTTCAACAACAAATAAAAAAAAAAAATTAGCTTTGATTTATTTTGTTTAAAATTTTATAAATATAAGGGTATTCATGAGTCGGTGCAAAATTGTGCACTCTAGCATTATTTTGACAATTAAAGTGCAAAATTTGCTGTTGTTTTCATGAATACAAAAGTTCAAAATTTTGCAACACTTTGAAGTAGGTTTATTATAATTACATTAATAGAAAAAATATTTTTAAGTTTTCAATCGAAATTTTAGTACATATTATTAATAACAGTAGTTTAAAATTTGTTACTCATACCACCTCATACTATCAAGAATGTTTTTTTCTTCTTATTCCATGTTTCTTTTCTTCAATTGACAATTATGATTTGAAATGAGCTCCCATCCCATATACGCAAAAAAAATATATATATTAATTTTTTTATAAATACATATTGTCAATTTTTTAGGGTTAATATAGATATTAATATCTTAAAAATATATATCTCTTCTATCCATATTTTTGTTGTAGTTTTAAATATATATATATCTTTTTATTATATTTTATTGGGATTTTTTATTTTTTTTTATTTTAATTTTTAAACATAAAATTGACACAATTTTAATTTAATTTTTTAATTAATAATTTTTCAACTAAACCACCATCTAATTTAAATATTTTTTTTATATATATGTATATAACTTTTTTTTTTCATTAAAATTTTCGATATATTATTTTGTGTTTATGTATAATATGTATACATATATAAGTATATATACTTTTTAATACATACTTTTTTAAACAAATATTTTAAATTTTTAATATTTATTTTTTTTTATAAGATTTTATATGTTTTTTTTTTTTAAAGCTTTTATTTTTCTCTATTTCCTCCTCTATTTGATATAAAAATTTATAAAATTAAAAATAACAATAAAAAAAAAAAATTAGAAATTATTAATATGTAATTAAAAATTTAATTTTTATTGTGTTGTTTTTAAATTTAATTTAATTTATTTTGTTGAAAATTTACCAATTTTAGTGGGAAAAAATTTTTTTTTTATTTTTGTTTTTTGTTTAATAGTTTTACAATTAAATGTAAATTTGTACCGCAATATCTGGGCTCTGGGATTGTCCTTTTCTTTTTTGGTTAAAAATTAGGTTAAATATCGTTAAATACTTAGATTTAAAAATCATAAAAAAAAAAAACAATATTTGACTTGACCAATAATTTATACAATATTTAGTTTTTATATAAATGTTGTTTTGTTACATTTTAATGTAAACAGAAACAGAATAAACAAATAAAAAGTAAAAAAAAAAAAAAAGTTTAATTTGAAAGTTATTTGGAATATGTACTTTTAATATTACTGTAAAAAAAAAAAAAAGATAAATAAAACTATACTTTAAAAAATAAAATTAATTTTTTTTTTGTTACCTTAAGTCGTAACCAAAATAGACATATATAATAAATGCCAGTTCTGTTTATGGAATTGATATACTAAATTTGACATTTCTTTTGTCGATCTTTTTTTCTATCGTTTATTATATCCTTTTTTATTATGTCAAACAGATACATGTTTACATTTTTTTTTAATTCACTCTTTTTTTTTTTTCCTTTTCTTAAAATTTTACAATAATTATTTTCAAAGTCACTATTTTGTGTTTTCTTTGTTATATTTCTTATGTTTGCTTACGTTATTATGATTCGACATATTTTTTGACAAATAGCTTTATGTCAACATGACGAAAATATACATATGACATTTACATATGTAATTGAATTATGTTATTTTGATTACCACTTTATTCTTATTACAATAAAAATAAAAAAAAAGTCTGGTAACCTTAATTTTGTTTAATTTTTATAAAAAAAAAAAAAAAAAGAAAAAAGAATATTTTTAATTTTTAAATTCGTTTTATATATTTTGTTTATAAAATAATTCGATACGATTTCGAAATTTTTAATGGTTACGAATGAAAATAAGTTGTTTTAGGATGTAATTTTTTTTTTTTTTTGATTAAAGATTTTATTATGAAATATAAAAATTAAATGAAATGTTTCTTAAAAAACAGTTTTCTTTTTTAATTTTTTAAATAATTTTAAACGTTACGGGGGGGGGGGGGGAAGGGATGTGTATTTTATTTTTTTTATTTCGAATATAATGAGAATGTAAATAATTCTAATTTTGGTTCTTTTTATTGACTTCCACTGTTTTATTTTTGTTTTTTTTTTTTTTTTTTTTTTTTTGGCATTCTTTGCTCTATATGTAATTATTTTTAATTATATATAATATATACCTATATTTGTTATTTACGAAAAAAAAAAAAAAAATTATTTTACTATATACTTATTATTTACTTGTTTTACACTGACGTTTGTAACGATGATCAACGTGTTCAGTTCAGTATTTCTAACGAATTTTTATTTTATTTTCTATAAAGTACGAATTTCGAAATAAAAATCTATTAAACATTTTGTTAAAATATTGGCCCAGATTATATATATATTACCCTTGTATTTTCCAATTTTATAAAATTCATATTAATAAACATATTATTATGTATTTTTATTAAGTGAAAATTTTTGATGAAATTAATAAAATTTTGTATAAAATGAAAAATATAACTTAAATTGAAATTGACATTGAATATTTTTTTATTTATATTATAGACAAGTAATGTGATTCAAAATTTTTATATTTATTACAATTAAAAATGACTATATAATATCTATATTATACAAAATTATAATAAAATTATAATAGGAAAAGAATATTAATACCAAGAAATTTTTTTTTTTTTTTGTATTTCCGGTTGTTTTATATTTTTTTTTCATCTAACTTTTTTTTTAAAAATAAAAATAAAGATCATCTTACATTCTAACAAAACCGACATCACAAGCCTTGTATAAATTTTTTTGTTTTAAAAATGCTTTATTTAAAATTTTTTTGTTTTTTGTTTTTAATATAAATTGTTTGGTTTGTTTTTTTTTTTTCAATTTTTTCAATGAAAATTTATTAATTATTTTTTTTTTTTAATAACTCAAAAAAAAAAAAATTAGTTGCATTTAGTAACATTCTATTTTTAGTACAATGCTTTGTTTTTTTTTTTTTTTTTGTAGAAAAAAATAATAATTAATATTTTATTTTAATTAATAAAAGAAATGAAGACAAATATTAGATACAACAATTCTTATAATTACTAACTTTTTTTTTTTTTTTCTATTTTTAAACTATTTTACTTTTTGTCTTATTTTTGTTTTTTTTTTTTTTTTGTTTCTGGTGGGTAAAGTTATATTTCCTTTTAGAATTTTAAATATTAAAAATAATTTTTTTTTATTTATATAAACAATAAAAAAAAAACAAAATTAAATAACTATACACCAACATTCCATTTTTACACGATAAATTTTAATGTAATTTTGTAATAATCACGATACAAAGAATTAAAATTTTTTTTTTTAATCAGTTTCAAATTGTGACTAGATTTTTTTTAAAAAGTTAAACCCTTGTTGAACCGCCTTTAATCAAACCCTTGGTACATTTGTACCAATAACGTTTTTCATACATTTTGTATAAGAAATAATATGTAAAAAATAAAATGTTTTCGTTTTCTTATAACCTTAATCATAAATTAACTTTAACAAAATATTTCATAATTTAATTTAAATAAGAAAAAAAAATAAAAAGAATACAAAATAAAAGAAAAAATAAATAAAAAAATTTTTAATTTTGAGAAGCATTGCAATCAAAGCAATATTTAGCAAGCAAAGCAACGTAGTTGACATCATTTAAGTCCCTCAAATCCTAATTGTCTTCACCAAACTATATATATTTTTAGTATGTCTTTGATTCATAGCACTTTAATAGAAGATGTCACGAAGGTACAGATTTGCACTTGAAAAAGTGTGGGAGATATAGCTGTTTAAACTTAAAATTGTTACATTTGTACCAAGGGTTTGACATAAGGGTTAATAAAAATCAATCCACTATATTTAAAAATAAAATACATGTTTTCTTAAAATCAAGTTTTACAGAAATTGTTGGCATGTAATTTGATTTCTTTTGAGAACATTTCAGATACCTATAATAGCTTCAATATAGACATTGAGTTATTTTCATTTAAATCTGAAATGGTCGAACTTGGTTGATTTAAAAAGCAAAAAAAAAATAATTTTACAAAGATGAAATGATAGAAATTTCAGAATACCAGCTCCTTTATTTTTTAAGTTATCGTGTGGACGTACAAACCACGTAAATTACTGAATCGATTCAAAATTCGATTCTGAGTAAGAATATATAAACTTTGTCATATGTAGCTCGTCTTGTTTAAAGTGTCACAAATGTAATGGCAAATTTATTATATTCTGAGAATTACGTTTATACGGGTAGAATTATATTTTTTAGAATATATGGCAGTGCCACTAAGTATGTAATTAACGTAATAATGCGTTAAATCACCATATTTAACTAAAACTTATTTAGACTAAGACTGTCTATACGATTGAAAGTAGGTGAAGGAATATAATACCAAGTTTTGCCAAATTTTTGTTCTAATGTTTACTTTCCTTTTACAGAGTAAACTATACTCTTTTCTTCTCTCAACTACACCAACCTTTGAGAAAGAGTAGATAACAGTAAATACGACTATGTTAAGTCAACGTTCCATTTATCAACTACTTTCAACTACTCTTTTCGTGTAAAAGAAACGTAAATAATAAAAAATATTCTTTCTTAGAAAAACTAGAACTAATATTACTTATTCTTATTTTTATATATCTTAATCCTCTCAAACTTTTTATGTTTTAGTATTTGGGAGATATATAAAAAGGTGGTTTGAAATGTAGTAAAATCTCAATTTTACAAAACACTAATTTAAAAAACTAAATAGTAGAATATTTATCAAAATATATTTTATATTTATTTTAAATGACTGACTTAGATTTTTCATTTGGTAAAATTTGACATAGTTTGGTAATCATTTAAAAAAAGAGATTTTCCAAATTTGGAAATCTATAAAAGAGCCAAAAACTGGTCGTCATTCAGAAAAACAAAATATAAAATAAAAGCAATGTATAATATATACAAAATATTTATTTTAATTTTAAAATAATACAAACAAATAGTTGTCAATTTTTTTCCATTTAGGGAAACTAAACGAATCTCTTATAATTTTCATGTAAAGAGAATTGTCTGAGTTTATGTCGTCTATATACCATGCAAAAATAGAATCGGAGTGTAGGGTAAATAAAAACAAAATCAATAATTTTTATTTTAAAAAAAATTATATAGGGATTCAATTTATTTTTATTTTAATGTTCTATAAATTTTAAATTAATTATTTATATTGGCTTTCACGTAGTTTTTATGTTTCACAATATATTTCTAACCAAATTTTGTTTCGATTAAACTTGTATATGTATGTATGTATTTACAATAAAATTATAAAATATGATATTTTTAATATTGTTATTGTTTGTAACCAAATTTATAATTCTATAACAGCTCCAGCAACTAGATTCTTTTTTGATTGATCGAAAAAAAATTAAAAGTTTTAACTTCGAACGAAACTTAAAAAAAGACAGTAAAGCCTATAATGAGTCATGACTTTCAGTTATAAAAACAGTTATCAAAATTTATAACAAGTGATAACTTCAGAATTTTTTATGCTATATTTTTTTTTTTTTTTTGTTGTGATCTATTGTAAATTTAATCAAACGTCAATATTGATAGTTTAAATTTTATTTAATTTTATATTTAATTTTTATGTTTTTATCAAAATTTTAAATAAATTTGAACGAGGTGGGAACGAATAACGAAACAAATTATAATTTAATAGTTAAAGTTTACTAAGAAAAAGTTAAGAGATGGCAACGATTTTTGTGTTACATATATAAAAATTAAAATAAAAAGAAAACTGAAAAACAAATAAAAAGTCAAAAGCAATATTATTATTGTTATTTGTTGTCAATGAAATTGTTCTACTTCTATCATAATTTCGATAAATTTCATTATTTACCATATTTCAGAGAATTCTCTCATTATAATTGACAGGTTTGATTGAACTGAAAAACTTATTTTAATCACAGCTGTCAAAAATGTGAAAAAATTAAAAATAGATAAATATGTAGATCCAGGGTAGTAACTAGTACTTTTATGTTGACATATAAATTATATACATACATGGTTAATAAATTTTTTTTTTCTTTCTTTGAGCTAAATTATCGAGGATTCGAGGATTTTTGGGTAAAACTAAACAAATTTACTTTTTATTTTTTACGCTGTTAATTCGGCACAGATGTACAGATGTACAGATGTTAATTCGGGACATAAATTTAAAAACAAAAATCCGTTAAAACTTTCAGTAGGTGTAGCGTTTATTTATTCTTTAATTGTAGTTTTGGATTTTGACAGAAGCGCCATATGACGTAATATGTAATATTGTATATTTTAAAGTATTTCTTTTTGTATGAGACGATAAATTTCTTTATCAAGATATTTATAATTATGATTTATAAGTATTTTAAGTGTATATTTAATTGAATCTCTATTTATCTATATAGTATACGAGTACATAATATATATATATTCTTCATTCAAAGTAATATATATATATATATATACATGTATGTAAATAAATTCTTTAAAAATTATGTTTTAAACATTCTTTCCATCAATTACAAATTTACATATTTTTAGATTTTGTGTTTTGTGATTTTATGTTTTTTCTTTTGGTTAAAAAAACAACATTGAAAAAAATTAAATTAAGTCATGTGTGTTAATATGACGAAATAATTTTTTTTTTTTTTTTTGAAATTTTTTAGTTGTCTCTATATTTTGTTTATTTATATTTCGTTTTAAATAATTTACAATTATTAAACAAAATGAAAAAAGTATATAATAATTAAATTAAAAATTAAAAAGAAAAATATAATTTTTTTTTTAAAATTAATTTAAAAAGTTTTATTTCGCGACATACCCCTTTTACTTAGGTTTTTTTTGTTTTTGTCATGTTTTTCCATATTAATATGTACTTCTTTTGTTACATATTCTAAAACTATACATTTATAATGTTAACTAATAATATATTTCGTGTATTTAATAGTCAATTATTATTTATATATATGTATATGATTATGTTTTTTTTCGACAATATCGAAAGCTTTTTTATATTATGTAGTTTTTACATTTATATATTTGTATATAAAAGTATATAATAGTTATACAAATGATAAATACAAAAAAAAATAACTACATAAAAATGGTTTCACGTAAAAGACATATTATATTATACGCGTTATTAGGCGTAATTAACGCGTTGTTTTGTTAAATTACCACTTTGAATCGATAACAAAATCCATTGTAATTCTATAGTTATCCCTTTATTTTTTTTCTTTGATATTATTTATATAAAATTTATTTAACTTTTACTAAATGAAATATCAAAAAAAAAAGTGATCCAGAAATAGAATTTAAACATGAACATATAGTAAATTCTTTTCATCTGTTTTACATATATCTTCTAGGAGAGAGAACTTGTCTGACAAAATAAAAAAATCTATTGCCTCCAGTTAATGTTTTCCGAAGTGAGTCGAAGGGAGCATCCGTTGCCCATCCCTGCGTAGTATGTATCTATATTGTATCTTCTTCGAATTTTGTTTGAATACTTAAAAAAGAATGTCATACGTATTTACATAAAATTTTTCTGACCCTACTAACATTTTTTATTTGTTTATTTTCTATTAGTAAAAGAGGAACGTTCAAGTACTATTTTTTGGTTGAAAACATAGACTTTTTTATGACTGAAAACAAAATTAATACAAACACTCTCTCCACAAAAATTAATTTGTAGGTAAGAGGGTATAAAACGTATGCTGACCTAGTCGTGAGCAGGCTGCGTGGAATATAGGCGATTGGAGGCAAATTTTAAAGTTAACTTTAAAAGCTTCAACTTACAACTAATCTGATGCTAAATTAAATTTAGAATTAAGGAATTATCATTTGTAAGGCTCAAAGTCTCTTAATCCATTTCTCAATCATTTAGTAATCTTAATCCATTGTTTGGGCAAAACAGGAGGTGGTGTTTAGTATGGGTAAAAACGTGGTCTAAACGTGGTCTAAACGTGGTTAAATGGGTAAAAGTATGGTCTATTCACACATATTGATAGTGAAATCGTACTCTTACCGATTCTCTTCAGAATTTTTCGATAATTCACATTTATCACATTTACATTTTTAGTAAATTTTTAACAATAATGACTGACACATTGTTTTATGTTTTAAATATAAAAAATAAAATTTAATTTAAAATTTAAAACTTAAGTCATATAGTTTGAAACTTTGAACCTTCCTTCTAAAAAAAAAAAAAAAATTCAAACGGTGGTTAATTTGTGTTTTGTTAGTACAAATTTATCGTGAAACTTATTTTTATTAATTTATAATAAGTATTTATATATTTATTTTTTATTTTGTTTCTTTTTTTTTTAAATATTAATATAATGTATTTTGAAATGTACATTTTTTTAATAATACATACATATATATATTTTATTTTTATTTAACGAATAATATCTAGATATTATAATTTTTTTCACAACATCGATTGGTTTTTTTTACCTTTATATTAATTATATTAATCATATTTATTAGTTTTAATATGAATATATATATATGTTTTAAAATGGTAATTTATATATATCTATATATATATACTTGTATAGTTTCTTTTTTTTTTTTTTTTTTAATAACTAAACAATAAATCCTTATGTTACGTGATAAATGATTCTCTTGGTTTCTTATATTTTGTTTTAAATTTTTAAAATTTTTATTTTAATAATTTAAATATTTATCGTATATAATATATATATTATATTTTTATTATTTAGAAAAATATATATTTTTTTATTTCTTTTAATTTATTAAAAAGTTATTATTTGTTGTTTTGTTTTTTATTTTTTTTTTGTTATCTATTGTTTTTTTATTTTATTTATTTTCAAAAGTATTTATTTTTTTTTAACTACTCGTTTTTTTACACTTCTTTTTTCTTTTTTTTTTTTTATTAATATAATTTCTATAACGTTTATTTTTGAAGACACTTACTTTTTTTTAAGTATATTTATTTTTCTTTATATATAGGATAAAATGCGAATAACCTTTAAAACTAGTATCAATTCTTAAATTGAACAAAAAAAAAAATAAAAAATAAAAAAGAAAAAATATCTACTAGTTTATAAAATGTCAGTATATATGTATTTGTGTGAAAAGATTTTTTTGTTTTGTTTTTTAATATCGCATAAATCCAAAATCTACAAATTAGAAATTTTACAAATAGAAAATACATTTTTAAATATATATTTTAATGTTTTTTTTTTTTTTATACTATTATTAGATTAATATGTAATATAATATACTTTTCGATAGCTATACTTCGTTTTTATCGTACCAAAATTTTGTTTATTATAGTTTAATATATAATCTATATATATTTTTTTTTCTAAATCCATCTCTCAGTTAAACTTTATTTTTTGTTTTTTTTTTTTTTTTTTTTTTTTTTTAGTACAAATCGATTGTTATTTTACTTTAACGCGTTTACTAATATTTTTTTTTTTTTTTGCTACATTCCATAACCCACGATTCTTTTTTATAAACTAATTTTTTTTTTTATATAAACGATTTTATAGCCTTTATTTTTATTTTAAAGTAAGTTTAATTTTGTGTCACAAAATTATTTTATTTTATTTATTATTTTATTTAACTTCACGACAGCTCAAAAAAAATTATTTCATTAAAAAAAAAAAACAATACATATTTGATTATGAAAAGGGAACCTATTTCTAAATTGAATTATATAAAAAAAATTTGCCTCAAAAAAAAAAAATAAAAAAAGAAAATAAAATTTGGCTCAAAAATAAAATATAAAAACAAAAATCTACTAAATTTTAGGCTATATATGGTGTCAACTGTCAATTATGAGAGTCTACTTGGTTTAGATTTATTTCTAATTTCAGAATTCTACGAGAAAAGTCACTTTAATTGTGACAGTTTACAAAATGTAATAGAATTGACATTTGAAATATTACCGTCGTATGAAATTATTTTGATATCGAAAACGCAAAATTATTTTGTCAATTTTTTCTAATTGTCTTGTTTTATACTAAAACCAAGGTTCATTCAACTGAAAATTTTCATTGAAAATTCTTAATTGGAACTGTCAATATGTGCGGTGAATGAGTCCCTCACTGAGAATTTTAATTTAGAATTTTTACTGAGAACTGAGAAGAAAAATTTTATCCTCAGTTCTTCAGTAAGAATAATTTTGATTGAAATCAGCTGATTGTTGTGATTTTTATGAAAAAGTTAAATAAATAGTATTAACATATCTATCTATTAACATATCTCCATTTATTGCGTATTCTTAAACAAAAAATTTTTTTTTTGTTTTAAATCATCTAAGAAATATTTTTGGATGATTTCTTAATAATTTTTCTTAATGTTTCTAAAAATAGGAGGCGAAAATATTTATTATTTTTATTTTTATTTGTCATTAAACTTTAAAATTTTATTTGTCAAAAAACTCTAGGTTTGACATTTAAAAATTTAGGTGGGAACATCATTTAGCGGAAACAGACTGACGAATTCTAAGTGATAGTAAATTCAGCGGAATTAAAAAAAAAATTTTTTTTTTTGTTTTGGAAAAAGAAAAATTTATTTCTTTTCTTGATTTTCTATTTTAATTTTCTGGCAACATATCAAAGTCAACGTCAAAAATACGTTTGACTTTAAAAAGTCTAAAATGTTGAAATAATTCAACTCAAAAAAAAATCTCTAATAAAAAATTTTAGAATTTTTTTTTAGTGGATTTCCGTAATAGCAAACATTTTAGAATTTTTTTAAATAGAAAAAAATTCCACACCCAGAGATCAACTCCCATAATTGACATAATCTATTATTTGACTTGTGTCTTTAGAACTTGAGCAATTTAAAAACTTCAAATTAAAATTCTTTTATTTTCAAAATAATGCTGGTGGAAAGAAAACAATATAATATTTAACAAAAAAAAAAAAAAACAAAAAAGTAATACAATATTTTAAATAATTTATAAATTTTTATAATTAATATTTTATTAAATATTATTTTTCCATATTTCGTTTAAAATTTTAAACTAACGATATGATGAGATAATATTCTATAATATTCGTAAAATATAGACATTTAAAATTTCCATTTGAAATAATTGGATTTTTTTTTTTTCCTTTTTTTTTTAATTATTTATTTAATTTAATGAATATATATAATAATATAATATAATATTTTTGTATATATATATATGTATACATATATAATATAAATATATTTTTACGACAAATCTAAACTATTTAAAATTTGAATAAATTTTATATATATTTAATATTCGCGATTTTCAAAATTTTATTTTTTTTACGAGAAAGTATTTGGTTTTTTTTTTTTTTTTGTGTCTTAAAATTAAAGTAGCTGTCGTTCAGCGTGTGTTTTTCATTATGGTTTTCATGTTTTTTTTTTTCTCTATAGAGTATTTCACTTAGTAGCTTTTTTTTTTTTTTATTAAAAGTATCACATTCATTAATATGTAATTTTACATTAAATATTTATTACAATATATAATATATTTTTATTATAACTATAAATACACATATCTGTTTTGTTTTTTGTTTTGTTCTTTTTTTTTTTTTTAAATTATTATTTATAGGAAATTTTTTGTTAAATATTTATTGTTTTTTTTTTTTTTTTTTGTTTTATTCTCATTAATAATATATGTATATATAAATGTGTAATGAATTTCCATTAATATATATATATATAGTACTTAAAATTTTAAATTAATTAAAAATGTTTGTTTTTTATTTTGCCATTCAGATTAATTTGATAGTTTGACGGTTCCGATTGCGTTTTAATTTTCTTTTTCAATTATTCCAAATGTATAGCACTTAAATTTTTATTTGTTTTAATTTCTAATAAATAAAATTTTAAGTTTTTTTTTTTTCAATCTTAATTTTATAATTTTTGCAAAGCTTTTCATTAATTGTACCAAAACTGTTTTTTTTTTTTTGTTTTTTTATTCTATAAAATTTTTTTAATTGATTCTAATTTCTTCCTTGTGTTCTTCGGTTAAAAAAACAAAAATAAATGAAATATTTAAAATTTTGAAATTATTAATATTCGTAGTTATTTTAGTTTATAGGAACGTTTTCCGATTCTATATCAATTTTCGAAAAAATCCTTACATTTTTTTTTTTTTTTGTAATTCGCGCGCGTATAGTTTTAATTAAAAAAATTTCTTAATTATAAACAAACAAAAGACTATATATTTAAGCAATTTTTTTTTTACTTCAGGTGCAGGTTTAAGAAATTTTAATAATTTTCGATAAAAAGTATAAATAAAAAAGAAAAATTTTCCGTTACTCTTTTCCACTATAATAGGAATGCATTCAAAAGGAAAAACGAGGAGTCATAAAACAAACAAAAATAGATTACAAGAATTATTTAAAAAAAAAAAAAAAAAATTTTTTTTTTTGTATACTTAAATAAAATTTTACAATAATTTTTTTTCAATATTTGTGTGTTTTACCATTTTTAAACAATATTTCAAATGTTTTTTGTTTAAAACGTTTACTACATCAAAAGAAAACAACATTTATCTCATATCATTATCAAATTTTGCACATTCAGTATTCTGATTATTATTTTTTTTTTTTTTTTGTAATATTTTTTTTATTTTAAGCGTATTTTTTCTTAAACAATTAAATTTTTTTTTTTTTTTTTTAATTTAATAACTACTATAATATCTAAAAGCGTTTTTATATATAATATATAGTTTTTAATTATATTGTTTTGTCCTTGCATTTAAAGCAAAAATATATATGATATCTATTTATATCTTTTTTTTTTTTTTTTTTTTTAACATTAACATCATCATATTTTATTTTAATTGTTTTATTTTTTTTTTTCTTTTATAATTTATTAACTATTTTTATTTATTTGTTAAACTTTTTTTTTTTTTTTCAATTAATTGTACTGATCAGGTCATCTCAAATTCAAATCCTTACATAATATATATATGTATGTATATATATAATTTTTTTCTTTTCAAAATTAGAATCAATAACCAAAAAAAAAAAGATCGGATTTGAAATTTTCTTTAATTATAAAATTAAAATAAATTTTCATGATAATTTTAAATATTTTTTTTTTAGAAAGAAAATTATAAAATTTTTTTATGTTATACATATGTGTATTATAAAAGTGAAATATTTAAAAAAAAAAAAAGAAGATATTACAGAAGTTGCAAATTTTAAAAGTAAATGATTCTATATAAAATAAAAATTTCATGAATTGTCGTATACTGTAAGAAAACTTCTTTTGTTAAAAAAATTTTTTTTTCAAAAATTGAGTTAAACTAATTGACTTTTTTAATCCTACTCGAGAGTAAAGTTAACGTGTGTTACAAATGTCAAAATCTTCTGAAGTGTCATAATTTTTTTTTTTTTTTTTATTTCAAATTTTAATGACTTGTATATTGAAATAGTTGTAAATGAATGGTTCAATTAAATTCATAGCACTGCTTAAAATTAAAATAATATATTTTTTGATAGCTTCATTATTAAATAAGTACTCATATTCTATATTATTTGATCCTATATAGAATATTTGATTTTGATTCTTTAAATTTCATATTTAATTCTAATCGTTTCGAAATAGCGGAGTAATTTTAAATATGCATATGAGTGTGGTAGCTAATCTATAAACGCATAAATCCTGTACTCACAGTAAGAAAGGAAACGCATTCCAATGAATGCTCTTTTTTTATACTTCATACGCAGCCAACTGTTAAAGTAAAGTCAAAATGTATTGTACTGTATGAAAGTATTTCCAAATGAACGTTGTCGTTTTGCAGTCGTGGAAAAAGCTGCTTAACTTTAATTTTTTTATATTAAATCAAGTGTCAAATAATGGAATAAATAGTACATATAAAAATAAGAAGTATTTTTTTTTTATTATCTAGGTATATTTATTGTTTTGTAATCAAATTAAAATATTGAAGACTGAAGTAAATATTAGTTAAGATAAAGAAAACAAGCAAAAATTTAGTAAAATTAAAAGTTTTTGTTTTATTTAATTTTTTTTCTCCAAACTTAAATTTTATTTCGGATTACTCTTCTTTTGTAGGCTGCGTAAAGATATATCTGGGAAAAATAAAGGAAGTGTAAAACGAAAGTATACCATTTACACTTCAATTAAATCTTTTTCAAAACCAAACAAAACCTTTTCAAAACCAAACAAATCTTTTTCAAAATCAAGCAAATCTTTTTCAAAACCAAACAAATCTTTTTCAATTTCAATAACAATTTTTTCAATTTCAAAAACAAACTATTTCAATTTCAAATAAAACTATTTCAATTTTAATAACAACTATTTCAATATCAACAACCATACTTTTGTTTTACACTTAAAAAACAAAATAAAAGAAATAAATTAAAAATAAATGATTATTTTAATGAAGTCGTAAACCGGACAATGCTGTTGGTAATTTAACCATCATATTCATAATGTAATTATTGCAATCAGCGGGCGTTATTTTTTTCCAACTTACCTCTAATATTGTTTTAAGAACCACTGAGTTGGTACAATTCATGGTTGCAAGGCTGCTCTTTACTTGAGCTTTGATTTTCGAAAAAATATTTTCTATCGGATAAAGCATCGGTGAATATGGCGAATATTCACGAATATTACGGTGTACGAATATATACAGACTCTCTTTATCAAAAATAATTAGCACACATTTTGGAGTTGGATTTGAAATCAGGATATTTTCTTGATTTATAGTTTGTCTTTCCAAAAAAAGCTTTTACAATTAAGTCTGGTACTTTTGAAAAGTCAGTTACATCCATCTTATTTAGAAATTTTTTCAAAGAATTTAATTTTTTTCTGTTATTAATATTTTTGATATTGGAGTTTATCTTTAATAAAAAAGAAAAGTGTAATTGTAAAAAGTATGAAATTACATTACCTTCAACCTGTAAAATGCAACGTCACTATTATTTTATTTTTGAAAAAATATAAGATAATATAAATTTATTATCTATATTATCTAATTTAAGTAAACAAAAACAGGTCAAACAATTTGTACATTTTTTTTTGATTTCCATTCGCTGCATTTTTTATTTTGCATTTTGTACGGTTGTTATTGAAATTGAAAAAGTTGTTATTGAAATTGAAAAAGTTGTTATTGAAATTGAAAAAGTTGTTATTGAAATTGAAAAGGTTAATTTTGATATTGTTGATTTTGAAAGAGTTTTGTATGGTTTAGAAAAAGATTTGTTTGGTTTTGAAAAAGATTTACTTGGTTTTGAAAAAGATTTGTTTCGTTTTGAAAAGGTTTTGTTTGGTTTTGAATAAGATTTTATTGAAGTGTAAATAGTATATTAAAAATAGATTCATCATTACATTTTCATAGTTGTTTATTTTGTTTGAGATACATTTGTATATATATGTACGTATATTATTTAAAATGAATTTGTAATATATTATATAATAGTCCTTAAAAAAAATTTTAACAGATATTTTGGAAATATTTATCGTCAAATTGTAAACTGTACTACTATCAACGTATTTTAATCTACAAATATTTTATCCTTTAAATTTTATTAAGTAATATCTACATATATATATAAATATTGAGAAATTTATCTTTTTTCTTACAGTATAACATTCATATAAATCGAATCAAATAATATCGAACTCTATTGCAAATTTTAAGTATTTTAATGTTTATATATTAAAAAATTAATAAACATAACAAACCTTTAATTTTTATTTATTTTATTCAATAAATCCTGCGTCTTTCTGTTTGCATATTTTATATTTTACAATTATTGTTTTATGTTTTTTTTTTTTTTTTTTTTTGTGGGGAATAAGTTTGAATGCTTCTATTAAAGCTTTTTAATTTGTCTTATAAATATAAGAACTTTTTATTTGTATTTTTTTTCTTCTACAAATATGTACTTTATATTGGTATAATATAATATATATATATATATAAATTTAATATTATGCAACATTAAAAGCCACGTTTGTTTATACAATTTAATAATTTAGCGTTTTTTTTTTTTTTTTTTTTTTTATTATGTAATTTAAAAGTAAATAATTATAATTTCAATAAATGAATGAACGGTTTAATTTGTATATAAGTATGTAATATTATATATTTGGATAAAATATACTTAAATAAAAAAAATAGAAGAAGAAATTAAAGATTTAGTGTTCCAAGTTTTAAGTTTTTAAACACGCAAAAAAAAAAAAACATAAGAAATCTAAAAGAGAAAAAATAAAAACAAAAAAGAAATTAATTTTTAAAATAAAACTTTAAACAAAAAAAAAACAAATAATTTTTAATATTAAAATGTATAGGCCATTTATGTAAAATTAAATCGTTCATATGTATATATATATATATATGTATTATTATATATTATATTATATATTAAATGTTCATTTTATAAGGAATTATTTTATATAATAATAAATAAATTTTTCTTTTATATGTTAATATATATATATAGATATATTTGTATATATAATATTATTATTGTACGCACATGCACATTTATGTAATAATTATATATAAGTTTTGTTTTTTTGTTTTTTTGTTTTACGATATTTGGTGTTTATTAAATTTCTTCTCTTTTTATTTTTTAATATTTTATATTTATTATAATAAGTATATATATTTATATATATTTAAAAGATTTTTTATTTTCGTTTAATTTTTTAATATACATAATTTTATTATATAGGTGTAGCGCATAAATATAAATAACAAGATTTTAAGAAGCAAAAATCACATTTAATTTATTTATTTTGTTTTTTTTTTTTTTAAATATATATTAATATAATTTTTAAATATATTTTTTTTTTTATATATATATTTAATTTGTAATTTTTTATATACTAAAATTATCTGATTTTATTTAACATGTTCACGTTTATTTTATTTATATCTGTTTATATATAATAATATGTTTTTTTTATGGATGTATGTATATGTCAATTACTTTTTTTTTTTTATCCAGGTACAAATGTTCCAAAAAAAATATTTATTTATTTTTTTTTATTTTTTTTTCTTTTAACTATACATATTATAATTATATGTTCCTAAACTCTGTTCCTGTCTTCTTTTTTAAAATTTATTGTTCATTCATTCAAGCAAAAAAAAAAAAGAAAAGAAAAAAATAAATATTTTTGGCCGTTTATAAATTTATTACAATAAAACGCAATTTATTACTTAAAGTTTCGAAGTAAATTAATGTATTATATATAATATATTCGTATAAATTATTAATATTAAATAATATAAGAGAATAATAACGCCATAAGAGAAATTCAACATTTCATATGAAAATCTTATACGTCATCAAAACAGAATCATCTAAAATGAAAAACAAATATACTTTGTTTCAAGTATTAACATTTTACTGCATATATTCACTAATTTGATCACTTAGTAAAATACATATTAATAATTAAAAATAGTCAAAATCTTAAGGAATTTATATATGCAATTATATAATGCAATTATTAATTAATTATTAAAAAAGATATATGCAATTATTTCTAAACAAACAATTTGAAATAAGAAGAATAAAAATTTTTCAAAATGAAAAAACTTAAAGAAAATATTTTTTGTATTTTGTATTGTAAAACTTAAAAGAAAAACGAATATAAAATTAAATAATTAACGAATTAAAATTAAAACGACGTTAAGATATAACTTTTGTATGTATGAAGTATTAAGTATGAATACTTAATCTATTTAAAAAAAGATTAATTTAGTAAAGTTTCAAACCATGTTGACCATACTCGATATGAGTTATATTGGTTCTGCCTTCATTATCTAAAATATATATGACATTTGAATGTTTAAATCTCCTTTAATGTCATATTTTAAATTTAAAACATTTTCAATAACATTAAATTTATATCCATATTAATATACTAAGCCTGAAATAGATGGTCAACAAAATAATTCGAATATTTCTTCGATTGAAATTATTATTACAAGTAATATTATCAGTTACTAAATAAAAACTATGTTAAGTATTTTAATTTTTTATTATATTTTATAAATTATTAATATTTTATTTTAATATTCACTATTAATAATAGAATGCACAAAATATTTTTTAATTTACTCAAATGATATATCAAACTTAAGAAAAATTAAATTAATTGTTTATTCTTATAAAGTGGAGTTTTAAATAGGTTCAGACTTTAAAATAAATTGAAATATTCTTTTATTATATTAATAAATGTATATCTAATTATTTTACATCCTTCTATTGCTATAAATTGATAAACGACCTTTTCTATTAACAAAAAAAAAAAAAAAATGTAAACCAGTGTTGCGTATGTATATACATATTTTATTTCGTTAATTTCTTAATATTTTATATTAATTGTTTATTTATTTATAATTAAAACATCGATTTCTATACATAAATAATTATTTAATTTAATATTAATATATAGTTTAACGAGTGAATGAATATATAATTAAAGAAGGAATGAATGATTTTTTTTGTATATATTATATATTTAATTATATACAAAATAATTTTTTTTTTTTTCTATTTCGAAGTGGAAAACTTTTTGATGTTTTTTTTAATTCCTTTTATTTATTTATTTATTTGTTTTGTTTTTTTTTTGTTTTTTCAGAAAAAAATTTAATAAACTTTAAAAATAAATAGTATTTTTTCACGATTTTTCTTAAATGTATTTTTTTATTTTTATTTTTGGTTTTTTCCTATATAACATTAAAGCGTTTTTTTTTTAAGTAATTTAAAATTTACACGATTTTTACACCATTTTTTTTTTTTTTTGTTATTTTGAATTTCTTAATTTTACGATGTTTAAATACAATTTTTTATATAATTGTTTTTTATTGATTATTTGCATATATATATGTATAAGTGATTTGTTTTTTATTTATTTTTTAAATTTACATCAAATGATCGGTCTAAAATCTATATAATATATATAGTAATATATATATATATATATATATTTATTTAATTTAAAAACATTTAACTTTATGGACATTAATTTTTTAATAGTATTATAATATATTTTATTTTAATTCTTTTCTTTTTTTTATTTTTATATAATTTTATTGCATTTTATATAAATATATTTATTTAATGTATATAATTTAAATTTTTAATTCATGTATTTTTTTCTTTTATGAAATTTTACTTTATTTAAATTTTTGTTTTTTTTTTTTTTAAATAAAACTATAATTTTACTTTTATTTTTATTAGTTTTACAAAAAATCAAAAAATAAAAAAAAATTTATTTTTAAAATAAATGATTATATTTGACAATAATATTGAATTAAGGAATTTTCGTTTTTTTTTTTTCTTTTTTATTCAAATGAATTAAATACGAGTTAAATATATATAATATTTTTATTTTAATTTTAGAACAAAACTTTATAAAGAAATAAAAATTGCACTTACAATTTTATTTTTTGAAATATGATCAAAAAATTTATAATTTGAAATTATTTTATCTGATCTCTATTTTATCTATAATACATATAGTAATGTAATGAGTGGTATATATTTTAATGGTTGAAGGTGATTATTTTGATCGTATAATACGTACCTATTCTATACAAATTAAAATACAGGTATTTAGCGCATTATACGATATCTATCTATATACTGTTTTATTTATTTATCGTGGAGGAAAATAAATATGTATTTTTATTTTTCTATATATTAAGTACATATTATATAAATTTTTTTATTTATATGTATTTTCATATAAGACGGATTTCTTTTAGTGTTTTAAGGTTCGCACCATTAAAATTTACCGTGTGTTTACTTAATGAAAATACTATATCTTTTCCTGTCATTTTATTTGTCATTTAACGAATATTAATTTTTCATGTAAACTTTTAATTTGTCATTTAATAAATAAAAAGAAAAAAATTAATTGAAAAATTAAAAAAAAAACAAAACGGATCGATTGAACCAAAAGTTAAATAAAAAATTTCAAATTCTACGGCAACAAAAAGAAATCCTGTCTTAAAGCGCTTTTTTACACTATACATATGTAAAAATAAAAATGCCCAAAAGAAAAACTCAAATGAAAACTGAAATGTCAGAAAAATCAAATGTTAGTCAAATAAATGATTATTTGGGTAAATAAAAAAAAATTTTTTTCAAAATAAAAACATTTCAAGTTTAACAAAAATAAATTGTAAATAAAGAGAGAAAAATGAATCGGGGAAATAAGTATTATTAAAGGTATATAATAATTTATCCTTTTCTTTTCTATACCAGAATTATTATTATTATATTATATTTTTACAACATCTTTCCAATATTTTCAAATTTATTTTGAAGCCTTCCTTCCATCGCTCTCCAATTGTTTTTCTATTTTTATTATAGTATAGTTTGCACAAGTTATACAAAATCTGAAACATCACAACACAATAAATAATTCAAATGTCAAAATATCATAAACTCAAATAAAATTAGAAAATTTCTAAAATTAAAAATCTCATTTGATTTTCTCAAATGTTTTACAGTTTGACAATTACAATTTTTTCTCAAATGTCATTTTCAAAGTTTTTTACAATATATACATACATATGTTTTTATTTTTGAGTCGGCTTTTTAAGTTGAACAAAAGAGAGAGAGAGAATTCAAATAAAAATCCACATATGTATAGTGTAAAACGGCTTTTAGCTTAAAAATAAAATTGTGGAAAATTGTTGCTGATCAAAATAATATTCCGTCGATTTGTTTATATAATAAAATTAAAGAAAATTTACATTTAAAATGATTAAAAAACAAAAAAAAAAAAACAATGTGCATATGTATATTATATAATATGTATATTTTTTAATTTATAATGTATAATACATTTTTCGAATGTTCAATCATAATTTTGGACGTTAGATATGTGCGAATTTTTTTTTTTTCTATCGCGTTTTTAAATACCACCTATATATTACTTTATTTTTGATTTTTGGTTTTTTTTTTTTTTTTTATAAATTTTTTAACGAACTATATACGTACATATATATATATATATATATATAAATATTTATTACCTATGTATTTACTGATAGATTTAGATTGTTGATAAAAATGTTTAGAAATAAATAAAAACATTAAATAAATACGTTAAACGTCATAAAAAGAGTATATAAATAAATATTTGAATGTATTTCGATCTTTTTTTTTTGTTATTTTGAGAATCGTATTTTTTTTTTTTTAAATATAATATGTATATATATATGTATAATTATAAACTTCAGTAATTCAGTAATTTCGAAAAAATTGTTCAACTATACAGGTACCTTTATGTGCATTGAAGTTAAATAATTAAGAAAACGAGCATATATATTATTAAGTATGTATATGTATTTTATCGTCTCTTAAAAAAATAGTTTGGCATTGGCATTTTTTTTTGTTAATTTAATTTAATCTATGTTTTTTTTTTTAAGAATTCTAAATCGTTTTTAGTTTTTTCGTGTTAAGTATTTTGTGTTTTTAAAATAAAGTTTCAAGTTAAAAAATAAAAAAAAGTTTATTTAGATTTTTCATAATATATAATTTGTATAAAGATATTAACAGTTGAAGACAGATTAATTTGATCAGGCTTTGTTTATTTTTTTTTTCTTTGGTGAAATTCTATGAAATTTTTCGAATGTTCACATAATATGCATAATTTATATAAGATTTATATACATATATATAACGTCCTTAGTTGATTATATTATTTTGTATATTTTGAATAAAAAATTAAACAATTTCAAATATAAATTAATGATCATATTTTACTATTATATTAATTTAAATTATAAATAAATAAAGTTATATTTTTTTTAATAGTTTAAGGATTGTATTTTTTATAAATTCATGTTTTTGTTTTTTTTTTCTTCATTTATTTACGATTTATATGTATATGTATAGGTACATTTTAACAAAAATGTGACTTATAAAGTATAAACTTTTAAAATTGTCTTAACTCGATATAATTTGGAATTATATGTATATATATATATATTTGTTTGTAGAACAAATTTATTAATTAATAAATTCTGTTTTGTTTTATTTTTTTTATTTTGCTATACATTTATTAAATTTTAATATTTAAATTCTTTTTTTTTTTTTAAGAGAAAAAAAAAATATTTCTAAAAACGAAAAAATTAAATTTTAAAAATTCCGTCGTTTTTGTTTTTAAATCTATTCTTTAAAACTACATATTTAGTTTGTTGTCTTTACATTCCACGATACAGTTTAGTTTTTTTTTTTTTTTTTAATTATAATATTACATATGTAGCTTAAAATCTAACAAAAAAAAAAATCACGCTCGTTATATTTTCTATTTTTTCTTACAAATAAACTTTTTTTTCTACATTTGATATTTTCCACAACTAACAATCACAACGGTACTTTGCGGTTTACCAGCTGAATCACCAGCTTGACTAATTTTTTCAACTAAATCTAAACCCTCAACAACAAAAGCAAAAATTCCGGTAAAACCACGCATTTCACGTAATATAATACGAAATTGAGATCCAACTAAACCTAAATTATCATGACGCTTTTGACTACGTCTCATACCAACCGAACCACGTATTGCTAAAATTTTTGTATCATCTGGCATAAAAAAACTGTCCTCGAATACAGAACGACCCCCACGACCATTATTTAATTCAAAATCACCCGTTATAATGCTTTCATTTTCCCAGCATTGAAATATTTGACAACCCTTATAACCGAAACCTAATTCACCTGTAGTTAAAGCACCAAAATTTTTTGCCATTTTTGGTGCAACATCATTTCGTACTTCAATTAAAATTCTACCACATGGCTGACCATTCATTTCAATATTAAAATAATAAATTGGATAAACATGAACGCTTGGATTGCATAAAAGATTATTTGCAGCGGCGGCAGCAGCTGCAGCAGCTACCACAGCAGCAGTTGTTGGTTGTTGTTGTGATGTTTTTTGCAATTGATTTGAATGTTGTTGCTGCTGCTGTTGTTGTTGTTGGTGAAGATGATGTTGCATTATTGTTAGTGCAGGAACTGTTAAACCATTTAATTCGTTCGCCATATATGATGCTGTTTGTTGTTGTGGCTGTTGTGTTTGTTGAGATGATGGTGACTGACGACTAACACCTGAAGATGATGCACCTATTGTACCAACAATTGAACTGTTACTGCTATTTGCTATAATAAAAAATATTTCATTAATTTTCGTTTTTTTTTACTAATTACAAATCTAAAATTTGATTAGTAGCTGTTACCTTTCGTACCAGAATTATAGTTCTTTTAAATAAAGAAAATTGTATACTCTTCTTACCTGAATGATGTTGAGTTGAAGAAGGATGATGTGGATGATGAATATGATTCGATTTTGGTGAACTTGTAGTTATATCTGCATAGGTCTTGACAGTTGTAACTAAGTTATCATGATGCGGTGGGCCCTGTTGTGTTTGCGATTGAGATTGTTGTTGATGTTGTTGCTGTTGTTGTTGCTGTTGCTGATGATGATGCATTTGTTGATGTTGTAAAAGTTGATGTGTATGTGCATGATAATTATTATTATTACTATTACTTAGCAATTGCTGATGTTTATTTGATAAAACATGTCTTGAATATAATTGTGATATACAGTAATTTGCTAATAATAGTATTGGATTATTATGTCCAATACCGTTACTTATTGCGGCATTATATGCATCGCCATTTGTATGTAAAGCAGTTAATGCTTGTTTAATCAATTCAAAATTAAATAACATGTCATAGTTTCGTATTAGATCATCTAATTTGCATTGCAAATACATTTCTTGAAATTTTGATTGTAATCGTTGTTTTTCAATATTCAACGTTGTATACAATTTTATTGCATCTAATGGTGATTGAGTTTCAATCATATCTAAACATAATTTTGCTTTACCTAAACTTTCACGCATATCTGCTATTTCTAATGTTGGTAAATGATTAATTAATTCAGTTTCGATTTGAGTTTTTAATGCTGTACAAGATTCTAAAATTTTTAATAAAAAATCACGTTGCTTCAATACTAAATGCTGTACTTCATTTAAAGTTTTTTGCATTAAAAGTATTTCATTAGCAATATCATTATGAATATTTTCTTTTGCTTCATTTGATGATTTAACACTATGACTACGATGTTCTTCGGATGTTGCACATGCTCTACATATCATTGTTACACATTTTGTACACCATAATGTATTTGGCATAGCATGTGTTAAACAATTTTCACCTTTTTTTATTTTATTACTATTTACAACAGCAATTGTTGCACTACTTACAACATTTGTTGTTGTATTACTGGACGATAAACTTGTATTACTATTTGTAACAGAATTACCACAACTGCCACTACCACCACTACCAGCTATAGATGTAGCAGATGGTGATTGATTAGTTGAATTCGATATAATACTTGATACAGTACCACCACAACCTGAACTACTACTACCATTACCAGATCCACTTTTACCACCATTACCACTACCACCACTTTTATCAGGTGGTTTAGATTTTGAAGAAAGTGTTAATGAAGTTGATGTTGACGATGCTGATGTTAAATTTAACATACTTAAGTTTTGTGATAAAAATAAAATTGCATTATGTGTTGGTAAATTATCTGTTTTCATATCTGAACCAGGTAATTCAGTACGTTTCCAACAATGTACGCAATATAATTCATTACCTTTAAGTAAAATCGAATTGACACATTTTAAACAAAAATAATGACGACATGAAAATAATTTTGGTACTGCATCAGTATCATTATAAGGTAAATGACAGCAACTGCATAATATTAATTCTTCTAATTCTGGTGGTACTGTCAAGTCCATCTGTAAAAAAATATATTAAAAAGGTTTTTTTTTTATTTTTAGTTTAAATTAAAGGAATATATATGGTAAATAATGTAAAAATAAATTGGTAAATTTTTAAAACAAATATTAAGGATTAAAAATAGCTGTGGGATTTATTTGTTCACATAATTTATATAATTATGTATATGATTTTGGTTTCTTTTATTTTAATTTTAGAGAATTCAGTGATGTAGCTTCGATTTTTAAATATCTCTGTGATTTTCACTAATAATTTTATGAAGATTATCAATTTCAGATTTTTTACTACTATAACCAATAAAGCTACAAGTAAACAATTTACTACTCTAACCAATAAAAAAAAATAAATTTTAGAATAAAAACTGATTTATTAAAAATAAATTCATAATTAAGGAATAACAAAGTGAAAAAAAAAATATAAAAAGTATTAAAATTTTCTTATAAAAAAAAGGAAATTTTGGTCGGGATCTAGTTTTTTTTTTCCATGGAACAATATTGCATTTCGAAATAGACCCGAGATCGGACTATTAAATAGTATTGTTTGAAATGTTGGTGAGCATCTTGATACTTCTGATGATAGGACGTTTCACCACTGAAACAATATTCATTTTTATAGGAGAAACAATTCACATAAAAAACCAAAGGTTGTTTAAACGAGCACATTTTTAAAATATCTTTTAGAATTTTGACTATTTTTGATGTTTTTTTTTTCATAGAATTTTTTATATAAGAACACAGAGTCTCTAAAATTAGGGGACATACTTTCTTCTTTACCCTATATAATTAAGAAAAACCGTTAATACTTGTAAAATATAATATTGAAGTTTTAATTTTCAATGCGGGTAGCTACGACAAATTTGCACAGATGTTTAAGTTACAGTTTTAAAAAAATAAAAATAAAAGAATAAGAGAAGGTCTTAGACGGGGCAGGAAGTACAAAAATTTTTTCTGAAATGACTTATACTTTTTATGATAAAAACTATCTTCATTCTGTCCTCCTTTTCTCTTCTCCCTAAATTTCAAAACTTTGACTAGAAACTTTCCGGGGACATACGGAGGAAACAAAATTATATAAAATTATGGTTTTGCATAAACTTATATTACTATTTGTAACTGCGTAATAGATGGGATTACATAAAAAATATCCATGGTTAAAATTTCATTGCTCCTTTTTAAACGTTGTACAAAACTTTAAAAACAGATGAAAAAAACATGGATGGACAAAAAAAAAAAAATTGAAACTAATAAGAAAATTTTTCAAAAATTTTTTGGAATATGTGCTAAAAAGGTACATATATATGGAGTTAATTAATCCTATAATAATTTATTGTGATATTTACATGCAATTTTATTTATTTAAAAATATTTTTAATAAATAATTATTCAAGGTAAGCGTTTTATTTTATTCAGAAAATAATTTTTTTAGTATTATTTTTATAAAAATTATTTTATATATACATACAATTTATATAAATATAATTTAAACATTTTTATTTAAATATAAAATTCTATATAAAAATTAAATAAACAATTTAAGGTAATATAAAATTAATCAAAAATATTATATTTTCAAAATAATTCTTTAAATTCTGAAAATATTTCAATAATTAAAAATAATAGCTATTAATGTTTATTAAATTTATATAGAATGTTATACTTTTGTTTTTATTTTTCAATTTGTAATAGATTTTATAGAGATATTTTCTTTCCATTCTATATGTATTTTATCTATTTAATTTAATTTTGATAAAAAATAAATTTAAATACATATTATGTTCATTAAAGCATTATTAATTAAAGCTTTAAAATATAAAACATTTACATATATATATAATATGTATGTATATTTTGTTTTTTTCACTGGAGCAATTCCGCATTTTATAAAATTAATTGTTTTTAAGAAAAAAAACTTATTAATGCTTTGGCAGTTTATATTACCTTGAATTTCTTTTTTTTCTTTAAAACCTTTAATCTTAAACTTTATTATATGTATATATATATATATATATATATATACATTAAAGAAAATTATATAAAATCTATAATTTTAACCCAAAAATACAAAATAAAAGTTGAAAAGTACTAATTTTAGCCCTGTGGTATATTCAACACATAATTTTCTCACCCATTTTTGATCTTATTTTTATTATTTTGTTTTTTTCTTATATCTACGCTGAGCAACTGGTAGCTAGAAGTTATCAAAAAAATCATTTCTTTTCAATTTTTTCTTATTTTTTTTTTTATTTTTATTTTACACTGTATGTCCTGTCAGCGCGAGTAGAAATTTAACATCTTTCGTTACTCATTATTTAGGTGCTTTTCATTTTCGGTGGTTCTATGTTTGTTTATAAATTTTTTTTTTTTTGTTTTCATAGTCACCCCCAAGCACGTAAATGATGTATTCATACTCTATATAATATTTAGAGGATCAGGTGTTCTGTTTTTTTCAGAAACAAAAACAACAATAATAATAAAAAAAAAACAACAAATTTCCATGATATCACCTTTCTTTTCTTATTTTTTTCTTTTTTTTATTTTATTTTTTTATTTTTTTGTTGGTTGTCTTATTCTTTTTGAAACTCTAAAGGTATATAATTGAAAAATCTTTAATACATTTTGGGTAATGATTGAGTGGGTTCTATGTTTTTAATAAAAACCAAAAAGTAAAAGAACCAAAAAGAAAATATGATGGAAATATGATGGAAAATATGATGGTTCAATGTTTTTAATAAAAACCAAAAAGTAAAAGAACCAAAAAGAAAATATGATGGAAATTAGTTAACGAGAAAAAAAAAAATTGAATATTTTAACTGACTTTTAAAACTTTTTTAAATGTCAATTTTGTTTTATTAAAACTAATTTTTCTTTCATTTTATTTTTTTGAATACGATTTGGGGAAAAAATTCCTAGTTTTTTAAAAATTTAAAGATATGATTAAATTTTTTTAATTACTTATAATATTAAGGATTTTCTAAAATCTAAATTATACAATGCGAGAAAATATTAACACCTAAGTTTATATCTATTTAATTACAAATTTTGAAATTAAAAAAGTTTGAAGACCGCTCCATTAAAAAAAAATCCTTTTATAAAGTATTAAAAAATTGTAATGACTGAAAAATTTACAAAATCAGGGGACATAAGGAACTCTATATGCATATAGAGAAAATAATTAATGAAAGTAAAATATTCTGACCTTAATTTTTTGATTTTAATTTGGATTTTAAATTCCGTGGTTCTAAATGTATAAATGTACTAAAATTTCAATCATGAGATATAATTGAGTTTAAATTTAAGGAAAATTTAAGTTTAAAAACCAAACTGTTAGAATTTATTTTGCATTTATTTAGATTTATAAAGTTAAAGAAATTTCCCGTTCTTGACATTTTCATAATGAAAAAATATTTTAAGTATAGAACTTGATAACTGTTTATAATGTATATGTATATAAATTGTAGTTATTCAAAAATAAATTTTTAACTAATTTAATCTAAGTTTTTAACTTAATCAGTCTAATTTATAGACAAGATACCTAAATGTTTTAAATGTGAATTTTTCAAGATATATTACAACTCTTTAAAAATTTTTCTTAAAAAATTTAAATTTAAAATTATAATGGTCTCCTTGTATTACAAAAATTTTATAGAAGCCATTAAGTAAAATAGATTAATTTCGATGAAATACATTTATATTTTCTTTAATTAGTTGTCTTTTTACCAGGTCTTTTTAAATTTTTTTTTAAACATTACCAAAAATTAGCTTATAATTTACATTCAATTAATTAAAAAACATATTTCATTATTTATTTGCATTACATATTTCATTATTTATTTATGCAAATCATATAGGATATTGCAATATTACAAAACCATCGGCTACTAAAGGTCATTATAAGTCGATTACTATTATTAAATTATACACCATTATTATTTATTTTGTTTATATTATGTATTATATATTTACATTATATTTGGTCGTAACGGGGGTATGTAAAGAAAAAAACTTACGACCTGTGCAGGGATCGAACCCACACTCCTTCGGTTAATACGCCACACGCCTACCCACTAGGCTACCGAAGCCCCTACTATTATTAAATTATACACTTATATTATTTATTTTAACAACAAAATTTGCATACTTTTAGGTAATTTATTACGTATTTTTTTAAACTAACTATAAATCAACCGAAATATGCATAAATAAACTAAACAAATTTTTGTTTTCTGTAAAATAAATACAAAGATTTATCTTTTTTTTTTTATTTGGTTAATTTCAGTAATTTCAGTTTTTTAGTTTAATTTTCAGTTAAGTAAAGGAATCCATAGGTTCTTAAATGCGCAAATTTTCAAAAATTTTATACAATCGTAAGTTTTCAAGTCAAAGTAATATTTAAGACTTTTAAAGTCGTAATTTCATATTTTCTCATAATAATTGAAATTTTTCTTAGGACTTTTTGTTTTCAAAAAAAATTTAAATAATTCGTGAGACATTTTCTTTCCAATTTAAATCTGCTCCATCAAACCATCGTTACAAGTTTCTAACTTCACGCTATTGAGTATAATGAAAGAGGTTTATATATTAGGTTTGCATTGCATTTTTATAAATCTTAAGATATCAATAGAATTTGTGTTATAACTATTAGGCATTTAACTTATAACTAATATTTAAGCAAATTTCAGCTTTGTTTGCGCAGTTCGAGTGTATAATGAATGTATGATATGTATATGTATGTATGGGATGATAAAAATTTTATTACTTTACTTCAAACTTTATAAACGTTTATAAACAAATGAACGGACAGACAGTATCAAACTATAATAAAGACAATTTTTCAATGTATTTTTTTTTAAATTGTTCTAAAAACGATTAAAAGAAAAAAAAAAAAAAAAAGAAGCTTACTTATTTAAGTTAATTTTGCCAGCTGGTAAATTTGTTATTTTTAATTTATTTTTTTAAGGACTTATTTTCATTCTACTTTATCTAATGGTACTTCTTATGATGTTCTTTGAGAAGTTAATACAAAAAAAGAATAAAAACAGGAGAAAAGAATGGTAGAGAGAAATAAAAGGAAAAAAAAAAAGATTGAAATATTTTTTTTTTTATAATTTCTTTTTACATTTATTTAGTAGAAAATTTCTACACTATTCACATTATTCGTTTTTATTTTTACTTAACATCATGGTACAATTTTATTTTGATGTTTTCTTTTTCATAGAATTTTTCTTACAAAGTTTGTTATTTTGTGTATGTTTCCTAAAATTTAAGAAGAAAAAAAAAAAACAAATAAATAGGATAAAAAAGAAAAGATAACCTGTGTGCTTTGCTGCCTTTGCATTAATTTCTTTCAATATTCAAACTTAGTCAATTTTTTTTTTTTTTTTTGTAAAAAGGAAATGCTTGCTTTTCCTTTAATTTTAATTTCTTTCTTTTCATAAGTTTTAAAAGAAAATGAAAAGTTTTAGTATTTAGAAGAATCGAGGCAGAATACAAAGTTTAATGTTAAAAGAAAATAACTATACCCAAAGATAATTATTAAATTTCAGCAAAAATTAAATGTAAATATACATTTTTCCATCGATTTGTTTCGTAAAAATATTCCATGAAAAATTTATAGTGTAAATAAAAATCGTGCAAAATAAAACATAACATGTAAAACAAAAAAGAATAAATAAATTCAACTAAATTTGTTTGTTAGGTAATTTAAAAATCGTGCGAAATCGAAATCATATATAAATCAAGTACCGTGAAATTCGGCAGATCTGTGTACTATATGGGCTTAATGAGAGATGGATAGATAAAAATATGTAAAGAACGCCAAAAAAAAAAAAAAACACAAACCGTTTTAATTAAATTAGAAAAAGAAACATTTTTTTTTTCCTTTTTTTTTTTTTAATCTATCGTAAATTCGTAAATGTTTTTTTTAATTTTCCTTGCTATATTTTATTTTTATTTTCCTTCGCTTTCTTATCAGTTTTAATTTTTAGTTTTTTTTTTTTTTTATTAAAATAAATTATTAGGCGTTAAATTTCGTACAAATTGTGATGATTTTTTTTGCAAATTTTAAAAAAGCTATAGATACATTATTACATTTAGTTATATATAGACGTATTAATTTAATATGTACTCACTTTAAGTGTATACTTTTTTATTTTTTTTTTAGATCTTTTGAAAAAAAACTTGATAAAATGATCGATTATAATTGGTAAAAATTTTATATGAAAAATATTTCGTTAAAGAAATTTTTTGATTCAATTATTAAAGAAAATAAAACATTATAATACAGGATGAGAATATTAACAGACGATTTTTAAACACAAATATCAAAACATTTAATTTTGAATAAAAGTAGAAATATTCTTTTTGTGTTAACCATAAAGTAATAAAATCCGATAATCATTTTCTCTTTTTTCAAGTTTATCTATTATATAAATCTGAAGATTCAGTCGTTCCATATTAAATTATAATAATACATATTCTGTCACTTGGTTCTATCACCTTGACAGTATATATATAATAATTTTGTTTTATATATTTAAAAGAAAAATGAACGTAAAATTTAATCTAAACCTTAACTAACCATATTTATTAAATATAAGTTTGGTATCAAATTGTAGTACAAAAACAATTTAATGAAAAATTAAATTATTTTTTTTTTTTTTAATGCATTTCTCTGTCACATAAATGTGGGTAGGAAATTACACAGCCTTTCCTGTTCAGGCGTGACTGTAAATGTCGGAAGGAGGAATAACTCTTGCGACATGTGTGGAATTCGAACCCACATTCCCTCGGTGTTTACAGCGTATTTTATACGCTCTTACCCACTAGGCCCTAAATCAAAGTATCTTTTATACCTAAACATATCTGTAATTTTCGATTTGCTAATTATTAAATTCCATGAAATTAGTTTTCAATTGACAAAAATTAAAAAATTATGGTATTTTTAATCTTAAAATTTGAATTTCAAAATATGACTTTTTATCAAATGAACTAAAATGGAATATAATCCACACAGAAACAATAGTTACATATCATATATCTAATTAAATGTTAAATTAAATTAATTAGTTCATATTAAATAATGTTAACATGCCGAAATTCACGGTCAAAAAAAAAAAAAAAACGTTCAAAATACATATCACAAAATTTTTTAAATATAACAACAATTAAATAAATTTTAAATATCTTAATAAATATATATATAAAAATGTTAGAAATATTAATCAGCCCATTTTTTTATTTTTTGATATAATAAATTCTTAACATATTAAAATGTTATTGGATTGAGCTCATAAGATGGATTTAAAAGTGTTGGTATATTTTAATATAATAACGTATTCTAAAAATAAATAAAGTTTTTCCTTTCGGGTAAAAAAAAAAAAAAAAAAATTAAAAATCAAATTTTAATCAAATTTTTAATTTTTAATCATTTCATATTACAATCAATATATATGGTATATACACATAATGGGTGTATGTATATATATATATATATATATATATATTGTCCATGACCTTGAGTTTTGTTTAAATTATTTTACTTACACCTAAAAAATTCATATCCAATAAAGGTAAAAAAAAAAAAAATGTATTAAAATTAAAACATTACCATCATCCATAGAGAATATCAAAATCAAGAATCATATCTATAGAGATATCAACTAAGAAATAACCTCTTTTAACAAAAGTGCACACTTAATATACAAAATGCTATACAGACATTTTTATATAATTATTGTATTTATATATAAACATATTAAGATTAAATCCATGTTCATATTCATGTTCTTTTTCAACAAAAAAAAAAAAGAAAAAAAAAAAACAAATAACTTTATAAAAAACAAATTTTACCTTAGAGCACCAACAATTCATTTCCCATTCACGTGAGAATATTTGTACACTCTTGTAAAATTTTATATTTATGTCCATAACTTTTTCTTTTTTTTTTTAATTTTTTTTTTTTTGGTAATTGTGAACCAAAAAAACATCTATGTTAACAACATGGTTATGTATATAGACTTATATATATACATACATATTGTATGTTTTACATGAATAATGAACAAAAAAAAAAAAAATATAGTTTTGTATCATTTCAAATTGCTTGAAACTTAATAAAATCATGTGTGAAGGTTCACAAAATAATATTACATTGCAATCAAGAAAGAATATTAAATTCTTCGTATATACATACATATTTATATATATATATATACAGGGTGTACTATCATAGGTGAAAAGTATGATAGTAAATATCAAAAACAAGAAAAATGTTATACATATGGGTACATTTCGGTCCATTTCTAAAAAATATCAACAAAAAAATACATACACACATACACATTCATATACATATAAATATCAAAAAAATAATCTGTACATATTATATGTAAATGTGTTATATGGTTAGAATTTTCATAATTTAAAAAACAAAAATTTCCAATTCAAATTTTAATGCGAAATGGATTTTTTTTTTTTTCTTTTTTCAATCCCATTTTTCTACAAAGCTCGCAATATTTAAATATAAAATATTTACTAAACACCTTGTATATTAGATTTTGAATTCATTCAAAAGTAAATGTAATAATATATGGACTTTTTTATGATAAATATAGGAATCTATATACTCGTATATACAAAAACAAAAAAAAAAAACCGAAGAAATATGAAAAAATAAAATAAATCTAAAGTTTTTCTTCATAAAAGTAATTAAATTTAAAGAAAAAAAGTTTTTCCTGTAGTTAGTATCGGACGTGATCGTTTCCTAAAGGTATCATTAAAAAAAAATAATCAATTATAATATAATATATACATATATACATTTCACATGATGTATATATATGAACATATATTATAAGTTGAGTTTATGTCATACATATAAAATATATAGTATCTATACATATTTATAATAGAAATTTTGACTAAAGTGTGAAGACTGGTCACAACAAAAAAGAAAAGCATAATGAAAATATACTATTAGAAAATAGCCTCAAAACTTCTTTAAATATACAATTTTAACAGTAATTCAAAAAAAATTTTAAAATTTTGTAGTTACACAAAAATGTATTTTTTTATTTCTTCAAGTTTATTTCCTCAATCTAAAATATAGTAAAATTTTTCAAAGAAGTTTTTAAGTTACTTTTCTTTAAAACTTTCCTTAAAAACTAAAATTTAAATTTTTATGGTATTTTTATTTTTTAAATATTTTTCATTGTTTTTTTTTTTTTGTTGTTTTTTTTTTCATTCTTTATTTTTTTTTTTTTATCCCAACATTAAAAGATTTATTATGCAATTTTTATTCATAACCGACAATATAAATTATATGATAGTAAAAATTAGCTTTCTTTTCATAGTCATAATGTAATGTTATATTTTATTATTTATACGTACATATAGAATATATATATAAAATATATTTGTATAAATTATTATACATCTAAATGTGTTCTATTCAGGTTAAAAAAAAAAATGTCTTTTTTTTTTTTAAAGTTTCTTCTTTTCTTCTATAATTTTCATTTTATTCTAATTCACAATCACAGTATCTAAACTTTTCCGTTAGTTTTTATGTTAGAAAAGAAAAATAAAAAAAATTTCATTTTTTAAAAAATAACGTAACATTTTTCATAAGGTATATAATATAGACTTATATTTAATATCATTTTTCTTATATATATATATATAAACATATAATGGGGAAAAATTTTTTGTTTTGACATCACAACTCATAGTCGAACTGAATTTGATCTCATTAACCAAATCTTGAGGGAGACACTATAAATTTATTTGAAAAATAAAATATTTTCTTCGCCAGAAATTTAAATTTAACAATTACATAATTGTACAAAACAGTATAGAATTATACTGTTTTGTAATTCAAGATCATAATAATTATATAAAGGATCTTCACGTAAAAGAGAATCGAAGGAAAATGAAATCCAAAAATACTGTATTACGTGAACAATTCAATACAAAATAGAAATTTCCACTGATCCTTTGATGCAACGATACAAAACCCAATTTACAATTTTATATGAAGATATCCTTATAAACTTAATTTTTATTTTTACCAGAATTTAAACAGGAGCATAATTTTGGTTATTCTATATTCTATTCCATTCAGTTAATATATTCTGTTGTTATCCCTTCTTTTTTTTTTACTCTTCTAAAATTTTTTGATTGTTTGTTTATTTACTTCTCTTTTTTACTTCTTTTTCCTTAACCATTTATGAAATAAAATTTATGATTTAAAAATTTTTTTTTTTTTTTAAATAAAAAAAAATAAAATAAAATCTGAATAAAATGAAAAGAAACTAAGAAATAGAGTATAACAAATAGGATATGAAAATGAATACAAATTGAATGTAAAGTACAGGAAACTAAATAAAAAAAGAAAAAAAAAAAAAAAAGAAAATTAAGGTTTTTCTTCTTTTACTAATATATACAGCTAATACATTATTGAAAAAAATAAATTTTTAACGCCTGTTGCATTATTCTTAATGGTTTGTCTATTTTCAAGACTTACTTAATAAAAATATGTATTATATTAAAGAATATCAGCTTATAGAAGAGAAAAATAAAAAACAAAAAAACCCTTGTATATTTTAATAAAAAATATATCAAAAACAAAAAAAAAAAAAACAAATTCAATTTTTCTATTAAATTTGTGTTGTGTGTGTGTTTATTTCGTTAAAATTTATCGTTTTAAATGGAAATATTAATTTAAGATTTCGTGCCCGCAATATTCATTTTATATAATATTTTAAATTTAATTTAAATAAGTTTAAATTATTTAAACATAATTAGATGTTTCCCAATGTTACAGCACCCTCAATAGGTTATTTAGAAGGAAAAGGAGATATGTTTACCATATTAATCAGTTTTAACCAGTTTTACTAACAGTTTAAAATTTTTGAAAGTAAGTGATTTTTCGAATTAATCCAAGAAATTTATTGTTTGTATAGCTTCTAGTGTTTCAGAATAGTCTTGAAAATATCTGTTTTAATCTTAATTTACATATAAAAAATTCATTAATTAAAAATAATTAATAACATGAATCCTGAAAAAAACGTATAATAATTATTTTTAACTTAAAATTTTACAGTTTTAATAAAAATCTTTAATGTTTTAATATTTCCTCTAAATTTCGAATTTTTATAAAATATTATATATCACAATTTTCCGATTGTAAATAAAATAAAAATGTAAATCCTTTAAAAATTATGATTATGTCATTTTTAAACAAGATTTTAATTAATAAATAATGATTTTATACCACGTACGAACGATATACCGTTTATAAGTATAAAGTTTGTTATGATAGATTTAGACAACAGAATTGTATTGATCGGTTAATTATTTAAAACTCAGTCGATTTAGCTATATGATCTGTTCATACGTTCGTGCGTTCGTTCGTTCGTTCGTACGTTCACAATAAACCAAAAAGAAAAAAAATAAGGGTTCAAATGAAATGATAAAGATGAAATTCACCCAAAATATTTTTGAAATAATTTTTCTACTTTTGATTGAAATTGGATCATGATTTTGCGGAGTAGATAACACATTATTTACATACATGTAAACATACATTATGTCTTCTTTTTAAAAACTTGAAACTGAATCATAAGTCTTAACAGACAACGCAAACCTTTTCTTGAATTGAATTTAAATTTTTTTATATTTTTTTGAATTTTCAACTCTTTAGATATCTTTTTTTTTTTTTTTTTTTCAATCTTATTAATTCGATATTTTTGTGAAACGAAACTGAAAATTAAAATTTCGAAAGAAAAATGATGACACAAAAGGAAAAAGAGAAAAAAAAAATTATTTTTAAAATTCATTTCTTTTAATATTTTTTTATTTTTTTTTTATTCTTTCAGAAGTTAAAGTAAAAATGTATCTTTGAAATAAATTTTTTTTTATATGGTTTATATTTTTTTATCGACATTTTTTTCTTTTTCAAAAAAAAAAAAAACAAAAAAAAAATAAATAAAAAAAATTGACTATAAAAAATTTCAAAGTTAAAAATAAAGCCTTAAAAAAATTTTGTATTTCTTTTCAAAAAAAAAAAAAAAAAATGTTTGGTTTTTGTTTGCTTTCTTTTTACTTTATGACTTTATTATTTCGTGTTTTTTGTTTCTTGGTTTTTTTGTTCTAATTTTATTTTTGATGAAAGTTTTTTTTTTTATTCTACTTTTTCCTTTAATTTTTTTGCCCTTATTTGATCTTTTCTTTTTCCTTTCTATCTCTTTTTTTTTTTTTTTATTTCTTACATATTTTATATATATATAAATTTTTTTCTTCAGTTTTATACAGTAATATATTATGAATTTTAATTCTTTCCTTTTTTTATTATACCGCCAAATCAAAAAATACAACAAAAATTACAAAAATTGATTTCTTGTTTATAACAATATATAAAATTTATTATTTTTATTTTCTTCGCTATTCAATACATTTTACCGTATCGTATTATTTTATAAGAGCTAAATATGTCTATTTGAAGCTAAAATACCTAAGCAAATCAGTCAAAAAAGTATTAGTGAAAATTATTTTAATCTAAAATAATTTAAGTCGAACTCTGATTTAAGATTAAAAGTGTTTAGATTTAAATTACATTAAATATTTTATTGTTATTTGCCATTAAACGTGTATCTGGAAACTTATATATATATATTTTCTTTTTCTTTTTTATTCATTTGAAATTCTTAAACAATTTCAATTCAATATTCAATTGACATTGAAAAAGGAAATGAACTATATATTGTTAAAAATTTTTTAATTTTCTTTATACATACCAAAAAGTTCAATAATTTAATAAAAAAAATATTTTAAAGAAAAGAAAAAAAAGTTGAAAAAACTTTACAAATCAAAAAAAAAAAAAAAAGGACAATGATTATGTCCTTTTTAATATTTAAAATAATATAGAATTGGGAAATTGACAATTGAGGAAAGAAAAGAAAAAAAAAATCAAAAAGTTAAATTTAACCTGTGAATATTTTATAAAATCCTTTTTTTTTTTTTTTCTTTGACTTCATTTTTAATTTAAAGAGAAAGACAAATATATATATATAGATATATATGTATATATTATTTCAAGTGAAAAGGTTAACTTTTTTATGACAAACTTTTGGTAATTCTCTAAAATTGAAGTAATAATTTCAAATAAATTTGAGATTTTCTTCTTTTTTTTTTTTTTTTTTTTTTGAATATATTTAAGATTCTTTTATCTTTCAAAAGTTAAAAACATTGCCTTATTTTATTATTATATTAATAAATTCGTTATACAGATTTTCTTAATCAATTTAAGATCAATAAAAAAATATCTTGTCTGTAAAATTGTAAATTTTATTTCAAACTTTCAAGTGATGTAGAACAAAAAAAAAGTTGTTTTTTTTTTTGTACTAATTTTATAACACTGGAAGAAATTCATTTAAGTTAAGAAAATTATAGCAAAAAAAAAAAAATTTGGTTATTTTTTTATTTAATAAAATTTTCGGATAGAGAAGAATTCAATTTTTATTACCAGTTAGATTTTTTTTTTTTAAATTCCATTTTATAAATTTATTATTTAAAGAATAATCTATAAAGAAAAAAAAAACAGTCTTTTTTTTTAAATATCTGGCTAAAGAAACCACAAATTTTGTTTAAAACATCATTTTAAATTTTTACAAAAATTCTCAATTTTTTTTTTTTTTTTACAAAATTAACTCAGAAAATATATTCTAATCGACATTAAGGACGATTATTCACAAAAAAAAAAATAAATAAAACTTATAACGAATTATAAAATTATTTTATGATATTTTTATCTTTAATATTTTATGGCCGCCGCCTGCCTACTTGTTAAGAAAAAGTATTAAGAAAAATATCCTTATATTCTATATGGTATCTGTAATTTTCTAAACCAAAAACATCAAAAAAAAGGAAAAAAAAATATTTTACCACTAATTCCTTTGAGATTAAAATCCACTTTTGTTATACAAACATTTATTCTTATAATTTTATAATAAAAAAATCATATATCTATTGGGATTCAATTTTTAATGGTCGTTTTTTTTTTTTTTTTTTGCTCTGGATCTTTTATTTCTTTTATAGTTTCAATTTTAGATTATTTTTTTTTTTTTATGCCAAAAAAAAAAAAAAAAAAAAAACCTAAACCAAAAATGAAAAATAAAAAGAAAATATAATAAAATGAGGGCAAATAAAAAATTGATGAAAAATGACACGTTTTTCATTTTTGCCAAAAAATTAAATCTCTCTAGGGATCAATATTTAAAAGGTAATATGTTTTCTTTTTTGTGTTTTGTTTGTTAGTCTGGCCATCAACCAAAATATAAAATACAGTATATTTAATATAGTTTTAACTACATATTATTTGTATAGATACCATTTGCAGAGTACTTCTTTAACCACGTTGCCAAAGAAACAAAATACAAAAAAAAAAAAAATAAGAGCATAATAAACCTAAAATTTGATAGAAACTGCGTGATCTGAAAATGAATATTAGGTTTTCTTGTATATATATATATATTATATATAGTATATAGTTGAAACCCTGTTGATTATATAGTATATTTTATTTCTATTAAAAAAAATATTAATACATATTATATTATTAAATTTCTTTGAAGTTTTGACAGGTTTCTTTAGCTTGAGATTTCTAGAATTTTGTTCATAATTTTATTAAAAACAAAAAAAAAAAAAAACTTTTTAAAGAATACAATTATAGTTTAATGTTACTTATGAAATTCCCTCAAAACAAAAAAACAGTTCCGTAATGCAATTCTTATTAAATCAGTTGTTAAGAGAGGATTTGTTATAAAAACATAAGGAAACAAAACAATAAGATAGTAATAAAGCAAATTGTATTAAGGAATTCTTCAAATTTTTTTTTTAGCTTTCTTTCTAAATTTATTTAGTCATTATTCCTTTATTACATTTTGTATATATCTTTATATATATCCTGTATTTTCTAATTTTATTCTGAGATAAAGTATTACCAGACTCTGTTAAATAAAAATGAAAATAATAAATAAAAAGACGAATTATTTATGAAAAGGATACATAGTACATACATATATACTTACATATATAAATACATAAAAATTATTAAGAAAACAAAATAAAACAAATTAATTTTAATGTCTTATATTAGTGCTGTATTTTAGAGGCTTTTGTTAAAATTTATTCATTTTAATATATAAGTTATTAAAATAATAATCATTTAATTTTGTTAAAATGTTTATTTTGAGTGTCGTTTTATTACAAAAAAAAAAAAAACAAAAAGTTTTTAGCAACCAAACAAAATTTAAATTGTTTTCTTTTTACT
The DNA here is from genome assembly GCA_947095535.1 of Poecilobothrus nobilitatus. NCBI lineage: Eukaryota > Metazoa > Arthropoda > Insecta > Diptera > Dolichopodidae > Poecilobothrus > Poecilobothrus nobilitatus. The sequence goes on from OX352773.1 coordinate 234,310,343, forward strand.
CAAAAATTGATTTTAAATGCTTATGTAATATTTTCAGGACATTGACATCCTGTTATTAATAAATTTAAAATATTAACTCCTGAATAAATTCTTATTATAAAAACAAAAAATTCAGTAAAATAATTTATTTTTTTTTTAACATTTCTTTGTAAAAAGAATAAATTAATATAGCTTTAAAATAAACTTACGATGCATTCCTCTTAGAGCTTAAAGGATCCAAAAAAATGAAACTAGAAGAATAACATTAGATTTTTTTTGCAAAAGTCTTTTGATTAAATTAAAAATAAAACTTTGTGGGTTTTTACCTATTATGGTAAAAAATTATTTATATTAAAATGAAATTTTTCGGGTGGGTGGATAACATTAACATCTAATGGTAAAAAAAATTTAAATTTTACACCATAAATATTTAAAAAAATTAAATGCATTTGGTTAATTATTCATTTATCTATTTAGTGTTTTTTTTTTTTTTATTTGTTAAATTATAAAAGTTTTTTATTATGTATTTGAAAATTTAAATAATTATTTTGAACGGCTAAAATGGCATTGTGAATAAATGGTACTCTTTAATTTGTAATATTTACATATATAATTAAATATTAAAAAGATATATAAATATGTTATATAATGCATATAAATATAAAAAAAATCAACAGGTTTTGTTTAAAAAAATCATAGACCTTTACTATAAAATATCAATAAATATAGGATTGTAGTGATTTTATTTGATTTTATTGAATTTTCATATACATTATAAGGTTATATTATAGGTTCTACTGTAAATTTCCCAAGTAGTAATTAAAAAAGTAAGTAAAAAACAAAAGTATTGATACAACATATTGGAAATTTTTTTCACGCTTCTTAAAGATATACACATTTTTAATTAGACATGACGCGATGCATTTTTTCATGAATGCTTTCTATTTTTTGTGTTAACATGTTCAACAGTTCAACATAAATCCTTTCTCCAGCATAGAGAACTTCATTTATTTTTTTGTCCTTCATGTAACTGTACTGTAAGTATATATATTTTTATATCTATTAAAAAATAACAAATAAATATTCGTAACCCAAGGTAATTAATTTAATTAAATTTTTAAATGAAAAAATTTTAGGATTTACATAAATAATTTTTTCAAATTGGAAATATTTATTTATTTTATAAAGTCTATTTTTTTTTTAAATAAATGAAATTGGTAAATTGGAAATGGTAAATTCATAAAAAACAAGGTAGAATGTAAACGAACGGTTTTTCAAAGCGTTTTTCAATTGTTTAGAATTTGTGACTTCCACAAAAATTTGAAAATTGAAAATAGAACTTTTCTGAAATTTTGAGGGGCTGTAAGTCCGGAACCCTATATAACTAAGAAAAATCGTTAACACAAGTAAAAATATATTACTGGAGCTTTAATTTTTATATCTTCCCGAAGTAAAATATGTACAGGTGCTTAAGTTACAGGTGTTTAAAACTAGCAAATTTTCAATTTTTGGCCCTAATAGCTCATAAACATGGTCCAAAAATTTTTCTGAGCAAACTTATACTTATATCTCTAAACTTATAATTCTAAAAGTTCTTTCTGCCCTAAAAATTTCAGATTGAAAACATCTTAAGCAGAACATGAGATATGCATTTAAAAATAAGGCTTTTTCAAAGTTTGAGGGGCTGTAGTTCCTTAATGGATGGGGCTACATGAAAAAGTTGTTCCACAAAATTAATTTTTTTATGAGACTTACCAATGGGTAAAATTATTTTTCTTCTATCTTTAACGGTGTAGAAGTTTTGTAAACAGACGGCCGGACGGACGGACGGACGGACAGACAGAGTGAAACTAATAAGCAGATTTTTCAAAATTTATTTTAGAAATATGCTAAAAATAATTTTTTTATATTATTGTGTTTTTTTTTTCCATTTTGTTTTGTTTTGTTTTTTTAATCAAGAATATAAGTCACAAAATATTTATTTTAATGACATGGTATAATAATCATCGGATTAAAATCAATATATAAAATATATTTTAAATATTATTTTGGTTTCCTCTCAAGTGTATTAATTAAAAACTACAATTGAATCAAATTAATGTGCAATTAAATTAAATAATAAATGATTATTTTAAATAATAAAAAAGTATTTTCAATAGAGTTAAAATTACGTAAAATAATATTTTTGTAAAAATGAAAATATATAAATGAAAAAGATCTCGTATATAATATGTAAAGTATACATAGCCGGTAATTTATGAAACCCATGATTTTAAATTTGCATAATTGTAATATATAATTCATTTTATATTGAGTTTGTGATGTTTAAAAAATGATTCTTCCTTCTTGTTATATGTACGTATAATTTTCTTGTAAATTGATATATATATGTACGTATAATTATCATTTATCTATAAGAAACCTTTTTTTTTTTTTTTAACGCTTATCTAACAAAATAAAAATCAAAATTAAAACATTCTAAAGATATATATACATATATACATATTTCATTTGCTCTTTTTTTTCTACACGTTTTTTTTTTATTGTATATTGTTTAGCCCCTTTAGCAAGTATTAAAATTACGTGATACAGATTAAAACGATTACAAAATTTTAAGAATTTATTTCTATATGTATATACAAAGTTTTCCTTATTTTTTTATTTTTACATTTTTTTGTAATTTTTCTTCTATTAAAAAATTTATTCAATCATTTTTATGCTGAATTTTCACTTAATCTAATCCATATATATATATATATATGTATAGAAAATAGAGCTTGTAATAAGTTTTTAAAAATCAAAAAAAAAAAGCGAAAAGAAAATGAAAATAAAAATTAATTAAAAGTTTTTTATATTTGTATTTTTTTTTTTTTATATACTGTACTTTGTTTGTATATAGGGAAAGGTCATTAATAGTAATTATCAGAAAACAACAAAAAAGTAAAAAAAAAAAAATGAACTGTAGCATAAAATAAAAAAAATAATTACAAACTTAATTCTTTTATTAAGATAATATGATTAATATACAATCATATATAAATTGAAAAATTTCAAAGCTATCAATTGTGCATAAATTACCACCGTTAATCAATATTTTATTATAAATAAAAAAGAAAAGGAATAAAATTAAACTCCAATATAACGTAAAAAAAAAAGTGATAATAATAAAAAAAAACAATACATACATAATTTTCGTGTATATATGCTTTCAATATATTATAGAGCAGTTAAAGAAAATGTCATTTGAATAATAGTATAAATAGAATCAAGGCTTCAACTTCTAACTTTATCTTTTCTTTATCTTTTTGACGCAAGATGCACATAATTATGACTTTGTTTTTCTAGCGTTGTCTAATATATTTTTTCATAAAAATTTTTAAATTATTTTTTTATTTCACTTTCTCTATTAGTTTTTCTTCACTTTCTATTAGTTTTTCTTCTTTTTGGAATTAACAACAATACAATATTAAATTAGAATTGTCAAAAAATGGCAAAAAAAAAAAAGAAAAAAAATAATGTCATTTGCTAGCGTCTGGCTTTAAAATAGAAAATTTTTTAATTTGAAGTCGAATTCGACGACGCCGAAGAGTTATTTCTAGGCATTCTCATATATGAATACATGTATTTTATTAAACATGTATTCAATTAAATTTGACATAAAGACAAGAAACACCTTTATTGTGTTTACAACATAAATAAGAGTGATTATGTTTGGGTATATTTGGTCGTATTTATAAATCTGTTATGCAATACGGTTAAACCAAATTTTTTGAATTAAATTTGAATTCTTGACTGAAGGATAAATGACAGGAATTTAAACTAAAACAAAAATAAAAATTTTTATATAAAATTTTTTGATTACATTTCCTTTATATAGAAAATATTTTCTGAATTTTTATTAAATATAAGTATGTATATAACAATTTTTTCACTTGAAAAAAATTTAATGAAATGATTTTCTTTTTTTTTTTTGTAAATCATTAATTTTATAAAGCATTATTCTTTTTTTTTTTTTTTCATAATATTTATGAAGTCAAATCATATAAAATTTAAGATATTATCATTAACAGCATCATAAAATCAGTAAATAATTCTTTCAAGATTAAAATATTTATTACTTATTATAATTTTATGAAAATTATGGTATTAAAATTAGAGGTCACATATAAAGTATCTTTAAAAAATGATTTATTTTGTTATAAATATTAATTTTATTTTAAAAAAAAATTTAAATAAAAAAGAAAAAAAAAAAAAAGTTTAAATATTATTAATATATTAAATTATAGTTGACAAAATTTGGAATAAGTGTAAAAAACTAAGACATTTATTGAAATGTTGATTGATTTTAAAGAAAATACTTTAAACGCAAAATATAAAATTAACTTAAAAAAAAAAAATTATTCACATTATAACTTTAAAAAAATTTGAACCATTCAATTATTATTTATTGAAAAAAAAAAACAAAAAAAAAAAAAAATCAAAAGATCCATAAAAAACGAATAATAAAATAAATTAAATTTTTTTTTTTTTTTTATCAATTGTTCTCAGTAGAATAATCAAAATCTAAGCCTTCTGAATAACAAAGAAAAACAAAACCAGAAAAGGAAAAAACGAAGAATTTTTTTTCTTTTTTATTTCATTCTCTCTTGAGTCTTTTTTTTTTGTTGTTTTTTTTTTTTTTATCTTTTTGAATGGATCTAAAAACATTAAAAGCAATAAAATATAGAAAAAAAAAAAAAAAAAAATTCTAAAATATAAAAATAAGAATACAGAAAAGTAAAAAAATCCCTATATATTTCTTATAATATGGATGGACCAAACTTTATTCGAATATATTTTGAATCCTGTAAATTTTTATGATTTTTTATGTATATAAGTTCCTTTTTTGTTTTTTTTTTTTTTTGCAAATCGTCTGCTTCTTACATCTAATTTTTTTTCCCTCTTTATCTATCTAATACTACGTATATAGGATATTCTGTTATTGTTGTTGTTTTCTTATTATCCTTTAAGATAAATATCTACCTTTTTATGAATAATGGCTTTGATGGTATAAAGGAATGTTTTATAAAATAATGTATATATTATGTAATACATATATGTAGTTTTTCTTTTTTCTGTGAATTATGAAATAAGTATCTCTTCATAAATATAATATCTTGTGTCCTATATTTCATATTATATATACATATATAAAAGTCTTTCTTTGTTTTTTTGTAAGAATATAAATAAACAATCCTCAACCTACACCAAAATTATACATGCATACTTATATATAAAAAATACCTATATATAAGGTGTTAAAATAAACTTGAGTTTCTTAAAAGCTGTACTAACAACGTAAAGAAAAAAAAAACAATTTTTTTTTTTTTTTTGTATCTTTTAGTTATCAAATAAAGTGCCAAAAATCTTACTAAACAAAAACCAAAATATAACAAAAATAAAAAAAAAAATAAAGGACAGCAAACATGCATATCTTTTAGAATATATTATGTACATAATTTTAAACAGAGGAATAGAAAAGAAAAATATTAAAAAAAAAAAAGCAAAAAAAAATCTATAACCTAAAAAAGAATGGGTGTTAAACTATGAACACAATAATGATAATTTTTTTTCTTTTTTTCTGTTTTTTAAAGGATTGAAACCATTTTTGTTTTTTGTTTTTTTCGTTTTTTAAAAAGCTTAGATAAAAGTTTTAATGTATATACATATTATGTTTCAAACACTTAACCAAATAATGAGATTTGCATAAAAAGTATGAAGATAAACAAAATTTTCAAAATATATTATAATAGTTTTTTTTTTTATATTTATTTTGTTTTAAATCGGTTTATATAGTTCGCCATTGTTCACGGGATTTTGTTCATAATTTAGATTTTTTAGTATTTGAATGCTTTAAAATCAAAAACATTCAGCAAATAATTGAATACAAATTTTTAATTTCTGTAAACAATTTCTTGGTGCGACTTCTAACTAATTTCTTGTTAAAGGTCATTCCACACTATGTGTGTATTTGTCTAATGAGTAATTCAAATTCCACAATATACAAAAGAAGTCATATAGTATATGTTAACGTGTCGAAACGAAAAATGTCATTTGACATCCGTATGTTATCTATAGTCTAGCGGCAGATTTTATTTTATCTATCATTTTGCTAAAACCATTTGTATTGTCAAATGACAAAGATAAAATTAAATAATAAAAACAAAAAAAAACAAAAAAAAAAATTTTTTAAATAATTATTTAAATACTTTTACTTTTTACATCCTTACGTACAAAGAAAAAAAAAATACTCTTTGACAATACAAAACAATGACAACAAAATAAATTTCTATCAATATTTAATTCACTTTTTATTGGTCAAGTATATCGATGCTTTTCTATCCGATGTTCAAATGACGTTTCCGATTTCAGTTGTCAGCTAAAAAGTCATTTAACAAATTCACATACAGTGTGAAGTGGGTGAAAATGCAATTATGGGTGTTTTTCTTTTTTATTTCAGCTTTGTGTTCTGAACAGATTATCGAGTACATAGACTACATTCTGAATAGATGAAAAATATTTTATCTGTAAACGCTTCGAAATAATTTTGAAACACAATAGAGCTTCAGCCTGTCAAAAATGTCAAAAAAAAATACATTTTTTTGACATTTAAATTCAAATGCTCTATGATATCTCTAAATTAAAATCGAACATTTAGATCATACTCTGAGCGCGAATTCTGAATGAAACAAGGTAGAATGTAAACCAACGATTTTTAAAAGCGCACATTTCCAAAACTCAATACAAACTGTTTAGAAGTGTGACTTACACAAAAATTTGAAAATTTCATGTTATAAGAAAAAACGTGAAAATAGGACATTTTTGAAATTTTGAGGGGCCGTAACTCCGGAATCCTATATAACTAAGAAAAGCCGCTAACACACGTAAAAGATTATTGTTGAACCTTTAATTTTCATGTCTTGCCGAAGAAAAATTTGTACAGGTGCCTAAGTTACAGGTGTCTAAAAATAGCAAATTTTCAATTTTTGAGGCGTAATAACTCTTAAAGAGGGGGTGTTACCAATAAATTTTCTGAGGAAACTTATACTAATTCTAAAAGTTCTTTCTTGTCTCAAAATTTCAGGTTCCTATCTAAAGGGGTGCCGGAGTTATGAAAAAAGAAATTTCATGCAAAATGTGGTTTTCACATAACGGTAAATTTAAATAGTAAATTATAAAATATTACATAATTTTGATATTGTTTTATATAGATAATAAAATTTTTGATCTTCTGGCGGTTTTAGATTGCAAAATTATTACGCAGAGCCCGAGATATATATATATCTGAAAATGGGGCTTTTTCGCAATTTTGAAGAGCTGCAACTTTGGAACCCTTTACAATTAAAATAAACCTTTTACACACGTAAAAATATATTATTGCAGCTTTAATTTTTATATCTTGCAGAAGTAAAATATGTACAGGTTCCTAAGTTACAGGTGTTTAAAAATAGCAAATTTTCAATTTTTAAGCCCTAATAGCTCATAAACAGGGGGTGGCCCGAAAAAATTTTCTGAGCAAACTTATACTAATTCTAAAAGTTCTTTCTTGCCTCAAAATTTCAAGCTTCTATCTAGAAGCGTGCCGGAGTTATGAAAGTAGAAAAATCTTGCAAAATTTGGTTTTCACATAACGGTAAATTTAAATACTAAATTTAAAAAAATTGTATAATTTTGATATTAATTTACAAAGATAAAAGAAATACCTGTCGAATGACGTTTTCAGAATGAAAAAATCTTGAGCAGAACATAAGATATATGCATTTAAAAATAGGGCTTTTTCAAAGTTTGAGGGGCTGTAGCTCCGTAATGGGGGGGGCTACATGAAAAAGTTGTTCCACAAAATTATTTTTTTTATGAGACCTACCTATGGTTAAAATTTTTTTTCTCTATCTTTAACGGTGTAGAAGTTTTGTAAACAGACGGACGGACGGACAGAGTGAAACTAATAAGCACATTTTTTCAAAATTTTTTTGGAAATGTGCTAAAAACAAAACAAAAGATAAATTATGTGCATTCAAACACCCTTTAAAACCGAATCTATCAATAACAAATGCATAGTTTTTTATTTAACAGAAATCGAAATATGTCAGTCGAGCTTTAGGTAATAACTTTTAAATTTTCTAATTGACATAATAATAAACTTTTTATTATATTTAATAATAATGGCAATTTATTTCAATGAATTTCTGATGAACAAGAGTAGTACAACATAATTTTATATACATATATGTATATTGATTAATGGTTAAATGGAGTTCCTTGACCAGGAGGAGTTTTCATATACATAACAATCTACATATACATTATATAATTTTTTACTATTAAGATTTCATATAAATATAGAATTAATAAGTATAAGTGTGTAATAACATTTTACAGGATGGAAAGACACGTTTTTTAATATGAATTCTACAGAAAACAAATTTATAAAAAAAAAAAACTATAAGTATATATATCTATATATACATAATACTTATTGTTAATGTTATGGCGAAAATTCATTATAGTTTTATGCTTTTTATTATTAAGGTTTATTTATTTACCGAATAATCACTTGGGCGTATATATTGCATATTTCATATTATACTAAATCTAAAATATTTATTTTAATTTTTCTTCTCAATAAATATTTTTTTGTATATTTTATACAAATAGACATACCTACACACATTTTTTTTTTCTTTTTTGTTAGTTATTAGAATTTCTGTTTTGTATATTTTTATGTTAATGAAATATTAAAAGTCATATTTTATTTGTTGCCAAAAAAATAAATTAATTGTCTAATGCTTGTTATTTATTTTCATAATTTGTTCATAATATTGTTTGTATAAAGTTTCTTTTTTTTGTTTTTTTTTTTGCCCATCATAAAAAAAAATGTAAAATGAATATTTTTATAAAATGAATCTGAGAATTTAAAAATCCTGTTTTTAAAAATCCAAAAGATAATATAATTGTATTTAAAAAGAAAATTTTAAAGAGGATAATAATAAATCACAAAAAAAAAGTTGAAAAAAAAATTAAATAAAAGGGGACTGGGTGGTGGTCTAGTGGGTAAGAGCGTATAAAATACGCTATAAACATCAAGGAAGTGTGAGTTCGAATCCCACACACGTCGTTATTCCCCCTTATGAAATTTACAGCCACGCCTGAATAGGAAAGGCTGTGTAATTTCCTGTCTATATTTATGTGGCAGAGAAATGCATTAAAAAATAAAATTAAATAAAATTTAATAATATGAAAAAAAATATTTGGAGTCAATTGTGGATATAATATATAATTCTACTGATTCATATAAAAAATTGATTAGGATTATTTCTTCCTTTAAAAACATGTATGTATTAATTTTTTAGATATTTAAAATTTATTAGGGGAATTTCACAAGTTAGTGCAAATATTTGTTAGGCTTCAAAAAAAAAAAAAAAAAAAAATGTATTTTTGCATCATCTCGTGAACAACGACCCTAGTAAAATTTGTGTTTCAAATATTTGCTATGTTCCTGACTTTTTATTTAACTATAAAAAATTGAATAAAAGATTATCGTTTATATTTCTTTTGTTTACATATAAAACATAAAAATTAATTTTTGGTGGTTTATTATTATTAAAAAAGAAATTTTATAAAATATAGATATAAATACAAAAAAAAATATATATATAGATACAACGTAATTCTAAAAAATTTAAATAAAATAATACTAGTACTAGTTGGCCCACATGTCTAATAGGCAAAGAGCCCCAAACATATCGACTGTCATTTATGCCAGTTCGGTACAAATAATAAATAAATAAATAAAATTTAAATTTAAAAAGAAAATCTGATGAAAACTATGCAATTGTCTTGCAAAAATTTCCAATAGGGTTCAGTTATTACAAAGTCTCATTGCAAAATTTTGCACTTTTTTTTTATAAATGAAAACAACAATAAATTATGCATTTTAACTGTCAAAATGTTTGAAATATGCTAGAATACAAGATATTGAACTTTTGCAAAATTAGTTTGCACCGACTTCTGCATGAATACTTCTATAATTTTACAATATTATCATTTATGAAATATGAAATTAAAACCATATAACCTTAAACAAACACATAACAATTCAAATTAATTTAGATAATGTCCTTTAACTTTATAAACATATCTATGATTATTATCGGTGTATTAAATTATATACAAGTATACAGGCATGTATACATATACATATATATATATATATTTTCTTCAAAATTTTTTTTATTTTAAGTATATGAAATTTGAAAATTATTTAAAAGAATAGTCAGAGGTTTTAAATCAGAAAATAAATTGAATCAGAATATTCATATGTAGATATGTGTTAAGTTCAAAAGTTCAAAATCAAAGTAAAAAATTGTTTTATGTATTTAAAAAAAAAAAAATTAATGATAATTTTTATATTCATCATTAATCATCACAAATCAAATCAACTATATATAATAAACAACAGTATGCAATGAAACCCTCTAATATATAATTAATTAAAAAAATTTTCCAAAAACAGTATATGAATACTTTATTATGAATTTTTTTTTTGTTTTTCACCACTACGTAGTATTGGTTGAAAATTTATTGTTGAAAAATCTTATTTTGAGTTTTGATTTAAAATTTTTTTTTTTATTTGAATTTTTTTTTTTTAAGTTATAATTTAACAAATAAAATTAATGTTATTGTAATCCGCTTAAATGTTATACATATATACGTATAATGGTAATGAAAAACGGTAACTAATCAAAAATTTTATATATAAATAGTAAATACATAATATCTGATATCAGCAAAAAAAAGAAGAGAAAAAAAAACAAAAACAATAAATTAAATTAAATTTTTAAATTAAATGAAAAAAAAAAAAAAAAAAAATCATATCTTATTAAATTTTCAATGTTGACAGCTCGAAGAAAAAAAATACGTATTATATACACACATACGTACGTAGCCATACACACATACACATATACATATTGAAGATAATTAAATTATCAGATTTTTTATTTTGCAATTTCTTATTTTATTATTTACAAGTTTTTTTCTTTTACCATCCGATTTCTCTTCCCTATACATAATAAATTTTTTTTTTAAATTCCATACTTTATTTTAATTTTTTTTTTCTTTTATTTTTCCAATTTGTTTTATAATCATGTATGATTTGTGTTATATTTTCATCGGATTTAGCTATTTCTTATAAGAAACACACCTTTTTTTTTATAAAGAAAGCGTTTCATTAAATTATGTTTTTATAATATTCTACTAACTGTATTATATGTCAAAATATAATGCTTTTGTTGCTTTACATAATACAATTGATAAAGAAAATTGAAATAATTTTTTTTTTTTACCTTTAATCAAAAAAAAAAAAAATATTCAGAAACAAAACAGCTGAAAATAATAATACGTAATACAAAAGGCGCGACATTTTTAAGTAATTTTCCATTCATTGAAAATTTTTTTTTTTTGGTATTTCAAAATTATTTTTGTATACAAAAAAAAAAAAAAAAAAAAAAAACATTTTCTTTATAATAAAAATTGAAAAGACTTAAAAAAATTAATATTTTTTTCTATACACATATATACATTCTTAAAAGCTCAAATTTTTAAGCTACATATATAAATATACATAATAAGTATGTAAAAAATAAATAAATCTTAAGTTCTATAAATTTAGGTAAGAGTCATTATATCACTCTATCCCTTTTTATTAACGGTTAAGTTATCAAAAGAAGAAGAAGAAGAAAAAGAAGAGCAAGAGTGTAACACTTTTAACTGATAGAGAACTGAAGTACATAAATGTTATTGGTTGTCATTACATACAGAATATATAACATACAGAATATTTTTAAAGTGAAGAAATGAAAGGATCAAAATAGCAAATTTTCAATTTTGTATAAAATTTTAAACATTTCAATTTTGATTTTTGAAAAATTATTTTGTTATAAAATTATATCATCTTTTTATTATGCATTACATATACATATACATATATGTACTTCAAAACATTTTAATGTTTTCTTGACTTTTCTATTGCCATACAAAAATTCGGTATTCTTTTACAAAACCATATCTTCTTGCTACTTGTATACGCAAGGTAATTTGAGTGCAAATGTTTAAAGAGATGATAACAACGAAAAAAGAAAAAAAAAAAGAAAAAAAAAAGAGAAAAAAAAAAAACAAATATGTTATAACAAATTATTTATATTATTTGATGTCAATATTTATATTATTGTTCTGCTTTTTCCTTCTATTTTAGTTTTTATTTTATTTTTTATTTTGTATTTCACCACACCTTTGAAAAACAAAAAAAAAATTCAATACTATAAAGTTTTGTTGATTATTATATCGGCAGGTGAAATAATTTTTTTCTTATTTTCTGTTTCATATAGATTTAAAGATCATCCAAACAAAGAATTTCTTTTTGTTTCTTTTTTGTGTTTTTTTTTTTTTTTTGTATTTCAAAATTATGAAATTCCTGGTAATAAGGATTCAAGGATTTTTTTTTTTTTTTATTAAATTTTTATTTATTTTTATTATTTTTATCTCTATGGTTGGTTGATTATATTTATTGCAAGTATTACTTCAAGGGCGGATCAACGGAATTCATAATATGTAATAATAATAATATGTTCTACATATATGAATTGTAAATTATTATTGTATTATTATTGTGTTGTACATATATTAAAATTATTTTATATTATTTTTTTTTTTTTTTTTTGCTTTTCGTGTTATATCCCCATTGTGGGATTTAATAACAATTTACGATATACAAAACTCTTATAAGTGTATATTTAGTATCAATTTTGTAATATTTCATTTCAATAAGCTATGATTATCAATTTTTAGACGTGGTTTTTGGCAAATGAAATCCTATTTAGGAAAATTAAAAGTTTATTATCGAAATCGAACATAAATAACTGAATCGAAACACTATAATCGTATGGTGGCGTCATTTAAGCAATGTTAGCCCATCATTTGTAATTTTAATTTAATAAAAGCAATTAAATATCATTTGACATTGTTTTGACTTTTATTTGAGTTTAAAACTTGGTCTTGGTCTTTTAGTAAAACGTTGTGTAAAAAAAACAAAAAACCCAACAACCATGTCATTCCATTCTATACATATCTTATATGTATATTATACATATAATATAAATATTGTTTATTTATTCTGGAGAAGTTTTCTGTTGAAAAGTACATATGTACGTGAGAAAAAATAGCACATGTGCGAACTAAAAAAATTAAAAGGGCTTCTGTGTATATTGAGTGAATCATGATGATAAAAGTAAAAAAAAAAAAAAAAACAAAAAACATAGAAAAGAAAATGTATGGTGAAAAAGAAAAACATTGAATTAAATACAATATAAAAGTATAATATCTATATCTATTAATATAGGAAAAACAAAAAATGTAATACAAAAACTAAATCTAAAGATATTGAAAATTTTTCTTTTTTTTTTTTTTTGAATTTTTCATAAAGGTGTTGTTGTGTAGGTGTTTATTAAAATTGAAGTTAAGGATAAATTGAATCTAATATTATGTTTTCAATAGGTTTTTTTTATATTTTGTTTTTCTGATCAACATGCCATGCCACAAGTTCACGGATTAGCTTATTTTTGTTTTTGATCAGATTTAATAATTTATTAAAATAAGATTTTTAGATTTAATATTGATATTAAAATTTAATATTGATTTTTAAGATTTTTAGATTTAATATTGATATTAATATTGATTTAGATTTTTATATATTTTTATATATATATTAATGGTTTTTTTTTATTTAAAATATATTACAGCAATGTTTTTTAAATAAATATTATTTAAATCATACAAGTATTTATGAGTAACTTTTTACTCTTCGTTTTATAACATCTTTTCTTAAATCGTATAGAGGGTATTGAAATGAATAGTAAAATGTTTCTGATAAATACTAGTTAAATTTTTTAGTAAATAAATTTAAATGATTTTTAGTATTATCATATAATTGATAATTAATTTATTTAGTTTATTACTATTTGACTATAGGTAATATACATTCAGTTTTATTGAATGAATATAAAAATTTATGTTTATAACTTTTTATAATAAGAGTGGTTTTTTTTTTTCGTGTTCAGTAAGTTCAATGCTATGTATATTTTTTATATACAACCAAAAATAATTAATTTAATTGTTTAAATGTATATACGTATATTTTTATTACAATTTACACCTTTCTAAAATGAAAAGGTAATAAAATTTCTAATTTTCGTTTTTGTATTCGTTTTCTTAAATTAATTCCATTAAAAGCTGTAATAAGAAAAAAAAAAACAAATCGATTTATTGTTTAAGTACTTAATATCCTTTTTTTTTTACTTTGTTTAAATTTTAACTGTGGTATACTCGTACCTCAATATATTTTGTTATATTTTGTATATATGAGTATTGTAATTTTAGGTTTATAATACTTAAAGCAATTTCAATCATTTCTTTATCTTAATTTTGGATACTTAAATCTGGCAAACAATCCGAAAGACAGAAAATTTAAAAATTAATAATAGTTGTAAACAAAAGGCAATGGATTTGGATTTTTTTTTTATTTTATAAGACTCATAGAAATGCATATTTGTAAATTTAATACATTTTTTTCTGTTGTTAACATTAAAAAAAATATTCAAAGGGAAAGGGTTTAAATTTTAGTTTTAAACTTAATTTCATCATTTTCGTATTTTTCAAAATGGTTAAAATAAAGTTATAGTCTTATATAACATTTTTAATTTAAACTTTGGCTTTTTTTAATATAAATTCAAAGGATCAATTTGTATGACACCAAAAAAATTAATTTTTCTTTCTATATACATTTTATAGTATATAAATTTAGTAGTTAAGTTAATTTAAATTTTTTTTATATTAATTGTATTTTATTTATTTATCAATCTCATCAATCTTCATCAACCCTCATCAAAATCTAAAAACAATCTCTTCTTTTAAATAAAAACTTATCAATTGCAATTTTTTTTCTTTTTTTTGTACTTTATTCCCCTGCCAAATAAATGTGACAAGGAAATTTTTTGCTTTCCTTTTCAGGCGTGGCTTTGTATGGGGGGAATTATTCTTACGACGTGTGTGGGATTCGAACTCACACTCCCACAGTTGTTTACAACATATTTTATACGCTCTTTCCACTAAGTCACTGAGGTTCCATCAATTGAAATTCAATTTTAAATACCTTTGTTATAATAATACCTAAATATTATATACTCGTAAAATATACATACTTAATTTTTAATTCTATATTTATATATTTTTTTGTTTTTCGCTTATTATTTTTATTTACTTTATTTTCCAATTTATTTATTTAAAATATATATACATATTACATATATATTACATGAATTTATTAAAAAAAAAAGTTATTATGCATGCAATTTGATTTTTAATAATATGATATCCGATTTATGTGCTCGTATACCCAAATTTCAAGGTGAAGTATTTTGTTACAATATAAAAAGAAAATTTTTCTTTTTTAGGAGAAAAATAAAATCAACACGTGTGTATTCTGTTCATCAATAATAATAAAAAAAAAAAATATTAAATTACTTTATTTTTTTTTTATTTTATATACAAAATTAAAATTTATTGTCTATTCGATATATCTATTCGATCCGATTAATATCTTTTCTCGATATTTAAATAAAAAAAAAACTAAATTGACATGCTATTTTGTAACTAAACTTTTTCAATCATATTTATTTTGTCCTCAAAAATTTAATTTAAATTTTTCTTCTATAAAAAAAATTATTTCCTACTAGAACGTTATTTTCAATGGTTTTTTTTTTTTTTTGTTTTTATTAAAATACACTTTCAATTACTCTTTCTATTTTTTATTAAATATTTTGCCTACTTTTTTGTCAAATATTAGCGTGCAAATAACAACAATTTCAATATCAAACTCTTAAAATAACATAAAATACAAAAGGAAAATAAAATTTATATAAAAACAACAAAAAAAAAAAACGAAGTAAAAATAAAATAAAATATCAAATTACTATAAACCATCAAATATAAAATAAAAATCCTCAAATTATTCTTGAAAAAACTCTTTTTTTTTTTACCTTTTTTTTTGTTTTTTTTTTTTAGTAGTTATTTTCCAATCGAATAATTTCAAATAGAAGTTGTTGAAGTTTAAGTATTTGAAATGAATTGGGTTTTACTTTTTTTTATTTATTTATTTAATATAAGGTTTTATTTTATTTTATAATATAATTGTGGTATTAGAAACATTTGTTTATATAGAAATATATAATTATGTGTTGTTGTTAAATTTAAAACAAAATAATATTTAAACTTATTCTATTTTAAAAATGAATTGAACTTCATTCAAGGGACTTCATTTAGGGACACATTTCTGTATACACCATTGACATATTTAATTTAAATAGAAGTTTAAAAGTTAATTAAAAACTTCAAATATTAAATTAACACTAATAAAATATAAAAGTTGTTTTAAAAATTAAATTTAATAAACAGTTACTTTTTTATTTCAGTTATGCATATATTTTAATAGTATCTAATAATTAATTAGTTAATTATCATTATCGTCAGAAGGATTTTCTTTGGTTAGAATCTTGTAATTTGTTTTATTATTTTAATATTGTGATCTTTCTTTAATGTATAACTTTTTAAGGTAAGGTCAATTGGAAACATGCGGTAACATAATAATTTTTGAATAATTGTTTTATTAATCACCATAACAAATATATCTGTAAGATATTCTTAAAATTTTAAATCAATTCAACTTTAATTCTATACTTTAAACGCTCTATGCAATAAATAGTTTAAAAAAAAACATACTATTAAAATTTTATTTATTGAATTAAATACTTTTTAATCAAATAATAATTTATTTTATATGATATGTGTATCTTTAATCTTCAATTTAAAGAATTATTTCTTTCAAACTTTTACAATGTATTAAAATCATTTCAATTTGAATCATTTCAATTTTTATTTAACTAAAACTAATATATAGTATACGTATATGTAATTGTGTATGTAATTGTATATGTATATGTAATGTAATACAAAATTAATTGATAATATAAAATAAATATTTCGCAAAAAAATTAAAAATATAACAATCAACCAAAAAAAAACTATAAACAAAGAACAACATTCTTAAGTATCTATAACTACTTTAAAATACTCAGCAACATTAAATATTACTAACAACTTTTTAAAGAAGCTTTTACTAAACATAACAATAAAATATGAAAATACCATTTTTTTGTTGTTATTGTTATTGTTTTTTTTTTTTTTTTGTATTTATTGGTAAATAAAAAAAAATAATGTCTAAACGTTTTAAAAAAAGCCATATTTAATTCAATTTACTAATGTTTATTTTACCCAGTTTATTATTTTTGTTTTGTTCAATTTTTAAAAGTGGTAAATAAACCCTTTATATTTCTTCTCGCCTTAAACTTATTTCTATTTTTTAACATATAATATATGTATATAAATCTATATATTTTATACAGATAACACAATATTTTTAATTTAACTTTTCATAATTTTTTTCTTTTTAAGTAAATATCCTATATACAAAATGGAAAATCTAGATAAATTAGAGATTATCGCGAAAACAAAAAAAAAAACAAAATTTATTTTTTAGTTTTCTTTTTGTATATACATCATATATACATGTATCCATTATTTTATTTATATATACATAAGTATATAAATTTGTACATATTTGTGTGTATTCATTAATAATTCAAAAAATTTATTTGGGGTTAGTTAAAAATGAATGACCAGACGGGGAAGGAACACAACCCCCTTCTGATCAAAAACAATGACATATTTATTTTTTTTTTTCAATATTTGATTGGGTGTTTGTTTGGTTCTGTTTTTTTTTTTTTGTATTATTAGTTAAATAATAATTTTTTAATATTTGCGTTGTGATGGTTATAATTTAGTATATAAGTCATACTGTAATAAACTTATTTTATTTTCACGAATTTATATTTTTTTTATTGCAGAAATTTTTATATTATGCAAAAATACATAACGATAAATAAATATTTAAATAAAATAACGATTAAAAACAAAAATTGAAAATAATGTAAAAAAGATAAAATAAAATGTTTTCAAATAGAAATTAATTTAAAATAATAAATTCAGTTTTATTATTTTAGTTTTCTTAAATTGTTAAAACATTATGTACAGTTTATTGCAAAATTTTATGCCACAATCGTATATACTGTTTATTTTTTTCGAATAAAATACATATATATATTTTAAATGAAAATATTTCTGATTTCGTTTTATGTTAAAATCTATGTTAAGCAGAATTTGAAAATTGTAATTTCAATAAGAATTTATTATTTTTTAAAAATTAATAAACAATAATATAATATATTAAATAATTACAATAAACTACCAGATTAATGAACCCTGTTATATATATATATTATTGTTATATAAATAGTTTTTTAAATGAGTTGGGTATAAAAGGCCTAAGACAAAATTCTCTATCACAGAAATTCACACGTGATAAAGGCCGTATATAAAATCCACCAATATACAAAATATTCTATACGACGAAACCTATTTGAAAAAAGTTGGCAAATTTTTTTTTTTAAGTTTTGGTTTAAAATACAAAAATTAAATTTCAGTTAAAATTAGACGTGTTATTATATTTTTTATTTAGGTATTACGGTATTACTATGATATTACTTTCTTCAAATATTTATTAACTTCAATATTGTTTTCTTATCGACATCATCCCTCCTAATTCAGAATTTCGTATACATATGATTTCACTCCTAATTATTTATTGACTCCTAATTATTTATTTTACATAAACATATCATGATTTTTGAAATTAAGAAAAGAGTATTTTACCCTAGAGTATTTGTAAAAATGGTGAAACGTACCGCGCTCCCTATTTGTATTGTAGGATATATATTGTAATTTACTCCATATTTGTATTGTGTATGTATCTATCCTATAGTAATGATATTCCTAGGAATAGGCTTGCTATTAAAATACACATAATTTTTTTTTAATATTGCAGCCAATATTTACAATAATTGCAATTAAGCCTTCGGAAAAATTCGGAGTGAAATATTCACATTAAATTTAATGTGTTTATATATATAGAATGTACTTATATATATAGGATGTATTTATATACATATATAGGAAATTATTTGTTAGCAATGACAACTTTAAATTTTACAATAACCCAAATAATATTAAACTAAGGGGCCTCGGCGGCCTAGTGAGTAAGAGCGTTTAAAATACGCTGTAAATCCCACACACGTCGTAAAAGTTATTCCCTCTTACGACATTTACAGCCACACCTGAACAGGAAAGGCTGTGTAATTTCCTGTCCACATTTTTGTGCATTAAGAAAAAAAAAAAATATTAAACTATATGATCATATTTAATTGTATGAAATTTTCTTTTATCCTTTAGATATACTTTAATTTTTCACGTAATTTTCAAAAGTTGACAAAAAACAAGCTAAATTCATAATATTATGTATATACTATGTGTATATTGTACATAAAAAGTAGTTTTTAAGATTTTTCTACACTGTTTTTTTTATATATCAAATAATTTTTTTTTTTTTTTAATTTTTTTATTCCTTTTAATACTCTGGAATTTAAATGTTTTTTTAATTGATACTGAGAATAAATTATATTAGATAGATTTTATTTATTTAAATTAATGATAAATATTTTGTTAAATTACATTTTCTCTTTTTAATTGAAAATTAATTAAAACTTTTTTTTTTTTTATATATGAATAAAAATGCAAGTAAAATTGAATTAAAATTTTATTCTTAATGAATTATATAGTTAAGGGGGTGCGTTCACATGTCTATAGAAAAACGATGCTATAACAAACCGAATAGAAAATTTAAAACGTGCATTGCTCTATTGAGTTATTTATATTGGATTAAAAGCGTTGATTAACGATAAACGATAAGAGAGCATTCATAATGATTTATTAATTTTTTTTTTTATAAATTAAATTTTCTTTTATTAAAATGAAAATAAATAATAAATATTTTATTATGCAAAAGTGTAAATTCACTTTTGATTTAAGTATTCAAATTTAATAAATGTTTCTATTTTCAATCGGGATGTATTGTGAAAATTTTATTAAATGTTGTCTTCAAATGTTATAAGCCGTATTAATAGAAAGATGAAATATTAATCTTTTTCTTGGCATTTTTGCGAAGCCCTATTTATTATTTTTTGGAGAAAATTGATTCAACCTCGTCTTCAGTGGTGGCAGTTAATGATAATTTTTTTCGTTATTTAGTTGTTAAAATTTTACTTTTACTAAAACTAAGATCAATATTAAATCTTATATAGAGAAGTTGTAATATAAAAACAGCATATAAAGGAATAGATAAAACCTATATGTTCTTTTATCGATTCTCTAATCATCGATCTTAACATATACAACAGTTTCAATATAAATAAAAATGCTTCGAATCTAACGAAGCTAAATAATGACTAACTGACTTAATGAAACTTATAATTCAAGAAATTATGAATCTGGTCCTATGTATAATATGAATAATATCCGCCTTTATTTATTTTCTATATCCCATCCCTTATAAAAAAAAAATAATGTTAAACAATTTTTATATATATTATATTCTCAGATTTTTTTTTTTAATTTTCATCTATATTTTTTGGATTTAATTTTAAAAAATTATGAATATTTATATTTATAATTTATAATGTTATATACATAATCAACATACTTATATATGTACGTATCTATCATGGGGAAAAAGAAAGAATTTAATATAATCCAGATGTTACCTAATTTAAAAAAATAAAAATAAATAAAAGAAGACAACAAAATATATCTTTCTCTTTTTTAACAAAATTTTTTTTTTTTTTGTTTTTCCTTACTAAAGAAATGCTCATTATACTGGGGTAATTTTATTTTTTTTTCTTTTTTTTCCTCGTTGAATAAAACGACAGTTAAAAGTTAAAACGATGAAAAAGTTGAAAGTTTTGTTGATTTTTTGTTTTTATTGTTTTTAGTTTTTTTTTTTTTTTTAAATCGCGAAACCTGTCTACGCTAGCAAATCTTGTTGACGTTAAATGAAATACGCGTTCATGTTCTTTTATAAAGAAAAAAAAGAAAAAAAACAACAATGTCGTGTTAATTCTTGGTGAGGAAGAAATATTTTTTCATTGTTTTATATATAAATTTTTTTTTTTTTCTCTTTTCTTCTCTTTTTTTTTTTTATAATAAAAATTAAAGCCAGTAAATGACAATGATATCTTATGTTTGTGAGTATTTAATAAAAAAAAAAAATATATATATAAGGTAATTGTGTCAACCTTTCATTTTTTGCTTTTTGTTCATTTTTTTTTATAACACTTTTTTTTTTTTTTTTGTTTCATGGTTATATGTATATTTTTTATATATATATTTTTTTTGGTTAAAATTGCTACATATTAAATAATTAAACTTAATTTAAAATTTTTTTTTTTTTAAAGTTACCAATAAAATTTATAATAATTTTTGAGGTGAATAATTCCTAAACTCTTAAAATATTGCATTTTATTTATAAAAAAATCAATTGTACCTAATTAAATACTGTTAATTATCTATTTCATTAAAATATTATTAAATCAATTATGTATTTATATTTTTATATTACTATTTCCTAAATTAAAATATATTTTTTTTATATTGAATATTAAATTGAATATTAGGCACAAAATTTTAATTGAATTGACAGGGACTGTGACTAAACTAAATTTAATGGACAAATTTGAACTTTTAATCTATAAGTGTATATGTATTGTTTTCACAATATCTCAATCTATAATATATAAAATTAATTATAAACTTGATATTTTTTTAATTCTCATGCTTAAATATTTGATCAATTTTCCTTTTTATAAAACAAATGTCCTTTCATATAAATATGAAAATGTATAATATGTTGTATGTATGTATACTTGTATATAAAGTTCAGTATTTTGTTGTCTTAATATTAATTTTTAATTTTTTTTCCTTTAATTTTTTTTTTTTTTTGTTAAATAAAATAAGTCAGAAGTATTTTCCCTTTGACTTTTTCATAAAGTTGCACTAGTATTTACAGTGAATGCTTTTATTCGCTCAATATACGAAGTCAGCTGTAAAGTAAAGTTGGAATGTATATTTAATTGTATGACTGTATTTATAATAGAAATATAGTCGTTTCGCAGTCGCAGTCGCAGTCAAGGGTCAAATAACTGAATAAACTGTGAAAAGATTGCTTATAGAAGAGGTAAATGAGAACATTAATTGTTAATCCATTATAAAGTTTTTCTATATTGATCTGTATAAAAGGGCTCGTTAAAATTTTAATGGAATATTATTCAGTTATGACTCGTCTTTTCTTACTCGAGAATCAAAATTTGTTATCGAAAAATTTTCCCGTTTATTACCTTTTTTTTTATTGAAAATTTTCTTTTGTCATAGTTGCCTTATATTTTGATATTTCTTTTTATCTTATTTCGAAAAGAATATGGAGTCTGTACAGTTGTCTGTTTGGGTACATAAATTAGAAAAATACACATATATATTTTCAAAAATGGTATTAGACCATTGAAAAATTTCATTAAGAATCTCGACAACGTTTAAAATTATTACAATGCTTTCTTAATAGGGAGGTAAAAAAAAATTAAAAGAAAATTTTCTTTTTAAAAACATTTTAAGTTTTCTACTCAATTTACAATTTTTAAGTTCTGAGGTTTTTTCTTTCTTTGTTATTTTTTTTTTTTGTTTTTCTTTATTTTGTTTATTTATTTGTTGATAAGTTATTTTTCTCTTTTCTTTACTTTTAGTCATTATATTTTTTTCGTTTTTCTTTAGTTGTGATCTGTTTATTGTTTTTTTTTATTCGGCACTAAGAAAAAGTTCTTGAATACCACTTGAAAGAAAAAGAAAACCACTATTGTAAAAACATAACAACATTTCAATATTTTTTTTTTCTTTTTGTCTCTTTCTTTTCTATAAGTATTTTTAAGGTGTGTATAGAATCTTATTAACGTAGTTTTTTATATTTTTTTAATATTATGAAAAAAAACCTATAGAAAAGACATTACTATAAACTCTGAAAGAAAAAGAAAATGTTATTTTTTTAAATTATTATTAAGATACAAACAAGCATTTGTGGCCAAAAAATCCACCAATATAACATACTAAGCTAGTAGAATTGATATGATTTCATACATGCTTATATAGGCATACACATATATTTTATTCTGGATATATATATGTATACACATTTTATATTAAATTTATTATTAAGTTATTGGAGTTGTCTTCATATCTTTTTCTTTTTTTTTATTGCTGGGTAAAAAATATCTTAAATTTCATATTTGTTTTTTTTTTTTTTATCAAATTTTTTGGTTTTTTAACAGAAAATATTATACCAATTTTTAAAGAGACATTTTTTTTTTTTGTTTTTTGAAATGAAATGATAAAATATTGAAAATTCTGAAAAGAGAGATGAAAGTTGAATTGAGTCAAGAAAAAGGAAAAATTAAAGAAAAATAAGAATTGGGTGGTAACTATAATATTATGTATAATGAAAAATGAAAATCTAAACTTTACCATATAATCTTTTTTTAAAAATAAAATCAGAAAAAAAAAACTTTATATATACAGTTGTCTTACCAACTGTGTTTCCATTTTGATTCACTTTTTTCGCTTGAACGAACATAAAATTTATAGTTATTGATTGGTACCAAATGAAGAATATCATTTTCAAAACTTGCATAATGCATAATACAAAATTCGACTTTTAATGACATTAAAAAATTATTTGTTTTTAATTAAATTTTATCAGTATGTGAATATAAGAAAATGAAATTTATTAATCTTACTAAAGAAAATTTGTTCTTTACAGCTTATTTCTCACTAAAAAATTTTATTTAAAAATTTTCATAAGATCAAATCATTTTGGAGGGTCTTTTTAATAAAACTGTACCTATGTACTGCTGACAATGATTAAATTCTGTTCCAGAGCATCTGAATAAGCAATCTTATGTTGAACCATTTTAAATTTGATTTTAAAAGAAATTTAATTCGATAATATTTGAAATTTTAAGTTACTTATATTTCATCCTAAATTTTTAATTTTTAAAAAATAAAAACAAAACGAAGATTATAAAAAATGTCAACCATTATTACGAAAATAAAATTAACTATATGTCATCTGTTATACTAGTATAATAATATCAGTAAAATTATATATGTATAATAAATAAACTGGTTGTTTTTTACTTTTTTTTTTTTTAATATTGTCGTATCTTTTTCTATAAATGCTGATAAGTAAAAGATATGAGAGCTGTGTTTTTTAATCTCTTAAAAAACAGAGTTTTATTACTGTTTTTCTTTTCCTTTTATTTTATGGTACTTATTTGCTTTAAAATTCTTAAAGAATCTGAAAACGATTTAAAAGTGGTTCTTGAACATAAGAAGAGTCTATTTTTTTTTTTTTTTTTACTTTCTTTTTATATTTTATATGACAGCAGTTAATTTATTTTTTGTTTTTTTTATACTGCTACTACTGATACTGTTTTTCCTTTCTCAAAACAAAATAACAAAAAAAGAAAAAAGAAATAACAAGGAGAATATTGTTTAATTTTCATATTTATTTACAAGCACACTTTTCATAAATATCCTTTTTATAATACATATAACTAAAGCTAAATATAATATTTAATATATTATACATGTATATACATTTTAATTTTTTTTACATTTTAAAATATTCATTCAAAAGGTTTGTTTTCTTTTCATTTTTCATGTGCCTTTTTTTTTTTTTGTTTTTGGTCTTTTTTACACAAGTTTTCAAGGAACCTGTGTTTTTCTTTTTTATCGTTTTTTCTTACAAAAAAAAACAAAAAAAAAATATTTCATATGCGAACCCATTAAAACAAATTTTATGCTAAAACAAAATAATACATATTATATATTATACAAGTTATAAACACCCGCATAAACACTGTATAAAAAAATATGTCTGTGTATATTATATATACGATATATAAAAATAATTGTTTTATTGCTTAATTTATTTTCTTATATTTTTAAAGGAAAAAAAAAAAAGGATTTTCAATTCAAAATTTGAGAGGTTCAAAGTTCAAAATATTTTTTTTAATTTTTTTATTATTGCATCCCTTAAGAAAATGTTTTTTTTTTTTTTATAAATACATATACCTTCTAACTGCTCGAATATTATAAAATTCTCTCTCTTACATTTCTGTCTTTAAGTAACTATATATAGAATATGTAAAATAATTTTTTTATAATATTAAAATTCCTTGAAATTTCAATTTAACTTTTTCTCAAGTTCAAAAAAATGAAGAAAAAAACTTATATCAGATCATGCATATTACATTTTGTTCAGTAGGCGTATATATATATATATATATGACAAAGTATATTATAATGGTATCATTAGATGTATGTTTTTCCCAAATATTTAATTTTTACCTAATTAAGTTTTTTTTTTAATTACGTTTTCTAGTCAGACAAATTAATTTTAGTTTGGAAATTTTTTGTATTGATAAATGCTTAGTTTTACTTTTAATCGTATTATTTTGTTCATCATTTAAAAATTATATATATACATTATATAAATTTTTCCGAGAGATACAAATGTTAAATAATTGTTAGAGTTCTAGTAGCGTGGTACATTAAGTAAAAAATGAAACTAAAACAGAATGTGGCAGATAAAACAGGAAATTGGTAGTTTTTTTTTAAATTTGTTAGACGTTCTTCTAATAATTACAAAATTATGTCCTAGAAAAAAGTTTGTATTATAAAAAGGATAAATACTTATATTTTAAAACTTCATTCGAGCTAAGCCTATAAATATGCAATATTCCTGTAAATTAAAAGTGACTTCAGAAATCTATTCCAAAATGCCGGGGCTTCGGTAGCTCCGTGGGTAGGCGTGTGGCGTATTAACCGAAAGAGTGTGGGTTCGATCCCTGCACAGGTCGTAAGTGTTTTTTCTTTACATACCCCCTTACAACCAAAGATAATGTAAATATATAGTATATAATATAAACAAAATAAATAATATTAGTATATAATTTAATAATAGTATAAAAAACCTATAATGGCCTTAGTAGCCGATGGTTCAATAACATTGCATTACATTTATGTATGTAATATTAATATAAATAAATAAATAAATAAATGAAGTTAAAAAATATTAATTTTGAGTGTTGAAAAGTATAATTTTATCATTAGTGTCAGTCAGTATATAGTTGAGTTCAGCTATATTATATCTGTAATTATATTGTAATATATATTATATAGCTATCTAGCTTTGAAAAACTTACAAAAATTTTTGAAGAAAATATCATGAAAATAAATCTTACGTGAAATTTCGTTTTGTTAAACAAAAAAAAAAAAATCATTTTTAATTTTAATAGAGAAAGTTTTTGTCACTTATGATCAACATTAAATGTAAATTTATTAAATTTGATTTTTTTTTTTAAACAAATTTAAAGAAAAAAAATAAATAAATTCTAAAATTATAGCAAGTTGTTTATAAAGAATAAAACTGGAAATAAGTGCCTATTAATATTATATTTCTTTCAGATTCAAAGAGCGCCAAAAAACAGATTCTTGAATATAATAATACATACTTAATATAAAGTTTAAGTTTTTAATATTGAAAAGAAAGAAATTTCATGAAATTTTCATTATTTTACAAAAGTTTAGTTAAACCAAAACTTTTTTTTTTTTTTGCTATATTTTGTTTATTTTTGTTTCTATTCTATGACATATTAACAATAAGTTAATTTCAATTTCATCCGACAAATGAAGTATAATGTTTAAGTAGCTGGTCTTCCAATCAAAAGATACCAGGTTTAAATCCTGGTTAGATTATATTGTATAAGTAATTTATATGGTAATATAAAACTAAATAATTCTTTCATAATATATAATATAGATGGAAGGCACAAATATAACATTTGTATTTCGTAATCATGTACAATAGCAATAGCCAAATAATTAACGCCTTAATGAAAATAATGACTAAAGAAAATGAAGCTTAGTCAAATATGAATGATAAGCGTCCTCCTTAGTCCTCCTTTGTAGAAATGGAAAGGAAAACCAAAATTTTTATTTTCACTTTACTAACAATATAACTCAATACTTTTTTTAATTTTCTTATATCCTTGATTAACTTATATCTTATACTTATAACTTATAAGTTATATCTTCTTATATCCTTGATGAATTTACATTTTTTTTTATCACTCAGATTGAAAAATCCTATATAATATAATTGCTTTTTCCCCCCTTCTCATTTCTCATTCCCTTAGGGAACATAGAGCTTCAACAAAAGCTTTTCAATTTTTCCTATCTTTCGCCAATCTTTGCATTCCTTGCCAATATTTTCCACTATTCCCTATATATTTTGGAACACTTCTTTAAGTTGCTGTAGGTCTTCCCGCGGTCTTTATTCCCTGAGAATTCCAATCTAATGCTTGACGTGCCACTGATGTTCTTGGGCATCTGAAGATGTGACCGATCCATCTATATTTCTTACTTCTTTCGATCAAGTGTTGACTCGATAATATAACACATAACTCTTCGTTGTATATTCTTCTTGATGAGAAGATTCTAACATATTATTCTTAGGCACTTATTGGTGACAACCTGTAATTTTTGAATATTGGTACGGGTTACCAAGCCGGTTTTACTTCCATATAGTAGTACAGATTTCAACCAAGAGTTGAATATTCTGATTTTTGTTGAGCGGACTAAATGCAGTGTTTTCCAGATTCCTCATAATTTCGCAAAAAACCCTTTTTGCCTTCGATATTCTGTGCTTAACAATGTCATTCACTTTGTACGTATATAAATAAGTCAAAAAAAGTAATTTTATAATAAGATAATAGTTGGGATCAAATCATTTTTAATAAATACTTGTAATTTTATTCACAAAACAGATTTTTCTGTTGTTATCCTAGACAAATTTAGCAAGAAACATTTTTCTTAATTTTCTTACAAAAAATTCTTTACAATATCTTCTATGTAAATTAATTTCTTTTATGTTTATGTATAAATATATATGTATATATCTCTCTATATCAATATATATATATGTATATTTAACTTTCTTTTTTTTTTATTCAATTAACTCTTTTGTTTTGTATTTAATTATAAATATATACTTATTTTCTTCTTTCTTTTTTTCTATTTTCAGGTAAGTTAATATACACCATATTAATTGAGAAATAAGTGAAAATAAAAAACTGAAAGTGGTATGTTATAATTGTTTTTTTTTATTTTTTTTTTTAACAAAAACATATTCTATAAATTAATTAAAAGTGAAATATAAAAGTGTAATTTTAGACGCAAAATTAAATATTGTATTTACTTCTCTGTATAACCTATACACTGTTGTAATTTTTTTTGACAGTTAATTAATAGACAATCCTTTTAAAGAGTTTAAGAATTTTTTAAATTCTTTATTTTTATATTTTTTCTAAAAATGTTTATTTTATGTTTAAATTATCTAAAATTTTTGAATGATAATAAAATAAAAACTAAAAGGATAATAAGTGGTACAGATAAAATAAAAAGTATTTAAAAGTAATTGAAAAAAAAAAGAGTTATATTTATTCTTAAATAAATATTAATACTGATGGTATCTGCTGGTATTTAAATTAAAATTTGAATAGGCAAAGTTTTTTTTAAAAATGTATATATACATTTTAGATTTAATTAAAAGCACAAATTTTTGAAGAAAAAAGTATTGTATAAAAAACATTATTTTCATATAATTTCATTATAATTTTATTTACGAAATTTTGAATTAAATTAAAACTTAAGTAAATTTCCGTAAATTTTTCGGAAATAGTAGGATTATACTTAAAAAAGAATCTATAATATAGGTATAATATAGGTATAATAGTTATCTAATTACAATGAAAATTTACATAATTTGATAATTTCAACACTTTTAGCCAACATGATTTTTTTTTTCCTTATAGTATTTAAATAAAAAAAAATTATTTCATAATAAAAAAAAGATATAAATGTTATCTTTTTATCTTGTTGGTTATCAATAAAAAAAAAAATTTTTTTTTTCAATTTAAATATCTAACATAAATCACATAAACTTAAAGCGTTTTTTACACGATTCAACGGTTTGGTCAACGATTGAATCAATTTGTAAATATTAAATAACTGTTGAGCAATCATTCTATTATGTATTCGTTATATTGTTAATAGTTGAATTGAAACAATATTGAGCAGTTAAAAAAATATTGTCAGAATATTCCATCCTTTGTTATATATAAAATCGTCAAATTGAAATCGTATCGTATATTTTTATTTTTTTACGAATAATTTGGGATTATTTCGAATCGTTTTTTATTATTTTTTAAAATTTTTAATGTAAACGAAAATGTTTTATTTTTATATAAATATACTAAAAGGATCATTGTGAATAAAAAAAATAGTATCTAACTTCTATTTTTCTAAATATAAAAGAAAAAACCATTGTTTTGAAGCTTTTTGTTTTAAATATCTTGTCCCACGATAGCAGCAAGACAGTTTTTAAATTTTCATGCATAAATAATTATAGTAAATAAGATTAATAATTATGTTATAAAAATGTTTTTTTTTTTTTTTTTTTCATTAAAAAGTTAAGATTAATGTATGCCATAATGTTGAACTAAAATTTTCATCAGATTTTATACGGTGTATTTTAACAACGTCACATTAATACATTATCGTATCAATTTTGGTTCAACGCAAATTGATTCAACCATTGGACAATCGTTGTATTGTATGAAAATGAACCCTTTATACATTAATATGAAATAGAAAAAATTAAAATTATATAATTGAAATTTCTATAAATTATACAAACTTTTTTAATCATAGCACAAAAAAAAAAAAATTTTTTTTATATCGAAAAATTTAACATTTTTATAAAATAAAATTAAATTACCTTTCAAAAAGTATAAAGTTTAACAAGACTAAAAAAAAAATATATATATATAAATCTATTTATTTTTTTATATTAAATATATGTATATATATATATATATATATATATATATTTTTTAAGTTCGCGGTGAATAATTTTGATGTTTTTTTATTAAAATATAAAATGTATGCTAGTAAGTTAGAAAATTAAAAAAAAAAAAACTTATTAGACACTTTATAAAAAACGTGACGGTTTTTTTTTTCTTTTTTTTTTCTTAACCGATAAATCTACAACATTTTTTTGAAAAAACTTTTTCATTGATTGAAAAAAAAAAATATAAAAGTTTGGATAGAATTTTTTTTCCTCTTATTACTTTACTTTACACATTTTTTTGTTGAATGCATTCAAAAGATACCCGAATTTAACCTATAGAGTTTTTATTTTTAAATATTTTGAGTAAAATGAGAAATTGAATGCATTTTACAATAGAAATTTTTTTTTTTTTTTTATTAAGAAAGATATATTTTATTGTACACGTCAACATCATTTTCCCTATTTTCTTGTTTCCGTTTTTTTTTTTTTATAAAAATCCATTACCTTTCGTTTTCCTTTTTTTCTTGATTATATTTGAAAAGAATTATATTTTTAGTACATTAGTTTCCTAGTTTTATATTTTCAATTATTTTTATGGTTCATAAATAATTTTATATAAGTTTTATGTCAGTTTTGTCGAAATAAGTAAGTTTAAATCTTTGGCTTTTTTAGTTAATAATAAGGTAAAGTTAACAATAAGTTATTTTAATATTTAAAAAAAAAAAAAAAAAAATTATTTTAAAACTTCTAAATATAACAGATAATATTTTATATATTAATAAAAATGTTGTATTTCGTTAGGCTTCTTCCATTTTAATAATTTGTGTTTAGGTAGGGTTTTGTAAACGGGGGGAATATAGTCTCCATTTGTATAAAGGTACATAAATATACAAATTAGAATTTTTTCAACTCAGAATTATTTATCCAACCCCCATTCCAACCTAAAAACGAATTCAATTTATCGTTGCCAAAAAAAAAACAACCTTTACATTAAATAAAAATTAACTAATCTGAAAATGAAATGAATTAATGCCAGAAAGAAATGAAATATCGCCAAAAAAAAAAAAAAATTAAAATATTATTAAAATAATAATTTGTTTTTTTTTTGGCTTTAAAACGTTTTTTTTTTTATTTTAACAATAATTTATGAACATTTTGGCGTTAATTCATTAATTCATTCTGGAAGCAATTACATTGAGATTAAAGAAAAACTATATATAAATTCTATACAATTCTTCAATTTATTTGTTTCTGTTTAATTTTTGAATAATTTTTAATGAGAAAAAGAAACGGGGGAGGTAAATATGAATATTTTATTTATTAATTAAAACTAAAATTAAAAACACTAACTAACACATCACTTTCTAAAATGAATTACATTATTTGTTACAGTTCTTATTTAATATAAAAAGAATGCACTTTAATGATAAAAACAAAGAAATTAAAACATTCAGTTTCATTCTGTGCTTTTCTGGTAAACTTTTCTTTCAGCTGGTAAACTTTGACAGTATTTTGACAATTTTATATTTCATTAATTTATTTTAAGTTTATAAGATTTTTAAAAATTTTGTTTTTGTAGTAATTACATATATATATAATAACTTCAAAAACAAATATACATATATATATACGTATACAATTTATTGCTGTCATTGTTCTATAACTTACTTATTTGTAAACGCGTATTGAAAAAGAGTGGAGACATAAACCATATCGATTTTGACGTTTGTAAATTCCAATTTATTTTATTTATTTAAAAGATTTCCTTTGGACTTTTCGTTCGAATCAATAAAATTTTTTAAAAGTACAAATTTTATTAAGAACAAATTAAATGTGTTCATAATAAAATTTCAAAAAATTCTATAATTGTAATATATTTCATATGGATTTATTTTAATTCGGTAATATATATAACGGTAATATTCGGTAATATTTATAACGGTAATATTCGGTAATATTTATAACGGATTACCAGAACTATTTTTTTTTTTGAAACTTTTTTTTATTTTAAATAATTTTTTTTTACCTAACAAATATTTATTTAAATTTTTTTTATCTTTTTACAAGAACTCACACCTTAACTTTATTTTAAACAAAGGAATTTTACAAAGTAGATACATATATATAGAGGGCCTAAATTTACTTTGATTACTTTGCTGCCTTACGAATACTTTCTTGCTTTTGAATACTTTTAAATTTGACAAAAAAATTAAGTTAAACAAGCAAAATAAAAATTTGGACATTACCAATGTAAATTAGTTATCATATCACTGTTGTATTTTACAATACTTATTATAAAGTATAAGTCATTAAATTATTTTTTTTAGTTCATTTAAAATTAATTTTTTATTTAATTTTCTTAAATATATAATTTCAAATTTTAACGTACTAAAAAATGTATAAGTAATAAAAAAAAATAAATATTCTTTTTATTTTGTTTTAAATCATTAAATTATGTTGAAATATAAAAATAAAAACATTTATTGGATTTCTTTTATATTTGATATAAGAAATATATAAAAAAATAAGAAAAATAAATTTTTTATGATATTATTTTTTAATGTACACATGTACATCATAAATAATATATGTATTTATATTTCCTTCAACATCCTTATCCTTATTTATTATGTCATATGTATTTTTAAATATGAATGTACAGATTTAATACGTAACATATATAGATAATTTTTCTACTTAATAAATCTGTCTGTATATAACAGGTACATTTTTAAACAGTGTGATGAAGAGGAACTAAAATGTTAGAATTTATTTATTGTCATACTGAAGAATTTTGCATTAAATTTATTTTTACTACCAGATATAATGAGACAGTTATTAATGCCTTACGGCCTTGAAATATTTACATTAACATAATGTTAAATAAAATAAATTATATAAATGAATTAAAATTTTCTGATTTTTTTGTGGATGTTTGAATTTTGAAATGTTTATATTGTGTTATATTATTAGTATAATATCTTTAAATAATAATTTAGTATTATTTTTTAACACTCATGTTAAAAGTTTATGCTTTATAAAGGTCATTTCACACTATATGTGTTATGATATGACTTGAATGTGTATGTGTATTATAAAAATTCCCCTATACAAAAGAACTCATATAGTGTGAACATAAAAAGGTATCATTTGACATCCGTATATGTTTTGTAACATATGTATCTTATAGTCAAATGATAAAATTCATTTTACCGTTAGTTTTGCCGAAAACCATTTATATTGTCAAATCATAAAGACAAAGGGACAAGTGAAAAAAAATATAAATACCTATTCAACTTTAATATATTTTTTCTTAACCAAAATATTTAAAAAAAAACACTTTGACAATACAACAATAAAAATAAAATACAAAGGACAATACAAAAAACAATGAACAAGAAAAATAAATTTCTATCGATATTCAATACCCTTTTAACTGGTCAGCTGTTTAATATAATTTATACATTTCAAAAAGTCATATGACAACATAATACGAATTACCTAAATTGGTCTTAAGACTGTCTGTACATAAGACTGTCTGTATATACATTTCAACATTTTAAGAATTTATTTTTTTATCAGTTACTACAAAGATATAACAGTTATTAATGCTTATTAACTGTTATACCTTTAATCATATAACATATATTTTTAAAATTTTTCTATTAATACAATTTTTTTTTTTTTAAATTTAATGTCTGTGAATTTTAAATATAAATTTAATATTTATATTTTTTTTGTTTGAATTAAAATTTTTTTTTTTTTTCTTTTGTTTTTTTTTTTTTTGACTGACCTTGAGACAATGTTAATTTTTCAATTCAATGACAAAAAATAACAAATCAAGTGAATTAAATTCCAGTCTTTCAAAAGAATTATGCAATTTTTCGTATCTTTATTACGAGTTTTTAATTTACATTTTTGAATCCTTTTCCAAAAATTAATAAAAAAATTTATTTCAATTATTTAATATTATACAAAAATTATAAATGTACAAAAAAAAGGGAAAAAACAAAAAAAAAAAAAAATGCGTTTTATTATGAATAAAAACATTATACCCTGTAATCAATATTATGAGCATTAAAACTTAAATTTGGGTGCATACGAGGATATATCTAAAAACATACGTAACTATATATGCATATATATTTTATTGAAAAATTTATCAAAAAAAAGGTCCTTTATTCTATTGAATTTGAACTTTAATATGTATAATTTACAAGGTAAAAATAATTTTTTAAAGCAATATTAATAAATACCCCATACAGAAGTAAAATGGTTAAATTTGCTAGTATGTATGTATATATGTATTATAAAATTTATAACGAAATTCAAAGTTTGTTTTTTTTTTTAACATACAATGTTTTTTTTTTTTTTATATGTAAGAGAATTAATTTGCATATTTGTAGTCCTTGAAATCTATTTTCATAATATACAGTTAGTAAAAATAAAAGGGGGGGAAAAAAAACATGTAAAGGAAATACCTTCTTGATAAATAATAAATTACATAATATTTAGAAATTCTTTTTTAAAGTTTTATTTTTTTTTTTTTTTGGTTTTTTTTTTTTTTATACCATTTTTATTTGTGCCGGTTATTCTGTGCCAATTTAAGTAAATGATGAATATACGATACTTATATACATATATATACATAACATGTACTTTTTTTGTGTTTTTTTTTTGTAATCTAATCCAATCTCAGTAATCCAATTAAATTATATTACATATTATATATATTATTCTTTAATAGATTAAATAAGGTATTTTTTTTTTGCTTGTTCTTTTTTTTTTATTGTATGTACTATACATATGTTTTTTAGTTTTATTCAAATTACGATACTTTAGTGTTGTATAATAATATTCGTTTTTTTTTTTTTTGTTTTGTTTTTTTTTTGTTATTATAAACGGTGAGAGTTAAAATGAGATAATGTTATTTTGAAAACAAGAAAAAGAAAATAATTTTCGGGCTTTCGGAAATAATCCTGTAAGAAATAATCCACCAAACAAAAATGAAATAACACCGAAAAATTTTGTATGAAAAATAACGCCGTAAAAATTGGAATATTATTTCATTTCTTTGTGATCGGTAATTTTTTTTCATTTTCTTTTTTTGGCGCCTTATTTCAAATTAAATAATCCATTATTCCATTTTGGAAATTAATCCATTATTTCACATGAATAATGAATTATTCCATTTTGGAAATTATTTGATTATTTTGAATGATTATTTTATTTTCATAATTATGAAGAGAGCCTAATTAAGAATTTTGCATATACATATATATATAAATACTGTGCGAAAATGGAATACTCTGATTTTGAATCCAACTCTAAAATCTCTTCTAAGTCAGAATCTCGCATATACATATATGTAAATCTTCTGGGAAAAGGGAATATCCTGATTTCGTAGCCAATTTTAAAATAACTTTTATTTTTCGGGATTTTGTTCTTGCTGATATGTATGTTATTTTGTTGTTGCGATCTTTTAATTAATGTATGTTATTTAAGTTTTCTTAGTAAATAACATCTTTAAAGAATAAAGTGAAATAACTCCACAAGTTAAAATGAAATAATTCCTTTCCCTCAAATTAAAATGAAATAAAAATGAAAGCGATGGAGGGAGGGGGGTTCAATTTATTTTGGGAAAATATTTCATTTTGAATTTAGGGATGTTATTTCATAATGAAATAATCACCAATTTTTTTTTTTTTGGTGTTATTTAATTTTTTTTTTTTTGTTTTGAGGGATTAGTTTTTGCAAAACTATTTCCGGCAGCCATAATTTTCTTTAATATTTTTTTTATTTTTATTAAATAAAATGCATAAGATATAGAAATCATTTTCAAAAATGTATTTTGAGGTATAGTAGCTTCGTGGTAATTTTCATTTATATAACTATATTTATTATCTATTTATTATTTATTGTACATATGTATATTTTAACTATTTTAAACATTTATTTTAGACTATTATACCCCATTAAATTGCAAATTATAATCTATAATCTATCTTGTTTTTTTTTGTTTTGTTTATGACTTTAAAACCAAAATTTGTTTTCAATATTCTTGTAATTTTTGTTCGATAACATACACTAGTAAACAATCATTCTTCTTAGTGTCGTCTATTAAATTTCCATTAATTTTCCTAAAACCATTAGTCCTTGCAAAAATAAAATAAATAAATAAATTGAATAATGGGTACAATTCGAGTCCTGATATTTTATTTATTCTGAACACTTTTAAAATTAGTTAAACTAAATATTTTTTTCAGATAAATAAAAAAACAATTTTTCTTTAATTAAATTAAATTTCATAATTTAATATTGTATATATTTAGAAAAAAATAAATTTAATAAATTTGATTAGATGACTTTTAACATTTAGTAACTAATTAAAATATTTTAAATTCAATCAAGAAAGATTCAATCAATGTTAACAATTTCATTTTAAATTAATTGATTATAATTAGTTATATTAGTTCAATTTAATAATAAAATAATTTATTGCATAATTAATTATTTATTATGGGGTTATTTGTATTTTTAACATTGTTTTTTTTTTTTTTTTTGTATTTTTCTTATTTAAATTATTATATAATAATAGAAATGTTAATTTAATTTACAGGAATTATTTAAAAAAAAATAAAAACTAATAATAACCTTTAGCCAATTATATATATATACGTATTATATAATTGGCTAAATGTTATTATAAATAAATATATGTATTTATAAATAATTGTATGATAAAGAAAATTAAATAAACTTTTCTTAACATAACAATTTAAATAGATTTCAAATTAGATTTTTATTTGATTTTAATTATTTACGTATATGTATAATATGTATTTGCATTTAAAATTAGATTTCTATTGAAAATCATTAGCTGCATTCAATTGAATTGAGTGGTTTAATATCACAAGTCTGTATTTCTTTTGTCTGTATTTCATATATTGTACAAAAATATATTATATAAATATTCTGTAAAAGGCGTATAACTTTGATTTTGAATTCACTAAAGTCCCTCTTAATTCAGATTCTCAGATTTACATATATACATAAATATTGTGGAAAAAGCGTAAAGCCCTGCTTTTGAATGCAACTCTAAAATCTCTTCTAATTTAGAATAAAATACAGGCATATGACACGCTCCCAATGCAACGGTTAAAAAATTGACACTTCAAAAATTTTACTGAACGTTTTGCAGTAAAATTTAAATATGATGTTTGTCGTGAGTGACATTGTGGATTTATTTCATTTGTTTATGACATGTTGTAAACAAAGAAAATTAATTTTTAATTTTTTAACAACAAAACTTTTTAAAAACAAAAATTAAATAAAGAAATAAACTTGAAATGAATTGTCGCTGCTCGATTATGTATAGTTTTTTTTTGCTGTTTGTAAAGTGATTTATTTAAACGCTTCAAAAAAATAAATAAATACGTTGAGTAAAAAATTGCTTAAAGCAATTTAATAAATTTAAGGCGTTTGTCTCAACTGAATTGTATTTTTATTTTCTTTAATTTCCTCAATTGAATTTTTATAATTATATAACCACAAATGAATAGAGTGAACTTTGTTAGATGTACATTTTGTCTGAGTACCCGAAAATGGTGGCTTTTCACGTAATTGTAAAGCTGTTCAACTCGCTGGAAGCGGTACAAATCTTTAAATTCAGAAATAAAGAATGTCGTGGTTCATATTTTATAACCTATGTAAATATTAGTCTCAACAACAAGTCAATATACTAAAAAACGATAGGGGATTTTCTATTGATGTATAACATGCGCTGTGGCCAAAAAATCTGGTATATATTATACTTTAAAAAATCAAATAGATCCTCATCTCTAAATCAAAGTAATATCGATAATGTAAAAAGGATTTTGCGGGGGGTATGCTGTACAACCGGCAGACATGCCAAAAGGTTAAGAATTCCTTCATGAGCCTAATTCCAATGAGCCTAAACTGATCTAAATATGCACATGCAATTCTTTCTACATACCATACCTACATACCATACTTTTACTTCTGCATCTGTTTAAAAAATTAATTTAAAATTAAAATAAACTTAAAATTTTTAAAAACTAAATATCAAAATTTTCTTAACACAATTTATTCACTTTGATTTACAAATAATTATATAAATTTTGTTAATTTCTATTTGTTCTTTTTCGTGAAGAAAAATATTAGTTTTTAAAATTATAAATAATTAGAAATTAAAATACAAAAAGTAAAATAATAAAATTCTTAATTCAAGTTTTTGTACTATTTATATACGTATAAATAAGGGTAAAGAATTACTAAAAGTTTTATTGTAGTTTTGAATAATAATTAATTTTCTTTGATGAAATAAAAAAAAAAAAAAAACAAACTATAAAAGAATTAAATTTTACAATTTTCTTTTATTTAACTTGTGAATTTACAGTGACAAGAAAAAAGTTATTTTTGTCTAATGAATTCTATATTCTTTTTTACTTTTGACAGAGCACGATATTAATTTTGACACGATTAAATATTTATTTTAATAATTTAATGCAATTTCCCTGTACCTATAATAAAGTTAAAAAATTTGAAATCCTAGAATTTATATAAAATGAATTCAAGTAATCAAATTATGGACTTTTCCTCCTGTAGATATGCAAATATCCTGGACTAATACAAATTTTTCGATATTATAAAAATTTGGTTGGATAATAACTGTATTTGATAACTACAATTATAAAATCTAAAATCGTAAAATATAAAATCTATTCAACTAATCAAATTATGGACTTTTTCTGTATACCGATATATTCGACAGACTCTCATGTACCAATATATTCGACATATCCTAATTAGAGTCTCTTTATACTAAATATATATAACAACAACAAATATACATAATATATCAATTTTTGTTCAGTACTGTTGAATTTTTATCAACTTCTATCTAAAACTTTCTGTATTACAGCTTATCTTTTTTTTTTTTTTTTTTTTTAGTTATATATACGTGTACTTTACAAAATTTTGAATTTATTTTTTGTTTAAATTACCATAAAATTTATTAAGGGCTTGTCTTTTATAATTCTTTATTGTATACTAATTTGCATGTACAGTGTACATCATAAATATTCGTTTATTTATTTTTGTACTTCTTAAAAATAAATATAGAGAAAAATTAATTAATGTAAAAGAAAAACATAAATAAAAAAATTACCATTTCGAGAACTAGTCAAATTTCAAAATTTATTGTATAATTTATAAATAAATCAAAAAGCAAAGAACATTTCTACCTTTCGAACAAGATTATGATTTTTTTGACTGGATTCGCTATTGGTGCTATTTTTTTTTTTGAAAACCGTATTTACTTTAGTTTCAAATCAAAATTCTAAAATATATTTTTTAAGTTATTCTAAAACTAACGGTATTTTTAAATAATATAATTTTTAAAATACTCAATATTATGTCAAAAAATATTCTCTTATACTCAATATTATGTCAAAACAAAAAAAAGCTTGAACCGTTCATTTGAGCTTAATTTTGAAATTTATAGTATCAAATTAATTCTTAACTTCAGGTTCTGAAATTTTTATTATGATCTTAGGTTCTGAGTTATGATCTTAAATCTAGGTTATGAACGAAAACTATATATATACAAGTTAATTCTGATAAGTCAGAGAATATTCATAAAATACAGGAGATATACACTGTCACAATAAAAATATCTAAACTTAAGAAATAGGATATAATATAAAAATAATAAAAATATAAAAATCATTTTTTATTACTTTGTATTTTTTTAAATTTTTGCTATTTTTATATTTTTTAATTAATTATATTAAAACAAAATATTTTTCATCCTTGAAATAAAGTGTAGACAAGTATGAAAAAAAGGATTGTTACTATAAAAAAAAAAAAAAAATTTGAGAATATCTTTTATTATATAGGTATATATAATTAAGTAAAGATTTTATAATTTATTATAGTCCTTAAGCGTTTAAAGGAGCTTCAAAAAAAAAAAAAACTAGTTTCCATTATTTTTAACAGTCGTGAAACCTTTTTGTTTTCCTTTTTATTTTATTTTATAAAAGGCAATGTTTATTCAAGCTTATATAATTTTTCGTCATTTATTAATTTCCTTTATATTATGGTGTATTAAAAAATTATTTTGATTCTCTCTATGCTTTATTATTATTTTTTTTTTTTTGTTTTATTAAATTTTGTGATATTTTTACCCATTAAAACCAATTTAGCTCTAAATGTAAATAAATTTTTTTTTTTTGTTTTACAGAGTTTAATAAAAACAAAAATTATTTTTATACCCGTATCAACTATGTTCAAGGGTATAATAAATTTGCCATTACGTTTGTGACACCTTAAAGGAGTCGAGCTAGATATGGTGTCAAAGGTATGGATCGGCTCAGAAACGAATTCTGAGTCGATTAAGCCATGTACGTCCGTCCGTCCGTCCGCACGATAACTCAAAAAATAAAGGAGCTAGGAGACTGAAATTTTTTTTACGTCACTTTTGCAAAATTGTTAGTTTTGCTATTTAAATCCAACATTTTCGGTCGGCGGGTTCGAGTAGCTACAATACAACTTCTATCTTTATATAGAAATAACTCAGTATCTATTCAAGCTAGGTTTCTGAAATTTTGCAAATGATGATCAAGTTTTATGGCAACAACTTCTGTAAAATTTGGTTGTGGTGGTGAGGCGGGTTCGAATAGCTGCCATACAACTTCTCCGTTTAAATGAGAATAACTCAGTGTCTATTGAAGCTAGGAACCTGAAATTTAGTAAAGAGGTGTCGAGTTACAGGCCAACAACTTCTGTAAAATTTGGTTGGTCTAGAGCAGCCGATTCAGGCTTCTTGCACCTCTTCGAAATTAATGAAGCTAGGCGTCTGAAATCTTGCAAATGATGATCAAGTTTTATGGCAACCACTTTTGCAAAATTTGGTTGTGGGGGTGCGACGGTTTCGGGTAGCTGCCATACAACTTATCCGTTAAAATGAGAATAACTCAGTATCTATTGAAGCTAGGAACCTGAAATTTAGTAAAGAGGTGTCGAGTTGCAGGCCAACAACTTTTGTAAAATTTGGTTGGTTTAGAGCAGCCGGTTCAGGCTTTTTGCACCTCTTGGAACTTTATGAAGCTAAGCGTCTGAAATCTTGCAAATGATGATCCTGTTTTATGGCAACAAATTCTATAAAATTTGGTTGTGGTGGTGCGACGGGTTCGGGTAGCTGCCATACAATTTCTCTTTTTAAATAATGAAAATAACTCAGTGTCTATTAAAGCTAGCTATCTGAAATTTAGTGAAAAAGTGTCGAGTTGCATGCCAAAAACTTTTGTAAAATTTGATTGGTCTAAAGCAGCCGGTTCAGTCTTCTTGCATTTCTTGGAACTTAATGAAGCTAGGTGCAATAAATTCGGGTAGCTGTCATACAACTCCACAATTTACATAAATATACCTCTGTAGTTCGGTACTAAAACATCTGAATGTTTTTAAAAGATGACCAAGTTTTATAGAAACAGGATATATTACGTTCATACGGGTATCCCAGAGTTGACACAGTCTACTCTACTGCACTCTTCCTCGTTTTTTTAAGGATTCAACACGATTCATCAAAAAAAAAAAAAAAAAAAAACCTAATAAATTCAAATTTTAATGCAGACCAGTAGTTTTTTTTGAAAAAACAACATTTGAACTTTTACAAAAAATTAATATGTACATACTCCATAGTAAAATTATTCACTGAAAAGCTAAATGTCAAAAACAAAATCTAAAATATGTATTTATTTTATTAATGAATTTTGGGAAATTATATTTCAAACAAAATAATGTAAAAAATACATAATAATTTTACTTCTTAGATTAATTTAGTTTTATGTTAATTTGCACAATTTGCTATTGCTTTGATTATGCACAATGATTTGGAGATGTACC
The DNA here is from genome assembly GCA_947095535.1 of Poecilobothrus nobilitatus. Lineage (NCBI taxonomy): Eukaryota > Metazoa > Arthropoda > Insecta > Diptera > Dolichopodidae > Poecilobothrus > Poecilobothrus nobilitatus. The sequence goes on from OX352773.1 coordinate 234,352,359, forward strand.
TACAATATACTTTATTAATGTTTTGTACAAAATAACATGTCTTGACAACTTTTGAATGTAAGTAAAGGTTTGAAATTGCATCGTAAGATCAAAGGATCAGTGAACATTGTTGCTGTTTCATGAATAAAAAAAAAATATGAAACGATATTTTATCGTAGACTAACATAACCTAAACCTAAACCATGCGCAAATCTTCAATATTTACTCTTGCATATTTTTAAAGTTTATTTTTATTTAATTTGACATTTTTAAAAGATATCAATCAAACATTTTTGGATTAGATACAAATAAACATTTCTAAAAACCAATCAACATTTTTGTGGACAGTAATTTTTTTAAAATTTGTATTTTGTATTGAGGTCGTTCACATTGGGGTCGTGACATTTTTGACTTTTATTTTCTTTCAATGTACTTTTAGATAAAGACCTTTATTAAAATAAAAATAAAAAAATTTTATGTGATAAAATATAGCATAATATAAAATAAAACACTTATCTAAAACATAAGCTAAATTTCCCAGACTAAGAGCCGAATGGTTTAATTTTATCTTAAGTATTAATAGTAAAACTAAAATTGTATTTTAATTATTATTTTGAGGGATATCGTTTAGTTCGGTGTTTCCCAACCTGGGACGCACGCTTCACAGGGGGCAATGTGATTCTTTAAGAGGGCAATAATCAAAATATTCTAAAACAAGTACAAATTAAATTTTTTACAGAAATAATATTTAAGGGCAAAATATAAGTGGTAAAAATTTATTATAATTCAATTTCTTAATAATTTCTCCCTTAAACATATCACTTAAGAGTCCCTTCAGTGAAGAAATTCCATTTTCGAATATTAAAAATTTTATGTATGTGTTATATAGGAATTTTAGAAAGCTTTATGTGGGGCATTGCACAAAAAAGGTTGAGAAACATTGTTTAGCTTGAACTCAATTCTCACTTTATCAAACAAAAACTACTACATATTTAAAATTATGGTTTTACGGGAAAAATTTTAATTGATCTTATTACTTCGCAGAAGATTTTATGAACATTTTCTATAAGCAGTAAGATCAATTGAATATTTAAATTGGATTTTTTCTAGGCAAATTAGTACTACAATGCCTACTGAAGATTTTAGTTGTACTAATGAACGAAACAAATCCCTAATAATATAAAAACTACAAGTTCAGGTCTAGTGTAATTTAAATTCGAGGCCTATTTTATGCATTCGCGGCAGCGTCTTCTCTATGTAAACCTTCACCTATAATATTTTTGAATACGGTTAATAAATCTCCAGTCATTTGACAATCACAAATGTGTAGATGTGTTATACAATCAAATTCAAATATCAGATTGACAATAAACAAATATTCAAATAATATTTTATTTTATAAAAGAAAAAGTTTTCAATGATTTTGATTAAATGAGAAGGAGCATTAAGAATAGAGAATTTATGGAAATTGACCATAATAAAAAGGCAACAAAAACTATTACATCTATATTTAAGCATTATTATATTTTTTTTTTTTAAGTTTAAAGTAGATTTAAAAAGAAAAAAAATGATTGTATACACATAGAGATATTTTTATCCTCAAATATAAGGTTAAATTGTGGGTAACCACATTTTTCTATGAAAAAAACAAAGAATTATAAATTCATAAACCTAAAAGAAAGAAAAATCTTTGATACTTATTTTTCTTCAAATAATATTCATCTTTAAATATAACAAAAATTTTATAGAAAAAAAAAAATTTATTTTTCTTGCAATTTTCCTTTTTCTTGCAATTTTTATTTTTTTTTGTTTTTTCTTATATTGTACTTTTAATAGTTTTAGTTTGGAAAAACAAAAACAAAAAATCGAATAATTTATGTTTTTCCAAGTTTTATTATTTAGTTTTTCTTTTTTTTTTTTTTTGTAGAGATTTAAATACATGTATGTTCCGGTGTTTATTTTTAAAATTAGAAATGTATACATATATGCAAGAAAGAGATAGATAAAGGATGAAAGAAAAAGTAAAGTTTTTCTTTATTTTTCATTTAACAGTTTTTTTTATTTTTTTCTATTTTATTACAGTTATTATTTTATATATATATTTATATTTTTATTTGAATATATATGTATAAGGTATAGGATTTGGGATAGGATTTTTTTTTTTTGGTTATATTTTAAGAATTTCTTGTTCTGTTTTTGGCATGATTTGGCATGATATTCTAGATTTAAACTTAATTCATAAAACCTTGAATGAAATTAAAAATCAAATAATAATTATAAACTCTTTTAGAATTTTACAAAGTTAAATAAAAAATTAAAAGAAAAAAAAAAATAATTCAGTGATAGGAACAAAATTGGTCATTTTTTTATTTTGAAAATTAAGAAAATTAAAGATTAAAATCCATAAAGTTAAATAACAATTGGTAAGTACTTATGTTCATTTATAGTGTATTTTAACAATTATAATTTAGTATATAAAGTAAAAAAAAGTAGTCGACAACATTTTAAAATATATATTATGTATGTAAGTATATATAAATGTTAATATTAAAATTCTATTCAACAAAAATTCTTGTTTATTGAAATAATAAAGTTTTCCTTTTTTTTTTCCTCTGAGAAAATTTTTTTTATCTATTTACCTTTTACCGAAGAAAAAGATGTAAGTATGTAATTATAAAACAATATCAAAATCATCAATGTTTTTTTTTTTTTCAAAACGCTTCTGAAAGTTTTAATAAAAAATATACTTAAGATGAAAAGTTTTTAAAAGAAAGAAATAGATTTTTTTTTTCTGTTTTTTTGTTTAACAAAACTTCAATGGTGTTAAATTGTACTCTATAAAGTTTTGAGTGAAATTTTCTTTACTTTTTTTTGCAATGTACCTACATATATATGTATTTTTTTTTTTTCTTTTTTTGTTGTGAAATAACTAAATAAATTTCATTACATTGGAAAATTTATATATATTGCAGATTTATGTATAACATTCCTGATCTATAAAATTGAAATATATTCGGAAAAGTTTTTTTATCCCAACCAGAGATTTTATTTCAACCATCGTTTTATCAATTTTCTTTTTTTTTTGTTTTAATTATAATTTTAATTTTATATTTTTGAATCTTTTGAAACATTAAAAATGTTTAAATAAAATTTTAATTATACTAAAAAGAATTAAAAAATACATACATTATAATTTATTTAACCCTTATGATTAAATGAGAATTGTTTATAATTTTTGAAAAAGAAAAAAAAAACTATAGAATTTTAAAAATTAAGAGGAAAAAGTAAAAATTTTTCATTTAATTTAATCATTATTTTCACTTTTTACCTAATTTTCTTAAAACCAAAAACACAAACACAAGAAACATGAAACACTTCAATTTCCTCTTGGGTATAGTTAGGTTAAAAATATGAAAATGATTCAAAATTAACAAAAAAAAAAGTAAAGGAAAGGTACTTAAATATATTATATAAAATAACATTTTATTTTTATGTTATCTAAAGTTTTTTTATATTTCTTGTCGATTTTGACAAATTTTTTTTTTTTTCAATCTTAAAGGTATAATATTAATAAAAACAAAAAAAGAAAAGAAAATAAGAAATCTGGTTCCTCTTTGTAAAATACCTAGTTATATAACAAAATTAGCAAAGAAAAAAAAAACAACTAAAATGGCAAAACGATAAAACTAATATAATAAACATAAAATGTGTAGAAAAGTTAGATCAAGCATTTCTAGGCTCTTCTAATATCATTGCAATTTTCTTTTCTAATCAATATTTGAATTAATGCCAAATTATAATAAAACTTGTATTAATTTATTTGTTAAAAGCTTATTTTGTTGAAATAAGATTTTAAGATTTTCAATTTTTTCAAATATATGTATATATATATATATATATTTTACGTTTATATTATAGAATCAAAAATTGTATCTTTTAGGTACATAATATTATATATTAAATCAAATCAAATAGATAAGTAATAGTTATTTTATAACTTTTAGATTAAATTGAATTGAATCATAAAAACCTTCTTATATAATAGTATTTTTAAGGATGTTGTTGTTTTTCCTTTTTTTTTTTTTTGTTACTATTTATACAATCTTTGATATTGTAGAAAATTGACAACCTGTTTCAATTTACAAAGGTCAAAGGAAATTGAAAAATAAAAAAAATAAAAAATCTTTGACATACAAAACTAAAAAAAAATTTTTTTTTTTTTTAAGATCAATTTGTTTTAACCTAAAACATTAATTTTGCTTCATATATTATCAGATATAACTATTTATTATAGATGGAAAATTTAATTTATAAAGAAGTTTTTCTTTTATTTTTATATACAAATTGTTATGGTTACATTCCTCTTGTTTATAAATATGGTATACCTATTTAGAATTCTTTGTAAATATCTTATCGTTATATTTAGCAAAACAGGTATTCTTAATATTCAGAATTACACAATTAATAATTAAAACCGTCTAAAATTTATAATTGAAATTCATTAAGTTTCTTACATTTTTTTTTTTTTTTTTTTTTGGTTTATTTATTTTTCAGAAAACGTCATCACACATATAAAAATAAACTGATAACAAATCATATTTTCCTTTTTAAATGATAAAAAAAATTCACAAACAGCTATTAAATAATTTTTTTTTTCTGATTTAGTCATATATTTGGCAAATGATTTTGATAAAATTTCATATAAGTAAAAAATTAATCGAAAATTTTAAACCAGGAGTTGTCTAGACAATGCCATATTACGAAACCTACTTAAGAGTCCCAAGTACTGTTGTAGGACGAAACACTTTTAAAATTAATCAATTCAGATAGAAAATATATATTTAAATTAATATTTAAATAATTTTCTTGATTGCATCCTATTATAAACGAAACATTAAATAGGTAATACCTTGTGTAAAAATTTTATTTTCAATTTGTTTTATTTTTTTTACCTATACAAAAAGAAGAAAAAAAAACAAAAAAAAATAAAAGTAATCAAAAACAACATAGTAAAATGAAACTACTTTTTATTAAGGACACCCATAAGATTATAGTCCTTTTTTTTTTTTTTTGCATTTTTTTTTCTCTTGAATAAGCAAAAACAAAAGTTATAGAAATGAAATGTTTCAATACATTGATTATATAATATATAATATTAAATTTTTCTAAGTATCTTTTTTAAACTTATTATATATATAAATAAATAAGTTATATATAAATAAGTTATATGTATATTACATATAAATGTATGTTGTTTTTTTTTAAGAAATTACTAACTACTTATAGATTTTTAAAAATACTTACGTAAAATTTAAAAAAATTTTTTATTAGAATTTGTAAAAAAAAAAAAAATACTTGAAAATTTGGTCAAAAATTTAATATAAAATATACATAAATGTGATATTTGATATGTAATTGAAATATATGTATATATGTATGTATACAGTACTGTATGTTTATTCTTTATACATATATTTAATACAATTTTATAATAATATAGTTATTATGTAATTATTGTATTCTCTTAAACATCTCCTTAAACCCTTCAACTTGAGAGTACATACTTAAATTCAAATTTCAACAAAATCAAAAATTTAAGAGTTAAGATTCTTGAATGGATTCTAATTCATCGTTTCTTTGTTGAAAATTAACTAAAAAAAAACTTTATGAAATATATAAGTTGTATATATGGCATATATAATATCTTCGTTATCTAATGAAAAATAATAGAAAATATCTGAAAATCCAAAAAAGTAGGAAATTGAATGCTTACATTTAATTCATCAAGGGAAATTAATTTGATTTTAGATTTCACGATGTAAATTTAGTCATAGGTATTGTTTTAAGAAAATATGTTAGTTTTCAATCAAATATTTATATATATATATATATATATATGTATTATATTATATATATGTATATTATACCGAAATCCTTTCACAACCACTAAATTTTGTACTTTTATACTATACATTATATAAAAGTACGTTATCAAGCATGTGATAGAAAAAGAATATTTTCGATTTTTTCATGTAGTAATGTAAAAGTACGGTAAATTATGATAACACCAAAATATCGAACTTCAGATTTTTGCATATATGTATGTACTTATGTAATATACATTTTTCCGATACATAGAAATCTGAAATACGTGTTTTTAGAGTGTTTTGCATATGTGTCTTTCTGTCTGTATAGGCACGTGTACATCCCAAATGACTAAACGGTATTCGATAAAATTTCATATATAAAATTTTAACATAAATATGTTGAATTAAAAAGTGTTTGATAGAAATTTATCCGTCTGCCACTTTACTAGGGCCATTACTACATTTTTTACGAAATACATACATATTTTGAAACAGAAAAATATTATGAAAAAGTTATTAAGAGAAAGTTGTTACACAAATAAAGGAGTAAACTTTTAAGTTCGTTCCCATTTTTACACCATTTTTTTTTTTGTTTTTTTTCCGAGGGTTGGTGGAAAACTCGATAGTCACCAAGAGGAACTGCACGTGCTTCCAACAGCCTTCCAGCCTTCCAGTGTTGGCCAACATATTTTTCTTTCTAAGTCATTTTAACTAATACGATATTTTATTTTAATTTTATAATTTTGTACATGAAATGTATAAATAGTACAAAAAATGTACAAGTATACAGAGAATATAACTATATACCTGTTTCATATACATATTTGCATTTATTTTTCTCGTATAATCTTATAAAATATGAATAAGCCTATTTTAAAAAAAAAGAAATATTAAATTTTCCTGTTCCTGCGATCGGTTCTGTGGTGGACACAACTGATTATTTTATTTTTCCTGTCACTCATAAACGTTATTATTTTATTTTTGCATAAAATTATGATTTCAATATAGAAGAATTAATAATTTTTGTGAATGTTTTAAAAAGGATCACTAATTTTTTTTTTTTTTTGTAATAAAATAACCTGAAATCTATTTAATATATCATTTTGATAAATCTAAAAACACTTCAAGTTTATATCATTTTAAGATAAATATATTTATATACCTCTATATATAATATTATGTTTTATTTAAAATGATTAACTATTAAATCACTGAATTTATTTGATGTAACTTTTGTAAAATTAAATGCTTAAATAAAAATGCTAAATCTAAGCCTTGAAATTTCCATTAAATATCCACTTTGAAAATACCTATTATATTTTATATAAATACTATATTAATTTACTATATATATTTATTTATTATATACATATAATAAAATAAAACAAAAGAGTAAAAAAAAAAACAATATTTATTTTTTTACTTAAATAATCATTAAATACACAATGGTATTAAATCTGTTCTTTTTTTTATTCATTAATACTATTTTATAATGGCAGACATTGGCATTGTTTTTTTTTTCGGTTTGTTTCTACGTATGTTTTCAATAGTATTTATTTTTATAATCCGATAGATTTTGTATTTTTTATTTTTTCTAACATAACTTTCTATTAAAAATAATTTAATAATATTTAAACATCATTATTTTATATAAAAGAAAATATTTAAATTATTATTTTGGCTAAATATATAGTACTATTCATTAGAAGTATCCTAGTATCCTTTAATAATTAAAAAAAAAAAAAAAAAAAAATCGTGATAAAATTTTAAATATAAATAAATAGGTACTTTAAAATTTTAATTTTTCAATTCAATTCATATACAAATATATTTAAAATAAAAAAAAAGGCGAACATTTTTTTTTTCTTTACCATAATATTTTATAACTTTCAGATTTATTACCATAAAACTTGAGAGCATTTTTAAAACGTGTAGTGTAGTAATAAATTTTGTTAAAAAAAAAAAAAAAATTATTTTTTATTGCATTTTTTGCATAGTTTATAAAATATTTTTTTTTTGTTTTTATTCATTTTCTTTTCCTATATTCTATTTTCTAGTTTTTTTTTTTTTTTTTTTCTTAAACATAATTAATAGGTATATAAAATTTATATAATGTATACATATATATAAGGAGACTTAGTGGGAATTTTGTTATCATTTGAATATGACTGGACGTGTCTCTTTACACTTTTTTTATTTACACCATGTTCATTTATTTTTTAAGTCCGTTTTTTTTTTTAGCGTTTTGTGATTTAAATACAAAAAAAAACAACTAGATACAATAAATTTCAAAAATAAAATCTAAACATTACAATATTTTTACTCATGGTGTTTTTTTTTTTTTTTTTTTTTTTTGGGGTTAGTCCTTTACTTTATTCTATAATAAAATAATATTTTTTAAAATTTTGTTGCCCTATTTTTAGTACATTTTTCAAAAAAAAAAAAATGTTCTTATTTTGAATTCTAATTCTTTTCGGACCGTCCGTCTGTTTTAAAAGCTTTTAATACACCGTTCGTGACAAAACAGGGAGAGGGAGGGAAGTGTAGATGTTATAAAAAAAAAAATAAAAAGTTAAAAGTAGTGGAACTTAGAATAACTTTAGTATGTTGTTCCATTTGTAATGAAGTTAAATACAGTTCCTTAAAGTTGAAAATAAATCCTATATTCGAATAATTATAACAAAAATTCTCCGGAATGGGCATTTGTTGGAACTTGACATTTCAAATTCGTTATGCGTTAATATAAAAGTTTGTTGTTCTCGTAATTTCTAAAAGTTTAATGTTTAATAGAAGAATAAGAAGATTAATACAAAATATTGTAAGCATGAACATACGGTTACTTTAGATAGTTTTTATTGTATCTTCCCCTAAATGTGTTAGCTATAAGAAGAAGATTTGCTTTTTGAAAAATTCGCGCCTTTAAAAACTCTTCGTTTTACATACTGTCTTCTTTTTTTATTCTATATTTTTGTGCTAACGATTGAATTAAAATATTAAAATAGTTTTTTTTTTTTTTGTCACAAATTGACTGTAAATGTCTTTTATTTTGCGGTTAGATTTAAAGATTTTTTTTTTTTTTTTATTTCCATTGAAAATAGAATAAAGCCAATTATTTTAATTTCACTTTAGAGAATATATAATTTTATTTGACTGCAGTGTATTTCCTCAAAAGGGAAAATAGGAATTAAATAAAAATAAACATTATATAGCGAGGTAAAAAAAAGGTTTTGAAATATAAAAGATTTGTTTTGTTGTTTTTTTTTTCTTTTCTTTAACACATAAACACTTTGTAAACGTATATATTAGATTTATTTTCACTTATATTTTTCTTTTTAATTTAAATTCTGATTATTTGTTAATAAAATATAGAAAATGTTTGCAATGTTTCAAGTCAAATTATATACATATATACGTATATATATATACATATTATCAAAATTTACTGAAGATTATGTGTTTGTAAATTATTTACAAAAAAGAAAATTCTTAAAATTTAAAAAAAAGTGACTTAAACAAGCCTCTTTAATTACAGAGCCTCTAAATTTAATATGAAAATATAAAGTACGAACCTATTAAAAAACAAATTTTTATCATTACAGAATTGTCATAAAAAAAAAAATATTTAAAAAATAGAAAACATTTAAAATATTTTTCTGTTACATATACATACATATATATATACAAATAATTTACAATATTTTTTTTTTTTTTCCTTTCCTGCTGTGTTTATATATCCTTTAGAATCAAATTTTCTATGTTTTCCTTTAATTTTTTTTTTACAGTTAACCAAGATTTTGTTGTTATATTATAAGCCATACAAGCATAATATTACCTTGGCCTAAATATAAGAAAAAAAAAAAAATGTTTAAGGATTAAATGAGTTGAATTCAGGATATCCGAAGATTTTCTTTGGGTATATTTATGTACATTTTGTAATTTTCAAAAAGGATATTACATAGTTGATTAAATAATAATAGAATAAGGATCGAAAAGAGAAAAAACTTTATTTTTTTTTTTTTGATGTTTTCTTTTTTTTGCATCTTCAACAACTTAACGTAAATAAGTTTTTCTTCTAAAATATTTAACATTTTCTTTTTCTATTAAAAAAGGATATTCTAGTGACTTTCCTATTTTTTTTTTTGTTTTAAATTGTAGTAATAATTTAAATATAATAAATTAAATAGCTCTGAGAAAATAAAAGAAAAAAAAAAAAATAGATTTTTATTTTTAAGAAATTATGATGTATTGTATATTGAATTTAATTTAACTAAGGGGTCATTTAACTAAAGTTTATTAAAATTATACGTTTTAATAAATTTTTTTTGCTTGTAGTTTTTGATATTTTTTGAGATTATGATAATGTATAAAAGAATCTTAGATAAAGTTGAAAATAGCTTTAAAATAAAATTTACATCTTGTATTGTTTTCGTAACATGTTTATACCTTCATTCAATCTGTATTTGACAAAGCTTAACAATTTTTTAAATTGGAAAATTTGGATTTATTATATTGATTAAATTCGAAATGTTTAAAACAAAAAAGATCATATATTGTATTATATTTAATATTTTGAGAAGGACTTACTATTTGATACATATATATATATATGAGAATAGTTGTATTGTAGACATTAAATAATATCGTTTATAGTTATTTTAAGAGATTGAAACTTTTAGTATACAAATCACTTTTAATATTGTTGTCTAGATTCTAGAAGCTTTTCTATAGTACTTATTATACTTTAATTAATTTCAATGAAAAAAAAAAATCATTACTTAAGGAAAATTTCCATTTATAAAATGAAAATTTTATTATTATTTCAAAACTTGCTTTATTTTCTTTTTTCCATTAAAATAAAGGGAAAAAAATATTCATTTCTATTATAGATGTTTATAGGATTGATTTTTTAAATATATAGAATTTATGAAGAAAAGTATGTAATATGTAATATATACATAAATCTAAAAATAGATTATAAAACACTCCTATATAATACTCCTTAGATGTAATATAATTTTTTTTAAAGTTTTCTTAATGTTTAATCTGAAAGTACATTTTCATTTATAAAGTTATTAGTCTTACATAAAGTTTTATTTGAATGAGTATTTTATCAAATACAGTGATTGACATCAGTTGCTTAGAAATTATAAGGTTCTATACTTAAACAAAGTAAAAACAAAACAAATGAATGATGCCAAACGTTTCTAGCTGTAAACAGGAGAAATTATTAAGGAATAAAATTCCAGCTCTTATTACATATAAAAATTTTTTTTGTTTTGTTAAGGATAGAACTTTTGAAGGATGTAATTTTTTGGTAGAAAAAAAAGTTTCTAAAAAATATGATTAAATCTTCTTCAAACTGCATTTTTTTTTTTTTTTAATTAAGTTCTACATTTAAATTTTTTTTTTAAAGAAAATATTGAAAACTGCTTTTTATTAACACCACCGTCAAAAAAAAATTTAAAGTTGCTAAAGAAAAAAATTAAGTAACAAGTATTTTAACCACATCTACATGTCAATTAAAAAAAAAAAACAGAATATTTAATATGCATATGCATAAAACACACACAAGTTCTACAAAATATTTTTACTAAAAACTAATTGAAAACTGGATAATATTTATAATTTCATACCAATATGCGTAAATATATCCATAATATATGCATTTTAATATTTAAATTTTCACTTAATGTGAAAATAGAATGTTCATAAATGCTTTCTCATGTTAGAAAACGCTTTAAACAAAAAACATTAGATTTTAAAAGGAATGAAACCTGAAAAAACGGTTGTAAATTGTTTCAGAATAAATTTTTGTATTTATTTTGCCTTTGTCTTTCGAGCTTTTTTGAGAGGTTAAAAATTATTTTTAAAAATTTATTTTTTAAATAAAAATTAATAATTGTGAAATGTGCTGCTCTAAAAACTTGGATATTTACTTATTTATTCTATTTTAAAATAGAAAATTCAGTTTAATCCTTTGACACGTTAGTTAATAATCACCAAGAACAGACTAATGACACTATTGTGTGGCGCCATAAAATAAAGCTATACTTTATTACCATAATAGCCTTATTTCGCTTTTTAATGAAAAATAAAAACCGTAATCGAAATTTTTTTCGCTTCGATTTTATTTCATATGGCTTTATTTCCTTTTTAAAAAATTAAATCTATTCTCTTCAAATTATTTAGAAGTATTTAATTTAAATTTGTAGGATAAAATTTCGTCGGATAAAATATCACAATAATGAATTTTAATATAATTGGAAATATTTTGGATTTATTTTAAATCCAACTCTAAAATCCCTCCTCACGACATTTTGTCCTCGTCCTAACAACATGTTTTCCTCTCAACAATTTGTTCATATACGTACATATTCTGGAAAAAGAAACAACCTTGATTTTGTAACTAACCATAACATCCCGCCCAAACTGGTTTTAATGCAGTATATTTATTATTTATAACTGTATTCATTTATAAATACCTATTTTTTCACTTTTTGCTTTATTTCGCATTTAAGTTGGAAATAATAAATCCATACGCGAAAAAATTTGCGATATGACATTATTTCTCATCCAAAAAGCCGAAATAAAGCCATTATGACTTTATTACGAATGGCTTTATTTCACTGTCACCGTGTCAGTAATTATAAAAATATTTTTATAAATTTAACTTTGAGGAAATTTTGAGAAAATTTTTTGGTTATATTTATTTTATATGAGTTGAATTTTAAGTAAAAATCCATACAAAAAAAACAAAAAAACAAACATATGTTAATTAAATATTTCTATGACAGGATTTTTTTTTAATTGTCTCTAATACACATAACTAAATATGTATATATTTTTTTTTAAAACTTAAAAAAAAATATATAATTACTTATTTTAACTTTATTTTTTATACAGTTTTTATTTTTTAATTTTTTTTTTTTGTTTTTTTTTATTAAATTCTTTACTTTGGTTGGTGTGCACACAGTTCGAACACGGGGAATCAATTTAATTTGCATTTCAAATTTATTTCAAATTGAAAAGAAGAAAATTTAATTTGCGTTGTTTCTACCTAAATTTACATTTACTTTATTTTGCACAATATTTAAAAAAGTAAAAAAAAAAAAAAAAAAAAAAAAAAAAAAATTAAAATAAAATCATTTAAATTGAGAAAGTAGAAAATAGTTTCATTTTATTTTTATTTGTTTGTTTTTTTTTTTCAAACTCATTTAATTTGAATTGCACTCTGCACACTTATATATATACATATACATAAACACTTTTATATACTTTCTTTCAAATATATATACTTTTGTACTCTGTTTGTGTTGATGTATTTAAAAAAACTTTTAAAATACAATAAATAAAATACATAGTTTGTTTATATTATACCAATGTATTTTGAAACTTGTATATATATATATGATGTAGTACTCTTGTATGTGTATATATATTGATTCAAATTTAATCGTTAAATTTTCAATACATTTATTTAAGGTAATAAAATTTGTTATAAAAAAAAAAACAAAATAGAAATAGTTAAGAATTTTAAAATAAAAAATTTTTTTTTTATTATTTTATGTATATTATGATATTTATTTAATAAAATTTATATATATACATACATGTATATATAACTAGGTATATAGGTATATATAACTTTTTAGTTAATTAATGTATTGGAAAAGGTTTTTTTTTTCATATTCTGTATACTGAAAATGGAAGGAAACTCTGATAATATAATTTTATTGTTCATATCAAAAAGTTTTTTTTTTCTTTTAATTTATTCAAAATATAAAAAATGATTAGTGTGATTTATTTTAATATGATATTAGATATTTTATTTTAAAAACAAATAGAATTAATATAACTATTTACTTAAAGTCGAAAATAAAGAGATTATCTAAACAAACAACACTATAAAATTTAACTTGAATGCATAAAATTGAACTTGAACTCAAATTTTATTTTTTTCAAACAAAAACTACGCTTTGATCACGTATTTTTGTTTGAAAATGTTAGGTTTAAGTTCAAGCTCAGTTTTATGCATTCGACCAATTATCTCTTTATGAAAATAATATATAAGTAAATGAACGTTTCATCTTATTTAATTATTTAAAATAAAAAATCTTATTTTTAAATTAAAATTAGAAGTCGTATTAGAAGTCATTAAAATTAGAAGTCGTAATTAAAATTAGTCGTTGGTTGGTCTGGGTGACTGGCCACCGCCGCTCATGACAGTGACATAAATTAGCGCGTTAGCACCGTTTTGCTACCACTTCCCTGTCCACAAGGCTTATAATAGGGCTATATTAGTTTAATTTTAGATTTATTTCTTTGTGTTCAGAAACCTTACTATTTCTGCAGGTTGCTTAACCGCTAGATCACTAAGATAGTTGAGTTGATGGCGCTACCCAGAATTGCTCTTCTGGCCCTCCTCGCCAGCGCTGGGCACTTACAAGTGAAGTGTGTAATGCATTCTTTCTCATTCTGTTCTCCACATAGTATGGAGTTAAAATTTTGATTTAGAAAATTTAAACTTTATAGAATTGAAGATTAACGTAATCTCACTTTTATTAATTTCAATTTTCAAAATCTTCTTTTTTAAAATCTCTTTTGAACATATCCATTTTACTATAAAAACTTCTTTTTTAAGAAAAAAATCTCTTGTTTTTCATAACAAAACAACAAAAACTAAAAAGCCCTTTAAGTTTGTTATAAAATGAGCATTCCAATAAGTAGACCAATGGAGGAATTTAAACTAGTTTCATTGTTTTTCGGAGGGACTCAATGAAATTTAAAAAAAACGACTTCAAATGATATAAAATTTCAAGAAAAAAAATTTCTCCAAAAAAAAAAAAAATTACCAAGAAAAGGAATCGCAAATTTCAAAATTCCTTGTTACTACTTTTATGTTTTTATTCATTTAAAAATTAAAAATTTTCCGCCTTGTTTTAAATACTTGATTGTTGGTTGTTGAAATATAACGTGTGCATGAAAAATATTTAGGAGGGATTTTAAAAGTTGGTTATAAAATCAGGGTTACCTATATGCTATGACTCTGAATTAGAAAAGATATTATAAGTAAAAAATATTTTATAATGATGCTTTTTTGTCAATTCTTTGCTATTTTAATATATGTATTAAAAAAAGAATAAAGGAGATTTTGAAAAACAAGATATTATAAAAAGGATTTTCTAAACTGAGATTTGATAATAGACCGACCCCTATATAGAATACGTCTTAAAAATTAATAACTGTTCAATATAAAAAAATAAAATAAAAAAATATATTACTGCTAATATTTGAATAGATTTTTATTTATTTTTTTACATATTTATTACTTTAAAAGAACTGCGTTTGCTCCAAGAGTACGTATATACATTTTTAGATAGAGATAGATATTTATATGTTTTCTATAATTTTGTTTAATAAAAAAATAGTCAACTAATTAAATTCTGTTAAAAACTCATTTCAATTAATTTAAGGGAAAACCTGCATATCGTGTGGTTCAAATTATGTATAAGAAACCTGCTAATATTGAGAAAGGATATTTTAATAGAAATATCGCCGATAATAGCCATATTGATACATCTATACATCTGATATAATATATACTTATACCATAAATATAGTTTTTAATCAAACTAACTAACAAATAACAAAATTTTCGCGGGAGTTACATAATATTATGTTGACATAATGTAGCTTGACATATGTGTTGCCATAATGTAGCATGATACATTACGATGACACAACTTAATATAATGCTGCACATGGTATTGTGTTGGCATAATATAGTAGCTCATTCACCGTTTTTAAGCATTTTTATATTTTCACAATAACAGGAAATGCAATTAACATTCCTGCTTAATTGATTTTATTAATAAATTTTAAAAACAACTTTATTTTTGATGATCTTAGCATTAAGTTAATTTAAGCATATTAATATATAAGTATAACTTTCTTAAATAATGCTAATAATTCTTGAAATGAAATAATTCTTAATAAATGCTTGACTTGAGTTAAATGTATGATGCATGCATACAATAATATGAAGATACTAATTATAATGAATAATGATCATAATTGAAGGTTTCTTTAAATTTTTTGACTTTTCATTGACTAAGTATATTTTTATATAGTCATCGCAATTAATTTCACAGAAACTTTCAAAATTAAATTAAAAGTTAATAAATAATTGTTTAATGTATATACTTACTATTATATATATATATATATATATACTTAAGTAAATTTTTAAATAATATTTAAATAATTTTTGTATTCATTGTGAAAAATAAAAAAAAATTAAAATGAGTTACTTAATTGAAATGAATATAATTTTCGATATTTTTCCTACAATTCATGTACACGTTCCTTATGTTTTCACCCTTTAGAAAATATTTGTTGAATCAGTTTTCCTAAATTTTGAAGACTACAAAAAAAAAAAAACACAAAAAGAAAACAATATCGATCCGAAAAATGAAAGTTCAACATTTAATGTATACCTATATAGATATAACAGGTGTATTAATATGTACATATTTTTAATTATATACTCGTATTATATATAGTACAAATATGTATATTTATACCAGTTGTCACGTATGTTTTGCACTCATATCTATTATTTTTTATTTTTACTAATCTATTTTCATTACTTTTAATACAAAATTAAACAGAAAAAATGTAAAGAAAATAATGTAAATGAGTGTGATAATCGATAAAAAAAAAAAAAAAATATTAAAAAAAAGAGTATTTAATATGAAAAACAAGTAAAAGTAACAGTAAGTCGTTGCAACCGACTTATATACCCTACACCAAAAAAATTCAAATTAAATTAAAAATCCATAAGTTATTTTAGTTAGGTATTTAATATAAGCTAAAAAAAATAAATGCTTTTACAACCTTTGTACAAAATTTCAGGTTTCTATCTTTATTAAATTCGAAGATATGCTTGTAAGGTCTTGGGAATTGTGTGAAGGCACCCGGATCACCACCCCAATTCATGTCAAATTTTAGAGACATCATCAGAACAGGGTAGAATACTCTTATACCAAATTTGAAGTACCCGAACGACGCCGAACGACCATTCCAATTCATCTCAAATTTTAGGCAAATCAGGGATTTAAGAAACAGCACTTTCGTATCAAATTTTTAGTTTCTATCTTTATTAATTTCGAAGATATGCGTATTCGGTTTTGGGAGTTTTATGGGAGGTACTCGAACCCATGGTCCGATTTCGCCCATTTACAATCCCCGCCTTACCTTAGTCATTGTTAACCTACAGTATAAATTTCATCAAGATAGCATCATTATTTTTGGAGTTATCGTGCGTACGGACGGACGGACGGACGGACATCGCTAAATCGACTCAGGAGGTGATCCTGATTCAGAATATATATACATGTCTATACCTAACTCGCTTCCTTTTGGTGGTTACAAACACCATACCAAAGTTAATATACCCTATACTTAATGTGTAGGGTATAATAATGACATATACTAAATGATCGGTGCTAGGGACATATACATGCTAGGGACATATACATGCTCGATACTAGGGACATATGTCCCTAAATGCTAGGGACATATACTAAATGCTCGTACATTAGATTATAAATTAAAGTCATCTCTTCATTTCTGTGAAAAAAAATTAATAATAAACAAATTATAAAACAATATTTTTAATTGCTTTTTTTTTTTTTGTTTTTCAAATAATTTTTCGTCATGCCTCACCCCTGCTGTTTTCTGTATAAATGCATTAGACTATACTTATATATTTTTATTTTCTCTTTGTTAATTAACATAAAATTAAACTAATTATCATTTAGAAAATCACTTTGCACACTTATTCACACTTTAATAAATTATTTCAAAAATTACAATTATTTCATTCGTAAAAAAAAAAAAATTTATTTAATTCTAGACTTATTAGATTTGAGTTTCATATGTTATTATTAATATCGTTAAACATATTATTAATATTAAATTTTAATAATATATTAAGTTTCAAGGACTATCAAGGATCATTGTATTTTTTTTTTTTTTTTTTTTTTTTTTTGTGGGTACTGAATTACCTGATGAAAGTGATTTAAAAAAAAAATAAAAATTAATTACATTAAATTTGAAATATATATACTAGAGATTGCAGAAAAAAAAAAATATCATTAAATTATTATTCATTGAAATATTATATTTATATTTTTGATTTGTAACAATAATTTAATCCAAGTATATTTTCAATGTTATTCAGACTCAAAAAAACAACAATTTGTTTTTTTTTTTTTATTTCAGTTGATTATAATGCAAATTTTTTTAATACAATTACTAAGCATAAAAAAAAATTACAATATCAATAATCATTCTTGCGTAAAGTTATATACATCTAAATTTATATATAAATATACAAGGTGTGTTATATTTGAAAATTATATTTTTTTATATACATACTTATATACGCGCGCGCATATATAATAAATATATCAAAATTTTATTTTTGCTTATAAATAAAGATTTACTTTAGTTCTTTTTAGGAATTAATTTTAAGAAAATTATGTTAAGCATTCACCATAACAGCGCTTTTTTTTTTTTTTGGCTTTGCCGCAGCGGTGCGTTTTTTATCTGCAAAATAATAATACATGGCTGCTTATGAATATTTCCATAACAAGTATATTTCCGCTCGATTTTAGAGCGTTTTATTTTTCCTTTTGCGGCAGATATACATACATATACATTTTTACCACGCAAAAAAGGCGGCTATGATAGCAATTTGCATGCAGTTTTCACTAATAAATTTGCGAAACATTCTGGCTTTTAAGAAAAAGGAAGAACAAAATTTCAAAAATGAATTAAGTTACCAAAAAAAAAAAAAATATTCCATATTATTACAATTTATTTACCGAACAAAAATAATTTTATTTTTTTTTTTTTAAATTTATAAACAATACAAGAATTTTTTATATTTTTTTAATTTTATGCTTGACGCCTATATGCGAATTTTTAAATTTTCTGTGTGGGTGCCTATACTTATTTCGCACGGATTTTTTTCCGCGCTGCTGCCGCAAAACAAAATCATGTCAGTCTGCGGGAAGATTTAAAATATTAACCAAAAAAAAAAAAAAAAAGAAAGTTTCGAGAAAAAATTATTAAGTAAATAAGAATAGAATATATATATATGATAATATATACAAGATAATAATATTATATTCTATTCGTATATAACATGTATATATGAAAATAATAAAAATTAATAAAATAAAATAATATTTCAACACATTTATTTTTTTTTTTTCATTTTTCTGGTTGTGTGTGAAAAAAACACATAATAGACATCTTTAATCATGTACACATACAAAAACATACACTTTAATATAATATTATATGTATGAATGCTCATGTCAAACAAGTGACAATAACAGATATTAATCAATGATATTTAGAAAAGAAAGAGAAATAAAAATGATCGGTATCTCAAACTCTCTGTATTAAATCATGTTTTTTTTTTTTTTATTAAAAAAAAAAAAATCTTACACATATATCCATTCAATCATTATCCTTAATCCTAAATGTTTTTTTTTTTTTTTTTTTGTTTTTTTTTATATCAATATCAAGAAAAGATATGTGTATATATAGATCAACGAAAAATATATTATTCCATAAAAAGAAACAGAAAGGAAAAAAAAAAAATTATATATTTCATGCCTTGTCGTCTTGTGCTTTTTCTCTATATATATACATTATGCCTTAAAAAAAGCCCTACAAAAAAAAAAAAAAAAAAAAAAAAAAACATAAGTAAGAAAAAAATCATTTGTTGCTTTCTGCTTTTAGTCCTTACAAAATTTCAAAAGAAAATAATTTATACTTATAACTGCAGAAGAATAATGTACACAATATTATATATGGGTACATACATATATATTATATATATTATGTATACCTATTATTTATTTTCTTTACATTTTTCTATTTTTATTTTTTTTTATTTTTAAGTTATATTTGTTTTTAAAATGTCAAAATCATTTTGAAAATAAAAACAACCATTGAAAAGAAAAATTAAAATATCATCACACAAACTAGAAAAAAAAAAAAAAAGAAGAAAAACACATAATTGATATACATCATTTTTATTCGATTCTAAAGATATATGAATATCTATTATCGTATGAATATATATTATCCTGTATTTGTATATACAAATATAAGATTTCTTATTTTTGTGTCATCTTTAAAAATAATCAATAAATTTCAATACTTGTTGGTATACAATACTTAAGATATATATGTAGAAAACTAAAAATTATTTATTAAATTGTATATAAATTGAAAAAAAAAAAAAAAAAAAAACAAAAATGTCATTTACATTAAAATTTTTTTTTTTAAAACAATTGTTTATGATTTCTTTATAATCTCTGCTTATTATTGCATATTATTAAATATATTATTATGTATTATGGTTATTATTTGTAATTATTATGTTTCTGATTCCTTTTTTTTTTAAACTTAAATCAAAATGACCGATTTTATAAAAATTATTTATTAAAATCTAATATCCTATAAGTATATAATATTTAAATAATTTTCGATAAAAATCTTTTTATTTTTGTTTTTTTTTTTTTTTTGATTTTATTTTGAATATTAAATAGTTTAAAATGGATTTGTTCATACATTGGTTTTCTTCAAATTAAAAATGATTTTATTTTAGATAAATTTTGTGTGTATACATTGGTAATTAATTAAATTAAAAAAAATATATAATTAAAGATGTGATGGTATATTGAGGAAAAGGTAAAATTAATATCATTGCAATATAAATAAAATTCAAAAGATTTACTAAAGTAATATAAGAAAGAAGATGAAATTTATGATAGCAATTAACTTCTATTCCACCAATTAAAATAGTTTTTTTAATATCTTCTAGTTTTTTTTTTATTTTGTTTTTGTCCTAAGGGAGGTGGGAATCTTCCAAGGACACCAAGAATTTCCCCCTTGGTAGTGTCAGTTTCTTACTGACTAAACCCACCTCCCCCTTGGTATTGTCAGATTCTTACTGACTAAACCCACCTCCCCCTTTAGCCAATATAAATCCGCCTATTTTTATTACTATTATGCTTAACAGTGACTATAGCCGTTACAACAGTTAATGTTAAATAAAATTTCAAGAAAATCTATAGTTTTTTTTTATATCTATTCAAATTCAAATTGACAATCTACACTCAAACATTTCATTCTTGAACAAACATTTTTTCCAAAAAAAAAAAAAAACATGTACCCTAAATTATAGCTGGCAACCTTAATTAGTTTAAAAAACAAAAGAAAAAAAAAATAAAAATAAAACATAAATAAATTATCAATAAATTTACAGAATAAATTTACAAAAAGAGAATAAAATAAAGAAATCAATTGTACCTTTAGGAATCAAAAAGAAAATCTTGAATACCGAAATTTTTGACAAAAATGAAAAGAAAAACAAAAACAAAAAAAAAAATTCTTCCAACAAAACCAATCTATTCAATACCTTTTGTTTTTTTTTCTTTTTTTTTATTTATTTTATTTATTTATTTATTTATTTTTTATTTCCTCAATTTATATCTATGATAAAGAGATAAATATTCATTTATTATATAACTAATATGTATATTTGTAGAGATATTTTTATTTATATATATAATATATATGTCATTTACTGTTATGTATATCTTAAATTTCTTGTAAATACTTATTCTTTCATAACAATACAAAAGAAAGACAAATTAATGAAATGAACTCAACCTTATTATAGTTCATATACATATACATATACAGATATATATATATATAAAGATTTTTAGTAATGTATAGAAAAAAATTTTAATTTACATTTTCTTTCTTTATATTCATATATGTATATAATTTTTTACATATACGTTATATAGGTATATATCCAATATACTCGTATACAATAAAAAGATTAAATAAAACTAAAGATTTTTTTTTTATTTTTTTTTTTGGATTAAAATTTTGACTGGTTGACAATACATATATACGTATGTAATATGTATATATTATGTTATTTATTTTGTAGTATAACGGAATAGAAATAAAATTTTAAAGCTTAGAAACTTACCCTATTATTAGACAGTTTTTGGGTAAGATATGAAAATATTGTAGCGTTACTTAGTTCTAATATGAATATAATATAATATATTCACTCTGATACCGATTAAGTGTCGGGCAATACATTTTGTTAAGGATGGAAACAAAATTAAAATATATAGACTAGAATATCAGTGTAAATTACAAAAAAAAAAAAAAAAATTATATAAAATAATCAATAGTAATTAATAATCATTTAATATAATATAAAAGACTAAGATCCAAGATTGAAAAGTTTAAAATCAAGCGTAAATTATAATTAAACTCTGATAAACTATATAACTTTCGCTAAAATTCAGTTTTTTTAATACGGAATTTATGCAAATTATTTCATATAACTAACAATTTTTCTAATCTATTTTTCTAATCCAAACTTCTTTTTACGTTAAGATTATGTGAAAGATTATGTAATGTAATGAGTAGGACAATGTCCTACAGTAGAAAAGAAATAAAAATGAATGTTCAGTATATATTATATTATATAGATACATATATACATAAAAGAAATTCTACTTATAATCTTTATACATCTTTTATCTTTAGGTTTTTTTTTTATTATTATTATTATTATTACCGTTGTTATTGTTGTTGTTGTTAAGAGAATTATTATTATAGGGGATGTTTTTCTTTAACTTTAATATGTGTCGAAAGTGTTATATGTTTTCTCTTTGTTGTTTTTTATTTCTATCTATCTAAAAAAAAAAAAAAAATTAAAAAAAAAAAACAAATCTAAAACATAGTAATTTAATGCGCCTATATAACCCTTAAGTGTATAGACAACTTTATCTTAAATATAAAAGACAACCAATTCAGAAAGAAATGAACACAAAAAAAAAAAAAATATAATAAAAAGTAGAAACAAAAATGTTAAAAGTGAAAATTCTTTTAAGCCAAATAAATAGTTAAACATATACGTACGAACGAACGTAAGTATATAAATACACACAAATATTAGATGGTATATACAATATGTGAAAATATATATAAAGTATTAAAAAAAAAAAAAAAAAAAATTAATTTTCTTTTAAGAAAATATTATCAAAATATCAGTCTTGAAATCTTAGCTCTTAACATTTTTTTTTTTTTTATCTAGATAGATTTTCATGTGTTTTTGTTTTTAATTTTTTTTTTTTGTATTTTTTTCTTAATTTTCTACTTAAATGTTGCCTTTTATTTTTATTTCTTTTTTTTTTCTGCGTCACTAATCTAAATGATATAAAACATTTAAAATATCTTTTTTTTTTTTTTTGTTATATGTAGATTAAAATATATTTAAATATACTAAAATATATTTACTAAAATGTAAATAAAATGTTTTGTTTTATTTTTATTAAAAACCTTAAATTCGTGTAGTAAACTCATCATTTTCTATCAAAAAAAAAAAAAAACATTTTTTGATAACATTACTAAAATTGTTTTAATATAAAACAGACTCTGTTAAACTGTATGTATACGTGAAATGTTATGGGGGAAAAAAAAAAGCAAAAAAGGATTTTCTTTTACATTTGCTTCTTTTTCGTCATGAGTTTTGATATATATGTAATTAAGATACTTGGGGCAGGAAGATACAGGGCCCTATTACACCAACCACTTATCACTAATCAAATAATCATTTTTTTTTTGGTAAGTTTTTGTTGCATCAAAACTATATTTGTATAATAATTCAATAAAGTTTTGTTTAGTAAAAAACACTCACTTATCAAGAAAAAAAAAACAAAAAAATGATGGTTTAATTAGTGATAAGTGGTTTGTTCAATAGAACACTTATTAATAATTTTATATAATAGCAATTTATTCATGAATAATTTCTTAATATAAAATAAGTATCTACTAAAATTTATTCGTAAAATATGGTGTTAATTGATCTAAAAAAAAGAAACAAAATATATTACTAGCTATCACGAGACGGAAGCTCATTTAAGGCACATTAATAACTCAAGTATAGGGTATATTATTGAGCAATTTAATTAATCTCGAAACCACATTGTATTAAAAATTATTATTATTATTATTTTTGGTGTTATATTTATTAAAGTATTTTTTTTTTTTTTTGGTTTTTTAAATCCGAGTGTCCTTAAAGGATAAATATTTTCAAAGAAAACAAAATTTATATATTTTACTCTCTCTAATATGCACTTTTTTTCTATCTGACATACATTTTGTGTTTTGTATTAATTACAAACCAAGAAAAAAAAAAAAAAAAGATTTATTAGAATATTTGATACCTAACTATTTTTTCCTATACTCAATTTTCTATTACATTATTCCGTTTTTTTCTAGTATTTCAATTGTTCTCATGTATGGTATAGTTAACATCTGAAATTGACAGTTTTGAAAACAATGGTTTAATTATATTTATACTTATTAAATTTTGTTTTTTGTTTTGCTTTTATTCTCGGACTACGACAACGACACAAAACAACGGTGATATTTTAGTGTGGTAAAAATAGATTCTATATAGTTAGTGTTTTCTGGTAAAAATGTTTTATTTCTTGTGTGTGATATTTTTTGTTAGTCTTTTTTTTTGACACTTTTGTATTCTTGATTGTACATTGCTTTATTTTGTTATTTTTATTTTATTTTTGTTTTTTTTTAATGCTTTCCCTTTCTATTTTATTATTTGTTATTTAGTTTTTTTTTTTGTATTTTTACTGTCCTTCATTCAAACTGTACATTGTGTTATAATATTGTATATATTGAAAACAAAATTTCATTTTTTTTTTTTTTTTTTTTTGTGAGTTCTTTTCGCAACTATTGCCGCCATTTATTTTTTTATATTTCTTTTTTCATTTTCCTTTTTGTTTTCATTATTTAAACGGCCCGAGCCATTTCATTATTGTATTTGAAAAAATCGAGAAAATATAGTATAGAAAACTCAATAATTTTCGATCGTTTGATTTTATCGTTTTAGCGTGAATAGACAAAAATAAAAAAAAAAAAATGTTCTATTGTTGCCTAACAGGAATTAAATGAAAAAAAATAAAGTGAACGTTATCAATATAAGTATATATAAAGTATATAGAATGGGGGGACTATGAGTATTAGGGGAAAATGAGGAAATATAAAAGTGGTTTTGTTGTATAAGAAACTTACTTAGTCGAAATAATGTGATAGTATAATATATATACATTGTAAGTAAATAGAGTATGAAAAAATAGAATCTAAATTTGATATTGAAAAATTTTTAAGAGAAAGACAGAGGAATTGAGTTAAGCAACTTCTGAAATAAATTGTTTAAAATACAGATGGATGTAACGTAGGGTGTAAAATAAAAACTAATAGAAAGAAATTGCTGCTGATTATATAGGTTTAGATTGTATATATATATAGGATAGGAGCTGATTGTTTATAAAAGAAAAGGATTTATTTTTCATTTTCTTATTTTTTTTTTTTTTTTGTTTCTTTTTGTTTTTGTTTTTGCTATATATAATAATAGAATCTGTGATTTATTGTTAAAATGCAAATCTGAACTGTTCAGTATAGCAATATAAAAATTAAAAATTTCTTCTGTTATTTTATACTTTACTTGTGCGTTGTTTTTTTTCTTCATTTGTTAGGATACTTACATAAATATAAGTAGTATTAAAGTATCTAAAAGTCAGGTGGAATTATTTTTAATAGATTGAGAGATTGATGTTTAAATAAAATTGAAAAGAAAAGATTGTTTGTTCTTTTTAAATTTTTCATTTTTTTTTTTTTTGTCTTGTTGTTTTCTTTTTTTTTTTTGAGTTTTAAAGTTAGGTACGTGGTACGTGTTATATTTATTTTAATGTAATGTTATTTGTACCTATAAACATATTTTATATTATATACAAAAAAAAAAAAAAAGAACATTATATACAAGAAAAAAAAAATTAACTGTTAAAAAAATAAAGAAAATTTTTCTGTTATTTTTTATTTAAATATTTGATTTGTTTTAGTTTTTGTTACTCTAATTTCCATATAATTTTAAATGATTTTATTTTTGATATAACAAGTAATTTTTAGAGTAAGAAACAAAAAAAAAAAAAAAAGAATAGAATTTTTAAAATAACTAATCGAAAAAAAACACTAAAGAATTTTCTTTTATATAATTTGTGTTGTACACTTTTGTTTTTTTTGTTAGTATTAATTTTTTTGTTTTTTATTTTTTATTTTATTTTATCATAAACCTACAAAAGCAAAAAAAAAAAACACATAACAAAGTAATTTAATTAAAAAGAAATGACTTTGATTTCTTTATACTTTTTCAAGGTAATTTTCACTTTGGATAACTTTAATAAAACTATAATAACTTTTATGAAAAAAATCGTATTATTAAAGAAACATTTTATTCTATTTAATAAAGATATGTATCAAAATATATATATAACTATTATTTGAAATTCTTGTTGTTATGTAATGTGTAGAATGATCTGTTTTTGTTTTCTTTTTTGGATACATTTTTATATGGTTTACTATAGTAATAATTATGTTGGTCACGCTTGATATCACATTAATGGCGTTTTTTTTTTTATTTTTATTCTCTTAAGATTAAATTTGGAAAAAAAATTTTGCAAGTTGTTTTTTTGTTTCTTTTAATGCCACCTACACACATTCTAATTAATATAAATTGATAATAAGTGTTTATAGAAAAATACTTCACACTAAAGCAGTAATCTAAAATTTAATAATCTTTAAAAATGTAAAGAATAAAATTGTAAAAATTTTTTTTTTGCCCAATGAAAATTCATTTTTATTATATTATTCATATTTTTCATATAATTTTTTGTAAAATATTAAAAAATTTTGTTAGTTAATTTTAAGAAAATAATTAATAATTTTGAAATTTTGAAATTAAAATCAAAAGTAACAGATATGAACTTATGAATATTATAATTTATGAAAATTATAATATATCGAATTCATGCTGGAATTATTCGAGAAATTTACTCTTAATATAAGTTTTATTGTCACTGAAAAGCTTCTAAAGGTTAATAAAAGAAAAATACTAAAATATATATATTTTTTATGCTTTCATTTTTACAAAAATATAAGAAAAACTATTAAATTAATTTTAATATTACGCTCCCTAAAAGTATGCAATATTTAACACCAAAGAAAATGTTATCATCTAAATTTTTAAATTTACATAATTTAAATTTAAATTTGCATTTGCTTATTATTTTTTTTCCTAAAATTGAAATAATCTTTAATAAAAAACATAAATATTGTTGATAATTTTAAATAAAAAAAACAAAAGTAGTTAATTTAAGATTAACTAATAAATTATTTTATTATTTATTATTTTTATGTTTTTATCAAGTTTTGTATGCTTATCCTACATATTTGTTTTATGTTTTACTTTTTATTTAATTTTTTTTAATTGAAAAATTCTCGAAAATTAAACTTTAATTAAAAAAAAAAAAAAAAAATTTAATATATAAAATTTCTTTTTATTTAATCTGTAAACATGTAAATATGTGTATGTATTGTAATTAAACTTTTCTTTTTTGCTTTTATCATGTAATTCATTCAAATAACATATTAAGTACAAAGACTTTAATGTTAATATAAACCTTTTATAACTGCATTAATTTCTTTTTTTTTTGTTTTTTGATTTTTTAATACAAAAAAAAAAAAATTTACTTATTTGTTTTTTATTTTTTCTGTAAAAAAAAAAAAACAAGAATCATTTTCTAAAGTATCTTGAAAGTGCACTTAATTTTATTTACAACTTTTTTTTTTTTTTAATTTCCCGAAAAAAAAAAAGTAGTAGTTAAAATTTACTTTGTATATACATATATATATGTATATGGTTATAATGTATATATATAAATTTAAAAAAAAACAGCATGTTAATACTTTTAACAGCGCGGTGAAGAAGGAATAGAAGAAAACCTAAAAACATAATTACCAAATATTTTTTTGCAAGTACATTTTTACATTTTTTTAAATAGAAACAAAACCAAACTGTTTTACATTTTATAGCAGCACATCATGAGTAACTTATCATGTATATTTTGGAAGTTAATTCATTTTTCAACTTTTTGTTTGTATTTGTGTATGTGTATATTTAATGAACATCTAAATAATAAGTATCTAAAATATTTATATATACATACATATATGTATTTTTTGGAAATTTTTATTTTTGTTGAGAAAGAAAACAGAAGGGAAAAGGAAGTAGAACGTGCAAAGTTTTAATTATATAGGTTCCTAACTTTTTTTTTTTGTTTTGTGTTTTCATGTTTGTTTTTATTTAACTGAATTACTTGGCATGTGTGTGTGTGTTTTTTTTTTTTTTTTTTTTCAGTTTTAAAATTTTGTACAACAACTTTTTAAACATAATTATTATATTGACAGGTACACCCACAATATATTGAAATTTAATGGGGGAATGTGTAAGAAAAAAAAAAAAAAAAAAATCTTTTAATGAAATTTGTCAAAAAAAAAAATTTTTTTGTTATTTTTTTGTTTATTTTTTTTTTTAAATTATGGATTTTAAAAGTGTACATATAACGTGTATGGTTATATTTGATAGAAAAGTTTAAATAAAAAAGTTTGCAAATTAAAAAGAATCATGTACCTAAAAATGTTTTTTTCCCAAAATTAAATAAAACAAAAAAAAAAAAAAAAAACAATAATTAAAATAAAAATGCCATAATAAATTTTAAAAATTTAATTAGTGGGAACGAGTTTATTTGTCAATTGTTTAGAAAAATTGTTTTAAAGTGGTTTTCAATTTTTTAAAAATACATATACATATATACATTTTATAAATAATACAATATAATATACATAATTTATATTTTTTTTTTTTTTTTTATACACCTTACTTTTTTATATTTATTTTAGGTTGAACGATCATTAGGTACTTTATTTCATCAAAATTCTAGCAATCTGAAGAAACTGTAAAATAAATAAGTACATACATTCCTTTAATTCTGAATTTCCATATAATATACGTATATATAATTATAAATATATTAGGTATGTAACCTCACATATACGTATAAGTATATATATTTAAGTTTTTTGATGGTAAATAACTTATTTTTATTAAAAAAAATTTTAATATAACAAAATTAATTTGAAAATTTTAAGGAAAATAATATTGACATACACCTCATATTATATAAAAACGAAGTACCTGAACAAATATTTTTTTTTTTATTGTTATTTTTAATTTTAAACTTAATTAATTTTTTTTTTTTTTTTTTTCCATTTTCATTTTCGTATATCTTTTTAATATTATAATTTTTTTTTTTTTTATTTTACATACCTTGAATATTATCTTTAAATACTTATGTCTACTCTAAACATCAGTAAACTAATAAAAATATTTTCTTTTATTTTATTTTAAAATTACTTCCTTTTTTTTTTGTATATTACATTTAAAATAGAAAAAAGCAGAAGAAAAAACTTATTATTTTTCACCATTATTTTCTTTTTAAAAATTCGTATTTTATTTTATTTTTTTTTGTAAAAACAACGTATTTTTCGCGATTTTTTGTATATTTAAATTAATTTATCAAACACAAAAAAAAAAAAAAAAAAACAATTTTAAAAAGTCCATAAATTTAAATTTGAAAATATAAAGAATAAAATGTTTTTTTTTTAAACTCTTTTGAGTCTTGTTATTATTATTATTATTTTCACTTAAATGATGACGTGACGTGACTGTATTTTTGTTTTTTTGTTTTTTTTTGTTTCTGTATATCTTTTTAGAAATCAGTAACTTAAAAATAGTAAGTATTTGTTTTGTTTAAAAAAAAAAAAAAAAAAACAATTCTGTATATATTTAACTTCTATTTCTTCTATAGTTGTTAGCTACTGTTGTTTATTGTTGCTATACCATTATTACTGTTATTATTATAATAATTTTATATTTATTTTATTTATACATCCTTGAATGTCCTTGTATAATCTTCAATGAAAATAATATTTTTCTATTATATATTGTATATATTTAAATACATACACACATATATAATATAATATACAATATTAACACATACTCAATTTTTATATTATACAATATAATCATTTTTATATATATGAGTATATTAAGAATATTCAATTTGTATATTTTACAAAAAAAAAAACAAAAAAAGAAAAAAAATTAAAAAAAAAAAAAATCTAAACAAAAAGAATGTTTCGTCGTGTATACGTAAAAGTTAAAAAGAGAGCAATAAAAATCCTTTACGTTTTTTCTTTTCATTTCATTTAAAAAAAAGTGCTAAACGTGGCAAAAAAAAAAAAAAAAAAAAACAGAGAAACGACAAACGTAAAAAATTTAAAATGAGGGAATAAAAAAAGATATAATAAAAATAAAAAATATTTTTTTATTGTGGAAATTTGTTTTGAGAAATTTTCTTTTTTCTTTTTTTATTCTTTAACATATTTAAAATAAAAAAAAAAAATATTTGTTGTCTCTTCTACTGAATATAATTTTTATTTTATTGATTTTATATGCGTAATTAGAACAATTTGTAAAATAAAAAAAATAAAAAAAAATAAAAAATAGAAATTTGAAATTTAAAAGAGAAAAAATCAAAATAAAAATAAAAAATCTTTATTTTGTGTTTTGTTGTGTACGTATAATTTTTCCCAAGAAAATAAATAAAAACTGAACATTAAGTGTATTGTAATTGCAAATTTGACATGAAAATATATCACACATTTTATATCTTTTTAATGTATATATATGTATATATATATGTAATATATGTAAAATTTTTTTTTATAGAAAATTTATAAAATTCTTATAGATATGATGAAATAATAAATATTAGTATATTTGTCGTATAAAAAATTGAAATTTTCTTCTATAATCATCAAATCTTTTGATTCTTCCTCATAATGGTTTGCAAAAATTTTAAAGAATTTTGATTTTTTTTTTTTATTTTTTTTTTAGTTTATTCCTTTGCCAAATAAATGTGACAAAAAAATTTCACAGCCTTTTCTTTCAAGGTATATGGTTGTAAATTTTTTAAGAGGGAATTATTCTTACGACAATTATGGAATTCGAAACCACACTCTCTCTTTATTTACAGCATATTTAATACTTTCTTACCCAATAGGACCCTTTCCGAGTTTCATTTTTAGTAAAAATTTTGGAAACTCAATTAGAGAGATAGAGGTTTTTTACGTATAGAAAATTTTATATCTAAAACATTTTATGATTCTGATAAAAACTAAATGAAATTTTTAGTCGTGTAATACACGCCTTAAATGACCGAAGTAAAATACATAAATTTTTTTTTTTATTAGAATTTTTACTCCAAATTTTATAAAAAATACTACTTAATTTTATTTTTATTACTTTAATTTATTTTTATTTTAGTTGGGAATTTTCATAAAAAAATGCACAATATATAGTGAAGTGTAATCTATCAAATGATTTATTTACAGAAAATCTCAAAAATTGTGTAAAGTTCTAAAATTTTGTAACTTTTATACATTCTATTTCCTCTAATATCCTTTATAAATTTGAGGCTTTGGGCCTACCATAGATAGGTAGCTAAGGTCTGCACATACACACTTAGGCAAATTTAGGTCCGTTGTGGTATCTCGAATTAGTGTTTCTCCTAATTAAAACATTAGGAGCTTCTTCAAAGCGTTGTAAATTTGTTAAGTCCACCTCCAATAGACCAAATATACTTATGCTTCAAAAGTACTTCTCACTTTATTTTCTTTAGTGCAAGAGCTAGGTATTCACACACCAGGTAAAATATTGATTTCTCTTCATCTTTGCAGTTTCTACAAAAATCATATTAGGGAAATCTTTGCTTTCTGTCATATCTGCCGATCGAACAATGTTCCATTAAAACTTCTATTACATTACCGATATTGTGGCGATATGATGGGTATGCATATTAGAGATTGTGCAGAAGATTTTTAACTAATTTTGAAAATTTTAAAGTAAATATTTTTATACATAATTTGATTTGCAAAACTATGTATGTATTTAATTATTTTTATTTGTTTTTTTTTTTTTTTTTTTTTGAAATAGATTATCTATATATATATACATATATGTTTAGTTAAAAATTAAGATTTTTTCAAAAATATTTTTCAAAATATTTTCGTATTCATTTCTTAGAATAGAAAAGTTAAAATTAAGTTAATTTTTAAAATGCAAATCTTCGTATTTTATTTAAATATATTATATAAATATTTATACGTACGTATATATATATATATAATATATAATTTTAATTACGTAAATATATATATATATACGTAATGAAATTGTAAAATATGTACTTGAGTTTTATATACTTGTACATATATTATCTCTGCATATATATAAATATTTGCATAATATTAGTTTATAAATATTTAATGAAAAAATGGAATAGGTATATACATATGTATGTACATATTGTGATATCTTTTTTTTTTGCTCTACTAAATTTTTAATAGAATATTAAATGGTTAAGAAACCTTTTGTTTAATTGCAAGGAAATACAATTGAATTTTAAATATACATTTAATAATAAGGAGATAAATAATTCAAAAAAAAAAATAAAAACTTTATACTTCCTTAGATCTTGCTTTAATGAATATATTAAGTAAATATATAGATATATAAAGAAAACTCAAACAAATTTAACTACTTTAAAAAAAAACTTTTATTTAGATTTTGAATGAGTTTTTGGATTGAAGTATATATAGGAGCTACTACCTACTTTCATATAAAACTATTAGTCTAATCCCTATTTCATTCATACTTCTTCTTTGTAATCATTTTTGATTATCCTTGTTCGTTTCAACTCCTTTTAACAAAACATAATTTTAAGTTGCCTTGTGTTGGTAGAACAAATATCTTATACCCAGCCTGCTGATATAAAAAAAATTAACCTAATAAGTATAAGATATAATAATATTTATGCTAAATTTTACCATTATTTCAATGGTAATTATAACTAAAAAAAATATATGAAAAATATCAATAGAAATATGTATAATTATTATTCTTTATTATTTATGAAAACGTCATTCACACATTTTCTATCAGTTTTCCTATTTGTTTTCTTTCATATTTTTATAAAAAAAAAACTAATACTTTTAAAAATAGGTGGGTGGAACTATGAAATAATAAAACAACTATGAAACACTAAAACAGAAAATGTTCAAAATGATATGACAATAACGTTATAAAAATAATAAACTATCTTATAATTAAATAAAATAAACAATAATTAAAAAACAAATAGGACAACAAAAAAAAATGTATTAACATTTCTTTTTAAATTTTTTATAAGAAAATTTCGGTGGTTTTTTATGTATCTACTAGCTAATTTCTTTGTTTGAAAAATTCTAATAAAAAAGAAAACAATTAAAAATAAATATAAAAAATAAAAATAAATATTGTATTATTTAATGAGACATTATTTTAATATGCATCAAATGACGATTCTATTTATATATATATTACATATATATATTTCGCAAGGTCTCATTATTCATTTCGAGTATTTTATTTTAATCCTTAGAAATCGTTTTATAAAAAATATTGTTTAAGTGTATGTTGGTGGTATATATGTATATATAATTTAAGTCAACAAATTTATTTTTGTATATAATAAAATACATTTTTTATTTAAATTTTAGGTAGAATATAATTTTAATGTTTTAAGACTAATAGCGAATGCTTTAATTATCGATCCGATAAGAAATAATTAAAAATTTACATGTCTTTTATTGCAACTCGTTCTTTTTTTTAAAAAAAAAAAACGAAACTAAAAAAGTTAAAATAATACTTTGGAAATCCTTAAGCAATTCTCAAGTGCTAAATTAGCATTAATTTTCCATATTCTCAATTGCCTTTTATAAAAATTAATTTTCTTTTCTAGTTTTTTTTTTATTTTAATGATTATGTATTTAAACCAAAAAACTTATAGTCTGTACTTTATAGTCAGTAGCATATCCTTTCATTTTATTTTAATTTAATAATTTAATTTAATTTAATATTGTTTTAACTATTAATCTAAACTAACACATCTAAATAATGCTTGATTAATTTTAAAATTCATTTTTTTGTTGTCCTAAAAGTATGCAAAAAATATTTCTTAAATAATTTATGCCAAATGTAAACTGTTCAAAGGGGTCTCTGTAGCCTATGGGTAGTGCGGGTTGAAGTTCTGCACAGGTATTAAGTTTTATTTATTGAAAACAAATCCCCATTGCTACCAAATATAGTGTAAATATATATAATATAATCAAAATAAATAATATTAGTGTATAATTTAATAATAGTATTCGACCTGTAATGGCCTTAGTAGCCGAAGGTTTTGTAATATTACAATATCTTATGTGATTTGTAATATTAATATAAATAAAAAATAAACTGTTCGAATTTATTTTTTTTTTAAATTTTTTACATTTTAAATAATAAATTTTGTAATGTAAAAATAAATATCTGAAATCCATTTATGTAAAAATCCAGATGAAAAAAAAAAAAACTTTTGTTTATTTTAATTTTGTTTTTTGTAGGAAACACAAAAGAAAATCTTTCTTCTGTGTTTTATTCTTTTAAATAATTTTTGACAGTTTCCATCAAAATTTCTAAGAAAAATCCCTTATAAATAATTATTACAATACATACATATAATAGGAGGATTTTAAAGTAAAATTACATAAAATAATAAACCTGACAATAATAAATCTATAATATAATATAAAATATAAAGAAAATTATATATATATATATTTTTAAATTTTATTAAAAACACAGCAAACATAATAAAAAAAAAAAAAGAAAATACTTTAGAAAAGGATCGTTTAGGATTAAATTTCATTCACTCTATACCCGTATAACAAAAAAAAAAAACGAAAAGTTTATTTATTTTATTTATTTTTATATTATATAAATTATAAATTTAATATATGTACAATAAATAGTTATCTTTTTAGCTTTAAAGCCCGCATTTTGTGTTTTTTTTTTTCTTTATAAATTAAATCTTTTATGTTTTGTTTGCATAAGAAAAATAATAAAAGACGAAAATATTTTTCATCCATTTAAAATTATCGATATTTATTTTTAAATATCTACAAATTATTTTCATCCCAGTTTTTTCTATCAATATTTATTTTCTTAAAAAATCATTTCTCAAAGAACAAAAACAAAAAAGAATAACAATTCTTTTATGGGCATTGAATAATAAAATAAAAAACAAAAGTTGCTGGAGGGGGGAGGGGGGGAGTATCTTTAAAAGATAAAAAAATATTTAAAATAAAAATAAATTGATTTTAAAATTTAAAAATAATTTTTTTTTTAAGAATTGATTACGAATATCCTTATAACAAAGTGCAATAAATATAGGCATCTACATAATTTATTATTTTGAATATTTTTAACCTTTGTAACTTAAAATTAATTTTCACAATACCTACATAAACATTTACTTGAATATATTATATAAATACGAACACCTAATAATAACATACTTTAATAGTATATTCATATACATTTTCAAAGGATTTGACTTTTAAACTATATAAATATTATTTCATACCTAATTACAGAAAAATGCTTCAAGGTTTAAATAAAAAAAAAAAAAAATATAATATTTATGAAAGGATTATTTTTTTCTTTTTAAATAAAATTTAATGGACTTTATATTTTTTTTTTTTTATTTTAAATAAATAAAATAAGGAATTAACATTAGAATTTATATAAAATTTAATAGTTATATCTTTGAACAAAAAAAAAAAGGTTAATTTAATCGTATTAAAACTAATTTTAAGTTAAATATTTTTGGTTTTCGAAAAAAATGCTCTTTTTTTTAATATTTATTGTTTTTTTTTTTTTATTTTAATATTTTCAAAAATAATCTATATATATACGAAAAATACCCACTAAATTAATTATTTAATTTAAAATCTTTAAAACTATTATATTTTTTTTATCATTTTTTGTTACTTATA
Organism: Poecilobothrus nobilitatus; assembly: GCA_947095535.1. Taxonomy (NCBI): domain Eukaryota; kingdom Metazoa; phylum Arthropoda; class Insecta; order Diptera; family Dolichopodidae; genus Poecilobothrus; species Poecilobothrus nobilitatus. Next base: position 234,388,223 of record OX352773.1, read on the forward strand.
TTTCTCTCTTGTTTTTTTTTTGTTCTTTGTTTTTTAAGTACTTGTAAATTTAAAAATAGGAATAAAAATTCTTTCTTAAAAAAAACTCATGTATTCTTAAAGACAAAATAAGAACAAGAGAAAATTGACACTTGAAAATGAATGAAAATATTCAAAGAGGGTTGCAATTTGGAAGGATATTTGATATATATATATAACCTATTGTTTATTATACAAAAACAAACCAAGAGTAAATAAACCCAATACAAAGTTTTTTTTTTTTGTGTCTTGTTTTTTTTATCTATTTTAAAACCCTAAAATTAATTCTGAAAACAAAAATAAATATGAAACATTAATAATTTGTACATAAAAACAAAAAAAAACAAAAAAAAAAATTAAATAAATATAATAAAAGTGTTTAAAGAAATTAAAAGAAAATAACTTAAAAATAATAAAAGGTAAACAATTTTCAAAATAAATCACATCTTTCAACAAAAAAATTTTAATTTTAATTTTAATGGAAATTTTCATGGCCGAATAAATTAAAGTTTTAAATGAGAGTTAAAAATTCCAAACAAATAATTTTTAGTATTTTGTTTTTTGTTCATCCATTGTCAGTAAAATGAGAATTATAGGTAGATATTTATTTATTTATTTATTTTTATATATATTTTTTTTAATATATAATAATTTTTTTTTTTTTTAATATCATTTAAATGATATCATCTATTGCTTTATTAAATAAATCTTTGTTAGATTTAAATAAACATTTGTTTAAAATTTAAATAGTTCTTCTCCCATTCTAAAACAAAAAAAAAACAACATAAATTGAGATAAACACAATCATTTCTATTTTTTACAATGTTGTTAATGGAAATAAATGAATAAATACGTACTTAACTTGTACTAAATTGTGCTTAACTTCTGCTATTTTAATATGTTATGTGCTTTAATAAAAATTAAAAAAAAAATAAAAATGATTGTCTGATAAAAAATAATTTTAGTTTTTTTACAAAATTATTAATTTTATTTTAATCTTTTTTATACATTACTAGAAAATCCCCTGTGCAATTGCACAATTTCTATAGATTCAAAAACATTTACGTTATCATACTGACTCCCTTAATACCTGTATTAAGGGAGGGATTATTACATGTATTTTTTTAGCTTAGGTATATTAAGACCTAACTAAAATAACTTATGGATTTTTAATTTAATTTGAATTTTTTAGTTGTAGGGTATAAATAAGTCGGTTGCATCGACTTACTGTTACTTTTACTTGTTTTTTTTTGTGCTTGAAAAAAATTTGCTGAATTTATTTTATTTAAATGTACTTTGGAAGAGGCCTTTGGTATATTTAATAAAAGATTCATGTCTCTGATAATGAAAATTCATAAATTTTCGGGGGCTTATTTTTTGTGACGGAAATTCGAAATATTTTATGTTATGTGAAAAATTTGAAAATTTTATGTTATATCAAAAATGCAGCTTAAAAAATCAAAATTCCAACCTAAATAAACAAAACTACTTTAAAATCTACTGCGAAGCTTTTACCAGCTTTTATAATAGTGAAAACAAAATCAAGAATAAAATCGGCCTATTATTTGTTTCTTATAAATATAAGTCTTACTATAAACTTTGCTCTTTTCACTTTCAAGTCTTTTAATTTTATTAAGAGTATTTTTATTTTTTTCAAAAGAAAGAGTCATTTGAAAACTGCCAACAGGAGATTAATAATTTATTTTTATTTTACCGGTGCGACCAGTTCATAATGGATGTGGCAGTCAAATTTAAAAATTAAAAATTTGCTTTAAATTTTGTGTCGAAAGTAATTTTTAAAAAGTAAAAGTTTGCGTCTCTGATAAGACTTTTAGTCGAAGATTTCTGTCTCTGATAATAAAATTTTAAATTATTAAATAAATATTAAATATACAGAAATATCATCATTGCCAGTTTAGTTTACATTCAGTGTGAGTGTTTTATTATAGATATAAAATATATTTTTTTACATGTTGGCAAGGTCTCGCCAACATTTTGTGTATTATATTATAGATTAAGAAAAATAAATTTAATAACTATAAATAAAAATTGATAAATAAAAGATACCTAATTATTAAAAATATTTTGCATAAATTTAAATTAAACATTTTTATTTTTAAAAATTTTCTTAATAAACTAGATTTATTTACGTACTTTGTTCAGTATTCGAATAAATATCATAATATATTGATTATTTGATTACATTCGGAATATTTCTTATATAAAGGATACTAAATAAAACATGACAGTATTGTAGAAAATTTTACGCAAGAAAATATAGTGAAAAATCAAGAGAAATTTTTTTTAATTTTAAGGAAAACTTATATCCATATATAAGTTACATCCATTTATATCCATAAAAACAAGTTTTTAATTACAACAGTATATAAATCTTTTATAAAACGATAAATGGGATAGACAGATTGAAAATTTTTAAAATATTTTTAAAAATATGCTAAATATATATTAAAAGATTAATGTTTAATGATTTATCTCTTAAAAATTTTATACCAAATTATTAATAAATAACTTAACAAATAGAATATCATTAATGGATGGTAAATTCTTTGATCAAATATATTAAAAAAGTTTGAATTTATTTTTAGAAATCAATTAAAATCAAATTAATTAACTATAACATTTTATATTTCAAATAATATTTATTTAGCATATTTTTTCATATATATATATAGCTTTAAACAAATTTACTTTGATTATATTTACATACACTACATACACATATATCCCTTATATAAAACAGATATATAAATAAATATTTTCATAAATTTTAAAGTTAATTTATTTTTAAATCGTTACAAAACACATTTATTTACATATTTGAATTATGGTAATCAATAAAAGTATTTACTTGATAGTCAATTCTTCTAAAGTCAATACTTTTTATTGATGAAATTAAATTATTAAAAAATAATTTCAGTATTTAAAATTAATTCATTCAATATATCATATTAAAATACATATTCTTATGGATAAAAAATAAAAATTTTTTTATTCTTCCCTGTACAATTAAAAAAAAATATAACAACTTAAAAGAAAATGATTTATTCGAAAAAAAAACAAAAAAAAAAAAACCTTTTAATAAAATTAAATCATGAAAAGAATAAGCTATTAACGCTTTTATTTTTTGAGAGATAAAAAGAGTTATCATTTTTATTATTTATTTAAAATTTATTTGGTTTGGAAGGTTTTTTAAAAAATTTTTTTTTTTTTTCGTAATATATAAAAATTTTATATATTTAATCAATCAATAATTTATACAATCAATTTAAAAAAAAAAACAAATGCATAAATAAATTTTCAGAATATTTGCATAACTCTAGGCGATAAATATTTTTCTTATTCTTTCTTTCTTGTTTCATTTTTTTATTTCAATAAAAACAAATTTAATTGAATTTTATATGATTAAAGGACTTTTCCCATCATAATTATTCTAATTTTAAATAAGTATTCATTTTATCACCTTTAAAATAAAAGAAAAAAATTGTTAATAAAAAAAAAGTAAACTTACTTAGTATAAAAAAAAAAAACAAAAATCTATTAAGTTATATAATCTATAGATGCACTGCTACTTTTTGGAAAGAATTTTTATATCAATAGGGCACTTTAATTGCCACAATAGTTTTTAATTTTCTTTTTTTTTTTTTTTGATAAACCACAACTCAAAAGATATAAGTACTTATTTTTTTTTATATTTAAGGAATTAAATCGAAATCTGTGAATATTTTTTGTTGTTTATTGAATTTAATTGGATTTATGGAATTAAAAAAGAAAACGAAAATTGATATTTTATTCAAGTCTTTACCAACGTTATATGCAACAATAATATAAAAGGATTCATATATTCTTTAATAGCAATCTAAATGTAATTATTTTGCATATTATAATAAGGTATCATTCATTGAATTAAAAAGAAAAAAAAACACCAAACAAACATTCGAAAAATATATTTTTCATTTTTATTTACATGTTTGCTTTTTAATTTAATTTATTAAAGTTAACCTAATTATTTGCCTTTTCTTGGCATTTATTCAAATTTTGAAAAATTCAAAATCTTTTTAAAATTTTAATATTATAAAAAACTAATTTAGATAATGCAGTTCTTTATAAATATATATATATATCAGTTTTTTATGTATGTTTTTCAAATAGAAAAATGCTGTAATGAGGTTTGATATTTAAATAAAAGAAACTAAAAATCAATAAGTTTACAAAAACTAAGTATATTTTTTTTTTTATTTTAAAAACCTAAAAAAATTCATAATTTAATTTGTTTTAATTTGAATTTTTAGAACTATTGATTATCCATTTTTTTTTTTATAATTTTTATTTAAAAAAAACCGAAAATTATTTTGATGAGTTAGAAGGAAACCAACAGAAAAAAATAAAAAAAAAGTTTACTAAATTATGAAACTTTTTGTTTTATCATTATGCAATATTTTATTTGTTTTATATTTAATTTTCATTTATAAAATATTTCAAATAAAAAAACTTAATTTATATTCATATAATTATTTTGTATGATTTTTTCTAAACATAAAAATTTCCACTTTACAATAATATCTTTAAGCAGGAGTACATATACATATATATATATATATATTTGTTTGTCATAATTTTTTATTTGGTTTTGTGGTTTGCATAATGCATCTATAATTTCATTTTAGAAAACCACTTAGAAATTTCCCAAAAACAAAAAAGACAAAGTGTACAGTCTTTTTAAATTTTTAAATTTACAAAATAAAAATCATTAAAATATATTTTTTTTTTCCATTTTTATTATTCAAGATTTATTTTTCATTTCAAAAATAAAAAGAAAAAAAAGCTGTCTTTCCAGAAATCTAAAAATAATAAAATGCTAATTTTTCTTCTTGGAAATAATATATTGGTTTTAATAATTCATCAAAACATAAAAAAAAATTCTTAGAATTGTCACTTTCTTTATTTTTTTTTCTGCTTTTGATTTGTTAAAAAAAAAAAATTACTTTTTAATTTTACGGGTATATTTTATAAACCTTATATATATTGTTTTTTTTTTTTTTTAGAAATTTGTAGTGTTCTGGTTTAAAAAGTTGATTTTAAAAACCTGAACATAAATAACAGAATATTTTGGGGATATTTCTTAATGTAACCTTCCTAAAATTTTTAATAATTTTTTTAATTTGAATTTTAAAATGTCGTAAAATGAAAAAAAAACTGTATTATTATACAGTAATTAAAAGAAGAACTCCTCAAAATTAATAGTGTTTTTTTTTTTGTTATTAAACTTTATTTTACCCTTTAAATAAATATTTGTATATAAAAGCAAAAATAATAAGAATCGATAATTTTATTATTAAAAATCTATTCGAAATCGGGGCCTCGGTGGCCTAATGGATAAGAGCGTATAAAATAAGTTGTAAACAACGAGGGAGTGTGGGTTCGAATCCCACACACGTCCTAAGAGTTATTTCCCTTACGACAGCTACACCTGAAAAGGAGAAGCTGTGTAACTTCCTTTTCACGTTTATGTGACAGAGAAATGCACTAAAACAAAAAAAAAATCAAAATCATTATGACATGACATGAGACATAGACTTAAGCATTAAAAACTCCAGAAAATGATTTAATATCACATATATTCTACCACAATAACGAGTACATTTAAAATATTCTGTTCACGGGGTTGGTATCATAAGCCCTTGAGCATTTCATCTTTTTAGATCAATACGATATCACAGGAGAAAATTTTAAATATAATAAGTATGACTATTCTGGACAAGGGTAAATTAATTAAAAGGTTATTGGTGGTTGAAAAACACATACTAATTGATTAACAATAAGTATTTATAATATACACATTGTTTTTAAATTGGTTAAGTACATTTAAATCTCATTTTTTAATTTGAAAATTAATAAAAATCATTAGAATTTTCTGTTTTTAAGTGAATAACTAATACATAAAAAAAAAAAAACCTAAAAATATGCAATTTTATTTTCGAACTATAAAAATTTATCAACTTATTGTTTTGTTTTCACATTTTTAATTTTAAAATTATATATGATTAAGGTTTTAAGTATAATTTTATTATTATTATTATAATTTTATTATTTAAAAATTAAATTATACTTAAATCATAATTAGCATAGATAAATAATTTGTTAAAACCTTCAGGAATTTTTTTTATTATCCATTCATTATTTTTTTCTTTTTATTTATTAGCTCTTAGTGGTATTTATAAAACCAAATTTTTGATTAAGTTAAATATTATAAAAATACATAATTTGTTTTTTTTTTTATTTGTTGTGTTCCTTTAAATAAAAGATTTTAATTTATTTATTTCATTTAATCTAAGAAAACAGCAAGGTCATTTCTAAATAACTAATTTAAACTTTCAAATAAAAATAAAACAAAAAAAAAAACATTAAAATGAAGGTTTTTTTCTTTTTTTTATTTGGTTATTTATTTATTTATATATTTTTTTTTTAATTTTAGCACGTTTATTAAAATGTAGTATGTAAGTATATATATAATTAACAAATTTAATATAAATTGACATTGAAAGTATAAGAAAATATTATCCAAAATTTTTGTTTTTGCAAACAATTCCGTATTTTTATTTTTTTTTTGTTAAGATTGTATTTAATTAAATTGCAGTACCCAAAGCCCTATCACGTTCTTATTTACCTAAATTTTTATTTAACGCATATAACGTGTAGTGATATTTTTTTTTTTTTTCTATACTTTAGAAGGATACTCGTCTTATTATTTATATTTAATAGACGATCATTAGAACAAAGTTTTTATTTTTTCGCAACGCTCAAACTAAAATATAAAAAATGAAAATAAAACAATAATTACTGTTAATATTTCTTTAGGTTTTTAATTTAAATCCCAATTACTGAATATTGCAGACCTTTTATTAAATACAGTATTACGCAAAGAAAAATATCTTAAATATTTTATATAATTTTTTTAATATTATATATATATATATATATATATATATATATATATTTATATATGTATTTCTTTTTAATTGAAATTTTCAAGAATTTTATCCTGTTTTCGCACAAAAATTCTTGCAGAAAAAAAAATAAATGAAAATTTAAGCTTATAAAAAATAACAAAAGAAAAATTTTAGGCTATAGAATTTCATATATTATGATCTACAATTAAGTCAAATCTATTATACATTTTTTCTTTAGTAGATGAAATAAAATCTTAAATAATTCAAATTAAACACATAAAAACTTGTCATTAAACCCAAATTACAATAGTAAAAGAAAACAATTTATAATTTTTGTTCTAATAGAAATTCTAATAGAACCTCATAGCAAAATGTTTTTTCTCTAATTTTTTTTTTTTAATCTCTAAACAAATTCTGTTTTTTTTAGTAGTTCTGAAAATATATAAATATTTTCTTCGCCTGAGCTAGCAATTTTGAAACCAGTTTAAATCCCTTTTTTTTCTCAGTAACTATACACCTTGTTTGGCCTATAAAATACTATAAATTTCTGCGCCATTGTACACTACTATACGATCTAACTCGAATTCTTCCAGAATCCTATAACGGATATTATTGAACTCATTAAAACAGAAAAAAAAAAAAACAGGAACAGGTTGAATCATTTTTAAGTTGGATTAAAGAATAAAAGAAAATATTGCATTATAATTTTGAAGGTCAACTTTTAAAAAAAAAAATGTTTGAATAATTTTTCGTGTTCATTTTTGCACGTTTCATTTGTGCCTTTCTTGTGTTTTTTTTTTTTTTTTACTTTATTATTTTTCATTTTATTATAATTCCTTGCCTAATAATTTATGAAAAGAATGTGTTTTATTATATATAATTTTTCTTACATTTATTTGATTGTATACGAATTTAATATATGTACTTGTATATCTATATATATGTATATATACCTTCGTATATGTATCAATTAATTATTTGAAGGCTAGAAATATATAAAAGACTTTTGTCATTTAAATAACTACCCGTCCTAAAATCAAAAAAAAAAAAAAAAAAAATTAAAATAAAAATTTTCTTAATGGTATATTACTTTTGGTATTTTGTTGAATTATATCTGAGGACTAAAAACGAGTTAGAATTTGGTATTTCTTTTTTGTTTATTATTATTCTATTGGAACAAACCAAATGGTGGTAATATAGGATGATAATATATATTACATTGAATAATTTATTATATCTTTTTATTTGAAGAATTAATTTCTTAAGAAATTTAGTACCTAATAGATATTTATCCTAGGATTATATTCTTTTTCATTTTTTTTTTTGTTTCAATTTAAACAAAATATAAATTATACAATTTTACGATTGTTTAGAGAATAAAGAATTCTTGTTATATGATCAAATAAATTTCAATTAAAAGAAAACAACTTAATATGTATTAGAAGAAAAATGTTTTATGAATTTTAAAATAATAATATTTTATTTTAAAGGAATTAAATTTTCCTTTTTTAATTAAAGGAAAATTAAAAATTCGAAAAAAATCAAATCAAAAACTTTTAATTTTAACAAAGACTAAAAGATTTTTCATTTTAAGCTAAAAGATAAATTAAAAAGTGTTCAAATATTCTATAGAAGATCTTTATTAAATTGTGTATCATATCTATTTTACTTAATCGAAATCTTTCGAATGAAAAACTGAACGGGGGGGTGGAGGGGAGGTTCTATTTATTGTATCATATTAATATAGTAAATAAACTTGTCTTTAAAAAGAACTTTTTCTTCATTGTTTGCATTATTTTTAAATATACTTGTTTTCTTTATTTATACTTTATTAAAATATAAAATTTTTAAATAAACTTTGTTTTTTTTATAGTCTCTTATTATTAATTTTCTATATCAATTTTTTTTTTTTGTTTTTTTTTTTCAACTTTTTTTAATTAACACCTTTTTAAAAAAAATGTCAAAATAGTAGTCAAAATTCAGGACCTACAAATTTTGTATCAAAGTTTTTTATTTTTTTTTCTTTTAATTTCTTAAATTTAATTAAGATATTTGAAAAAAAAAAAAATATATATATATATACATATATATATAATATATATATGTATAACTTAATAAAATAGATTTTTTCTGAAAATAAATAAACCGTAAAAATGTCAAGAAATAAAGTTTTAAAGATACATTAAATAAGATTCTACACCATTTTAATGTTTATATACATATATATAATTTATATCCATATACATATATATTATATATATATATATATATATTTTTTTTTTTTGTGTTGCCTTTGTCTTTTTCTAATCATCGTTCATCTTTCTTCTCATCTTATTACACTTTTGAACGTTTAATTTCTTTGTTTTTTTTCTTTTGTTTTTGATTGATTATAACTTAAAGGGAAATTCGCGGTAATCAAAAAAAAAATAAGTCAGTTCACAAAAATTTTCCTGGTATCATCTTTCCAACAATTTCCTTGTTTTTCTTTTTTTGTTGATTTTTTTTTTTTTTTTTTGTTGGAAAAGATAAATATATAGTATATATATTAAATAAAAGATATTATTTTTAATGCGTTGGTATAGTATAGATGTTGTTTCTGAAACTAACACTCTCTATACAAGAAACAAAAAAAAAAAAAAATAAGAAATATAATAGTAAGAAAAACCAAAATTAAAAAAAAACCTTGAAATAAAAACATAAGATAAAAAAGAAAAAGAAATATTTATTCTCGTGCAATTTATCATAATTTTTTTTTTTTTTTTATTTTCCTTCCTCAATGTCTTTTTTCTATTCCACTTGTTTTCTTTTATTTTATTTTATTCAAAAAAAAAAAGTTGTGGTTTCCTTTTTTTTTTTCGTTGTTCCTTATTATTAAAAGATATTAGGTCAAGTATTAAATATAAAACTTAATTTTATAACGAATACATACAAACACACTTAATTTTAAGTATTAATTTTTCTTTAATTTTAGAATATTTCTTCTATAACTATAAAATTTATTACCGGCCCACAGTTTCATTAATTTAAAAATCTGACGTTAATACGTTTTTTCTTTTTATTTTTTTCTTAAAGTAAAAGTTATCTCCCATAAAATTCGCGTAAAGCCTTAGAACATATTTTGGATTAATACAATATTAGTTTTTAAAATATGATTCTAATATTTCTCAGTTAAACCGTTTTCTATACCACCTTCCTATCTAAATAATTCTTTTAATTTTAAATTAAAATTTAGAAATTGAAAATTCATACCAGTTTATAATCCTGATTGTATAATAATGCATATGATCAACTGAATAACACTTAGTATCTAATGGATACAATTATTGATATTCATTTCCTAGAAAAGTCGGAAAATTCCGTGAAAAGAATTATTTATGGTTTAGAAATGTAATACCTATACTGAGCTATTAATCAACTAATAATCAAGATTTAAATTCCAAATATTATTTTCTCAAAACTTTTAGAAATAAATAATGTCTGGAAAGGATATATATACTCAATCTAAATTGTTATCATTATTTCCCTTTCTACGACACTTATACGATAAACACAAAATAAGTTTACCAAAAATAAAAGAAATTTGCATACTTACATGTATATTTATTGATTTAGTCATCGCATGACTTATAAATAATTGGGTTTATAGTAATAAAATTTAAATTCATATTAAAATTTTTTGACACTTATAAATATTTACCCTAAATTTTTAAACTAAAAAAAAAAAAAAAAAGTATAAAATTTTTTTCCAATTCATTTTATCTGGCCTTTAAGTAATTTTTTTTTTTTTTTGTTTTTGTTAAATTTCTTAAAATTGCTTTGAACAACTTCAAATTTGTCTATATTTCCTTTTTATTTAACATAATATAATGAATTCAGACTCTATCAGAATAATTACATATAAGTATAAAAAGAAAAATAAAAAAAATAAAAAATCAATTTAAAAGTATAAAAAGGATGAAGGAGTATTATAATAAGTACGTATTTTTTTTTCCTATTTTGTTATATATATATATATACACAAATCTATATATATAGATAAAGATAAATAATCATAATATGTGTATCTATAGATTTATTGATATATATTAAATATATATATATGTATATATGTACTTATAAATAAAATTGATTATCCGTGCCTGTATTTCACACCTTTAAAGTATTATGAATTTTCCTTTTTATCCCGTTTTTTTTTTTTTTTTTTTATAATTTTTATTGAAAAAAAAAATATAAAATATAAAATTCATATATATAAAATTTATTAGAATAATTATTCATAACATATATATATATATATATATATATATAAACTTAGAAGAAAAATAACTATACACAAAGAAGAACAGATACAAAACTGTAAAATGTAATGCATTTTAAATCATAAACAATAAAAGAAAAATAATAACATTATGTATAAAGTTAAAAAAAAAAAAAAAAATAATGAATATAAAATGTTTTTTGAAAAATAATTTTGAAAAACATAAAATAATTTCAATAACTCCTTGAATTGTTTTTTTTTTCTAAGGTTGTATTTACTTATAATTGTAAAAGAATAAACAAAATCAATATTTATAATGATATATGTATATAAATTTAAAGAAATTTTAGCTCAAAGGAAATATTTAAAGGTAACATTTAAAGTAGGTTTTTATATACCAAAGATTTTCAAGATATACGTTGTACACACCTACTAACTTCATATATTCTAGTATTCCAAAAGTATTATTTATTTTCATTAACTCTTTAGTCCTTTTTGACATTCTACAATAATATAAAATTTTATTTTTTTCCTCTTACTGTTTATGTTTGCTCTAATTTTTATGTATCTTTAAGCGTAAAACGTAATTTAGATTTCAAAAGTATATATAAGTCAAGCAGTTTGGTGCACTTTAATTAGACAATAAACTTGCATTCCAATTAGACTTTGAAATTTTAGAAATTCTCTTGCAATTTTCATCAACGTTAAAAAAAAAAAAAGTAGGTTGACGTTTTTTACTCTTGAATTTTAAAAGATGTAATTTTTTTTTGTTAATTAATTTAAATTTTAAAAACAAATTTATTATTTAAGAACAAAAAAAGACAAGAACAATTTATTTACTTTACTTAAATTTTTGACAATTAAACAAATTGTCGAAGTCGGATTTAAACATGTCAAATATTTTTATTGAAAAATTATTTTTTAACTAGAATTTGACGTTTGTAGAAATGTCGGTTTTATGTAATTGAAAATAATCAAAAAAAAGAAAATAATGAAAAAAACGAAAAAAATATGCTTTTCAAACAACTTTATTCTACTTTAATTTGCGTAACAACACAAAATTTTATCTCTAAAATGTCAAAAATTTATACTTAAAGTTCAGTTCAATCGTTCTAAGTAGGTAAATGTTACAAATTTATCGTACGTCAAAATTCTATGGTTACAGTGTTTTTTTTAATAAATTTTTATTATTTTTAATTTATTCTTTTCAAAATGAGATCAGTATTAATTTATTAGTTTTTCCTTTATTAAGTAATGAATTTACGTTTCTCATTTGCTATCAATTCATATTCTTTTATCATTAAAATGAAAAACTAATGAGTTATTGTTAAATATAGAAAAAAATTATCAAAATACACAATGCAAAATAAAACTAAAGACGAAAAATGTATTCTATTCTTATATTGCCATTTTAATAACGTTCAAAATTTGAAATTTCAAATACGCGAATATTTTTTTTCTCCCGGACAGTATCTAATTGTTTTATAGAAAGTAACTATAAATGTTAAAATTTTATATAGTATTATTTTGTAGTAAAAATAAATATTTATAATTTAAATTCTTTTTATAAATATCCTGACTAAAAATTTTGTCTGCGATCAAACAATTTTTTTTTTTTTTTAGTGCATTTCTCTGCCACATAAATGTGGACAGGAAATTACACAGTCTTTCCTGTTCAGGCGTGGCTGTAAATGTCGTAAAGGAGAATAACTCTTACGACGTGTATGGGATTCGAACCCACACTACTTCGGTGTTTTCAGCGTATTTTATACGCTCTTATCCACTAGGCCAACGAAGCCCTTCATCAAACAATTTTAAAAATATATCTCCATTTATAATGATAGTTTTTTTTGAGTTTAATATCGTTACTCAGACTAAAAATAAATGAACATTTTTTTTTTTTTCAAGTTTAGAAATTTTAACTATACATATAAGAAAACAAAACTCTAATCTAAAAATAAATATAAATCAGTAAATGTTTCATTAACTATTTGTAATTATAAATCCATTAATAATAAAAAAAAAAGGGGGGAAATCTTATGTCAAAATAAGAAAAAGAAAAATTGTTGGATGGTCAATATCGTACATAAAACAAATGCATTTGTACATGTCCTTGATAAATTCAAAAGTACATAAATCTTGTAAAATTTGTGTACGTATTACAAAAATAAAAAATATATTTTAAAAAATCATTAAATTGTTTGATTTAAATTGTTTAAATCAAACAATATTTAAATATATATTGATATTTAAATTTATTTATGTTCAGATTTTTTATTAGATATCCTTATTTATATTATTAAATTATAATTAAATGTAAAATTAAAAATTTCAAATTAAAATTCCTTTTTTTTCTACATTTTTAAATTTTCTTGTTTAAAAGTTGAACATTGCATGCGAATATAATTTTCAAAGTGCATATTAAAAAAACCAGTAAATTATTCGTAAAAAAAAAAAAGTTAAAAACATTTTTACTCATTAAAAATTTCACGTATACCAATATTAAAATCCAATCCAATGCTATATCAGAGTACCTAAGAAGTTATACACATGAGTACCCAAGAAGATTTTCCTATATCTCCTATTATCGACAATTTATACTCCAATGGTATAGTATAAATATGTTCGAAATATATGAAGATAAATAGTTAATATAAATGACAGAGACCCCCTGCACAAGAAAAAACTATTGAACGAGCAAATATATTAATAATGGCCATTAGAAAAGCTAAAAAATCGATAGATTAAGTAAAAACAATGTTGCAGCAAAGCAGTGAGCACAAAACAATATTTTACTTATGCTGCAATATAGGAAAATTCAAAAACTGCTTCTCAAGATCAAGGAAAAAAAAAGGGATTGTGGTAGGGAGGGTGGAAAAAAGGGATTTATCAGATTTAAAGAAAAAATTAGAAAACTGCCCCTCAAAATAAAGTAAATTTTAAGGTAGAGATTGATCAGCCTTCGTTCGACAGCGGACTGTCTGACTATAGAAAATAAATATACAATTAATATATGAAAAGCAGTGAAAATTTGATAAACTTTGAAGAAAAACTTTAAAACATTTCGAATTCGAATACACTTAAGCTCTTGGTATTACTTTTTAGACTTTATAATAATAAAATGTTAAACAAACAAATATTAATAAATATTAATTTTATATTAATAAATTTAGTTTGTTTTTTTTCATTTCATTTCATTTTTTTGAATTTCTACATAATATTATTCGATTAATTTAATATAGCCTCAAAGATTCTATAAATAAAACAAACTATATGGTAGATGGTATACCTTTTTGTTGGGGCTTAGTGGGTGGGGGTCTAGTGGTGGCCTAGTTGGTAAGAGCGTATAAAATACGCTGTAAACACCATGATAATTATTTTATTAAATGTTAAAAAATAATTTATAAATTTTACAGAAAAAAAACGTTTGTTGCCAATTGACATTACTTTTTTATTTAATGTCAATTGAAGTGCCATATTCACCGGATATGGAAAAATTAACCAAATAAAGTGGAAAAAAAAAAATTAAATATCAGTATGAGCAAATATTATATACCTACTTTTAAATATATTATGTATAATATTAAATATAAATATTAATATATGTATGAACATGTATTTCATTTCATAATTAAACATATCATAATAAAAACATAGCTATATATTTTAATTATTTTTAAAATTATGAATAAATACTTTCATACAATTGAAACTTGAAGTTTTGTTCACCAATTAAATTTTAATTTTGTTTTTCTTTAAAATAAAAAATAAAAATTTCTTCTACTTTTCTATTTATCAATTATTTGTGTTTTTTTTTGTTTTGTCATTTAAAAAAGTTTTTCCTTTTTAATTAATTTTTTTTTTTCCTTTTTTTGTCTCATTTATTATATTCGGAAAATATTTTCCATTTTCATGATTTTTTTTTTCTTTATTCAAGAAATTGTCCGGAAACTCTTTTGAAAAATTGTTTTACACAAAAAAAAAAGATTGTCATCATCACCATCACCTGAATAATTTTAATTTGATTTGCAAATGAATAGAAGTTTATTATGAATTAAATTATATAATTAAAATATTATATAAGTAAGGGTATAAAGTATTTACTTATAAGAAACTAATCGGTTTTTAAAATATATATATACATAGTAATATAATGGGACACCCTTCGATAATCTTGAAAAACAAGAATAAGTACGCCAAATAAATCTTTTTGGAACAAAATCTTAAAAACATTTTTTTAACCGTTATAATGTTTGTATTTTAATATAAGAGCAAAAACAACAACATCAACAAAATAAAATAACGAGCTGTCAAAATCAATGAGTACTTTAACGATTACTTTTATTATTTAATAATGGATAGTAACAATTGTATCATGTATCAAAAAATTTTATTTATATTAGAATTAAAACACCGTTAGCTTTTTATTGACAAATAAAAAAAAGTTTTCTTGTACTCATAATATTTTTTATAGCTTTATTAATTGTTATTAATTGTAAGTGCATATCATTTTATGTGGACATTTAATTAAAAACAAGTATAAAATTTTATAAAAATTTTATAAATTTTATAAGAAATATTCAATATTTATTTAAGGTGTAAGTCAGACCTATTAATATAAAATTTTAAAACTCGCTATAGTCAAAAAACGCCTGAAGTTTACATGGGAAAATTGAAAAGTTGTATCGAAATTGAAAGAAGTTCTGTTCTAGCCCTTGTTAACGAAGGATTTATTTATAGAGAAATCGGAGAAAGCAAAAAATATTCCAAGAAGAAAATTTTTAATGCTGTGAAAAGTATTCCGCTGCAGAAACGGCGCGAAGAAAAAACAACAGCAACAGGTTATAGACAAATTGTTCGTAAGTTAAAAAGAGACACTATTTGCCTCGTTTAGGGACATTGCGGCATCCGTATACAATAATTTAGGCTTTGATATCTCTGCCAGAACTGTACGTAGACGACGGGGCTAAATGGGAGATTGGCTCAAAAAACAGCGCCTTTTAAGTTGCAAAATAATAGAAAAAAGAGGCTTGAATTAGAAAAAAAATATGCAAAGTGGAATCTTTAAAAATGGAAACATTTAATTTGATATTTTAATTTATCGTTGCCAATTAGATGACCAACCTGAAATGGAATTTTCAATATTAAATAAATTGTACACCCATACAAAGAATATTTTTAGATATTTGTTCTTTATTATTTAAACTTAGTTTAATATTTTATCAAAATATATTAAGTTGAAGATTCAATAATATATTTTTATGATAGAATTTGAATTTATTAAATTTTTTTTCTTTCTATTTCTAATTAGTTGACCATAACTGTATAATATTATCAATATTCACAATAGAATCATTAACAGAAATGATTATGTATTGTATAAAATTTTATAATTTTCAAAATTCTTTGTTATATTTTCGAGAATAATCCTTTGGGGAATTTAATCCTTAGAACAAAATCTCCATATAGCAAAAAAAAAATGTAAAAATGGAAAATACTTGAAAACAAAACAAAAACAAGTGTTAAGTATTTTTTGAAAATTTTTTATTTTTATACATAAGAGAATAAAAATAAATCAATTTCAAAAACAAAAAAAAATGTATTTTTAAAATTAAAAAAGATATTTTAGAAATTGGTCTAAAAAAAACAAAACATAGCTATTATATGTATAACAAAAATTTATTTTAAATTGAAAAAAACTAAAGTTAAATTAAAAACAAATTTCCTAATTTTGTTTTTGTTTTTTTTTTTTTTATAAATAATTTTACAAATCATTGTCATCAAATTACCAAGTTTTTTTAAAATTTTTTTTTTTTTATATAAATAGTTTTATTTAAGTGAAATCTTGTTTTTTAAAAGTAATTTAAAATGAAATTTGATATAATGAGTTTGTATATAGACAATATTAAAACCTAAAAAGTATTAAAATAATAAATAGGTATATATCAGTTTTTTTTTTTTTTTATTATTCATTGGATTTTTTTGCAATATTTTTGTAGAGTAAAACACTCCTACTTATAGTCACAAAAGGACTATTAACAATGTTCTACTGTATTTTTTAGTTCTTTTGTTTTTTTTTTTGAAAGTCAACTATACTTTAATACAAATAAAATTAATGAATTCGTGTTCAGATTTATTTTTCTTTTGTGGAGTATTGAATTTTCATTTAATTTCTTTATTACCAAAATATTATTCCTCTTAGTTAACACTTATGAACATTAATAAAAAATGAACAAGTGTAAGATAATTTAATTACAAAATCAATCCCCAAAATTTATACCACAAAACAAAAAAAATGACAGGGTAGTTTATAAATTGCATGCCTAGTGAAAAACTGTCATATTTCAAAATAATTTATTAATACTAACACTTAAAATAATTTTTATACAAACATAGAGAGCTAAACACAGTCATTCCGTTGTCAAAAAATACTTTAAATTACTAATGCCTACACTTATTAATTTTTTGAACTTTTCTTGGAAATTTGTTTTATATAATTCATTTTTTATATTTATTACTTTTGCAAATTGTTTTTTATATTTCTAATTTTAATTTTTAAGTATTATAATTTTTAAAATTTTCATAATTTTAATAAAATTATATCTTTTTTCGATAAAATTACAATCAAAGTTTTAATTAATCTTGTATGGAAAAAGGAATATTGCAGTATTTTGGTTAGTAGCACTTTTACATCTAACTATAAGCAATTATATGATATGGCCACAAAGAAAATTGGCATTAGTTTCTTAATAATCACATGCTTGAACTCAAGCAAACTGCCAGAATCGTAAAAAAAAACGCAATTTATTTCTTAAAATCTAATAGTTATTTCAGACGACAAGGTGTATAAACACAAATGAGTCAGTTTTCGATTTTCAACAAAAATCTTCATACAAAAAGTAGATTAATAAAAAATAGTGTACATCGGCCAATTTCATAAATTATGTTTGCTGCAGTAGACTAAATGTAGATAATAAAACCATGAATTTTTCTGCAATGATAACTTATATTTTTAATTTTTTGACTTATGACAGTATTATTCTGAGGGTGCGAAATATATACTTTCAGTATTTGTGTTTTAAATTATATGTATGTAGGTACTCCATTATGAAGGATGCACTTTATCCAAAAGATATATTGGCAAAATATTTAAATTTTAAAGTTCATTTCATCAACAACATTATTAAAAGTGGAATTTTCTAAAATGAATTTTTATTAAAATGTCCATTTTGCAAATATTTGCAAATCGATATTTTTGTATAATGATACCTTCTATGAAAAAGATAATTTGACGAAAGATCCTTTTATAAAATAACATTATTGATATTGTGTTGGTTACCCGTTTTTTTGCATATAAAGCTACAAGTAATTATTATTAAAAGTATTGTTAAATGTTAGATAACTACATTAAATATTACATATTAATCGAATCGTATAACAAAAACAGAAATCTAAAATTTTTAAAATACTTATGCGTTGTTATAAAATAATGTATTTACATATTATTTATACCATATATGCTTTCATTATAATGAAATACTAGAAATTGTTAAACACTAAAACAGATCAGCTTTTTATACCCGTACGATAGGATCGGGTATAATAAAATTACTCCTCCGTTTGTAACACCTCGAAATAAGCGAGCTAGATATACCTTCAAAGGTATGGATCGGATCAGAAAAAAATTCTAAGACTTTTGAGCCATGTCCGTCCGTCCGTCAGCACGCTAACTCAAAAACTAAGAAAGCTAGAATCTTGAAATTTACACAAAATATTCTGGGAGTAATTTGTAGGTTCCCTATTTTTTTTGGTTGAGTTTGGACCAAGCCTTAGGGTAGCTCTCGAACACCTAACTTTTAGATCGCCACATTTTTTTTGCAATAGAGCTATAAAATTTTAACTGGTTGAGTTTGGACCAAGACTTAGGGTAGCTCTCGAACACCTAACTTTTAGATCGCCACATTTTTTTTGCAATAGAGCTATAAAATTTTAACTACTGATAGATCTAGATATTAATTTTATTTTTAATAACTTTTTTTTGTAGCCCCACCCGTTACGGAGCTACAGCTCCCCAAAGGTTCAAAAAAGCTCTATATTTAAATTGTTATAGCACAAGTTGTATAAGGTATATCTTCATTTTGAAAACGCCAAACGATTACTACTTTTATTAGCTTTAAAAGTATATATACAATAAATATATATTTGTGGCATACGGTGTCTAATTTACCGTTATATGAAACTCAAATTTTGCAAAATCCTTCAACCCTTCTATCTTCTAAACGGTTTAAATTGGAAACTTGAAATTTTGACAGAAGTTAGATCTTTGAAAATAAGTATGAGTCATTTCAGAAATTTTTTTTGTATCACCCCCCGTTTAGGAGTTGTAAGGGGTCAAAAACTGAAAATTTCCTATTTTTAAACACCTCTAACTTGAACACCTGTTAAAATTTTTTTGAAGTAATACACAAAAATTAAAGCTCCAACATTATACCCTTATTTCTGTTAACAACTTTTTTTAATAATATAGGGTTACTTTATAATTGACGAAAGTGTTACTTGATTTTTTCAAATTTTCTAACAAATTTCTTTAACGAATTTTTTCCATTTTGTTTTACTCGATAATTTGAAATTGTTGAGGATATAATGCGTAGTACATAAAAATGTAAATAAATAAACAACATAACGGTTGCTTGAAGAATTTTTATTTATATAATATTAATATATATACATCCTTATATAATATCATGTTTATTTACATATCGTATATGTCACTAGTGAATGAATGATAAGAGTATAGATGTATATTATATAGCGCCGTATTTACATACATATATGTATTTTATTGTACTTATAAGAAATTATTCTGCCAATGGAATATTTAAATATAATATAATATAATATTTAAAATTATATTTACTATTTTGTACTAAGTAAATTTAATATACATTTACCGCTTAGTATTAAATGGTACTATAGAATATTTGAAAAAGTTTTGGATTGATAATCGTTATGTGAAAGGTTAGAATCTGCTTTTGAAGAATGTACATATAAACATATAGTTTGAATATATGTACAACCCATAGTTCTAGAAATTATAAAATTCACCCAAATTATTTTAAAATACTAAAATATTAAAAAAATAATATTGTGAGCAGAGTGACAGGCTGTGAACATACTAACGGTTCGTACGGGTATCTAAGAGTTGACAAAGGCAACTGTATTCTTCCTCGTTTTTTATATGAATGTCTAAAATTATTTATACGTTTAAAATCGAAAGTAAATATTATACAAGACATCACCTGTAAGCAATTTACATATAAATATGTAGTTTTTTTTTTTTTTAATTTTTTATTTTATTTTTTTTTTTTATATGTCATTTAATTCAATGAAATGGAAAATTATATGTTATGCATTACGTCACATTTGACGAATACAATAAAAAACAAAAAAAAAATACCCTTTAACTGTTCTTTATTGATTATTCTTTGTATTTTATGTATTATGTATTTCCTAAATTTATGTTAACATTTTTATTTATGTTTTTGATGTATCGGAATGAATGGTTGAATCCTTGATGTGTTTTATTTTTTTTTTTTTTTGTTGCAAAGACACAAAGACATTTTTATATCAAAGACAAGACACTGATTAATGACAGCTAATAAAATCAATGTGTAAAAAAATATCTGAATGCAATTGACTTTTCTTGAAAAAGCTAACGATTTTTTTTTTTTAAATTAATATATTTTTTTGTTTTAAATTTAAAAATATTTTTAATATTTTTAATATTTTTAAAAACCAAATAATAATTGTGTTTTTTATTTAATATTTTTATTTAACCATCTTATATAGTTTTGATTTATTTTGAGCAGGATGCAAAAAACTTTCGACTTTAGTAACTTTAGTTTTATATAAAATTTCTGTTCCTGTTTTTTCATCCTTAGCATCAAACCTCATAAATTTATTTCGCTTAATTTAACTTTTTGGAAATTAATTTTGGAATTTTATTAAAATTATTAAAAATTTGATTATTAATTGGTTTTTTTTTAGATTGAAAACACACACATAGTTCAAAAATATTTTATTATCTTGTTCTTTTCGTTTTTTTTTTGTTTTACGTTCCTTACTTATAATATTTTTTTTAAATACGCAAATTAACAAAATAAAGTATTTTGAAACTCATGAAAATATTAAATATTTATTTTATATTAAATAATATATACAATATAACATACACATATGTTAATATATATACTAATACTAATTTTAACATTAAAAATTGACAGTGTATTGACAGGGTATATAAAAATTTAATTATTAAATTAAAATTTTCATATAAATTAAATGTATATACATATACATGTATATATTATATACATATATTTATATTATATTCATTATGTTATATACACGTATTATATTAAATTATAACAGAAAACTGTCAACATTATGTCAAATTAAATATAAAATAAATGATTGTTATATCTGTATTTAAAAAAAAAAAAATAATTAAAAAATTGGTGAAAAAATAATTTTGATTAAAATCTTAAATTTCAATTAACAATTTTTTTTCCTTTTCATATTTCACTAACTATAAAAATTTGCATATGTATAGTTAATAAAAAAAAATTTTAAAGGTAAAAAATTTTTAAAGGTAAATTAAAAAATGCTATGTACCTATATGGTGTAAGGGATGGTTTCATAATTCCACAAAAAAAAATTCCAAAGAAAAATATTCTAAAAAATAAAATTCCAAAATATTGAAGAAAGGTCCACAAAATGAAATATATTCTTCGTGATTGACGACAAAGTTTTTTAGCAAGCTTTCAAGCTTCAAACTTTAAAAATATGTTTAGTGTAAGCGGGATTTTCTACTGTGCGAAAATAAATGCGGGGTGCGATTTGGGTGCGATAGCCCCAATTATTTTTAATACTTTGGTATTCAAGTATGTTGGTAAGAAAATAATTAGAAAGAATTTTAAAGTTTGTTACAAAATCAGGACTACACGTTTTTTACTTCGGGGCGGTAGCCCCCACTTTATTTCAATATATGTATTATTGTTGAAATATGTATGCAAAAAAAAAAGAAATAAGTGGGGTTTAATGGTTGATTACAAAATCAGGGTCCAATAATTTCTTTAGGGCGGTTTGGGGATAGTAGTCCCCATTATTTTAAATGCATTATTGTTGAAATATGTATCTAAAGAGATATTATGAGCGAATTAACAGTTAGTTACAAAATTATAGAGGCCCAACAACTTGTTTAGCGGAATGCTTTTAGTGCTATTTAAAATGTTTGCCATTAAATTTTGTATTTTTTAATATTTTTTTGTCGAATTTTTTTTCTGGAATTTTTTTTTTTTTTTTAATTTCGTACCCAACCCGTATGCCGATTTTGGAATTTTGTAAATCATATTTAATACTAAAACTACCGAAAATTATTAAATAATTATTTCTGTACCCCTTCTTTTGCTTTTAAATATCGTATTTAGGGTGTACAGTGACACATTATTTCTATACCAATGCAAGCCAATACCAATACAATACCAATTTCTATACCATTACAAAATCGAAAGCATTTTAAAATAATCTAATAATTAATAGAATATAAAATTAATATACTTAAATTTATAATAAGCTGTAACATTTGAGTATAAATATTGTCTAATATCAATCTCAAAAAAATGGGTAGACATATTATGAGTATATATATGTTCCTGCTAAAATTCTTTGTAAAATGTATATATTGTGAATATGTAAAATATTTTTAATTGGATAAATGCACTCAAATTAAATTCAGTGTCAGTACTCATTTTTTACTCGCAAATAAAACGTTGACAATTGACAAACAATTTTTGAAAACTGTCACGAAAAACGTCACGTCATAAAGTTCTGTTACATAAAAACGTCATTATGCAAATATCCATTCATTTTTTTTTTTTTTTTTTTTTTTAATTATATATATATATAATTTGTTAAATTGAAAATATTTTTGCACAAAGTTTTCTCATTCTTCAATTACAACATTTTAAAATTAGAATAAATCTTAACGACAAGAAAAAGTTTGATTTTGAGTTTTATATACATACATATATATGTCAAATGTCAAAAAATTAAAAAAGTGATAAAGGATAATATGTTGTTAAAATAAAAAAATTTTTAAATTGTATTACTTTTCAACTACGATTTACCGAATTTCAAATTTTGTTGCACCAATAAACTCTAATCAATAGATCTCATGAGTCAATGAATTCATCAGTCGAAATGATGACTATACCTATAATTTTTGTTTAAATAAATATAAAAAAAAATTATTCCTATTCTTTAAAATAAATTACAAAAAAAATTAAAACAAAAAATTCCAAAATAAAATAATCTTTTATATTATAGAAATCATTCAAAAAATCATTTATGAAAAAATAGAATTGTGAAAGAAGAATGAAAAGCTGAATTGATAGTTATAGTGTTAATACATAGAGTATATAATAAAATACTCATTATATTAAGAAATAGGAAAAAAAAAATTGTTATGAAATTAGTTATAAAAAATTATTCTAAAATTCTCTCATTTTTTATTTTCTTTTCCCCTTTATTATTTATTCATTTTAACTCAATATCCAAACTTATTTTTATCGTTATTTATTATAATTTATCCGTATACAGGGTGTTCCGCACAAGAGTGCAAATATTTCAATATGTAATTCCTGAGACTAAAACTTCTAAACTTTGCAGAAGCAGAAACTGTCTTGTCTTGTTTGAAAGATTATTTTGAAAGATTATTTTGCAAGCTTTCATTTGCTGAAGGATTTATTATCTTGGTGTAATTACTTTTTTAATTATAGCTAAGAACATATAAAATTTTTATATGTTTTTTTTAAAAGTAAGCTTTTTTTCTTTCGAAAATGCCCTATTCAGATACCGTTATTATATAAAATTTGAAATCCTTAATAAACTACTATGATTTTGTTCTCAGTAACTTTTTCTTTTTTTTTTCTTTTTTTGTTTTTCTAATTTTTACCGTTTTTCAGATATTAGCTAAAATTTTAGAACATTTTAAGATAGAAAAATGCATGTTTCACACAAAAAATTTGTCTGAGTAAAAATTAGTATTTTTAAAAATTTATTTAGTAAAAATTAATTACCCCAAGACAATAAATCCTTCAGTAGATGAAAGCTTGAGAAGTAACCTTTCAAATAATCATATAAGTTAACTTCTGTGGTCCTTGTGGATTAAGACCTATTCTGTAATTAATAATGTAAAACAAAAAAACATAAAATTCTAAATATCTTGAAAAGAATTAATAATAAACCCTCTGCACCCATACAAATTTTTTCTAGTTTTTAGTTTCTGCAATCATCTTCCGAAATATTTGAATTCTTATGTAGACAACTCTGTATATTTATACACGTACAAAATACTATGTACATACTTAAGTATATTTCCTATCTAAAATTTTTATTGAATTGCATATTTAAAATCAATTTATAACGATAATTCTTTCTGACATTTTAATTAAATATAATTTTGAAGTTTTTTTTTCCTTTTTTTTTCCCTACCACAATAATTTTATTATGAACTGAAACAGATAAAAAAGAAGGAAGAAAAAAAAATGATGGAAATCGAAAAGAATATTTTTATAAAAAAAATTTTTTTCTATTTTCATCTCTTTCTATCATATTTTGAAAAGTATTAAAAACATTTTGTTAATTATAAAGGTATATAAATATGTACATAAGTAATTTAAGCTAATAAAAACACAAATCGAAATCATTTTATGTTTTTTTTTTGTTTTTTGGTTGTTCTATAAAATAATAATTGGAATTTTGGTGTTTTATTTTTTTTTTTAATTTAAAAAAAAATTTGAATAAAATTTTTGTAGATTATGTATGATAATGTACGTAGGGCTAATAAAGGTGTAAATTTTGTATAAATACCCAAAATACTAATAAACTTATTTTTTATTTTCAATAATTGAATTAAAACCTCTAATGTATTACCGTAATCAATTTACCATTAATTTGACAGGTAAACCTAAGAAATGTTAAATTTTCATTGGTTACATTTGGAAATTATATTATCATATTATTTTTAGTTTTTTTGTTTTTTTGTGGTTTATGAACTTTTCGTTTTTATATTTTTAAATTATTAAGAATTGAATTAAAATTCTTAGTTGAAATTTATTTAAAAAAAACATATATTTTTAAAGTTAAGTTTTTGTAAATTTTTTTACTCTTTATATCCAAAAAAAAAAAAAACCTTTTAAAAGGATAGCGATAGAATATTGTTTGTATTTTTTATAAACTTTTTTATATCATTTCAAAATAAAAATTTTAATTTGATCCATTTAATAAATACTATAAAAATACTTTTAATAACCCATAAGAGGTTATTTCAAATATAAATGGGTTGATTGTCTATTATTCACATTATCTCATTATAAATTTCCCGTTTTTATCGTTTAAAAATAAAAAATAAAAAAAACCATATCCTTTTTTGTTATACCAATTTATTACCATAATATTATTTTTTTTAATTTTCCCTTGATTTTTATTTGTTTTCATAGATTTGACTTTGATCTTTTTATAATCTATAATCGATATTAAAATCCAAAAATAAAATGAAAAAGAAATTATTACCAATAATTTATCACCAAATTTTGATTAAAAAAAAATTAGTACTTATACTTATAAAATGATATGAAAATTTTGTCGTGTCTCGTGTCAGTTCAGTTGTTTTCGATTTTAATATTTTTTTTTTTTTGATTTTTTAAAGATATAATTTAAATTTTTTCGCATTAACATTTTCTTTAATTTTCTGTGTTTTTGGGTTTTTTTTTTTTTTATAAAAGTAAAAATTTCCTTTTTTCATTCACTCTTTTTTTACTTTTTAATTTTATGTATCTTTTTTTTTTTGATTTTACTTTGTAATAATTATTAATTCAAAGAATTATCAAGAAAAAAGGCCAACCAAAGTTAAAATTTCAACAACCTTGTATTAAAAAAGTTAAGCGAATAAGAAAAACGTATTATCGTGGAAAAAAATAATTTTAATTCTTCTTTTTTTAATTTTTATATGCCAATACTAAATAAACAACATTTATATATATATATATATTATTTTAAATATATTTATTTTATTCATTATAAGTCAATTTGAAAAGATTAAAAATTTTTCCATATTTGAAAAATTTGATATAAAAAAGAATACTAAAATGGACATAATAAGTATTATTTTTTTCCCCGTTTTTTTTTTTTTTTTTTTTTTTAATTTGCTCATTAAACTTTTTCTATTACATTTTTAATTATGATTATATCTTTCTTTAACAATCAACAAACTACCCTGCATTTCATTAAAAAAAAAAAAAAACCTTTAATAATCGCTGTGAATTTTTTTTTTTTTTTTTTAATTTGCAGAAAATAATCCACAATTCAAAATTCTCGATTTTCTTTAAAAAAAAAAAAAAAAAAGAAAGAAAAAAAAAAATTAAAATACATAATAATAGATATTCTTTTTTATTCTCCCCTGTAATTCACTTTTCTTCTATATTAATTTTAATTCTCATCTATTTACAAAAAATACAAAAAAAAAAACGAAAAAAAAAAGAAAATTGTTCCTTTTTTGCCACAATTTGTTTTTTTTTTTATTCAAATTTTTCCAAATATAGATATAGATAACATAAAATTTTTTTTTTTTTAATTTTCAACGAAACATCAAAAATACATTTTCCCGCCATAAATTTTTGAAGGTCAAATTCAAGACAAACGAATACGCACAATTTATATTTTCTTGTTCTATAAAATTCCTATGTACATACAACTGAACTGATAATGTCTTTTTTTTTTTTTTCTCTTTCTTTAATTATCAAAACAGAATACCAATAAAAAAAAGAAAAAACCAAATAAAATAGAAAGAGAAAAAAAATATAATATTATGGTATATATAAAATAAAATTTAAATGATTTTGAATCCCAACTCAACCGCAATTTAAAATTTTTATTCTCTCATTCTAATTTTCTATACTTCTTTCTCTTTTTATTCTTAGTGTAAAGTGCTTTATTTTATATTTTATATATACAATTTTCTTTTACCGTTAAAATTGTAATTTTACTTTTTTCAGATTCTCTTTCTCTTTTAATTTGATGCTTTTTCGTTTTTCTATTAAGTATATACTATTTGTTGTTCCCTATTGTTACTCTCTCTCATATATATTTTTTTTTTGATATTCATTTTTTAAATTTTATTTGAAGATGTTTTTTTTTTTTATTGCCTATGTACATAATATACGAAAATTACTTATACAAAAATGGAAAATAAATACAATTCATTCCCATGAGAGATACTTCCTACATTTTTATGTAATTTTTTTTTATATATATATTTTTAAAATTAAGTTGGAGAGAGAGAATAAACTAGAATAACATTTTTATGTTTCAAAATTTTCCAAAGGGAAAAAAAATAAAAGAAAAAACCCACACATATACAATTATAAAATTTTGTAAACGTCATACAAAAAAGATGCTACATTGCATGTGTGTAAAAAATTTTGGAACTTTTCTCTTAACATTTTAAACAAATAATAAAAACTGTTGAAACACTTTCCATGTTCTCTTTCTTTTTTTATTAATTTTTTTTTTAATACTTGTTCAAAAAATAAATGAGTATAATAACAACACAAAATTTTTTTTTGTATTTTTTATATTTCTTAATTTTTTTTTTTTTGCTGTTATCATAACTGTCTTGTATTTTAAATGTGTTTTGGTGGTAGTGGTTGTGTGAAAATTTGTCGTGATGGCAATTTATTTTCTACACATGACCACCAACAAAAATAAAAAATAAATTTGTCTAATCTTTTTTTTTTTTTTTCTTTCTTGCTTACGTTGTCATTTCAGTTTTTTTCCTTTGTTTTTTTTTTTTTTTTGTAATTTTTGGAACATGTGATCTGGAGATATAATTCTTTCATAAATTTTTGCTACAATACGAGTATTACTTTGTTACAATATTTTTCTATTTTTGTTATTTTGGTTTTAGGTGTTAAAATTTATATTTTCCTAAAAAAAAAATTCTTTTTGTATATTTATTTTGGTGTTTAAATTATGTGACCTTAACTGTAGTTATAAATAATGAAAAAATAAAAAAAAAACCAAAAAATATCCTTTTTCAATAATATAAGTATATTATGTAGAATGAAAAAATCAGTTACGTATATTACTATCCTTTGTAATACTAACTGTAATATATTATAAATATTTGATTAGTTGGAAACGTGGGAATAAAAATAAAATACACACAGGCTTAAAATTTCAAATAAAAAGAAAAAAAAAAATTGTTTTTTGCAACTTAATATTAATAATATGTACATATATATTATATAATATACTTATTTATGTATATTTGTTTGTATTTTTTTAATAATGATGATGAACTCAATTTTAAGTTCTTTAACAAGAACGTGTTGAACATTTTGAATTTTTTAATATCTTTTTAATAAGTTCATAGAAAAATATCCTTATAAGAGTTTGAAATATTTTTTTATTTTCTTTATATTTTTTATATTAATCGAAAAATACTGTAGCATAGTTTTTATAAATTTAATAGTTTTTTTTTTTTTTATAGTTTCAAAAAAAATTTAAATTAAAAATATAATTTTTATCAAGTACTTTGATTTTATAACTAAATAGTGTAGCTCAATTGTTTCTAAAAACTCTAATATTAAATACTTTATAATATATAAATAACTAAAAATAAAATTTAAAATAGATAACTTAAGTAATAAAGTAATATATGACAAAATCGAAAATTCCAATAAATTTTCAATTTTCTAAATTTCATGATCCCAATAGATATGAAAATAAAAAAGGATATTAAAATTAAAATGATAATAACTGTAATATAAATATTTATAGTATGCTTTAAGAAAAATAAACAATTAAAGAGAACATCTTAAGATAAATATTTTTAAAAAATATCAACTAATGTGGGGTATTATAGTAGTATAGAAGTAGTCATAGGTTCGATAGGTTTAAATCAAGTAGCATATAGGTTCGATAGGTTTAAATCAAGAAAACAGTTTTTAAATCAACATATATAAACTTTTCCAATCACCATTAAAAAGTTGGGATTTTGAATAAAAATTAAAATACAAAGATGAGAATTAAAATGGTACTATTTGACTTCTCTAAGATCAAATTCATAAAAACCAACTGACCAATTGCAATCAATAACAAGACAAAGTGTATCTCTCATTTAATTTGTATTTCTACAACAACAAAAACATGACATTCAAAATCAATAGAGAAAAAATCAATAGTCATCAATAATTGGATTCGGATTTAATTTTTAAAAAAATAAAAAAATTTGATTTAACATATACCTTACACCTAAGGTTCTTTATATAGTTACGAAAAAATTTTTTGTTCAACTTCTCATTTGATTTAAAACATTATTTATTAAAAACTATAAAGGCGGTATTTATTTAAAAGATTTTTTAACATGAATAATTCATTTATTATACAAGGTTGACATTTTAATTTGTATTTGACAGGATAATTTAAAAATAAAAAAAAAAATAAAATAACCTTAACTAACATTGTATTTCTAACATTTGAAAGAACAAAAAAAAATAACACATCTATGCCCTTTTCATTTTTCATTTTAATAATATTCTTGGGGTAATTATTTCAAAAATTTAACATTCATTTCTTTTTCTATTTTCTTTTATTCAACTTAATGAAAATTTTTTCCTTTTCTTTATTTCATTACTTACTCCTTTATTTTATTTTTTTCTTGTTGGTCTTTAATTTTTTTTTTTTTCTTTTTTTTGAAAATCTTTAAGATAGAATTCCTTTAGATAACTAAACACAAAAAAACCAAATAAATAAAAATGAAAAAACGGAAAAAAGACAACAAAGTATTAACTTAAATAATGCTTTTTTATTTTTGTTTTTACTTTCCAACCTGTGAATTAAAAACTTTTTTGTTAGTTCTTTTTATTTAAAGTTAAAAAAAAAAAGAAATAGAAATACGTACAAAAATAAAACAAAAAAAAAAAAAAAACCATAATCACTAATTTTTCGTTCAACAAGTTCATGAAAAACTTTTTTCTTTCTTTTATCATTTTACTTTTTCATTCGTATTCACTCACACTGATGTGTAAACTAAAAATAAAAAAAAGAACAAAAATAAAAGAAAAAACAATATATGTATATAATATATATATATATATATATATAAATTGTGGAAAACCCTCTTGAATAATTTGTATTCAAAAGCTTTATTTTATTTTTCTTTTTGTTTTTTTATTTTTTTTTTATTTTGTATTTAATCTATTCAGGATTTTGTAAATAAAGTTTTGTATTTAAAACAAAAATATACAAAATTTATGTACATAAAATATTATATTGTATATATTTCAATATGTGATAAAGAAAATGTTTAAGAGTGTTTCACGTTTAGAAAAAAAAAAAAAATTTTCAATTAATATTCAAAAAAAGCTTTAAATTTTTTTTTTTTCCTTTTTTGTTTTTTGTTCAGCTGGTGGTTGATTTAAGTGAGTTTTTTTTTTTATATATATATATTTGTGATTGTGTGTATATATTTATGGAATAATTGTGAAGAAATAACTAAACGCGACCGTAGGTATTTCATGTCCTTTTGACACATCATGTATTATAGACATTCATACACATATTGCATGCATATATAATATATCTTTATATATATGTAATATTTATTTATAGAGTGACTTAAGAAAATTTTTTTCATATAATGGATAATTTTTTTTTATTATTGAAATAGTTTACAAAAATTATTAAAAAAAATTTTATTACATTTATTAAATAAAATCAGAATAATATGAATTTTTGTTTTTTTTGTCAAATATAATTGAATTAATTATTTTGAATGTTTAACATTCATTATTATTATATTTATTTCTTGTCCTTTTAAAATCTGATACTTTTTCAAATGTTATATACAATTTTGAAAATGTATATTTTTTAAAATTAATATAATGTATTACTTATAGTTAAAAAAATCAATTAGTTTAAGAACACCTTTAAAAACGAAAAATAAAATGCTCACCATCTCATTAAATTTCTATAAACCACAACACCATATATTGATAAAAAAAAGGACATTCACATGGACATTCACAAAAACAAATTTTTTAACAATGTCATGTATAATTTTTTGATAATTTAATTGTTATGTACTTTTTTATTTTTTTCATATTTTATTTTGTAACCTGTCATTATATTTCATTCAAGATAATTTTAGTCTCAATATTTCAAATAAAATTAAACACATATAAATAAAATCTAATGAAATTTTATTTGGTAGTTGTTAAAAAAGGAAAAAAACCTAATAAAAAATATTTTAAATCAGAATTTTAATTTTAAATTTAGAAAATATATCATGTTAGATTTCACCAAAGATATGTCGTACAATCAAAATTTGTTATTGATTTGGGGTACGAATCATAGAACCTTTAATTTTGTTTAAATATACAAATAGGCTACATAGATTATGACGTACTACTACATAATTTTTTTTTTCCTTGCCACTCCTCGAAGGAGCATAGAACATCTACTAAGTCATTTATTATTCATATGTGACTAAGTTTCAGTTTCTGAAATCATTAATTGCACTAAGCCGTTGATTATTGAAACTTAGTGTAACTTATTGCACCAAAATAGAATTAAACATTCTATAGTTCGAACTTTAATTTAGTGATAAATTTTACTGATACGTATCACAATCCTAACATGATATATATAGGTTATAAAGTCCGTCATAAAGCATAACTATATAACAATATATTTTTATTCTATAGAATAATAAAT
Organism: Poecilobothrus nobilitatus; assembly: GCA_947095535.1. Lineage (NCBI taxonomy): Eukaryota > Metazoa > Arthropoda > Insecta > Diptera > Dolichopodidae > Poecilobothrus > Poecilobothrus nobilitatus. The sequence continues at coordinate 234,420,305 of OX352773.1, forward strand.
TTATGAATAAATTTTAGATTAAGAATATATTTTAACTTAAAAAAAAAAAAAAATCGTTACGTCATAAGTAGTAGGTATATAATTAAAATTAACAAATTGTTTAGGATATGATTTCTTTCACAATGGATCAGTTTCACTTTAAATCACTGTAAAAATAAAAATTATAATAAATGAATATTTAGAAAACGTGAAAATTCAAACCAAAACATTAGAAAAATATAAAAATTTATATGAAAAGAAATTATAATAAAAAATAAATGTCAGTAATCAAAATGCAAGTTGCAACTACAGTAAATATATGAAAGTGCATATGCAGTCACAAAATATTAAAGTTTAAAATACAAAAAAAGGATATACGACAGATTGTTCTATTAAAATGTAAAAAAAAAAAAAAAGTATTACAATGAAATAAAATGACCAAAAATTAGTTTCAGTATCCTGAAAAATAAAATTTCATAACCAAAAAAAAAACAAAAAAGGATAATTTTGATATGGTTTTTTAATGAACATTCCTTGATATTTTTTTTTTATATGTATTACAATTCTGTTAATTCATAGTCTCGGTATACACAATATTTTTATGATGATCATACAATCAAAAATTCGTGTCCTTTTTAAAAAAAAAATTTTTTTTCAGTTCTCATTTTTTTTTAATTTTTTTTTTTGTATTCTTGAATTCTAATAGCTATCACCATTAATATTACTATTAATTTTCTCATTCTTATTTTTGTTTTGCAATTTACTTATTTTTCAGTTCTGTTCGAAATTTTTGTAAGGAATAATAAAATTATTATTTTTGTTGTTTTTAAAAAAAAAAAGAGAAAAAAACTTTTGTTTTTTTTATGAAGTCCTTGAAAATTTATGATTTATTTTTTTTGTTTTAATTTATGCAAAAAAACAAAAAAAAGTGTATTTAAGTAAACAAATAGTACAAAAAAAAAAATAAAAATTTCATTATTCAGAATTGCATTTTTAATAAATATTATAATAATTATAAATTTTTTTTTATTTTTTTTTCAATCAAAAAAAAAAAATATTTGTGTTTAGACAGTTTTAACTTTAAGTAAAGTTTTAACTTAATTAAATACTATAGGAATAAAAAATTTGTTTTTTTTTTTTTTTGGTTTTTTTACCAAGGTCTTTCATTTTCTTCGTTCAATGGAACATTTCATTTGAATCATTATAAGTTTTTGGGTACTTGTATAGAAAACTATAAAACCGCAGCACTTCATTTTTATCTATTCTTTGTTTTTCGAGTGTATATTATGTAGGTCCAGTTGACCATCAACGTTATTTTTATTATTTATTTCAAACAATTTACAACATTTGAAATAATAAATTCGTTATAAACAAAATTCTCGCAGTTAAAAATGGGGGCATTTTCATTTTTCAATGATACAATCTATACATTCCATATAAATTCTAAATGAATGTTATTGTTTGAATTTAAAGAGTATGCAACTGAAATTTTTTAAACTGAAGCATTTATTATATAATAAAATATACCATTACATCTAAAAAAAATTCTATATTTTTATAGTACATTATTAAAAATTTCAAGTCCTTTTTTTAAAATTCAATGAATAAAATTTCTAGAATAATTTTAATAACAAATACATACAATCTGGTTGGCAGTTTAGTAATCATTATGTATTTTGAAAAAAAAAAAAAAAAACAAAGTAATAACAAAAGAAAAATATTTAAAATTTCATTCAGAATATCCTTTAATTTTATACATTTATATTTATGTGTTGGTTTTTATTTTAACATTATTTTTTGCATTTCCTTGGTTGGTTAATAAATTTAGTTTCGGTTAAATGAAAACTAATATAGGGATCAATAATAATAATTATAATAAGCTTCAAATATGTGTTTCGAAATTTCATTTAAATCTGGTGCAACACTTCATAGATATTTTCTTTTCTTTTTTTTTTTAATTTTATGAATTTCTATGAATTTTATTTACCCACAACACCATCTATACTTATAATTGTATTTATGTCAATTTTAAAATAAATAAAAAATGTTGGTACTCATTATAAAATATATATTTAATTTTTTAATATTTTTCTAAAAGTCTTCATTGTTTTTTTCCATTATTGTTTTCATAGTTTTTATTTTAAAGAATTTTTATTGCTATCCTGCTGTTCCTTATAATATTTAATTGATATTTTTTAGCTGATTTAATTGTAATGAGTTTGCATAGTAGAACCAGAGGCATGTGATCGGATCTAAATGTATATAGTTTCTCGGTCTAGATCTGAATAAGACAATTGTTTGGTGTTATTATGGACTATTTTCTAATCGGTAATCCTACTAGAAGATTAAGTATGAATGTTGATTTTAACTGTAGCTTTTGCAGAGGAATTGACTCTATATGAAGCGTGGTGTACTTTCTATGCCTGTGTCTCTGTTTGTCTAGAAAAAGACCGAAATATTTTACTAGTTTTTTTCGAAGATTTAGATGTACTCTTTGTTGACATGATTCTGAGAAGCTTTTAAAATTTCTTCTGCCAAAATGATATCATAAGTAAATCTAGACAAACTTTAAACCCATTCTGGTCGAATAGTATATTTCCTACGTTTTGAAAGTGCTCTACTCACCTAGAGTCTTGTGATTATAAAAACGTTGGCTCAGTTTTTATCAATAAAAAAATGTAATACACTTTGTATTATAAATGGTTTATTATTATTCCTTTTTAAACATTTACAAGAAATTTAAATAATTAGAAATTTAAGTTCACATTTACAAGAAACGCTTAAATTTAAATATAGCAGTTTTCTTAACGGGGGATATACCGTTGTGGAAATTTACAAAAAAAATTATAATTGATTTTAGTAATGTTCTTTAATTCTACAAATCTCCATATATATAATACAAAATTTTACACAAGAATTAAAGTATCAAGTTGCATAACGCTCTAAGAATCTGCTAACCTTGATCTTGATTTAAAAAAAAAATAAATAAATTCAATGAAAATTTTTATTCGAAAAACATTAAATAATTTCTAATATATTGTTTTGTAACAATTCTGAATATAACTTAACATTTCAAAGGTATTGTAAAAACAATTCTTATCTATATATACTCAAACTCTTACATTAAATTTTTATCAAGGATTAAAGGAAAAAGTTGTAAAAATCTTGAAATTAAAAATTTGCTTAAAATTTTTAGGTTAGTAAATATTTTTTATATGTATACAGTTACATCTCCCAAGAGGACTAATAACACAAAAAAAAACATATATATCTATAGATACCAAAATCTGGCAAAAATGTAAAGAGAATTTTGTCAATCAATAGCAAAAAAAAAAAAAATTCATATTAATTGCCAATGTTTCTGTTTCTATAGGAGTAGAACCTTTAATTATTTACAAAAAAGTGTACAAAAAAATAACCAATCCCTTTTATATAATTTTTTACATCGAAAATTAAAATTAATCTTCTTGTTGTCTTTATTCTCATTTTTAAATTTTGCGACGAAACCGAATTTAATTAGTTTAAAATAATAAAAAAAATTTATAGTTTATTAAAAATTATATGATATATATTTTGTATTGTTTTAAAAAAATATTGTGGTTTTATATACTTAGCCGATATAACTATAATGTATATATATATATGTATGGTATTCTACTTTATACAAAATGTTTTAATCATAATAAAGTTAAAAAAGAGATTTTTTTCTTTTTATGATGATTTTTTTTTTTCCTTTTTTCCTATAATAAAGAATTTTAAATCAAAAATTTTATATTCGTTACGATCTTATTTCAAATTATTGTGTTTTTTGGTATAAGGATAAAAAGAAAAAAAATTGCCAATTTTAAATTCTGAAGAAAAAAAAACAACAACAAAAAAAAATTTATTTTTATTGTTTGTTGAAAAAAAAAGTAAAAAGAAAAAAAATTCTTTTGTGTTTACTTTATGGTAAACATTTTTTAACTTAATTTTTTCCTGTATATATTAATATTTTAAGGTATAAGAATTTTTAATAGTAAAATATCTGTAGGCTCTCAGACAGGCTTAAAAAACTCGAATATTTCAATATTTTATCATAAAATTTATTTAATCACTCATTCAATTTAATTTTTATATATACTTAAAGCACAAAAATCTGTTGTTACTGTATCTGTTTGTTCCTCCAATATTTCTACCATAAACTCTTCCCATATAAAATAGAGAAAATTTTAAGGACATTAAGAAAATTTACCATCAAATGAGTTTAAATTGTAAAGATGCCCATTTTTTACATTTTATTTTTACATATTCTAACTTGTAATACGTCAATTATTCAAAAGTTTTTTTTTTTTTTTTTTTTTGTTTTTTGGAAAAAAACTTGGAATTTAGACAGATTTTTGTCACGTTCTAATAATACGTTCCGGCACTTTAATTTCTTAAAAAATTATTTTGATTCTATACGTTATATCAACTACAATATCTTTATATATGTATATGTATATTTAATATTTATATATATTATAATGACTGAAAATATACAAATTAACTTACATTTAAATAAGAATATAGGAACATTTATTTTTTGTTTTCGAATTGATGTAGTTAAAAATAACAAGGCATAACAAATTAGTAAACCTTCTAAGTAATTAATTCAAAAATTGGTATGATAGTATCTTTTCTTTCAAATACTTTAAAAATTATAAAAAAAAAAAAAACAATCATCAGTTTATATGTTAAGATACAAAACCTTAGATATATTAATAAAAAATTATTTTATATTTCTTTCTTTTTTTTTTTTTGTTTTTTTAACTTTAAAAGTGTTTAAATTTTCATTAAATTTGTTCACGTCTTTTTGTTTTCAGTTCTATGATTTTTGTAAGAGAATTTTTGATGAATGAAAAAAGATATATATATTTATAAATTACACGTAATATATAAAAAAAAAGTTTATTAATTTAAAAAAAGAAAAAAAAAAGGAGATTCTTATTTTTATTATTTTTTGGTTATACTTTTTTAGACTCAATTGAGACTTTCTTAAGTGTGGCATTTTTTTTTTTAAACCAAAAACAACAAAAACAAGAAAAAAACAACATAAGGCAAAAATAAATTAATTTTTGTTGTTCTTCTTTTAATTTATATATTATATATATCTATAAATTATACATATATATACATATATAAATTTTTTTTTTCACATATACTTACACATATATATATATACATTTTATGTATTAGAACTTTTCAATAGAAAAATTTACTAAGTCCTTTTTTAATTAAAAAGATTTTTTGAAGGATTACATTTACACTTACTTACATAAATAGTTACATTTAAAACATTATATAATATATATATAACATAATAAAATGTCAAGAATTATATATGAAATTGGATTAGCTATAAGATGAAAAGATTGTTAACTTTTTATATTGTTTTTTTGTTTTTTTTTTTTGTTTTGTTTTCGATATAAATGTTAGAAGAAATACATTTTTTCTTCTATTGTTCTTTCCAAAAAAAAACAAAAAGAATAAAAGAAATTTAGGTAAAAAAAAAAGGTTCCTTATTTATTATGACCTTTAACTATATTCATTATTTAGAAGAAAAGTTTGATAAAAAAAAAAAAAACCAACAAAAGAATAAAATAAAAATACTCCAAGTTGGCAATCCTAAAGATAAACTTTTAAATTTTAATTTTATTTCAGATTTTTTATTTTATATTTTTAAATTAATTTAATTCGGTTTTTGAAATGAATGTTAATTTTTTTTTTTTTTAATATAAGAGTATGTAAAAACCATTTACCAACAAAATATTAATTTTGAAATTATTTTTAAATTGTGATTATTTTTTAATGAAATAATCGCTGAATAGGTGTTTTTTGAATTTTTTGAATACAAATATTTTTATTTAAAAGAAAAGGTAATCTTATTAATTTTAAGATGTCATTTCTTTTCAAAATTTGAGGTGATTTATAATTTTTAATATACAGGATGTCCGGGACTCAAGTACGCGCACTGAACTCAGTGATTGGGGGCATTAAAACAAAAAGAAAATTGTACTGGAGGGGGGGGGGGTTTATTGTGGACCCTTTTCGAGATATGAGGGATTAAAGATTTTTTAGAGACTTTTCATAAAAAAATCTATAACTTTTGAACGGCTTACCGTAGAGAGATAAAGATACATTTTGTAGAGTAAATTGTCAGCTGTAATTGTTGTATACTGATGATCCACATATACCCAACAGTTACAAAGTTATGAAGGTTCAAAATGATTTAAAATGAAAAAATTATGTTTCAAATTCAATTTTCTTTTGAAACACCCGGTATTTGGGGTACTTTTTATAGCATATTTCGAGACGGCTTTTCAAGCCCTATAATTAGTACCCAATAACTTTTTCTCTATCTCTAACCATTTTTGAGATATGAAGAATAGAAAAGTGTGTTATTTTCAATCGGTTCAATTTTTCTGTTTGAAATTTTTTTTTATCTATTTATTTTTTAATTAATATTTTATAAGAAATTTAGAATTAAAGGGTTTCTTCTAAATTAATTCTTTTAAATGAAAACCGGTTTTTTGGGCTGCAATTTATACCTATAAAGTATTAAAAATATTGATAAATATTCTATGTAATGAAAACAAATAAAGATAAGGAAATGCAATAACAAAAACTAAATTTCAACAGTTATAGATTTTTTTATGAAAAGTCTCTAAAAAATCTTTAATCCCTCATATCTCGAAAAGGGTCCACAATAGACTCCCCCCCCCTCCAGTACAATTTTCTTTTTGTTTTAATGCCCCCAATCACTGAGTGCAGTGCGCGTACTTGAGTCCCGGACACCCTGTATATTTTCTATTGTTTAATGTAAATATTATTTTGATTAAAAATGTATTCAGTACTTATAGACATTATTATTGTTTAGTGACACATTATTGTTTAGTTAAGTTATTGATGTAACACAGTCACTTAAAGCATATTACAGATTATTAGCATTCTGATATATCATTATCGCAATCAAAACCAAAAAGAAAAGAAAAACTAATTTCCTCATTTCTATTTACATATTTATTAATTATCCTTTCTTATAAAATCAGAACTAAAAAAAAAAACTAACATCTTTTTAATATACCTATTTAATTTATTTTTGAATTGATTGTATTATATTCTCAATTAACAGTGTTCAATTGGACCGATCTTTTAAAGTTTATACAAACTAAACTGATTAAATTTAAATTTTATATTAAGGAATGTTTCGTCCTTCAACATTACTAGACTTTTCAGTAGGTATATTGTATTGAATTGCTTATAGATAAAGTTACAACCAGAATCATGTCAAAATTCCATCGACGGTTATATCCGCTAATGAAAAGGCGATGACGGCTAATGAAAACAGCTGAAAGAACAAATCATAAACTAACAAACTTTAAAAGAAAATTCAAATGTATATCAAAATTAAAAATGTGGAGAGTTTTTTTGAAATTTTGTATGTAAATATATACAAAAAAATATATGTAAAAATATATAAAATATATTTTAAATTATTTCAATAGTAGTTTCTACAAAATTAATTTTTTTAATTTGAATTTAATAAAATTCACTTATGTATCCACTCTGATATCATCAACAATATCATCACCAATATGATATCATTCGCAAAAAATTTACATTATTCTGGGTACCTTATATTTTATACCTTAACTCCTGAACTTAACTTTTGAACTAAAACTTTCGATTAGTCTTCGACTTAAATGAAATTTTATAAAAATCATCTGTAAAGTATAAAATTTAATAATGAAATTTTCAAAAAGAAAAATTTTTTTTTTTTTTTTCAAAAATTAAATTAAATCATCATTAAAATTGAGTTTTATTCATTCTTAATAAATAAATTAACTTATTTATTAAGAAATTAAAAAAACATAAAAGTATGATTACATAACAACCAACAGTTGTATCTTACAAAAAAAAAAAAAATTGCTTTGCTAAGTAATTTTATTTTAAGAGTGTTTCGTCCTTGAACACTACTGAACACTATCATAAAAAAAAAAAACAACGAAATTAGCATATGGGATTTTATAGAGTTGTTTTTTCAATTTATTTAAGTCATGTATTTTCACAGATTTTCTATGAAGAAAAATTCATTTTAAGAAAATAAGTCGTTAAATTTATATTATTGTTTTCTTTTAAATTATATTTTAATGCATTTAGTATATTTATATAGGTACAATAATATACAATAAAAAATTAATATAACATAAAATAAAAAAAATAGAAAATAGAAAAAAAACAAAAACAAAATAAATAAATTTCTTTCATAAAAAACCATTTTATATATAAAGATAAAATAAAATAAAAAAAAATTATAAACATGATTATAATTTAATCTCACAAGAAATAATTTTTTTTTTTTCTTTTTTTTTTTTTTAGAATAAATTTTAAATATGAAAGAAATATTATTGTAAAAATATAAAATTCATATGCAAAAACAGTATATTATTATTAGCTCCTTTTTTTCTGTTGGTACATATACATCCAATTCAATTTAAAACAGAAAATATTATATTTTATGTATTTACGTATATTTTATATATATGTATATATAAAATATATATAATATATATGTATACTTAAATATAGAATGATGAAATGAAATACTTATTTTAGTTTTTTCTTTTAAAAACAAACCGCACAAAATTAAATACTTAAATAAATTCTACTATACTTAAACCATTTTATATTTAAATGCATATTATTTCTGCATTACACTAATGAATCTTTTTGAATTAAAATAAACAAATTTTAAATTTTAATTTTTTTTTTTTAAATAATACGTTGAAATTACATATTTTAAATTAATTTTAAATATACAAATTAAGTAATCATTGAAAATTGCTAAAATTTAAGTGAAAAATTATTCATATAAAATAAATGGTAATTTAATGAGCAATTTTTATTTTTATTAAATAAAAATATTTCAAAATACTTACATTCAAACAAGAAGAACTAACTATTAGACTCCTCAACTAGCTAAGAACTATTAGACTACTCAGTAGATATAGAACTGAACGTTACCTATAAGACAATTTGCAAAAATCTTTTCATCTAATAATACTTTATATTAAAAATTAATAAAATGGTCTGTGAGTTAAAAAAAAAATGTTATTTTATATTTAAATGGAAATTTTCTTTTTAATTTATATTTAATTAATTTTTTCTTTTATACATCATTAATCGATCCTCTATAGAGAAATAAAGGATATTCGCACAATCTTATTTAATATTTTATTTTAATGCAGAAATAACAAATCATTTTATATAATCATCTAAATTATTCGATTTATTTATGAATAGCTTGAACTCAAGTATCTACATTATTAAAATTGAATGGGATTAAAAAAAATTAAAAAAAAAAATGTTTTCTCTTTTAAAAGATCACTTTAACTTTATTCGACATCACCATCATCTGAATGCTAAATGGTTAAAATAAAACAAAGTATACCGCCTTGCTCTAAATCTAAAAAAAAAAAAAAAAATTGATAACTAAACAAAAAAATTTTTTCTGACCTCTTAAATAGATTTTTATTTAAAAATAAATCACTGCAAATTGTTAAATATTTTAATTTCCATATATAACTAATTATAGATACATAAATTCAAATAATTTTTTGTCTGATAAACTTCTTTAAAAAAATTTTAAAGATTACCTATATTATTCCACATCTCCTTTCATTACCTATCGTCATTTATTGTAAGGAAGTAACTATCAACTCCATTCCAAATAATCAATAATAAGAAACGACCTTACGTCGAATGTGTATTAAACTGCTCTTGAACTCATATCTCATATTTATGAATAAAATCTCCTAGTTCAGGAGTACATTTTGTTTGAAAAAATGTGATTTAAGTTTGAGCTCAGTTTTTTTGCATTCGCCCAATTATTTCATATTAATTAACATCAGAAATAAATGAAATCAATATCATTCTTTAAAACATAGGAATCAACTGTTCATATAATTGCGTAAAAGCTAGCTTATGGCTTATTCCACAGGTAATTTAAATAATTAAACATGTATGATGGTATATGTAGTTGAAAATTAAATAATAAAATCAGAACAGTTTTTGTGTTTGGTAAGGTCAGAAAGATTTCATCTTTGATTTCCTTTTAAACTTTAAAATTATTATAAATGTAAGTTTAAAAACAATAACTAAAGGAAAAATTAAATATAAATGTTGAAAAATTACCGTGTCATCTTAGCACCTGTTTGCTAAAATTTGCAAAAAATTACAATAGAGTTAAGTTATACTTATAACTATGCTGATTTTGTGGGTATATTAAAATTATATTTTGTATTTATCTATAAAATATGTTTAAAAAACAGAATTCTTCTCCTAATATTTCTAAAATTTGAATGTACACAAATTTTTTAGATATCAATTATTTTCCATATTTATGAAATTCTAAATGGATTAATACATAACAATTTTAAAATGCGTGGAGTATACACATACATATACATATGTATATCAAAATTTAATGAAAAGAAAAAAATGTTTATAGATATATACATACATACATATATTTTTAACTACTTTTATTAATAAATTGTCTTTCATTATTTCTTAAATTTTCTTTTTTTCTTTATATTTTCCTAATTATCTATAACGCAAATCTATTAAAAACTTTACATAATACATACATACACATAAATATATTATATCAATATAAATTCTTAATATTTTCATCTCTTTCTACAAAGGTATTCCCATATAATTTGTCATGTAATACTCTAAATATACAATATTTTTTTTTGTTCTTTTTTTTGTTTTGTTTTTTTTTTCTTTTAATATACTTCCGACTCGGTCGTCTTTTTATTTTGTCTTTTTTTGTTTTTTTTTTGGTAAAATATTTGCCTCTAATGATCAATGTTCGGTATTAGTGCACTCATATAGAAAAAGCTATTATTATATATATATATTTTTTTTAATGTATTTATTATTGTAATATTATAAAAAAAGATATTCCCAACCTATAGATACGGTAAAAAAAAAAAAAAAAATAAATAAAGTATAATTTACAATAAATAACTTAATGTAACCTAATGTATATATTTATAATAATATTTACAATGGTAATTATACGCATAACAAATTTTAAAAATATAAAGTACTTATTTATTTTTATCAATGATTATACGTGTCTTATAAATTGTATCTATATCTAAACAACTTAAATGATACAAAATATTACACAAATATATAGTATACATATATATATATATATATATTATATAATATATAAATATATATGTGGCTAAATGGGAAGAAATATTTAGTAGAATAAGCATAATATTAGAACAAAATGTATATAGATGGGGAATAATAGTGTATTATTTATAGTCACTGTCAAAATAATAGGAACATAGAATTTTTTTTTTAGAATATGTATCTAGCTATATGTTTTTTTTAGTGCATTTCTCTGCCACATAAATGTGAACAGGAAATTACACAGCCTTTCTTTTTCAGGCGTGGCTATAAAGATCGTAAGTGGCAATACGACATGTGTGGGATTCGAACCCACACTCCCTCGGTGTTTACAGAGTATTTTATACGCTCTTACCCAGTAGGCCACCGAGGTCCTATGATTTATTTTGATATAAATAAAATGGGTCTAACATTTTTCATTTAGTTTCAAAAAATGTTTAATGGTCCATGAAAATGTTCATTTTAGAAATTTACCTTACCCATTGAATGCAATTTTGTTTTTATGTTCATCATTTTGAAATTTTTGTTCATAAATTTTACTTATTGGTTTCACTACATTCGTGAGTATATGTTCGTCTATTTTCATGTTCGTCTATTTTACAAAATTTCTATACCGTTTTATATAAATAAATTAAATTGAAAGACGCAAATATAGATTACATAAAAGAATTACAGTTGTGGAACGATTGATTTATCTACTTATAGTAATTATGTAAGTTAAAAATTTTGAAGAGGGTTTGAAGATTTTTCAATGAATGAACAAAAGTTTATTTAAAATAAATAATCGATATCGATAAATATTTTATGTTTTTTGCTTTTTAAGATAAAAAAATGTTTGCTTTATTTTTTTTTTTTTTTGAAAATTTATTGGAAAAAATGCACCTATTATTTTGATTGCAAGTGTTTATAATTGAAAATAAGTACTTATATATACCTACCTATCTAGTACTTATACAAATAATACATACTTATAATGTAATATTATAACAAAACTGTAGAATGCTAATAGAATTGAATATTTTCAAATTCTGTCAAATGATAAAAGCAAATGTCACAGTTTTAACAAAATAAACAAAAAAAAAAAAGAAAACTACATAAATACCAAAATCTCCCCTATATAAAGTATAAACATTAAAACATACATATATAGACAAATAAAATAAGAAAAGATTTTTCAACAGATCATCTGAAGTATAAAATTGCATGAAGAAAATTTTATACAAAAGCTATAACAAAAATATATAAATATATATATATATATGTATATAACATACATATGATATGCCTATACATTAAATGTAGAAAAATAAAAATAAAATATAGATTCATAAATGGGCAATCTTAATTTGAATATTTTGTTTTTTGTTTTTTTTTAATATAAATATTAAATAAATTCAGTACAAATATAGATAAATTCATAGATACAATAAATCATTTTATATTACAAAAAATCTAAAAATTTATCTTAAGTAAATACTTATGGTAATAGTAAATTTTTTTTTATTTTATTTATTAAATTTAATATTCAATTTAAATATTTTTTTTTTCCTACTAACTAATAACCATATTTATACCAAATTTAATTCTTTTTTTTTTTTTAATATAGTGTCATAATCAATCAAATTTTGATTTATTATTGGCATTTTATTATTCTAATGAAAATAAATATTCAAAATAAAAAAAAAATAAAAAAAAAATATCTTTTAAAGTTTTCATTCTTTTTATTTTTATTTATGCCTTATCATATTTTCTTTTTCCTTTCGTTTTTTTTTTTTTTTTATGTATTTTTGTATCTAAAAAATGATATACTAAAAATTTAATTAAGTGAACTGGCATTAAAAAAAAAAAAAAAAAAAAATAAATTTGAAAAAGTAAATTTTGGTCATTAAAAAGTATATATACATATATACATAATTTAGGATTTGTAAATTTATCATTTCAATGAAATTCAATCTTCAATATACCTACCACCCATCAGCCCCTTTTCTTCATATAAAATCAATTTTAAAAATTAATAAAGTTAACTAAATTAATTTTTAATTATTAATTTTTAATCAGTAATTAAAAAATTCGAGAAGTTATTAATTAAAATTTTATGATGATTAAAAAATAATAAGTTTTAATAAATTTTAGTAATAAATTAATCTTTTTTTTTTAGTACATTTACAAAAAAAAAAACTGTGTCTATTAATTTGACTCTCTCCGTTTGCCTGTTCGTCCGTTCGTCCGTCTGTGTTGTTTACAAAACATCTACACCATTTCAAAACCCGAACCAAAATTTCAAATAAAGTAATGAAATTTTAACTAAGGATAAACATCGCCAGAACATTAATATTGTGAAATTAGTTTTTAATGCAACTCCATCGGTTACTGTGGTAGAACTCTCCAAATTTCGAAAAAGCGTTATATTTAAATTGTTATAACACATGTTCATTTCTGTCACATGTTCTTTAGTTAGTCCTTTTACATAATACTATAAGTAGTTAACAAATTTTTAACATTAAAAATTTTCAAATATATAGGTACTTATAGTTTTACTATACGATATTTTAATTTACCGTTATGCGAACCCAAATTTTTGCAAAACTTTTGATTCCTTAATATCTTCCAAAACGGTTCAAGTTTAAAGCATAAAATTTTGACAGAAATTAATATAACTAAGTCGGCTAAGTTGTAAGGTGCTTAAAATTAAAAATTCTCTGTTTTTGAAACAGATGTAACTTAAACACTCGTTCGAAATTTGTTCAAATAATATGCATAAAACTGCAACACTAGATTTCACAATTTTTTATTTTAATGATTATTAACCTTAAAATTGACTAAAGTGTAGCTTGATTTTTCCCAAATTTTTTCTAACAAAGTTTTCTAAATATTTTTTCCAATTTTTATATTATTAATTAATAAATTTTTCAATATATACTCTTTATCCAAAATTTTTTATCGAATATTTTTTAAGTTTGGAAAAGCGCTGTTTTGCAAAAAACTTGTGTTTTTAATTATATGCGAAGAAATAAAAAAAAAAAATGTGGTTAAACAATTAAAAAAGTTTCTAACGCTAGTGGTTGATGATACCCTTATGTTGAAATTAATTTTTTGTTAAAAAAAATGTTCAAACTATAAAAAAAACGAGGTAAAAAAAAAGTCCAGACATTTTGTTTTTTTTTTTGGTTCTTTATTAAAATAAAATAAAAGCAAAAAAAAAAAATATTTTTTTGTTGTAGAATAAAGAAAAAAAAGTTTTTTTTTCCAAAACAATTACCTACCTAAAAGAATAAAAATGACAAATGATTTGCCTTAAAAGAACATACTATGTATAAGTAAAATGAGGGGGGGGGGGGAAAATCATCATTTTTTTTCATCATAAACTTTAATAAATTCATATTATGCCGTCACATGTGTACATATGTATGTATATATAATGTACTCATATCATATCTATACATAACAAAACAATTGAAGTTTTTTTTTTTTTGAAGTAAAATTATTTTAATAAACAAAAACATTTGCAAAAAAAAAAAACAAAAATGAAAACATTACAAAACTTTTCTTTCATATAATATTTATTTGTATTTTATATTCATATTAACCTAATATTTGTACATGATTGTTCACTAAAAGTTTTCATATTTGTATGTATCTTTGTCTCTAAATATTATATTGTATATATACGTATAGGTATATATATATATATACATGTGTTATAAAATTGTAAACATATATAAGCATGAACGTAAACTTAATATAGGTATAATATATATGTTTGTAGATTTAAAATAAGAAAATTCGCAAATTATTATTATAAAATAAAAAAAATAAAAAAAAAAACAAAGAAAAAAAACATAACAAAACAATAGAAATAGAGAAAAAAATGATAAAGAAAAACTATTTAAAAAACAAAAATTAAGATCTATTTATTTTCTCTCTGATAGAGAATTCTTTTTTTTTTTTCTATTGAAAAAGTCACATGGCTATAATATTATGAGTCATTTTACACGTTCATAATAAACATTTTTAGTTGTATGTATTTAACAAAAATAAAAAAAAATTTTTTAATAATAACAAAATAATAAAAAAAAATAATTAATTTTTTGTATTGATTAATATTTCAAATAATTGTATAATTGATATATATGTACATACATACATACATACATTTATTAAAAAATAAAACACTATGTATATTACATAGTAGATGCTCTTCTGATCAAGATGTTTTGTGATATTATTTACCTATAACCATGATTATATTTATATGTATGTATATATGTATTTTAGTTAAAAATTTTTTAAAGAAATTGTTATAAAATAGAGACGCTCTATGATTTATAACGTAATATCCCATCAATACGTCAAAAAAATACAGAAAGTAATAAACACAGTTACTCCATCCATTAATCATCGACAACCGGTAAAATTCGTTTCGTCCAATACGCCCAACTATTTTTCGTCAAATGAAAAATTGTAGCAAAACGACATCTAGGTTTTTTGTTTTTTTTTCAAAATAAACAATGTTTTTAATTTTATTTCTTAAGGATAAATGTCAAATCCGATCATAACCGACAAAAACAAAAAATAACTTACGGCGGCCGATAATAAATATTCAGCACAGTTTTTAGTGCTTTTATTTTATCGCGTTACTATACTAACAATTTATAAATTTTGTAAGAATATAGTGAAATTTTTTAAAATTCATATACTTATTAATTTCAAATACATATACTAGTTTCTGATTTTTTTTCATTTAGGTCTTCTTTCTGAACTTTTCTTAGCTCTCCTTTTTGATTTCAAATATTCAACTTTTTGAACTTGTTTTTTAGGTCTCCATTCCAATATTAAATATTCGCCTTTCAGAACTTTCAAAAGCAATTTATGCCAAACGATTTTTAAAGTTATTCATTTTTGTTAATAGCACAACAATAGCATTTTTAATAAGTGATTTATAGATTTTTTTTAAAGCAATTATATTGATCTCGTTCATGTTGACATCATATAAAAACCTTTCACTATTTCTTAAAATAAAATTTAAAAATAAATACAGATTGCAACTGGATTGTATTAGTGTTAAAAAAACATGGCCCGGTGTGACCTTTATTAGATCACTTTAATATTACCCAACAATTAAAGAATTATAATAATATAATTGTTTCAAAACAAGAAAAAAAAAAAACATCAAATAAAAAAAAATTTTTTTTTTTTTACCACAAAAGTCTGGTAATCATAAACAAAAATGAACGTGCTAATTGTCTCTCTCTCAACTATAAAACATTTTTTTATCCAAAACAAAAAAAAAAACTTCATATATATTAAATATTTCTTTGTTATGATGAAAATCAACATTAAGTTGTATGATGAAATTTAAGTACCTTAATAATTTGATATACTTAATCATATATGTACACGTATATACATATAATATTGTATAAATATATTAAAAGAGAAATAGAGAAAATTTATATATACGTATATAACTATATATTTGGAAAATAATAATGTTGTATAATGTATGCACAAAATAAACAAAAGGGAAATCTGGGTAAAAAACATTTTATACTATATGTATAAAAAAAATCAAAAAAAAAAAATTTAAAAAAAAAAAAAAATTAAATTATATTCATGAGGGGGTTGAAGAAGTTTTTGTTTTATTTTTCAAGGTCAAATTCATGTTTTTGAAATTTATATGTTGGCAAAACAAAAACAAAAAAAAAAAATTATAAATGATTCTGAAATTTGATATACATCATATGTTCATTTTTTTTTTTTTTTTTTTTTTTTTTTGTCAAAAATTATTCACTTTTTAATTTGTTTTTGTTATTTTGTTTTGTTTTAGTATTTATTTGTTGTTATTTTGTAATAAAATTTTTTATATTCATACAATTATACATTTAGTTCCTTTCATTTTATTGTGCTACTTTGAATAAATTTTGAAGTAAAAATAAATATATACTATTTATTTTCAAATGTATATAAGTATTAATATGTATATATATATAATTCTATAGGTATATTATATTATGTACATATATTATATATTCATATAAGCTTATTTATTTACTTATAAATTAGTAAATATATATGTATGTATTATCATTATGTATAAAGTTTTTATAAAGCTTATTATTATAACTTTAAATATGAATATTGTATTTGTTTCGTTTTCTATATAATATTTATATACATATTTATTATATATTCATTTTAAGTCGCAAATATTTAAAATTGCAAAAAAAAGAAAAAAAAAAAACAAGGTAGAATGTAAGCCAACGGTTTTTAAAAGCCCACATTTCCAAAAGACAACACAAATTGTTTAAAATTGTGACTTGCACAAAAATTTTAAAATTTCATGTTTATAAGAAAAAATGTGAAAATAGGACATTTTTGAAATTTTGAGGGGCCCGGAAGTAAGTCCGGAATCCTATATAATTAAGAAAAACCGTTAATACACGTGAAAACACATTACTCGAACTTTAATTTTTATGTCTTGCCAAAGAAAAATTTGTACATGTGCTTAAGTTACAGGTGCCTAAAAATAGCAAATTTTCAATTTTTCAGCTCGTAAACAAAGGGTGGTACAAAAAAATTTCAGGTTCCTATCTAAAGGCGTACCGCAGTTATGAAAAAATAAATTTCATACAAAATGTGCTTTTCACATAACGGTAAATTTAAATAGTAAATTACAAAATATTGCATAATTTTCATCAATGTTTGAGGGACTGTAGCTCGCTAATAGATAGGGCTACATAAAAAAGTTGTTCCACAAAATTTTTATAAACAGACGGACGGACGGACAGAGTGAAACTAATAAACACATTTTTTGAAAAATTTTTTTTTTGAAAATGTGCTAAAAAGTAATATTTTTATTTGAGAACGGTTAGATTTAAATCAGATACTACTTGTTTAAAAAAAAAAAAAAATCGCATACCTACATTTAACAAAAGAAATACTAATAATAGTTATGAGCATT